>JARHVA010000202.1:2185000-3587500 GCA_037957365.1 Torreya grandis | reverse complement strand
ACTTTTGGAAATCTTATTACCTTTGATTGTACAACTAAATCAAGAACTATGGTGCATGCCCATTTTTGTGTAAATGAAAGAATGGATCAGGAATTGACCCCTTTGATTATTTGAAATTCCTCAAATGGAGAAATATTTTAAAAAAATGAATATGAATATTCTTTACTCAAATGTGAAGGTTGCAGGAAGCTGGATCATATGACCAGAAATTGCCCTTCCTTTATAAAAAAGGGTAATGCCTATGTTTTTAAAAAGGATAAAAATACTTGGATGCAGAAAACTATTAGTTTAGATGATACTTCAGTAAATCATACTCCTCCCTCTTTGATTCCATTTCTAATAAAGGAAATCATTCCAAATACTATGGCTTCCTAGGATGCTTCTACTCCAGATAAAGTACTAGTTTTAGTAAAAATAATTACAAGAGATAAGCTTAGATCTTCAGATGAAAATAAAGTTATAATGATAGTTTTTGAAGATGTGGTTAGGGAAAGTAATGGTCTCTTATATGAAGAAAATTTTCAGATCAGAGGTAAGGCATTGATAATGTCTTAGATAAAGATATTACACAATTTCAAAATACTACAAATATTTCTTCTCAATTTGATTCTCATGTGACTAATAACCTCTTCCAATGTTTAAAAAATTTGGAGGAAGGTGAAGTTGAATATATTTACCTCATAAATTTTTCTCCAATAAAGGAATCTATTTCTAATCTTGCTCAAAATAATTTGGGTTTGAATAATGATTAAATGGATAAAAAAGATTTTTCCAATAAAATATCTTCAGCATGTACTTCTTCTATGTTTGAATTAGATTATACTAGAGAGGAGAAGGATACTCTTTCAGATGGATCTAGGAAGTAGGCAAATACAAGTTCACGTAATAAAAAAGGAAAATATTCTTCAACTAAAACAAGAAAAAGTAAAACTGAGAGTGAGATAGATAATGGTTATAAAACTACTCTTAATCTCAAACTGAGTAGAGAATCCATTAGGTAGTGGAATAAATAGGATCAATGAAAGGTATATCCTTGAATATTAGGGGTCTGAATCATTCTAGCAAACATAGAATATTCAAAGATATAAGGAAGGTAAATCTACAAATTATTCTTGCTATTCAAGAAATAAAAATGGATAGTAATGTTTTACAGACAACAAAAAATCAGATTTGGAAAGAAGCTATGTTGGCTAGTGTAGGTTCATAGGGTGATTTAAGAGGTATTGCTACTTTTTGGGATGATAAAAGAGTTAAAGGTGAAATACTAGTTCAAAATAGAAACCATCTGGCAATTTTATTTACTGATCTCTCATAATATTTCTCCTGGATTCTTTGAAATATATATGCCCCTAATACACTTATGGGCAGAAAAAGATTATGGGTAGAACTGGGGTCTTTTATAAATACTTGTAAAGATTTTGAATTGATGTTAGCTGGGGATTTCAATACCCCTATTTGTTTTGGAGAAAAAAGGAGGTGTCCAATATCTATCTGAGAGTATGGAGGAATTAGATGAGTTCATTATTATGAATGGGTTATTTGATATTGAATTAAGAGGTTATATGTATACTTGGTCTAAAAAAAAAAATAGGTGATAATCTTATTCAGACAATATTAGATAGAGCTTTAGTTTCTCCTGAATGGCTCAGCATTCAAGATTTTTGTTATCTTCTCTACCAAGGATTAGGTCCAATCATAATCCTTTGGTGCTTAATATTCTTTCCAGGTTTAAAACACAAAAGTATCCTTTCAAATTTGAACATATGTGGTTCACTCACCTAAAACTACTAGAAAGAATATCAAAATGGTGGAATGTGCAAGTTTTGGGTACAACTATGTTTAAATTTGCTCACAAATTAAAGAATGTCAAAAGTAAAATTTGGGTTTGAAATCAAGAGGTTCATGATAATATTTTTAGACTAAAATAACTTATTAAATTTGAGATAAATTCTCTTGAGGATTGTATTATTACACAAGATCTTAGTGAACAACTTCTTCAGTAGGAGCAGAAACTAGAATCAAAATATCATTTCATTATGAATCAGTAGGAAACTTTTTGGAGACAAAAATCCAGGGTTACTTAGTTACATGAGGGAGATCAGAATACAAAAAAAAATCATTTGACTACTCTCAAAAATAGAAGTCATAATAGAATTAATAATAATTTTTATGAGGATGGATCTCTTCATTCATATCTAGATGCAATTAAAGAGAAAGCAATAAGCTTCTTCAAAGATTTGTTTCCTTCTAACTCAGAGCCAGATAAAGAGTTGACTTCTAATTTTATTTAGTTTATTCCAACTTTTATTTTTGATACAGATAATGTCAGTTTATTGAGATATATAATAGAAGAAGAAATAGAGGCAGTTGTGTTTTCAATGAATAAAGACAAAGTGTTGGGTCCAAAGGGGTTTCCAATGGCTTTCTATCAACAATATTGGGATATTATTAAGAAGAATTTATGGGCTGCAGTTGATAAAATTTTTTCCTCTAGTAAACTTATCAGATAGCTAAATAATACTTTTATTTCTCTTATTCCAAAGAAAATAGGAGCCTCTCATTTCAAGGATTTTAGGCCAATTAGCATGTGCAATTCTATATACAAAATTGTTACTAAATTTTTGACTTTGAATATTAAACCATTTTTTAATAAGATTATTTCTTCCAACCAAGGTGGATATGTTTCAGGAAGACAAATCCAAGATGGAATAATTATTGTTCATAAAATATTACATTTCATGGTAGATAGTAAAAAAGTTGGGATGGTGTTCAAGATTGATATGGCCAAAGCATATGATAGATTGGACCATATTGTCTTGGATTTAGTTCTAAATTAATTTGGCTTCCACAAACATATCAGAAGGTTAATATAAAGTTATATTTTAATGGTAATTTTTTCCATTCTAATTAATGGTTTCCCAATAAGTTTTTTTGGAAGTGAAAGAGGAATTAGACAGGGGGATCCTTTATCTCCTTTCTTATTCATTATTATGGTAGATTATTTAAGTATAAATCTATTGAATGTAGTTGAACAGGGTAGTTTGAAGGGTTTAAAACCTGCCTCAAGGTCTCTTCCTTCTCTTCACAAACAATTTTTTGATGACATGATTATTTTGGCTCAGGCTTTGGTAAGGGAGGCTAAAAAATTAAGATAATTTTTTATAGTAATGCATTTGTTTCAAAATAATTAATTAATTATTCCAAAAGTGATTTATTCTTTATCAATACACTGGCCCTTCTTCAAATAAATATTGCACATATTTTAAATTGTCAGATCAAGGAAATTCCTTCTATTTATTTAGGCATGCCACTTTTTAAGGGAAATATGAAAAATGATTTTTGGTACCCACTAATAGAAAGGTTTCAAAGGAAGATTTCATGTTAGAAGGGGGCTTTTCTTTCTCAAGAAGGTAAATTTTTACTCATAAAAAGTGTCTTTCAAAGCCTCCCTATTTATATTATGTCCTTATTTAAAATGCCCAAGGGGATACAAGAAAAAATAGATAAAATACAAAAAATATTCATTTAGATAGGTGTGGAATACATTCACAAGTTTCCTTTGGTGGCTTGGGATAAAATTTGCCTTCCAAAATCTTGTGGAAGATTGGGTATTAGAAGACTTTCCTCTATGAATAAGGCCTTGGTTTCTAATTTTTGTTGGAAATTTCTCAAAGAAACCTCTCCTTGGGTAAGTATTTTTTGTGTCAAATATCTAGGTAATAATTCTCCATTAACCTTCCTTTATGAACCTTTGTTTATCAAAGGTTCTGCTATATGGAATTTATTTTCCAAAAATAGGGATACTTTGCTTAAGGGTTATAAGTGGAAGCTTGGGAATGGTCAGAGTATTATATTTTTGAAGGATCCTTGGTATAAAATTGCCCCTATAATATCTTCTATATTTGGGGAAATGGTGGATGATTATATACAATATTGCAATGGGAAAAAAAATTGGAAACATTTGACCCTTGAAAATGCATATGATGCTATAACAATTATTATTTCAGACCTTAATTTCATTCTCTAGTGTAATTATATTACAAATCTTTAAAGGGAGGATGATTTAATTTAGAGTGATTAATCTGATGGAATATATCAAGCTAATTATGGATATATGAAGCTTAAAAATTGAACAAATAGGGGAAATCCTTTGGAAAAGATTTGGAATAAAAATTTAATTCCAAAAATCAATATCTTCAATTGGTTGAGTGTCTAAAATAAAATTATTACATTGGATAATTTAACCAAAAGAGGTCTTCATGTGGTTAATAGATGTGTTTTGTATGAGAATGATTGGGAATATATTAATCATATCTTCATTGACTGTAAGTTTACTTTCCATGTTTGGGGTTCATTGCTTCAAAAATTAAAAGTTTCTTGGATGTTTCCTTCAGCTCTAATGGAGGCTTCTCAGGCTTGGTTTTGTCTATTTGTTAATCAATATATTAAGGAGATTTGGAATTTGTCTTTTCCTCATGTGATATGGGGAATTTGGAAGGAAAGAAACAATAGGATCTTCAGGAACAATCATAGATCATTTTTCAGAGTCTCTAACAAAATATTTTCCCTTCATATAAAAATTTCAATAATATAAGTTGGAGAAAAAGATATTCTTTTTTTCTATTTGAGGAAAGCATTGCTAAATATTATAATATTAACCTTGAAAACATTCCTCTAGTGGATCCCAAGATAGCTTTGAGGAAATCAATAAGATGGATGGATCCTCAACTAGGATGGGTGAAACTTAATTTTGATGTATCCTCTAAAGGAAATCCAAGACTTTCAGGAGGTAGAGGTGCCATTCATGACCATCATGGGGAGTTAATTTTAGATTATGAAGGAAGCATGGTTTTCCAAACAAATCATTTCTTTGAAGCTCTATCTGCCTTATGGGACATGTAGGTGGATATTAATTTGTGGCATAATTTCTTGTGTATTGAGGGATATTATCTTAATATAATTAACTACCTCAATAAAAAATAATGTGATTTCATGTTCTATCTCTCATATTATAGATGAAATTCTTCATAGAAATAGAGGGTTTGAAAAATTCATTTTCCAACATACCTATAAAGAGGGCAATATGCTTGCAGACTCTTTTGTTAATAGAGGGGTTAAAGAAAGGGAATTCAAAGTATGTATTTTAAAGGATATTCAGCCCATTTACATAAATGAAATTATCACCAAGGAAAAATACTAACTTATGTAGGGGTCCCTTTTTACTTAAGAAGGGACACATTAGAATATGCTTTAGTGTTTGTGTTTTAATAATGCTTAATAATTATGACTTGCATAATCATTACCTCCAATTATCTTTTACTGATAATCATCACACCAATCCCAATGATTATGTAAAAGATAATATTATTAAGGGAGTTTGTATTGAGTTTTGATATTGTCCCAGTAAGGAATTTGGTAAATTAGCTTACAAGTTTTCAATAATGGGGGGAGATTTGAATCATATTTAGCCTTTGAATGTGGATTCCATTAAAAATAAGCCAGAGGTGTGGAACATTCTACATAAAGGGGGCTTACTAGTTTCATGGATCAAATATTTGGATATGATTTGTATATGTCCATGTAGTTTGTAAAAAATTGGGTGGATAGGGTAGTTAAGATTAATAATATCTATATCGAAATCATAGAGAAACTAATCTCTAGGGTTACAAGTCTTCATATCAAAGAAAATAAGTATATCAAGCTAACCACAGGTCAAGAGTAGGAAAAGTGAAAATTCATGGTTGGTGATGAAAATCTGATTGTGTTCCAACATGGATTCAAGAGATAATATTTTCCAACCCCATATGATGATGTGGTGGAATAGATAATCAGGGATGTGACATTGGATAGAAGATATAAGGTTGTTCATTATTATCATTTACCTTTCCTAAATTAAATGTGTTATAAAATTCTTGTGACCATCCTATTATATATATTGCATTCTTTGGAGCATTGTATTAAATAAGTGAAAATGGGTAGAAAATATAATCCATTACACCATGTTGTTATATTCCTAATCTATAAGATCTTCCATGTATAAAACCCATCTCTACGGTCATCAATTGCTAGAAGTAAAAATGTCAAAGTCAATGTCTTTGTATCTGTTCCTCCAAAAAGAGTGCTAAGGAGTAGTGATAAATCAAAACTAAGAAATCACAATGGAAACAAAAGGTCTAAAAATAGGAAAGAGGAGGATCTCATTGATCATATGTCATATGTTTAAAACAATGTGATTGGCATTGAAGAGATAGATAATAATGTTGGTGTCAAGCAAGATTTTCATTTTGAGGTAGAACAGATTATAAAATAGGACATTCAAATGGACAATCACATTATTTATAATAGGGAAGGGTTGTTATTTACTAGCAGTCAAGAGAATACTAATATTACTAATAATAGGGAAGGCATGAAGTATATAGATAGTAAAGAGAAGAATGAATAGATACAGGGTAAAACAGGGGATCCTCATCAACAGGCTCAAGTGAATTTTGGTTTGGATTCTTTTAAATACATTGCTAAAAACCAAGATAAATATGAGATTTTAGAGGATGAGGTTAATCTTCATAAGGCATTTTTTCATTGGTTCATAAAGTACCACTCTAGATTTAAAAAAGAGGTTAACAATTTCAATAAAAAAGATGGTTTGTATTGTTCCCAAGAGAAGGAAATTGAAATGGCATCCCAGATTGAGACTTTATTTGATAGAGTTAATAGGTTGGAGAATGAGAATAGGGAACTCAAAGAAAATTTGAATCTATTGGTCACTTTCAGTAAAGTGACTGTGCGCAATGCCATGTAGAGTATGGATACTTTATCAAGGTTCTTCAACAATGCTAATACAAGTGTCAATGATCCTGCTCCCAAGAAGAGTCTTAAAGGTGAGGATTCTACGTCAAGAAAGGAAGGATTGGTAAGTGGGCGATAAACTTTAAAAGTATGATAAAGGAATTGACATCAAATTATGATGAATGGAAGAAAAATCATTGATAACTTTTGATATTTTGTAATCGAAGCTATGAATCAGTTGTTTATGTGTGATTTTTCTATTGTATGTGTCTAGTGAACTTGAATGTTCTTACTTTGTTTGTGGATATTTTAGTCTATATAACTAGCCACTATGGTGGTATTTTTTATGGGTAGAGTCCTTCAAAAAAACTCACTTGTACCTTTAATAAAAATAAATTAATAGGTAATAATAACATTAGTGGTATGTAAACTAGTCCATTTTTAACCCATTGATCCCAAATAAGTATTATCATCCCTAGGAAACAAATCCTTCAAATTTGGAGGCATTTTGAGGGAGTTGACATTTAACTTATTCATCAAGGATGAATAAGGTGAGAATGTAGGATTAACAAGTGGAATAGGTGGTCCTTCTTCAAATATATGTGCCAAATACTCTATAATTTCACCTACATCTTCAAGGGTTTTCTCTTCTTCTCCATCCCTCGGTCTCCATTTAGGTGACAAATTTCCTATAGAAATCAACCTTTCCACCATTTCCTCATTGCAAGAAATATTGAGATAGTAGGTATCTTCCTTTTAGATGATGTTGATGTTGATATGGAAATTAAATATGACCTTTAATGTGAATTTTGATTATGCATGAGGTTTCCAAGCCCTATTTTTATGCCTATTAAAGCCATAAATTTAAATGTAACACCCTTTAATGCAAATAGTTGTAAATTTATCCATGTAATGATATCTTATCTTCAATAAAGGGTAAGGCTACATAGTTAATTTTATTTTTTTAAATGGTATGGGAATCCCTATAGCACATTGATAACACACTTTAATGACAACCAACCTGTTAAGTACATAAAAAGGTAATTCGTGAGGGTCACCCACTAATACCATTAATTTAAATGACAATAACATCTAATATTAACCAACATGCCCAAATTTTCACTAAATTATCCATAATGATATGATAAATCCTATCATGGGTTTTTTAAGAATGTGTTGTATATCACTGGATGAAGACGATTACAAATGGTAGTGTAATTCCTAGAAAAATTTTACAAACTCAATTTAAAGAATGAATTTTTCAATGGCCTCTTCTAAAGAATAGTTCCGTGATGGGAATTATTTTTTTTCAAATGACACATTCATGCACCGAGAGTTTATCAAATAGGAATCCATGTAAAAAAATCCACCTTTGAGCTTCCCATATCTGCCTAGTCAGATTTATCAAAATTATAGCTCCAAGATTCAATTTAGGCACATCCTCTAGGATAATCAAGAGTATGGGAATCCAAATTATCTTCACATGTTACATACTTGAATCCCCAAACAACTAATTCATGAGAATGATTTGAACCCTTACACTGTGTTCATTTATATTCACTTTATTAACCCATTTCATACATTCATGTGTTATTTATTTTATGTTAATTAGATAGCATATATCATATTTCAATATAAAATGATTCTCATGAGTACTTGAGTGTGATATAGGACATAATTTTACATGATTATTTCATGTTGCGCTTCTTTTAATACTCAACAACCTTGCTAAGTTGTCAAAATCTCTATGTTCTATGTGATCACTTTAAAAGGTTGTATTTATCCACAACATCTCTACCATGTTGAGTTACATATTAAAAATTTCTTGATAAATAACTCATCACACATGTATTACATGAAATTTTCTACTTTATAATATTCACATTCATACATATGATGGATCTATACTAGTTTCATCTGCCAAATGTTTTGGTTTGCATTATTACTTTCCTACATGATAAGATAAGCCTTTGCTTGATTATTATGTGGGTGGATCTTGGCCTTATATGTTTAAATTATTTATTTTATGGCATTTTCATGTTATTTTTATGTCTCCCTTGGCCTTGTGTGTTATGAAAATATTTGCATGTCCCTTGTATGTGTCTTCTTGAGCCTTATGAGTGACATATTATGAAAATTACATACATTACTTCTATTATTATCGTTTGTTACTATGTTGCCTTGATTTATACCATGGATTTTATCTATTTTATTATGATTCCATGATTTATATCATGTATCAC
Source organism: Torreya grandis (assembly GCA_037957365.1). Classification (NCBI taxonomy): domain Eukaryota; kingdom Viridiplantae; phylum Streptophyta; class Pinopsida; order Cupressales; family Taxaceae; genus Torreya; species Torreya grandis. The sequence continues at coordinate 3,578,471 of JARHVA010000202.1, read as the reverse complement.
TTATATAATATATTTTTACTCTAGTGTAATGATGAACATCATGCTTCAATGTTATATCTCTTTAACACATGATTCATGTGCAAATTCAATGTTATATTATAATAATATGAATGAAATTAATTTAAAACATTCAAAATAATATATCTTTCACAAATGATTTATTTTGAGATAAGTAATTTTCAAACTACATCTCTCATCTCAAAATGGGGGCATTAAAATGGGCTTGCTTGGAACATTCAAATATATAATTTTCAAATAGAAATATGATTCAACATTTTAAACTTATGGATGTATGTGGTATGCATGTCCACTCATCACTACAGTTTCAAATTACAAAGTTTAAATCACTTTAAAAGTTACAAGTTGCAAAGTTGAAAAAAATTTCAGCTACATCTCGGGACAAGTTTGTATTATTCGGATAGGGTCATATTGCATCCTTGTCCCCTGGTATTTCATTATCTTTGACACTCCAAGGGTCATTTTTTTTAATCTAAACATTTCAAAATGGCTCTCCCATGCATTTGGTAAAGTCAATTTACAAAATTGTTTCAAATATTATCCTATAAAATCACAACAAGGCCATTCATTATCCACCCACTTGATATCTCTAGTAATTGCACTACACATTGAGTAAAATAGCACTACTTCCTATTTCAAATATATAGCATTCTAATGGTCATAGCCAAGTCTAAATTTTTTTTATTACAGGTCAAAGGAATTTTTCAAGCATTTTAATCATTATTATAGGTATAGTCATTTGAGTTACATAATCATAAATCACACAATCACCCTAGAAGGGAGAGCTACATCGACATGAGGCCCATTTAGGCTATTTAGGTAGTTTTCATTTACAAGGGGTTTTTGAGGCTAGCTTGTCCATTGTCACTAGCCCTTTTTTATCCCCCTGTTATTATCTAATCATTATCTAGTGTATCTGTAATGCTGGGGTTTTCTCTTTTACAAGTTTTCTATGTGACAACACAAAATACAGAATTCATGAGTCAATCGTTGTAGGTGATTGCAGAAACCTAGATCTAAAAATAAAGAGTACAATCATTCAAGATGAGATCGTAGTAGCTAGACAAGGCCATAGTGTTGACATGTTCACCTCCTATGCACTTATCTCAAAAAACTACAAATTATTGTTTTCTATTATGAATTTTTTTTAAATCATTTTACATGATTTTAAGTTATAATGAGCTCAAACATTTAAAATCAAATTTGTTTTAGGGAGGTTTTCACATCCTTAGGCCTTTTTACTATTTTTAGTAATTTTATATTTTTTGTAAATTATGTAACATATTGTATTTGATTGTATTTTAATATTAGATTAGTACATATCAATATTTCTATTTAAATAGTTTATTCCATTAGTTTAATCACACTTAAATTAAAAGGGTTAAACATTTTAGTGAACCTATTATTTTCAAAACATTGCTTGGTGTTTTTTCTTGATTTTTAGGATAGGATTTCTTTCACATTTGTATCAATTCCTAACACTAAAAAAAAACATCCTTCGACCTTGGATAATATATGATACAAAAAGATTTAATTTATCCAACCTTGAATTAAATCTGACACTGAATAAATTATCTTATCACCTTGGATCATTTCGACATAGAAGTTCTTTCTTTTGACCTCAAGTTGAAATCTACTTGATTTTTAAAAATAACAATCTTTCACATTTTATTCTTCACTTTATTTTTCATTTGATTTTGCTTATTTTTAAAACTACATTTCGAAAGGTTTCAAACTATTTAGTGACTATCATTAAGGGATATGCAGTGTTTCATTTAGACATTATGGCATGATGGGTTTACCCCAATATTCATAGCCATAGTATAACACTAAACACAAATTTTAGTTTCCATGTGTCTCATGACATATCATAAATGCCAAGGATCCCTTATTTATACCATATGAAGCCTCTTTTAGGTATTTGATTTATGGTGCACCTAAGAGGAGTGTACCACCCATCGAAGTTACTTTCACCATACCCTCGAAACTAGAGTTAGTGGGATTTAAGCATGGTTCTACCTATGTAATTGGTGCTTTGAAACATTGGGATAACACTAATAAATAAATTATCAAGTATAATTGAGAGCCTAAAAATCATTCAAACCCTGCCTAAATCACCCTCATACCTTGGCTTTTAATTGAATTATATTCATAATCATTAGCATTGTTTGGTTCACATTATACTGTATTCATAGTCACTATCATTGCTTAAACTATATTATAACATTACTTGATTCATACTGCATTATATTTATAATGGGTTTAATGAATGAAAGTATCCTTTATATGCTATATAAAATTAAGGGCTTCATTCTTACATCAAAAATTCCCTTTTAGTGTGTTATTTATTGTGTTCAAGCATGGATAAAACATAACTCACATCAAAAAACACTTGGATCTAAATAAGAATAAACCCTTTATCATCAAATCCAACCTATGTCATCTCTTGTTATTAATACTTATTATTATAATATCCAATATGAGTTTCTTTTTATTATAACTAGACACTAAATAAAATGTACATATCCTCTTATACTACCGCCTCCTTGCCCTCAACCTAATTCTATTCAGTAACCTATTCCCAATTTTCATCCAAAACTCATAATGGACTGTCATGTTCATGTTGTCCAAACCAGAAGGGGACGACCACCTTTACCTCCCCAACCCACTCCTCCTAATCATAATGATCCTCCTCCACCACCTCCAAAACAAATTTCTCAACCCAAATGATATGATATCATTTACTAATTATGAAATACTACTACTAAATTTTCTATTCTAGAACTATTATAAAAGGCATCATCGTACAAGGATATCTTATATTCAATGTTTTGGGATATAACTCTTCCTATAGACACATAACCACCTTCATTTTCTTCTATTATGAATACATTGAAGGATATTGATCATATTGTTACTTTTGATGAATAATATGTGCCTCCCAAACATATCATCAACCAAAATATTTTATTATTTATTCAAATCCAAATACATGGAAAACTAGTTAAACATACAATGGTTGATAGAAGTTCTAGAAAAAATAATTGTAGGTATGAATTCATATATAAATTAGGATTTAATAAAGATAATATTTAAATTTAAAAGGAACCTATATAGGGCTTTGATACCATTCCTAAAAAAATATTAGGCACTATTACAATGGATTTATTATTGGGCCCCAAAACAGTCTCTACTACTTTTCAAGTTGTATTTGAGTACAATATAATTTACTCTTGTGTCGATCTTGAATTCATGTAATGGAATATATACCTTATACATTTCATATATGTATTAAAATTTTATATGATATGCATGAGTACATAATTCCAGCTGATGATGTATATTTTTGCATTGTAAAATGACACAATCCTAATCGAATAAAATGTCTTTAATACCACCTCAACAACTAATTCCAATGGCACAAATGCATACTTATGAAGAGGGGTAAACAATACATATAAATAATACCTCTCCAAGTGCTCAAAGTCCCACACAAATAGAAATGTCTATCATGAAATTTATACTACAAGTGCAAACTCGTAAGCAAATGGAAGATCCTATCGAGGAAATTATACCACAAGTGATAATTCCCATGTAAATACAAGAATATATCCAATAAAAGGTACACAAACACCAATTACAACAAAATCTATTCATGAAGTACCATTATTGGTCAATTAATAAATACTTACATAATTGAAGTTTACTTTGTTAGTGTACTGATGCAGGAGCATTAGGTGGATAGAAAACGATGGGAAATTTGTTTCCGCTCAACTTTAAAAACTTCAAACTTTAAATTTTTAATGGTTAGTAGAAGTAAAAATTAAATTGTAAATGCTAATATTTTTAGGTATTTCTAGATATTAGTGGCATATGAATCAGTCTCTAAGATGATCGAGGGTAGGCAAAAGTTAGAAAGTTATAAAATATAAATTTTTGCTATCGGACAATTATTATCCAGTGAAAAAGGGGTAAACAAGAAAATTTAGAAAAAACTCCAATGTCTTTCTTCGGGTAGTAGGCTGCGAGGAAAAAATATATAAATGGTGGAATGTGAAACAAAAATTAGAGTGTTAGAGATATTTGTTAAAATAAATAAAATATTTGTGGAAATGCATTTTTATGAATTCAGGAATGTGTACAGAAGAAGCATTTTTTGATTTCCTACAAATTAAAGCCAACCAAAAAGAGATAAGGAAAAATAATTATTTTTTATTCAAAAAAAAATTGTCTTTAGCACTCAGTTGAATTAATAGAATTATTTATTTATTATATTTTGTGATAATTCAACTTGAGTGATATATATCAGAAGTGTGTTATTTATTTATTCCTCTTTACATGCCATCGCTCCTTTTGTTTAAGGGAAGTCAAACTGTTGGTTGGCACACCAATTTTTTTTAAAAATATTATTATATTGGGCAATTTAAAATAGTTGTTAGATTAATTTGGGATCTGTGTATATGAAAAATTGATGATAATGTATATATTATGTGTGAGAATCAATGGTTACTCATAATTACAAGGAAAGAATGAAGCATTGATTTCATTAGCTATTCAGATGTATTTATAGTGTCAGTATTATTTTATAAAGTTTGTTTTAAGATATACGCTTATCTATATAGTGAATTATAAAATTTGGTCAACAACAAAAATAAGGTGATAGTGAGTCTTTGCATGCATAAATGTTTTTAATAACTACAATTCAATTTACTTTGTTTACTCCGCCTACATGCTTGTAGCACCTTATTTTTTATATTTAAATAGACATAAAATGAATTACATAAAAAATGCTATATGGATATCAAGAATAACAAATCTGGATCGACCTATATTAGACATTGAATAATTGTAGGGAATGTAATGATTTATTTATTTTAGCACAATATGAAAAAACATTACACAACTGGTTGGAATGAGGAGGGAGCAGGTTGAAGTCGAGTCATTTCAGATAATCCTGTCATTATAATTTGCAAAGTATTTATTTGGAAGGAGTTAGTTTCAAGTTATATTTAGCATAATATGGAATGTGTTATATCTGTGTATCACTTGTATTAGGAAGGATCTCAATGTAGAATTTAATTATTGATTTTTATCAATCTATTTAAATCGGTTTGATTTCAATGCATTGATTGATCTTGAATTAAATAATTTAAGTGCATCAATTTTGGTATCAGAGCAATAAGATCTATAAAATAAAAAGATTTAGAATATTTTAGAGTATAATTATAAATATGGTGATGAAAGCATTGGGTAGAAGAAGGAGGCAACCAGGCCAAGCTAGATAAGTAACAATAATGAAAGAGATAAGGAACCTGAGGACCAGATTATAGGATTTAGAATTAGCTCAGAAAAGAGGAGTTGACATAGGAGATGTCATTAACAAAGAAGAAGAAGAAGAAGATGATGAAGATGAATATGGGGAATTGGTTATGAAAGAAGAGACAGCAGAGGAAAGGTTGATTAGAACAATTAGTAATGTCGGTGTAAGGTAAAAAATAGAGGTTCCAATGTATGAAGGCAGCCTCAATCCTAAATATCTCATTGATTGGGTAAGTGCATTAGATAAATATTTTGATTATGAAAATATTTATAATGAGAATAAGGTTAAGTTTTTTGTGACTAGATTGAAGGGACATGCACCCCTCTAGTGGGCTAGAGTGCAAGAGAAAAGAAGAAGAAAAGGCAAGCCCAGAATCAAAAGCTGGGATATAATGGTGGCAAAACTCAAAGGTAAATTCATTCTAAAGGATTATCAGGTTGAATTGTTTAGAAAATTGAAAAATTTAAAGCAAAAATAAAAATCAGTAAAAGAGTACACTAAAGATTTTTATAAGCTAACAATCAAAGTAGGGCATATTGAAGATGATGTAGAAAAGGTGGCTAGGTATCTCAATGGATTGAGATATAACATACAAGATGAGATTACTCTCTTAGTACCTATATCAATGGAATAGGCTTATCAAATTGCTCTGAAGGAGAAAGTGACAAGAAAGCATATCTAGTATGCAATGGGAAAAGGATAGTCCAGTGAATAGTCAAGTGGAAGAAAACAGTTGCAAATGCATAATGAAGAAAGCAATCTGCAAAGATAAGAACTAGTTTCAAGAGGATTTGATCAAGAATTTAGAGGTAAGAGACCTTTTGAAAGATATAGAAGTAGAGGATTCTTTGGTAGATGTTTTGAATGTGGTAAATTTGGACATAGGTCTTATGAATGTCCAGAGTATGCATCTAGTAGCTAGAGAAATGTTCATATTGCTCAAGTTGCTCAAGATGAAGAAGATATTGCATCTACAGTGTATGAATATGCTCTTAAAACTAGAGAATCCTTACTTATGAAAAGGATTCTAATCAATCCAAGTAAGGAAACTGTATAAAAACCTCCTCAGAGGAAGGAATTATTTAGAACAACCTATAAATCACAAGGTAAAGTTTGTAAGGTAATTGTTGACAATGGAAGTACTAAAAACCTTGTGTCTACATAAATGGTAAATAAATTAAACTTGTAGAAGCTAAGGCATCCTACTCCTTACATAGTTTCATGGCTACAAAAAGATCATCAGATTTTAATGAATGAACAGTGTAAGGTATAATTTCAGATAGGAAATTATAAGGATGCAGTAATATGTGATGTAATGCCAATTGATGTATGTCGTATCCTATTAGGAAGGCCTTGGCAGTATGACATGAAGGCCATCCATGATGGAAAAATAAATACATATACTTTTGAAAAGGAAGGGTGTAAACATATATTGTTGCCATTGAATGATGGCATTGCAATTGTTGAACATGCTTCTAAGGTGTTGATTATAGGTGAAAATGAGTTTTTACAGTAGAAAAAAGAGGATAAAGTAAATGAAAAGAAATTTGATCAGCCTAATGAAGTAAATGAGCCCAAAGTAACTAATATAGTTAATGAGCAAGGTAATTTTTCTTTGAAGTCTAGAAATTTTCCACAAAAAATGTTGAAAGGTTATTTTCAAATTTGTCTAATAGTTTGTTTTCCATAAAGAATGTGGAGTATCTTGAAGGATTTGCTAAAAAGGTGAAGTTGTTGAGAAAAACTACCATGAAAGGTACTGTAATCACAAAAAATTTAGGAGAACAAGAGATAGAAAAAGGGAAGTAAAGTTGTATTGAAAGATAACAAAGAATATTTCAAGTTAGATGATGGCAAAGAGTTGGAGGCCATCCAGGAAGATGAAAGTAGGAAGAAGGAAAAATAACAAAAAGGAGTGCACATCAATGCGCTAAATCAAAATATAATGTTTGTAGAGGAACCAGGTTGAATTCAAAGTCTAAAAGAAAAAGAAGAGTTTGTTTTATTTAACATGTTTATGTCCTATGCAGGTAAATTCAAAGATAATGATAGTATTGATAAGATGATAAAAGAAAGTCACTTTCAATTTATTAAAGGTGAAATAAATTTATTTTCAACATATGGACCATGTGATCCAGGAGAGCAAAAATTTGATGCAAGTTAATGAATGCTAAAAAAGAATACTAGTACTAGAGCATTAATGAAGAAGCATGAGCAAGATCTCATGAAAACTTTCTAGCCTAGTAGTTTGATGCAGGAGCATCAGGTGGACAAAAAATGGTGGGAAGTTTTTTTCTACTCAACTTTAAAAACTTTAAACTTTAAATGTTTAATGGTTAATAGAAGTAAATATTAAATTATAAATGCTAATATTTTTAGATATTTTTAGATATTAGTGGCATATGAATCGGTCTCTAAAATGATCGAGGGTAGGAAAAAGTTAGAAAGTTATAAAATAGAAAGTTGTTACTACCAGATAATTATAATCTAGTGAAAAATGGGTAAACAAGAAAATTTAGAAAAACCTCCGATGTCTTTCTTTGGGTAGTAGGCTATGCATAAAAAATATATAAATGGTGGAATGTGAAAACAAAATTTAGAGTGTTAGAGATATTTGTTAAAATAACTAAAATATGTGTGGAAATGCATTAGTATGAATTCAATAATGTGTACGTAAGAAGCATTTTTTGATTTCTCATAGATCAAAGCCAACCAGAAAGAGATAAAGAAAAATAATTATTTTTTATTCAAAAAAAAATTGTCTTTAGCACTCAATTGAATTAATAGAATTATTTATTTATTATATTTTGGGATAATTTAACTTGAGTGATATATATCTGGAGTGTATTATTTATTTATTCCTCTTTTCATGCCATGTTGGAAGCGCAAACACTGAGAAGGAGGAGGTGAATCAATGCTCAAACATTTACTTTCAATTCCATTCACTATTCATTATCCATTCAATCATACATCACTTGATCTAACAATAACTTCATGAAAGCACATACATAGAAAGCATGAATCAAAAGAACACATCAAATGAACACAGAATTAAACCAGAATAATAAGTAACTAGAATTAGAAACAGCAAAGAATAAGAGATACAAGAAACCACCCTGAAAACTTGTATTAAACTCTTCCAGAAGGAAATACAATGAAGAAAAATCACACTTTCTTCTCACACCTCTCAGATGTACAGATATCTTTCCCTCAAGAGTTCTCTCAATCAATTCCAACAACCTGGATTGATACACATATACAATATGTCTTGTACTATTCTACTTCTACATACATTCAAGCTATGACGATCTAATCCTATTAAATAATATTAGAAAACATGAGCATGCATTCTCCACCGTTAGATATACATCTTAATCAAAGGTCCAAAACAGTCCTACCAAAAATAGAAGCGAGGACTTACAACTAACAGCTAAACTAATCATGCAAACAATCCGTTCATCCATGAAAATAGACTTTCTGGACGCACAGGTAACCGATGTCGGTCCCTACCTATCTGCACATGACCGACGTCAGCCGATTATAACCGACACCGACAGCTACTGGTCGACTCCTTACCGTCATCGGCGACTGTGTAAATCCAGCAACTTCAGCATCCGCTCATCTGGGGAAGCTTTTAGCTCCACACCTCAACAATCTCTCACTTGGAGATAAACAGCTGCACCAGTACCTGTACAGTAACATCTTCTAGCTTCTCCATCTTCAAACTCAATCTTGAAGACCAAAAAAAGTTGAATGAAGATTCAACTTCTCCTTTGTTACCGGCTTGGTTAACATATCAACAGGGTTCTTATCTGTATGGATCTTTTCCAGCTTCAACTCACCATCCTCCAATACCTATCTAATGAAGTGGTACCTAAGCTGTATATGCTTGGTTCTTGAATGAAAGGCTGAATTCTTAGCCAAATGAATTGCACTTTGACTATCACTGTATAATCTGAAACTCTCTTGCTCCTTTCCTAGCTCTTCCATGAACTATGTCATCCATATCATCTCTTTGCTAGCCTCTGTGACTGTAATGTATTCTGCCTCTATAGTAGACAAGGCAACAACCTTCTGCAACTTTGAAATCCAGCTAACTGCCGTTCCACCAATAGTGAAAACATAACCTGTGGTGCTTCTCCTGCCATCTAAGTCACCTGCCATATCCGCATCTACATGTCCATGTAGAGAAGTGTTTGACCCTCCATAGCACAAATGCCTACTGTTGGTCCCTCTCAGATATCTGAGAATCCATTGGACTGCTTTCCAGTGTTCCTTCCCTAGATTGGCCATAAACTTACTGACAATTCCCACTGCTTGGGCAATATCAGGTCTAGTACATACCATTGCATACATCAAGCTCCCAACTGTGGAAGCATATGGAACTCTACTCATTTACTCTACCTCATCATGTGAATTAGGACACTATTCTTTACTCAACTTGAAGTGTCCAGCCATAGGTGTACTTACCAATTTTGTATCCTGCATATTAAACCTCTCCAACACCTTGTTCACATAATCCTCTTGAGACAAAATCAACCTGTGATTTTTCCTGTCTCTCTTAATACGCATGCCAAGGATTTTCTTTGTTGCTTCCAAATCCTTCATGGCAAATGTGTGAGCTAATTTCACCTTAAGCTCAGAGATATCCTACATGTGTGAACCTGCAACCAGCATATCATCTACATACAGGAACAAGATAATATATCTACCATTATCCAATCTCTTAAAATAAACACAATGGTCAGATTGACATCTACTGTAGCCATGCTCAGTCATAAACCTGTCAAATTTCAAATATCATTATCTAGGAGCTTGCTTGAGACCATACAAGCTTTTCTTCAACCTGCACATAAGCTTCTCCTTACCCTTGACCTCAAAACCCTCTGGCTAATCCATATATATTTCTTCATCCAAATCTCCATGAAGAAATGTTGTCTTAACATCAAGCTGCTCAAGATGCAAATCTTCAATAGCAACTAAAGACAATACAGTCCAAATAGAAGTCATTTTTACTATAGGAGAAAAAAATTTACCAAAATCAATACCTGGTTTATGTGTAAATCCTTTCACTACCAACTTGGCCTTGTGTCTCATTTGTCCATTCTCACCTTCTTTTAACTTGTAGATCCATCTATTTTTCAGTGTTCTCTTACCCGCTGGCAACTCAACCAAATCCCATGTTTAGTTCTCTTTCAAGGAATCAATTTCCTCATTCATGCCAAGCTCCCACTGATTCTTGGATTTCACCTATATTGCTTCATCAAAACTCTCTAGTTCTCCACCATCAGTAAGCAATAAATAGAATATGAAAGGGAATATCAAATTAGAGGTTTACTTACCCTTTTTGACCTCCTGATGGGTGTTTGAGACTCATTCACAACACGCTATCCGCCCAAATTCTCTGACAGTGACCGACCTCGATCACTTCCAGGCCTATAACTGACTGACGTCGATTCCACATGACCGACACCGGTTCCTTCCTGACTGACGTCTGTCACTGTCTGACCAACATCAGTTCCTGTATTGCCGACATCGGTTCCTTCTTGACCGACGTCAGTATTTGTGTTTTCCTGTATGTGATTATTCTTTCTCATGAGCTCATTTTAGATCGTCACCTCATCCAAATCTTCATGGCCCTGCTCAAAATTCTTCAGCTTCTTGAGCTGATCACTATACATCACTTTCTCATTAAAAACAACATCATCGCTCCTAATTATTTTGTTAGTTCCTAGATTCTAAAACTGGAATCCAAAATCTCCAGAGCCATAACCAATAAATGTGCACCTCATAGACTTAGCATCCAGCTTCTTTCTATTTTCTTTATCAATGTGCACAAAAGCTTCAAAACCAAAAACTCTTAGAAATGAAAGATCTACCTTTTTACCTGTCCACGCCTCTTCTAGAATTCCACCATCTAGAGTTGTAAAGGGTCCTTTGTTAATTAGGTAAACTGCAGTATCTACAGCTTCTGCCCAAAACTGTAAGGGCAAACTAGCATGCAATCTCATACTCCGTGCACGCTCCAAAATTGTTTTGTTCATCCTTTCAGCAACTCCATTTTGCTGAGGTGTCCTTGGAACCGTCCTTTGCCTGCATATTCCATTCATATAACAATACCAGTTGAACTTATAGCTGCAAAACTCACCACCATTGTCAGATCTAAGGCACTTCAATCACCTGCCTATTTCATTCTCAACTAAAGCTTTTCACATATTAAAAGTGTCAAAAACATCAAATTTCTTCTTTATGCAATAAACCCATACCTTTCTTGTAGCATCATCAATGAAGGAAACATAATACTGTGATCCTCTAATAGAAGCAACCTGAGCTGGTCCCCACACGTCTGTGTGAACAAGCTCCAACTTGTGCTTCTTCTTTGTTGACCCAGTCTTGAGAAAACTCACTCTCTTCTATTTCCCAAAAATATAGTGCTCACAGAAATCTAGATCTATGCTTTTCAAATCTAAAAGCTTACCTTTTGACTTAAGAATAGTCATTCCCTTCTCACTCATGTGGCCAAGCCTCTGGTGCCACAACTTTACATCTACATCTGAAGTAGATAATACATAAGGAGAATTATCAGTAATACAATTACATAAATAGAGAGTACCTACTCTCTTACCTCTGGCTAATACAAGTGCACCCTTGGTAACCTTCCAAGATTCAGCTGTGAGAGTTACCGTACAACCCTCATCCCCCAACTTTCCTATAGAAATCAAATTCCTCTTCAAGTTGGGTACATGCATGATGTCCCTCAACACCCATGTGTTGCCATTCTACATTTTCAGCTGCACTTTTCCTTTGCCAACAATTTTACAAGGCTCATCATCCCCTAAATAAACTATTTCAAAATCTCCATGGACATAGTTACTAAAATATTCTCTATTTGGGGTTGCATGGAAAGAGGCACCAAAATCTAAAACCCAAGATTCTATATTATTATGCAAAGAGAATATAAGAGCATCTTGTGCAACAATACCTGTAACTTTTGCTTCTTTTTTACCTTCATGCTGATTGTCTTCTCTAGGTTTTGACTAGCAATCTTTCATTGCATGCCCTCTCTTTCCACAATTCCAGCAAGTTATTTTTCTTTTTCCATTTCTGGATTTGGATCTATTGCTCATCTTTGACTTAGACCTTGATCTCCCATGCTTGCTCTTCTCTTTTTGCCTTCCCCTACTTTCAAAACTTAAAGCGTTCCCTGATGTTTTCTCCATGTTTTTTCTGCAAATTTCTTCATTCAAGATTACACTAACAACATCATCTCCTTTTAAAATATTTGAAGCAGATGTAGTATTACTAACTGCCATTACCAAGCTATGCTAGCTTTCAGGTAAAGATCATAAGATTAATAGAGCTTTAATTTCATCATCAAAAACTATTTTGACTGAATTTAATTGATTTACAATTCCATGGAAATCATTTAGATGATTAGATACATATCCACCTTCTTGCATTTGCAATTTAAATAACTACTTCATAAGATATACCTTATTTGAAGCTGAGGGTTTTTCATATAAATTTGCTAAAGTAGTCATTAACTCTACCATTGACTTTGCCTGTGATAAATTAGATATCACAGTAGATGCCAGACTCAATCTTATAGATCCAAGAGCCTTTCTATCAAGAACTTTCCATTCTTCATCTTCCATGTCTGTGGGCTTCTTTGAAACCCCACCTAACGGTAAGTATAGACCATTAAACTTCTCCATTCTCAGTTTACTTTCTTCTGCCATTGCTTCTCCCACTCAAAAAGAAACTCATGTGAGTGACCTGTAATCAACAAACACTAACCAGATTTGAAACACCTGTTAGTCAACCTCAGCTCTGATACCACTTATTGGGGATCAACCAACAAACTTGATTACTTTTATGTAAGCAATTAAACATGGAATTAAACTAGAATAATAAGTAACTAGAATCAAAAATAGTGTTAGGTTTTGGTGCTAAAAGCTTCACCAAGATGCAAACAAGAGGAGTTACAGAGGTTGTGGAGGTTGTGGAGAGTTGCAGGAACGAGTTGCAGGGCAATCGACGTCGGTTTGATCAACTGACGTCGGTCAGATAGCAGTGTAGAAGCAACTGACGTCGGTTACAAGTCGGCCAACATCGGTCAGGAGGAGCCGACGTCGGCAACTTGTGTGTGAGCATGCAATTTGCATGCAAATTTTGAAGAGTCTATTTTTGGACTGTTAGTTTGCATGTTAAAGGCTAATTATAGTCTTGGAGTTGTTAGTCTAATTATTGTAATTAAGATAGTCTAATTATTGTAAGCATGAGATCTATATAATAGACTCATGCGCTGTATTGTAAACTAGTGCTAGAGAGTAAGAGAGCAAAATAAGCTCCTTCAGAGAGAAGAGAGCAATGGTGTGTTCCTCCTAGTGCCACAGTACCAAGTGTGGGTGCTGGTTTGGAGAATCAAAAGGGTTCTTCATGTATGTATGATCTTGGTCAGTAGGTGTGCAGGACCACGTTTAGAGATCTACAATGGTGAGTAAGGTCTGGTGATTTGCAGGTGGCAGCAAAGAGCAAAGAGATCTACCTGGAGTACAGTTGTGTGCTTGGTGTACTGGCAGCATGTTACTGAATGATAGAGGTGAACAACAACTCTGTATTGGAGTTGTGTGTTGGGACCGTAAGAGAGAGAGGGAAGAAGTCCTTGAGGTGTGGCAAGCCTTTGAGGTGGAAGAAGAAGTGGCATCTTCTTTATTATATTTTCTTCTGAGTGATTATTAATACAATTGTGTATTGTCTCTCATATCTTGTGTTGTTTCATATTTCTAGTTACTCATTCATTCTGGTTAAATTCTGTGTTTAGTTGCTAATACAAGAGGTAAACATATATACTCTTATTGTGGAGAGTAGGATCCTGACAGTTGGTATTAGAGCCTAGTTGTAGGTTCTAGAGCTTGATACCACTTGACAGTTGGTATCAAAGCTTTTGTTTGGGTTACTAACATGTGGTTTCAGATCTGGTTAGTGTTTGTTGATTACAAGGTACTCACAGGGGTTTCTGATTGAGTGGGAGTATAGCAATGGCAGAAGAAAGTAAGCTACGAATGGAGAAATTGAATAGCACGAATGGTCTGATTGATGAAAAGAAAGAACAGATAAATAAAGATTGCTAGTTGGTAGAAGATCAGTATGAAGAAAAGGGAGGAGCAGATGTTGCAGGTGATGTTGCACAGGATGTTCTGGACAAAGTAGAATCTTGGTTCACAGATTATGTTGCCTCTTTCCATGCAGCCCAAAATAGAGTATCTTTTCATGGGTATGTCTTGGGAGACTTTGGAGAGATTTATTTAGGGGTTGGTGAGCCTTGTTAAATTATTGACGAAGCAGAAGTGAAGCTAAAATTGTAGATGGATAACACACGGGTGTTGAAGGAGGTCATGCAGGGACCAATCTTGGAGATGAGTCTAATTTCTTCAGGAAAGCTGGGTGATGAGAGATGCACAGTAACTCTCACAGTGGATGCACTTGAATTAGATGGTGGTAAGAAAGTAGGTATCCTTTATCTATCTACTTATATTACTAATTCACCTTCTGTTGTAGAGATGTGGCTTTGTAGGCTTGGTCACATATGTAAGAGGGAAATGCATGTTTTTAAGCGGAGGTCAGATGTCTTTGACAAACTTAAGAACTAAAAAGCCTTGGTTTTCATGGAAGAGATGACAGATAGAGATCAATTCAAGGGGCTGAGGAATTTTGAGCAGGGCTGTGTTGATTTGAACAGGGTTTTGACTCAAAAGGAGCTCGCGGGTAAAAGTTATCACTCACAAGGAGAACACAGAGATCGACGTTAGTTAAAAAACCGACGTCGGCATCCATGCATGGATTGACATCAGCTATGTGCAGACTGATGTTGGCAAATTAGGGGAAGATAAACACCGACATCGATCATGGAGAACTGACGTCGGTGATGAGGCAGTCACAGGGAACCGACGACAGTCGGGTGCAGACTGAGATGTGACCGGCATCAGTTTACTAGACGAATTTTGGGCAGACAACAAGCTATCAAGGAGTCTCAAATGCCCATATGGAGGACTGAAAGGGTAAGTAAGCCTCAAATTCATCATTTCCCTTCTTTACACTACTTGTTGCTCACTGATGGTCAAGAATCAGGAAGTCATTAAAGAAGCAGAGCAGGTAGATCCAGGAAACAATGAGAGCTTGGCATGGATGAGGATTGTGATTCTTTAGAGAAGAATCAAACAGGAGTTTTTGGTGGAGTTGCCAATGAGAAGAAAACACTGAGAGACGAATGGATGTTCAAGATGAAGAAGAGTGGGAATGGACACGTGAGACGGAAGGCCAAGGTATATGGTCTTGAGCAAGCTGCAGGACAATGGTACAGGTTTTGACAGGGGTATGACAAAGCATGGCTTTGGTCAAGGTCATTATAACTATTGTGTTTTCTTTACCAGGTGGATAATGATTGCAACATTATTTTTTTATTGTATGTGGTGTGGTTGCTTGTTGTAAGGTTACACATGCAGCGAGTTTCTGAGCTAAAGGTAAAGTTAGTTCAAAGGTATGTCACGAAGAATTTAGAGCAGAAAAAAAATTTGGCATAAGAGACATGGAAGATCACAGGTTGATTTTGTCTCCAGTAGGAGATGATGTGAAGAAGGTGTTGGCAGGGTTCAATTCGCAGGATGCAGAATCGGTAAGCACACCAAGGGCTGGACAGTTCAAGCAGAGCTTATAACAGTGTTCAAAATCACATGAGGTTTAGTGTAGACCTGAGTTTTCCTAAGCAGTGGGAGTTGTCAGAAAGTTTGGAGCCAATTTGGGGAAGGAGTACTGGAGGGCAGTTCAGTGGATTCTCAGGTATCTGAGAGGGACTAGCAGCAGGTTAACATGTTATGCAGGGTCAAGGTCTTCACTACATGGAGTTGTAGGTTCGGATGTGGCAGGTTACTTGGATGACAGGTGTAGCATCATAGGATGTGTGGTGCTTGGTCTTCAAGATTGATCTTGAAGAGGGATACAAGCCAGGGAATGAATTAGACGAAGGTATAGGTATAGGTATAGGTGCAGTTATTTATCTCCAAGTGAGAGATTGTTAGGTTGTGGAGCTAAAAGCTTCACCAAGATGTAAACAGGAGGAGTTACAGAGGTTGCAGAGGTTGTAGAGAGTTGCAGAATGAGTTGCAGGGCAATCGACGTCGATCTGATCAACCGATGTCGGTCAGATAGTAGTGCAGAAGCAACCGATGTTGGTTACAAGTCGGTCGACATCGGTCATAAGGAGCCGACATCGACAACCTGTGTGTGAGCATGCAGTTTGCATGCAGATTCTGGAGAGTCTATTTTTGGACTGTTAGTTTGCATGTTAAAGGCTAATTATAGTCTTGGAGTTGCTAGTCTAATTATTATAATTAAGATAGTCTAATTATTGTAAGCATGAGATCTATATAATAGACTCATGGGCTGTATTGTAGACTAGTGCTAGAGAGTAAGAGAGCAAAATAAGCTCCTTCAGAGAGAAGAGAGAGCAATGGTGTGTTCCTCCTAGTGCCACAGTACCAAGTGTGGGTGCTGGTTTGGAAAATCAAAAGGGTTCTTCGTGTATGTATGATCTTGGTCAGCAGGTGTGCAGGACCACGTTTAGAGATCTACAATGGTGAGTAAGGTCTGGTGATTTGCAGGTGGCAGCAAAGAGCAGGGAGATCTACCTAGAGTATGGTTGTGTGCTTGGTGTACTGGCAGCGTGTTACTGACTGGTCGAGGTGAACAACAACTCTGTATTGGAGTTGTGTGTTGGGACCGTAAGAGAGAGAGGGAAGAAGTCCTTGAGGTGTGGCAAGCCTTTGAGGTGGAAGAAGAAGTGGCATCTTTTTTATTATATTTTCTTCTGAGTGATTATTAATACAATTGTGTATTGTCTCTCATATCCTGTGTTGTTTCATATTTCTAGTTACTCATTCATTCTGGTTAAATTTTGTGTTTAGTTGCTAATATAAGAGGTAATCATATATACTCTTATTGTGGAGAGTAGGATCCTGACAAATAGCAAAGAATAAGAGATACAAGAAACCACCCTGAAAACTTGTATTAAACTCTTCTAGAAGGAAATACAATGAAGAAAAATCACACTTTCTTCTCACACCTCTCAGATATACAGATCTCTTTCCCTCAAGAGTTCTCTCAATCAATTCCAACAACCTGGATTGATACACATATACAATATGTCTTGTACTGTTCTACTTCTCCACACATTCAAGCTATGAAGATCTAATCCTATTATATAATATTAGAAAACATGAGCATTCATTCTCCATCGTTAGATATACCTCTTAATCAAAGGTCCAAAACAGTCCTGCCAAAAATAGAAATGCGGACTTACAACTAACAGCTAAACTAATCATGCAAACAATTCATTCATCCACAAAAATAGACTTTCTAGATGCACAGGTAACCAACATCAGTCCCTGTCTATCTGCACATGACGGATGTCGATCGATTATAATCGACGCCGGCAACTACTGGTCGACTCCTTGCCGTCGTCGTTGACTGTGTAAATCCAGCAACTTCAGCATCCGCTCATCTAGAGAAGCTTTTAGCTCCACACTTCAACATCAGTGCTCATTGGAGGGGTTGCTAAAGGTTGCTGAGCGTCAGAGCAACCGGCGTCAGTCTGATCAGCCGACGTCGGCAGGATAGTGAAGAGAAGCAACCGACGTCGGTCATGGGTCGGCCGGCGTCGGTCACCTCCAGGCAGACAGGGACCGACGTCGGTCGCCTGTGTGGTTCGACTGTGAGCTTATTACGGGCAGTTAGCTAACGAACCAAGTGTTTGCATGATTAGATCTATTTTTAGACTGAGAGCTGCGAATCTAATTATGGTAATTAGATGTCTAATCATTGTTTGGATGAGATCTATATAATAGACTCATGGTTGTATTGGAAAAGTGTTCTAGTTTGAGTTGAGCAAAGTTTGTTCCTTCTGTGTGTGAGGTGAGCAAGGGTGTTCCTCCTAGTTCCACAGTACCAGGTGTAGGTGCTGGATTTGGAGAGTCAGCAGGATTCTTCATGTATGTAGGATCTTGGTCACAGGGGTATGGCCTATATAGGAGATCTACATGGTAAGTAAGATCGTTGATTTGCAGGTGTATGTGTGTGCAAGGTCAAGGTTCACAGGTGAGCAGAACCGGGTTTGATTTGCTGGGACCTGAGAGGGAGAGCTTTGGGGAGAAGATTTACTATTCACTTGAGGCGTGGGAAACCTTTGTAAGGTGGTGGAGAAGAAGTGGGATTTTCTTTATTGTATTCTTTTCTGTATAAAGTGTTAATACAATTTGTGTATTGTCTCTCATATCATGTGTTATTCTGAATTCTAGTTACTTGGTGAATCTGGTTTATTTCCGCATATTAAGTTGCTTGGTTTGGTAATCATATTGTGCTCTTTTGGTGGAGCAAGATCCTGACAAAAAGAACACATCAAATGAACATAAGATCTATGTGGGAAACCCTCGTGGGGGAGAAAATATACTAAAAAAATCTTTATACTACTATCCTATAAAGGATTACTTCAATTTATACCAGCACCAACTGATCAAGGAGCACCCACCCCTAAAATTATACAAGCATCCACTTTCCCTTTAACTAGCACCAACTAGCAAGGAGGCTATAACCCCCTAGGTGATCAAGCACCAATCTTAACCAGAATTGATGTCTTCAATACCTAATTATGGATATTATGATATTTTAAAACCTCTTAAATTTTTCATACTCATACAAACCCTCAACACCAAGCTTTGCACTTAATACATGCAAAAACAACCCTTCACCAAAATTCGCCTACCCTCACAAGAAAGACTCCAAAAATTATGAAACCACTTGAAATCACATAAAAAAATATACTGATATGATTGGTACCTTTACCAGTTCCAAAAAACTAACAAAAATATCTCACCAAACCCTCTTCTACTTCATCCCAAATCTACAATTAATTCACATATGCAACCCTATACAAAATAATTCATATACACATGCATATGAGCTTGAATCAACTCAAAAGACACTCATTACCTTCATTATTAATGTATGACCTGAAACAAGATTTTAATTCTCTAATTTTATCCTTTTAATCTCTAAAAATCACTCTTTAATTCATCCCCATCTTCAATTGCACACACCCACTGACATGGGCCTAAATTGCCCTTTTATAAGCTTTTCACAAGCTTACACTCAAGCTATGTCAGTATATAGCTCTTTTATTTACATGAATGAACACAAAATATCATTATGGACATGAAAAATATAATACATAATCCTTCATAATGTTTTCCATGCTTCCAATGACACAAATCCCACTCACAAGGCTTAAGGAAATATCCCCCATTTAAGCATAAGTCACATTAAAACACTTTTACAATACAATAACTCTTCTTCATGATACACAAACTTTCATGGATAACCAAAATAATTTCCCCCACACATGGAAAAGATAAAAAACACATACGTATTTTGGACATATAATCCATATATCTCACTTAATCTATCTCCCATTTCTCTTTAAGCTTAAGTTCCCTTTATAGGTTCCATAGAGATCCACTTCACCTTTTAGCACTCCACCAAGCAAAGTAAAAACACAACACCGCTATTAGGCTTATATAATTCAAAAACATAACCTATAGTACCTTATAAATACATAAAAAAATATTAAAACACCTATTTTAACCTTGCTTACACTCGCAACACTTCATTTAGCCTTAAAGGCCCATTAGGCTCAAATAACCAGAAAATAACGCCTTCACTAAAAATACCATAACTCACTAAATATAGAATTTATATTAAATATAAAAATATGTATGGAAATATTAATACATTATGAACATAATAAAATCAATGAGACACCTTCATTCATCCTCCTAAGGCTCATAAAAACCTCTGCAAGAAGCTCACTCAGATCTACAATAAATACAATCAACAATAGTCAACTTTTCCCTGAAATATATTCACTTTTATAAAATTTAAAGACATAAAAAAACTATTAAGGTGATATATATGGATTATAATTCATATTTTTTTTTATACCAAAAATATTTTATCAATACATTGTCTTCTACAATCAATTCTTTGTACTCTACTCTATTTAAAAAAGGCACAATCAACCATAGTCAACCTTGCTCAAGTAATAAATGCAACTGTACTAACTATCAAGACCTATAAAAAAATTTATATGATAATAATTTAATTCATATACCACTTATTTTTACTTAAAATTCAAATTAAACCTTCATAAAAATATATGATCAAAACACTACTAATTGGTTCACTAGAAAAATATAGTCAACCACAGTCAACTTGATCAAGCAATAAATGTAACTGTACTAACTATAAATACTTATAAAAAAATTTAATGTATTGAAAACTAATTCCTCTACCACTTTTATTTTTACTTAACCTTAAAATTCAACTTTCATCAAAATATATGATCAAAACATTGTTGACTAGTTCACTAGAAAAAATACAGTCATCAACTTGATCAAGCAAAAATGCAAATGTTAACTATAAGACCTAAAAAAAATTTAATAGATGAAAAAATAATTCCTCTACCACTTTTATTTTTACAACCTTCAAATTTAACCTTCATCAAAATATATGATCAAAACACTGCTGATTGGTTCACTAGATCATGCAAAGTTGGCTAAGTATAAAAACAACAAAATTTGCCCTGAGAAACCAATTTTGCATTGCCATATATTTTGACTCACACATCCTCAAGATCTGAAACATTAACATATAAACTAGGTATAATTTTTAACACACCCATATTATCAAATTTATATGAATCATCCACATGTGCCAATATTGATGTCACCAATATGCCCACTCAAATTTTTCTGCCACAAGACCACTTATGCTTAGATGAACACAATGAAGCACCATATGAATTCCACACATACACACTCTGATAAAAAGAATGGAATAAATATTATAGGACACATAAAACATGATAAATTCCTTAGATTAATCCCTAAACATCCATAATCATGACAAAACTGAGCCACAAAAAGGCACACTCCAAGCACCCTAAGGCACACATATTTCACACTTTGTCATTGACTCACCTTGACCCATGGGCACACAAGAGACCTTGTCCACTTCACATGGAAACTTACATGAAATAAATAAAAATTATCCAAAAATCTCCCCAATTTTCATTTATGTCAACATCTCAACAAATAGCTCAAACTTCTTCTTTCTCCTAACGAACCTTCTCACAACAAGAACCTTCTCCCCCTTTGACACAATGACAAAGTGGGAAAAAATGATCTTGAGGACCTAAAAATAATAACACATGTATAATAACATATAAAAAATATGATACAAAATTCCCCTTACCTTTAACTCACCTCTTCTTTCCTTGCCAATATACCTTTGAACCAAACTAGCATTGTCCTTAAATGAAGCATGCAACCGTTGAAGCAAAGATACACCATAACACAAACAACTCATGGAATCCACATAGAATCATTTAATAATTACTCCCGATAAGATCATGATAATATATAATCTAAACCTTTACTCAATCATACCTACTCCTTATAATTAAAACATTTCACATATGTTCCCCCTCACTTTATGCATACCTTACATTCTATCAAATAAAGAGAACATAACTCAACCTGAAAGGATCCTTGAAGCTTAGCATATAGAAAGCATGGAAAAAATTCACATAACTATCAATATACCTGATTTATCTCCCCCTAAATCCATATTACATTTTAATAAATCCAAAATATTTCAAACATAATCAAGCAAACACTCTTACAAGAACATACCTTGAAATAAACCACCTTCATGTACACAAAGGCTCACCAAAACTATCAAAAAATTATTCATGAGAAAATTGAATAAAAATATGATATTATTGGACCAAAAATACCTCCAAAAAATTTCTTCAAACCTTTTTATATTCAGAAAACAACCACAACTTATTTTGACAAAAGGAACATGCCCAAAGCAATAAGCTTACCTCAAAACAAGCATGTTTGACACCTTATTTTTATTTGATTTTATTAAACAAAAAAAACTTATGAAAAATACTATAAAAACATCAGATAAATAAACAAAATATCATTCTCTGATTCCTCACACATTTATTCCCTTTCACACTTCCACCAAGCATGCTCAAAGATCACCTATCATTTGCTCATTTTTTCAATATTCTCACAAGCTCAAAAATGCCAAAAATGCACAAAACATGAATAATCTGCCTACTTAGAATAACTTATAAATTAAATCTGATTTCATTCATAAATTAATTATTATGTAAACTAAAAATACCTTCACATCCTAAACCCTTCAAAAATCTCTATCTTGCACAAAAAAGATACTCCACTCCTAGGCCAATTCAAAGAGAAAATTTGCAAACAAGAATACATGACTTTGAAAGAATCATACATTTTCACCAAGGGGATACCTAAATCATACAAAAAAATAATTTAACACTTTAAAAATAACATATAAATCTTCTCACCAAGAATGAAGACCCAACTCATAGCACAACTTCAAGATACACCATGACAATTCTTCTTTCACTAAGACCCTTCATGCAAACCAAGGACTCTTAAAGAGATAACTTCTTCCACAAACATATATAAGTCTTAAAGTCACTTATAATATATTTTGAAATATTATATACATATTTTATAGGATTTAAATCAAATTAAAGAATCCATACTCAAAAATATGTTTCTCAAAACAAAGAACATACCTTGGCCCAAAGAACTAGTCTTCACTTCTCAACCTTACAACATCACACCATGATGATTCAAAATAATGATTAATTAATCTATGAATACTAATAGAGACACATCAAATTACAAGGCAACAAAACACCCAAAACTCAAGAGTTTTCCAAATCTCCATACTCTCACCTGATTGCTTTTCTTTCCCAAGCTTCCTCATAGGTTTGATTGGCTCATCCATCTCAACATCTATGAAAGTGGTTACACACATCTATTCCTTATATATCTCTTCCATAATTGAAACCTATTCAACCATATAAAACATATTATCTTGACTAATATTCTCATCAATCAAATCAGCCTTGGTCTCACTTTTATCTTTCTTAATAGTCTTAGGTCTCTATAGCCATGTATGACATCTTCCTTGCACACTAGAAGCTCCATACACCCTTTTTTACCTTGAGAACTCATTCAACGTATTTTTACAATATTTTTAAATATGACCAACTCTATGAAATATAAAATAAAAAACATAATTCATACCTTTTGCCTGATGATGGTGATGATGATCTCCTTTGGATAAGTTATCACTCCTTTTGCAATCCCTTGCTATGTGACCAAAAAGATGACACACATAACAATGACCATGAAAGAATCTATCATACCTTGTAGCATGTGGTTGTCTAACTAATTTTATTTTGTAGAAATTCATGTTATCATCCTCTTTGACTATTTTTTATTTATTTTGACCTTATTCAAGCTCACCTATCTTGAAAGTGACCTCTCTTAATCAACCTTGCTCATTTTGACCACTATATTCTCATGCTCAACCTTTAAGGAATCTATCTCAATTTTCAATTGATCATACTCATCCTCCTTTGTCTTCAAACTTAAATTTTTAGCCTCTACCTATTTTTTAAAATTATGAGCCAAAACCTCATATTATACAATCACCATGGATTCACATTCTTCAAGCTTAGACTTATACATATTTCATTCTTCTTGCATTAACCTTTGATTTGTACATGAAACCTCTAGCTTATCCTTTAGATTTTGAATAACCACTTTTTATTCTTTTATTTTATCAACTATCTTAATATTTAAATCAAATACCTTTTTTAAAAAAACTTTGACCATAGCCTTTAAATCTTGATTATCTCTTTTCAACTATTTAGCCATTTTGTGCTTCTTAGGACCACCTTCAAGCCTTCACAAAAGGGCCCTCTATGATACCAAAAGTTGGAAGCACAAACACTGAGGGGGGGTGAATTAGTGTGTAAACATTTACTTTAAATTCCATGCACTATTCATTATCCATTCAATCATACATCACCTGATCTAACAACAACTTCATGAAAGAACATATATATAAAGCATGAATAAAAAGAACACATCACATGAACACAAGATCTATGTGGAAAACCCTCATGGGGGAGAAAACCCACTTAAAAAAACTTTGGAATACTTTCCTATAAATTATTAATTCAATTTTTACCAACACAAACTCATCAAGGAGGACCCACCCCTTAAATTAGGCAAGCACCCACTTTCCCTTTAGCTAGCACCAACTAGTGAGGAGGTTACAACACCTTAGGTGATTAAGCACCAAATTGACCACCTTAGATCTAATGTCCACTTTTGAAATGATTTCTTCAATACCTAATTATGGATCTTCTAATACTATTAAACCCCCTTCACTTCTGTATACTCATAAAAACCCTCAACACCAAGCTTTGCACTTAATACATGCAAAAAAAACCCTTCACCAAAATTTGCCTACCCTCACAAGGAAGCCTCCAAAAATTATGAAACCACTTACAATAACATTAGAAAAATATATTAATCTGATTGGTACCTTTATTAGATCTAAAAACCATACAAAAATCTCTCACTAAACCCTCTTCTACTTTGTCCCAAATCTGTAACTAATTCACATATGCAACCCTATACAAAATAATTGATATACACATGCATATGAGCTTGAATCAACTCAAATTACACTCATTGCCTTTAGTATGAATGTAGGAACTAAAAAAAAATTAATTTTTTATTTTTATTCTTTTCATTCCCTTTTTTATCTCTGTAAGTTACTCTTAATTCATACCCATCTTCAATTGCACAAACCCACCAATATGGGCCTAAATTGCCTTTTTATAAGCTTGCCACAAGCTTACACTCAATCTATGTCAGTCAATACCTCTTTTATTTACATGAATAAATAAAAATATCATTATGGACATGAACCATGCAATCCATAATCATTTATAAGGTTGGACATGCTTCCAATGGCACAAATTCCACTCACAAGGCTCAAGGAAATAGCCCCCATTTAAGCACAAGTTACATTAAAACACTTTTACAATACAACAACTCTTTTTCATGATACACAACCTTTCATTTAAGACTAAAAAAATTTCCCCTACACATGGATAATATCAAAAACACTTACATAGGTCGGCCATATCATCCATATGTCTCACTTAAGCCATCTCACATTTCTCTTTAAGCTTAAGTGCCCTTTAGAGGCCCTGTAGAGATCCACTTCACCTTTTAGCACTCCACCAAGTAAAGAAAAACCACAAAAACACTATTAGGCTTATATAATTCAAAAACATAACCTATATTACCTTATAAATACATAAAAAATATTAAAAACCCTCTTTGAACCTTGCTTACACTCATAACACTTCATTTGGCCTTAAAGGCCCATCAGGCTTAAATAACCAAAAACATTGCCTTCACTAAAAATACCATAACTCATTGAATATATAATTTATATGAAATATACACATATTTATGGAAATATTAATACCTAAGTAACATCATAAAATTAATGATACACCTTTATTTATCCTCCTAAGGCTCATAAACACCTTTGCAAGAAGATCACTCAGATCATTAATAAATACAATCAACAACAATCAGCTTTTACCTAAAATATATTCATTTGTATGGAATTTAAATACATAAAACCAATTTTAAGGTGATATATATTATAGTTAATATTTTTTTTTATACCAACAATATTTGATCAATACATTGTCTTCTGCAATCAATTCTTTGCACTCTACTTTATTCAGAAAAGGCACAACCAACCATAGTCAACTTGATCAAGTAATAAATGCAACTGTAATAACTATCAAGAACTATAAAAAAAATTATTGGATTAAAATTTAAGTTCTTATACCACTTTTATTTTTACTTAACCTTCAAATTTAACCTTTATAAAAAGATATGACTCAAAACACTACTGACTAGTTCACTAGAAAAAATATAGTCAACCATAGTCAACTTGATCAAGTAATAAATTAAACAGATGTACTAACTATCAAGACCTATAAAAAAATTCATGGATTAAAAATTAATTCCTATACCACTTTTATTTGTACTTAACCTTCAAAGTAAACCTTTATCAAAATATATGATCAAAACACTGCTGACTGGTTCACTAGATCATGCAATTTTGGCTAAGTATAAAAACAACAAAACCTGCCCAAGAGATCAACTTTGCATTACCATATATTTTGACTCACATATCCTAAATATATGAAACATATAACATAGAAACTAGGTATAATTTTTAACACACCCATATTACCTAATTTATCTGACTCATCCACATGTGTCAATACTGATGTCATCAACATGCCCACTCAAATTTTTCTGCCACAAGACCACTTATGCCTAGATGAACACAATGAAGCACCATATGAATTCCACCCATGCAAACTCTGATATAAATCATGGAATACCTTGGATAGTACCCCTAACACATGCTCAATACCTTAGATTCATCCTTAAACATCCATAAGCATGCCAAACATCCATAAGCATGCCAAAACTAAGCCACCCTAAGGCACACTCCAACCACCCTAAGGCACACATATTGCACACTTTATCATTGACTCACTTTGACCCTTGGGCACACAAGATACCTTGTCCACTTCACATGGACACTTACATGACATCACTAACAATTCTCCAATATTCTATCACTCCTTTTGTTTAAGGTAAGTTGAACTATTGGTTGACACACAAAATTTTTGAAGAAAGATTATTAAATGGGCAATTTAAATTAGGTGTTAGAATAATTTGAGATATATGGATATGAGAAATTGATGATAATGTATAGATTATGTGTGAAAATAAATGGTTACTCAAAATTACAAGGAAATAATTAAGCATTGATTTCATTCATTATTCAGATTGTATTTATAGCATTAGTATTTTTTTATAAAGTTGGTTTTAAGATACACGCTTATCCATATAGTGAATTATAAAATCTAGTAAACAACAAAAATAGGGTGATGATGAATCTTTGCATGCATAAATGTTTTTATTAACTACAATTCAATTTGCTTTGTTTACTCTAACTACATGCATGTAGCACCTTATTTTTTATCTTTAAATAGTCATAGAATGACTTACATAAAAAATGCTATATGGATATAAAGAATAAAAAATATAGATTGACCTATATCAAGCGTTGAATAATTGCATGGAATGTAGCAATTTATTTATTTTAGTGAAATATGGAAAAACATTACACTACTAGTTAGAATGAGGAGGGAGCAGGTTGAAGTTGAGTCATTTCAGATAATCCTCTCATTATAATCTGCAAAGTATTTATTTGGAAGGAGTTAGTTTCAAGTTATATTTAGCATAATATGGAATGTGTTATAGTTGTGTATTACTTGTATTAGGAAGAATATCAGTGTAGAATTTAACTATTGATTTTTATCAATCTATTTAAATTGATTTGATTTCAATGAATTGATTAATCTTGAATTAAATAATTTAAGTGTAGCATGTAGGTTTTTTATTCAAATTTTATGGTGTTTCCTACACCTGTATTTAGCTTGTTTAGATGTAATAATGAGATCACTTAAATGTAATAATGAGGTCATTATGATAAATATCAGGTGCACATGCATATGTATAAATTTTAGTCAACTTACTTGGAGTGCCTTCACTACTCATTTGGCAACCAATGTTGACATTTAGCACATGGTGCTCACTATTCATCAAGCAACTGACATGTTTTCATATTGCCAAATGTAGGTGGATTTATGTCTCTCTTTTTCATATTTATATACCTCTCCTCAAAATTATTTTCATTGATTCTGAATACAATTTTTTATTATCCTCATGTTTGGTTCCTCTTTCTCGTAATAGGACTCTTTTTGCATATTCTATTTTACATGTTGACAGTTTAGTGTGTTCGATTCCCTGTATTCCTCAATCATGGCCCATTCTAACATGGTATTAGAGTAGGTTTTGGTGGTTGAACACCTTTGTTTTGTTTTAATTTATTTTTAATATCGTGAGTATCTAATATTGCATAATATATATATATCCTCTATTATTTGATTATGTTCTTCTCTCGCATCCTCAAATGATCTGGAGAACCAGAAAATAACAAGGAAAAAGGTCTTTGTGTAAGTGGTTTTTTGGTTCATTTATCATCTAGTGTGTTTTTGAGAAAAATAGACTGTGTCATTGAGTTTGTAATGCATGAAAACCTTAGAAATAACTATAAACTTGATCATGGTTTGAGACAATCAAATATAAGCTTTTTGTGCGACCTTTGTAAAACTTAGCCCATGGTTAAAATTAAACCAAAGGAGCTTAAATGGTTTCTCAAAGATTGCAATTATTTTTCTTTGGAATGAATATTTTTTCAAAAGTCTAAAAAAAATTTGTGTAAGAATTGACAAATAGTGATTAGAAGAACTTGTAAATCATATAACTTTCTATAGGCATCTCCTTTTGAGGTGTTGTTTGTTTTAAGAGTGAAATTTTTTAGCTCTACGCATTGATGCTATTTTTAGGGCTTATAAAATTTTATACGCACTAAAATATAAAGTTATAAACCTTTGTAATCTTTGGGGGTTATTATTTATAGTTTCAAGGGGATTGCATTATGCCTTGTGTTCTCTATTGCGCTTTTGATTCTACAAATATTTCTTTCACTACATTATGGATTATAATCTAGGTTTACTTCTCACACTATATAACTATAATGAGTGGAAAACCAAAATACAATATTTTTGATGATTAAGGATTTACATAGAATTATTATGGGTAATGAAACTAGACTAACACCAAATGCAAAAAAGGCAAAGTGGTAAAATTGATGTGATGAGGCCTATGGTCTACTATGTTTTTCATTATCTCAAGGCTTTCTCTTTCACATTGAATATGCAAAATCACCTAATGAGGTGTGGACCCTTTTGGAACAATGTTTTAAAAAGTGGAAGGTAATTAGGAGTTATGAGCTAGATAATGAGCTTATGAGTTTGAATCTAGGAAAATTTGACATTGTATACACCTAAATTCGCTCGCTTCCTTTATCATCACTAATATTAATATTAGTCGACACTAATTTCATTAATATCATTTATCCCCTCTAATCCTATCCTAATATCACCACTTCTAGTAATTTATTTAACATCCCATTCATTATTATTTATCATACTAACCTTATCCCTACCGCACAAATATATTACTACTTATAATCATCTCTTAATCTTATCATAATACCACTTATCTATTATTTAGGAATTTAAAATCCCCATGACCCACCTACCCACCAACCTTAGCCTATTCCTAAGCTCTCCTACATCCATAGTCCATAGTAATTTATCTAATCACCCATCCTAATCCCCTACTAATCTTACTTATCCCTTAAATGGATTCTAGAATTCTCCAATTATAGAATCCTCTCTAACTTGGCCTTCCTTCTCTATAAGCCTCTATTCTAGAGGCTTCTGAGGAATTTTTAATTATTTTTTAATCCTCCCTCTCTCTTATATTTAAACACCTCCAATCCTCCATTGAAACTAATCAACATCAACTATTAAATATATAAAATATTCATGTCAATGTGATCAACTAGTCCATCCAAGTCAATGAATCAAGTTATCATAATGTTGCAAATCTGAGTCCACTTGTGAGCAATCTTCATCCTTAATCCTTTAGTTTTTTAATTGTTTGAGTCATGGTTTGGATCAATTAGCTTTAGGATTTAAATTTTTCTATAAATATCCATTTGTGTTTGCATTTTTATCCTAATAGCTCTATATCTCAATGGTAATTTGACATTTTGGGTATTTTGATGTAATTGCACAATCAAATATGTTTGCTCAAAATTTAATCTACATTTTGCCCACCACAGTGGGACTAACCCCTTTTAATTTAATAATATTTCATGTTATATATGCTTTTTATAGCCTATAGGAATGATTGGGTGAAGAACAAGTGTCAAATTTCATCAAATTGTCATGCGCAGGTGAACGGTGGTTTTGATCTACAAAATTACAAATTTATAGGCATGATTTTGTTGAAAAAGAAATAGTTTTACACTAATCAATAGTGGCTAACATTTTTTGTCAATTTGTCATTATTATGTAAAACTACAACTCATAAACTATGATATTGCCCTAAAAATTGAAATTTTGTAGCTATGTTGCGATTTTGCATGAGGTAGTCCTTAGAGTAAAAAAATTTGTTTTACATGAGGTTTGGGTCTTACGTGTGTTTGCGCCAACCTTTTTGACTTGTAAGGAATGGGTCTTAAAACTTTAAATCTTAAAAATAGAATCCCCTTTATGCTAATCAAAATCATTGAAACATAGTTGCATTTTTGCTAGAAAAGTCATGATATTATCTTGTAAACTAGTAGTTTTGCCTTTAGAATCAAAACTATTTAATGAAATTGTTAACTATGGCCTCTAATCAGTTTTATACCTCTCTCTAAATGACATTTACTTGTATAATTGGAATTATCTACCCAAATAATTATCAAACATCCAAGAAATCCCTTTCCCACCTGTTGTAAAACCACAAATCATGAAATAGTGATATTGTATCATATTAATGATTTTGCATAATAATAAGTGATATCGATCTGATCAAAGTTTAACATTAGTCTTAAGGCATTTCACATTTTTTTTAATCTTATATAAATATTTTTAGTCACTGTACATATTTTATCATCTTTTTAATATTCTATCTTAAGATTAATGGTAAAATATTGAATGTTTTCCCCTCGTCCTGTAAAATTGTAGATTGTGTAGCATGGTTTTGTGGTCAAAGTCACAATATCACCTAATCACTTGTAGTTTTTCATAAAACCATATGGTGACCACCATGGTTAGACCCTTTATATAAAACCATGACTTAACAGTCATGATATTTCCAAACATCTATGATTTTGTGCTTTTTGGAAGTGGTTTTGCATTAGTCTGACTATGTATCTATGGTTTTGCCTTCTGTAGTTGTGATTTTATTCTTCATTTTTGCCTTCAAAATTAGCCTTTTTGAGTGCATTTTTATAGTCACTTTTGGTGAATTTTGAGTCATTATGAGCATCCTAAAAGTCCCAAATTATGTCTAGCTTTAGGAGTGCTACCCCTCAACCTTGCCCTATACTACAATAGGGAGCACACCAGGGGCATTGCCTCTAGATCCCACAAGGGGATATACCCCTTGACCCTATAAGGGGTGCTTCCCCTTAACCCCAAAATAGATGCTACCCCTTGACCCTACTAGGGGCTATCACCCCTAGGCCCCCACATCGTGGGCCCCTCACCCAAAGAATTTATAGAGCCAAATCATGATTTTTTTAATAATTTTTATTAAGGCTTATTAGACTAACATTTTATTTCTTATAGGGGTGAATCTAGTAGTGATTTTGACTTACTAACATCTTCTTTTATAGGTCATATATTTTGTCTAACATCTTGTCTTACAAGTTACCCCTCAAGATTGTCAATTGAAACTACTAATCGATTTCTTTGTAGGTCACCTATCAAATATATTTTATCATTTTGATAAATCATCTTGTAAATATATTATATATATATATATATATATATATATATATATCACATCTAAATTAATCAGTTAATAAATCTTTTTATATGCTTGTGTGTCACCCGAGGGCTGCATTGGTGTATGCTCTCCTCCTTGTGACTTTGTGGCAATTCCTTGAGGATCAAAAACCACTAATAAATCCTCCATTTTTATTTTTTAGGGGTAAAATGACATAGAATTGACATCCACACACTTGCATTAGTCTTATGGGGATAGTGACCATGGATGTCACCACCACGTACTAATCCACACTTTGTGTTCTAGTGGAGTATAAATATCAAGGACATTTATCTTTAGACTAAGTGGTTAACCACATATAGGTCATTTGTGAATGGGAAGATTTAATTCAGTAAACTAGGCATTAGACAACACCCTATACAGACTTGGACCCCACAATACCTAGCATATATTAGGGATGCCCTTAGAGAGCCCATTCAACCTAGTATATGACCATCAATTGTAATAGGCAACTTGTTGTCAGAGTCAGTATCAACTCCCAAGTGACCATCATGTGCAATTAGGGTTGAGAGGGTATGATATATTCCATAATGGGTCACTGGGCTACATCTTCACCCACAAATCCATTAGATGATACAATCATCAAGTTACACTCCCAATCAATTTACTAATTTTAGGGATGTGGTTTGCCTACCTTGTTGAGTGTTATTCTAGACCCGTGTTGTTTGTGAGTTGATTCGATATTTCACCCAAACCTATACATGACTATAGAGGTATCCTATATCATCATCTTTTATATCCTTATCTCTATCTTATATATTCTTAGTCATCTTGTACATCCTTACTCTTCTTGTACATCCTTATCTATTCACCTATCATCATATCTTGTACATCCTTAATCTTGTATAATCTTTTTTATCTTATATATCCTATCATCCCATCTCAGACATATCTTAATCTAGTTTTATCTTAACATCCTCCTATTTATTTATCTTATAATTATCCTTCATCCTTGTCTAATCTTACCCCATCTAGACAAATCTCATCTTACTTGGTCTTGCCTTTTTATCCCCTCTTAATTTATTGGATTTTTAGGTCACACACTTGTCTAAACCATAAGCACATCATCAATCTTACCCCAAATCATCATTTCATCACCACCTTTATATACTTATCCTATCCTAATCCCATCATCCTTGATCCTTTCATCACATAGTCCTATATCCATTTAACCTTGAACAAATTGGTCTAAGACTTGAGCTAATCCTTTTTTAATCCTTACATCTTATCCTATCACTCTAGTCCACCATTATCTTTTATATCACCCATTACTTTCCCAGATTTCATACTTAGTCATTACCCTGTTAACAACCTTCACTTTGTTAGTTTCAATCTAGCATCCAATCATCATCAATCCAATCATCTCTAATCTAGTCATCTTGCATATTCATAACTAGCACCCATCTAATCATCATTATGCTAGTTTGAATCCAGGCACTAATTAAATCCCTATCCTTTTGCTAGTTTGAAAACTAGGCATTATTAATAGATAATTAGCACCTATCACACTATCATTTTGAAGTTTGATCCCAGTCTTATATCACAATCCATTTATTCTATCTTGTCTTCATCATCACTTGTCATACTAGCTCAATCATTCAGACTTACTTTGTTTAAAGTCCATATCCAACCATTAATCTACCTTCACATCATCCATTACCCATTTTTCATATATCCACATGTATTTAGACCCAGTTCTCATGGAACAATACCTATTTTCCAACAAGGATGAGTGTATTTTATGGATATAGGAGATGGGTGCCCACATACCTTTAGACCTTGACCCCATCAAGCCTAAACCAATATCCCAATACCCATCTACACCTAGCCCATATGCTATCCCACCATGGTCCACCCCATTGTCCATTCATCATAACCATAATCCTCACATCCCTCCATATACAAGTGGTAAATTCACCCTATTTAATGAATATATCTTGGCCAACAAGGATGAGTACCTTTTGTGACTATCATATATAGGTGCCTGCCTTCCCAATGATTTTGAACCCCTAAACCTAAATTCACCTCCCAAACAAGTCCCTTATCAACCCTTATCCCCATCCAATTATCATGACAACTATTGACCATTTTATGAATCTTACATGCCAAAATGCCCCCCGCCTCTTTTTTACCTTAAAACCTTGTTCTTCATGACCTTTTTCCTTGAAACTAGGTCTTAACCCTTTAAAAATCAAGGAAAAGTTGCTTTTGTGTAGGTGTAGGTAGAGAGCAGAAAAGACAAACCTCAAAATAGTTCTAAAAACATGACAAAGTCAAAAGGCAAAATCAATGACCATTCAAAACAAGATAAGTGGCATAGGCACACTCAACAAAATGAATTAATACATTTTGGTGGAATAGTATCTACTAAAAACCAATAAATACATTGGTTTTTGAACTATAGAGATTAGCATCTCATGTTTTCATGCCAAGCCTTCAATGTGTAGCTAGTTATGTCTGGAGCATTGAAGAAGACATAGTCCAGCCACAACAACTTGGGAATGGCTTTGTCAATTGCTAAAAGGAGTATCCCATGCTTTTTCATCCCAAGGATAGTAGAAGCGGTCATTTGGACATCTGCAACATGGTTTCCATACGTAGTTCGAAGAAAGGGATAGCAGCATGGTCTTTTGGCTCAACAGGTTGTTTAACTCTAGCATGGATCTCCATTCCTTGATTTGTCAGCCATCTTGTTTCTAGCATTCTATATATTTATAACCTCTCATTTGAGAAAGGGGGTCTCTCAGCTTGTATGGAGAAGCCTTGCAAAATTTTACCTTGAATCTAAGACAAAGGTTTTACCTTCTTTTGAGTGTTGCACTGAGCATACATTTGGTTGTTAGTTTTGTGAAAGTGTGGTATCTTACTCTACCTTCATGTGCTAACCCCAGCAGTGTCTAGTGCTTATGTTTTATTCTCATACAAGTCACAGGAAGTATCTGAAGAAGTATAGGCAAGTGAATAGGCTATGCAGTAGTGTGTCTCAAAACACCTTTTGTGCTAGTTTTTTTATCTCTTATCTCTCCACAGGACCCCCTGATGAAACATTATTACAAGAAAGGTCTCATTTTGAGTGAAGTGTAGGCTAGCTTGTCTTGATTTAAAGTGTATGTCAAAGTTAATTAGACCATCCATTTAGTGCATCACCACATAGTTTAGGTTATGATTTTATTATTTTTATCTCCCTTTTCATCCCCCTAAGTAGTTAGTAGTAGGAAGTCCAGGGCCTCAAGGTGTATCAAGGGGAGCTAGCCCCTAATCTAGAGATTCATCCCTCATGTTTGCCACCCACAGTAAGAGGGATGTCTCCATTTTGTCATGTGTATGAAGATATTTGAGCCTCCCTTCAGAGGGTGCAATCTACTATGTCAATATTTTTTGGCACGCCCGATGGGATATTTTGTCTAAGAGGTTGAAGAATTATTGGTGTATTCTTCAATAAATCAGCATTTGGAGGCATTTAATCAACACCAAAGGTGACTCCGAAGATACATTAGCTAGTTGATCAACCCAAGTGATCCTTTGAAGAGCTTTGTTAGTATGTTTCTTTATGAAGTTTAATGGTTGTATATGGTTATGAGTTTTGCCCTTTGCAGTTTGGTGAAACATTGTGGGCTTTGCCTCTTCCTCCTTAGTTTGAGAAAGTCCTTAGCCAGCTTGGCTATGTGATCCAAAACTCAAAATATTTGGTTGAAAGATAATTCAAGAAATAAGAACAACGCAATTGTAATAATGTTATCTCTGAGAAGAGATGTTTTATTGATCAAATTTGTAGACCCAAACATATGTCTATCTCTGAGAAGAGATGTTTGATTTCCATTTTAGGTTACATCTTAATTTATACATATTTTTAAGGTAGGAGGATGTGTAAAGTCACCAATATCGAGGGAGATTAAGTGGTTCAACTTCCATAATTTACAGCAATACAAAATTTGAGGAATTACTATTTTTAGAAACTTACTATTTATATACTGCACTACTAAAATTAAAATTTAGGGCACTTCCATTTGATTTTTAGGAGTAAAACCACTAATCAAAGATCTATGTCATCTCATGGTGTTCCCCTCATTCTTATCTTTCCAACAGTTCAAACGGGGAGTCAAAGGGAGCTATGGTGCAAAAGTTATAGCTCCCAAAAGTTCTGCCACCAATTGGGGTAGAACCGTCACTTGAATTATCACCTGCAATATTGCCCGAATCAC
Source organism: Torreya grandis (assembly GCA_037957365.1). Lineage (NCBI taxonomy): Eukaryota > Viridiplantae > Streptophyta > Pinopsida > Cupressales > Taxaceae > Torreya > Torreya grandis. The sequence goes on along the minus strand of JARHVA010000202.1, from coordinate 3,542,325 downwards.
TATGATCCTTACCAGCCTTGTGTTGATCCTTACTAGGTCCAATATGACTAATTTCATCCTTATCATGAGCTATATCAGTCTTATGCCTAGTCTTCTCAACGTGTTACTTCTCCTAGTCAACCTAATCCTTTTGCCAATTAGCCCATTTCCACCTTCAAACAAGCAATGTTGGGGGTATGAAAGGTATGTAGTGGATCTTAAAACTAGAAGGGGATGTGGCCAAGAATTATTTATCATTTCATCCATCAAGTGAGAAATGAATTACAGTTGGTCAAGAGTGAATGGACTCCTATTGAAAGAGCCAATTGGCAAAGGCTTACAAATGAGATGTTGGATGTGAGTGGTTTGATTGCATCTTTGGAAGAGAAGCTGAGTATTCATGAGAGGCATCCTTACCAAGTATATCAACCTACATACCTACTACACCAAGTTTCATATCATCCATACATATCCCCTACTCATGATCCAAGTCAAGCCTGTCAAAATCCTTTCCCCGATCATGTTGAGGAGAGTTTTGAAACAAAAAATCTTGTGTTTAAGGCCAATCTTGATAGGCAAATTGAGTTGGAAAATATTCACATGTAGAATTCTATGATGGCAGTAATGGAAGTGGAATCCAATCCCTCACTACCCTCTCACATTGCAACCTCATCACCCCAAAAGGAGACTTCCAATCTTAAGATCATGAGCTGGAGTAAAGTAGTTGAGTCATGGAGCAGCAAGGAAGAGAAGGGCATTGTTCAAGAGTGTGAAGTATAAAATGAGGCCAATCCTTCTCAAGTACCTACCACCCTTCCTTAAGAATCTTTTTTTACTCTATGGAATCCTTCATGAACTCCCCATTTCCATGATGATTCCTATGAGCTCCAAGAAAGACTCTTTCAATAAAATCTAGCTAAGCAAATTGAGGAATTAGAGGCAAAGGTGAGATTGCATAGTGAAAGTGAGATGGAAGTTTCAAACCTTAGAGAGGAGCCTATGCCAAAAGACACCCCTTCTACCAATACTCAAGCTAATTTTTATATTGATGAAGTGTTGGTCAAGTGGAGATAAGAAAATCAAGTGATTTTGGCCCACAATCTACCCCCATTTTCTCATGAGCTTTCAAAAATATCCCGTAATTTCCATTTCAAACCTAATTTTAACAATCCTTGTGTTCCACCTCCTTGCCTGGTAAATGAAGAATGTTTCTCTTATGTTGAGGAATCCATTTTGAGGGAAGCAAGTGAAGAGGATTATGCTCAATTCATGACTGATCAGGGAGACTTCATGAGTGCAAATGAGGAGGAGATCACTATAGGTACCCCCCTTGGTGAATAAGAAGACAAGCCATAAGCTTTTGCCTCCAATTCTGATGAGGAAGAGATGATCATTGACTCTTTTCTCACTTTTCAAGATGTCATGGAGGAACATGGGAAGATTCTTGATCATTCTTTTAATGATTTGTTTGAAGTCATTAGGGTAGGTTACACTCTTCTTCAAGGAGGCTATGAGCTGGCTAAGGGTGGAGAAGGTAGCATTGGGACTCAAATAAATATTCAAAAGAGCATCAAGATTTTATATTTATCCTTTAAAGAGGTTGGTGAATCTGAAGATGATATTTTTGAAGTCATCAAGGAGGGATATCACCTTCTAGAAGGAACCCATCAGCTCTGGAAGGATGAAGAAGAATCATGTGGGCCTGAAGCTTCTAAGGAATATGAGGAACATGAAACCAATCCTCTTGGAGACATGCCTACTAAAGAGATACAAGTTGACCATGAGATAAAGAGTGGGCAAAAATATGAAATGTTTAAATAAGTACAAGAGGAGTATGTCTTCATTGGAGACCTATTCAAAGATGACCTCTTTAAGACTAGACCAAGTGAAGTGCCAAGGAAGAGGCCTAATATAAAAAGTGTTCAATTCAAAGAGAAGCATGCTTGGCACTTTATTTCATCTCCTCTTGAAAGTGACTTTATAAGTTTCCCCTTTGATCTAGGAGGGAAAAAAGCATACATAGTTAGTTATACATGGTAGTTTGTTTTAAGTTGTGTTGTCTTTGTTTTCCCTAAGTGTTGATTTCATGAGTTTATTTCTTTTTTGTCCTGTTATGTGTGTTTTTACTTGTTTTTTGAGGTAAATGTTTGTTAGTTCATAAGTCCTTACAAGTATATTTCTAACTTTTCAAGCTACATCCTGAATCCATGCCCAATGGACTTTTAGGCCACCCATCTTCTCAAGCATAGTAGGCATACTTCCCCTGTGAGTCACCAATTTGTTAACCATTTTGTGAATCCTGCATGCCAAAATGGGCCCCCCCTATTTTTTGCCTTGAAACCTTGTTCTTCATGACCTTTTGCCCTAAAACTAGGTATTAACCTTTAAAAATCAAAAGTTGCTTTTGTGTAGGTGTAGGTGTTGTCTCATCAAGCATTGGTCTTTTCCAGCACTCATAGAGCAAATTGGGTTCTCAGAATAGCATTACTTGTAAGCTTTACAAGTAATAAATAGGAGCACTTGATAAACCTAAAAGGGTCTATGGCCAATTCTAGTGTAAGTCGGGTTTTACAAAGTACTTTACTTGCTAATTTTCATGAGCAAAAGTAGTTTAAAAACCTAAAAGGGTCAAAGTAGTGCATTTCAGGGTTATGAGGGGACTTGTCTTATGACTTTTATAAGTCGAAGATGAAGAGAAACTTGATAAGGGTTAGATCAGTTCAATTTGGGTTTTTGGGATTACTTGACTTATGATATTTCATGAGTTGGAGTCATTCACAAACCCAAAAGGGTAAGGAAGAAGCAATCAAGTTTTTTAGACGTCTTTACTTCAAAGCTTTTTGAGTAAGTCCTTCAGAAGAGCCTAAATTGGTCTTAAACACTTCTTAAGGCAAGTGTTTTTTTGTGGAGGGCACCTAGGCATTTTGTAGGGTCATTTATAATTTCCCTGAAGGGTATGTGCCCTTGTGGGGGGCACTTAAAAGATGAAATAGACCTTTACAAAACTTTTGAAGGGTATGTTTGAAGGTAGAATGGACCTTATGGAGGGATTTTCGTCAGCATGAGGACCAATAAAAAAGTTATGAAGGGTAATTAGAGGCTCAAAATTCCCTTGTAGAGGGCACTTTGAGAAATACAGGGACCATTTCCATAAGCTTGAAGGGCGCTTTTGGCTCGAAATTCCCTTGTGACTGGCAGTCAGTTGAAGCAAAGGGGCAAAGACAAGAAGCCTGAAGGACACTTACCCTTTGGGAAAAGTGACAAGTGGAAGGATTTTTCCTTCAAATAAAATGTCCAAAGGAATTCCTTCAGACATTTTTTCTAATGAAATTTGACAATCATATAAATCTTGAAGGCCGACAATGCAAAAAAGAAAGCCCAAAGGGAAATTCAGAGGCCAAGGAGCCCTTATGGAGGGCAAGTGATGAATAAGTGGACCTTTCCCAAAGGTTTTAAGGGTATTTCCAAGCACAAATGTCCCTTGAGGAGGGCAGTCAGCTAAAGAGGAAGACAAGAGTTAAAGGCCCGAAGGGCACCTACCCTTTAGGAAAAGAGACAAGCCAAAAGGAGATTTCCTTTAGACAACTGTTTGAAGGAATTCCTTCAAACATTTGTCTGAATGAAAGAGAAGCTTGAAGGCCACAAAGAATCAAAGGAAATCCTTTAGATATTATTTCTAAAGGAATTGCTTCAAACAAATTCTTGAAGGACTTGACAAGGGAAAAGCCTATCGTAAACAATGAGCAAGTGAGCAAGGACAAAGGCAAGTAAGAAGACAAGACAAAGACCAAGGACTAAGGAGTATAAGATCACCGAGATCCTAAAAGCTCGTTAAGTAAAGATAAAAGAAACCAAAGCAAAAGATAAATCAAAAGAAAGAGATAAAACATGAGCAAGTAGAGAGTGGAAAAGACAAAGTTCAGAATAATTCCAGTAACTTGATAAAGTCAAAAGGCAGAATCAATGACCATTCAGAACAAGACAAGTGGCATAGGCACACTAAGCAAAAGGAATTAATACATTTTGGTGGAATATTATCTACTAAAAACCAATAAATAGATTGGTTTTCAAACTATAGAGATCAACATCTCGTGTTTTCATGCCAAGCCTTCAATATGCAGCCAGTTGTGTTCAGAGCATTAAAGAAGACATAGTCCAAGCACAACAACTTGGGAATGGCTTTGTCAGTTATTGGAAGGAGTATCCCATGATTTTGTAGCCTAAGGACAGCAAAAGTGATGGTTTGGACATCTACAACATGGCTCCCATATGCAGTTCAAAGAAAGGGATAGCAGCATGATCTTTTGGCTCAACAGGATGTTTGACTCCAGCATGGCTCTCCATTCCTTGATTTGTCAGCCATCTTTTTTCTAGCATTCTATATATTTGTAACCTCTCATTTGAGAAGGGGTATCTCTCAGCTTGTATGGTGAAGCCCTGCAAAATTTTACCTTGAATCTAAGATAAAGCTTTTACCTTCTTTTGAGTGTTACACTGAGCATACATTTAGGGGTTAATTTTGTGAAAGTGTGGTCTCTTTCTATACCTCCATGTGCTAACCCCAACAGTGTACAGTGTTTGTGTTTTCTTCTCTTATAGGTCACAAGAAGTGTCTAAATAAGTATAGGCAAGTGAATAGGCTACATAGTAGTGTGTCTTAGAACACCTTTTGTGCTAGTTTTTTCCTCTCTTATCTCTCCGTAGGACCCCCTACTGAAACATTGTTACAAGAAAGGTCTCATTTTGCGTGAAGTATAGGCTAGCTTGTCTTGATTTGAAGTATATGTCAAAGTTGAGTAAACCATCCATTTGGTGCATCACCTCATAGTTTAGGTTTTGATTTCAGTACTTTTCTCTCCCTTTTCATCCCCCCAAGTAGTTAGTAGTAGTAAGTCCAAGGCCTCAAGGTGCATCAAAGGGAGCTAGTCCCTAATCTAGAGATTCATCCCTCACATTTTCCACCCACAGTAGGAGGGATGTCTCCATTGTGTCATGTAGATGAAGAGAGTTGAGCCTCCCTTCAGAGGGTGTAATCTACCATGTCAACAACAACCAATCCCATTCTAGTCCCTCATCCACTAGTCCTATTCCTAGTCACGACTTTCCTAGTCAAAAGATCACCCTATTTAATAAATATATTGTTACAAATAAAGAGGAAGTCTTCTTGTGTCTATTTGAGATGGGTGCCCAAATTACTAAAGGCCTTAACCCCATTCAACACACCTTACTTTCAATTCATACATGTCCATAGTTTAATAAGCAATTAAACACAGAATTATACCAGAATGATTAAGTAACTAGAAACTTGAGACAGCAAAGAATTTGAGAGACAATACATAGTCTTGTATTAAATATTACTAGAAGAAAATACAATAAGAAAGATGCCACTTCATCCTCCACCTCAAAGGCTTGCCACACCTCAAGACCTTCTTCCCTCTCTCTCTTGCTCAACACAACCAACTCAACAACCTGAGTTGTTATCCCCTCCTTGAATACTTCAGCTGATCTCCTTGACCTTACACCTGTAGATCTCCTTGACCTTGCTTCAATGCTTCAATACTTTACTTGCTTGCTTGATTTACAATACATGCCTCATGGGTCTTTAAATAGAATCCCATGCATACAAAAATAGAACTCTAATTACAATAATTAGACATGCAGCTCGTGACTATAATTAGTCATTTAACATGCAAACACTCGCTTCACTTAACTGACTGTTCATCAACAGCAGTTCTGGAACACATAGGTGACCGACGTCAGTCCCTGCTTGCCTAGTGCTGCCGATGTCGGCCGACTCCTTGCCGATGCCGGTTGCCTTCTGCACTGGTCATGACCGACGTCGGTCATGCTGCTGACGCCAGTACTTATGGATCTTCAGCAACCCCCCATTTCTTCATGTCTGCAACAGTTGAAGCTTTTAGCTCCACACCCTAACAATTCATTTGATAGGACCTAAGTTCCCCAAAGCTCTGACACAACTTGTCATAATTAAGAGCACACATGATTACCATTGTATAAGCAACTTAAACATGCAAAAATAACTAGAAGAACAAATAACTATCAATGAGAAAACACACAGAATATGAGAGGCAACACACAATTGTATTCAACTCATTACAAAGGAAATTACAATAAAGAGATCACACTCTTCTTCCACCTCTGTGAGGCTTCCTCCTTAAGGGCTCCAAGTAATCTTTCCACCTGAGTAATCTTCTCTCATAGGTCACAACTAATAACTAACATAAGCTGTTGTTCACCTCATTGTACATCTAGTACAATCGAGTACGAACCAGTACTCCAAGTAGATCTCACCATGATCCTGCTCTTGATTTATTGCTATCACCTTGATCTTGCTTCCCCGCCAATCTTGTTCTGACCCTCGCATACACACATCCCTACAGACCAACCTGATCTTACTTATCCCATGTAGATCTCCACCATGACCCTGCAACTCCCTGCATATCAAACCTGATCTTACATACATGGGGAATCCTACTTGATTCCACCATGGGAAGAACTCTCCAAGCTCCACACTTGGGTTCTACAAGTTCAACATAGTTCTTCACTTAAAAATATAGCCCATGAGTCTATTATATAGATCTCATGCATACACTTAATTAGACAAGCGGCTCAAAGACTCGAACTAGTCTTTAACATGCAAACTCTACATTCACTTAACTGACTGTTCGTCAACAGTAGTTCTAACCACCACAGGCAACCGACATTGATCCTTGCCTGACTAGAGGTGACCGACGCCAGTCGATCTCCTGCCGATGCCGATTTCCCTTGCACTGTCCCCTGACCGACGTCGGTTTTGGCCTACCGACGCCGGCGACTGTCAAGCTCTAAAAACCTCCCTGTTTGCCTTAGGTGAAGCTTTTAGCTCTACACCCTAACAATCTCCCACTTGGAGATAAAGAGTTGCACCTATACCCATACCAGTACTCTGTCTAATCTACATCCTAGCTTGTATTCCTCTTCAAGCTCCCACTTGAAGACAACCCACCACACTCCTTATGGTATTAATCCTGTGCCTGAATTTCTTCATCCTCAACTTACCTTCTTCTGCAGTTGCTATACTCCCACTCAATTAGAAACCCCTGTGAATGACCTGTAATCAACAAACCACTAACCAGATCTGGGCCATCTATTAGTCAAACTCGCTCAGAGAACATCCAACCTCGCTCTGATACCATTTGATAGGACCTAAGTTCCCCAAAGCTCTGACACAACTTGTCATAATTAAGAGCACACATGATTACCATTGTATAAGCAACCTAAACATGCTGAAATAACTAGAAGAACAAATAACTATCAATGAGAAAACACACAGAATATGAGAGGCAACACACAATTGTATTCAACTCATTATAAAGGAAATTACAATAAAGAGATCACACTCTTCTTCCACCTCTGTGAGGCTTCCTCCTCAAGGGCTCCAAGTAATCTTCCCACCTGAGTAATCTTCTCTCATATGTCACAACTAACAACTAGCATAAGTTGTTGTTCACCTCATTTTACATCCAGTACAACCGAGTATGAACCGGTACTCTAAGTAGATCTCACCATGATCTTGCTCCTGATGTATTGCTTTCACCTTGATCTTGCTCCCCCGCCGATCCTGTTCTGACCCTCGCATACACACATCCCTGCAGACCAACCTGATCTTACTTATCCCATGTAGATCTCCACCATGACCCTGCAACTCCCTGCATATCAAACCTGATCTTACATACATGGGGAATCCTACTTGATTCCACCATGGGAGGAACTCTCCAAGCTCCACACTTGGGTTCTACAAGTTCAACATAGTTCTTCACTTAACAATACAGCCCATGAGTCTATTATATAGATCTCATGCATGCACTTAATTAGACAAGTGGCTCAAAGACTCAAACTGGTCTTTAACATGCAAACTCTGCATTCACTTAACTGACTATTTGTCAACAGCAATTCTGACCGCCACAGGCGACCGACGTCGGTCCCTGCCTGATTGGAGGTGACCGACGTCGGCCGATCTCCTGTTGATGCCAGTTTCCCTTGCACTGTCCCCTGACTGACATCGGTTTTGGCCTGCCGACGTCGGCAACTTTCAAGCTCCAAAAACCTCCCTATTTGCCTTAGGTGAAGCTTTTAGCTCCACACCCTAACATCTTTCTCTACCTCCATGTGCTAACCCCAACAGTGTACAGTGTTTGTGTTTTCTTCTCTTATAGGTCACAAGAAGTGTCTAAATAAGTATAGGCAAGTGAATAGGCTACATATTAGTGTGTCTTAGAACACCTTTTGTGCTAGTTTTTTCCTCTCTTATCTCTCTGTAGGACCCCCTACTGAAACATTGTTACAAGAAAGGTCTCATTTTGCGTGAAGTATAGGCTAGCTTGTCTTGATTTAAAGTATATGTCAAAGTTGAGTAGACCATCCATTTGGTGCATCACCTCATAGTTTAGGTTTTGATTTTAGTACTTTTCTCTCCCTTTTCATCCCCCCAAGTAGTTAGTAGTAGTAAGTCCAAGGCCTCAAGGTGCATCAAAGGGAGCCAGTCCCTAATCTAGAGATTCATCCCTCACATTTTCCACCCACAGTAGGAGGGATGTCTCCATTGTGTCATGTAGATGAAGAGAGCTGAGCCTCCCTTCAGAGGGTGTAATCTACCATGTCAACAACAACCAATCCCATTCTAGTCCCTCATCCACTAGTCCTATTCCTAGTCACAACTTTCCTAGTCCAAAGATCACCCTATTTAATAAATATATTGTTACAAATAAAGAGGAAGTCTTCTTGTGTCTATTTTAGATGGGTGCCTGAATTACTAAAGGCCTTAACCCTAATCAACACACCTTACTTTCAATTCATACATGTCCACAGTTTAATTCTCCATCTATCGATCATAATCCATCACCTCCCCCATCCTACTAGTAAAGGGAAGCCTAGCTTGTCAACCTTATCATCTTCCAATATTATTACACCACTATCACATGCTTCTACTCCTAAATCCAACACTTCCACATCCAACACTAGAGACAATCAATATAGCACATCCAACATTAGAGACAATCAATATACCCCTCTCCCAATATCCATAGAAGCCCTATTTTGCAAATTGAGGTCTATAGGCTTGATTGTCCACCCGAAAATAAGACCTTTAGATTTGTCTAAGCACGTACCCTCATGGTATGAATCAAAATGATTTTGTATATCATAAAATCCCTAGGCAGTATATTAATAAATGTCTCCCTTTTATAGATTATATCCAAAAAATAATTTATAATGGAGACATTGAAATTAAATGAGAATCCAATGTGTCTACACCTAGGAGTGTGCAAAAGGGGGTATGCCAAGATTCCTTTCCTAACTATGACCAAGATTCTTCCCTCCTTAATGAAGGTCATGACCCCAATCCTTACCATACCATAACCATCCCTAATTGAACCATCCCTATATCCCATACACATCAAATCCCCCAGTTTTACAAATCCATTTAGTATAAATCACCCATTCACAAACCTAAGGTGAAGGAGGTACTTGTGGATAATAATACTATTCAAAAGGAGCTCTTTGTGGCTACTATCATAAAATCATCTATTAGCAATGTTACCTCATCAACACCCCTATCAGAGTCAGCATTAGGATGGTTAGGATCATATCCAACATTAGCATATAAATTAGAATCCATGTCAAAAGCATCATCCCTTTTAGAATCATCATCCCTTTCAATTAATAAAAGTCATGTCGACACCTATCTCTTTGAGGATGCCTCTCATTCAAATGTCAACTAGTCAAAAGGTATGACTCTTGATTCATCTTAGAATGATGAAATAATAACACAATTATTAGATGCTTTATCAGTCAAAAATCATCAAGCTAGATATGAATCAACTTTAGATGTTAACTCTACAAAGAATCTTAATGATCCTTTTGAGATTCCTAAGGACACTTTCTATGAAATCAAGGTTGGGTCTCCTAGTAGTTATTATAAGGAATCCACTCCTTCCATCATACATCCAAAATCATCTACCCCTTGTAAACAATCCTTCTATCCCACTCCTTAAATGGGACAAACAAGAACATGGATCATTGGATTCCTCTCGTCATTTAATATCATGTGTCGAATCTACAAAGATCTAAGTCAATAATCAATTCAAATAATCAAGTTGGCTATGATCCAACATTAATTAATCAAATTCAAGAAGAGCATCAGCCAAGTCAAAAAGCATCATACTTTAGTAAAAATATCCTTGAAGTATTAAGGGATCATCAAAATCAATATCATTATCATCTATCAAGCCTAAAATCAAATTCCTCTAGTGAAGCCCAATTACATGCACCAGAGGGAAGTTAAATTCAAATCCGATTATAAAATCAAAACAATATCAAAGTTCATGTAGCCAACAATCCTCTTAACATTTGGATCAAAGAGTGAACTAGCCAAAAGATCTTGAATCCCTTAATCTCACGGCACTAGTCAAAAATATCCCTTCAACCATATCCAATGGTGTGTGCATCTATTAAACCCCAATTTCACTACCCTTCTATTCACATCATCCATCATAACCATATCACTCATTCACCTCCTTTATCCCATCATCAAAATCAAGACATAATCCCATCCATACCATACATTAAATCCTTGGTCAATAATGTCTCTTTTAAGGGTTACAAAGACACCCCACTTAGATGTATAGAGGACGTTAAATCAAGAATCAACAAAGCTCATAAAGACATTAATGAATCTAGCATTGATAACATAGTCTTAACATCACATATCTCTAGAACTAGTATTGACTAAAGATCTAACAAGTGTCAACAATCCTGCATCTCATACCCTTATCCACTAAATCAAGATGCCACCTAAAAAATCAAAAAGTCAAAAAAGTCAACAAGTCAAGAAAAAATCATAACAATAAAATAAAAAATCATTCATATAATGGTGAAAATCAGTCTTTTGGTGCCTTGGGAAAGTACCATGATGAAAAACATTTTTTGGAATCATGGTAAAATAAGCTATTATCTATATTTCACCTCAACACTTGGGGGAAAACTCCGTCCCTTGTCAATCCCATCCATATCATATCCCTCTATCCATTGTTCATACGCATCATCTTCCATCATATCATGCATCCTATTGTGTCCCTCCTTTTTTCCAATCTTGAACTTCATAAGTTAATGGAAGATGTCCTGAGAAATGTTCTAGAATCATCTTGGCATATCCTCTAATAGAAACTTAGGCAAATATATATCAAATTCCTTCATGATATGGTCATTAGTGATCCCTAGTCCATTCTCCCTTGGTCCTCATCTCCTTTTCATCATCACCCTCATCCTATTATCATCCCATCTATTATTCCATTTGTCTTTATCCTAGTTGTTAGGCTTGGTGTTCCCTTTACTAGTAACCCCCTTTGTATAGTGTACATACATAAATCCCAAAAAACTCTAAAAATTATAAAATCCATAAAATCTAAAAACATATAATCTATCTTGTCATATTTCATTTTGTCTTATGTCCTAAATATCCTAGTCATCATATCTAATGTCTTATCCAACATCCTATTCATTTTCTCCTATGTCTTCAATAGCCTTATCCTAATCCTAGTTCCTCGTCTACTCCAAGTCCATACCTTGTCCAAGTCCCTATCCTTAATCCAAATTCACATCACATCATCATGACCAAATCAGTCTAACAAATCACCAAATAAATCCTCACATTGACTCTAATTAGCACAATTGACAAGACACATATCACAATGCCTCTCGATGTATATACTTATGTGTTATTCATTTGCTCTATGTTGTTTAACTTATTTGTATGTCTTTTATCATGTATATAAATGATTGTCTTTTTGATCTTTTGTTTCTTTTTATTCTATCATCATGTCTTTTTTGTCTATTTGGAAATGAATGAGGATGCTATGACGACACCAAAAGTTATAATGATACTTTTAGATGCCCTTGATGATGCAAAATTCACTATTTGCCACTTTTATGGACTTTGGCACCATGTCCTCTTGGTCATAGTTATATCTTTGGGAATACTACCAAGTTCCATATCTATTAGAGTACTTAGACTATGATGACCCTTATTACAAAAATGATGGATTGATCATCTATACATTCATCATTTCTCCTATCCTCATCACCTACCTAATTAACTAATCATCTTTATCCCATCATCAAATCAATCTTTTTAGTACACTCATCCAATATCAAATCATGTCTCTTAATCCCTTTACCTTAATCTAAGTCACATCCTCTATTTAACATCCATCATCATCATCATCATCATCCTCCTCTAGTCTATCTAGTCCTCTATCATCTAGTTAGAACTACAACGGCCTGAGGTCTTTTTAGACTATGTAGGTAGCACTTGGACATTTTTTAGTGCCTAGGGATAGCTTGTATAATTTTTCATTTTCCCATTATTCACCCTTTATCATAACCAAGTATTTCATCAATAAAATCCTTGATCTATAATATCAAACATTAATCAATCAGTCTATTAATCGATCACCATCCCTGCAATCATCTCCCTAACCTTTTCATCAATCGCCTGCACTTGTCGATTAGGACCAACAAATCACAACATCCATCTTTTCTTCCATTATACTTGATTGGTCAATTCATCATTTAAAGTTTATAGTTTCTTCCTTTGATTGGGGCATAATTAGAACCATAACTTTAATATCATCTCCTACTCCCTGACATGTGTCCTTGCTAGGGATATCATCACATTATGGCTCACTGATTTGGGATAATGGTCAATTCATCATTTAAAGTTTATAGTTTCTTCCTTCAATTGGGGCATAACAAAAACCATAACTTTATTATCATCTCTTACTCCCTAGTATATGTCCTTGTTAGGGATGTCATTACATTATGGCTCATTAATTTGATGAATCATACTAACCAATTCTCCCCCTTCATATTTTGGTCACTTGATCATAGCATTTATTCTCATTCATCCCCTTCATCATATCACTCAACTTCAGTATTGACCTACACTCATCATTCATCTTATCAAATCCTTGTCTTATCCTAGCCAATATTTCTCCCTTGCATGTGTCTTTGCTTGGGATACATCAAAAGCTTGCGACCTTTTATCCTATCATCACTATGTTACGGTTGATTCCCCCTTGGAATGTGTTGACAACCATGACATAGTCATTTCCCCTCCCTTTGCATAGGTATTTTTTAGGGGCATCATCACTTTGTATCTCATCGTTGATGTCCATATCCACTTCATCATCAATACCACATCTCACATCCCATCCCCTTATCTATTTGTCACATCCCACCCATCGTTTCCTCTTTCGAGTGTCCATCTATCTCATTCTTCCCCACATGTCCCCTTGAGGGGGCATCATATCTAGTAACATTCATCTATGAAATGTTTTTTTTTAAATACCATTACTCACTCCACTTCATCCATTCACAATGCCCTTTCAAAAAGGGAGAAAATGTATACACCTAAATTTACTCACTTCCTTTATCATCATTAATATTACTATTAGTCGACACTAATTTCACTTATCTCATTTATCCCCTCTAATTTCATCCTAATATCACCCCTTATAGTCATTTATTTAACATCCCCTTCATTGTTATTTATCACACTAACCTTATTCCTACCCCAAAAATCTATTAATACTTATAATTGTCTCTTAATCTTATATTAATCCCACTTATCCATCATTTGGGAATTTAAAATTCCCATGACCCACCTACCCACCTACCTTAGCCTATTCGTAGCCTCTCTTACATCTCTAGTCCCTAATCATGTATCTAATCACCCATCCTAATCCCCTACTAATCTTACTTAGCCCTAAATGGATTTTAAAATTCTCCAATTATAGAATAATCTCTAACTTGGACCTTCTTCTCTAGAAGCCTCTATCCTAGAGGCTTCCAAGGAATTTTTAATTCCTTTTTAATCCTCCCTCTCTCTTTAATTTAAACACATCCAATCCTCCATTGAAACTTATTAGCAACAACTATTGAATCCATAAAATATTCATATCAATATGATCAATTAGTCCATCCAAGTCAATGAATTAAGTTTTCATAATGCTATAAATCTTAGTACACTTGTAAGAAATCTTCATTCTTAATCCTTTAGTCTTTTTATTATTTGAATCTTTGTTTGGAGTAATTAGCTTTAGGATTTGAGTGTTGCTATAAATTTCCAACTGTGTTTGTATTTTTATACTAATGACTCTAGATCTCAATGGTAGTGTGACATTTTGGATATTTGGATGTAATTACACAATCAAATCCATTTGCTCAAAATTTCATCTACAGACATAATATAAGACTTCTTCCCCAAATTCAAGTCACTTAGGTTGAAGTTGAAGTTGTGTGGCATAAAAAAAAAGGATGAATAATTAATTCTTCTAAGTCAGGTCCTGACTACTATATTTTTTTCCCTACCTTCCATGCCATTAAGAGTGCCTTTTGAGCTACATAGACCATGTTATCCTTTGATGATTTCACTACCTCCTTGACTAGGGAACAAGATAAGCTTATTCATATGGGTACATTGAAGTCCCCTAAGCATCATTCCCTAATTGTTAGTAGTCAAAAATATAAGGCTTAAAATAGTAACGATAAGAAATAGAATAAAAATGACAATGAGAAAAATAAGGGTCAAAAAACTAATGCTACTTTCCAAGCATAAACTGAGACCTCCTCTTCAGATGCCAAATCTAAGAAAGAGAAGGTCAAATGTGCCTATGGTAAGAGAATTTTATATGTTGAACAAAAATGTATGAATAAATAGATAGATCACTTGATAAAATAAGCTTAAGTGTCCCTGATTATGTCAAATAAAGGTCATCAACTCAAGAATCCCCTAAGGCAAAGTATAGTGGCAAGGGGAAAGAAAGGGAAAGGATTTTATTATAATTGCATCCCAGCATTCCACATGGGTGATTTATTCTAATGCTTCACATCACATGACCCTTTTTTTATATTTTAATCCATGTTATGTGCCTTCTATTTTGATGGGTGATGATACTTATGTAGAATTGTATGGGAGAGGTATGTTAAAGTGAGTGATGGAACATTAGAGGATGTTATATGTTTTCCATAAATATCAACTAATCTCTTATTTATTTATCAGATCAATCACATTGGTTCATACAATATATTTGAGTTTACCCCATATTCTATGGTTATTAGAGAGTTACATAGTGATTCTATAATGGCAGGTGGGAAAGTAGATCACCATCTATAATTGTACACCTTCTCACCCTTTGATCCTGATCAACCTTATTTTTCACTTCTCACTCACTTTGATGAGGTGAGTAAGCTATGACATAAGTTATTTGGCCATCTTAACCATCACTACTTGAAGCAACTTAGTCGACATGATATGGCTACATGGTTACCTTGTGTCCACCTTTTTTATAGTGTTTTCTAGGGTTGCAGACTTGGTAAACATTATGAAGAGAAGTATGATAAAGGAAAATCATGGAGAACTACACAAATTATGGAGTTAGTTCACAATGAATTTTTGGTCTATTTCCATATCCTTTTTTAGCAAGACCAGATATATTCTTACCTTCATTGATGACTTTTTAAGGTGTACTTGGGTGTACTTTCTTTAACAAAAGTCTCAAGTTTTTTATTATTTTAAGGACTTCAAGGCTTTTGTGGAGAAAAAATTAGGAAAAACCATCAAGGCACATAGAAAACATTGGTGAGGATGTCACCCATTACTTTGAGTAGTTATGCACTTCATAGGGATTGATTTATAGCATAAAATACCATACAATCCTCTATAGAATAGTGTAGAAGAATTTAATAACATGTCATTTAAGAAAATGGAAAACTGTATGATATACTCCTAATCTCTTACACCTCAATAATGGGTAGAGGCCATTAAATATGCATGTTAGTCCAAAATTGCATTCGTCATTGAGCCTTAAAAATAATCACTCTTTTCGAACCTTAGAGTGGTTGGAAACCCATAGTTAAGCACTTCAAAGTTTTTATATTTCTTACTATGGCCCACATTCCTAAGGGTAATGGATCTATAGAGTAGACCTTGAATCTTCTTTGGGTATCCAGATGGTGTTAAGGGATAAAAGATTCTTCATCCCACCACACATGAGTTGTTCATTGAAAGGAGTGTTCATTTTCAATAGGGTCTTTCAGACTCCACACTTGATACTTCTTCCTCTTCCTTGGAATCACTAAGATTTGATGATAGTTATGATGATTCAGATCACCTTAAGTAGATTCTTGATGATGAGGATTCTTATTCTAGTTTAGATGATGAGAGTAGTGATGTGGATTTGTATCCTCCCTCTTTTAGTCACTTTTTAGAAGTTGAGGAATCTCTGACTTCATGACCTCTTTGGGCTAGACAGACACTACAATGTGCAAGTTATTGGGTTGGGGATCTATTAGATACTAGGCAAACATGCTCATAATTCCAAGGTATTCCATGTGTCTTTATTGCCTCTTCTTATGATCCATAATCTTTTCATGAGGCATCCAATACTCCTAAGTAGGATATAATTGTTCACAAGAAGTATAGTTCCTTAATTATGAATCACACTTGGGATTTGGTACCCCTTCCTAAGGGAAGAAAATTTGTTCAATATAGATGGATCTATTGAATAAAATTTACAATAGATGATTTAATGGATAATTTCAAATAATGATTAGTTGCAAACGTTTTTCACAAGTTCTTGGTGTTGACAACACCTAGACATTTTCACCAATTAAAGATGAACTCTATTTGACTCACTCTTACCATTACTGCAACTCATCATTGAAAGGTTCTTCAGATGGGTATGAAGAGTGTATTTCTTCACAATGACCTTGAGGAGGAGATATATATGGATCATCCACATAGTTTTGTGTAGGATTATTCCTTAGTTTGTAGACTTTGTAAATATCTCTATGGCCTCAAACAAGCCCTTCAAGTTTGGTATGTCGATATGGATTCCTTCCTTCTCACAATTGGGTTCACTAATTTTCATTATAATATAAATATTTAAATTTTATAGTAGGATGACTCACTTCTACTTTTTTTTATGTATGTTAATGACCTTTTACCACAAGGATTTATTCCTCCTCTATTGCAATGATAAAAATTGCTTTACATGATAGGTTGTCCATAACTGACTTCGATTTGTTTCACTACTTCCTTGGGATTGATATTTCACAGTATGAATCAATGATCACCATTACATAATCTATGCATGCTCTCTATTTTCTCACATAGTTTCACATGGTTGATTGTAATCCAACTTTAAATCCTTTTATTACTAGGGTTAAGCTTGAGGCTAATTGTTCTTCTCCATTGGTTTAAGCTACCTTTTATCCACAACTTATTGGCAGTCTCATCTATTTAACTTACCTTAGACCGGACAAGGCTAGAATTTACATAGATATGGGGGCCAAATAAATAGAGAGGAAGAGAGAGAGGCCACCCCAAACCATACCATATAAAGTTGAGTTAGTTTAATGGGCTAGATATGTGGGATATGGTTATGTTATGGATTATTAGATAGGGGCACTCTCAAATAGATAGGATAGATATATATAAGGGGAATTTTCTATATTAGAGTTAGTTTAATTTATAAAGAGGGGGGAGGGGTATTAACTCACCCCATAAAAAGTATAGAGATGGGTAGCCATATCTATTCCCATATCCCATATAGCCTATATAGAGGGGAGGGGGGGGTGGGGGGCAGGGGGGGTAACTAGATATATTTTTTATGGAAAATGTATATAGTTATTTTGGAAACCATATAAAGTGAATTTGAGTTTAATGGGATCTATATGGGGGGGGGTGGGGGGGGGTAGGGAGGGGGGACATCTCCCTATCTTTCCCATCTCTATATAGAAGGTTGTGCCAGATATAGATTATTAGATATGGGTGTATAGATGGATAGGGACCCCCGCTAACTATATGGGATATGGGAATAGATAGGAAACCTATATATCTATCTGGCCCCTATTTCCCTATATCATATGGATACCAATATATATAGATCCCATATCCCATATATTTATAGGGGGTGGCTC
This sequence comes from Torreya grandis, assembly GCA_037957365.1. Classification (NCBI taxonomy): domain Eukaryota; kingdom Viridiplantae; phylum Streptophyta; class Pinopsida; order Cupressales; family Taxaceae; genus Torreya; species Torreya grandis. Next base: position 3,524,307 of record JARHVA010000202.1, on the reverse strand, counting down.
ATCCCTAGCCATTTTCATATGATGTGGGTATGGTCTCTAAGTTTATGCAGACACCACATGAGTTGCACTAGAAGGCAGCCAAGTGGATTATCCACTATATTTAGGGTACTCAAAATAATGGGATTCATTATGGATTAGGTATTGATGTTTATTTGGTAGGTTACATAGATTCAAACTAGTTCATCAATTTTCAACATCACAATTCCATTTCATGATACAGTTTCTCACTTGGTTTAGGTCTAATTTGTTGGTCCAGCAAGAAGTAGATTGTGATTGATTTATCATATACTTAAGTTGAATACAAATGATATGTTAATGTTGCTACTAAGGCTATTTGGCTTCAGGGGATTCTTAATAAGTTTTCATCTTATACAACAATCAAAGTACCATCCAAATTTTTAAGAATCCAATCAAACATAAGTAGGCTAAGCACATCAAGATTTATATGTAATTAATTTAGGAGCTCATTCATGGATATGTCATTGGTCTTAAATTTTTATAGACTATAGATCAAATAGTTGATATCTTCAATAAACCCTTTAATGAGAGAAATTTTATTCATTTGTGAGCTCTTCTTGGGGTTTGGGTAACTTTAGGTTCATCTTCTAGGGGGTTTTATAGTTCTCTATTATTCTCTCTATACTTATAGGGGAACTTAACTCCATTGTTCTTGGAGGATTTTGTATGTACTTGGGTACCTAATTAGGCCTTGTTTTCAAGACTTGATTATTCTACCCACATAATATATGCTTAAGCGAGGTATCAGTGTAGGCTTTTTATTCTAGTTTATGGTTTTCCTTACACAAGTATTTAGCTTTCTTGTAATAATGGGGTCATTAGGATATATATGAGATGAACATGCACATTTATAAATTATATTCAACTTGATTGGTGTGCTTGCAATATTCATTTGTCAACTAATGTTGACATTTAGCACATGGTGCTAACTATTCATTTAACAACTGACATGTTTTCACATTACCAAATGTAGGTGGATTTATGCCTCTCTTATTCCTATTTATGTACCTCTCCTCCAAGATATTTTAATCTATTTTGAATAAAATTTATTATTTTTCTCATGTTTGGGTCCTTTCTCTCTCGTAACAAGACTCTTTCTTCATATTTCATTTTTCATGTTGAGTGTTTAGTGTGTTTGATTCATACTAGTCCTTGTGTGTGGCCCATTATGACATACTATAGCATTAATGATGAGGATACACAATAAAATATAGATGAGAAACTGGGAAAACTAAATTTTAATCACATTGATGAAGATGGACCTTCATCTCATTCATTATTTTCATAAGTTAGAGTGGGTGAATATTGAGATATATGTTTTATACATCATGTAATCAAAACACCCATTTCTACACAAAAGTATTTACAACATACTTCAAATAGTCATAATACTATATTACCATCTTGGGACATCAATACTCATAATACAATTATCACATCTCATAAGGAGAAGGTACAAAGGCACACATAAAGAATCCCATAAAGTCACATGCATAAATACAATTACCAAAGAAAAATCAAAACATGTTATAAAAATGATTTCTCAATAAAGGAAATTCAATCAAGAACTAATACCTAAATTTGCTCTTAAAAATTTGGTTCCAAAGATTGCACCCAAACACCCCTCATCTCATTTTTAGACTCTTATCATCAAACCACTTATGGATGGAAAACAATGTACTAATGTCATAGTTAATCACTTAAAAGAGGTTAATATATTTATTTTATCTCTCCTTTTCTCCCTTGAATATGATACAGTGTTGATCATGGTTATTGATGTTTGGTTGTCATTGATGTCAAAGAGAGCATGTGGTACTAGTGTATTACTGAAAAAGTAATAAGATTGATGGTTTGAAGAGTGTTTGACTTAGTGAGGAAATTTATGGATGATATTGATGGTATGGTCATGTTACATAGACCCTATGGGATGTTATGAGTGCTTATAATGCTTATGGAAGTGAATGGAACTCATCAAAATAGTCATATAAATGTCTAAGCTCAAGTAGTCATCTTGATAGATAAGGTTGAGTAAGCAGTTTGATGATGTCATATTTCACGCATGTGAAAGTTTTAGGAGTAGTTTGATATATGGATGGATTTCCCTATGAAATGTTATCTTGTGGTTCAAATTTTAGGTCATGAGGTTGAGCGTAGTAAAATTTATTAAGGTGCAAAGTTAAATTTTTAGGCATAGTTCACTAAGTTCCCATACTTATCCAAATTTTTCATATTAAAGTTCTACAACGAGCATTCAATTGGATCATAGAGCTAACTGTGAGAATTTAATCTAATTATATACTGATCTAATGGAGTGTGTGACCTTTTCAGTTAGAGATCAATGGTGTGCATGAAGTTAAATTATCAAAGGTTTATGAGATTACATGTACTAGAAATATGTGTCTCAATCTTGATGATTTGATATAATATCAATGGTACGTGGGTGCTTATACAGTTGGAGATAAATAGAGTGCATTGAGTTAAATAGTCAATGTGCATAGAAGGCACATAGAGTTACCAAGTGGCAGAATCATAGAAGCAAGGATCTAAGATCAATGGTAAGCATTGCAAGGTAAAGACTAGGATACTTCTGAGGAGATAAATGGTGTGTATTTGTCCAAAGTTGCCAAGGAGCATGAGATGATGACAAAGTGTCTAATTTCTAGTGTTTGCATAATGACCATTGGAATTTGAATATTCAAATTAATGAGGGAAAACTAGTCTACAATGTTTGAGCTATATCTTTTGATCTAGGATGAATTTCATGATGGTGAAAAAGGAAAAGTTGTAGAGGACTTTAAGGTTCATCCATAAAACCTAATTAAAAGGATTTAATGTCTATAAATTATAATTTATTTATCTCCAAAGTTGACTATATGTTTGTTCATGGTTTACTTGTGTACAGAATATTGGTTAAGAAATTTGTGCTTTAGCAAAAGAGTGTTTTGGTGGGAGTATTCATTTGAAGATGTCTTAGAGGTCATATGGAGTGGACCCATGTATTTTAAAGTGATATTGTGTTCTTTTTTTTCTTGATGAAGTGATAAAATGGTAATAGGTCTCCATGAGACCTATAAGGGCTACTAAGTCCTGATTGAAATGTGTAGCTATTTAAGTGTGACCCATGGATGCTATGGCCAACCAGTGACAATGGATTTGAGCTATGTCTTAGCATGATATAAGTCTTAAAGGTTAAGTTAAATTCTTATGGATGACCAAGAAGATAATATTCATGAAGACCCTATAAAGAGTGGAGACCAAGGCAATGGTTTCTAGACTTGAGTGCAGAAGTATTGAGAGAGCAGAAGATAGAGATAAAGGAAATAGATTAGAGGGAGTGTGCTCTATGGATAGACTAAAGTAAAGAGAAGATTGAGGATGAGAGAAGAATCTTATAGTAATCTAAAAGGGGTGTTTGGATGCATTACTTATATGAGCAAGTTTGAGTGTGTGTGATGAGTTGAAAGAAAGGTGTTCTACATTGTTTCTTCATCATATTGAAAGAAAATAAGAGTTCTAGAGTTGTTATTTTTATAAGGTGTTGTGTGGATGATCAACATCTAAAACAAGTGGGTGCTTGTTCATACTTAGGGGTGGGCATTCCTTATGAAGTGGGTGATTCACTAAAAGGTTTCATGATTGTGATCATCTTATAAGATAAGTAGTTCATGTGTTTTTAGGCTTTAAAGTGGGTTTTATTTCCCAAGAGAGTTTCCCATGTAGATCTTGTGTTATGTGTGTGATCTTTTATCATCTTTCTTATTCATTATTATGAACATCTTGTATGCTTTATGAATGCTTGTGGTCATTTATTAAGAGTTTGAAAAAATTATAATTAAAGTTCGAAATATCTTGCATCACTGATTCACCCCCCCCTCTCAGTGATTACACCTCCAAAAATTGGTGTCAGAGTAAGACTTTATTTTCAATTTTACCACTTGAAGGTGATCCAAGATACAATAAGGCAATTCAACATATGCAAGGTTTCTCTATAAAGCAATCATCGATGTTTGATGGGTCCAATTATGTTTTTTGGAGTGCAAGGATGAAGACCTACATCATGTCAATAGGGTTTAACATTTGGCAATCTATTGTGGATGGATATTCATCCCCTTCAACCCTTTCAACTAGTGTAGCTGATAAGAAGCTATGTGAGAGAAATTATAAATCAATTAATGCCATAACTTATGGTATTTTAGAGACTGAGTTCACCAAGGTAATCCATTATAAATCTACCAAAGAGATATGGGACAAATCGCAGATCATTTATGAATGGGATTCAAAGGTCAATTTGGCCAAGTTAAAAACTCACCAAAGACAATTTGGGAGTCTCAAGATGAAGGAAGAAGATTCTATGGCATCCATTTTACAGAGAGTTGATGAGATTGTGAACATTATCAGAGGTCTTGGAGAGAATCTTGAAGAAGCTACTATAGTTCAAAAGGTATTAAGGTCTCTCTCACTCAAGTTTCATTCTAAACTATCTACTATAGAAGAAAGTCATGATCTTACTTAGATGAAAATGAATGAATTACATGGCATCCTTATTGTTTATCAGATGAGAGTCAATGATGATAAACTACCAAAGGAGGAAGAATTATTTAAGACATAAATGAATCCAAATAAGAAAAGAACTCAAGGTAAGGATTTCAAGTATGATGAGATATCTAATGATTAACTAATAGCATTATTTACAAGTAAATTGAAACTAGACTCAGGGAAGTATAATGGTAAACTACACATAAAATGTTTCAATTATGGATAAGTAGGACACTTTGCTAATAAGTTCCCTCACAAACATAAGAAGAATGATGATGAAGAGCATGGTGAAAGCCAAGTTGAAGTCAAGAAGACATTCAAGTCTGATAAGAGGAAGAAAGCATTCAGAAAGTATGACAACAAGAAGAGTCTATACACCAATAAAGATCATAGCTCATCAGATGAGAGTGAAGATAGTGATTCTGAGTTTGATATTGAAGATGAAGTCATGTACATGGTTGAGGAATTTCTTCATATTAAAAATATTCTACTTGGAGTGATACAAATAATGAAGAAGACAAGGAAGACTATGAGACTGAATTGAGGAATGTTCGTGAAGAATTGAAGATTGAGAAGAAGATTAACAAGAATATGAAGTCTCAAATCAAGGACAATGTAGAGCAATTCAGTGTATTTGAGGCAAGAATGAATGAAGACACCAAAGAGCATGAAGATATAGTCAAGCACCTCAATTGTCAATTGAAAATCCTATTTACAAGCCTAAAAGTTAAAAAAGATGCATGTTCAAGGCATGTGATTATAAATGAGTCATTGAAAGATGAGTTAAAAAATACATCTAGTAAGATGAAGTCATATGTAATGTTTGAAAAGAGCTCAAGTGTTCTAGATAACATTCTAAATAGTCAAAAGCATATTAGTGATAGAACTAGACTTGGTTACAAAGAAGAACAAAATAATGTAACTCAAGACAAGATAAAGACCAATGTGAACAAGGACAATCATACCTTAAAGATCAATCATCATTCAAGAAATGAAGGTGTTGGCAGAATGAGGATAAATCATATTAGACAACCAAATTCCATGAGGTATGCAAATTTCAATGGTTATTGTTATACTTGTAATCAATTTGGTCATAGGGATATAGAGTGTAGAAGACCTGCTGAGAATGAATGGAATCACCAATAAAATAACATGAGCAAAGTTGAGTGCTTCAGTTGTTATGACATAGGACACATTACAATATTTTATCCAAATTAGGTAAGGCAAGATGAGTTCACTTCAAGAAGAATGGTTTGATACAACTATGAGAAGATTGATCACATTGTTAGGTTTTTTAAGCAAAGGCCATCAAGTCAAAATAAGTTCAACAGGACTCCTAGAATGCAAGGAAGAAGACAAGTTAATGTATGGAAACCAAAATGAAGTGTGATTCATAATGAGTCTATAGGTCTAAGTGGTATGTTTGTTAAAGTGGAGAATGATATAAAGTTTGAAGAGAATCAAAAGATCTCATTATCTGATTATTTTAGGAATGAAGAGACATATCTCAAGGAGAAGAACAAGGTGTTAGTTGAGACTACTTTTGAGGTGTGTATGAATATAAGTGACCATCTTACTATTATTGAGTAAATTTTATGCAAAGAACATTAGTTGTCAATTCCCATTGATGAGGTTCTTTCTTCAATTGAAAATTTATGTCATGAATCTTTGTTGTCTCCATATATTGACAATCTAATCTTAGAAGAAAAGGATAATATTGTAGTGGATGAGGGTGTTGATTTTTTTAAGCCTAAGAAGAAGAAAAACTATCAGTGTAGATGACCAAGGAGGACAAAGAATATGAGGATTTGTGGGTAACTCTTGGTTTCACATTGTTATAGGACATTGTGGGTTAGGGTTTCTCTATTTAGGCTTCAAAGAGACACTTGACAAGCAATAAGAAGCATGGTGGATGCCAGATGAGCTTTGGTTGATGTTGTAGGACAAGAAAGATATTTTCAAAATGTGTTTGGCTAAGGTGGAGAAATGATTTTTATGAATCCGCTCCAAAGAGTTGTGATACAGAAGATATATTCAAGGATAGTGATCATGAAGTCAAATTTTTGATCAAATCTAAAGGATGGTATAGTTGGTCAAATGGTGAAGAATTAAGATGTTGGTCCTGAAGGTTTATAGGCAGAGAATGGAGGTTTACAAGTGTGTGATCAAGGATGGTGAGTTGTCAAGTTATTCTATTACATAAAAAGACTGAATACAAGGTTGGTATGGAGTATGAGGAGAATGAATTGTCATATTGTTGATATCATGAAGAAGCTCTCAGAGTTTTGTATATGACAAGTTATGTATGTCATGGAGTTCATAATGTTCTGAAGATGAGATGGTTTCATGAGAGTGCTTTGAAAAGGTGCTAAACCATGATGGCTTGTAGAATAAAGGGCAATTTTTTTTTTCTATGAGATTTATTCATGTCTACTTCAGATGTTTAAGTTGACCTAATAAAGATATGAGATCTTTTCGTGATTTCATAATAATATTGACTGTGTGTGGAAAATGTTTCAAGTGTTGCTGGTAGACCTAGTTTGTTGGAAAGACCTGTTGAAGATGTCATGATCCAAGTGAAGCATGGAGTTAGGGGGAGCTAACTCAAATAGTTTGAAAGGCTTGAATAACTATGCATGATGTGAGGGGAAGCATATGTGAAGATGCTTCAGTCATGATATAAGTTTGAAGATGTTTGCTACAGTTGTGAATTTAAGAAGATTGACATGATGGCTTAATCAAACCAAGTCATGTATTTTCACAAGGTATTGAATCTTCATGCATGAGAAAAGAGAGATTGTGAGTTATGTAGTTAGATAGGTCCAAGGATTATAAAAACCCAAGTTTAGATTGATGTATGTCAAATAATAGATGACATAAGATGGAGCATGATGTGAGGGGGAGCTTTCTAATCTCTGAGTAGTTTTTCAGGTCCAAGGATCAGAGAATTCTAAGTTCAGATTGGTGCATGTCAAAGGGGGAGAAATTGATTCATATTCTTGAAATTTTATAAGTATCCTAAGCATCTTAAGTAGTATTTGAATACATACACAATGTTGAGGAATGATTGTTGGCATCTTGAGGAAGAGACCCTTTGTCATTAATGTCAAAGGGGGATAAAGATTAGAATGAAGGAGTTCAAATGAGTAAGAAGTAAATCTGAGGGTATTTCTCCATAAATGACAAAGGAGGAGATTATTTATCATGTTCATTAATGTTTGGTTGTCATTGATGTCAAAGAAAGCATGTGGTACTAGTGCATTAATGACAAAGTAATCAGATTGATTGTTTGAAGAGTGTTTGACTTAGTGAGGAAATTCAAAGATGATATTTATGGTATGGTCATGTTGAAAAGACATTATGGGATGTTATGAGTGCTTAGAATGCTTATGAAAGTGAATGGAATTCATCAGAATAGTCATATGAATGTCTAAGCTCAAGTAGTCATCTTGACAGATAAGGCTGAGTAAGTAATTTAATGACATCATATTTCACACATGTGAAATTTTTAGGAATAGTTTGATATGTGGATGGATTCCCATTGAAATTTGATCATGTGGTTCAAATTTTAGATCATGAGGTTGAGCGTAGAAAAATTTATTAAGGTGCAAAATTGGCTTCTCAGGTAGAGTTCACTAAGTTCCCATACTAGCCAAATTTGTGATATCGAAGATATACAATGAGTGTTTAATTAGATCATAGATATAATGGTAAGTATTTAATCTAATTGGATAAGGATCTAATGGAGTGTGTGATCTTCTCAGATAGAGATCAATGACACATATGAATTCAAATTGTCAAAGGTTCCTGAGATTGCACGTGCTATTAACATGTGTCTCAATATTGATGATTTGATAGAAGATAAATGGTATGTAGGTGCTCATATATTTGGAGATCGATGGAGTGTATTAAGTCAAATATTCAATGTGCATAGAAGGCATGTAGAGATTTCAAGTGGCACAATCATAGAAGCAATAATCTAAGATCAATGGTGAGCATTGCAAGGTAAAGACTAGGATACTTCTAAGGAGATTGATGGTGTGTATTTGTCCAAAGTTTTTAGGGAGCATGAGATGATGACAAAGTGTCTGATTTTTAGTGTTTGCACAGTGACTGTTGGACTTTGAATATTTAAATTAATGAGGGAAAACCAGTCTAGAGTTTTTGAGCTATATCTTTTGATCCAAGATGAATTTTATGATGGTGTAAAAGGCAAAGTTGTAGAGGATTTCAAGGTACATCCAGAAAACCTAGTTAAAAGGTTTGAATATCTATACAGTCAAATTTATTGAGTTCCAAATTCTATTGTATGTTCTTTCAAGGTGTTTTTGTGTACAGAATATTGTTCAAGTAATTTGTTCTTTAACAGAAGAGTTTTTTGGAGGGAATATTCATTTGAAGATGTCTTAAAGGTCATATGGAGTGGACCCATGTATTTGAAAGTGATCTCGTGTTCTTATTTTGCTTGATGAAGTAATAAAAGGGTAATAGGTCTCCATGAGACCTATAATGGATGCTAAGGCCTAATTGAAAGGTGTAGTTACTTAAGTGTAACCCATGGATGCTATGGTCGACTAGTGATAATGTATTTGAGTTATGTCTTAGCATGATAGAAGTCTTAAAGGTTAAGGAAAAGTCTTATGGCCAACCAAGAAGATAATATTCATGAAGACCCTATAAAGAGTGGAGACCAAGGCAATGGTTTCTAGACTTGAATGCTAAAGTATTGAGAGAGCATAAGATAGAGATAAAGGAAAGAGATAAAAGGGAGTGTGCTATGTGGATGGACTGAAGTACAAAGCATATTGAGGATTAGAGAAGGATCCTAGATTGATCCAAAAGGGGTGTTTGGATGCATTGCTTATATGAACAAGTTTGAGTATGTGTGATAAGTTGAAAGAGAGGTGTTATACATTATTTCTCCATCGGATTGAAAGGAAATAACAGTTCTGGAGTTGTTGTTTTCGTAAGGTTTTGTGTGGGTGCTTAACATCTAGAACAAGTGGTTGTCTTTTCATAATTAGGGGTGGGTATTCCTTGTGAAGTAGGTACTTCACTAAAAGGTCTCATGTTTGTGATCATCTTAATGTTTGTGATCATCTTATAAGACAAGTCGTCCATGTGTTTATAGGCTTGAGAGTGGGTTTTATTCCCCAAGAAGATTTCCCACATAGATCTTGTGTTATGTGTGTGATATTGCATCATATTTATTATTCATTGTTATGAACATATTGTATGCTTTATGAATTCTTGTGGTCATTGATTAAGAGTTTGAAATCATTACAATTAAAGTTTGAAATATTTTGCATCATCGATTCAACCCCCCTCTCAGTGATTTTACCTCCAACATATAGAACATCTCAACCAAGTTACATCACCAAAGCATTTCATCAGGGCTATCACATTACCAATTACTCTTGGTCCTAAATCATGTGTAGTATTATTCCTACTTTAGAGTAACACAATTTAATATTATGAAGATCATGGAAAAGATTAATGGGAGCTACTCTGAATACTAATTATTATTCTCTCACATTCTATCGTGATGATGCAATGGTCACAGTTTCAAAGGCATGCATAATTATAACACAAGAGCACAAAACAGGGCATACTCTATCAAAGATATCTCATATGACCAAAACACAAGGTAGTGAATCTGATAAATCTACATAGTGACATCCTATTCCAACTAGTGGTTTATCAAAAGAAAAAAAATAGGTGGATACATCCTTTATGCGGGAACACCTTGGAAACTCTCCCCTAATAAAGTAATTGATTATATTTGCATATTTTTCACCTTGTACATAAAATATTTATTGTTATTTAATTGTTAATTTCTTCTATTCCTCTAGCCCTTGGCTTTAATTTCCACTTTGGTCACTTACCCTCTTGATTTTCAAACTGATTTGTAAAATCTAGTACATTTATCTCTATGGCACTCTCTTGATTTTCAAACCAATTTGGAAAATCTAGTACATTTATCTCTATGGCACTCCAATTACTAATGCATATCTTATACCCTATGACACTTACATGATCTCATATTGTTACTTATTACATTAGAAGACATAACCTCTTTCCCATTTGAGGAACATGTACATTCCTATATATTTTACATATTTGCACTACATTGTTATGACTCAAAGTTACATATACATTGCGGACACCTTGTTTGCCTTCCTTATTAGTATGATATGCTTTTTCAAATTGTTGAGGATTGTTTGAATCCCTCATACTTCCTCTCTTTTAAAAAAAAATATCATTACCACCTCTATTTAATTATATTTTAGCATTCAAATATTGTCAAAAATTCAAAAAGATGGATATATATTATTATTATTTTTAAATCAAAAATCAAAAAAATAAAAATATTTTCAAAAATTCAAAATTAAGACCTAAATTACTTTAAAATATTAATAGCTTGCTTATTTTCATATGTTTTTAATTCTATTTAAAGTAGATAGTATATATCATATTTCAATACACAATGCCTCACATGAGGTACTTGAGTATGATACACAACATACTTTCACATAATACTTTGATTTTGGGCTTCCCTTATTACCTAAAAACCTTGTTTAATTGGGGGCATCTCTATATTCTAAATGAACACTTTAATAGGTTGTATTTATCCATAACCTCTCTACCATGTTGAGCTACATATCATAAAAATGTCTTACTAAATCACTCATACTTTACACTTGTATTACATGAAATATTCTACTTTCTAAAATTCACATTCATACATATGATGGATCTATACTAGTCTCATTTGCCACATGTTTTGCTTTGCATCCTTACTTTACTACATGATAAGATAAGTCTTTATTTGATTATTATGTGTGTGGCCTTTGGCCTTATATGTTTAAATCATTTCTTGTATGGTATCATCATGTCATTTGTGTGTGGTCCTTGGCCTTTTCTGTTATGTGACATTTTTCATGTCCTTGGTATGTGGCTTCTTGAGCCCTGTGAGTGACATATTATGCAAATTGCATGATATTGTATGACATTAATTATATGAATGTTGTTTGATATTATGGTGCCATGATTCATAGCATGCATTATATCTATTTTAATATGATTCCATGATTCACATCATGCATCACTTATATACTTTATTCTTATTCTAGTTCCATGATGCACATCATGCTTCATGTTATATCTCTTTAACACATGCTTCATATGTAAATTAAATGTTATATTCCAATACCATGAATGCAATTTATGTCAAAAATTCAAAATATTATATGTTTCACATATGATTTATTTTGATATAAATGATTTTAAGGCTACATATCTCATCTTAAAAGGGGGGCATGACAATGTTTTTGCTTGGAACATTCACGCATCATGAGCAAAATTTTGGATTTTTGGCAATATACAGTTTTCAAATGGTAATATAATTCAAATTTTTAATGTTACGGGGGTATGTGGCATGCATGTGCAATCTCATTATAATTGTAAATTATAATGTTTCAAACAACTCAAAAGTTAATTTTAATTTAGATGTCATGGTTCGATTCACTTAAATGATCATCCAAATACGTGCATGGGGAATAATGATGAGTTGGCCCTTATTAAATGTTGACCAATAATCTTCCTCCTTTTTTAAATATAAATAAGTATCTTCACCACACTTGATAATGTCCTAAGCCATTCCAAATATGGAAAATTATCCAATAAAGCTTGATTTGTTGTATTTTCATATAATCCCTTGACCTAGACCAAGATTGGTGAGTCAAATTCTTTCCTTTAGTTCCTTTAGGAGTAGATGGATTTGGAAATTGGGTCATGGTTCCTTTCAAAGCCTCCATCGTACATGTGGCCCTCTTTAATGGAGGAAATCTAAGGCTTATGTTTCTTATATTTATTCACCTATTATGGTATAAGAATATCCCTCATTTTATGCCCATCAACTTTTATTCACTAACAAATGAGGGTGAAGAGAAACTAAAACCAAGGATAGTTTTTGCTTTCTTCTTTCCAATTGGAGTTGGGGATCCCTCCACAACATTTTAAGAAATAGTTGGAGGGAAAAATAACTATGATTCACAATATCTTGTCAGGTTGTTTACATCATTGAACCTCCCAAACCATCACCTTCCTACTAACGAAGGGCTTATCTTTTCTTTCTAAGCTTGAAAAGGCCTTGGATACTCAAAGCATAATATAATTTACTATATATATTTGCATGTGAAGTTTTACAAAATGTGAATTTCATTCATGAATAAAGTATTTATATCTACTATAATTGCATTGGTCATTTTTGGTGACCTTCCATGTTTTGTTTATCATGTGTTTTATATTTGCGCACTAATTTCAAACACTCACTACAAATTAGTACTCAAAGAGGCCTCAAAGGGTATCTCACAATTTTCTATGATAGTTAATTTCATTAGTGATATTTGCATGAAATAATAAAAACACTAATATTTTAATGTAGAATATAATGTTACAAAAGGTGTTAATTACTTTATCTATAAATCCCTTTGAGACGATTTGCTTTAATATAATTTTCATATAAGAAATGTCTAATCATTCAATGTTAGGTCAGACTTGGAGGGTTTTCTAAAACACTTTGAGTAATTAATCATGTCTGACATATGTCATAATTTCAATTTCAATTCAAATAGGGATGCAGATTACTTAGTGAATAATTTTTTAGTACAATCATACATCTAGAATGCCTTTTACTACATGCATAAACTCTAAATTGGGATAAAAAATTTATTGACGTGGTATTTATGGAACATGGTTCATGATTTTCTAAGTCTCAAAAAGGTGAAAATAAAATAAATTTATCCCATCTCATAGCCATGGGCTTTTGATGTTCTATGTGTGTTGGTCACAACACATTAGTGCCTTAAATTTGTGCATAATAATAGAGTGCATACTATTTGGGATAGTCATTTTGAGTCACCCATCCAACATCTAAAACAATATGAGATATTACCTAAAAACAAATCATTTAACCTCATGTGGTATCATGCTACAAATCATCACCTACATCCATGGTTCTTATTGTTATTACATCTATAATTTTAATTTGTCAAGTTATAGATCTTAGAGCTATAAATCCTATAGTTATAATATCGAGAGTTATAATACTTACTCATCCACATCATATGATTATTCTACAACCTCTTGACTTTATTCATACTAAATTACTTACAAAGATTTCAACTACATAATGAAACATTAAAATTAATACATGTGATTTTTTCAAGAGGTTAAGATGACTCTTATAGCTCATTCCCATGATGATTATCATAGTGATGATGATACAGGTTATCATATAGCTTGTGATTACATGATAAACCCTCCATATTATGATATGTTTTCTTATTCTTCTAATGATTCCTTTAACCCATATGATTATTGACATCACTTTTTAGATATATAGGCGAGATCATTGATTAACCTTGCTAGACCATCCCTTACACTTCATTAGTACATAGTCTCTTTTTATTCCTTCCTCTATATGTTGTGCCTTTCATGTACCTTTCTCCCTTGAGATTGTTATTTACATCATTCTTCTTCTAGATTTTCCATTCATGTTCTTATCTTAGTTTGTATTTACATTATTCTAACTTGTTGATCTAGGTTGTTATATTTTCATGGCCCTTTCCCCTTGATTATTGCTCCCATTCCAAACACCTATGTAGACTTCCTAATGAGTACTATATATATTACTCATTAGGAAGTCTACGCAGATGTTTGGAATGGGAGAAATAATCAAGGGGAAAGGGCCAATATATAGTCCTCATTTGGAAGTCTATGTAGGTGTTTGGAATGGGAGAAATAATCAAGGGGAAAGGGCCATGAAAATATAACAAGCAACCTAGACCTTATGTCCTAACATGCACTATTTTTAAGGGAAATTATAGATTTTTTAGAATTATATTATTCTTATTTCTCCTAATTTTTTGTCCCTTTGCTTGTTTGATTATTTTCACTTTATTTTTCACCTTCAATTTATTTTATTTCTTTCTTGAGTTAACATTGATTTTCCTTTCTTGTTCATTTTGGCTTCTTTCTTGTGTGATCTCCATCTTATAGAAAATTATAAAATTACAAAAACATTGAAAAATATACAAATCAAAAATTTATTTACCTTTATCTTTGTTGATGAATACGTATGATATATATCTACCTATGCTATATGTTTTTAAATAAACATTATGCATACACTATTCATGGTATTATTTTAGTGGGTGAGATGTAGGATATATAGGATACATATGATTATGGACTTACAAATGTTTTGTGACTACATTTACACCCACAACCAAGAGCATTCTCACATAGGTAGCATGCCTTTTAATGAGGGCATGTCTTTTCACTAGGTATTATATGATACCTTTCTTACTTTCCATTTTATCATATATATATCTATCTATATTGACTATTCACATCTTTCTCTTACTTATGTTTTCTAGATGAATACATTGTGTACAATCTTACATGCCCTACGATTATTTAAATGCCTAAATGTGCGTGTTTATACTTTTGTATGTTTGTGGATATTTCATGTCAATGTTTTATACAACATTGTTGAGAGAGGATCCTCTAGTCATCATGTCATGTGATTGATTTATTGTGGGCTATATTTCTTTCTCGATGGTTATCTATTCTATGCATGTTTGCCTAGTTATATCTAATTGAATTGATTATACTATATGACATCTTATTGCTTGGTACCATGATCCATATCAAGCATGGCAATACATGTGTTATATTATGTTTGTTTCCTACATTTCCATGGTCTCTACCATGCATATATGAGGGCACACTACTATTATTGTGTGTGTGTTTAATTTTTATTTCTAGCCCAAGTGTACTATTACATTATAGCATATTTTTGTACCTATATTATCTTTCCATTAGGGGCATCATACCCACATATTTATCATGAGTTTCATTGTTACCACCTATACCCTTTCATTAGGGGGCATTTTACCTAAAAAAACCTAGAGATTATCATTCATATATAATGCATATGAGGCTTACCATACCAATACGCCTATTAATATTACACTACTTATATGAGGACACTACATTGTCCTCCTTACACATATTTACATGGGGGTACAATATATATATACATATATACATCAAATAAAATGCAAGTTGAGGAGAATTAGGGAAGAGGAGATTCAAGGGTAAAAACCTAGTTACATGATCTAAGAACAATCACATTGTAGCCATCACACTCTATCTTATCCACAGAGGAAGGACAAGTAGAACTCAATGAAGCTGAAGCAGGAATAACCACCCCCAAAGGTTTTTGGGAACATTGGCTAGCCACATCCTATGTTTCTCTTATTTTCCCACCGATGCTCTCTCAAAACAACAATATATGATTATTAAAGGAGCCAAGAAATGACCTATCCCATCACATTAAAGGTGAAGCAAAGTAGAAAAAGAAATGGATCAGGCAAAATAAGAAAAATTGTTTCAAAATCTCCATGATCCCTACTTAAGAAATCATCAACCCATATATTTAAAGAGAAAATGTCATCAGATGTACAGAGCAGGCTCTCATTGGTCATTTTCATAATATGATCTACAAGGACTTAGACATCCAAAGTTGGGCCCAAAGAAACTGGAATACACACCCACAATCCATCGAGGTGCAAAGGGAAACATTATTTTTGTCTTTAGATATTTGGAATATCATGAAAGGAACTCCATGGATGGCCCCTAGTTTTGGGGTAGAGCTACCCTTATCACTACTAGATGGTTAACTAGTTTCGACCAAAATTAGGAGCATGTTAAAGTGATGTCAATTTGGGTCAAGATGCTAGGGTTACCCATTGAAATATGGGAGCCCTAGATGTTTAGAATCATAGGTGACACCCTAGGTAAATTTCTTAAAATATATCCTAGCACTTCTTCAAAGTAGAATATTATGGTGATGAATATCTATATTGAAATGAATATTAATCAAGGATGTCCTACAAACATAGAGGTCATAGCAGGGGATATTTATTTTATTCAAATCCTAGATTACAAAAATCTACCTTTTAGATGCATATTGTGTCACACTTATGGTGACCTCAAGACCTATTATACACACCAATAATGAGGAGAAACCCTGATTTACTCCATAAGAATGAATCCCCCTCATATAAAACTATAAATATATCCTTTGGTAAATAATAATAGATCTTTCATAAATTGGGTCCTAGAATAGGTTGCTTAAGATGGTAAATGTAAAATAGGGAGTCTGACAGACTCAAAGGGTGGATTGACAAACTCAAAGGGTGGATTGATTACACAAAATCACACCTTCTCAATGAACACCTCCTCTGTGAGAGTAACAGTAGCAATATAATGTACTTGTATTCCACATCTAAATCATGTTCAACATATACATAATGTTGAGGGGAAAGATTTAACCATGGGCCCAACTTCTTCTACATATTCAAATATGAATCTGCTCAAAGATCTGTCCATTAATATGCTCTTAGCCCAAATCTAAATTATAGGCATCATTATGAGGAACTTTTGCCTTGATAGTAGGTTGAGTGGAGAGGTTCCTACTAATGTGTAGGGTATAATCCTCCATAGGACATAAATGGGTAAAAAGGGGGACCTCAAAGGCTAATGAGTGTACTTGGGTTTCTACAACATTGGGTTGTTAATATCATTCAAAATTACCAGATCAAAAACTCTACAAGCAATCTTGGTACTCCATTGTTCTTGATTAGCTTATTATACTAAAATAATAGTCCACCATTATCCAACATTCAAATTGGGTTGTGTCCCTATGTGTGCTCAAATATAGTATGATCGATGACATCCTCCTTTTGTTTAGTACCATATCTAAGTAGAATTGTGCTATGAAAGGTGAAGGAATACATAAAAAATGTAAAAACATCTCAACAACAGCTCTAGAATGGGAAAGTCTCCTCCAACCAGTGACTAAATCTCCAAATAGAACTCATCAAGAGAATGTATTCCAACCCGATATTTCTCCATCCCCATCAAAACCTTCATTGTGGTTGGATAATGGGAGTAATTTAAAGGGACTGGATAACTCAATTTCAACTTCATTTGATTCAGAGCACTCCACAAAAAGAAGTTATATGATGAAATCACATACCAAGGCAAGCCATCATTGGCCTATAAATTTTTAGCAGACAGAAGGCTTGGAAACCACTACAACACTCTCCACCCTGCCCTGCAAAGGTATACATTCAAATTTATCCCATGCTTAATTAGTGGTTGAATGGGATGTATTAATTTGGAAAAAAATTGACATAAATATCACCCTTAGAAAAGTAGCCCAAAAAGGGTGATTAAATGATTATTACATCTCATAATAATATAGCCATTAGGACAGCCTTAAAACAATGATCCTTAATGATGCTTATTTTCAGACACAAGCCTAGTTTAATGCTAATTCAAAAAACTATGTGCACGGATGAGGTCTTTAAAAAACACCTTAAAAAATGTTTACCTGAATGATCCTTCATTACCAGTAGCTCTATTGACAACTCAGGTAGTTTGGAATTAGGATGGAATTCTACTTTAGAACTGAGATCTTCTCTACGAGATAACAACTATATAGTGGGATCTTTCTTCTCAAAAGAACTTAATATGGTAATTGATATCTTAAATGCATATGCTCTCTCACAACATAAGAAATATTTTTTTGTCAGACCTTGAGAACACTAGCATTCTATAAATTCACACCTTATCCTCGAGGGAGGTCTAAATTTCACTACTCACCATAATGAAGTATGGGGCCAACTCGTTAGACAAGATCACTAGGCGGATTTATTCTTTAACATATTAAGCAATCATAGCATGGTGGATGTTGATCCTCTATGTATGGAACCCACTTGGTCCAACCATCATTCAAGGTCACAAGGTATCTCAAAAAGGTTGTATTAGTTCTTGAGAAAGGAATGTCTCACTACTGAGCTAAAATCATACAAGGAAACTACATTAAATTTGTTTACTTTTGACCATTACCCTATTTAGCTTAAATTATTTGTGGGAATTAAACAACCACCAAAAAATTCCAAATTTAATCCCCATTAGCTGAGCTATGAGGATTTTAAATAGTTGATTAAAGGAAGCTGAGAATCTCACTTTCCTACCTGTGCAAAACATGATATGGTAATCTTGCAAAAGAAACTCATCAAAGCAAAGGATGTTGCTAATAGATGGGAAAAAATAATTTTCAAGATAATGAAGTAGAATTATAGTAGGTGGAAGAAAATATCTAGGTATGTCTTGACTCTTACCAATAGGATGACTTCTAAGAGGAAACTCTTAAGGAACTCAACACTCTAGAACAAGAAAAAGCAAGTTTGTTAGCCTGGTATGAGGTAAAATGGAAAATGAAAAGCAAAGAAACGTGGCTCACTAAATGAGATGATAGAATAAAAAATTTCCATCGACAAGTTATGGCTAAATGGAAAAAAAATACTATCTATAATATCAAAGACAATAATGGAGTTGAATGTTCAGATTTCTTTTCCATTTCTAAGGCAGACATCTCACACTATCAATAAATTTATTCTGAGAAGCCATAGGAGAATATTAGAGATATTATGGTGATTCCTTATTTTTTTTATGGTTGGGTGAATGATCATAAAAATCAACACCTTATTAGTCATATTACCCTAGAGGAGCTACATTTGACTCTTAAAACTTTTCAACTTGGAAAGGCTCCTAGCCTAGATGGTTGGACGGTGGAGCTCTACTTAGATTTTTAGGATCATATTGCAATTGATCTCTTACTTACAATTGAGGAATCATGTACTACTAGAATAATACATGCCCCTTTATCTTATACCTTCATCACTAACATTCATAAAGGAGAATACCTCTCCAACTTTGATCATTTTCAGTAATTATCCTTATGCAATTACATAAACAATCTTATCACAAAAATTATTATTCCTCACCTAAAACCCATTTTATCTGAGCACATTTCCCCTGAGTAATTTGGCTTCTTAGATAATAGGTTTATCCTTGATACTATCAATAATATTCAAGAGGATTTTCACACTGTTAAAAAAATTTAGGATTGTTTTCCTCCTCAAGATCAATGTTTCCAAAGCTTTTGATAGAGTAAATTGGCTTTGCTTAAGGTGCATTCTCATACAGGTGGGGTTTGCACCTCCTTTTATAAATTGGATTGAATATTGTTACCAATCAGTCTCCTATAGTGTTCTTATAAATGGATATGCCTCCTTTTTCTTCTCTCCCCGCGTGGGCTCAGACAAGGTTATCCACTCTCCCCCCTCCTATTCTTAATTGTTTTGGAAGCCATTAGTCACCATATTTCTCATGAAATCACTTATAGTAACTTAAAAGGGGTTAATATTTTTATTTATACTCACCTTACACATATTATTTATATATATGGTATTCTCATATTTGGTAATGGCACCATACATGAAGCAAAGTGTTTAGATTGGATATTAAAACTATTCTCCACTACAAGTGGGATGGTTATCAACATGCATAAATTTGCCATCTTCTTCATTCACATTGACCTTTCCATTAGGAACCACATACATACCATGATACCCTTTTCCTCTCCTTATTTGAGTGCCAAAATAAAATACTTGGTCATCCCCTTTGAATGTGCAAATGTGTATAGTAGGTTTGGTTGACAAATGTTATATAGGAATAGGCTTAGGCCTATTGTGTATTTATATGGGACTCTTTTGGTAATTTTCCACACCATCTATTTATGAAATGTATGGGTTGACCCATAATAAGGATTTTAATTTGAAAATTGACCCTTGCTCAGCACGTGATGAGTCCATTAGGTTAGATGAGTCTGTAATTCAAGAATTGGTTGAGTCTGACAGTTATATCTAGAAGGTAGGAATATTGATATGATTATCTAAAGATAGTTTGAATGTGATTTTGAATAAGTTAAACATAGAATGGGGAATTCATGCAAGTTATTAATAACAAAGTGGAAAGGTTTAACCCATGGAAGGCATGTGGATGTGAGATAAGGGAGAATACGAGAAATATCTATACGCACAAGTTATGTAAGGTAAAGGTAGGCCAAAATTGATATTGTCAAGTATAAAATACCAAGTTTTAGTATCTACAAATTCCTCCCTTTTATTCCAATACAAAAATTAAATATGATGTTAAAGTAAAATGATGAAGATATGTACCTGAGTGTGTACAATAACATACTTTATCTTTGGGAGAAGGCTCTAAATGTGTAGTTTAATCCATGAAACCTACAATGAATATGTAAAAATTATCATCCATGTGTGAAATCTGAAATCTCAAATGAAAATGGAATTTTCAAAACCTAAATAGCAAGGATAAAACACAACTATAAGTGGGTGAACCATGTTGACTCATGTCATGTCATTGAAGATGATGATTGCTTGTTGAAACATTGGATACTTGTGCTTCCTTGTTGAAGCACTTGGAAAATGGGGTTGATCATGCCCCAAACTTATGTATTAAGGCAAGGTCATGGATGGGAAGATAAATTATTAAACCTTCATTGAAAATAAAGTAGTGCCTAGGTCAGTGAGTATCACTAAATCCTAACCACACCTATCATGTAAATAAACTTGAATCCCAATATGCTAAGGTGGGAGCCACATATGGACTCACATTGAGTAATGCCTAGTCTATTTACCATCACTAAACCTCAACCACATTACCTTGATTAACTGAATCAACTATTGTAAATTAACTTATAGATTAAAATTTATCATTTTAGGTACTATCAATGCTAACAAAAAAAATTGTAATACTCTGTGTATATAAAAATATTTTTTGATCCCAAAAATCAACTAAGTTATTACCAATAATAAAGCATGTGAGTGTGTGACAAAAGAAGATAGACCAATGCCAATAGCTAAAGAATGTCACACATAATCTAAATCCATAATATGAACACATGTCCATGATTGGCTACCAGTAATATAGGGGGAGTTGTTAGAAATTGTGTCCACGTGCACAAAATGACAATATAATAAAAACAATACAAATGAAACCATATGTATCTAGGAACCATAGTGGATATTATGGGGATAAATGGTGGGATTTATGATTGATAGTTGATCTTAACAAGCAGTTAAGAAATGATAATGAATGGTGGGGTAGATGACCTCAAGTAGACTAGAGTATTAACTACCAGGTGGACAAGATGGTGCATTAACAGTAAAATGGTAGTAGAAAAGCTACCAAGTAACATGAAACCTCTTTAAAAGTTTATAAAAGGTGAACTCTTGGATAAGTAATAGGTTGTATCTTTGCTACTTTGTGGATTGTTGGAAAATTATAGAGTTAATAACTAGAGGAACTACTAAATATTGGATTTAAAATGGTTGGTGAATAACATGTAAGAGAGTGGTTGATCCTTCTAGACATAATACACTCAAGATGCCATGTAAATTAGAGTGAAAATATTAATTATAGTAATAGTTTGTGAGTGTAGTGCCTTCAGTGCCTTGTAATCTAGAAACCTTTGTAATATTGGGTTATTAGGAAATAATGCTAAGTTATTGACCATATGAATGTTGTTTACATATCTAAGTAAATAACATTATTATGATTCCTAGAACTGTTTTGTCATTTACTAAATTATGTCATGCTAATGGATAATATGGTTTATATGTAGTTGTGTGCCTTTATATTAGTTTTGGTCCTTATCCAAGGATATAGATCCAAGTACACTCTAGATATTGGTGTACACCATTGGTAGTGCATGCAAAAGTGTTTATGCCCCATTCAATGCAACTAACCTTGAATTACCTTGGTTTCCCCTCTCTATGCCTCAAGGGAGCATGCAAAAAGACTTGTGTGATATGTTGATATAGGGGTCAATTAGGTAAATGGTAGAGTGTGTGGATATACTAGCGCACTAGTGACTAATAGAATTAGTGAAAAAATGTTCATGCCCATAATTTTATCCAATTGGTGGTAACATGATATAGAATGTTATCCATCTATAAGCTATCATGTCCCAAACTTGAAAAAATTTAACTTGTGTTCTTGTAAAATATATGCATATTCCCACATATGTGTATGAATTTGTGAATATCTAAAAACTTATAATGTTTGTTCTTGAAAAAGGCATGCATATGCATGGTATATTCCCCCAAAATATATCTCAATATATAAATATATTCCCCATATCTAAACCAAACTAATATTTTGAATGATTCTAAACTCCCTAAATCTTGTAATATGTGCTAAAATGTGATTTTTATGCTCATGGAGGCATAAATATCTATGACAAGCCTACTAATATTCCCCCCTTTTTGGGTGAGGGATGTAACCTACAAAGTACTCATCATATTTAAAAATATGTAATCATGTAGAATCATATACTAACATGTGAGGAATATGTCATCATAGTAATGTGTAGATCATCAAAGCATATATGAAACATGTAATGCAAGGCATAAAAGTGTCATTTCAAGATAAATATAACACTTAAGCATGTAGTAGTAACCATCACTCATATAAACATTGAATAATACTATGTAATAAAGGTGTTGGATGTGAATCATGGCACCATAAACAAGTATAAAAAATGTGTGATATGAATCATGACACCATGAACTCAATAAACTCAAAAATATGATGACATAATCCTAGATTTATCCACTCGTAATCACACAATGTCATGGCCATGATGCACATAATAACACTCATTATCAAATAAGGCCAATGGCTTCACATAATGAATAATCAAATGTCACACACAAGGCTGACGGACATACATAATGAGTAATGAATTGTTATACATAAGTCTAAGGACCACATATAATGGCTAATGAAATGTCACATGATAAATAAAAACAATTACCCAATTAAATTACTGTAGTCTAGTCACTCGCATTCAACTCGATAGAGGTATTCCATGGGGTAACCCCTTGGTTTATTGATTATTACACTTTCACTAATTGTCAACCTGGGATTATATAATTGTCAAGACATCAACATTTTATATGCAACACTAGTTCCTTCTAGAGATTTAGGGACTATAGGTTGAATATTTGAAACACTCTTGTGTAAAGTAAATTTCATGAAAGTAAAATGTTGGAAATGAAATCGCATTACTATAAATGAAATCACTCTTGTTGGAATTTAAATGAACTTGTTATTTTATAAGTTTTAAATCTTCTTAAACAAAACAAATAACATTCACACAAGTACCAAATACCTTTACTAAATTATTTTTAATAAACTAAACATACACACATAAAATTCAAAAAAATATTGTACTATCCACGCAATATAAATAATAAATAATGCTAACAGATCCATATCTTTACCACAAGACTTTATGATGAGGCCCTCCTTGGTCAAATTTGAGTTCCAATCCCTCCATTGAAAACAACTACTTTACATCAAACCAATTCTTCTTGCATTAAAGGATCTTGTAGCAATGTAAGTATTGCTACAATAAAATATTACAAAGAATTCATAATATACCTTCTATCTTTTTTATGCTTCAATCATCTCTTAAATATATGAGGCAGGGTTAATGTTACACATCTACTTACAAGAGAATCTATGGAGACAAGTTATTCAGGTTACATGATAAACCAATTAGTTTTAACATATAATAGAGTAGGTAGTTACATGGTTACAACAACATGGAATCATGGTCCATAGAGAAATAAATGATAATGACATATTTTGGTAATTTATCTGTTCTTTCTATATCATGGGAACTTCCTTCATGTTCTACTAACCACCACAATTACTAGGTGTAAGAACATGGCATTATGGTTTAACTGTTATGGTTATATTATAGGCTATGACAACTATCGTGCAGTTGTTACGTGTTGATCCAATTATACCGTTAATTATTATAGGATCCATCAATAATGTTATTGTTACCAAGTTTATCTCTAACTGATATGGGATCCATCAATAATGCTACCATTTCTAAATGTATCTCCAATTGCTACAAGATCCATCAGTTATTACTACCGTTGTCAAGTGTATCTCTAGTTGTAATGGAATCCATCAGTAATTATTACAAGATCAATTGGTAGTTTTTATGGGTTGCAATCATTAACTTCATAATTTCTATAGGTTACAATAGTCAATAACTACATTTATTATGGGTTGGCCTACCCAGTTGTTATGGGTTGGTTGTGTCCCTTACAACTTATGATTTGTCCCTGCTATCTAAACATATCGAATTAGTAGTAAGGCTAAAACAATATTAAAGTATATGATACAAACTTTACTTATAAGATAACACTTTTAGTCATAAAACATAATAATATGTAATTCATATTCATTTAGTACTATTTAATAAAATACAACTTTATATTCTTGGAAGTGGTAGTGAGAAGTCAAAAAAAGAGGTTATAATAAGTATATAAATGGAGAATTTCCTTAGCTCATTATCACACACAAGTCTAAGGGCTATATACAATGTAAAATCAAATGTCAAACATAAGGCCAAGGGCCACACATAATATACAACCAATGAGTAGCATATTATGAAAGGAAACAACAAAAATGAAGCATAGAACAAGTGAAAATAACCTATACTATAAATCTATGTCAATATCACAACATAGAAAAGTATCATATCCATGAATTATAGCACTATAAATAATACATGCAAGATCAAGACGTGTGTAAATAATAAATTTAGCTCAAAATTGAAATTTAAAGGTTACATAAATATATAACTTATATCAATGTGATCTATGGAATAAGATGCCCCCAACAATGGCATGACCCCTAGGAATAGGAATGTCATGCATCTATGCATCCATGTATTATGTGTAACATGTATGTCATGCATCTCACTAATATATATTGTGAAATGTATGTGCGTGAAAAATGATATGTAATCTACCAAACATATGATAAATAACATAAATGAACAACATAAACTAGTAAACACATCATGCTTAGGCCTTGATTTGTGATTTTTGGAATATTTTTATTTATTTTTGTATTTTTGAAACATTTGAAATTTTGGCATACATCAATATAGTCAAGCAAGACCAAGTAGTAAGGCTTTGAAAACATAAGAATATGAGAGATCCAAGTAATTTGTAACATATATTAAGGAATAATGTGCACCAAATGTAATAGAATGGCAATGTGGAAGAAGTGAAGACAAGTGATACACCTCCAGTGTATATGTGAATCACAAAAATGTATCTGTTGTCACCAAATTTTGAACCCTAGAAGAGGGTGTTCAAGCCTCTTCCAAATTTGGGAAACATGGGAACATTTCTAGGTACGTAAGAGTACTTATTGTGGAAATGAGCCTCTAGATTTAAAGGGCTAGCTCCCTGAATATATCTTTGCAAAGCTTATCACCTAAACTAGTATTTACTTGTAGAAGAAAGAGTTAGAAATAACTTGAATTGAACCTAGTCTATATAGGTGATACACCAAGATTGTCTCCTCATGACTATCATATTCCAAGCACTATGGAACAAGGCATACAAACTAGTCTCAAGGTCCTAAGAGGTTTTAACATGAGTATTTCAATATAGAGGCGAGATATGTGAAACAACATAAGGAAAATGAACCAGAAGGCAGGTTGCATATTCCAAGGATAATTATACACTTAAAAGAGTTTGATACATTCAATTGCACTCTCTGTGACCTATTAGACTAAGAATTATTGCTTAGATATGAAAGGATAAAGGAAAGAAGGATAAAATATTATCACTTCTTATCACTATAGATCACTTACACACTTAGAAAATTGTTCAAGAACTCGGAAACAAACTTGCATTAATATTCAAAGGCAAAATATGACATCAGTCTAACAAGGCTTTGTCATAAATGGATGTGGTATATCTTACAAATCTAAAATGGTAGCTACTTATAGAACTTCTAAGAGAGAAGAAAAGAAAGAAGTTCAAAGGTCACTAGAACACATGTTCAGGAATGAGAAACAATTACATTGTAGGTGCAACTAAGTGTGAAATAGACAATGAATGCCTTCCAAGCCAAATGTCCACATCAACCATGACAAATTCTTTCCAAAAGGGTGCAATGACTCTTCCACAAACCTTTGTGAAACTATTTCCATCATGGACCATCCTTTAACCATTTAAAATTGAACCAGGAGAGTCAACACATAAGCGTTATTTGAGGGAGGTGAAACATGTTATGATCGTTATAATATGCTCTCCTAACTGCTAGCTATCTTCTAGACACCTGTGTTCACCATTTGTAATCATTTGGTGATTTCTTTAACTTTTCCCTTTACATTTGGTAGTCACTATTCATCTCAGACCTCGACTGGGCTTTCATGGTGGCATATGAGTTCGAAGAGCTTGCTTCATTATAGGATCCTTGGTCTTACATATTTACTCATATGGCATTATTTTTCCATGTTATTCATTCATTTCTAAATTATGGCTGTGATATTCTCTTGCTCTGGTCAAAAATGACTTTTTGCTTTGACATTTTTCCATTGAAGCTAACTCAGACCAATCACATTTGTTTTTATTGATTTTATAGATCTTCGTTGTCAGACCTTGACTTTTTGACCTCCTTCGTACCATTGGATTTCCTAATCCTAGCTCACATTTGCCATTGGATCTTTAGAGATGTACATTATTTACCTTGACTTGGTCATTAAACTTTGATACTTTAACCTCATCTCACTGCTTCATGTGCTTTTGGATCACTTTCGCTCTATCGATCTTCCCAGACTTTTTGTCTTTAACTCATCACTATATCGATAAACCTCAAGCACTTTATAGAATTTAAGTCCATTTACTCCATTGAATCTCCTTTTCATGATTGAGGATCTTCTAACAAGCTCGATCATTAACTCTGACAAGCTTACACTCATTAGCTCTTTGTCTAACAAGCTCTATGAATGTGACACTTGTCACTTGTGTGCTCACTCAGAGCTCCCTTTGACAATTTGACTTCATTACGCTCCACTAGATCATCTGCATATGATGAAGTGTAGGCCATTAATCTTGTCAAGACCCATAGTTTGAAAGCCAACAACTAGTTCATGTTCAATTTTAAACTTGGCGTTAGTGTGAACATCTCACTGCCTAGGTCTAACTTTGAAAGTTCCTAACTCAAACTAGAAAGCTTGTGGAGGTCTAAATTTTTTTTAGGATGATCTTGGCATGTAGAACTACCATTGCACATGATCCACTGGTTGAGCAAGGATCTTTTAGCAAATATAAAAATTCCACAAGTTAGTTCTTTCACTTTTTCCTACATGATGTCCTAATGATGGTTTAGCTCAAACAACTAAGTATGGGGAACTTAGAAAAAATGCCTAGAAGCCCATCTTTACACATGGATAATTTTGTTTGTGCTTTAGCAGAGGACCTCAGACTTAGCACATAGCAACCTGGGACCAAGGTGAACAAACCCGTGTGACTACTTTCCCCTACAACTATCATACATACAAGATATTACTTTGTGAAAGTACTCACTTGACTCTGATAGAACCTTCCTAAAAATGGCTAAGTATGGGAAAATAAGTAGGAAGTGACTGAGGATCCAACTTTGGACCTTTGTAACTTTTGTTGTGCTTGGGTTTAGGATCTGAGATTTAGAACATATGATCTTGGCACAAAAGGGGAAAAATCCATATGACCAATTTCCTTTGATTCATTTACACATGGCAATGGTGACATTAGCAAAGTGCGTACTTAGAAATTTAGCCACTATACCCAAAATGCCTAGATGAACACAATAAAGAACTAGATGGATCCCTTACATTTATACACTTGTTTCAAGCACTTTTAACATCCCATAGGGTCTCTACAACACTTTAGCCCTATCCTAAAACCTTTTGATCCACTACTTTATTAAACCATGCAAGAGCTTCTTATGTGGGCCAAAATGGCCAACATCTTTGGTGACTCACATGGGTTACATGTATGTCTATGCAAAAGAACCCAGACCATGTACCTAGTCCAGTCCATTGGGCATAGAGTCTCTTCTATAGATCTAACATACAAATGCCTTTGATAACACACAATAATAGAAAATAACAAGGAAAAAACACCAAGCAGAATCAAACATATGTTCAACTAGAACACTTAAGGAACACCACACACAACTAAAAAAAACACACACCTAATCTACTATTTATAAGATAGAACTTTACCACTCAATAGCAAGGTTTCAAATGTATCCCATTCATAGGGATAAGCAGCTATTTTTCATTCATCTTTGTTAGCTGGAAAGAGTTGTTTTGCTTGCACTTGATGATGACATATGGTCCACTCCATAGGGTATCAAATTTTGTATGTCTTCCTGGTTTTGCTCTATCTTTATCCCACTTCAACACTATTTCAGCTTCTTGAAATGATCTTGGAGTTGCCCTATTGTCAAAAGACTTCTTCATCAGTACTTGGTGATGCTCCAAAGCTTGATGAGCCCTATCTTTGGTCTCTTGTAACAGTATTAATTATATCAATCTCACTTCTATTAGAGTATTCTCAAGCAATCTAATTGGTGTGCTAACTCTAAGGCAGACAACTCTTGAGAGATAGATAACCTAGCTTCTCTTCCATAGACAAGCACAAAAGGAGAATTCCCTATTGACCTCTTGGGAGTTATCCTATCATCCCATAAGGTTGTCTTTAATTTGGTGTGCTAAGCCCTCTGGTTATGCTCCCAAGTTCTCTTGATGATTCTGATTAGGTTCTTTTTAGTAGATTCAGCCAACCCATTACCTTGAGGGTAATAGTTGGATGAAGTGCTCAGAAATATTCCATTGCTATTTACTCAATCAGTGATCTTAGCACCCATAAAATCAAGAGGATTATCTGAAATAATATTATAAGGAATGTCAAACCTTGATATAATTCTCTCATAAAACTCCAAGATAACATACTCATTAGCTTCCTTCAATCCTACTAACTCAACCCATCTTGTAAAATAATCAGTTGCTGTGAGTATCCATTTATGACCAACACTTGATGGGCATTCTATCATACCAATGAAATTAAGACCCCATTGCATGAAATGTTGATCAACTTGGATAGGCTTCAAAGGGAGAGTTGTAAGCTTCTGATTTCCCTAAAAGAAAGCACGTTGTACACACCTTCTCACCCAAGCATGGTAGTCCTTGAAGAGGTTAGGCCAATAATAACCTACTCTCATGATCTTAGTGATTGTAGTTCTTGGGGAGAAATGACCTCCTATTGTCCCATCATGAAACTTCTATAGCAACACCCCAAACTGATCATTATCAATGCATCTCAATAGCACACCATTAATGTATCTTCTAAAAAGGACACCATCTACAAGACAAAAAGGAATATATTGAAATCTAAAATATCTTCTTTGCGATCTACTCATATTATTAGGATACTCAACATTTTGAATAAATTTGATCACATCTTGTGTCCAACTCTGTATATGCAAGGAACCAGTTGGTTGGGAGCAATCATGATTGACTAGAACCTCTTTTTTTGACTCATGAAAATCTAAAACTAAGTGTTCACAAAGACCTTTCCCTCTTACCAACTTTGTTACTTTGATATCAACATCATATTCCATTACCTTAGTGATCCATCCTACTCTCTTTTCACTAAGGTCTTTGTTTAAAAGGAACTCTTTGGTACTAGGATGAGAAACTATATCATGAAGTTTATTATTTGAAACCATATGCTTGAACTTATTTAGTCCCCTTATATTAGTGAGGACTTGTTTATCCACAAAGGTGTAATTGACTTCATATTCTTCTAAACCTTGACTAAAGAATGCAATAGGATGTTCCACACCCTCATCATTCTTTTGCATTAACATGGCTGAGATAGTGTCAATATTATCAAATGAATACAACATGAAGTCTTTGGCAAAATCAGGATTCACAAGAGTAGGAGCTTGTGTAATTGCCTTTTTTATGGCTTCAAAATTGTTCTTACCCTTTTTAGTCCAAGAAAAGACCTAGTTCTTTCTGAGCATGGTTGTGATAGGTTTCACTAAAGATGCAAACCTAGGTATGAACCTCCTTAAAAAAATTATCTTGCCTAAGAAACTTTAAAGACCTTTCTTATGCAAGGGTAGTGACAAGGCAAGAATAGCCTCTATCCTTTCAGGATCAATAGCCAAACCATCTTTGGAAATAATGTGTCCCAAGAGTTTACCTTCATGGATAGCCAAGATGCATTTATTTAGATTAAGAGATACTCTAAATTGCCTACAAATCTTAAACATTTGTCTCACATGTTGATTATGTTCATTAGCATCCTTTGAAAATATTTGTATATCATCTAGATAAACCAACAACATCTCATTAATCAAACCTTTGAAGGCCATGTCTATGGCTCTTTGAAAGGTATCACCAGCATTTGACAAACCAAATGTCGTCTTTATATAAGCAAAAGTCCCCCATTTAGTTGTAAATGTTGTCTTATACTGATCATCATCATTCATAAGGATCTGATTATAACTTGAATATCCATCAAGAAGAGAGAAACATTGAGAACCTAAAACTACATGTAAAATATGCTCTATTGAGGATAGGGGATAGTGATCTTTGAATGATACTCTATTAAGATCTCTGAAGTCTACACAAAGTCTTATCTCCCCACTCTTATTTCTAACAGGCACAAGATTAACTACCCATGTTGAATGTTTGATAAGAAATATTATTTTAGATTCAAGGAGTTTAGTGAGCTCTAACCTCGTGAGTTGTTCAACCTTGGGATTGAAGGGCCTCTATTTTTGTATAACTAGTTTAACTCCAGATTCTAACTCAATAGTATGTCTCACTAGTCTAGGTTCAAATCCTTTTAGGTCTTTATACTCCCAAGCAAATATATCATGAAACTCCCTACACAAATCAATGAATGCTTGCTTTTCTAATGTAGAACATACCTTGCCTAGTTTGAGGAGTCTATCTTTGAAGATCAAGACTCTTTCATAATTCTCCTCTTTTGTAGACATACTCACCTTTTCCTTTTTATTTTGATCATTCTCATTAAAGATACTTTCTAATGTCACTATACCCTTAGGTATCTTATTTGTCTTTAGCTACACAACCTAGTAACTAAACTACTCTTGGAATCTCTTCTGATTCCTTGAGGATAACTCAACTTTATTCTAAAAGAAACATGAAATGTGCTTGTCACTGTCAAAAAATTGCCAAGACACCTCATTATTAGGTACTAAAGATCTGATAATGATCTTAATGTGATATTGTTTTCCCTCTTCTTTTATGGTAGTTGGAGTATCAAATTAAGCACATATGTTAGCTAGTCTATCAGCATGATTATTCTAATCCCTTGGGACTAACTGTATGTTGAATGCATTAAAATCTTCAATAAAATCCCTTACCCTATGCTTTTAGGCCTTAATCAAGCAAAGGGTTCTTGGCTGCAAATGAACAACCAATTCACTATCTCCATACACTTGTAAGTTCTTGATTCCCTTTCTCCTTGCCCATTGAAGGCCATGAATTAAACCTTCATACTCAGCTACATTATAAGTACAACTAAAATGAAATCTATATAAAGCATAGTATTATTATTTATATGGGGATACTATCATGAAACTATCTCCTACACCAATTTTACTTCTTGAACCATCAAAAAACATTTTTCACATCTCATCTTCTTCACCTTCTTCATTGGCAAGTAGAAGTGTTGGTATTCCTCCTTCATGTATGCAATATAATCATAGATCAATTTTCTCTATGAGAACATAAGGATCATGTTCATAAGTGTTAGTACCATATTCATCAAGAAACAAATTTGTAATACCTTCAAGTTTGGAAGAAGTTCCATCATCTACAATAGAATCCTTCTCTTCATGAACTACACAGTTCATATTCGAGCTTGTCTCAATGCAAGGTTCTATATGAAACCTTGAAACAGGTTATGTCCTAATTGTCACCTTAGTCCCATACCTTTTTCTAAAGGCCAATAAAGACCAATCATCTAAAAGATAACAACCAATTTTGGCAGTGAATTCCCTCAAGAAGCAGATTGTAAAGTGGGTTGGGAGATCAATAACAACTATATCTTGCAAGATCAAAAAATTGGGACAATCATGTAAGAATATTTTCAAGTTTATTATCATTCCTATCATCTTGATAGTTGTACCATCTAATTTTATAACCCTTTTACTATGGGGTTCATACTTTAGACCTAATTTATCAGCTACCACCTTGGGCATGATCGAAGTTGCAGCTCCACTATCAACTATATAGTTATGGACCAACTTATCACCCATTATGAGGGTGAGATAGAATGGTGGAGGTTTCTTGACTCTGTTGGATGAATCAACAATGGTATTGGGGACATTTGTAAGTACAACATGACTTTGACCTTAATTTGAAGGAGGGACACTAGTAAGGATAACAAATAATTAATTTTGTAGGAGTTCTTTCTAACCAGGCATATTCAAAACATCCCAAAGGGAAATGGAAATTTTAATACTTTTGAATGAATCTAAAATGTTTAAATAAGCCATACCTACTTTCTCCTACATTCTTGGAGGCAAGGAAGTGCTTGGAGCCTGAAGAGTTGGAGCACTTTGAACAGTCCCTCTAGCATTCTGATTTGATGCAAGTGTAGGAGCCTTTAGAATTGTTTCACTTACAGCTATGCTTGGCTACTTTGTAGGAGGATTGGATGAGCCAATAGGCACCTTTCCATCACCATCAAAATCCTTACATTTGGATCTCATGTTATCTACAATCAAGGTTCTTTGATTAATCACAAAAGCATCCTCAACCAGGAATATGGTGAAGACCTCTTCTTGAGGTTGTCCACCTTCACTTTTCTATATCATAACCTCATCCTTAGTAGATAAGAGAGGAGTAACTTATCCTTGAGAAACAAGAGCCTTCTCCCCACCTTCACTGATGTCCATAAATTGGCCTTGCTACCAATTTTCACCTTACACCAAATTACTATAAACGGGTACCATATCTCTTACATTGGTGGTAGAATTTGGATTGTATGCATTAGCAAGCCTATTGGGATTAGGCTATCATTGGCCTCTTCATCTTCCATATTATGGTTGATAAGGATAGGAATTCTGATAGGCACCTTGTTGCACATTAGCTTGCCTATTTTGAGCTTCCAAGGCTAGGAACTTTTCTTTCAAATCAAAATTATTTTTTATTTGTTTAGGGGCAGCCTTAGACTTGGTAGTAGCACTAGGAGTTTGAGCCATAGTTGGAGCATGAGAAAAAATATGAGATAATAGAGGCATATAAACTTTAGGTGGTAATCTTCTAGCTTGGATGAGATTATTTTTAGCTCTGATAGAAATTTCATATGCTTCAGGGAGGGTAGAACCACCTATGAACTAAAGCATAATACAAATTTTGGTGCCAATATCTCTCAAATAGATTGGGAACACAAAGCTGGGAGGTGGCCTCATGAGAGGAGGCAGTCTATTCCAAGTCTTTTGGAATCTCTAGTTAAAATCATGTATTGTTTCTTTAGGTCCTCTCTTGATTACATTAAGTTGGTGTATAAGAGAGGCATAGTCACTCTCATTCCCAAATCTTGCAATCAGTAGCACTCCAAATGCATCCCATGATGTGATGCATCCACCTTCTAGAGTCCTATACCAATTAAGAGCCTTTCTTCTAAGGGACATCGCAAGAAGTATGATAGCAATTTTCTCTTGAGTGATATTTTGGAAGCTATAGAAGTTGGAGACATATATAATATGCTCATTAGGCATAACATGACTTTCACCATTGAATTGAGGCACACATTTTATTGCATTGGGAGGAATAACATCATATACTTGAAGGTGAATAAGATTTTATGTATTGAATGCAGGACAAGCATGAGGTCTACACATTTCTTCTTCAAAATCTTCAATTTCTTCAACTTGTTCACTCTCTTGACTTCCCTCACTATAAAAATCTTCAACCTCTTCCTCTATATCAAAATCTACTAGTTCTCCAAAGTGCAGATTAGGAGGAGGATATTGAACTCTGAGGGGGATTTAAGAGAGAAAGGGTGGACAATGGGATTGAGAACTCTTCTAGAGGCTAACCTAGTGAGAAACATGCATTATGGGATCAATTTCATAATAAAACAATGGTCTTGAATTAGATTTATCTTGGTGGAGTCACAAAATGCTGAGAAGCACACTAATCTACAGTTGATGTTGTCAAGACCAGCATTTATCTTAATAAATTGTCTTGAAGACAAGGTCCCATCGGGTGTGCTATAACTATTTTCACCAAATTTTGAACCCCAGAGGGCAACTTGGGAATATTTCTAGGTATGTGTATGTACCTATTGTGGAAATGAACCTCTAGATTTAAAGGGATGGCTCCTTGAATATATCTTTGCAAAGCTTATCACCTAAACTCGTATTTACTTGTAGAGGAAAGAGTTAAAAACAACCTGAATTAAACCTAGTCTATAGAGGTGATGCACCAAGATTGTCTCCACATGACCATCATATTCCAAGCACTATGGAATGAGGCATACAAACTAGTCTTAAAGTCCTAAAAGGTTTTAACATGAGTATTTCAATATAGAGGTGAGATATGTGAAACAACATAAGGAAAATGAACTAGAAGGTAGGTTGCACATTCCAAGGATAATTATACACCTACAAGAATTTGACACATTCAATTGCACTCTATGTGACCTATTACACTAAGAATTATTACTCATATATGAAATGATAAAGGATAAAAGGACATAATATTATCACTTCTTATCACTATAGATCACTTACACACTTAGAAAATTATTTGAGAACTCAGAAACAAACTTGTATTAATATTCAAAGGCAAAATGTGGCATCGATCCAGTAAGGCTTCATCATACATGTATGTGGTATATCTTATAAATCCAAAATGGCAACTATTTATAGAACTTATGAGAGAGAATAAAATAAATAAGTTCAAGGGTCACTAGAACACATGTCCAGGCATGAGAACCAGTTACATTGTAGGTGCAACTAAGTATTAAAAAAAAAATACCTTCCAAGCCAAATTTCCATGTAAACCATGACAAATTCCTTCCAAAATGGTGCAATGACTCTTCCACCAACCTTTGTGAAACTATTTCCATCATCGACCATCCTTCGAGCATTTGAAACTGAACCAGGAGAGTCAACACATAAGCATTGTTTAAGGGGGGTGAAACATGCTATGACAGTTATAATATGTTCTCCTAACTACTAGTTATCTTCTAGACACCTGTGTTCACCATTTGTAATCATTTTGTTGATTTCTTAAACTTTTCCCTTTACATTTGGTAACCACTATTCATCTCAAACCTCAATTGGGCTTTCATGGTGACCTATGAGTTTGAAGAGCTTGCTTCGCTATAGGATCCTTGGTCTTACATATTTACTCATATGGCATTCCTTTGCCATGTTCTTCATTCCTTTCTAAACTATGTCTATGATATTCACTTGCTTCAATCAAAAATGACTCTTTGGTTTGATATTTGTCCATCGAAGCTGACTTAGACCAATCACATTTGTTCTTATTGAATTCATAAATCCTCTCTATCAGACCTTGACTTTTTGACCTCCTTTGTGCTATTGGATTTCCTAATCCTAGCTCTCACATACCATTAAATCTCTAGAGATGCACATTATTTACCTTGACTTGGTCATTAAACTTCAATACTTTGACCTCATCTCATTGCTTCCTATGCCTTTGCATCTCTTTCATTCTTTTGATCTTCCCAGACTTATTCAATTTTTAACTCATCATTGTGTCGATAAACCTCAAGCACTTTATAGCATTTAAGTCCATTCACTCCATTAGATCTCCTTTGTATGATTGATCATGAGTTATTATATCTTTTAACAAGCTTGATCATTAACTATGACAAACTTATGCTCATTGGGTCTTTGTCTGACAAGCTCCGTAAATGTGACACTTGTCACTTGCATGCTCACTCAGAGTTCCCTTTGATAATTTGACTTCATCGCATTCTATTGAATCATCTGTGTATGATGAAATACCAACCACTAATCTTACTAGGACCCATAGTTTTAAATCTAATGGCTTGTTCATGTTCAAGCTTAAATTTGATGTTAGCTCAAATGTCTCACTGCACAGGTCTAACTTTTAAAGTTCCTAACTCAAACTAGAAAGCTCGTGTGGGTCTAAATTTATTTGAGGATGATCTTAGCATGTAGAACTACCATTACATGTGATCTACTAGTTGAGCGAGGCTTTCTAACTAAAGATAAAAATTTCATAAGTTGGTTATTCCACTTACTCCTTTGTGACATCCTGGTGATGATTTAGCTCAAATGACTAAGTATGGGGAACTTAGTAAAAATGCTTAGAAGCCCATCTTTGCACATGGATAACTTTGTTTGCGCTTCAGCAGAGGACCTTGAACTTAGTGCATAATAACTTGGGACCAAGGTGAATAAACCCATAAGACTACTTTCCCTTGCAACTACTGCATGTGCAAGATATTGCTTTGTGAAAGTGCTCACTCAGCTTTGCTAGAACCATCCTGAAAATGGCTAAGTATGTGAAAATAAGGAGGAAGTGATTGAGGAGCCAACTTTGGACCTTTGTAACTTTTGATGTGATTGGGCAGAGGACTTGAGATTTAGATCATATGATCTTGGCACAAAAGGGGAGAAACCCATATGACTAATTTCCTCTGATTCATCCACATGTGTCAATGATGACATTAGCTAAGTGCCTGCTCAAAAATTTTGTCACTAGACACAAGATGCCTCGATGAACACAATGAAGAACTAGATAGATCCTTTGAATTTCCACACTTGTTTCAAACACTTTTAACATCCCATAAGGTCTCTACAACACTTTAGACCTATCCCAAAGCCTTTTGATCCACTACTTTATTAAACCATGCAAGATCCTCTTATGTGAGCCAAAATGGCCAACATCTTTGAAGAACTATTGTCACCAAATTCTACACCCTAAAAGAGGGTGTTCAAGCCTCTTTCAAATTTGGGAAACATGGGAACATTTCTAGGTATGTGGGTGTACCTGTTGTCGAAATGAACCTCCAAATTTAAAGGGCTAACTCCCTTAATATATCTTTGCAAAGCTTATCACCTAAACTAGTATTTACTTGTAGAGGAAAGAGTTAGAAACAACTTGAATTGAACCTAATATATATAGGTGATGCACCAAGATTGTCTCCACATGGCCATCATATTCCAAGCACATGGAACAAGGCATACAAACTAGTCTCAAATTCCTAAAAGGTTCTAACATGAGTATTTCAATATAGAGGCAAGATATGTGAAACAACATAAGGTAAATGAACCAAAAGACAGGTTACACATTCCAAGGACAATTATACACTTGAAAGAGTTTGATACATTTGACTGTACTCTATGTGACCAGTTAGACTAAGAACTCCTACTCAAATATGAAAGGATAAAGGAAAGAAGGATATAAGATTATCACTTCTTATCACTATAGATCACTCACACACTCAGACAATTATTCGAGAACTCGAAAACAAACTTGCATTAATATTCAAAGGTAAAATATGACATTAGTCTAGTAGGTCTTAGGCATATATGGATGTGGTATATTTTATAAATCCAAAATGGAAGCTACTTATAAAACTTCTGAGAGATAAGAAAAGAAATAATTTCAAGGGTCACTAGAACACATATTTAGGCATGAGAACTAGTTACGTTGTAGGTGCAACTGAGTGTGAAATAGACAATGAATGCTTTTCAAGCCAAATGTCCATACTAACCATGATAAATTCCTTCCAAAATGGTGTAATGACTCATCCACCAACCTTTGTGAAACTATTTCCTTCTTGGACCATCCTTCAAGCATTTGAAACTAAACTAAGAGAATTGACACATAAGCATTATTTGAGGGGGGTGAAACATGTTATGAGAGTTATAATAGGCTCTCCTAACTACCATATATCTTCTATACACCTATGTTCACCATCTATAATCATTTATTTATTTCCCAAACTTTGGCCTTTACATTTGGCAATCATTGTTCATCTCAAACCTCTATTGGGCTTACATGGTGGTATATCAGTTTGAAAAGATTGTTTCACTACAGGATCCTTGATCTTACATGTTTGATCATATGGCATTCCTTTACCATGACGTTCATTCCTTTCTATACTATGTCTATGATATTTGCTTCTTTTGGTCAAAATGACTCTTTAGCTCGACATTTGTCTGTCAAAGCTAACTCAGACCAATCACATTTGTTCTTATTGATTTCTCATATCCTTGTTGTCAGACCTTGACTTTTTAAACTCTTTCATACCGTTGGATCTCCTTAACCTAGCTCTCACATGTCATTGGATCTATAGAGATAGACATTATTTACTTTGACTTGGTTGTTAAAATTTGATACTTTGACTTCATCTTGTTGCTTCATGTGCCTTTGGATTGTTTTTGCTTTATCAAACTTCTAAGACTTGTTCAGTCTCTAACTCGTCACTATGTTGATAAACCTCAAGCACTTTATAGCATTTGAGTCCATTATCTCTATTCGATTTCCTTTGCATGACTGAATATGAGCTGTTAGATTTTCTAATAAGCTTGATCATTAACTCTGACAAGCTTACGCTCATTAGGTCTTTATCTGAAAAGCTCTACAAATGTGACACTTGTCACTTGTGCAGTCACTCAGAGCTCCCTTTGACAATTTGACTACATCACACTATATTGGATCATCTACATATGATGAAGCATAGTTTTAATTTATAACAATTATAATTACTTGATTTCTAACAATTATTATTAAATTTGAGATTTATATATTTTTTGGGTCTCGTAATGTTACATCCAAATTTCACCCTAAGTATTATAACCTTTGAATCTGTATATTATTATGGTTATCATTTGATTATTATTGATTTGGTTTGAACTTTATGACATATGCTAGTTATGGGATAAATATATGATAATTAGTTTGCATAATAGATTAATTATGTGACAGTTGTACTTTCATATTTATGTACATTATTGATGTATATTTGTTAGTTATGTATCATTAGTTTTGATATATATGATGACTTAGACTAACTACCAACTTGTCATGAGGTGGATGCAGGATTGATTCTTCCCTTAGAGCATGATGGATGGAAAGAATCATCAGAGAGGATGGCATAAATAGGATGATTGGTGGAAGATGAAGGAAATACTAGTAACCCAAACACCCCACAATAGAATAACTTGTTTAACTCTCTATTTGATTTAGATAGTTTGTTTGTTTTTGAGTGTTAATATACTTATGTTATGATCATGTTGTCGATGCTTACATTAATCTAATTGTCTAACATAGTCAGTAGTTTAAATGATATTCGATAAATATCATTGTCTTAACTTGATGTCTTTACGTATAAGAAATAGTCAAGGCATTAGAATAAATCTATGATTAGATAATGACAATACTAGCATTATTATAACATTTATGTGTGAGATGAAAGATTCATAATGTTCGATAGGACTGTCTTTATGGTCGAAAGTTGGTTATTGATTACTCCATAGTCATATTACGATTCAAAATTAAAATGTAGTTAACATTTCTGAGTTAATGCCAATAGTTGCATTATGAAATTAACCTTAGTTAGAGAATTGAAATGCAAGTGTCATTAGTCTTATGTTATAAATAGAATTATTACTTGGTTTGATTTATCTATTAAAGAGATAATTATCGGTTACATTTAAATTAAGGAAATTTGACTATAATAATAAAGTTAAAGTGCTAAGTCCAATGCATGTAATTATGTTGAGTATTAGGGGTCTAAAATTATCATTTTCAAAACGACTTGAGTGAATGGACTTAGTGAGCAAATCAACATTGAAAGCAATAGAGTTAACATGCACAATTTTTGATAGTTAAGTCGATGGTAGCTAATGGAAAATAAGATGGTAAAGTAGTGGTTTACGCATGGAATTGAAATATTTTGAAGGGAGACTAGAATAAGAGAAAGGAATACGACAAGATGGAGGGAGAGAGCGAATGAGAGTAAGGCAGGAGATAAAGTGGAAGGGAATAAAAAGAATTATGGTTTGAATTTGGTGAAGCGACTGAAAGGTGGGTGACGTCTTAAAATTCTTGAGTGTTTATTTTATATGGAATTTGAGTTATCTTGTTGTTGTTAGAATTTTGTAATGACCATTTCCTATATAACAACTAGGTAATGTAAAAATGTAAAAGAAAGTCTGAGAATAAAATAAATATACACCAATTGGTTTGGAATTGAGAATAGTTAATGGTAGAAGACATTTTAAAGGAATAAAATAAAATTATGTATTTATCAATTAGATAATATAAAAAGAAGTAGATAATCATTTTAGAAAACAAGTAGGCATATTTTGAATAGGATTAGCTAAGCTTATAATATGGTTATCGATTTATAAAATTACTTCACTATAAAAATTTAACTTGGAACAGATTTATACAAAACCCTTCATAAGGTGAATCTGCATACCTATATGTATATATGCCTGTGTAAATTGGAAATAGAAGACACAATGTTTTATACCAAATCATACTTAACTACATCAAATAACTTGGTTGTGTATGAGCTAGTGGCTGAGCAAATAGGTAAAAACTTAGGAGGGAACGTATCATTTAATTATGTTGAGCAATGATTGAGTAAAATATTTAACTCCGAGGTAATCCTATTGGTTGGTTATGTAGTCGATTTAACAATTATAAGTATGGATAAGCATTTAAAGTAATTGTATTGTGTGTATTTGTAATAAGATGTAGATTGTATATGTATACACACAAAAACATATGAAGAAGATAATAGTTGTCGATATGGAACACTTTGTATACTCTGTTTGGGAAAGAAACAGTAAATGTATGAAGGAAACTATGTTTCCTCTTACTACAAATCAAATTTTGGGTGGAAATTTATTTTTGCCTCAGATTTCTCTATTGAGGTTCAAACTCGAGTTTATTTAGGTAAACACATATTTTCGCACATTCTAATTTATATCACTATCTAATTAGGTCGAATCAGTGTCAGTACATGTGTATGGCTTTGTATGCATCAATGATGAAGTTTGCATGTTGTGAAGGGAAACTAAGTATTGTTTGTGATAGGCTCAATAAGAGTTAATTACTTGGGAAGGAGACATGAACATTCAACTAAGTTAACCACTTATGAAGTGAAGTTTAGTATTTGACTGTGATAAATATATCTATTATTTTAGGATTCTTTTAAACTGAGCTTAAAACATTTAACATAGTCTACATAGATGGGATTTTGTGTATAACTTGTAAATGAATTTCTATATCGCAATCGAGATATAGGATAGTTGGACGGATAAACCCTATAATAAATGTGGAACTTGTATGCCAACAATAGTTGTATATAACTAGTTGTGAGCAGTTGAACTTTACCTATACGGATTGGTTATAGGGATGATTAGAATATTGTATAAAGTTAGTTATGGTATATATATGTTTATGATTAATATTTCAATGAATTCTTGTGATGTTTAAGTAATTATGAAATCGATATGATTCATGCCCAGATGATAGAATATTTAAATAGTAAACTATTATATTTATTATATATGAAATATCATTATGTATGAGATTCATTAAATGCATTTAATGGACTAAATGCATAGTTATGATAGCACACTCATATACATGCATTGTAACTAAGTAATATGTGATTACTTTGTGGAAGACAAACTTTTGTAAACAGGTAGATGGATGTACATAGATCATGATTATTAGAGAGATGAATAATGTTATATAGTTTAGGAATATTGTTATAAATTGTGTAAACAATAGAAAAGATATACATATATGTGGCAATGTTACTATACTCATGAATGATTAATACTATAGCCATGATTGATATAATTATATAATCTAAATTTATATTATGACTATGCTTCAAACGCTAGTAAAGACCAAGTATTATATTTGTAACACAGTAGTGTTATGTAAACATGTCAATAGGGTCAAATCTGTAGCAGCATATAAAGATGAAATACATAGACTATGTAGAGTATAAACACATAAAAAGATCTTTGTGAATGCCTTATATGGTGGTTTTGAGTTAGAGGTTATTTTCTTCTATGTTGAGAACTAACAGTAAATAACGAGAATGAAATATTGATTTTTAGAGGTCTAAATAACTACAGTACTCAGGTTATATCTTAAAGGTTCATGAAAGTATTGATTGTGAAATCTAGTAAAACCTTGATTTGTGTCATAAATGACTATTAGTATATATCCAAATAGTATTGAAAACTTATGTGCATTATATATTGTGAAAGTATTAATATGTACAAGTGTTTAGGTATATATATCATAAAATAGTACATTGTGATGTGTGCCTAAAGATTATGTTTTTTATGATTGCTAATTTACAGTATAATCTAAGATATACCCAAGTGATATAATATCGTACTTGATTTATTATTATTTATGAGTGCAAGATTACTTATTCATGATTGAGTAGGGTGCTCATGCGAAAAGATATATGATATTATGGGATGTCATATAATACTATAGCATAAATTTATGTTATACCTAGATGTTACATATTGTCATTGTTATATCTAGACTCATACCTGCATTTGACTAATTAAATGTGTGTGTGTGTTAGTTATTACTATGAGTAGTATGTTTTGTGACATTTAGTAAGACTTTATGTATGTGTGCATACAACCTTTGAGAGTGTAACAAATGTTAGGATATAATATTATGTGTTTCATGAAAACTGTGACTTGCTTAGTTATATCTAGTTGTTTATATAAAAGCTTATGTTTCCATGTATTTAAGACTACTTTATATGACTAATTGTGAAAAACTTGTAGTTATGTATTATAATACTAGACTATGGTAATTAAGGTTATCATAGGGTGTAGTATGTTTGGAAACTAATTGTGGTAGATAGAATCTGTAGTTAAATGTGTATTTTACCCGGGTGATATAAACTATAGTCACTATTTATAGTATGGGATAGATAATAAAGTAAGATTCATTCATACATTTTATAGAATAATGTATAATTTGATTACTCCTATGTTTAACATTTTATGTGATATGATTACTAGTAGGATGTAAATAGTATGAATATTATGGTTAATTTATTGATTGACCAAACTCGCATTATTGATACTGAGTAAGGAGTGAGATAGATTTCACTGGCTTAATAACATCATAATGTCAGATGAAGGCATTATGATCAAGTGGTATGTATAAATTCGATTGATCTATAGATCATTGCTATTTATTATTTTTAAAACTTTAGCCAAAGTATGTTAGTGAGATATTATAATTATATGGGCATAATTTATATGCTTGTGCAATATCATGTAATAGAACGGGTTTTCTATGATACACTACATGTTTAGTTTTAGAAATCATATAACACATGGGTACTTGTTTGTTTCTTTAGATTACCACGCCGTCACTATCTACTCATCTGTGAAGGGAGGGCCATTCTCTAACAAGATTAGTGCAGGGAATCATTGGTCCGTGATTGCTGTGGAAAAGCGTTCGGGTGATGCTTTTCCTCCCCATAGTTTTACTACTTTTGAGACGACTCTTGAGATTGCCATAGATACTGGAGAGACCAGGGAACTCATGCTCTAAGGAGCCTTGTATCTTATTTTTATACATTGTATTATATTGGAAACATTATCACAAAGAATTGTAATTACCTATTTACTATGGATTGATAATAGTGGTTGTGTATTGTACCAACAGTGGCTACTTATTTGTAATTACTATATATGATTGTATTATGATGCATTTTCATACATTGATAGTGATCAGTGATTGTTAAATGTCAAGAGCTTATTTATATGTAACACACTTAAATTATTTTGTATGATCACTACTTAAATTCTTGTGATGAAATCATTTTATGGTATATGTGTTTAAAAAAAATTGCACATATTTCTAGTTAACTTCTAGTGGAGTTGTTACATGTGGTATCAGAGTTGTGGCTCGAACTCTAGGACCTAATGAGTCCATTAGAATTTTGATATCTTTCTATTTATCAGAAAGGAGAACTATGAATGTGTGTGTGATACATTGAGTGTGTACCCTAAGAGCATTCATACCCCCTTAGAGTTGTTAAAGGGTTGGTTTATCGAGTGTCTCATTGGTGATGGTTATATAAGGTGTTTGGGTAGGTAAGTGCATAACATAGTTAATGAGTTGGAAACAATAGTTCCCTACCATATTCTTGACCTGATTGAACACCTTGACTATGATTACATCTTTCTTGGTAATCGAATCACCTTTGCCATTTGTGTTTTGAGTTGTGAGCGTTTTAAAAGGGCATGGAGTGCTTCTCACTTAAGTATATATGCATTAGTTTTGTGTCATGTATACACAAATCTTAATAGTGGGAAATTTTATAAGACCATTTTTAGTTTGGTACCACCTAGTGTAGTGGGAATTTTCTTGTAGTTGAGTGTAGATGTCTTGGTTGAGAATTCCTTTATGCTAGGAGTTTGTTTATGTGGATTAGTATTTTCCTTTTGGTTATGGAAGTAGGTTATGACACTACACTTACAAGT
This sequence comes from Torreya grandis, assembly GCA_037957365.1. NCBI lineage: Eukaryota > Viridiplantae > Streptophyta > Pinopsida > Cupressales > Taxaceae > Torreya > Torreya grandis. Next base: position 3,479,316 of record JARHVA010000202.1, on the reverse strand, counting down.
TTGTTAAGTGAATACTGATTTGGCAACTTGGGTTGTAGTGTTTCTTTTTACCATGTGAGGATATGTAGGATTTTTGTTTTTAAGATGTTAGTTCTCTACTTTCCACTCGTGACTTTTTAGAGTCACTATTTTATCTAACATGTGAACTTGACCATGAGGAATGGCAAACCTTGAATTTATATTAATTTTAGTTGATTATAATTATTATGTTATTATGTACCTTTATTTAGACTAATATTATTCTTTTTTTATGCATGTTCTTTTGAAGAGTTATTTATGTACCTTTCACCAGGAGCAAGTAGGGTATGGGATGTGCAGAACATCTTGGTATTCTAAAAGGCTTGAGATAAACTTTTAACTAATTGAGTATTAACCAATTAAGTAGGGAGACATTATCTCACTTGTTCTTTTATAAGTTCTTAAGGACTATGTGATTTTTATAAAGCCTTTGTATGTTATGTTAATTGTAACATTATTTCCTCTTAACTATAATATAACACTATAGGTTAAGCTTTGAAATATGATATTAGTTATGTTGGACTAGTGGCAACTTAATATAATTATAGAATGATTGTATGATTTTTATTGAATGTATGTTGGTACATATGAAATTATTTAGCACATAGTATTGCTTTCTATGATCTGTTAGTATAGAATTATGATTCATAGAACCTTGTGCACATTTTGGAGATCATTAGGTCGTGGAGACCTAAGGGAGGAGTGGTGAATTAGGAATGTGAGTAATAAGTGATAAGAGTGGATCCTACTTAGCCTCACATTAACTCGATAGTTGGTGAGTTGAGATCTGACATATGAACTTGTCAAAATTAGGATTTGACAGATGGACTTATCAAATTTAGTCGTATGGCCATATGCATGGATACTGTGGAATAATTATTTTTTAATTTTGTATACATTGAAAATGTACTATTTTCAATTCGTATTCATCAACGTACATGTCAGGAGCTCCGTGGAGTAGTGGGAGTATTGACATGTTATACTTAATAGGAGCTATACGAAGTAGTGATAGTATTAACTTATATACATCATTCTTACTAGGCTTCCTAAATACTTTTCTCCAAAATGAGAAAAACATTCTCTAGGTTGGATAGATATGCATAGGGGCTAGAAGGTTTTGTGGAACTCCCCCTAACTATTTATTTTTGTCTTTTGTGATGATCTCATGTGCTTTTGGGGAAGTCAGTGAAATTTTCATCAAGGTTTTAGATCCTGGGATGGTCATGATAGAACCAATCAAAGTAATTGATACTAGTAAACTTCGTTTGTGTAATAGAAAACTATCATAGTGCAAGGTCTCATGGGACAAATTCTCTGAGGACAGTGCTATTTGGGAAGACTATGATGAGTTCTATAGGCCAGTTCCACATTTATTTGCATGATTTGATACTAGATAATATATTTCTATTATGTTAAACTTTGTTATTCTAAATTATTGTATGAATAAGTGTCATCGGGACGATGATCAGCTTTAGGGGGGAAGGATGTTACATCCTGATTTAACCCTAAGTATTATAACCTTTGAATCCATGGATTATTATGGTTATTATTTGATTATTATTGCTTTGATTTGAATTGTATGACATATGTTAGTTATGGGATAGTTATATGTTGATTAGTTTGCATAATGAATTAATTATGTGACAGTTGTACTTTTTATTTTTGTACATTATTAGTGTATATTTATTAGTTATGCATCATTAGTTTTGATATATATGATAGCTCAGATATCTATTTGTCATGAGGTGGATACAAGATTGATTCTTCCCTCGAAGTATGATGGAGGGAGAGCATCATCAAAGAGGATGGCGTAGATGGGATGATTGGAGGATGACAAAGAAACTGTTATTAACCTAACACACACCATAGTAGAATAACTTGCTTAACTCTTTATTTGATTTAGAGAGTTTGTTTATTTTTGAGTGCTAATATACTTCCATTATGATCATGTTGTCAATGCTTACACTAATCTGGTTATCTAACACAATGACCGGTTTAAATGATATTTGGTAAATATCATTATTTTAATTTGATGTCTTTACATATAAGAAATAATCAAGGCATGAGAATAAATCTATGATTAGATAATGATAATGCTAGCATTATTATAACATCTCTGTGTGAGATGAAAGATTATAATGTTTAATAGGATTCTCTTTGTGGTCGAAAGTTGTTTATTGATTTCTCCATAGTCACATTATGATTCAAAATTAAAATTTAGTTAACCTTTTTGAATTAATGGCAATAGTGGCATTAGTTTTATATTATAAATAGAGTTATTAATTGGTTTAATTTATCTTTTAAAGATATAATTATCAGTTACATTTAAATTTAAAAAATTAACTATAATCATAATGTTAACTTAAAGTGATGAGTCTAATGCATGAAATTGCATTGAGTATTAAGGGTCTAAAATTATCATTTATAGAATGACTTAAGTGAACAACTTAGCCTTGAAACCAACAGAGTTAACATGCACAATTTTTGATAATAATTAAAGCTCAAGTTAAGTTGATGGTAGCCAATGGAAAATAAGATGGTAAAGCATCAATAATTGAAATCTTTGGAAGGGACATTAGAATAAGAGGAAGGAGTACAGTGAGATGGAGGGAGAGAGCGAAGGAGAGTAAGGTGAGAGACAAAGCAAAAGGGAATAAGAGGAATTTTGGTTCAAATTTGGTGAAGTGACTGAAAGGTGGGTGACATCCTAAAATTCTTGAGTGTTTATTTTATATGAAATTTGAGTTATCTTCTTTTTGTTAAAATTTTATAATGACCATTTCTTGTATAGTGATTGGGTAATGTAAAAATGTAGAAGAAACTCTAAGAATAAAATAAATATATGTCGATTGGTTTGTAATTAAGAATAGTTAAAGGTAGAAAAAGTTTTGAAGGAATAAAATAAAATTATGTGTTTATCAATTAGAGAATATAAAAAGAAGTAGAAAGTCATTTTAGAAAACAAGTAGGTATATTGTTTTTGATAAGGTAAGGCGAAAAACCAGGGGCCGAACCCTTTACAGAGCAAAAAAGACAAGAAGGCAATCAAACAAAAAATGCCTTCACAGAGACGACGGCACTAGCTGAGAACCAACAGACATAGAAACAAAATAACTAAGAACTAGAAAGACCAGAGTCAGAGGGGTCTCTCCTTACATAACCATTGATTTGAGAAGATCATTAAGTTTCTCAGTATTCTCTGCATTGCCAGAAGGCCCAGTAATACCCACTTCTTTCAGCATAGACATGTTCAAGATAATTGTATTTCAGAGCCCCTTGGTGAAATTCTGCTCCAACTTCTGAATATGATCCTTGAGGGCACCAATTTTAGATTTCCAATCAGTCTCATTCTCTATTTCCTCGCCATCTTCCTCAACATACATTTTCCCCTTATTATCAGCAGTTTCCATAGTGTCAGCACCATACTCCTCAGTAACCTTAAAATCCCTAGTCTCCTACTTCCCTCCAGTGTCCTCAAAAATCTCCTAGATTTTATGCTCTTTAGACTCTTCCTCCTAGGTTGCTTCCTCTGAAGCGTTTCTAAATAATCAATAAGTCTGGCCTTCGGGGTGGGTTTACCAGCAATCCACCCTGACCTTTGAACTCTGGAGGAGAAGCCTTCCTTATTAACTTTGGAAGACTTATAAGATTTACCACCTTGGCCCCCCGTGGCCCTACCCAGATTTTTGTGGGTCCCCTCCGTAGTCTCCCTAATATTCTCTTCCTCCTCATCAACCTTCCTCTTCTTACCCTTCTTGCTCACAAAGGAGTTGAGGGTGTCAACAGGGGTCTCCTCTGGGGTGGAGAAAGAAACATCTTTAGTTTTGGTAGGAGCAGGGGAAAAACAGGACTCATCAATAGCATCACCAGAACCCAGATTGGAAGGAATGTCTACACTATCAATTCTGATAATCTTGGATGGCTCAAGGGCTTGGTGAAAGTTGTACAAATAGAAAATGAGGCCCTAGTGTAGGGGAATAGGGTTCATATCTGGCTTTTTAGACATTTTTGCTCTCACCCTAAGGACAGAGTGTTTTAAAGAGGAGAGTAGGTAAAAATGAAAACTAATAATAGCATTACGCCTGAAGTGATTTAACAGAGGGAGATGGTAATTATAGAACCTGGTAAGTTGACCTTTGAGTGTGAAGTACTTCATGAGAATGAAGCACACTCCATCCCATGGCTCAGGTAGTTTAGCGCACTCGAATCCTCCTTAATAAGGGATGAATTCTTCTCCCTCTCCCAGGAACAGTTTATGGCTTGAAAGATCCATAATTTTTGTTTTCCTTTGAGGCTTTATCCCCTACATGGTCATTCTTATGGCCATAGCAATCACCTTTTTTGAGATTTCAAAATTGATTCCACCAACCGTGACCTGCCTATTTAACCAAGATCTTGTAATTTGCTCGGACAAGTTTTTGTCGAACCCATTAAGCCTTTCTAGATATGGGTTGATTCCCCCTTCTTTACAATAATGCCAAACCAGTGGATTATCTTTGAATTCATAGCAGGAGACTGGTTTTGTTCAAATTCAGTCTCCTCCCATTTTGGATTTGCAGACCCAACCCATTGAGTTCCTAAATTCAGCCTTCAGCTTAGAAATGGTTGCTAACCCTTGCTTCCGCTTATGCATAATGAAGATGTGATGGCTCATTATTCGAAATACCCTATAGAGATGACGTTGTCTACTTCCATGCTTGGAAATCATTTCCCATTGATCTTCATAATGAGGCCCGCGTGCCTTAACCTCTTGATACAATAAATCACGAATGATTATCAAAAGAGTACAAAAGTTATCAAGTTCTGAAATCCACAATGGCCCCCTCCAAATGGACCACCTTCGAGAGCTATCCTTGTCATAAATTTGACTCATCCTTGACAAGTCATCTCCTTTTGAATAATATCCTTAATGTTTAAGGGAATATGAACACCTTGTATATTGTTGAACAGGATTGGTTAAGCCTATAATATGGATGTCGATTTAGAAAATTACTTGATTATATCAATTTAACTTGGAACAAATTTATATAAATCCCTTCATAAGGCGAATTTACATAACTATATGTATACACACAAAAATATATGTATATATATGTGGAAGATAATAGTTGTCGATATGGAATGCTCTGTATACTTTGTTTGGGAAAGAAACAGTAAATGTATGAAAGAAATGACATTTGCTCTTACTGCAAATCAAATTTTGGGTAGAACTTTATTTTTGCCTTGAATTTATGTATTGAGGTTTAAACTCGAGTTTATTTAGGTAAACACATCTTTTTGTACATTCTAATTTATATCATCAGTCGACTGGGTTGAATCAGTATCAGTATATGTGTATGGCTTTGCATGCATCAATGATGAAGTCTGCTTATTGTGAAGGGAAACTAAGTATTGCTTGTGATAGGCCGAACAAGAGTTAATTACTTGGGAATGAGTCATGAACATTCAACTGAGTTAACCACATATGAAGTGAAGTTTAGTATTTGACTGTGATAAATATATCTATTATTTTAAACTAAGCTTAAAAAATTTAACATATTATAGATAGATGGGATTTTGTGTATAACTTGTAAATGAATTTCTATATCACATTCAAGATATAGGATAGTTGGATAGATAAACCCTGTAACAAATATAAGAACTTGTATGCCAACAATAGTTGTATATAACTAGTTGTGAGCAGTTAAACTTTACCTATATGGATTGGTTATAAGGATGCTTGGATTATTGTATAAAGTTAGTTATGGTGTGTGTGTGTGTGTGCGCGCACACACACACTTATGATTAAGATTTCAATGAATTCTTGTGATGTTTAAGTAATTATGAAATTGATATGATTCATGCCCAGATGGTAGAATCTTTGAATAGTAAACGGTTATATTCATTATAAAATAAATATCATTACGTGTGAGATTCATTAAATGCATTTGACAAACTAAATTCATAGTTATGATAGCACACTCATATACATGCATTGTAGCTAAGTAATATGTGATTAATTTGTGGAAGATAATATTTTGTAAACCAATAGATGGATGTACATAGATGTACATGATTATGAGAGAGATGAATAGTGTTATATAGCTTAGGAATATCGTTATAATCTATGTACACAATAGCAAAGATAGACATTCTTGTGGTGATGTTAATATACTTCTAAATGATTAATACTATATCCATGATTGATATAAGTATATGATCTAAATCTATATTGTGGTTATGCTTCAAATGCTAGTAGAGACCAAGTAGTATATCTGCAACATAACAATGTTATGCAAATAGTCGATAGGGTCAAATCTGTAGCAGCATATAAAGATGAAATGCATAGACTCTGTAGACTATAAACACATAAATAGAACTTTGTGAATGCCTTATATGGTAATTTTGAGTTAGAAGTTGTTTTCTTTTACGTCGAGAACTAATAGTAAATAACGAGAATGAAATATTGATTTCTATAGGTCTAAATGAATGTGTTACTCAGGTTATATCTTAAAGGTTTATAGAAGTACTACATTGTGAAATATAATAAAACCTTGACTTATGTCATAAATGACCGTTAGTATATATGAAAATAGTATTAAAAACTTGTGTGTAGTACATATTGTGAGAGTATTAATATGTACAAGTGTTTAGGAATATATAGCATAAAATAGTGCATCATGATGTGTGCTTAGAGATTATATTTCTTCTGATTGTTAATTTGTAGTATAATCTAGGGTATACCCAGTACTTATTTTATTATTATTTATGACTGTAAGATTGATTGATCATGATTGAGTAGGGTGCTCATGTAGAAAGATCTATGGGATGTCATAGAGTACTTTAGTATAAATGTATGTTGTACTTGGATGGTACATACTATAATTTTTATGTCTAGATCCACACCTATGTTTGACTAATTAAATGTGTAAATGTTGGTTATTGCTATGAACAATATGTTTTGTGACAATTAGTAGGACTTTATGTATGCGTGCATACAACCTTTGAGAGTGTAATGAATGTTATGATAGAATATTATGTGTTTCACAGAAACTATGACTTGCTTAGTTACATCTAGTTGCTTGTATAGAAGCTTATGTTTTCATGTATTTAAGACTACTTTATAAGATTGATTGTGGAAAAATTGTAGTTATGTCTTAGAATACTAGACTGTGGTAATATCAGTCATCATGGCATGTAGTATGTTTAGAAACTAATATGGAAGATGGAATCTACAGTTAAATGTGTATTATACCTAAGTGATATAAACTATAGTCATTATTTCTAGTATGGGATAGATAATAATGTAAGATTCATTCATAATTTTGACAAAATAAATGTATGCTTTGTAAAGTCCCCTCCCCATTACTCAGAGGCCTAATTGGCCTAGCTCGCCCCTTTCTTTATTATTCCCTTGGAAAATGGGGCGTGGGAGAAATAAAGACAATATTGAGACTCTTATGAGCACTTAATGTTATGTTTTAACATTGAGGTGTTTGATTGGGGGTGTTATTTTCTCCTATGGACACTAGACCCCTTTTAATAAGTATATTTTACTTATTATTCATATTTTTATATTAAAAAGAGGGTGAATTCATTTTTAGTGTGATTTGGTTTATATGAATGGAAAGGAAGTCAAAAAGGGATTATTATGAAATTCATTATCTTGCTCTGAAAGAAATGGACTTGCGTGTTCATACATTTGCTCAAGGAATAAATTCCTTGGGATCCCTAGTGTTGGTGCAATAGCAACTTGCTCCCTTGTTGGATGAACTATTTCGACGAGAGGAATCACATCCTCAAATCCCTGATAGAAGTATTATAGAATTGAAGTGTGTGGAAAGTAAGGAACTATTGGAGAATTTAATTATATTAAAAAGAGGTTCATGGGAAGATAAAAAAGAGAACAATCTATTGCATTTGGTTAGCAGGGTCAGATTTTTAGCATGGGCTTGGAAGGGAATCATGGAGGGTGTGTGGTCTCTGGAAGAGCCCCCACCTTATGCCAAAATAACTATAGTATGATTAACATATGTTATAACAAATATTAGAGGGTGAAAATAATAGATCACAAAGGTTCAAGAAGAAAGTACAACATCCAAGGGAGAATCAATCATTCTAAAATAATTGCTCATTCTTCTTTGCCACTATATCTTCCATTAATTATAGCTGGTTGCAAGGAAAAGATCACTGCCCAGGTCTATGCTTAAGTGTTAAATAGTTTTTTGAGGTAATTCTACAAATATACATCAGTAGTTGCCTATAAGAGATTTATAGGAAAAGATTTGCGCTGCAATTGTGTAATCATCTTAATGTTTTCATATCTTGGCCAACATCAATACTGAGGTTTGGAACTATTTTGGAAATTATATGTATTTTTTATTTTTCCATACCACTAGTTGTATTGCATTTCTATATTTGATTACATATAATATCAATGTACATGTAAATTTTTTGATGAAATGATTGAATACCAAATGGTTTAAAATATTAAGTTTGGTTTACCAAGCATAGTGAGACATTATAGGTAAAGTGTTTGACAAAAAAATTAAGACAATAGAAAGTAGGGAATCATGTAAATTTTGGTTTCCAGGTGGGTTCTAAGATATTTCAGTGGTATCAAAGTTGGTTTACCTTCCAACCTTTGAGTTGGATAATCTTATGCAAGATTGAGCATTCTCATCCAACCAAATACAAGTACCCATCAATATTATTTGAGAAGAAACAAATTTATTCCAAACCTTGAAGATAAACTCATGATTAAGGAAATGGTTGAGGGTAGAAGTAAAGACGCAACGATAGAGGATCCAGATGGAAAATTCATGAAAAGGTACTCATTAATATGGTTAAACAACAAGAATAGAAAAATTTGTATTTGAGTTAGCTGACACATCATTCAGGGGTACGAACTAATGAAGGTAGTAGAACCGTAAATGGGGAGATGAGTCATAATGCCCCCCAAATGAATAAGTCACCCCATTTTTTGTGGAGACCATTGATGTTTACATTTTTATATGAGGTAATACTAGAGAGACTAGAACAACCATATCATCCATAAGAGGTGGCATTTTGGAGAGCATACCAGCGGATGGATGTTGACCTTCAATTAGCTATGCCTTTCCCAAAATATTGTAGGTGGAAATCTAACACTAGACCTTGATAGGATAGAGGTGGGCCTAACTAGGATATGAAGAGACATTTGGCAAAGCTTATTCTTTCAAATTTTGATGGTGGATGAAAGTGCATAGCAAGGGCATGGGTCTAGAAACTTGACACATACTTGGAGTTGAATCCCATGCATGAGATAAAGGTGATTAAATTCACTACCCTCCATCTGGGTGGGGAGGCACATGATTGGTGGCACTATAGGTTGGTAATCAAAGGGCACAAGTACATTGACACATATGGAGAATTTACACAGAGGTTGATAGACAGGTTCAACAAGAAGGATCCAGAGGCATTTTTTTGAGAACTGACACACTAGAGATAAATTGGACCACTTGACACTTGCATTGCAAATTTCATGAGGTTGTTAGTCATTGTTTATAATTTTTTTGAGGGATGTATGACATCCTTATATATTGAGGGATTGATAAAACCTTTATGGGGTTGGGTAAATCCATTTGGTCTACCTTTGCTACAAGATTCTATTCGAAGGGCATGAGACTTGGAGTTTTCTACTCCCAAGCCAAAGTTTCCATCAAAGTTCCCCATTAGGCCTTTTCCTCAAAAGCAAGACAAGGGCTTTGAATTTACAAATAAGACTTTCATAACGAATGAGGTTAGGGATGAGTTACGAAGGAAGAAACTATGTTTTACATGCAAGGACCCATGGGAACTACGAAACAAGTGCAAGGGGAGAGGAAAATGCACTATATTGCAATATTTATAGAAAAAGATAATGAAGCTTTAGATAGTGATGTGCTAGATGACCATAGTGAGCATAGTGAGCATGAGGAGTTGGAACCCACTCAAACACAAGAACCTACATCAGGAGGCACTATTGTTACTTTGTCTGGCACTACCAAGTATAATGTATTTAGGGTTTAGGGTGTGCTATAAGGACAATGAGTATCAATATTAATTGATAGTGGGGCAACCCACAACTTCGTTGATGAGGCACTAGTTGTACAGTGGGGATTATAGGTTGAGGGCTTCAATGTGGTTATTGCACACGATTTCAATATGGCATGCATCAAATGGGTTCCTCATCTCAGTATTACATTGGGTAATCATATAGTGACCGATGATTTTTATGTGGTTGGTATGGGCAATATCAATGTGGTTTTAGGTGTTCAGTGGTTACACTCACTTAGGGAGTGAACTCATAACTTCCAAACTATGGATTTAAAATTTTGAGCGAATGAGAAGTAGGTGGTTATATGAAGAATGCCTAATGGATCCCCAAGGGTGGTTACAACCAAGAAGATGAAGAGGAATTTTAGGCATGGTGATGTGGATTGGGCAGTTCATTGCTTCATTTCAGCAAAGGATGTAGGAGGTGGTAAACAAGATTACCACATTGACATACAATCTTTGTTGGATAAACATGGTGGGTTTTTTGGTGAGATGCCTCCAGGGATAGCACTTTATAGGGGGTTTGAGCATGTCATAGATCTCAACAAGGGAGCCAAACCAGTTATTACAACTCCTTATCATCACCCCTATTGTTTTAAGGAAGAGATCAAGAAAACTATAAAAAGAACTACATGAAATGGGACACATCAACCTAGCTCTGGCCCGTTTGCTTCCTTAGTGGTTTTGGTTAAAAATAAATATGGGACTTTTAGGATGTGAATTGACTACAGGGCACTCAATAAGAAAACTATCAAGAACTGATATCCCATCCCCAGGATCGATGATCTACTTATGAGGTGCATGGAGTAGAGCACTTTCCAAAATCGATCTCTATTTAGAGTACCATCAGATTAGTGTATGAGAGTAAGACGTACACAAAATAACTTTTAGGTGATATTATGGACACTATGAGTTCTTAGTGATGCCATTCAGGTTAACTAATGCCCTAGCTACATTCCCTTCTTGTATCAACCATGTGTTTAACTGCCACTTGCATAAATTTATCCTAGTTTTCTTTGATGATATATTGGTATACAACATAACATGGGAAGATCATCTTAGACATTTGGATAAAGTTTTATCTATCATGGGAGCACAAACACTTTATGTGAAGGCTTCTAAATGTGAGTTTGGGATGAGAGAAGTCCTCTACTTGGGATATGTAATCAGAGCGGGAGGAGTCAAAGTGGAACAAACAAAAATACAAGTAATTACTAATTGGCCACCACCGAGGACTCTGACTCCTTTAAGAGGCTTCCAAGGACTGTGTTGCTATTATAAAAGGTTCATGAAAGGGTACTCTCAATTGATAGCACCATTAATAGACTTAACCAATAGAGGGGCATTTATTTGGTCAGATTCTTCATAGTAGGTATTTGATCACCTTAATAAGGTGATGAGTACATGTCCCGTGTTCACATTACCAAACTTTTCACCACCATTTATCCTCAAATGTGATGCTTTGAGAATGGGTGTTGGTGCAGTACTTATATAGATTAGGCATCTCATTGCCTATGAGAGTCGAAAGTTGAGCATAGTGGAGCATGGGTGCTCTACTTTTGATAAGGAAATGATGGCTATTTTGCATGCCTTGGCCAAATTTTGATAATATTTAGTGGGTAATAAGTTTGTGATTTGAATGGATCACAATAGCTTGAGGTATTTCATGGAGCCAAAATACCTCAATAATCACTAAAAAAAATGGGTAAGCAAGATACAAGCTTATGATTTTTATATAGAGTATGTGAAGGGAAAGAATAATGTGTTAGCTAATGCTTTATCTAGGTAGTCTTCCCTTTGCTCCCTATCAAAAATTTCAGTCAATTGGAAGGCTCACATCTTAGTTAGGTATTCTAAGAACCAATTTACTTATGAGGTCATTAATGAATTGATACAGGATGATAGGTATAAGGTTGTTAATGATGTGATATACTACAAGGATAGGGTGTACCTTGTGCCTAAATCAAGAATGAAGAATAAAATCTTAAGTGTCATACATGACACACCATTGAGAAGACATTCATGATACTTTAAGACCTGTAGGTATGTATGGGAGATATTTATGTGGAAGGGGTTGAAGGATGATGTCCTTAACCATATTAGGGAGTGTGTGGTTTATTAGTAGAGTAAATATGAGCATTCATTCCCTACAGGACTACTTCAACCATTACCCATTTTCGGACCAGAAATGCGAAAGTATATCAATGGAATTCATTATGGGCTTACCCAAGGTTCAAGGTAAGAATTGAATCTATGTGGTGGTCGATAGGTTGATCAAGTATGCTCATTTATCTATGATGCCATTTGAGTATAGTACTCCATAGGTAACATCCCTATTCTTTGAGGAGGTCTTTAGGTTGCATGGATTTCCTAAAAAACATAGTCAATGATCAAGATAACAAATTCATGTGTGTTTTCTAGAAGGAGTTATTTAGGTTAGCTGACACATAGTTGACACCTAATACCAGTTATCACCCACAGACTAATGTTCAGACTGAGATCATGAATAAATGGGTAGAAGCTTACTTGAAAAGTTATGTGATAGGGCACCAAAAGGCATGGGTGAAGTAGTTGTACTTGGGTGGAACATTGTTACAATACAACCTATCATATTAGTATTGGAATGACACCATTATGATCACTATATGGGTATGATGCTCCCTCATTCATTTAGTTGGTGATATCAGATAGATGAGCTCCCAAAGCCTGTAACTAGATTCAAGAAAACTAGAACCTCATGAAAACTCTTAAGGGGAATATACAATAGGCACAAAAAAAGTACAAGATGTATACAGATAGACACAAGGTGGATAGGTCCTTTGATATTGGAGATTTAGTATTTCTTCACTTGCAACCTTATAGGCAATCTTCTTTGAATAAGAGTGGTGCAAAAAAAATTGAAGCCATAGTTCTATGGGCCTTATAGGATTCAGAGGCAAATTGGGGAAGTTGCATATGAGTTGGAATTATCAGAGCATAGCAGGATCCACAATGTTTTCCATGTGTCTTGCCTCAAAAAGACACTTGGACAACATATTGATCCATCTATTGAGTTTTCACCATTGGACAAAGAGGGTAAGTTGATTCTAATTCTGGAATCAATTATTGAGGTGCAAGAAAAAAAAACTCAGGAACCAGGCCATCAAAAAATATCTAGGTAGTGGAAGGATTTGCCAATAGAGAATGCCACATGAGAAGGTGAATATATTTTGTAGCATCCTAATTTACAGTTGATTGAGGACAATCAATCTTGGAAAGGGAGGATTGCAATGTCCCCTCCCCACGACTCAGAGGCCTAATTGGCCTAGTTCACCCTTTCCTTTATTATTCCCTTGGAAAATGGGGCTTGGGAGAAATAAATGGAATATTGAGACTCTTATGACCACTTAATGTTATGTTTTAATGTTGAGGTGTTTGATTAGGGGTGTTATATTCCCCTATGAACACTAGACTCCTTTTAATAAATATTTATTACTTATTATTCATATTTTTATTTTAAAAAGAGGGTGAATGCAATTTTAGGGTGATATGGTTTATATGAATGGAAAGGAAGTCAAAAAGGGATTATTATTAAATTCATTATCTTGCTATGAAATAAATGGACCTGCATGTTCATGCATTTGCTCAGGGAGTAAATTCCTTGGGATCCTTTGTTTTGATGCAATAGCAACTTGCTCCCTAGCTGGATAAACTATTTCAGTGAGAGGAATCACATTTCAAATCCTTAATAGAAGTATTACATCATTGAAGTGTGTGGAAAGTAAGGGACTATTGTACAAGTTAATTATATTGAAAAAAGGTTAATGGGAAGGTAGAAAAGAGAATAGTCTACTATGTTTGGTTAGTAGGTTTAGATTTTTAACGTGAGCTTAGAAGGGAATTGTGGAGGGTGTGTGGTTTCTAGAATATCCCTAACTTATGCCAAAACAACTAAAGTATGAGTAATGTTGGTTATAGTAGAAATTAGAGGGTGAAAATAACAGATTGTAGAGGTTTAAGAAGAAACTGCAATGTCCAAGGGATAATCGATCATTCTAAAATAGTTGCACATTCTTGTTTGGCAATGTATCTTCCATTAAATGTTAGCGAGATGCAAGGAAAAGATCACTACGCAGGTCTATGCTTAAATGTTGAATAGTTTTTTGAGGTAATTCTATAATTGTGCATCAACAACTACTTGTAAGAGATTTTTAGGGAAAAAATTGAGCGACATCTGTGTAATCATCTTAACATTTTCATACCTTGGCCAACATCAATGTTGAGGTTAGGAACTATTCTAGAAATTATATGTATTTCTAATTTTTCCATTTCAGTAGTTGTATTGCATTTCTATATCTGTTTACATATAATAGCAAGGTGCACATAAACTATTTAATGAAATGACTGAATACCAACTAGTTTGAAATATTAAGTTTGGTCTACAAAGTATATGAGACATTACAGGCAAAGTGTTTTACTCCTATGTTTAGCATGTTATGTGATATGATTACTAGTAGGATATAAATAGTATGAATTTTATTATTTATTTATTGATTGATCAATCTCATATTGTTGATACTAAGTAAGGAGTGAGATGGACTTCACTGGCTTACTAGCATCACAATGTGAAATGAAAGCAATCTGATCAAGTGGTGTGTATGAATTTGATTTATATGTAGATCATTATTATTTATTATTCTTAAAACTTTATCCAAAGTATGTTAGTGAGACATTATCATTTCATGAGTATGATTTACATGTTTTTGAAATATCTTGAAATATAAAGGATTTTCTATGATACATTACATGTTTAGTTTTATAAATCATACAACACATGGGTACTTGCTTATGTTTTGAGATTCCTGCACCATCACTATCTATTCATCCATGAAGGGAGAGCCATTCCCTGATGGTATTAATGTGGGGGATCATTGGTTTGTGGTTAATGTGAAAAAGTACTCGAATGATGCTCTCCCTCCCCACAATAGTACTAATTTTGAGATGAATCTTGAGATTGCCATAGATACTAGAGAGACCAGGGAACTCATTCTTCGAGGATCTTTGTATCTTATTTTTGTACATTGTATTATATTATATTTATTATTGAAAACATTATCATGAATAATTTTAATTGCCTATTTACTATGGATTGACAGTTATGGTTCTGTATTGTACCAACAATGGCTAGCTATTTGTAATTACTTTCTATGATTGTATTATGATGTGTTTTCATACATTGATAGTGATAAGTGACTATTAAATGTCATGCTCTTATCTACAGGTAACACACTTAGAGTATTTTGTATGGTCATTACTTATATTCTCATGGTGAAATCTATTTACGGTATATGTGTTAAAAAAAAGTGCACGTATTTCTAGTTAACTCCCAGCAGGGTTGTTACACATAGTGTCAAAAATAGAGGTACAATTTTGGATTAAAAAAGGAGGGGTGTACACTTCTTTCAAAAATCTAGCAATGACTACCTCTCACTTAATACCTCTTTGACTTTTATATCTATAGAGTAGGAATCCAAAGTGAGTTAGATCATGCATTAGTCAAGTAAAACCACCCAAACAAGCATAAAGAACATAACTCATTAAGCTAACTCCCTCATGGGGTTTTGAAAATGAAATATAAGAGCTATTGAAAGAAGGAATGGAACCATCAAACATTCCCAAGAGTGTCTTTCCTCTAAGTGCGGCTCAAAAACATGATTTGCCCCTTGATTTGGTGCTCCTAGTCTTTGTCAATGATGAGGGGCTTTCTCCTCCATCATCTCTTAATGCACCAATGAATGAGGCTCATGAAATTGATCAATGTATGCCAAATAGTTGAAGTTATTATATTGAAAAATCAACATAATAACAATACACAAAAATATCTTGAAAATATGAGTGAAGACCCTTGTATTTATAGATTTTTGGAAATGATTATAATCAACCATGACCATCCATCTTGAGATCGAGATGTGTGCCCATGGATCAATTTAGTTTTAGAGGCTCAATCCATAAATATCCTCATTAATAATTGGAATAACGGGGCATTAATGAGGTATGGGAGGGTTTAAACCAACTATTTGTTCCATTTATGGCTTATGGATACCATCCCACTGATGATGTCACCATATGATACAGATATTAAAAATGAATTTCTGATTAATAGATCTTCAATAACTTCCATGGATTTTCCACTTAATTTCTTAATTTGGTTTAATTTGATTAAGTGGGGTCAATTAAAATTTATATAATTCCTTAGAAATTGGTTGCTCACTTAATCAAATTGGTCAAAAAGTTAATTTACTGGGTCATAATTTGACTGGAGTATAATTAGAAGAAGGTGTCAATTGCGTATAGACCAAAACCCCAATTAGAGCATTGTGGACACAAAAAAATATATGCACATGTCGTGTGCTTCTAAATTAGAAGAATTCAATGGTCCAGAGCGTTATTTTGTGTGGTCATAATTTGAATTGAAATAATTTGGGAAAAACTAATAACTAAATAAAATGCATTGCCCCATTCAGGGATACATTATTAAATCGACACTTGTATATGACAAGCTCGAACCATTTAGCGCATTTTAGTGACTTTTGCCCAAATTTTCCATTGTCATAAAATTTTGAGTAAGATTGATAATTTAAATACAATGGTGGTATAAATTGGATGTCTATATTTTGCCCCTATTTGAGGAGTGGTGATACATTTAGTCAAAGTAATGTCTTTTCAAAGAATGAAAGATTTTTCAAGAAGAAGAATGGAAGGAAATGACCTATGATGCCCCCTCGAGAGGACATGTGACGATGAAAGAGAGGGATGGACTCTCGAAAAAGAGAGCAAGAGTGAAATTAACCCATGGATGAGATTAAATCCATATGGAGTTAATGCTTGCACGGGTTGATTCCCAATGATCAAAAATATAATAGAATAGAATGGGCTCTAAGGCAGGGATAAGTGGGAAGAATGGAATCCTAAAATATAAGTGACACACTTTGACATACCCAAAAGAGGGTGAAAGGTGCAGACTTAGGGAATGATCGATCCCGAGATAAGTTGCACACTTTAAAACTACTAGAATGAGGGTAAAAGTCATAGAGCTTTGAATTAGAAGAAAAAATAGAGCATTGATCTAGATAAAGGAAATAGGTGCCCTAGTAGAGCATATTTGATTGGTTGATAAATTAATTTGCCCTGGTATGGCTGATTTTGATCATAAGTAGTTTTTGCCCCAATAGGGTTGATTGGATTGACGATTGGTCTAAATATTGTGCGCTAGTAGGCAAAATTAGCAAGCATAGCTCAAGGATATAACCTATTGCATAGATTAATTATGACTGGGTGAAAATGTAGATACGAGGGTCGAATCACTAAATAAGCCATAAAAACCAGGCATACAAGGATGCACAAAGTGACGAAAGAGATGAAATAGAATAAAGAGGGCAACTGAACTAACCTGAGATATGTCATGTATCCAAGCACTACCTACATAGTCTAAATAGACCTCAAGCCAATGTAGTTCACCTAGGAGTAGGAGGAAATTGAAAGAAGAGAAGAAAGATAGACCACTATTCCATCAAAGTCACATTTAATGCCAAGAGATGCATGTCTTGCATAGAGTCTTGTGTTAGGTATAGTGCACTGAGAAATGATCTTCGGAGCATCATTAACTTTTAGACTTGCAATCCAAATCACTTTGTGCTTGATTTATCAAAATGAAATTATGAATCAAAAGTATGAAGAACTCATAATGACATTATGTTTTGATTGTGATTGGTCGGTTCAAATATGAATACTTATAACTAAGGATAATGATAATAGCTACCAATATCAGAGTTACACCTATTTATATTTGAACAAAAACAACAAAAATAAAGATAAAAACAAATACACAAATGTAACCTAACTTAAAATCAAGATATGAACAATCATGATTTAAGTAGGGACAAGAATGTATAAAAGCAAAGCAAGAACAACTTGAAAAATAAAATAAAAGAACAAGTTAAATATACCTTGAAACAACCAAGCCTAATTGAAAATTAGACCAAAAGTGGTTATAAAATGCATTTGAACTTGAATGAATATAGCAAAATAATACCAAATAAAATAGTAACATAAAAGACCAAGAAGAAACAAGAAGAAACAACAAAGGAATAAAAATTAACAAAATAAGTGGAGAAACAATAAAACACAACAAAACAACAATAAAAAATCAAATAAATTCACACAAACAAGACTTAGTCACAATTTTAGTGGAAACAAAGAAAAAGGCAAATTATTTGTGTAAGTGTTATAGCGGCATTACTCTCTATGATAGAATGACCCCTAATATAAGAAAATAATGAGACTAGAAGAACAAAATTAGAATAAAGAGACAAAGTTGCCCCCAAGTAATAGGGAAACAACAAGATAAAACAAAAATGGGGGAAAAAGAAGAAAAAGAAGGGGTGGTTGAGTTGACTCCAGATGTATAAGACAAGTGGACGCTGCCTACATAGTTCCATGGATACAAGATCCAACATGAAATTCAAGCCAAATGTAGTTCTACCAAGAAATGGGATAGAAAAAAAATGATGATAAGAAAACATGATTGATGTTGTAGAGGAAATAAGGAAAAGGGTTCACAAAATGGAAATAGCATTCAAATATTGCTCTCAAAATGGTGAAAGCATTTTAACTTGGAAATTGCTCATAAAACAATGAGAGCATGGGCTCAGAATAAACAAAAGTGTAAGATAATGTTGTTATTTATTTTGTCGATCAATTTTTAAAGTTTTTTCTATTTTTAGGATAAGCAACATAAATGAAATATTAACAAACAGCTTAAGAGAACTACCTAACTAAAGAGATGCACTTCTATATGTAAGAGCTCAAGCAATATCTAAACTTGTTGCAATGATGATCATGGATATAAACAATGGCATAGGGAACCAACCAGTTAAGGAGATGCATGTCTAAGAGTAGAAGTTTTACTTACAACTAAATCTAGCTATAATGGCCCAAGCTCACAAAATGGTGAGAGTGTTCATCCTAATAAAGCAACATTGCCTACCAAACAATAATAAAATAAGAATAAATTAATATGTAGTGGTAGATAAATCTAAAGAACCATTTAACAGACAAAAACCATGTGTTGATGTATCTATGTTCACTTGTCTGTAAGAAGAAATTACAAAACACTATTTAGGCTGAACTACTTTGTAGAACTGGTGTTGAGTATGTCCAAAATGCCTATGAGTCATAATTGGTCAAGGGATAGAACTATCCAAGTTAAAATGCTCCAGGGTATGATAAAAAGATGGTTCTAAGTAGAATGGTCCAGAGTAGAATGAGACAAAATGAATATGGTCCAAAAGAGGACGGTCCAAGGTGGGATAAAAATACTCTTGTAGAATATAAACGCTCTAAAGTGCTAACGGTCCAGAGTTTCAACAGTCTAGAATCGTAAAAGAATGTGGTTCGCATGAAAATGGTACAAGGTAGGTCAAAATAGAATGAATATGGTCCAACATAAGATGATCCAAGATATAATAGTGGGATAAAATGACTTCAAAAGTTGCCCCCAGGAAAAGGTTCTTATATACAATGGTTTAAAAAGTTGTCAAGCATAAAACCACTTGAGATGTACAATGTTCATAGGCTCTTGGAGTTATTTGCCACTTGGAGTAGCCAGTCGATATGCCCCCGATCCATAGTTTGTTATGATGACATATATGCCAATTAAATTGGGTTAAAACTTACCCTTCTTCTTGCGTTCAACATTAGTGTTCTTTTGATTCTCTTTCAAGACCAAATCACCAATTTCAAACTCCTGAGGGAGAATGTGCTCATTATAGCTTATACAAAATCTATTTTGATAGGCTTACAATTTGTATAGGGAAACCAAATGCTTGTCATCAAGGATTTATAGTTCTTGTAACATGGAAACTCTATACTCTTTGTCATCTCTAATATTATCCAAGAATACTCATAGTGAAGGCAGCTCGATCTCGATTGGAATAATAACTTTGGTGCCATAAACAAGGGAATATGAAGTGGCTTCTATGGGGGTTCGATGACTAGTATGGTAAGCCCAAAGGGTAAGAAAAATTTACAAGTGCCAATTATGGCCAGCGTCATTAACAATCTTCTTCAGTATTGCAATAATGTTTTTCATTGATACTTCAACTTTACCATTACCTTGAAAGTTATTTGGTGTGGATTTATTGTGCTTGATTTTGAATTTTGCACAAAGAGCTTTAACATCTCAATTTACAAATGATATACCATTATTAGATATAATACGAGCTGGGATTCCATATCAACAGATGATATGGTAATGTATAAACTTGGCAATCTACTTCTCGGTGATGTAAGTGAGAGGAATGGCCTCAATCCACTTAGTAAAATACTCGATGGCAGTGATAATATGTTTGTGGCCATCAAAACATGTTGGGTTAATTTTCCTAATGAGATCAAGGCCCCATGTAGAAAATGGCCATAGTGTAGTAATCTATTGTAGTGGTAAGGCAAATGCGTGTATCAAAGTACCATGTTGTTGGCAAGTAACATACTTCCTTACATAATTACAAGCATCTATCTCCATCTTGGGCCAATAGTAACATGTTATGAGGAGATTTTTAGCTAAGACTACATCATTGGTATGGACCCCACACATTCTTTCATGAACCTCCTTAAGCACTAACTTGGATTCTCCTGAAGATAAATAATGAAGTAGCATTCCATCATGGCTTTAAAAATTACATGTGTTTTCGAGGAGGATATAACGGTCTATGTAATGAAGGAAAAGTTTTTAATGATTATTGGAAAGGTCAGGGGAAAATACTTAGTTGTGAAAATAATTATAAACATCTTGAAACCATGGCAGTTCATGTGGGGGATTAGGACCAACAATGGTGCATACCCTTTCTGAATATTGTAAGACATGAGCAGGCTAGAGAAGATTTTCAATGAGAAGCATACATATAGTGAAACCTCTCCTATAATCAAGGAGATAGTTATAACTACACATACTATATTTAGTTATATAACTCATGCACCAATAAATATATTATTATTCATTCTAAAAAAAATTGTTGTTTATATGGCAATTGTATTAATTATTTACCACATGGTAAAATACTAATTACCATGGGAACTCTAAATTCCCAACATTCCCTCCCTTAGAGGTCACGCGGGAAGATACACACCACATACAAATATTTAAAATATATAGTCTTTGTCATTCAAAATGTCTTTTGCTTTAGCAAGTGTAGTTTGATCTTCCATATCATCTTCTGCAGTCACCATGGCCTTGTTATGTAGCTTTCAATCAAGTAGATCTTGTGTTCTTTGTTTACAGTTCAGCATAACATGTCCAAGATTCTTACAATAAAAACGTGTATGTTTGTGTTTTGATTTATTGTAATAAATGCTTGACTTGATGGCTAAGGCTTCTTTTTCTTCTTCTACAACCTTGTTTCTTGTATCAAGTAATTTTGCTATTATGCTTTCCAAGCTTGTATTTAGTTTACTTAGGGTAAACACCATATTAGACATACTTTTTGGCATGTTTTTTAATAATATGAATTTTGCATAATTGGGTTTTACCATTTCATTTATACCATCTAGTTGAACCACTGGAGAATGAAACTTGCTGATGTGAGATACAATATCTCCTCCTTACATTTTCAACCCATATAATTTTTGCTTCATAGTTATCTATGCATATCGACTTGTGATCCAAATAGTGTATTCAATGATTCCCATATATATTTGGGGTATTTTTTGAAATCCACATGGTGTAGAAAGGGCTTTGACAAGCCAAGACCAATAGTAGCCAAGGCCTTCTTATCTTTGACTTTCCACTTTTGAATTGCATATGCATCTGTTAGTGCTACAATTGTGCCATCAACAATGTCCTGGAGGTCTTTTTCAATTAGTAATAATTGAATTTGGATTTTTCATGTATGGAAATCCTTTCCATCAAACTTGTCTATCAAGTTTATTTTATCCATTTTATCCCTCCCACAATATTGACTCAATGGACGTTGGTTTTAATCGATAATACATCCTTACAATAATAACGACTCTTTTTATTTAAATTTTTGACAATGACACTAAAAAAAAAGAGACTTAAACATGACTAAAGATAATAACTCAATCTAAAATATTAAACCTTGACTTAGAATAACTTATAATATCTAGACAATTATAATGAAAAAGTAATTAAATATTACTTTTCTCCTAGACCATGATAAATAGTTTATATTGACCAATACTCAAACTATATGTATACTTAAAATGACCATGACATTTTTTATGATATGGATATTTGATATCTTAAACCGAGCTTTAATTTCTAATATAGCAAAACAAAGCTATCATTAGTAATTAAATCGACTGTTATAAAAGTAACTAAACCTTATAAATAAAATAATGGATTTTATTAAATAACTAAATAATTTTAAACTTAAACTCTTTAAAAACTTCTGGAAACCAGAATCCCTACACAATTTTAGGTGGACAGTGGTGGCAAGATCTAGCAAAAATAATAGTTGAGCAGTATTCATTAGGATGTCAGGAGAGAAGTCGTAGAGTGGGAGCCTGAGCCAAATGATAGATCTAGGTCACAGAGAGAGCCATAGGAGCCAAGCGTAGATGGTGATGTCATAAAAATAGGCTGAACCACAATTGACCAAGATCTCAGAGCTCTATAACTCTGAATAGATCGATTGATGCAGGTGGGACAATGGTAGATCAGGCTATAGGTCACGTACCATGAGTTATTAGAAGTGATTGATTAACTACAACCAATGTAATAGAAGCACATAGTGGATCTAATCTCGATGAGTCTGATGTTTGATGTTGTGAAGAATGTTAAAGGTTAGGTTTATGTGGTTCAAACAAATATTGACTAGATGTATAAAATAACAAGATCAATCCTTCGATGTTGGATTCAAACCTTAGAATGATTGAACTCTTCAAGTGAATGTGTACGACCTTATACTATCAACCAAATGTTGCAAAAATTTGTATATATTTGTATGGGCATATCCAAAAATAAAAACTATGATAAAATGTAACTCATTGTAAAAATATCAAAAATATATAATAATTTTAATATATAAACAGAGTTATCATCAAGCAATGATGTTGAATGCAACACATGGTCTACACTATTGGTTCAAAATCAGGGATGATGAAAGGCCTATTGTATGCAGAGGCACCCGCATGTGGTCTTCACTACTCAACCTTATAAAGATTAAGGCCAAATAAATCTAGAGAGGTCCAGAGATGGGCCTGCTCTAATACTAGTGTTAAAAACTGGTTGAGATTGCACTCAAAAGGAATTGGTCAGTTAAATAACACACTTTATTCAATATATTGGAAGCATGCATATAATGAAACCTCTCCCATAATCAAGGAGATAGTTATAAATGCACATACTATATTTAGTTATATAACTTATGTACCAATAAATATATTCTTCTTCACTCCTAAAAATATTATTGTTTATATGACAACAATATTAATTATTTACCACATGGTAAAATACTAATTACCATGGGAACTCTAAATTCCCAACATACTCTTTAGCACTACTATAAATCTGTATCATGGACCTAATCATTGCCATTGCATCGACATATCTATTGTTGACCCATGGTACTTGTTCAAATTATATGGATTTGAAACGAGCCTTGAGATTATCCAAAATATGCTTATAGGGAACAAGCTCATCATCTTTAGTTTAATACTAATATGTGGTTTGATTGATAATCAATTGGGAATCCCCATAGACTATTAAGTGTTGTATATCCCACTATACTACAAGATGAAGTCCTACAATAAATGCTTCATACTCAACCATATTATTGGTACAATGAAAATTAATATGAAATGCCATGGGAATCAGATCCCCTTGTGGTGTAATCAATAAAATGTTAGCTCTAGATCCATGATATGTGAAGGAACCATCAAAGTATAGTTTCCATTACTCAATTTCATGTAGTACTTCTTCTATTTTCATAATAGAATCATCGAGAAAATCGAACCTGAGTGGTTCAGTGTCCATAATAGGGGCTTCTACAAGTTGATATGTAATAACTTGCCCCTTGATAGCCTTTTAATTCTGATACTCAACATCAAACTCACTTAATAGCATGACCCATTTGGCCATGCGACTTGTGAGATTCCTTGGACAATAAATATTTTAGGGGGTCCACTTTAGTAATAACAATAGTTTTGTTATTCAACACATAGTGTCACAACTTTTAGGACGTGAACACCATAGTTAAACATACCTTCTCAATAGGCATATAATCATGATCATAAGCCACCAGTGTGAGACTTAAATAATAAACTACATGTTCCTTGCCTTAATCATTATGTTGGGCCAAGAGTGCCCATAGTGCATGCTCGATCGCTGAAATATAAAGAAGCAATGGTTGTCTAGGTGTTAGTGGTCTCAAAACTGGTGAGTTAGCCAAGAATGTGATGAGCAATGTAAATGCTAATAAACACTTATTATCCCATTGAAACGTGAACCCTTTCTTTAAGAGATGTGCAAATGGGTGGTACTTATCTGCTCGTTATGAAATGAACCTATGAATAGACTAGATCTTTCCTTGCAGGCTGCAAAGCTATTTTAGATTAGAAGGTGGAGGCATTTCTAAAATGGCCTTGACCTTAGTAAGATCCACTTCAATCCCTCTTTGTGATATAATAAACCCTAGAAATTTTCCTTAAGTGATGCCAAAAACACACTTTGTGGGATTCAGA
Source organism: Torreya grandis (assembly GCA_037957365.1). Classification (NCBI taxonomy): domain Eukaryota; kingdom Viridiplantae; phylum Streptophyta; class Pinopsida; order Cupressales; family Taxaceae; genus Torreya; species Torreya grandis. The sequence continues at coordinate 3,454,506 of JARHVA010000202.1, read as the reverse complement.
TGGACCTTGTAATCACAAAGTCTCTCAAAGATTCTATGTAGAATGTCAGGATATCCGACATGTGTTCTTGATTTAGTTAGGATGTCATCAGCATAGTCTTTAACAATATCATGCATCATGTCATGGAAGATGATAGCCATAACACACTGATAAGTGGCTCTAATGTTCTTCAAGCCAAATGGCATGACTTGATAACATAATGTCCCCCATGATGTCGTGAACGTAATTTTGTACTGATCTTCTTGAGCTATCTTGATCTAATTGTAACTTGAAAATCCATTCATAAGGGATAGCATCTCATACCCAATAGTAAAGTCGACAATCATATCGATGTTAGGTAGAGGAAAATCATCTTTGGATCATGCCTTATTAATATCTCTAAAATCAATATAAAGATGTATACCCTATGCCTTTTTGCTGACTAGAACTATGTTTGATATCCATTCAGAATAGTCCAATGGTCTAATGAATCCTGCTCCTTATAATTTATCTAATTATACTTTTATCAAAATAATGATGTGTGGATGCATCTTCCTTAATTTTTGTTTGACTAGTTTGGCATTTTGATGGACAACAAGTTGATGCACAACCAAGTCAGGGTCTAAGCCTGGCATGTCAGAATATGCCCATGCAAAAATATTAGTAAAATCTCTCAAAATGGTGACAATATGATCATGCTCCTCATTAGTAAGGGAAGATCTAAGATACATAATTTTGGGATTATCATACGTTCCCAGGTTCACTTCAGTAGTGTTTTCTACAAGGAGTGTAGAACCATATTCTAGAATAGTAGGCAACGTTTGATCTTAATCTTCTTCTTCTGATTTAACCTCTGGTTGTTCATCCCAAAGGTCTAGATAATGTGATGAATATGAATCCATCGATTCAGGTAACGACCAACTAGCAAATATCTCGAGAAAGTTAAGAGCAAGATGCTCAAAAACTTTTTGTTGTTCTGATGCAATGTTAGTACTAGCTATGAAACTAGGACTTTATGGACCTTGTGCATCCTTTAGGGATGAGTAAACTTTCCCATCCAAGAGTGCCTGGAACAGGTTTTCACTCAAGGGCTTGTCTTTTTCTTTACTATTTCCTTGATTAACGAGTGCCTCAAATAGGTTTTCATCTGAGGATCTCGATGTTTTATCTTTTCCATGACATAGAAAGTTTGCCTGCTCTCCAAAGTAAGTAGAAGGGTAAAAAAAAATCAAAGCCTTGTTTATGATCACCGATTGGCAATCCATCTTTGAGGCCCATATATTCGGCAATAGATTCTTCAATCTAAAATTCATCAAGGCATATGATATAATTATGTTGGTCCCAATCAATGAGTTTAAGATGGTAAAGGCAAAGGGAACAATGGGGTGTGATAGTCATGATCGTGTTTGAATCAAATAAGTCTATGTCAACAAGCTCATTGTAAATACTATAATGAGATGTTATGTCATTGTCAAGAGTCTCATTGCTAGTCAATTTAGAAGAATCACTATCAAAAATCATGAGGTCACCCTCAGGCAATATAAATCTAAGACCTTCATTCATGTTAGGTTTACTAGCTGATAAAGGTTCTAAGATTCCTTATTCTCATGGGCTGAGGCCCTTTCCTATATAATCAAAATTATCCATAATCTGATAGGGGTAGGATATTTGGGATTCCAAAAACAATGAGCAATGTTGTCAGGACATAATTGGTCTCCTTCAATGAAAGCTTCCTAATCCTGATTCGGTGAAGTAGCAGGTACAAATACCATCAGTGGTTTATGTGTGTCTGTCTTCTTTTTCCAAATCGTGATGGGTCTGTAAGGGTTTTTGGAGGGTTTGGGTTTGCCAAAATATTTAGGAGACTTGGGTAAACTAGCAATATGGAAGACACCTTTCAGATGGCACATGGAAATACCAACATCCTTTATACTGACTTGTTGTGCCAAGGTTGCAAGAAATGGATTAGCCGAAGTGGAAGCAAGGTCACTTGGGTTGATATAATTAAATTTGGGTGGATACGAAACTATTTCCTTATTCTTCTTTGTAATAAATTCAGATCCAAGATAAAAGTTATAATTACAAAATTCAACCTCTAGACGTTTGCAACATTGGTAAGGTTGTAGATTAGCAGGAATGGTGACTTTAATCCTATCGTGGGGGAACTTAAGGCATTGGTACAAAGTGGATGGGATAGCCTGCACTTCATGAATCCAAAGATAACCAAGAAGTATGTTATAAGGTAACTCAATATCCATAATATGTAACAAGGTATGATGGGACACATACCCAATAATGATTGGTAAATAAATAGTATCAAAAGATTCCCTTTTAGCGTTATCGTATACTTGATTATGATTATCTTTGGTTGGATGTCCTTTGTAATGTAACCCAATCCCTTTACCACCTTGAGAGACACTATGTTCAACCCTAAACCATTGTCTATAAGAACCCACTTGATTTTATGGTTTTCAATGATGACCTCAATATACAAGGGGTTGTTATGGCTAGGACCAAGAGTGTACACATCTCTTTGATCAAATATAACCTGTCAAAATTAAGACAAATGCCCTACAAGAATTTGTAATTGTTCAAGGCTAATGTCTTGGGGAATAGTATATTATTGAAGAAGGTCATTCAAAATAGTTCTATGGATTTCAAACGTATGTAAAAGATCTAAAATAGAAATTTCCATAGGGGTTTTACTTGGTTGGTCTGAGAAACTACATGAATTTTCAGTAGAAGCACAAAGAGGTTTAGCCTTAGCTAATATAGTGTTAAACTTTGAATTTGAAGGCATAATGTTCATGTTGGGTCTAGTGTTGAAAGAGGGCAAAGGGCTCTAGAGGGTGACTCACAAGTGTCTAGTTGTAATTGTGCAATCTAGAGGTGGCAAGGAGCCATTATAATTAAAAGACGAAGGCAAAGGGCCTTGGAAGGTGACTTATGGGCATCTAATTGCATTGGTGCAATTTCAAGTTAGCAAGGAGCCATTATAATTAGAAGAAGGGGGTCCAAAAATAGTAACCCATGGAAACTGAGGTGCAATAGAGTTGTTTGTACTCGATGTGGCATTACTTGAAGGGAAGGGTGTTGACCCTATAATGAGGGGTCTAGTACTTCGAAAAGCATGGGATGGTTCATGAGCTTTAATAGTGATGGTGGTAACATGGTTTGTATAAATATGCCCCATAATGTTATTGTAATCATAAGGCATGTTGTTGTAACCCATGCTATTAGTATGGGTATTATGATCCTGTTGATTATGATTCTGGACTTGAGCTTGTTACCACTAATTTTGTCCTTGGTTTTGATTGTTTATTGCTAGTTGTTGAATATGTCTAAGAAATGGATCTTTATAGATTCCCATATCCTGATTAGTGTTTTATGAGGCAAGCTTGAATTACACTTCACCTCTTTCAATCAAATCTTCAATCAGATGTCACAATTGAATACATCGATAAGCACCATGACCAACAACATGATGGAAGTTGTAAAATTCATCTGCTTGATATCAATTGAGTTTGGGTTGATCTTCAGGAAATGACCTTGGTATAGGCCACACAATCAAATTAACTGCTATGAGCTTTTGGAATGCAGCCTCAACAGGGTCTCCCAACTCATTAAAGACTCTGTATTTATTGAATCCCCTTCATGGAGGGACTCCTTGCAAAGTAGTCAGTGGATTTGGTGGATCTAATTGTGCATTTGGAGCTGGCAGAGCCTGTACCATTTGTACATGCCTAAATTTAATTAGTCTATTTCCTACCATGATCTAGTTTTTGTTAAACCCCTTGGGTTTCTCTATTACAACTTGAACAAGTGATTGGGTTTGATTGGATGTTTGTCACTATGAGTAAATCTTAACAAGGCCTTTAATGATAAACACCTTCTCAATCTACACACCCTTGTCTATAATTTCCTCGAATGTGTTTACACGAGTGAGTCATAGATTATGCACCACCCCAGGGTGTAGGTTTTGTGCAAAAATATCAGCCAACTATTTATCTAGTAAATTATGTTGAAAGTGTCTGACTAATGCTTTCCACCGTTGTAGATACGATGTGAAGTATCCATCTCGTTGTTTGACTTTGCATAAGTCAACTACAATCAACTCATGTTCAATATTGTAAGAGAAATGGTTAACAATTTTTTTAGATAGATCATTCCAATCTGCCACCGATCCCTTGGGTTACTTAAGGAGCTAGTCTAAAGCTTATCCCATTAAACTTCATAGAAACAAGTGAATCAAATAAATGTTGTTATCAGCTACCTCTTGGCATAATACAAAAAATTCTTGAATATGTTCACGAGGGTCACCCTTCCCTTTGTATTTATCAAATTTGGGTGCCTCAAAATGAGGTGGAAATGGGACTTGAAGAATATTTAAATCTAACAGATAGGGACATATCTCATCAAATTTGTATTTCTTGACTCGGTTTCCATCTCCAATCGTGACACAATTTCTTTCATTAAATTTTGCTCTTGCATGTTTGGTGCATTGGTAGGTGGAATATAATTTTGTTGGGGTGGCATGTGTCCCTGTTGCATTGATTTGTTAAGGATATAAACCCTACGATCTGCAACTATGTTTTGATTTACTCCTTTAGTTGAGTAGGTGGGCGACTGATTATTGGGTTGATAATCATTCCTTAAAATCTGCCACCATGAATTGTAAGTGTTTTATTGATTTTGGGGAGTCGGTGGTTGATTCACCAAAGTGTGTGTTGGTCGAGAGGAACTTGCCAAAGTGTTTTGAATAATTTCCTCAATAATTACTACATGTTTCATTCCTTGATTTTGTAAAGGAACAAGAGGCTCTTGATGATTGAAAAATGTATGCTCCATGTCTGGCAAAACATTTTGTGAAACCTCTTGTGTCTTGTTTTGTTTAATTGAAACACCATGAGCTATCATAAATATGTTCTCAATTGGAGTATGATGTGTTTGTTCTACTACATTCTCTTGTTCTTTGGAAGCATTGTTGTGTATTAAAGTGGTAGCTAAAGAGTCAGTCAAGTCCACGATAAGTTGATTTGTGTATCGTTGACTTTATTGAAATTGGTAGCAAGATCTTGTTCATTGGGTGTTGAATCTATAAGTGCTTCCTTTCCTTTGCTAGAAGAAGCAATGTTTGATTTTGAAATACGAGTGAGGGATTGTTCTTGATGTTGTTCTTCTACCCTAACCAAGGTATGCAATTATTCCATAGGAAAGTCTGATGGCAATCTAGCACTTGATTCAATCAACCTTAGGAGGGCTTCATCTTTGTCCTTTAAGGGTTGATGTTGAAAATAGTCTTCTTCAGATCCTACGGTTGTTGGAATGTCTTCAAACACCACATAATTATCTTATTCATCATAAAAATGCTCTTCCTCATAGCTAGGGTTGTAAGAGACCCCATTATGAGTATACCTTTGTGTCATGTCTAGAAGATTATTCTCTATGTTTGTTAAGATTTGAAATATGTTTTGCAAACATTTAAAATGTGTGCTTTAATTTCTTCAAATAAGTGACAAGGTAAAAAGAGACTATAATAAAATAAGTGGCATAACACCACACAATTAAATTACTCAACTTTGGTGGGTTAAAATTGTCAAATTGGAAGAGGGTATGATAACTTTAAAACCTAAAATGCAAGATAACACAACAAACTTAGGTCAAAGATACATCAATATCGTAAAATCTAGATACAACTATGATGAGTTGTGACTATAAAATTAGAAGAGGGTCTTTATGATTAGGAATATAACAATACGAACCAATAAACTCGAAATATGAAAACACACAAGAACCTCTAAGTATAAAGTTAAAACCAAACGAGCAACACAATGTTGCCACATGGTAATAGGATGTAGAATGGTCCTAGGATTTAGAGAGTGAGTGAATGCAAGATAAACTAAGTCCAAAATGATAATAACAATGATGATGAGTCTATATAACGACTTTCAATCCAAATGGAAAATCATACCCAAGTTACTCAAACCAAGTACAAACGGCGAACTAATAACACCCTAGCCTAGAACTTAGAAAGGCAAGATTTTGAATTTGAATTAAAAATGAAAGACTTGGAGATTTTTGTAAAATGGTCTAAATTCAAATGGGAAGTATAACAACATTTTTTAGAAAAGATAAACATGATGTTTCAAATGATGATTTGAACAAGGCAAAAAATGATTTTGATTTGGTCAGCATAATGCCTCCTTGTTCAAATAAAATGATGGATAATAAAGGTATTTGGTTGTGAAGTGTTTTGGTTTTCAAACAATTTTTAGACTAAAAAAGACCAAGCAAGTAAAGGATAAAATTAAAAAATAAAACTAAGTATAACGTCCAAAGTTCTAAAACTGACAAGGTTGCATGGTATTGTCAAATTTCATCTATATATGTACTCTTGAGATAATTTTAAGTGTTAATCCAAAAATAAAAGGGCATGAATAAGTAGGGTTTTTACACCCCCTTCTCTTAAGAGATTGTACAATGACATGGAACTTTGAGCTACTCACCCTGCATCAATAGTATATATGTGGCAAGTGGGGTTTGTTCTAAAACTAAATTTTTGTGTATCTCTAAATGGTCCCAAGTATAATTAAAACAAGGGATGCTCATGTCATCTGGATCTACATCAACCAACTTGTTGTGAAAAACTCTTATTCTTTTCACAACCACTACATCCATCGCATGCTCAGTGTAATGTAATGTTCGAGTTGCCTCTACGGTTCAAGGCGGTATCTTACTAACAGAGTTTGCTTAACCACTCAAGCAAATGCCATAGTAAGTTGACTTCAATTTATATACCCCACTATGGAGTAGGGTTGAAATGATGCTAGGAGATGAATTCCTAGATCAACGCTTCCCTAAAGAACTTGTGAGGAGGCTTTGAACTCCCGCTCACAAGCAAAGTTGCATAAAAATAAATGACAAAGTGAAAAGACTTTAAAGTCATGTTTGGATCACCCAATTCATATGTATTTGGGGAGGGCCTTGATGATGTTATTTTCATGATTTTTGGACTAAAAACAACAAGGCAAAGAAAGAGCTCTTTGTTGGGATATATATAACCAAAAGCACACAATTGATTATCAAGCAACTTAATATGCGGAAATTAACCAGAATACACAAGTAACTAGAATTCAAAAATAACACATGATATGAGAGACAATACACAACTTGTATTAAAACTCTTTCAGAAGGAAATACAACAAAGAAGGCTGCCACAGTTCTTCTTCCTTACACACCTCTAGGGCTCCCACACCTCTAAGGCATAAACAATAAATCTTCCCTCAAAGCTCTCTCCCTTAGGTCCCAACACCCAACTCAAACACAGAGTTGGTGTTCACCTTACACCTGTGCTCCACGCACTCCACAAGTGCTCCACGCACTCCACAAGTACTCAACGTACTCTAAGTAGATCCCACCTGATTCTGCTCCCTGTTGTGTTGCTGTCCTCTCTGATCTTGCACACCTGCAAATCAATCTGGTTCTACACACTTGTGAACCTTGACCTTGCACACACATACACCTGAAAATCAATGATCTTACTTACCATGCAGATCTCCTATCGTAGCCATGCTCACCTGATGACCAAGATCATACATACATGAAGAACCCAGCTAATTCTCCAATCCAGCACCCACACTTGGTGTTGTGGCACTAGGAGGAACACACCATTGCTCACCTCACACACAGAAGGAGCTTATATTATTGCTCTCTTACTCTCTATCACTAGTCTACAATACAACCAATTAGTCTCTTAAATAGATCTCGTGCAAACAATAATTAGACACCTAATTACAATAATTAGATCTGCAGCTTCTAGTCTAAATTTGGCTCTTGACATGCAAACACTTAGTTCGTTAGCTAACTACCGATAAAACACTCACAGTCGAACCACACAGGTGACCGACGTCGGTCCCTGTCTACCTAGGGGTGCCGACGTCGACCGACATCTGACCGACGTCGATTGCCTTCTTGCCTTATCCTGTCGACGTCAGTTGGCCTGACCGACGTCGATGTCTGTGACACTCCGCAACCCTTCTGCAACCTCCTCCATGTCTGCATCAATGAAGCTTTTAGCTCCACAACCTAACAATCTCCCACTTGGAGATAAATAGTTGCACTGTACCTGTACCTGTACCCTATCTAATATGTTTCCTGGTTTGTATCCCTCTTCAAGCTCAATCTTGAAGACAACACACCCTATGGTGCACCTCCTGTCATCCGAGTACCCTGCCACATCCGAACCTACAAACCCATGTAGTGAAGTCTTGACCCTGAATAACATGAATCCCTGTTGCTGGTCCCTCTCACATCCCTAAGAATCCACTTCTCCGAATTGGCTCCTAACTCTCTGACAACACCCACTGCTTGGGCAAACTCAGGTCTATACCAGACCTCATGTGATTTCAGACACTGAACTGTCCAGCCCTTAGTGTGCTCCAATTCTGCATCCTGAACCTCGCCAACACCTGATTCACATCAGCTCCCACTGGAGACAAAATCAACCTGTGATCCTCCATGTCTCCCATGCCAAAGAATTTCGCTGCTCCAAATTCTTCATAGCAAACCACTTAACTAATCTTACCCTTAGCTCAGCAAAACCCTGTATATACAAACCCTGCTAGCAAACCATCCACATACAGTAACAGGATAATGTCACGACCATCATCCCCCTGGTAAGACGAACCACAGTAGTTACCCTGACATTGACTAAAGTCATGCTTTGTCCTCCCCCTGTCAAAACCTGTACCACTGTCCTGCAGCTTCCTCAAGACCATATGACTTGGTCTTCCATCTCACGTGTCCGTTCTCTCTATTCTTCAACTAAGGTATCCATTCGTCTTTGTGCTTTCATACCTGCTGGCAACCCTACCAAATCTCCTGCTTGGTTCTGCATCATATACCTGCCATGCTCCCACTGTTTCCTGGATCCTTCCTGCTCTGTAATCAGCAACTAGTATAAAGAAGAGGAACAACAAATTTGAGGCTTACTTACCACCTTCAGTCCTCCATATGGGCGTTTGAGACTCCTTGACAGCTTGCTGTCCACCCAAAATCCGTTACAGTGACCAACCTCGATCACCACACAGCCTGCATCCGATCGACGTCGGTTCCTGTGCCTGCCCTGACTACCAACCCTGCCGACGTCGGTGTCCTCCTGCTGCCGACGTCAATCCTCGTGACCGACATCGATCTTACCTACTATCGACATCGGTTTGCCTACCGACGCCGATACCTGTGTTTTCCTGTAAGTGACGACTTTTTACCCACGAGCTCCTTTGAATCAAAACCCATGTCCAAACTGCCCTGCTCAGAAGTATCCAGCACCATCCACTGGTCTCTATCCGCCATCTCCTCCAAGAACACCAAGGCTTTCCAGTTCTTAAGCCTATCAAATATATCTATCTTCTGCTTAAGAACATGCATCTCCTTCTTGCTCATATGACCAAGCCTACGAAGCCACGTCTCCGCAATAGAAGAAGAATCAGTAATATAAACAAGTAGATAAAGAATACTTGTTTTCTTACCACCAGCTAATTCAAGTGCATCCACTGTGAGAGTTCTTGTGCATCTCTCATCACCCAACTTTTCTGAAGAAATTAGTTGCATCTCCAAACTTGGGACCTGCATGACCTCCTTCAACACCCATGTGTTGACAATTTACAATTTCAGCTTCACTTCCCCTTTGCCAATTCTTTGACAAGGCTCACCAGCGCCTCTCCCTGGGGCTGCATGAAAAGAGGCAACATAATCTGTTATCCAAGATTTAACTTTATCCAAGAAACCTCCCAAAGCATCCTGTGCAACAACACCTGCAACATCTACATCTTCAGTTCCTTCATGCTGATCTGCTACCAACCAACAATCTTCTTTTACCTGCTCTTTCTTTCCATAGGACCGTAAGTGACCATCTGTGCTTTTCAACTCCTCCATTCTTAGCTTACTTTGATCTGCCATTGCTCTACTCCCACTCAATCAGAAACCCCTGAGAGTGACCTGTAACCAAACACAAAACCTGCTCCCTGCAACCTTAGCTCTGATACCACGTGTTGGGATATATATAATCGGAAGCACACAATTGATTACCAAGCAACTTAATATGCATAAATTAACCAGAATACACAAGTAACTAGAATTCAAAAATAACACATGATATGAGAGACAATACATAACTTGTATTAAAACTCTTTCAGAAGGAAATACAACAAAAAAGGCTGCCACAGTTCTTCTTCCTTACACACCTCTAGGGCTCCCACACCTCTAGGGAATAAACAGTAAATCTTCCCTCAAAGCTCTCTCCCTTAGGTCCCAACACCCAACTCAAACACAGAGTTGGTGTTCACCTTACACCTGTGCTCCACGCACTCCACAAGTGCTCCACGCACTCTACAAGTACTCAACGTACTCCAAGTAGATCCCACCTGATTTTGCTCCCTGTTGTGTTGCTGTCCTCTCTGATCTTGCACACCTACAAATCAATCTGGTTCTACACACCTATGAACCTTGACCTTGCACACACATACACCTGCAAATCAATGATCTTACTTACCATGCAGATCTCCTATCGTAGCCATGCTCACTTGATGACCAAGATCATACATACATGAAGAAACCGGCTGATTCTCCAATCCAGCATCCACACTTGGTGCTGTGGCACTAGGAGGAACACACCATTGCTCACCTCACACACAGAAGGAGCTTATATTATTGCTCTCTTACTCTCTAGCACTAGTTTACAATACAACCAATGAGTCTCTTAAATAGATCTCGTGCAAACAATAATTAGACACCTAATTACAATAATTAGATCCGCAGCTTCTAGTCTAAATTTGGCTCTTGACATGCAAACACTTGGTTCGTTAGCTAACTACCTGTAAAACACTCGCAATCGAACCACACAGGTGATCGACGTCAGTCCCTGTCTACCTGGGGGTGCCGATGTCGGTTGCCTTCCTGCCTTATCCTGCCGACGTCGGTGTCTGTGACACTCCGCAACCCTTCTGCAACCTCCTCCATGTCTGCATCAGTGAAGCTTTTAGCTCCACAACCTAACACGCTTTTGATCACCCGAGTTCCCTAAAGGAAATAAAAAAGAGCATACAAGCATCGATCATTTTGTGAAAATAAACAACTTTAGAAAAACAAGCATAAAATAAAATACTTTTAAGAGTATGTAGTCTATGTGTGAGTTTTTATTTTAATGCACCAAAATGAGATGTTTATTAAATTTTGGCCCCTTGGCCTTGGTTGGAAACTTGTAAAAAATTTCACAAAACAACTAAGCATAAAGTTGCTAACTTCCTTTAAGCACCAAATGAAAAGTTCAAGACTTAATCACTTTCAAACTTGTGCCTTTTTACAGCTTATGACCTACAATTTTTAGAGGGTTTATGTCTACCTTGAAGCCAAAATATAAATGAGAAAACATGATTTCAAAACTTGCTCTCAGGTCTCTATTTTCTTATCATAGAGACCAACATCGATCCACACAAGGACCGATGTCAGTTCACTGAAATCGATGCTAGTTAGTTCACAGAGGGTTAACACTAGTTGTTGGTAATCGATGTTGGTTGCTATAAAAATGCAAGAACAAAACATGGGTTTCACAACAAAGTTGTTAGCACAAACAAGCATAAAAATAAAAAAGCTCTCTGGATCTTGCAAGAAAATAACCAAGCAGAGATTACGCAAGTTTATAAAACACATTATAACAACTAAAAACTTAAAAAAAAAACCCATAAATCAAACTTTTTGCCATGTTCAACCCTTCACATAGTGACTGATGTTGGTTTACAGGAGATTGACGTCAGTCAAACTGAATCGATGTAAGTCTCTATGTAAATTATGTGTTGCTAAAATAAATAAAAATATGTGAAAATGAAGGTAAAACTTGATTTTTAGAAACTTTTAAGCATTAATTAAGAGATATAAGAGTTACAAATTAGTATTCTTGCTTGTATGGGATGTGTGGTCCCGTCAGGTATGCCAAGATGTAGAGTAGGAATCCAAACTGAGTTAATTCAGGCATTAGTCAAGTAAAACCCATAGAAACATAAAGAACATAACTCACTAAGCCAACTCCCTCACAAGGTTTTGCAAATGAAATCTAAGAGCTATTGAAAGAAGAAATACAACCATCAAACCTTCCCAAGAGTGTCCCTCCTCCAAGTGTGGCTAAAAAATGTGATTTTTCCCTTGATTTGGTGCTCCAAGTCTTTGTCAATGATGAGTGGCTTGCTCCATCATCTCTCAATGCACCAATGAACTAGACTCATAAAATTGATCAATGTATGTCAAATAGTTGAAGCTATTCTATTGCAAATTTAGCATAATAACATTACACAAAAATAGATTGAAAGGATGAGTGAGGACCCTTGTATTTATAGATTTTCGAAAATGATCATAATCAACCATGATCATTTATCTTGAGATCAAGATGTGTGGCACTAGATCAATTCAATTTCGGAGGCCCAATCCATAAATATCTCCATTAATATTTGGAAGAATGGGGCATTAATGAGGCATGGGAGGGCTTACACCAGATATTTATTCCATTTATGGCTTATGGATGCCACCCCACTGATGATGTCACTAGATGATGGAGATATTAGACAAGAATTTCCAATTAATAGATCTTCAATAACTTCCTTGGATTTTTCACTTATGCTCTTAATTTGGTTTAATTTGCTTATGTTGGATTAATTAAATTTTATGTAATTCTTTGGAAATTAGTTTCTCACTTAATCAAATTGGTCAAAATATCAATTTACTGGGTTGTAATTTGACTAGAGTATAATTAGAAGGTGTCAATTGTGTATGGACCAATGCCCCAATTAAAGCATTGTGGACGCGAAATAACACGTGCATGTGTTGTGTGCTTATGAATTAAAAAATTCAGTGGTCCAGAATATCATTTTGCATGGTCATAATTTGACTCGAAATGATTTGGAAACAAATAATAATCACATAAAATGCATTACCCCATTCATGGATACACTAACCTAAATCAACACTTGTATATGACAAGCTCAAACTATTTAGCACATTTTAATGATTTTGGCCCAAATTATGCATTGTCATAGAATTTTGAATAAGATTAACAATTTCAGCACAATGGTGATAGGAATTGGATGTCTACAATCTCTACCTTATTTAATGAGTGGTAGAGTTTGTTGTTACACCATTAGTCATTTTCTCTTGATGAAAGATTGTAGGTAATGATCTGAAATGTCAAGCAATAAACAAAAATATAGTTATTTCAAAAATATTGTAATTGATTTGTATGGACTATGAAAACATAAAATCTTTAATATATATAACTTTTTAATGACCCAAATATTCTATTTGCCTTTCTGATTTACCTTTTTTTATTAATGTAATATAACAAGATGAAACTTTAGGATAAATTCATATTGCTAAAGACATGTTTAAATTAATCAAATTTGAGTGTTACGATAGAGTATTATTGCAATTTACTATAAATGGAAATGACTTAAGGGATTAAGATACTTAGCTTGTTTCGGGTCCATGCAGGTCTGAGATTGTGAAAATGACATAAAAGATTGGAAATGGACTAAGAGCCGTTCAGATCAAGAAAATAGATGGTTGGTTCTACTTGGAAAAGTTTGTCAACGTTTAAATCCCTGCATTAGACGTAGGAGTTTGCCTTTTGCTGGATCCATCCCTATAGACTATGCATCACTGTTTTATATTAGATCACTACACGTGCTTGTAAATCGTCATTTTATGTGATATTAGTCATTCGTTGTGTTCACATAATCCATAATCTCATCGCTTTCACTTTGAAACCCTATCTCCACTTTCGACATTAAGTTAATGTGCAACATAGAGAAGAGTGATGGGTTGAGCTAACCTCAACTACTCCCCAATTAATGGTTGAACATTGCCTACATATCCAATAATCTGATGAGGGAAATCAACCTGCATATAGTTCTTTCCTTTAAGTGTATATGTGCAATCGTGATCCTCTATTATGGATGTCCAATGACAAAGTCGACTTAGCTTAGGTACTTCATATTTGTCTAAGACTTGTTCTTTGTTATTGATTTCTAATTTGGGAAGTTTAGGACGATCATTCTTAATGTGCAAATGTGTATAAAAGTTTTTATGGTCAATGCTAGATGAGGAATAGGCCTAGACTTATTGTGTAAAAATATGAGACTCTTTGGATAACTTTTCATTCTATTGACATGTGAAATGTACGCGTCGACCCATAAAGATAATTTGAATTTAGAAAATGATTGTTGCTTGGTGTGCAAGCAAATCCGATAAATACAAATGATGATAGAAACCTTGAATCGCCCGAGTATTAACAAAAGCATCTAGAAAGACATGAACAATGATTTGATAATTTGGAAATAATCTCAATATAATATTATGCAGGGTAGGCACATAATAGAAAATCTTTGTAAGTGATTGACAACAAATCAAACAGATCGAATCCATAAAAACAAATAAATAGATTAAAAAAGTATGTCAAAACTATATGTATACACATAAATCATGTGTGATAAAAATACGTCAAAACTTACATTATCAAATATCTAATACTAAATTTTATGTTGACATTTTCATATGAAAGCATGTGCGCTATCACAAACTTTGGACATCAAGCATTCAAATCCACTAATAAAAACTAGTCTTCTAACCACACATCCCTTTAAAATGCGCCCGTTTTAAGGAGTCATTTTTCGAGAAATACGGTAAGGCTTCACAAAATATAGCTCCGCAGATTCTTTTAAAGCTATAATATATGAAATTATGTTTTATAGCTTGAAATAAGCAGGAAAAGGAGGCTAAATTTGAGAACTGCATCCTGTAATCATTTTTTGTGATATTTTTCTGTCTGAAAATTTAACCGCCAGGGTTTCGAAATTGGCATTTTGGAAAGAATTTTTAGAACGGCCTAGGGTTTTGAAAATTGCGTTTTGCTTGAATGTTATAATTTTTTGTGTTTCTTTCTGCAAATTCAAGGTTTCTCGTTGAAAACTGAACGGCCTTTAGGGCCTGGAAAACTCCATTTTGTCAAGAATTTTCTAATTTTTTGTTTTTGTGACAATTTAAGGCGTTTAGGTTTCGGATAATTTACTTTGGAGAACGTGAGGTCGAGAATGTCAGGAGGCAGTTATTCAAGTCTCCCAACCAGTCACCTTCTCGGGTCTGTACCGGTGCGTATATTTTACTCTTTTATTGTTATTTTTTAGTTAAGTTTTATCTTGCAGCTTCTTTTTTCAACTTTTTTTTTCACTCTAGTGTTTATTTCTACTGGTTATGCGTTCGAGTCTCATTGACTTATTTTGATGTTTTTTAGTTTAGTTTTAGCTTGTAGCCTTGTTTTACCTTTTTTTTTACGCTATTGTTTTATTTCTATTGGTCGTTCTTTCGAGCCCGAACGAACTTTGTTATTTGTTAACATTAATAATATTAAAGAAAAAAAAAATCTGGAAACAACTGTGTAGATCTAAAAATTTCTCCACACGGGTGTTTTTAGAAATCTTTATCATAAATTTAAACGGTTGTTTTGTTTTTAAGTAATTGAAGTTTTTACAGTGCAATATTTTTCCATATCATTGTAATAATATTTATTTTTCTGTTTTTAAGAAACTTGAGTTTTTTAATCTTAAGGTAAGATTACTTTTTGAAAGCAATTGGAGTTTTAGTAGTGCAACATTATTACATATCATCTTATGAATATATCTATTTTATTTTTAATATCATCTTAATAATATGTATTTTTTATGAATATCATCTTAAGAATATATCTGTTTTATTTTTAAGTAATTGGAGCTTCTGCAATGCAATATTTTACATATCATTTTTCAGTACAATCCGTTTATTTAGCACTAGTCATTTCTTTCTTTCTTAAGTTGCCATGTTTACCGTGTGTATATAGTTGCTTTGAAATGATATAGGGCTTGGTATTTTTTTTCCCCTTAATAAGGAAAGAAAATCATCAAGAAGTAAAATTACATGGTTATTTGGCCATGTTTTTGAGGATTGGGACAATTGTTTTCATTTTCATTTAATTTATTTTAATTTACTTTTTTGGACTAAATAGTGGGGGTTCTATTTGGGCACCCGTCCTTTGAGAAAAAAATCTTTTATAACCATAGTACCAGGCACCATTAGCAGCTACAAGGAACAGCATGAAACCATCGTCCAAGCTCTAATGGAGACAAAAGATGCTGTTCAACAGATCAAAGGTCCACAATACCACTACACCATAATAAAACACCACAGAACAGCTGCTTAAGAAATCTAATAAACATGAAGAGTTCATTCAAACTTGCAGCTTACAAAAACTACAGCAGGGTGGCAACCTTAAACCCACATCCACTAGATGCAGGGACAAAGCCTCGAGCCCACAAAACCAACGACTATAAACAACAGACAACTGGAAACCAATTAAGAAGATCATACCACAACCAACAACTAGCACCAAATGAAGCCTGCTCAAACCAGTCTGCCACCACACCCGTGGAGCTCACGAGATGCTAGTGACTAGCAGGACTCCTCCAGCCACCCTCAGCCAGAGTGAGATCCAGCTTCTTCAATTCTGCAAGCTCTTTAGAGTTGACTGGGACCATCTGCTCCACCAATGCTAACACCGCTTGAGCCTTCTGAATCAACCCCACTTCCTTTCCTGGCCTTCAACGACCCCATTTTGCTGGGTGAGGTTCTAGCATGGGAAAACCTTTCTCTTTAATGGCTCCAAAGCCCTCCGGAAAAGGGAAAAAGGAAGCTCTAGGTTCAAGATTTTCAATATAATCAACCAATTTGAGGCTTGTCCTTGGTCACTTAGCTAGATTAGCATTTAGCTCTTTAATCTTTGCCTTAATAAGGTAAATGGTATCCTATGCAGTGGGGAATGGCTTATTTGTTAGAGGCTCTTGGCATGTACACATGGATTTGGTAGTCATACGCCATGGGCATGTTTACCTTTCTACCCAGGGGGTGCACGAAGAGCTCCTGCAATTCCTCCTTTGAATGAGGAGAGGACAAACAATCATCTCCAATGATAGACCTCACAAAGATGAGTGCACAATTGTCTCTTAGCTTAAAGGCCACCTTAAGAACACCTAAAGAAACACTCGAAATCTCCATTTGAGCACCTGCAATGTGGCTTCTTTGCATCACATTTCAAAGAGCCCATCAAGAAGAAAACTAATGCAAGTGCAGGAGCTAGAGAAGCTAGACTGAAATAAGAAAAAGGGGGAAGGTCTGAGAGCTGTCAACTCATGCATAATGACATTGCATGGGAAATCCATTAAATATCATCTGCCACCAAGCAATCTCACTAAAAATACAAGTGGACACCTTGAAAAAAGAGTGGGAATTAAAGTGACAAGGGGAAATATTCCTTAATAAGATTTTATAGGCCATTTCAATCCATGGGGAATCCACTTTAAGCTTCTCTGACTCCACTCTAACATTGTCTAGGTAGTCAACAACCTTGTTACCTTCACAAAGACATTGATAGTGCAAAATCCCTATGAAGGACGAAAGCAACTCCCTAGCTTTGCATAGAATGGAAGATAGCCACCAATCCAAACCTCAACCATGACTTGAAGCATACCAATCACAATTTGAGTCTTATCCACAACTCGATGAGAACTAACACTTTGAATTGTTAGCCTTTGACTATGATCTAAAACCAAAGCTTCAATGACATTGTTGGGTGACAATATAATAATGTGTTCCACATTTTGGATTTTTGAGACGATAGACACTCCAATCTCCCTCCCAAAAAACTTGAGTTTAGTTGGCTGAAATTACCAAAACTTATTTGTTTTATGTTATATATAAAAGATGTAGTAAATACACATTTCTAAAAATAAGGTTTTTAAAGTTGTTCTTATGATCTATTTTTTTGTTTATTTTTTAAATATTTTTTGGTCTCTGAGTGAGACACATTATTATATTTTGACTATGTCACTGATTTGAGAGCAAAGAATAAGCATTAATACACAAATTGAGCAACAATGAACGATATCCCTTTTCGAGTCAAGCATTGGGTTGCCTCGTGTCACTTCATTGAAGTCCAACTTAAAAAACTCGGTATGGGGTGGGACCCCTGCCTTGTGCTCTCTAGTAGACTTACTCCTTTTACTAGATAACCCCCTTATTGGATGGGAGCTTGACCATCTTTTAGCAAGAACTCATCCATTTATCCCAAGGAGAGAAACTCATAACAATGCCCAAATAAGCTGAAGAAACAATCTCTGAAATTCTAGCCTCTGATTTAGCACAAACAATCTCTATTGAGGAAGACACATCATTGAAGGTTCTCTGATTCCTTTCGATCCATAGTTGCCAAATGATTGCTTACATGATAGACTGCCTAAGGCGCAAAAGAGAAGATTTGGACATAGGCCATGAGAGGCAACTTTAAGGGATTGGGGAGTCTACTAGGCCAAACTGAACCTATTGGTGATAGAACCCCAAACTTTGAAGGTGAACGAACAATACAGTAGCAAGTGATCAATGGATTTTGACGTTGTGAACCAAACACATCTTAAGTGACCCTAATGTCCTCTTTTCGACAATTGTTAAAAGTTACAGGCCATCCACCCAAAAGAATTTGCCTCAAGTAGACCAAACATGTTTAGATTTTATCAAAACCTTTAAATCATGCCCATGTTCTTTGAGGGAATTGTATCTAGATTTCAATTTGTAAGCATCTGTGTGATCCTTGACCTAGATTTTGACATCATCCTTAGAGAAATTTGAAATGCTTCTAGACCAAACTTGGGAATATAAGACACTAAACTAATTGCCAAAAAGGGGAGCAACTCCTACAAGATAACATATCCTGCTGCAACCTAACGAACCCTATTCTTCCACCCAATAGTCCCTCACTTTGTCACCGATTGTCATTGTGCAGACCTATCGAAGCTTGTCAAGAATGGGTCACAAGGATTATGAGGGCCTACCATCACAAGAGTCTTGCCAAAAGTCGGTGTCGCTGTCATGTAGATCTCCTAGCTAAGATGAGTCAGAACAAACCCCTTAAGGATTGGACGAAGTTCTAGATGTGAGAGCTCTACATTAACTCTCTTGTAGTGAAATGCGACCTACTGCATCCTCATCTAGATAGTTTGCTCTCGGCATTCTACTCCATAACTGATTTACCTACACGTAAGGGAATATAGGATCCCCTTGCCTAATACCTCTTGACGAGCGGAAGAAAACCACCTAGCTTTCATTCACAAAAATAAAGAATCTAGGAGTGGAAATACAGTTGGAAATCCAAGCACATCAATCAAAGCAAAATCTAAAGTTATTGAGGACTTGGAGGAGGAAGGACCAATCCAAAAGTTCATAAGCTTTATTAGTATCAAGATTTAGGAACATTCCTTCCTCCTTGTGGGCCTTGACCGAGTGAAGCAACTCGTGTACCATGATCTCAACATCAAAAAATTGCTTGCCCTCTTTGAAACCTCCTTGTTCTAGAGAAATAATGTCCCATAGGATGGGTTTTAATCTTTTCGATATAATATTTGTGAGAAGTTTGTAGATGGTGTTGCAAAGAGAGGTAGGTGTGAAGTCATTGAAAGTTTAAGGATTTTTCTTTCAGGATCTAAGGAAGGCATAGTTGAAATCCAAAATCACTTCTTAGATTTTCACAAATCATCAGAGCTTTAACCATTTGGGCGAGGAGAATTCTCTTTAGCCATTTTGAAGACAACAGATTTAGCTTCTTTTAGAGAGATAGGAGCAGTGAGGGTTTCCTTTTGCTCATGAAAAACCAAGGATGGGATAATCCTTAGTAGGTCCTCTTAGGTCTCCAGTTTTGCCTCTCCTTTTGAAGAGAGGATTATTGAAAAATGTTGCAACCTCACTTCAATTACCTTCAAGATTAGTGAGGAGGAAGCCTTTATGAAAAAAAATCTATCTTATCCTATGGCATTCCTTCTTGCGACGATGGACTGGTGGAAAAATTGTGTTGTGGTCACCTTTAGCCAACCATGTTTGCCTTGATTTCTGGTATACCAAAAACTTCTTCCTCTAATAGCACTCCCTCGAGAAAGCTACGGAGCCTTGTTTCCTCTTCCAGAAGAGAATTGAAGTGGCCATTCTGCCATTCTGCGTTATAACAGCTATATTGTCCTCCAACTTCTTCCCAAAAAAGAGTTCCCAAAGGTAGGTTTTAAAGTATTTGAGTTTCCTTGCCAACTTGAATATCTTTGAACCAGCAACCTTAGGGCAGTCCTTCCACCAACGTTCCATCAAACTGAAAAGAGACTCATTCCTTGGCCTCATAAATTCAATCTTGAACATTATTGGACTATGTGGAGAGGAGTTAGGTTTAATACAAAACATTATTGGACCATGATCTGAGCTGTAGGTTTTCAAGATTTAATATTTAATGCTTCCATAGCCCATAGAATTATAAAATAAGCTTTTGGAAAACTCATGTAGGAGATTTTTAATCGAAGTTTCAAATCACACCACATGATCCATCATTAGGATGAACATGAAAAGGATATGCTAGGATTGCAGACTAGAGGCCATTCTATAGATAACTCTAGTCAAATACATGAATGATGCCAATTGGGCTCCACATGAATGATGCCCATTGGGCTCCACTATTGGAGAAAACAATAAATGAATTAGTCATTACATACATTAAATTATGTGTAATGACTAATCCATAGCATTAAATATTACCATCTCCTATACAAATCTTCACAACCTTTCACCATCACCTTTTTAAATGGTGATCCTCCACCACTATTAGTTGTAACAAAGTCTTTAAAGTCCACTTGCGATTGAGCTTCCTTAGAAACTCCTTCTAGCTTCTCTTCTTTGCAGATGAAAGCATTGAATTCACTTACATTGATGTGGGCCAAATCATCAAGAGAGTTCAAAAGAGTTGTGATATCCTCCCAATGACATTAAGAAGAGGCGAAGTAGGAGCATAGACACTAATCAAAAGGGCATAAAAGATCTCATGAAAGGTTTGGATACAAGCAACTAACCAATTTCATTTGGATGCAAGAATATTATTAGAGAATTTCTTCTGGTTCCAAAGCACACGAATCCCTCCAAATTGGCTTTTAGCATCCCACCAAAATTAATTCCCAAACTCTTTGAGATTTCAGCACCCATGACTTTCTTTCCTTTGAAGACATCTTAGTTTCTTGAACAATAATCACATCTATAGCATGAATCTATGCCTTACCTTTAAGAAAGCGTCTTTTTTAGGGGTGACGAGTCCCTTAGAATATAAGGGTAAGAGTTCCATGATTTCCTTAGAGGGTCTTTCACCTTCTTTTTAGCAAAACCTTAGTGATTTGGATTTGAGCTCCGTAGCATAGGATTTCCTTGATTTCTTTTAGATGTTTTTTAGATTTGGAATCCTTCCACATTTCTTCAAAGTCGAATCAACATCTGGAAATTTCTTTTTACTCTCCATCTACTTCAAGGCATGGAGCCTCTTGATGACCCTGCTAGCATTTTCATCTCTATTATTTGAGAGTCCTTAGAAGGCTTCACTCTCCTCCCCACTTGACCTATCATTTGGCTCCAATGCAACAAGAACCAAGGAATAGCGTCTTCCTCATGGTCATTTCGTGCAAGAAGGAGGTTTCTCAGCATAGGAATATATCGCTTTTCAATAATTTTTTTAGGAGTAGACTTTAAAGGTTGATTAGAAGCAATCTCATGTTGCAAGAAGAATTGGTCGTGGTGTCTATGTCTCAAGATTTTGGCTCTAGCTTCATATTGAACAACCGACCTTCATTGAAGGGGTATTCTTCCAAAACTATGCACGCAAAGGATATGGCTGCTTAAAATGGTTAGTTTTGTGACATAGACAACACCGCACAGGGAAACACTCATATTCCACAACCTAGATGTGGGCACCTCACAAGGTGGTGACCTCTAACTTTGTTGGTAAAGGCTTCGACAAATCCAAGAGAATGCACATCCTGGTCTAAGACACCAAAGTTTTCTCCTTTGTGGATTTGACCAGACATTGAAAAGATATTCCAACGAGCTTAAGACAATCCAATAACGACATTTCGGATGTCAAATTAAACAAGTAAGCCCGAATAGGGGTTTTTCCCATAGAATATATTTCTGTATTAAAACATAGAGTCCAGGGTTTGAGAAACAACCCTTGCATCTTTGTAGAACCAAAAGCCTCCTTTAAGAAGACTCAAGGCAAGAATCACAATTCCTTGAGGCTCCCTATTTGCATGGCACTGATCTTCTAATATAGTCTCTCGCTAAACGACCTACTAGACCCCTATATGACAACACACTAATATCAGGATCAATGATGTTGTCATCCAACTTGGATTTAGGTCTTTTAGAAGTGGTCTTAGTCACCCACAAGATAGCGCCCGAGTTGAAAAGTTTCTTGTCATCAAAACCCTTTTTGCCTAGGAAGTTGTTGCTATCATCCACCTCTAAAGTTGCACTCTTGCATTGTCGACTACCTTCCTTTGTTGAGTTGTCTATTAGTCCCAAGGAATTCAAATCTGCATAAAGTTACAAGGTCCCTAGGGTTTACTCATGGTTTATGATCTACACCATGTGGCTTAGTATGTTGGTGCAGTGAACAACCCTATAGTATTGGCAAGCAATCTACGGGTTAGAGAACATGCAATGGAAATCTCATAAAATGATTGAACCAAACACACATTCAAATGCGGAAGATTTTTAGAATAGTGCAACTTCTATTCAATATAAAGAATAGGGAAAAAAGTGCAGATGTGTACAATGTTTAGTAAGGTTGGGAATGCCAATTCCTGTGATTGGAAGGGGGAAACACTTCCTTTGATTTGCCTAGATTGGATGTGGGTTACATATGCATATGAGATGTTACATACTCAGGGCATGCTAACAACCTACTACCTAGATGCGTCTCTGATACTTTAAGGGTTGGAAAACTTATATATATATATATATATAAAAGAAGGCAATTAAATAAGGGAACAACTGCACAACAATTCATCTCTTGCTCAGGGGACTATTAACCTCCTTGTAGGCGTGGTGGTTGGACTCTAGTGTCGCAATATGTTGACAAATTATTTGACATGGCGCAAACTTGGCGAGTGAAGAGAGATAGATTCGATAAACTAAAATGAGAGAAGCAATACTAACAAAATCTTTAAGCTAACAAAATAAGAGAAATGGAATACACACAAGAATTCATCTGGGAAAACCCTTTCAGGTAAAAAATCTAACACAACTCCTTTATTGTATTAACTCAATCGTTACAGTACTATAATGCATTGTCAAGCTCTTTATTGTGCACAGAGACTCCTTTATTGTATTAACTCAATCGTTTATGATACGATAATGCACTGTCAAGCTCTCTACTTTGCACAGTGACTCCGTTATTTCCATTATTGCATTAACTCAATCGCTTACAATACAATAATGCACTGTCAAGCTCTTTATTATGCATAGTGACTCCTTTATTGTATTAACTCAACCGTTTACCATATAATAATGCACTACCAAGCTATTTATTGTGCACAACGACTCCTTTATTGTATTAACTTAACCATTCACAATATAATAATGCATTGTCAAACTCTCTACTATGCACAATGAGTCCTTTATTGTATTATCTCAATTGTTTACAATACAATAATGCACTACCAAGATCTTTACTATGCACAATGACTCCTTTATTGTATTAACACAATTGTTTACAATACAATACTGCACTGTCAAGCTCTTTACTGTGCACAGTGACTCCTTTATTGTATTAACTCAACCTTTTACAATACAATAATGCACTACCAAGTTCTTCTTTTCCCCTAAAATATGTGCAATTATATATAGGCACATCAAGTTCTTCTTTTCCCTACAATACCATGGTTATCGAAACCATGGGTACCAAAACAATGGTTTCTAAAGGCTAGTAGAGTGTAAAACTTGAAAAATATACAACACATTTCCAACAATCTCACACCTGTTGAATACTTTCCATAAGGGGCCACATGGCGATACCTTTAGTAGCTAAGGGCAGCGATGACCATTGATTTTCTGCACCAAGAAAACTTCTCAGTACTCATAGCCTTTTTTAGCCAATTAACAATGTTCTCCCTTGTATCTACTTTCTCTAACAATATCTCCTCCACCATTTCCCATACAAAAAGGTATTGCACATAAATATGTTTCGTTCTAGAGTGATACTCAGGGTTCCTTGCTAGACAAATTGCACTTTGAGAGTCATGATCTATCCTACAACTTTTTGAACAAACCCAACTGTGGAAATTAACCCTTGAAGCCAAACCGCTTCCGTGCTTGCTTGAGTAGCTGCCATGTACTCAGCCTCTGCGGTGGATAACACAACATTAGCTTGCCTTTTGCTCATCCAACTTACAGCGCCACCAAACAAGTTATACACATACCCACTGGTAGATCTTCGGCAATCAATATATCCAACCCGGTTCAACTCCACAAACCCCTGTAGACTCAAATCCTTGCTTTCATTAGATGTCCCCTGATGGTAGATTGCATGATTAGGTGTTGGAGATCGGTTGACTTAGTAACAATGAGTAGCCATTGCTTCAACCCATAGTTTTTGCTCCAAATGCACCCCACTCAACATGCTCCGGACCTTGTCCATCAACGTTTTGTTCATCCGCTCTATGATTCCATTTTGTTGTCGAGTGTATGGAGTTGTCTTCTATCTTTGCATGTTGCTCTGTCTGCAGGATTTGTTGAATTCCATCAAACAATACTCACCCACATTGTTTATGCGCAACACCTTGATCCTCTTCTCCATTTGGTTCTCCACAAGGGCTTTGAGCTCCTTGGAATTTCTTTAGAACTTAACTATTGGAACGCTTCACATTATATTAACAAAAAAATATAATTACAAAAGGTTACAAAGTAAAACAACTAGACAAATCACAACTCAAACTCCTTGCCAGAGGACAATTTCGGCTCAAAAAACCAAAGTAGTCGGTCAAGGCACGACTCAAGCAACTATAGATAACCATAACACAGTTCATTATGTGTAGGCCGCCGCCCCAAGGGGTGGAGGATCATCCTTGGGAAGCGCCGACCAAGCAGGGGGTTCCACGTCAGGAATCTTTGAAGCATTCTAGCCATCCAGGGGGTCATCATGAATAGTGATAGGCCAACCATCAGTGGGCTGCGCAAGAACAACAATGCTTGTCGTAGACCGTTGTGAAGGACTAGCATCAGACTTGCCATGAGAAGTCCAACCACCTCGTGGGGGAGGGCGAGGAGAAAAGTGGCCCCTTTCTTTTGGACCGACTTTTGCTTCTATGCCTCCTGGGAGGAGGTGGTGGACTGCAGGGCAGGCCGTCAGGTGGCACTTTAATTATGGTGCAAGGGGCACTCCCCCAGTGGTCGAGGAGCTCCTGTAGGTTGTAGAAGTCGAGAGCCATCTTCTCCACTTGGGCTTGAATTTGCAAATAAACCAACAAGATAAAAAGCTTTTCATTAACAAAAAATGAAATTCCACAGGCCTCATGATTTCTTTAGAACTTTGGATTTCTTCACAATGAAAAAAACTCGGGGCTTGTGAGTATAGTCATATATGAAAGTCACATAGTAGACAAACCTGCTTAGTGATGGAACTTCAACCAGTCGGAATACATCATTGTGGATCACTTGCAAGATTCCACTTGGTTGTGCAACACCTTTGGGGAACTTTACCGGTCTCTGCTTGCTGTAAACACAGTGTTCATAGAAGTTGAAATCCTAGGGATAATTCTCCATCCCTTCGGCCATATCTTTGGTCAACAACATGCATAAACCCTTCTCACTAATATGACCCAATTTTTGAGGCCAGAGCATTGTCTCCTCTACCGAGGCCAATGTGCACGTTCTTGCTTCAACCTTGGTCTTAGGAACTAGAGAACTATAACATGAGCCATTGACCACAGTTGCATCAAGCCGTAATAGATTACCAATGCACATGCCTCTTGCCAATACCATGGCTCCACGCACCATCTTGCACCCATCGTTGTTGAATGGCACCAACATCATTCATTTTGATCACATATATTTAATTCCTATCAAGGACAGGAATGTGCATGACACTTGGGAGAGTCTTGATCCTCCCATCTTTGAATCTTATCTTCATTATGCCTCTTCCCACAACTCGGTAAGTTGAGTTGTCTTCCAAAAAGACATCACCACCATTGTACTCTTCGTATTCGCAGAACCACTCCCTCGCAGGAGTCATGTGATAGGATGGGACTTGAATCAATCAGCCTTGCATCATTACATACATGCAAACTTGAGGCTATGAGATATATGTCTTCATCTCCATCAATGGAGACCGTTGAGGATTGCGTAGAGTTTGGTGGTTTGGCCTTATCCACCTTCTTTGCTTTTATAGTCCTTCTTGAAGTGCCTTGACTTTTTCGCAATTCCAACACTTCTTTTTGGATTTATTCGAAGTCTTCTTTCTCTCCTTCAACATCGAGCACTTTCCACTATTCTTCTACTTTCCTAACTCCTGCGAGTGACCTTGCACCATTAGTGTGTCGTTAGTTTGACAACCATCTACAAACTTTCGCCGCATCATTTTTGATAACAAAATTGTGACTAAATCTTCCACTTTTAGCTCCGATGTAGTACTATTGATAGCCATCACTAGATTGTTCCACGATTTTGGCAAAGAGCACATCAATGTGATAAACCTTTCTTCATCCATTTTGACATCCATGGATGATAACTGACTTAACACAATGTTGAAGGCATTTAGGTGCTCTACAACTGAGTCACCATCATTCCATTCACAATGAATATAGCTTCTTTTGTAGGAATAGTTTGTTTACTTGTGAATTGGCGTGGTACAACATTCCCAACTTATCCCAAAGAAGCTTCACAACATTTTTAGCGGAAACATTTAGTAGCACTAAATCCGACAAACATAACTTTATAGAACTTCTAGCTTTCCTATCAACCTTTACCCATTCTTTTGGTTTCATTCTCGTTGGTGGCGCATCTGCTACAACAGTCCACTGATCTCTATCTACTAAGAGATCTTCCATCTTGAGTTTGCAGATCTCTAAATGTTGACCATTGAATATTTTCAATTTCCATCCTTGTGCTTTCCATCACTTTCCTTTGTTCGAAAAAGTTCTCACACATAGAGCTACCATTCAAACAATAGTTTATCACATGTTAAAGAAACCCTAACTCTTCACATTAACTTAAGACCCAACTCTGATACCAAATTGAAGAGAAAATAGATGTGATAAACTCAAAACGAGAGAAACAATACTAACAAAATCTTTAAGCTAACAAAATATGAGAAATGGAATACACACAAGAATTCCCTTGGGAAAACGCTTTCAGGGAAAAAATTTAGCACACTAACTTCGTTATTGTATTAACTCAACCATTATAATATAATAATACACTACCAAGTTCTTTACTGTGCACAATGACTCCTTTATTGTATCAACTCAACTGCCTACAATAAAATAATGCATTGTCAAGCTCTTGTTGACCATTTAATATTTTCTATCTCCATTCTTGTGCTTCCCATCACTTTCCTTCACTCGAAAAAGTTCTCACACATAAAGCTCCCACTCAAACAATAGTTTATCACAGGTTAAAGAAACCCTAACTCTTCACATTAACCTAAGACCCAACTCTGATACCAAATTGCAGAGAAAATAGATGTGATAAATGAAAACGAGATAAGCAATACTAACAAAATCTTTAAGCTAAAAAATAAGAGAAATGGAATACACACAAGAATTCCCTTGGGAAAACCCTTTCATGGAAAAAATTTAGCACAACTTTTTATTGTATTAACTCAATCGTTTATGATACAATAATACACTACCAAGTTCTTTATAGTGCACAAGACTCCTTTATTGTATTAACTCAACTGTTTACAATACAATAATGCATTGTCAAGCTCTTTATTGTGCATAATGACTTCTTTATTGTATTAACTCAACTATTCACAATACAATATTGCACTGTCAAGCTCTTTACTGTGCGCAATGACTCCTTTATTATATTAACTTAACCATTTACAATACAATAATGCACTGTCAAGCTCTTTACTGTGCATAGTGACTCATTTATTGTATTAACTCAACCGTTTACGATACAATAATGCACTACCAGGGTTTGCTTTTCCCCTAAATATGTGCAAGTATATATAGGCACATCAAGTTCTTCTTTTCCCTACAATACCATGGGTATCAAAACCATGGGTACCAAAACCATGGTTTCCAAAATCATGGGTTCCACAACCATGGGTACTAAAACCATGGTTTCTAAAGTCTAGTAGAGTGTAAAACTTGGAAAATATACAACACATTTCCAAAAGAGAGTGTCACATGGCATGTTGTGTGACAATGGGAAGTTGACATGTGGATGTTGAGTGCTAGGACCGCTGTGCAGTGCAAAGGACCTACATGGTATGCTACGCAACACTGTGATAGTGCACATAGGAATTGCAAGGCTGCGCAAGTGGCACGTAATGCTGCAAGAGAATGCTCAAGTTGTAGAGCTCGAGAGACTCAAAGTTCTTGTGAGGAGTGCACAAACCTGCATGATAGTTGCACATAGATCATTGCCCTTCCTTGAGGAGCAATGGTGCCCATCGCGTCTTCAGTCATTTGCGGAAATTGAACTAGAAGTTGTTGAAGGTTGTATTACTTAGCCTAATCAATGTATTGCTCGACCTTGACCACTTGAAACAACTAATTGTGCCTTGGCGTGTGTGCATCGTTGTCACTTCAATGATCTAATCCTTCGATGTTTTGTGCAAGTGTTCGGGTTTCAAATCTGAAGGATGTTGAGTTGTTGCTGGCTCAAGCAAAGTTGGGAAGTAAGGCACAAGGAGTACCACATTGACGATTAGATGCAAATTGAACCACTACAGTAGGCCAAGAACAAATGCGTTTTCTCTAGTTACAATTAGTATGGTGTCTCGGCTTGATCTCCCTGTGTGGACCCTTGAAGCTTTCCTTCTGAAGATGCAAACAGACCTTATCGCTTGCCTTGAACACGAGGCATGCGATGCACGTCACGGTGCTCTTTGTAATTACGTTGTTGGTGCGAGAGTATTTGTTGAACCTGGTGGTGAAGACCTTGGATGTTTTAAAGAAATTTGTGTCTTGTCCACTTCCTTTTCCTATGCATGCTATTTTGTTCCACATGGTGCACGGTAGGATATGTCCAAGGGTGTTGCTAGTTGGAACTCGAGACACGTCTGGAATGGACTATGCCCCATAGAATTGTGCAAAGCTCTATTGTAGGGATGCTGAATGTAAAACAACTTATCCTCCCAAGTGTGCTATTGTAGATGCACAACAAATGAAAAAGTGTGCAGTTGATAACTTTTGTTTGTCCATCTGTCTAGGGATGAAATGTTGTAGACCAGTCCAATTGTGTATTCATCATATCCCACAAAGCATGCCAGAAGCAGTTGACAAACTGCAAGGTCATGCTCATACACAATGGATATTGGTAGCTCAAAATTAACCCAAACATGGTTAAATATTGAGCACATGGTTTCCCATATGTTGATGCTCTTCTTGCAAGCAACCATGATGTCCATCTTAGATAACCTATGCACTACAATGAACACAGTCATTTTGGTGCTTCATCATAAGCAAATCCAATCATGAAATCCATGTTGGTATATTCACATGGCTTGGATTGATTTGTCAAAGGTACGTAAAGTCCCAACTTTCTGTGTATGGGCTTGGCGATGTGACAGGGAATGCAAGACTTTATGTGGCATTCAATGTTTGTGTGCATGTGAGGCAAGTAGAAGTGTTGTTGAAGTGCTGCCAATGTCTTGGTGATGTTGAATTGCCCTACTGTTTTGGTGTAGTGTGCCTCTCGGATGAGTCTTTGGCAAGGTGTGCCATTAAGAACACAGACATCCAATGATGTAGAGAAGCTTGTCAGACATGTAGAAATTACGAACTTGTTCACGCTATGCTAGAGGGGTATAAGCTTTTGCAAAGTCACAGTTTGTTGAATAGAGAGATATCTTGTAAGAGATGGGGTGGTTGTGTGTGTCCAACACTGTGTTGAACATGTTTACCAGTGGTCAACTGAGGTAATATGCTGCCTTGTTATCTTTACCCTTATTGTGCGTTATCACTAGATGGAATTGTTACAACTAGGTCATCCACTTCATGTGGTGCACATTCTCTAGCTTGCTTTGCATATGCAGGAATTGAAGTGGATTATGATTAAAATGAATGATTGTCTCCATACCCAAGGTCTAGTGGCACCATTGCTTAACAACTTGTACAATGGTGTAGAACTCTTTTTCATAGGTGGAGTACCGCTGAACCATGTTGCTATCTCTAAGTGATATGCGACCGAATGTCCATGTTGTGTGAGTATTGTCTCGAGTGCATAGTCAAATGCATCTTTTTGAATCTCAATGGGGTGGATAATGTTGGGCATTGCCAAAATAGTTGTTGTGTAAAGGCATTGCTTGAGCTCCTCAAAAGCACGCTGTTGTATAGGTGTCCGGTGGAATGTTGCCTTGGCGTGCATGATGTGTTTGAGAGGCCATGTTAGTTGCGAGAAACCAAGAACAAACTTGCGGTCGATGTTGGCAAGTCCAAGAAAACTCCTCAACTCGATGAGATTGCATGGAGTTGGCCAATTGTAGATTACCTTGATCTTCTTTGGATCTACATGGATGCGTGATCGATGGTATAGCCCAAATATTGAATCTATGCAACGCCGATTGTACACTTGGCTAAGTTGGACTTGTGTTTGTGTAATGTGTCCAAGATGTGCGAGATTTGCTCCACATGCTCCTCCCAAGTTTTGTTGAAGATGAGGATGTCATCAAAGTAGTTGATGACAAAGGGGTTACTGAAGGGCTTGAGTAGGTCATCCATTAGGCACATGAATGTTGTTGGCGCATTGGTCAAACCAAAAGGCATAATCAACCACTCACATAATCCTTTCATTGTTTTGAATGTTGTTTTCGAAACATCTTCAATATGGATGAGTATGTGATGATAAAGTGACTTTAGGTTGATCTTGGTGAAGTATTGTGACCCCTAGAGTTAGTCTAGGAGGTTGTCAATGCCTAGAAGTGGGTACTGATTATTCACCATTATCTTGTTGAGCAGGTGATAATCGATACACAAGTGCCATGTTCCATCTTTCGTTGGCATGAGGACTATCGGCTGCCACAAGGAGGTGAACTTGGTTGAATCTTGCCTTGATCAATAAGTTTTTTGAATATGGCACCAAGTAGTGGACTATTTGAATGAGAGGATATAGGGACCAAATCAATATGATGTTTCACCACACAATGTGTTAGAATGCCTTTAGGTTTTACAAAGATGTCTCCATATTGTTGCAGTAACTTGTTGAGCATCTATGACGATGATTTCTTGGCATGACGTGTTGCCAATGCATGCTTCCTTGGCTACACAAGTGCTTTCGGGTGGACCATGAGGTGCGCAAACTTTTGTGTGAGTGAGATGAGCTTGGGGTATCGTTTGGCAGAGACAAAAGTGAGTTTGGTCATTGGTGGTGACTCCATGAGATTGAAGAAACAATCTTTGGGATAGACAGTCCAATGTTGTGATTTGTTTTGATATGTAACATCTTGGTCATACAATTACAACCTTCTGAGCAAGATGAAACTTACTTCTAGTGGTGCTATGCCACAAGTGACTATGTCCTCCACAGGCTTGACTTTGTACTGGAAAGTGCTTTGTTGTTGGCCTTGTATATCTTTCCCTTGCTAGAGCCACCCAAGAGGGTGTGGTCGAGGATGTGCTTTAGTGGTAAGACCTAGACGTTGAATTATATCTTGCACAATGATGTTCTTTTGGATCCCATTGTTGATGATGACATGGAGAGGTTGTCGCTTGACCCAACACTTGGTGTGAAAGAGGCATTCTTGTTCCTTTGGTAGAGGTGTTGGCGCTTAGACAAGAAGCATCTCGATCAGTGTCAGCTGCTAGCGCGGGACTTGATGTAGATTGCACAACCAAGGAGTGTTGTGCGCAACATTTAGAATTGTTGTGTGAGGTTGTGTGGTATTGGACCACTTGTTACCTTTGTTCTTCTTGCCTTTGTCTGGCGCAAAAGATGTTTGAGTCTTATGGTGTTGTGTGGCGTTCTTAGGCTGCTCTTCCTTGCGTGGAGTGTTATCTTTCTATGCAGGAAGGTTAGATGGTAGAATGGGTTGACTCTTGTGCGTTGTGCTAGATGAAGAGGAAAGGTTTTGCTTCATCCTTACCTTGGCTTCGATTTTGGTGGTGTTGCGGTATGCTTGCTCCAATGTGTTGGAAATCTAGAACTCCATCTTTGCACAAATATAAGGTCAGATCCTGTTGATGTACGTCAACACCTAAGTTACTTTGTTAGTCCTTGCGCAAACGGGTAGTGTAGTCATGGAACTCATTGGTGTAATCTTCTATCAACTATTCCTTGTGCTGGTGCAATTGTTGTGGCTTGATGTATTCATCCTCATAATGCTTGAGGGGATAATACTTCTTCAAAGCACTAACATGGAAGTCTCAACGGGATCCAAGTCTTTCTTGTGTTGCACGTTGAAGGTTTCCCACCAGCGGGACGCTTAAATGGACATCTTCAACACTGCAAAGGTGATAGTCTTTGTGTCACTGAAATGTTTGACCGAGAAGTAGGCCCCAAGTTGTTGAATCCAGCTATCCAATGTTATGGTGTTGATTTTACCTTCGAACATTGGAATGTCAAGATTGACTTGCACTTTGAAAGGGGTTTGCTGTTGAAACGATGAATGTGCAGGCTCCGCAGAAGAACGATTTGCTTGTGGTCCAAGCTGCAATGAGTTTCGCGGAACTGGCCAAAGAGTTCGGTGTGTTGCTCCTCGAGGGCGTCCCAAATGAGCTTTTAGACATCACGGGATGTCTCAATGAAAGTTCTTTGGGCTTCAACCATCTTGCTCTTGCTATGGTGTTCTTCCGAATACTCTAAAACAAAGTGACTAGTTTGTTCTTCGAGGGTCCTCTGTATGAGCTTTTGGACGTCTTGGGATGCCTCAATGAAATTTTTGAGGGTGTTAGCCATCTTGTACTTTCAGATACTCTGAAATAAAACCGATTGGGGGTCTTTTTTTCTCACGTTGCACTCTTGTGTTTATAGGCATATAAGATCTCTTGCTTTGATAGCAATGATTCACACCATAGGGCCTAGGATCATGGTGTAGTGGACAACCTTGTAGTATTGGCTAACAATCTATGGGTTATAGAACATGCAATGGAAAACTTATAACTAAAAGAAACCAAAAATGCATTTAAATGACAAAGTATTTGTAGAAAGGTGAAATTTCTATTCAATGTAAAGAATAGGGATAAAAGTATGGATGTATACAATGTTCAATAAGGTTGGAAATGCAAGTTCTCATGATCGGAAAGGGGAAACATTTCCTCAAATTTGCCTAGATTGGATGTGAGTTATAGATGCTTATGAGATGCGAGATACTTAGGGTATTCTAAGAACCTGCCATCTAGATTTGTCTCTGATCCCTTAAAGGCCAAATGGTTACACACACACAATATATATACATATATATATATATATATATATAACAATGAATCTCCTGCCTGAGTAATTGTTCATCTTCCTACAAGTGTGGTGGTTGGACTTCCAGTACTGCAGTCTACTCGTGGATTCTTTGACATGGCGCAGACTTGGAGGGAGAGTGCACCCTGGCATGTAACACATCAGAAGGGAGTTGTTACGTGTATGCTGAGTGCTGAGACTGCTGCGCAGTGCAAGGGACTTGTGTGGCACTGCAGTAGCACACAGAGGTATTGTGAGGCTATGCAAGTGGCTCTGCAATGCCTCAAGAGAATACACAGGGTGCAGAACTTGGGAGACATTGTGTAGAACAAGATGATCGTGAGGTAGTCCGCAAGGCAAAATACCAAGGAAGAAGACGCTATGAGACTTTTTGTGTGGCATGAGACACCGAAAGCTTGGGAAACCCAAGTCCTTGTGAGGAGTGCACAAACTTGCATGGCAGTTGCACGCATATCAGTTTAGGTTTTTCATTGTAATGTTACATATTTTAATTTACATATTAATTTCAACTACTAACCATAAATAAGCTAATGGAACTGAGAATTACTACCTACAAATAGATTAATGGGATGAAGATATGGGTACAATGCTAAGTAGAGCCAAGAGTCCAAAATAGACCACAAAAAAGGAAAGCAAGTACAGAATATCCCTGGAAATAAATTTTGTAGAGGGTTGCAAATGGTAGAGTTGAGTGCTTCCAAACTTCTCTTGTAGAATACATGGCCGAAGAACCTAGTAATAGATGCTAGATTTATTATGAAAACCAAACACACAAAGAAACCAAGCAAGAACACAAGAGAAGTTGAAAGTGAAAAATACTTCTTGGATATATTATTGAAAGAACAATTGCGACTTCATAGGAAAGCAACAACAAAAAAACATAATACCTTGGGTGACACAAACCCTAAACCTAAAATCGCCTAACTGAATATTAATTCTTGTTTACATTATTTGATAAAGCAAACTAATGTCATGAAGTGAATTTATTACTAAGCCTATCACTAAGACTAGTAGGACCATTATAACTTTATGTTACAAACTAACATGATTTGTGCCAGAGCATTAGACTGATATGAGCCAGTGCTTGATAGAGCAAGACTGCTATGTAGGATTGCCAACTTGTTTACGATCATCTCTCGCATGAACTGGCTGAAAGAATAAGGTTGAGCTGGATGAAAGGTCTGCCACTGATTCATAGGTCTTCATCTAAGGAGGTATCTTCTGTGCCGAGTCATCTCTCTGATGAAAAGAGCCCAGCGTTTCTTGACTCCCTAAAGAGTCCATAATTTATTTTTCTAACAGCCCTTATCAGCTAAAGAATGGAAAAGAATTATAAATAGAATAAGGAAAAACTTGCATGAGAGGTATTTTCAGAAACTTTATTCTTGTATCATGGACTTTGGAAGATTAAAAACTCTCAAATTTATATATATATAGAATGGTCAGTAACCAAGAAATATATGTAATGTAGTGTATTACTGGAAGAAAAACACATAATCTACTGGTAATATTTGAAACATTTTATGTATTATTTTTATAAAAACTTGGCTAACATTTTTTTTTCTTAAAAATTTGTTAAATGGTGAACTTCGATTTTAAAAGTTTTGTGAAAAATTAGCCAATTAGTGAAAAATATTTAGTTGATAATACCATGGCCTGTAGAGTTTTATCTTATTTTATTATGGCATGCACTCTGCAATTGAATCATTTGTATTAAACTTGATTTGGAAAGCTAAATTGCAAGGGCCAATAGGTTGGTCTAAGAGGCAGCCCGTGCCCTTCCTTTAACTTATGCTTGAACCTCAATCCACATTAGAACTTTGATACCTGGTCTAAGTGCAGAAATCCCCATGTCTAAGTGCAGAAAACCTTGTATCTTGGCTGAATCTTAGTAACAGAATATCTTAGCTCAAGTTACGAGAATATATAATATGAAAAATTTAATGCTTCTCATACTACTTAAACATAAAACATAAAACTACAAAATTCTAAATAATGTCCCAATTTTATATTTTATGATTTAAACAATGAACACTATAGTTGTTTTCATTGATTGAGACTCAAGTTTTCACCATTTGTTGTTGGCAACAAAGATCCAAACAGAAATGAAATTGGTATAAAGCATATGAACTATATTAGTAACTTCATTGTATATGTAATGTAAAAAAGAGTTTTCCAAAAATACAATTGATATCCCCCTCAAAATCATCTAATGGGTTCTCCTATGCAGAACAAGACGCTTTAACACAACCTGTAGTTCTGCTGCTATACCTGTACCCCTCTTGTGCTCCTAAAATGTGATGGCCCCTATAAGGTCCTCTGCACCATCTTTGAGGACTTTATTAGTAAAATAGTAATTGTCGTTATCCACGGAGCCTCCATGTTCCCATGTCCTGCTTGGGTCTGACTTGTAGTCGGGTTCTGATTTATCCAAAAGAAAAAAATGATACAAACAAACACAAAACACAATAAATGTGAAATGGCTCCGGAGCTTTCTGTCCTTCCATGAAATTGGATGTTTTAGAAGTTTATAGGAATCCATGGTTTGTTGCAACTCAGCCTACAACTTGCCACTGAACGTTGATTGAATGAAAGGAATCTATTTTCAGTTCTGATATCTAGTCTCAGATTAAAAGATGCAAAATTGCAAGTAGAAGTTTGTCTTTTCCCCTCAAGTCAGTTTTAACTGACCAAAAATCACTATTTAAATTAGAAACCAGAATGTTTACTATGGAATGTGGTTTCCTTCAACAAAATATGACAAACAAATCTTTTTCATTTGTCCCAGAAGCAGGAAATATGCAATGGATATAATTATTAGGGAAATAAATCAAAAAAGAAAAAAATGAGTTGAAGGGATAAATGGCACTATATATTAAGATAATTGGCCTTCCAGTGGAGTGAAACAGATTTGTAACTGGTCTTAGCATCCCAGACGTGCGATTATTTATTTATTTTTATTTTGGAGGCTGGGTATCATTTATTGAATGATTCAAACACAAAGCTCATATATTTCTATCAAATTCTTCTGAATTTCTGGTTGTAAATCTAACAAGTTCAACAATTTGGCTTATGATTCACTTTATTTTGTAGAACTAAGATATTAAGTCGTTGATGCAAGCTAGTCTTCTTCCAAGGAAGCTAGATTTGTGGCATGCGGTGATCAGATCCTGGCCCCAGGAGTTATCTGGTGGGCGGCACACTAAATACCTGGATTTCAGATGTCTTATTGGTGAGAGCAAATTTCAAATAAGAAATTAAAAACTGAAATATAATTTATCCATAAATCCAAAATTCAAGTATCGAATAATAAGTAATCATAGTGGTTGTATAAGATAACCAATTCTTTGTTTTTCATAACTGGTTACTATGTTTAAAAATGTTTCTTTATTGCATCTATTTGGCCTTGGTGTTTGATTATCAGATTTTTAAAGAGTTTCTTTGTGGCCCTAAATGTACTGTCCATTGTAGGGTTCAAAATCATCCAATGGATCGAGAGATAGAGACTTGACCTAATATTCTTCAATAGAATTAAGCTCGGCAAATTCTTGCTGCCTAAAAATCCAAGACCTGAGAAATGTGTATATAATGTATTGTGTAATTGATTGTAAAGTAGACTCCGAACTTCTAGGATATCCTTCTTTACCAAGGGAAGCGAGGATCATGCAAAAAAGGGAAGGTAGAGCAAAGTGCCTTCGAGGTCCTTCTCTTTGCCAGGTAGCAATTGGCGATCGACGACTATAGGTGGAGGAGAGAAGCATAAGGAATCAAAACCGTAGAAGTTGAGGAATGTTTGTTTGGAAGCTAGGGAAGATAGCTTGTTTGTAGAATTGGATCTGGAGCAACTAAAAGATAATATTCACAAATTGGCTACTAGAGGGTTGATATTTCAATTCCTTGGCATGCAACTCTTGGTAGACAACCTCTATGAATGGTCTAAAAAGTGTCAAAGTATTTCATGTGTTTACTCATATTTGCTAGGTGCACTATTTAGCACTATTTGTGGTTTTATCCCACATTGGTTAGATTAGCTAGGTTTCTTTTTTGTCTTGCTTATATAAGCAAGTGCTTTGTATTAGCTTATCATTCATTCTCATAGTCTGAATATACATTTAGCTTTGCTTTGTGATGCATTCTATTTGTTTGCAGCTATTGTGATGTTTTTGTTGAGAACTCTTCTGATCTTGGCCTTATGGAATGTTTTTACCATTCTTAACATGGTACCAGAGCCTTGAAGAAGTCCCAACCATCCTTAGCTTGCAATTCAAAGAGAAGATCTTGGTGCCTCTCTTAGATTTTTCAACGTTTTTTTAGTTTTATGTTTCTTTTGAAGCTTTTGTTGCTTATAAGGCACTAAACTAATGTTGATATCTTTTTTTTTTGGGCATTCAGGTTTAAGATCTTATTTTCTCCATCTCTAAGATTTGTTTCAGCGTATTTTTTCTCTCTAAGGCATTGAATACTCTTGGATCTAATAAACTAAAGGAGTTTTGTTGTTGCTATCTCTTGCAAGTTTTGTTTTCTTCTTTCAGATTTGCAAGATCTGCCTGCAAGAAGAGATTTATTTTTTTGGCATTGAAACATTTAGTTTTGGAGTTGAAAGCTTGGAATTTGGCGTTAAACTGTTGAAATGTGGTGTTGAATTTTAAAAAAAAAAAAAAAAAAAATTGTCTTTTTTCTGCAAATCCATCTTTGGCGTCATTTTGCATGTTGTATTTGCTTCTCTTTGCAAGAGGCCTTAGCTAGATCTGTTATATTTGGAATACATTGAGATTTTTTTTCTGTTCATTCTCTTGGGACGTTGAAGCATTAAGGAGTTCCTGCTTTGTATTGTTCTCGTGCTTGATCTTGGCGAGCTCCAATAGCGTGTGCAAGTACTGAAGAGGTGTTGAAGCTCAAGAGATTGGTGTTGAAGTTTGTTGAGTTTGAGATCTGCTTGCGTGGCATCCTTATTCTGGGCGAGGATATTTTTTGGGTCTAAAATCTACTTTGTGGCGTCTTGTTGGACATCTCTGCAATCATCATTGGATCTACTTATTCTTGCGTTGAAAATTGGATTGCTGCGTTGAAATTTTCCTGCTAGACGTCCAAACATTCTTTATTGTAGCTTTGTGTTTTTTTCTCTCTCCATTTGTTGCATGGGAGAAGGCAAAGATTGGTGCTCTTTTCTTTGTTGATCTTCTGTGTTGAAAACCAGATCTGCTCACTCCTTTTACAACAAAGTGTCCAATCCGCTGGTTGGGGCGTCATTTTTTAACATTGGAGCCACCTTTTTCTTGCCAAATTTTCATCAAATTTGGACAATTTTTTTATTAGATCTCTATTCTATTGATCTGAATCTTCTTGTGGGGTATCTGTTTAGATCTGAGCCAAGACAACAATAATTATCTTCTTTACACGAATGAAAAATAGTTATTTTTGCTTTAATAGCTGTAATTTAAAAAAAAGGGTAAAACTTTATTGCACACGTCTCGAGGTAATCTGCAATTGTTTTTAGTTTTTTTTGACTTTAATAAGTCTGTGGCGAAATTCCAGTTCCAAGGAGTGGTTGCATGCCCATGTTTGTTTTTGATTTGGCCTCCAAAATCAAATCGTAGTGTTTTTTAATTATTTTTGACACATTTTACAGAAAATCAAAACATCTATAACTTTTGAACGGTAACTCGGATTTGAGTTAAGTTTTTTTTCAAAAGTGCGTGTTTTTCGATTCTCTATTACATGTTGTCATCAAATTGTAAAAACGCACTATTTTTATAAATTGCTAAATTGGGGGGCCCTATAATACATCTTTTGGGGGGGTTGTCTCGGTACTAATTTTTGTGCATTCGTTGCATTCTTTCTGCCCTTGGTGATTGGTTGGCATGGGTTCCACATCTAGTATTGATCATTGTGAGCCTTTAACGACACACAATTACCACACATGGAAACCTAGAATAGAGACAATCAGTAAGCGCAAAGGATTATGGTCCCTGATGAATGAAACACAATCACAATTCACAAGGGAATATGAAAAATCTCAGCATCAGTGTAAGTTTGAAGAATTTATGGACTTAATTGGGAGTTATGTGAGTGATAGTCTTCCGTTTCACTTTGATGGGTGTGACACTCCATTTAAAATGTGGATTAAGTTACAAAGGTCGTTTGGGAAGGTAGACCACTTGCGAGCCATGCAACTTGAAGTGGAGCTCACTTGACCAAATCCATATGACTTTGCTTTAATTGTAGATTATCTCACAAAGTTTAAGCATTTATTGACACAGTTAAAGGGGAGTGGTCGAGATAAAAAGGATGAAGAATGTGTCTACTTATTATTGTCTAAGTTGAGTGGCCCTTTCCAAATCTTTGCATCTATTTTTTTCTCTAGTATGGATGCCTTAGGTACTGCATTTCAAATTCCTGATCTTGAGTTGTTTTGTGAGAGACTCACTAGGGAGGAATCCAAATTGTCTCATCTTGAGTCTTCCACCTCTTAAAAAGCATTAGTGGCCTCACATCCTAAGTCTAAAGGAAAATCTAAGATAAAAAAGAAAACACTTCTCCACCTCAAAATGCATCGAAGATCCCTAACACCAATGCACCTAAGCACAACAACACTTCTACATCTAAACCCAAACCATTTTTCAAACCCAAATATAAGTCTAACCTATCTTGCTCATATTGTGGGGGGACTAATCATGAAGAGTCTAGGTGTTTCAAGAGAATGCAAGTCTTAGATGATGTCATTAGTGTTGTTCCCAAAATCCGTCACTTGTTTTTGGGGACAACATATCAATTATTTTGGTCCTGCAAGGCAAAATTCTCTCTTTCTTTCTCAAAAAATGTTCTGAGTATTCAAATTCTTCATTGTTCAAGCTTTTTCAGCTAAGGGACTTGCAGGTTCAACAGGTTCAACGACTTTCAATAGGGGAGCTCTCATAAAGAAATAACTTCTAAACACTTAGGCAATTTCAAGGTTGGTTCAACGCCGAGGTTCAACCAAAAGGTCCATCGGCAAGCCTCAAACAAAGGATTGAACCATTGAACCCCGCTTCTAAAGGTTCAACGATGTCGGTAGACTTAAAGAGTTAAGCGCTTCGGCAAAAGTTTAAAGTTCAACTGCTTCGAAAAGTTCAACGGCTTCAAAAGACTTAGAAGAAAAGAAGGCTTCGAAGAGTAAAGAATGAACCGTTGAATCTTGAACCAAACAGGTTCAACGGGTTCAAAGGTTCAATGAGTTCAATAAGATCAAAGACTTAAATGAAAGAAGGCTTCAAACAAAAGGATGAACCGTTGAACCAAAATGGTTCAATGGGTTCAATCGGTCGGTTCAATCGAAAGTTTCAAAGGAATGTTCAAAGGCCTAACAGAAAGCGGCTAAGGCAAAGAAAAGATTTCCTTCGGACATTTTGTCTGAAGGCTTTGAAGAAGAAGGCCGCTTGAAGGACTCCGAAGGGTAGGTAACCTTGCAGGGGGCTCTTGGCAACTAGGAAATGGACCTTTCTCAAGGCCCGAAGGGACACCTTCCCTTCGAAGGGTTCCAAGGACATAAAGCCGAAGGAATGTCAAAGCTTGAAAGACTTAGATAAAACAAAGGCTTCTAAGAAAGAGGACGAACTGTTGAACCTTGAACCAAAAAGGGTTCAAAGGTTCAACAGGTTCAAAGAAGCTCCGAGCAAAGGAAAGAAGCGGAAGATTCCAGAGACCAGTTCAAAGAGATGGTTCAACTGACGAGCAAAGAAGCGATTGAACCAAGAAAGCGATTGAACTAGGAAAGCGATTGAACCAGGAAAGCGATGGAACCAAGGAGCCGATAAGACCACCCGACCCGTTGAACCATTGAACCAATGAACTTTCAAAGGTTCATGGTTCAAAATGGTTCAAACGACTAGCGACCAATGACGTCCCCGCGGACGTCAAATTCAAGGTAATGAAATATCCGTTGGTTTTCAAATGTGGCGCGGAACATAAAGAACAAACTAAGCGACTAGCTGAAGAGGAAGCCAAAAAGAGCTTGTAGAATGAAGAAAGGAGATAGCACGAGGGCTCAAATTACGAGGAAGAGATAAAATACGTTAAGGAAAGAGAGAACAATACAAAAATATTGAAATATCTGCGCAGGAGTTATTTCCAGTAGGTGGAACAGTCCACCAAGTAGACATCTGAGCGCACAAGCACTCAAGGACGTGGCCTGATTTTCTCCATGAAGTAAAGACAAAGTGGACAGCTGCGCCAATATCAAGAAAAAGACTAGGCGGCCTATACTTTGGAGGAGACATTTGAGATGAATCGACACGCCAAAGTCAAGGCCAATGCCCTGTTCCAGCATGGCCCTTTGACAGAACTGGAAATGCATTCAAGGCATTGAATGCACAACATGGGCCATTCCATGAAACAAAGCGCCAAGTCTTTTTTGGCTGCTATATATTGTAATCTCTCTTATTGTTTTAGGGAGATCTTTTTGGTTATAGAAACAAAACTCTGCCAAAATTGGGAGGCGAATACTGAGACTTTGAGCTCAGTTTGTTAATCATATTTCTTTGTTTGAATGAGAAAGCATGCTACTTTTAGACTTTGTGCTGTAATAGCTTGTGTCATTTAGGAGATTGTTCCTATGTCTGTTTCCTGAATGTGTTCTTGTCCATTTTAATGAAATAAGCAAAACTAGTGGAAGTAATTAGGAAGGTGTCCTGAAGCCAACTGTGGGAAGACTTTGTGCTGCAACAATTGCCTTTAGTGTGTTTGTCTGTTTCTTTCTGTGTAAAGGGCCTTGGGATGACTTTGTGCCCTCATTGTCCTTCGTATATTTCACTCTTTGGCAGTTGAAGGGGAGACTTTGTGCTACACCTCATTCTGCTGGTTAGTGCGCCCTTATTACCTGTCACTGTTACTTTCCAGAAAGAATTCCTGCTGTTTGCTGCAGACCACTTCTGAAAGAAGAGAAGTGCCTTCAGTGTTTTCACCAGGGTTTTTCTTTTGATCTGTGAACATCATTTCTGAAGGAAGAGAGATGGATGGTGTTGTCCTACCCCAGAGTGTTATTTTATGCATATATATATAGTATATAGCTCCTTATATTTATAGGGAACTTCCCCTTGATGAGAGAAGAGATTTGTCCCTTTTTGATGTGGTAAACCTGCACATTTGGCCGACCAATCTCCTTACGCTATGGTTGAAATCACCTATTTTGCCCACCAGTTAGCTGGTGACAAAATATTCACCCAACAGTTAGGAAACACAAGATCTCTATCTCCTCTCCTCCATCTCATGAGCATGGGAAAACACTTAATGTTGTCGGGAGATTGCAATTATCTATTTCTGACAGTTGGGTTATAGATTCTGGTACTTCACATCATATGACTTCTTTTAAGGAGTCCTTTGTATCTTTTGGTTTGAGTTCCACTTCCAACATTGAGGTTAGAGATTCTTCTTTTATTTTTATTAAGGGGAAGGGTGACATATAGCTAGATGGTGGCCGCATCAATAATG
Organism: Torreya grandis; assembly: GCA_037957365.1. Taxonomy (NCBI): domain Eukaryota; kingdom Viridiplantae; phylum Streptophyta; class Pinopsida; order Cupressales; family Taxaceae; genus Torreya; species Torreya grandis. The sequence continues at coordinate 3,411,507 of JARHVA010000202.1, read as the reverse complement.
CACTATATGTTCCAGACATTGCCACCAATCTACTTTCAATGTATTAGATTTGTCATTCTGGTCAGGGCAAGATAGTGACTTTCACACCTTAGGGTGCTGAAGTTCAAACTTTATTAGAGCCACACACATTCATTGCACAGGGTGTTGTTGATCATAGCTCTCGACTTTATATTTTTGAGGGTTTTGATGATACTCCTTTACGGACGTGTTTAGTTTCTCATGCAGATTCTGAGAGTCAGCTTTGGCATGAGAGATTTGGACACCTGAACTATAGATATTTGAAGGAGTTGAGCATTCACATCATAGTAGAGGGTCTTTTTACAGTTTCATGTCTTGATGGAGTTTGCCCCGGTTGTGCATTGGAGAAACAACACCAGGATCCATTTCCTAAGGGGATGTCTACGAGAGCTTCTTCACCATTCAAGCTTGTGCACATTGATTTGATGGTCTTTCCTACTCCTTTCAATGGAGCTAAGTATGCACTTACCTTCATTGAAATTTTTTCGAGGCATACCTGGGTTTACTTTCTCAAGTACAAGAGTGACGTCTTTGCTAACTTCAAAGTCTTTAAGGTTTTGGTCGAGAAACAATCATCGAGTTGCATCAAAAAACTTCGTACAGATAATGGGGGGGAGTACTTTAGTCGAGAGTTCACTGATTTTTTAGCAGCCCATGGAATTGTTCACTAGCATTTTGTTGCACATACTCCACATCAGAATGGATTAGTAGAGAGGAAGAACAAAACTTTGAAGGAGATGGCTAACTGCATAATGCATTCACGGGATTTACCTCCTATCTATGGGGCAGAGACAGTTAATTATGCAAATTACATTTAGAACCGCACACCACATCGAGCACTTGAGCATATGACTTTAGAGGAGGCTTGGTCTAGATCCAAGCCTGATGTCTCATTTTTTTGAGTCTTTGGGAGCCTTGCTTGGGCATTTGTACCAAAGAAAAAAATGAAAGCATTGGACTAAAAGAACATTCATTTGGTCTTTGTAGGGTATTGCGAGGACATGATAGCTTATCGTCTTTTAGACTTTGACACTCATGATGTTCATTTTCGAACACATGTACAGTTTGATGAGCGTTTCACATCTCATGACTTCATCTTCTTCCATGCCTTCTTCTTTCCATGATTCATCTCCTTTCTAGGATTCATTCATTGAGGAGTCAGTTCAGGGATTCCTGAGGAGGTTATAGAGGATTAGGATCATGTTCACATTGATGTTGCCACTATGCCTAAGTGGGCTCGTACTACAATTGATGAGGCAACACCATTCATATAGGATTTTTCACCTACTTGGCATCACCGTGCACATTCTACAGGTACTAGACTTTTGTGTCAGGCATTTTCTGGGATCCAGTGTTTTTCATAGGCTCATGGGATAGATGAGTGGGATGATGCGATGACAGATGAGTATTCTTAATTGATGAAGAATCGCACTTGGGATTTGGTCACTCTTCCTAAGGGAAGGAAGTTGGTCAGGTGCAAATGGATTTACCGCACGAAGTATGCATTTGATGGGTCCATTGACAAAAAGTGTTGGAAAACTTATGGTGTCTGTGAAATCGGATCTTGTCCCAAAGGATATTTTATCATCACTTTTGCTCTTAAGCCAAATTGGGAGAAGTTGATTCATGATGGGGTGTGGGGAGGGCAATGTAGGACTTTTTCATGAAGTTATGGCACGTTGACTTCAAGCCTATGAAGGAGGTGCCATCTCGAGCATCAATCTAGATAAATTGTATGCCCTCTCACATAATTGTGTTTAGAATATGTTTTTAAAATGATTGGAAACTTCATGGATGGATATATCTATACATCTCAAGAAACTTTTGGTAGAGGAGCTTCAAACTATGCAAGAATATGTATTGAGCTCGAATTGGATCAATCACTTCCAGAAAGTCTGTCTTTGAAAATAGGGAGAGAGTGGGTCCAATCCATAGAGTACGAATGAATACCCTTTAGGTGTAGACAGTGCCATGAATACAACCAGCTAGCTCGTGAATGTTCTCTAGTGGTAAAACTTAAGATCATTGTTAGTTTGTTTTTGGTTAGTTCGAGGCATGCATCTCATGTGTGAAACACCCCCTTTGTGTTAGATTTACTTTATAATTAATGTTAATCATTAATTACTTATGTTAATAATGCTAATGTGGGTAAGTTGAGTCATAGGTAGTTAGATCCTTTAAGTAGTTTGAATTCAATATGTAGACAAGCTTATTAAAGCTTGTATGAGAAAGAAGGTTGTAACTAAGCAGACCCGAACATTTATATTACATAAGATCTATTTTGATAAATAAAATAATGTAGTTTTTGTTCTATCAGTGGTATCAAAGCTAAAGATACCTACCTTGTTTGTGAAGAGGAAGCCATTGCTGAACTGTAGTGATGGTGTGGTGATGTGAGTGGACCCACCAAATTGAGATGTGAAAGCTTGATTTATAGGGAAACAATGTTGGAGAAAGCTATGATTGCGCTTACCCTGTGCGGCACCAAGTCACTTATTTACCAAACTTGCCACAAAAGACTGGTTTACTCAAGAAAACCCGTGCGACGCCTTACACCAACACATGAATTAAACCTACACAAGACAACTTTCATTGCAAAATATACTTGGATGTTTGAAAAACAAATTAAACCAAGGCATCCACACATTAATCATCAATGCAAGAATTGGGGAGAAACAATGCATTCATTATATTGATTCACAAAAAACTTTGCAAGCAAATTACTATATAGACATCAAGGCTTCACAAGCTTATGTACACATTCCTAAGAGAACCGAGTTGGACTCCACTGAAAATGCTTAGATTCAATTACACAAGACGTCTGTTCCCCCTTGGTTCACAACAACTCTCAAGTTCTTGCGACAAAACTTTGCATACACATTCAACTCACTTCCCAAGCTCCTTCAAACATTCACATTGCTTCCAAACCAACATGGGCACAACTCTTTGTTCCCAAGATGAGAGTCTATCTGTGGCAACTAGCTCAACATTGCCATGAGAACATGAGATCCAAAGCCCTTTTTAAGATCCCAAGTCAAAGGACCCACTATCTGCTGCTCAACGACCTCTCATGCATAACTCTGCACACATTTGACCATGTTCACAATGGTTTGCTATCCAACATGGCTTAACAAACAATCTAGCCTAACTTGCTAAACTTAGCAAGGCTAAAACTTCCCAACTCTACCAACACAGATTGCCCCCAAGCTCTCTTGCATTGAAAACATGGCCCTACCAACTTGACCTACCCATCTTCTCAACACAACTTGCTCCACTCGGCATCCACATGACAAATGATCCACTTTGCATCATTTGCTCGCATATACAGCTCTGAAATAACACTTAATTCGCTTGGAGGTAGATGACTTCAGTGCTCAATGCAAGTTGGGGTACTCTTCTTCCCCCCATAATCTCCCCCACTCAATATCGACGTCACCCTCGGCTCTGATGCAGACTCTACCTGTGTGAGAGTACTCCTTTATCCATTTGGAGTTAGTAGGTGAGCTGGGGGTTTCTTCCAAGGAACACCAAGATCTTCTTTTCATCATTCCATAGTGCTTCTCGCTCCCAGGGGTCGTCATAGGAAGGCTGATCCTTCCAACTTACAAGAACCTTATGTCTAACTCGGTTTTTGAAACCCACTTTGTGCATAGCTCGTATTTTGTTGACTTCTTTGTTGGCTTTGTCCAAGACATTGGCTGAAGCTTTAGTTGATTGATTCTTGGATGAGTCCACTTTAGCCTCACACCACAGATGAAGTTGGTTTATGTGGGACTTTATCGACACGGCCCATAATCTTATAAGGCCCATCCCTTCGACGCGTGAGGGCAAAACTCATGCCCTTTGGAGGTTTGAATTGTTCTAGATCCATCCTCAAGGACACTTTGCCACCAAATTTGTATTCGTGATTTATGCATACCTTTTGATTCTCTCTGTTGCCTTAGTCAAATTGTGCCTGGTTAGGTCTACTCTGTCCTGCAAATCTCTTAAATACTTGACAACTGTTGGGCAATTTCGGAGATAATTGGTCTACACTGTATGTGCTGACACTGGCTGTTAGTTTGTTGCCAATTGAAATGGCGAGTACCCACTTGTTGAGGTCTTTTTGTGAGTTGTAGCTTAATTGAGCCGCTTCCAACAACTTAGGCTAATTTACTTGGTTGGACCACATAGTGTCTCAAATAGTCCTCCAATATTGCATTGATTGTTTTCGTCTAGCCATCGGTCTCCAGGTGTTGACTTGTGTTCATCAACAACTTTGTTCCCATTAACCTGGACAACTCAGACCAAAAAGTACTTGTGAAGCGAGCATCCCTATCTGATATGATGCCCAAAGGAACACCCCCAATACTTCACAACATGGTGAAAGAAGTTTTCTACTACATCTTCTGCCCTGCAAGGACCCTGACATGCAACAAAAGTGGCATACTTAGAAAACTTGTCAAAAACCACCATGATGCTTGACATGTTGTCTATATTAGGTAGGCAACTAATCGATAAAATCCATGCTCACACTTGCCCATGGCCTCATTGGAACTGGAAGAAGTTGGAGAAGTCTGCTTGGTGACTTGCTCATGGACTTGTCTTGCGGACAAATAAGGCAACTATGGACGTACTTGTCAGTATCATTCCTCATTTTTTGGCCATTAGAACCCTCTTTCCAACATCATTAATGTTCTCTTCTGCGATGGATGTCTTGCCCACAAAGAGTCATGGTACTCAACAACTCCCTTTTGAGGTTTTTCCACTTTAGTGTTACGAGATGAAGTTAATATTTAGATCTTCAGATACCGTATGAAGTGGTACTATGCTTCTAGATTGAACAAAGCGGTATGATTCTTCTAGAAGTCATACGACACGGTTTCTGGTCCTTTGCCCTCTATAAAATAACCATGACTCATTGAGGTTAGCTATATTGTTGTAATTCTGATTTTGCTGTTAATAAAGTACAACAGAGAGATCTTTTGCCCCCTGGTTTTTCTTTGGTATATTTCTAGGGTTTTCCATGTAAATTTGGTGTGTATTTACTGTTCCTTTCTTGTCTTGTTTAATTGCTGTATTATTTTGTGCATTGCTATTTTCTTTTAGTTGGTATCAGAGCTTTGGTTCGTACTCGTTTGTGCTTTGGTAGCAAGAAGTTGAAAATGACAGGGGGGACCGTGACCATATTTGAGATAGAGAAGTTCGACGGGTCAAACTTTGCATTATGGAAACTGAGGATCCAAGCACTATTGGTTCGAGATAGTTGTGCTCAAGCCCTAAAGGGTGTGACAGCCAAACCAACAACAATGTCACAAGAAGACTAGGACAATATGGATACAAAGGCAAGGGTGATTATACATCTATTCCTTGTTGATTCAGTTATGTTCAATGTAGCAAAGGAGACAACAACAAAGGCTTTTTGGGAGAAAATAAGTTGTATGAAATGAAGTCTCTATCAAATAGGATTTTTTTGTGAAGACAGTAGTCAATTTGAGAATGGAGGACGGGATGCCAATTGCAGACCATTTGCACGAGTTCAACACGTTGATCAACAAGTTGAGTTTAGTGGGAGTGAAAATCAAGGAGGAAGACAGTGCTGCAACCCTACTTTGTTTTCTACTAGACACTTGGGACCAATTAGTGATGATGCTCAACAATTATTCTGGGAAGCTCACTTATGATGGTGTGGTTGCTTCATTGTTGGACGAGGAATCAAAACGGAAGACATTTCGAAGTGGGTCTTCTTATGATGCCCTAATTGCAAGGGGAAGGTCCACAAAGAGATTAATCAAGCAGGGCGCCATCTAGGTCGATGTCCAAAACATGAAAACAGGGGAAATGCTGGAATTGTGGAAAAATTGGACATCTCAAGGACTGTCAGTTACTTAAAGAAAAAGGAAAACCTATTTCACAGAGCTCAGATGCAAACACAGATGAAAATTCAATATCATTGGAGGATGATAAAGTGTTATCTGCAAACTCTTGAGATCAGTTGTTGCACATATGGCTAATAGATTCAGGGGCTTCATTCCATATGATGCAACACAGGGACTGGTTCTCTTCATACTGGTCATGTGATGGAGGTACAATCTACATGGATAATGATAACTTGTGTAAGACTATAGGAGAAGAAGCCACACTAAAGATGTATGATGGAGCTGTTTGTACTATTTAGAGAGTTCTCCATGTTCTAGGGTTGAAGAATTTGCTGTCTTTAGGTACGCTTGATGAGCTGGGATATAAGTTCAGTGATGAAAGCTGGGAAATATGGGAATAACTTATACAAGCTAATTGGAGAGACTATAACTAGTGAGGCTGCAGTGACCACGACTGGAGCTATGGATTCAATAATGATGTGGCATCAATACTTATGCCACGAGCGAGAGAGGGCTCAAGATACTACTCGATATAAACCTTCCTCCAGGGTTAAAATCTCTTGACCTCAGCTTTTTTGAACATTGTTTGTTTGTGAAGCAAAATAGACCCAGGGTTTTTAAATGTGCTACTAGAAGTTCAAATTTCCTACAGTTATTGCATGCTGATTGTTTTGGACCTGTACTAGTAGTTTCTTTAGGGAAGGCACAAAATTTTGTGTTTTTATTGATGACTACTCTTGTAAAGTTTGGGTGTTTCTTGTAGAAAATCAGAAAGATAAGAGCATTAAGTGTTTTAGGATTGATAATGGGGGAGAGTTTTGCTTAAAGGAGTTAGATAATTTTTGCAGTGAGCATGGAATAGCCATGCATAAAACAGTCCCTGACATGCCTCAACAAAATGGGGTAGCAGAGAGGATGAATTGCACCATTATGGAGCGAGCCAGGTGTATGCTTAGCACTGTTGGTTTTGGCAAGGAATTTTGAGGTGAAGTTGTAAGTACAGTTGTTCATCTTATCAACAGGTCACCCACTACAGCCCTAAACGAACAAATTCCAGAAGAGGTTTGGACATGTAAACCTATTGATTACTCTTAGTTGGTCACTTTTGGTTGTGATGTTTATGCCCATGTCCTAAAACAACAAAGGTCCAAGTTGGATGTAAAGTCTAAAAAGTGCATTTTTCTTGGCTATGGTGATGGAATGAAGGGGTACACGTTGTGGGATACTGCTGCCCGTGAGCTTATCATTTGCCGAGATGTGGAGTTCAATGAGAAATCCATGTAGAAGTTGAAAATTAAGTTCATGATAGTAGAAGAGAGAGGATGCTATAGAAAATGATGAAAATTAGGATGCATATGTGGGATACAGTAGTGTTTCCAGTACGTTGTGTCTTGCACACATGAAGTTGTCTTCAGAGCAAAGTCCTAGCAACGAAGCAAAGAAGGTATAGATGTCTCATGTTCCATACTCATCAGTAGTAGGCAGCCTTATGTTTGCCATGGTGTGCACTAGACCGAACATTGCTCAAGCAGTGGGAGTAGTTAGTCTGTTCATGGCAAATCCCGGTTGTGATCATTGGACCGTTGTGAAGTGGATCCTTAGTTATTTGAGGGGCACTTCATATGCTGCTATTAGTTATAGTTCAACAGATCTTCAAGTGACAGGATTTGTGGATTCAAATTTTGGTGGCGATATGGATAGAGGCAAATCTACTATAGGGTATGTGTTCACTCTTTTAGGCAGTGCAATCAGTTGGATATCAAAATTTAAGTTTGTAGTGGCATTATCAACTACAGAGGTAGAATATATGGCAACAATGCAAGCTTGTACGGAAGCAATATGGTTGGATAGATTACTGGGAAAGCTGCAAGTCAAGCAGAACAATATTGTTTTGGATTGCGATAGTCAAAGTGCCTTGCACTTAGCAAGGAACTTGACATTTCATGCCAGGACAAAACACATAGGTATGCAATATCATTTTGTGGGTGTAGTGCAAGAAGGACAAGTCTTATTGAAGAAAATCCATATTGATAACAACTCTGCAAACATGTTGACAAAGCTGATTGGAAGAGAGAAGTTCATCTAGTGCAGAACTGTTCTACGATTGCATATAACTTGATGTAAGCATCCTGGGTAGTGGTCTCTTTGATACGAAGGTTGGCAACATAAGTCAAAATTAACTTCAAGTGGGAGAATGTTAGGAGATGAAGTTAATATTTAGATCCTCAGATATCATATGATGCTTCTAGATTGAACGACATGATATGACTCTTCTAGAAGACATCGATCCGATTTTCGGATCCTTCTTTGCCCTTTTAAAATAACCTCAATGTGGATCCTTCTTTGCCCTCTATAAAGTAACCAATTGAGGTTAGATATATCATTGTAATTCTGATTTTATTGTTAATAAAGTAAGATAGAGGGATCTTTTGCCCTATGGTTTTTTGCTGGTATATTTCTAGGGTTTTCCACGTAGTGTGTATATACTACTTTTTTCTTGTCTTGTTTCATTGATGTATTATTTTGTGCACTGCTATTTTCTTTCGTTAAGAACATATATCTGATCTTGTGTAAAAACCAACAGTTCTTGGATGTTGAACTTCTGGTTTTTTCGTGTGCAGACTTGCCTCATCAACTTTGTTGCTTGCGGATAATGGGTGTGATCTAAGATCACTTCTAAGAGTGTAACTCTGCTCTCACCATGCATAGAAGTGGGGTAGCAACAGCTGCAAGTTGAGGCTTCCTACTGCGTGCATTTGCAACAACATTCTTTTGACATAGGTTGTAAATGATGTCCATATCAAACTCATCTAGGAACTCCTGCCATCAGGGCTACTTAGGGGCAAGCTTTTCTTGAGTCTTAAAGTAGGTAGATGAAATGTTGTTTGTCTTTATCACAAACGGTGCCCCCAACAAATAGTGCCTTTAAGTTCTCAAACAATGCACTATGGTTGTCATCTCCTTCTCGTGTGTAGGATAGTTCCATCCCTGTTGCATAACTTCCCTGACTCATAGGCTATAGGGCGGCCCCCTTGTATGAGGACACCACCAATGGCAAAATTATATGCATTTGTTTGCACCTCAAATGGCTTACCAAAATTTGGCAATGCAAGGATTGGCTTGGATGTGAGTCATGCCTCAAATACCTTCTAAGTTTTCTTTGTTCAACACCACTTCCTGTCTCTCTTCAAGAGGTCTATCACGGGGGCGGCCAACTTTGAATAGCCCTCCATAAACTAGATTTGGTTTGAACATTCATTCGCTGATGACATGCCCAAGAAAGTTAACCCTTTCTTGTGCAAACAAACACTTTTATTTTCTCACATATAAGTTGTGTTCTCTTAATAACTCGAACACTTCTATTAGATGAACCTTGTGCTCCTTCATACAATTGTTGGACACTAGGATGTCATCCAAATACACCACCACAAACTTGTCCAGCAATGGAGGAAACATGTTGTTCATTAGAGTGTAAAAGGTGGCTGGTGTGTTGCATAATACAAACGACATCACCATGAACTCATATGATCCATATCTTGTCACACAAGCGGTCTTTTCTTCATCCCCAGTAGTGATGCAACATGATAGTAACCCTACTCCAAATCCAATTTGGAAAAGTACTTCGCCCTTGCTAGGTGGTCAAAACAATCGACAATAAACAATAATGGATACTTGTTCATTATAGTCAACTTTTTGAGAGCTCTATAGTCGACACATAAATGGAGCTCCCCCATCCATTTTCTTTTGGAACAACACTAGTGCCCCATAAGGAGATCTAGATGGCCTTAGATACCAAACTTATATCAACTCGCTAAATTGTTTCTTCAATTCAACCATTTCGGGCCTTGACAATCTGTGTGGTGCTTGAATAGGAGGTCGAGCCCTAGACTCTACCTCAATCTTGTAGCGATGGCCCTTCTTTGCAGTAGTTCAGCTAGTGAGGCTTTTAACATACGGTCTTGGAACTCATCGATGACACCTTCGACGACAACCGCTATGGGGGTGCATTTTCCCTCATCTTCATCCCAATCTCCCAAGAATGCAGCCAAGAACATGGACTCTTTCTCCCCTCCTTTGCGGCCTTTCTCATGCTCAGTGCTGATGCAAATTGCACGCTATATTTTTGTTGACTGCCTCTTTTCAACTGCGTTTACCATGCATGGCTGTTTGCTATTCATCATTACCACATAGTCTAATTGTGGAACAACCATTAACCTTGGATTGTCTCACAAATTGCTGGCCCAAAATCATTTCAAAGTCAACCATTTCAATGACATGTAGATCTACATTTGCATGCAATTCTTCAATCTGTAGAGGAACTTCTCAGGGTACCTCTGAAACTTTCTTAGATGTTGAATTGATTGTCTTGAACGAGCTCTTGGTCTCTTCTGGAAGAAGGCCAACTTCCTTGCTCTGTTTGCCAAAATATAGTTATGGGTGGCCGCAACATCCACCGACGCCATGGTTATCTTTCCACCATGAGAAATGTCCACAAAATCAACTTGTTATTATTTGTCGTTGTCATTGGCTTCTCCTCAACTTCATCCAATGCATTTGAGTAATCTACTAGCTCCACTCTTGTGAAGTAGTAGAGCAACTTAGGGCTTCTTCACCAACTGATCCCAATCTCTGTCATTTGGGACAATCTTGGGCTTTATGATCTAGCCCACAAACATTGCAGATAATGGGTCGCCTCTGGGACAATTGATTTGGGGCAGATTCTTTCATTGGCCCTTCACTGAGCTCTGGGATTTTGCAATCCATTTAGACCTCGTCAACTGACTCGACCCTTCTCTGTTACCTCCGAGTCCCAATGAGTGCCTAGAAGATGATATGGACCGTGCTCCCTGGGAATACTTACTTCGTGTTTACCATGGTCCACATCTCTCTCTTCTTTGTGCTTCATGAGCCCTACTAGACGATTCTGACTTGTAGTCTACCAAGTGATCAACGATTGAGATGGCAGCAAGCAATGCTTGAACATTCTGCCGTCTTAGTTCTCTTTGAGCCCACTAGTAGAGGCTGTTCATGAACTGAAATAATCTATTTGCATCTGATATGTCCTTGATCTCAAGCATCAAGTTTTATAAGCATTTGATGTAATCTCTTACCCTCCCCGTTGTTTTAAATCCATAAGTCTTAACCTTGCCATCCATGCTGAGGTCCTTGTACGGAATTGATACCTCAACGTATTTTTCACCGCTTCCCAATCATTGATTTCAACAACACTTTCACTTGCCTTTTGATCCTCTGCATGGGTCCTTCACCAAAGCTTAGCACTACCATTGAGGTAGGTGGCTGCTATCCTCAATTTTGCAAGTATTCTTCCATGTCTTAGAACAAGTTCTCTAGAATCTTGTCGTCTCTTTGTCCATCATATGGTTCGGGTTCTTTGACCTTGTGCTTTGCCTTGGTGCATCCAGCTGCTAGAAGGCTCTTCACCAATACAAGGATGTTGGCCAATGTCTTTTGGCTAATCACACAGTCGATGAGTTGCTATCTCGTTTCTTTCAGTTCAGCCTCCAAAGTGTTGATTCTTAACTTGGGCTCCATAACCTTGAATGCACCCATTCTACTGCTTAGATTGGAATCCTCTAATGCAACGATTCTAGTGCCCAGATTTGCATCTTCTATTGAGGAAAGTCTTACTTCCAACGTTGTGAGCCAATCTCGAGTTCTATATGGGAGGTCGCCAACACCCCTTTTACCTCTTTCTTGACTTTGAGCTTTGGCTAGAAGTTTTTTACTCTGCGCCATTACCACATCTAATAATCAGTCAATTTGAGACCCTAGATGAACAAACTAGATTAGCTGAAGACCAACTAGCTAGGCAAATTCATTTGTTAGCTCGTTAGTGAGTTAACCTTTGCATTTGATTCAACTCTCTATCTTCAGGTCTAGCCTCATCCCATTTATTCACTTTTGCAGATGACATTGCTTAGACAAGGCCAACCCAATTGAGTTGACCAAATACCAAGGTAATGCAACCTGACTTTTTTCCATTCAAAGAAAGCAACATTGACTAAGAGCTACACTATCTTGTCCTCCTAGAGTCTGGCCATTCTAGAGTCCTTATTGCTAGATAATTTGCTGCATTAAACAAGCACTACAAAGCAGTTTATTATTTTCCCATTAATTGTATTTGTTGTTTACATTTTATACATGAAGTTGTCTTTATAAAAGAAAGGCTTTAATATTTATTTCTCTGAAAGGAATGGTTTTCTCGAGAGATTAATTTATCTTTATTTGAGAAAGAGAAAATGAGTGTAATAACAAAGGGTTGAAGGCCGTTATGTGCACACTGATATTAATTTGTCTGGATCATTTTTATTGAGTAAGGAGGCTATAAATTTCCTTAAAGTGTTGTTTTGCTGCCCAAAAGCATTGAAACCCTTGCTGAATTATTTACTTTGCTGAATGGGGTTGAAGACTTGTTGAATGGTGTTTAAAATGTATTTGAGGCTGTCAAAAAAATCGTTACAGGTGTGATTCCTTTTGCTGCTGCAAATTCACTGTAGGATGGCCGTACGCTTGTTGGAGCGATTATTAATCTTTAATAATTCTTTGCATACTAATATGCCATTCAAAGGTCGTTTTCTCCCCCGTATGTGGAGGCCACTTGGCGTGAAAGAGCTGCTATGTGTGTGAAGAAGATGGCTGGTTATGACTATTTATTGCATTGAATATTAAGTGTCATGGAAAAGAAAATACAATATTTTCCTTTTATTTATTTTTTGTTTTTGTTTATGTGAATACAAAGCATATAGAAAGTGTTAGAGAAATGTTGCAAGAAGTTGTGTAGATGCGTTGGTTGAAACACTGTGAAAACATTGTAAGTGGAGAGGTCATAAGTTCAAATCTCAGATCTCTTTAATTTGCATATTGTGAAATTCCAATAACTAGCATGCACATACAAAATATATGCATGTTTGTAAACATCATATATCATGTGGTTGTGTAGAAGGCTTGGTAAATAAGGTGTTTTTCAAGACATTTAGAGTATGGGAGGTCAATAGATCCATTCCCACAAAGTGGAAAGACAAATTTTTAATTCCCATCATTTTAAGTGATTGAACCTATGCCTATGGTATTTTTAGTTATTTTGCATCTTTGCATGCAGGTAGGCTTGTGACCACTTTATTTGTAGGATTCTGAGTCCATCGGAATAGTCATTTTTTGGTGGAGTCTTTCTTTTATATTTCATTGGAACATGTATTAAAACAGATAAATAATGTATAAAATGTATAAAGGGTGCATTTTTTCGGTCATATCTGATACCCTAGTATTGATGTGAAATTGAAAATGGGCTATCTTTATAAGGGAAACCATGAATGTAACAATATGTTCTCGCTGTTGGTGCTATCGGAGACATAACTTCTATCGGAGACAAACAAGTTACATTTTGGGCTTTACAATGTTGGACATAGTCATTGATGTATGAAGGATTGTCATTGATGTCAAAGGTAGCAAGTGCTATTATGCATTAATGACAAAGGTGTTGAGTTGAACAGACTTGTTGTAGAGCCCCATGGAGTTGTGTGTGTACTTTGAATGATTATGAAAATACAAGAACAGTCATATCAATGTCTTTGCTCACATGGTTATCTTGACAGATATGGCTAAGTACATAGGTGGATGTTAACAACATTTGCATATATCTCTTTGTGGTCTAAGTTCTAAGTCATAAGGATGAGTAGAGCAAATGTTACAAATGCATAAGGTTGTTCCTTAGCTAAAAGCCTACTAAGTTTCCATAGTTAGTCGATTTTGCACCTTTGCATTTGTTTGGGGAATTCTTTAGGAGGAAGTGGTTCGGTGAATTCTTTTGGGAAAATGGTTTAGACTTTGTTGGACAAAATGTCCGCAACAAAGTTTCCTAAGGAAATGAGTGCAATTTGGAATTCTTTCGGAGAAAGTGGTTTGGCAAATTCTTTCGGAAAAATGGCTAAGTCTTTTTCGGAAAAATTAATCCGAAGGGTAAGTGAACCATTCAAAGTTTCCGAAGGGTACTTTACAAAAGTTCCGAAGGTATCTTTTCAAAATGCCGAAAGGTAAGTGAACCATTCAAAGTTTTCGAAGGGATCTTTTCAAAAATGCCAAAGGGTAAGTGAACTGTTCAAAGTTTCCAAATGGTACTTTACAAAAGTTTCGAAGGGATCTTTTCAAAATGCCGAAGGGTAAGTGAACCGTTCAAAGTTTTCAAAAGGTACTTTACAAAAGTTCCGAAGGGCATGTGACCCAAACAAAAATCTCGAAGGGTACTTTGCCAAAGTTTCGAAGGGCATGTGACCCAAACAAAAAATTCTGAAAGGTACTTTGCTAAAGCTTCGAAGGGCATGTGATCCAAACAAATTTTTTGAATAGGTCACTTATAGAAGTCCGAAAGGACACTTTTGGAAGAAGGGCATTGATGAATTCTTTCGGAGAATTTGTCTAAGGCAGGTTGACACTTACAAAGTTCTCGAATGATACTTTCGGATGGAGAGGACACTTCAAAATTTTCGAAGGATACTTTCGGATGGAGAGGACACTTACAAAGTGCCCGAAAGATACTTTCAGATGGAATGGACTCTTACAAAGTTTTCGAAGGATATTTCGGAAGAAATATAGGTCACTTGCAACATTGCCAAAGGATAAGTGTGGAGTCTCGTAGGGCATTTTCAAAAGTGCCAAAGGATCAAGGCGAGTTAAAGGTCGAGCAAGTTTGAAGAGATCAAAGGAGCAAAAGCAATAAATGAATGCCGAAGAAAATGAGATGAGGTCAACATGCTGAAGTTTATCGACCAAGCCAATATAAAGATCATGCATCTTCAAAGATCGAATGGCACACAGAAAGCTCGATAAGAAAGATCCAACGAAACAAAGTGGAGTCAGTGATGCAATGCGATCTATAGTTAAAGACACAATATAAAGCTAAAGATCAAACATATCAAGGATAAATGAAAGGAGTGAAAGTGATCCAATTATATAGGAGATAACGAGATGCAGAAAGGAGCTCGATGGTTAATGAAAAGAGCGTAAAAATGGTGCGAAGAAAAAAATCAAAAGCCCGCATTTAATATGCTCTAACCGTCAAGTGGAGGAACATACAAAACTTGTGAGGAACTCGACATATCTACACGGAGCTCGAGATTGAATTGATCCAACTGATCAATATACAATTAAGGAGGCTACGCATTTATGACTTGAAATATAACAATTGCCAAATATAGTAAAGAGACCATAACATTACAGTGTGAAGCATGAATTGAGACGCGAGAGGTGTAAATGCCAAGCCACATTAAATGAGATCCAAAACCGGAACCAATAAGGTGTTGTCAGAGTGTAAACACATTTTGAAGACATGAAACCCTAGATTCATTATCTATATAAATACAACATCTAGAACATTGTCATGTGTCTGCCGTTGCAATTGCAAAAGGAGCTACTAGAGCGACTCAAAGTGTGTCGATTGGAGACACATGTAGACACAGAGAAGAAGTTAGAGGGACAGAGAGATATATCTAGACACAAAGAAAGTGAGGTAGAAAGGAAGAAAGAGCACACAGAGAATGTGCAGAGATTGAGCAGTTACAGACAAGACTTGTAACAAAGAAATAGTTTGATTCTTTTTGTATTATGAAGTTGTAGCTTCATAATTCTGATCGGTGGGTGCCATCAGACAGACTGAATTGGTGCTCAGTTAGGGAGTGGGTGCTTCCTTAGAGTGGGTGCTCTTGAATGTAACTAGTGAGGTTTACCAATGAGGCGTTTAATTATGACGCTGGATTAGAACAGTAGATTCTAGCAGTTATTCTCACCTTGGTTTTTCTCTTTGGGTTTTTCACGTATAAATCTGGTGTAATGTGCTTTTTTGTGTGTGTGATCTCTGCATCTGGTCTTTAATATGCATATGCATTTGTATCTACTCTAAAAGGTTTAAAAGAACTAGTTATAGCTGATCTACTGATTCACCCCCCTCTCAGTAGATAGTTGTGTTCAACATACAAGTCTTTCGGGATCGACTTGGTTGATCGAGCCTTGTAGAGACCCATCTTGAGTTTGCTGCTAACTCAAAGATAGGGAAAGTGATGTAGTGGAAATTTTAATTTTGCCAATTTTTGTTTGAATTTTCTGCTTGTTAGTAGTTTTCTCAGTTGCTTTTGAGCTTTTGTAATGATGAGTAGACTAGTTATCTAGTGTTTTTTTTGCTACATCAACTTCTCACCTCTCTTCTGACGGAGAGAAGATAATATCTTGGTTTTGATTGGTTTCTGGGTGATTGTACATGCAAATGATGGTTGTAAGCACCATTAGTGTTTGCAAAGTGGTTAGAATTGTTGGGCATCATGTAAGATGTGCTATACAAAGGTACAAAATTATCATCTAGACAGAGATCGATGTGGTTGATTATTCCCATGATGATGTTCATAATGCATTATAAATATGGATGTTCATAGGGATGGGTACTCCCAAGATGATGCTTATCTTCGTGTCATATAGTATCACAGGGAACAGGGCACAAGGTACAAGAGGTTAGGCTACAAATGTAGTAGACGTGTCGACACAGGTTGATCAATCCTAAATGTATAGGTGACCAGTTGATAGGTTGTAGTAGGTGTTGTTGGATAGCTTCAGAGTTATTTGCTCCAGGTTGTATTTTGGTCCCCTTTTGATTTTGGTCACCTTTTGATCAAAGGGGATTTGATCGGTTTTGCACTCCAAACATTGTTAGTTTGTTTGTGGTTAGTTTTGGGCATGCATCTCATATGTGAGACACCCCCTTTTGTGTTATTTATACTTTATTAATTAATGTAATCATTAATTATTAATGTTAATAATGTTAATGTGGGTAAGTTGAGTCATAGGTAGTTGGACCCATTAGGTAGTTTGAGTTTGGTAAGTAGACAAGCTTATAAAATATTGTTCAAGAAAGAAGATTGTAACCGAGCATACCCGAACATTTACATAATGTAGGATTTATTTTGATAAATAATATAATTTAGTTCCTGTTCTATCATGGGCATGAAATTCAATTATAAAAGCTTGACGTTATTGTGTTGCAAGATGTTGAGAATAACATTGTATTGGGGGATGTTGTGAATGAGCACCAAGATGATATAAAAGAGGTGTCAACTCTCCTAATAGTTGATTTGAGGGATGTGAAGAACAACATTAGTCTAGAGGATGTTGAAAAGGAATCCCAAGATATTGCAGAAAAGGTGTTAGATATCCAAAAAAATGATTTGGATCTAAAAGAGAATAATTTAGTTCCAAACCATTTTAAAAATGGGATAAAATACGAACTGAATAAGCGGGGGTGAGATAACATTCACAACATTTACAAAACATAACCATGGCAGATTTCAATTCAAAGTAGTATTGGGAAAATACACAAGGCCTCATTGGTACAATTTTGAGGAAAAAATGATTGAAGATGATGCAGTTCTGGAAGAATGCAGGCAAAAAAAAGGAGAAAAGTTTGAAAAACTTGGATGCAAAGAGAAATTTGAGAAAGCAATTGATTTTTCATGGGATGGTACCGAAAGGCTTGCATGCAAAATAAAAGGAAGCACGCATTGGAAAAAAAAAAACAAGGAATGGCTTTGCATACATAGTAAAAGGCTATGAAATTATTAAAGGCAACTACGTGAATGACATGCAATGCAAAAAGTAAAAGCAAACTTGTGTGCTTTTAGTTTAGATTGCATTAAAATGTTTTTTGGTTACGAGTTTTTCTAAGATTACTTACTTAACAAGTATTGTAAGTATGTTATGTCTCTTGATGTAGTTGTGGTGCTTGTTCCTTTTTTTGATAATATACTATTTACTTTTATTAAGAAAAGACAAATATAGAATAGTAACATAATTTAATTCACCTAAACGTTTTGTAGATGACATCCTCTTAAAGCAGACAAATGATTGTCTATGCTCTCCATCCAACTGAATCCATGTATGAACATATGTATTGGTGCTAGAAAAGGCAAAGGAACTGTTATAGAAGATGAAATGGTTGCACTTCCTCGTGACACTTCATCCTTTGTCAGTTACGAATGAGCTGCACATCAATAAGTAATGGTGGGTCTTGGCCCAACCATAGGGGGATGGGGGAGAAGGGGCTTTGTTCCCCACAAGGAAATGTGGTAAATTCAACATCGAGAATATCTGGCATCCACACCATCTTACAGCACTTGAAATGTTGATGCAGCAAATGATGCAGGACGGAAAAGGCCTAGACTGAGTAGGAGATTGGTTCTAGTGTTGACACTGACCATATAATTTGGTTTGGCGTTCTTGGTCATAGAATTAGAGCTGCCACCTGGATCAGGAAGGGAAAACAGGATGTAGTGGTGTTAAGGTAAAAGTATATGTAAAGGCAGTTCAACTGAATATTTTGGCTTGCTCTCATGGCCCCATCAAACCCTTTTTATGCATTTTAATTAGTTATTGCATATATCTAACCTTATTAGAACATTCTTGTTTATTGCATACAATTTGATTCAATCGACCTGAATTTCTTCTTGTCACTGCTTTCAATCTTCTGTTCCACATTAAACATCACTCTCTGCCTCCAATTATTCATAAGTTCTCTGTCACCTGTCTTTGGTATAATGAGCTAAATCCTATATTATGCTTCATGCCCAAGGCTATAGTCCAACTAACTCTAGATGCTTTTTGTATTATCAAACCAAAATGCCATCTATATCCATAAAATTTATCATTTTTAGGTTTCTTCATTGCTTTATCAAATTGTTCAAATGTTATTCTTTTGAAGAATCAGTCTTTGTGGTCCTATAGCTTTCATTGGTATAATTTTAGCAGAAGTATTGTGGGCTTCCATTCTGAGTTACACGATGTGTGGGTACAACAGTGACTTCAAATTTGGGATTTTGGAGTTCAGAGAGAAACATTTTTTTAACACTTACATGTGTAAACATGCACACACATCCGACACACATGGATATACATGCAGAAAGTGATACAAAATAAACAGAAATTTAGATGCAAAGTTGAAAGCCACATTTAAGAATGAGCATTAAGATCATTCACAAAAGATTTATACAAATATTGAAAAATTAACTTATACTAATTTCCAAATAGATGAACATGTACTAATTTCTTAGTAAAATAACTATACTTTCAAGATACATGTGGAATTGCAAAGATTTTATAGCCTGGAACATGAAATTCTTACAAATTTGTAAAATGTCACAGCTTTAAATTACAAAAATTGAGTTGTGTAAAGTTCCAAAGTTCAGGAGCAGTAGTTCTCATCATAGTCTCCATCCTTTATTTCATCCAACTTAACACCGTCTAAGCTTGGTCCATCCTCATGTTAAGCATCACTACCAAAACCATGGAGAAGGCAGAAGCTGTTGAAAACCTCCACTAACTGAGACATCCTATTTTCAGAAACTTATTTGGGAAATATTCCAAAGACAAATTACCCACCATTTTTATGGAAAGATCCAAGTCTCCAACTTTGGGATTCACATCCTACAGCTTTGAAGGCTCCTCTTTGTATTTTTAAAACAATAGAGAAAATAAAATTCTATTTAAATATTAAAAATAATGTTGGTTCTGTAGCATTAATATACAAGACAAAAAGGAGGTGATAGCAAATAAACTCTTTATTATACTGATAGTCATCTGAATACATAAGCTATATCTTGTTGAAATCTCTATAGGCTAGGTATCTTAACAAATGTCCCTTAACAATTAGAACATTAATGTTTATAATATCATCTTAGTGTTATTGTCCTAACACCTATTTTTGACAAAAAATATGAATTGGATTTTAACACCTGCTTAATACAAAAGTATTAAAACACTTTTACCACAGGTGGCCGATTTCCAAATTTTGTTAAATCAAATGATACACTTATAACAAAACGACATGTAGATTGGATAATTATAAAAAAAAAAATTTGTCTGCTTGCTTGCTGCCTCTAGTAGATATGAAACCATTAGTGCTTCATCAAGTTGTTGTCATTCTCGTAGAGGTAAAATTCTGCTAATTGCCATGAAATCACTTTTTCAATCTTCCATGTCAAGCAACTTTTTCCACTGCCTCGGGTGGATATGAAACCATTAGTGCTCCATTCTTTGTATTAAAACTTGCAAGTAACCTCCAACAAAGCACGAGTAACCTGCATTTTTTACCTACCGAGTAATTGGCAATTTTCTCACGAGCCGAGTAGTAGGCTCAGACTCGTGAGTAATTTCCTGCTACTTGGCTAGGGCCTGCTAATAACCTCCCCAGAATTTAAAAAATGTCATTTTTTTCACATCGTCGCTATTTTCTGCTGTTTTTTGGTCGAATTCTGATAGAAAATATACTTATGCGTTCTCTACATTCATTTTTCATGTCTCTTAACAGTGTTTTACATGTTATTTAAGTTTATTTAATGAATCTGTATATTTCAAGTAGCAGTATAGTTGCCGAGTAATTGCTGAGTCCTGAGCCTGAGACAAAAGTTTGGGCTGCCGAGTAATTGCCGAGTACAAGTTTTTGAACTATAGCTCCATCAATCTGCCATCGCCCTCATAGAGGTAAAGTTGTGCTATTTGCCATGAATTCATTACCCAACCATCCATGTTGAGCAACTTTTTTTTTCTGCCCCCAATGGATATGAAACAATTAGTGCTCCATCAAGCTGCCATCACCCTCATTGAAGTAGAATTCTGCTGATTGTTATGAATTCACCTACTCAACCTTCCATTCTGAGAAACTTTTTTTCTGGAGATTTGCTTAATCAGCTATAGCCTGTCAAAGTAGACGTTCATCGAATTCATTATCACTGATGTCATCCTCTCCCCCTTCAGTAGTGATATCATCTACATTCTTATCAATGGGAATATTAATTCATCCCTCCGTTCTTTCTTATGCTGCCTTTTATAAGATCGATTGCTCTAATCTTGCAATCCAGTCTATATGTCCTGGTTTGGCACAAAAATGGCAATGAAAAATTTCTTTCTTGCTTGACCTGTTTTCCCATATTTTTAATTAGTTGCTTTGCTTCTAAAAAATGTATCCTGCAATGTTTCATCTTTGTTTAGACATTTTTTTAAAGATTGGAAATCACAGTTTTTAAAAATTGTGTATGTTCTCTAGAATTAATATTGAAGTAAAATGCAGGTGTGTTTGTGTGTGCGTGCGTGTGTGTGTGTGTGAGTGTGTGTGTGAGAGAGAGAGAGAGAGAGAGAGAGAGAGAGCTTGTACTATGCTTTGCTCATACTGTAATCTTCTGTACAGGCTGCAGTGGATGCAGATCATAAAACGTTGCAATTTGAAGGTGACACTGATACATGCCATTTGATATCTGTTTTGTCTACTGAATCTAATACTGATCTGAATTCATCGGTCCATTGGATAATCTGATCAATAAGCCCTTGCTGGCAGCATTTTTTAATCTTTATTGAAAATCTACCAGCTAGCTAGGATCTTTAACTGTTTAGCTATGAATTTTGAATATTTATTATTAACAGCTTAGACAATGGGCACCATCAGTAGTCTTGTTAAGAGACTTGTGTTCATAATATTATCTAATGAGTTTGTGGACTTAAGATTAGTGAAAGAATTTGGGCTTGAGATGGTGTGCCGTTTCTGGTGTTTTATTTTTGGATGACAAAAACTAATATGTGAAGCATCTTATAATGAAGTCCCTTACACTGTGCCTTTGAGCATGTGGGTGAACATCTAAAAGAGATTGGTGTCTCAAATTTTCTAAATAATTGCTATCTTGAGTCAGAATTGCCAACTTATGAATGTTGGGTTTCTGAAGCATCTTATAATGAAGTCCCTTACACTGTGCCTTTGAGCATGTGGGTGAACATCTAAAAGAGATTGGTGTCTAAAATTTGTTCTAAATAATTGCTATCTTGAGTCAGAATTGCCAACTTATGAATGTTGGGTTTCTTCCTTTCTTATGAGTTTTAGTGTATTGTTATTATGTTCAACAATTCTAATTCGTTTTGCTCTTCGGCCATACATTGCATTCTATTGATGATGGAAGGTCTTAGTTCTTGCAGAAGCAAATTTAGAGATATTTCCACCTAGTAATGGTCAAGGTGGGACATGGGGATATCGGCCACCAAATGATATTGATGGTATGTGTTGATACTATAAAAATATATGCTCTCACGAAACCTTTATAGTTTGTCTTTAGGGGAGCAGATACGGTAGGCCATAATAGGCTTCTGACATGTTAATAGTGGAAGTTGTCATTCGCTAGTTTTATCCTAGGAACAAATTTAGTAATTTTTCGTGTATACTTTCCGTTGTTCTGTTTTGATTTCAACTTGGAGGAAAGTATGAGTAGCATGTGTAGGAAGATTAATCTGTGCATCATTTTGAACACAAATAATTAATGATAAATGAAGGACGAGACTTTTATTTTCTGCAATTTAGATTCATATGCTCAACTTGGTGCAGGAAGTGAAGGAACTGAACAACCACAAAATCGATGGAATGGATTTTTTAGTATCATGTCATACAGACCTTATTTTAATGTAGATACATATGATGTGGTTGAAAGAACTTTGGGAACATTTTATCCTCACCATGGAGACTTTATCGAAAAGATTCAACATAATCCGGACTTGTAAGTTCTGTTGAATGTTAAAAGACTCTTTTTATTAAAAAAAAAAGTAGAGCCATCGATGCTGATTTATAGTTTGCTAAATGTTCAGGTCTCCCTTTTTCTTGATTGCAGAAATGTATTGTATTATTTTCATGTTTTCCATATTTCGAATTCCTTTGTGAACAAATTAATATACCCTTTTCATTCTTGCAAGGATTTAGAATAAGCTAGTCTATCCTTTGCTTCCGACTCTGATGCAGATTAGAGCCTTGTTCTCCATTGATTCTCTTCTCATGGCGCTATTGGTGGGTCTTTTTAACATGGGAACTTCCTTTCACATGATTGTTTTGTAACACAGCTTTGTATATACTGATTTATCTTGGGTTCACCTATTTGGATTTGCTATTCTCTTCGAAGGTTCTTTTGCTTTCTAGATCTAGATCTAGAATTAGTTTTCAATATCTTACTTATGGTTGATGGAATCCTTTTAGCATTTCTGATTTGATATCATAACTTCTAGTTTTGAGTCTTATTGACCTAGTTTGGTCATTTGCAAACATTAATATGATCCCATGATCAAATCCTTTTAGCACTCCTGATTTGCTATCATAACTTCTACTTTCGAGTCTTATTGACGTAGTTTGGTAATTTGCAAACATTAATATGATCTCATGATCAAAACTTATAGCAAACATTTTGAAAGATTTTGAAGAGCAGCGTTTTGGTCCTTCATCAAGGACAAGAAAAATGATAGATTGCAAGAACAAGCAACTTCTTATATGGATATCTCCATTACATACATTAGTTAAGGGGTATCCTCTAACGGCTGCAAACATTAAATGAGACATAGCACAATTAATGATAAACCATTAATTGAGTAGGTGCCCCCCTAAATTGTTGGATGGTAGGTAGCCGAGAATAACTAAGCCCAATGCTTACATCTCCATTCAAGTTGCCTTGTCGTTTAGCAATCTCCAATGCCTCTCTAAGTTTTCGCTTATTCTCGTGATCATCCTTAACAACTATCTCTGAGTCCTCAATGCAAATGTAGTGCTTAGTGGTTGATGAATGCTTCGCCAAATCTTTGAATCCTATTTACAACTGTAAATCAGCACAATGGTCATTGATCCCCTTGTAGAAACTTGTACATGTTTCCCCTCTGTATGTCTATCTGCAACAACATGGTCTTTGACAATCTTCATTGTGTCGCTCTTATATTGTTTAGTGGAAGAAAGGTTGTTTTGATATTGTTCTTCATAATATTAGAATTCTTGTTGGAAATACCCTCAACTTTATGGTTATTATCATCTTTTTGTCTATGTAATTTCTATTATTGCTGGAAATGTGTTGTATGCTTTGCATGATTCACACCCATTATAGACAATACACCTCGACACGATTTTAGGGTATGGGTCTATATGTGTGGTTTCATCCCATGGTTTATGATCCATAGTTTCTAAGCCCATGGTTGGTACCCATTGTATTGTAATACTGCTTATATGGTTTCCTATTGATGTGCTTATAAATACTCACACATGCATTAGCATAAAGGAGAACTTTGAAGTACATTATTGTATTGTAAATGGTTGAGTTAATGCAATAAGGAAGAAGGTTTCCATGTTGGATTTTTTCCCGAAAGGGTTTTCTTAGGTGAAAATTTTGTGTATAATGTGTTTGCCATTTTTCCTTTCTGTTATAGCTTAAGATTATGTTAGCATTGATTCTCTTGCATAAGCTTATTGGTCTAATTTTATCTTCATTTGGTATCAAAGCTAGGGTTTAGATTTTTTGAAAAGCTAGGGTTGTTTGGCCTTGTCATAAAAAAATTCTTGAGTAGGAGCTTTGTGCAGAAGAACATTTTGTGTAAGGAAAAATGATAGGAAGCACAAGTATAGAGATCAGCAATTTTAATGGCCATTATTTTGAATAATGGAAGCTCAAGATGAAAGATCTTCTTGTGGACAAAGATGAATGGATTGTTGTGTTAGGAAAACAAATTGGGGTATGAAGCCAAAAGATTGGGAAAAGATGAATTGGAAGGTGAGGAGTTCAATCATATTGTATCTTTGAGATTCATTGCTGTTAAATGTCTTTGGAGTAGCCACCGCTAAGGAGCTTTGGGATAAGTTAGGGACTTTGTATCAGAGAAAGTCTCCAATGAACAAAAAATTTCTTCAAAAGAAGTTGTATTCTCGAAGGATGAATGATGGCAACTTCATGACAAAGCATCTATATGCTTTTAACACCATGATAACCCAATTAGTATCAAACAATATTAAAATGGACGAAGAATAAAAACGTATTACTTTGTTATGTTCTTTGTCCAACTCATGGGACAATCTTGTTATAGCCATTAAGAGTACATCATCTACATTAAAGCTTGAGGATGGAGTCGGAGCTTTGTTATCAAAATAAATGAGGCTTAACCCCGGAGGATTATCAAACAAAGGATCATCTACGTTTAGAGAAATAAAAACAAGTTAGGTGACAATTGAAGTTGAGAGTTAAAACTAAATCTCCAATAAGACATGCAAGAAAATATTTGAACTGCAGTAAAATTGGGTATTTTAAGAAGCAGTGTTGAGTTAAAAAGGCTGAAAAAGGTAAGTCACTTGATGATGCCCCTTCTAAAGAAAATGAAGACCTTCAATGATGAATCAAGGGATGTATAATTGTCAGATTCGAGTACACATGCATGCCACGATTCATGGTTGATCAACTTGGGTGCTTCATTTCATTTGACTCCCATAGGAAGTGGTTTTTTGAATATGAAAAGATTACTGGAGGCTATGTCTTCTTAGACAATTCAATATATAAGATCATAGGACGAGGAAGAGTCAATCTGATGTAAAAAATGAGAGGGATAAAACTGTTAGGAAAATAATGTTTTGTACTCACATATGTGTGTGGGACTATATTTATTATGTGAGAAAAATAATGTTGCGAGTGAAAAACTCATGTAGATGAGATTGTAAGAGAGATTATAGGGATTTAGTAGTTAGTTTGTGATGAAGGTTGACTCCACTTTGGTAGGAGTACTAGCCTTTAAATATGTAATCCTATGTTAATGAATGATTGCATCGTGTTAATTTTGTGTTCTAATTTCTGTAAGTTCTGAGTTTGTTATCTATGTTTTGTTCAATCTCTGACCAAATCTAATGTTTGGTATCAGAGCATCATTAATCTTGCACCTGTGATGGAGTTGTAAAATTTGTAAGGTGCAGAACTATATTATTGTATTGCCGTGATGGATGAGAGAGTGAGAATATTGCTTGTTTGTTAAGGGAGTTTTAGTATTGAAGTGCCATTATCATAATAGCGTAGTTGTACAAGTGGAAAATAGCATCAATTAGAAGATAGTCTCTTGATAAAGAAATTTCTAAGACATCGAAGACACGGTGGCTGTGAATCTGTTTAGGACAAACCAGTCATAATCGGATCGCCTAGCCGTGCCCATGTGCATCCTTACATGGATCCCTGGATTCTTTAGATAGCGCCACCCGCATTGCAGTCCTGACCATTGTGCATTTTCGATTGAAAGCAGATACAAATCTGTTGACTCGTGTTAAGATCTCTCAGGTCGCCATCTATGTATCTGATAGATCTACAATTCTAATTTTGGTGCATGGTATTCTTGTCCATTTATGCAGCATTGCCTAACATTGATCTTCACACATCATGCCCTTTGAAGATGTGTTGGATTGGGATAATTTGGCCATTCATGCACTATCAGGCCTGCTTGGATTTTTAGTTATTGACAGTATCAAATCAGATTGAAGGGGTGACCTGCTGCTGTTCAAATTTCCAACTTCTTCTATGCTGAACCAGTCTTGTTTGGTGCATACAGTTTGTATCAGAATTTCTCGGTTCCAAGAGGTCTTTGCAGAACTGTGCAGCTCTGGTATCCACAAAGACTCGAATCAGTTATGCAACGTGTAGCACGAGTAGTTTGTTGCTATTAGGAGTGGTTTATTGGTATATGAGTTGTTTAATTAGTTTTTTTTTTTTCAATGGTTGGTATGTCATTAGTATTTAATTAAAAAAATTGTTCAAATTAAAGTTTTTATTTAGTTCTTGTTTTGTCATTTTGATTTTTAACTATTTACTTCTTTGTTTTTTTTAGAGTCTATGGTAGGTCAATTTTATTAAAAGTTTTTAGGTGAGTCTTTAAGTCATTTAATAATGTGCCTTTTATATTTGTCTATTAGATCCAATATTCAATTGGATTTTATTATTAGGTGTTAAAGTTTATGGCGGTGTTACTTTATCAGTGTCAAAGTAAAATCAAATCTAAGACTTCGGTGTTGTTGTCAAGAAATATGTAGTATTGTAATGGATGCATTATCAGTCGAAACCGACATCCAAGTTGTTTTACATTGTGGGGGGAATATAATAAAATTAAACACAACGCTAAATCAATTCCGCTTCAGTCCTATTCCGTTGAATAAGCAACATCCAACTAGAGGTAGGAGGCCTAATAGTGCCTCTTGTCAGTTGCTAATGAAGGGGACATAAATGCAATAGCGGCATTAATGTTTGCATCAAACCGGCTAAAGCTAAGGGCGATCGATAATGACAATGGAATCGCCTTAATCGTTCGCAATCGAGTGGCAGTGATTATGTGCAATCGCTACAAACGAAGACAATGAGGGCTTAGTCCTCAAACATTTCATTCTCAGTTTTCTTGTATGGTGTTTGATTTGTGTGAGGTTTCTAAATTTACCCTTGTTGTAATGATAATATAGAGATCCAGACCACAAAAACTATAGTAGGGAGTATTCTTGATAAGTTGATTGGTCAGGGTGATGTGTCTAGACTGAGGGACTTGTATTCACATGAAAAGGTTGATGGGTCGTTGTACATGATTGATGTAGTTCCCACAATCAACGTTAGTGTCAAGACCATGAATAGGTTGATGGGCCCCTATTCAAGCGTTTTAGTCATTGGGTGTTTTTGTCTCCCCATGTTCATACTAATGGGGGGGGAATGTTAGAAAAATAATGTTTAATACTCACCTCTGTATGTGACACTGTATTTATTATGTGAGAAAAATAATGTTGTGAGTGAACAACTCATGTAGATGAGATTGTAAGAAAGATTATAGGGATTTAGTAGTTAGTTTGTGATGAAGGTTGACTCCACTTTATTAGGAGTACTAGCCTCTATATATGTAATCCTTTTTTAATGAATGATTGCATCATGCTAATTTTGTATTCTAAATTTTGTTAAGTTTTGAGGTTATTATCTTTGTTTTGTTCAATCTTTGACCAAATCTAATAAAAACCCTCCTTGATGTTCTACATTTTCTAGGTTTGGCTAGAAACCTATTTTGTAAGCAAGATGAATGATGGGATGTGAAGGTAATACTTAACAAGGATGGTTGTTTCAAGATGGTTTGAGGAGCAATGGTATGGGCAAGAGTAGTCTGCACTAGAACATTGTTTAGGCTTTAAGGCAAACATTGTATGTGATAGATGTAATAGCTCTGTTGTTCCCGAGGTTAACAATGAATAAAAAATGAACCCATACGATGCATGTTGTAAAGACAAATGCTTTCGCATTAGAGGATGAGACATATTGGAGAAAAAGGCCTTAGAGCATTACGATCAAAAGGTATTGTTGAAGGAATTTTTGATTGTCCTTTAGATTTTGATTTTATGAACATTGTGTATATGGTAAGCAGGGTTGAGTAAAGTTTCCCACTAATGTTACAACCATAGTAACTGCATTCGCCAAATTTAGTCGGAGAAGTTCGAAATTCGCTGAATGACAAGAAAATCTTTAAAATCCATTCAAATTCGGGATTAAATTTGTTATTAAAATCGGGATTAAATTCGTTCAAATTCATTCAAATTCGTGATTAAATTCAATATTTAGTATCCAACATACTTTTCATAGTTTGTTTATTTCAATCAATTTAGGATAAATTTTGGAGTGTGAAATTTTGGACAGATTCTGTTCTATTTGAAAATGACAAGAAAAACCTGAGTCTGATTTTCTTTGCATGCTTTTGTTTTGAGTCAATGTGGAATTTAGGAAAGCAGATTATCATTAAATCATTTTGAACAAAACATTATTAACTTTAGTGAGATACTTGGTGGAAACATGAAAGTTATTTTGACAAGTTTATTTATATGAAATGTGATATTTTTTTAATGGTGTGTTGGTATATTTTAAAAAATAAGTATATTTCTATCAACGGAATTTAATCACGAATTTTATCCCAAATTTTTTGGTTTCGAATTTTTTCCTCGGCAAATTCGAACACGAATTTGAATGTGGTGACTATGGTTACAACAACAAATGGGATTTTACAGTGAATACATAGTGATGTGTTTGGACTTATAAAAGTTTCATCACTAGGAAATTTTTTGTACTATGTTTCTGTTGTCAATTAGACTCGCTCCCTTGTGAAGGTAGTTTCAGTGCTTCACAGTTTGCTGAAACATGAAAACAATCCTAGGTTGTGGGTGACTTAATTAGTGGATTGAATCTCTAGATTTTAAGGGCTAGCTCCCTTTGGTCTATCAATTAGAATCTCTACTCTATGCTACAAACTGTTTGGAAAAAGGCAAGAAAAAACGTGAAGGAAAATTTTACTTGATGATGGTGATACCCCTGTATTTTTTGATTTGATCCACTTAATCTGAACTCTCAAGAACACTGATTTAGACAAGAAAATAACGAAACTTTCAACTCTAATTGACCAATATGCATAAGTATTTCACGAAAAACTTTTATCTGGTGACCCAAGCTTGAAGAAAATGGAAGAATAGACCTGATTTAGGGCACTACCCAGTCACTTATAACGACTGTAAATTCAACGATGAGACATCAAACATAGAACATGACCTGCATAAACTGATCAACTATGTTGCTAGATAAGAATCAAGACTTGACAAGGTAGATAAATTCTCACTTATGCAAATTACTGACATGAATACACTATATCAGCATTCTGAAAAATAAAAACAATCCTATTAACTTGAAAAAAAAGTTACAACTCAATCTTTGACAAAATTTTATCTTGTCAAAAAAGGGATACAATCCAAGGTTGAAAAGCCAACTTATATAGAAAAGATACAAGCCAAAAGAGTGGCGCTGAAAATAAAAGAGAAGTCAACTCAATTCAACTTGTGCTGTCCAAAGATATAAAAATAAATCCCTTTGTCTTATGCTTGCATGAAAACTCCTTGACATTAAAAAATGGACGGTTAGCTTGTTAAGCACAAAATACACTGAGAGGGGGGTGAATCAGTGTATTAAATATCTTTTACTTAATTTGATTTCTTTTCTTTAACCACTTAATCACACATTCAAGATATGCAATAAAATTAAAACAATAATATGCACCACAAGAGAGAGAGACACCAAATTTTTACGTGGAAACCCACAGTGAAAAAACCATGGAGAACAATCTCAAGTATATGAATGAGCACCAACTCAAATTACGAAGTTCGCAAAAGCTAACTTGCAGGAGCACCAACCCCTTTGTCAAGCACCAACACAGCAACTATTTGTGAGCACCAACCCACAAGAGCACCAACCCTTTGCAAAGATTTGTGAGCACTAACCCATTGCAAATATTTGTGAGCACCAACCCCTCTTGTGTATAAAACACAACTATCTCTCAATGTTGCTTACTCAACAAATGATAGAACTCTACAATATCACCTGCTTTTCTCTTTTTGAAAATAAATACAAACCATGCACACTCTTGCATATTACAAATGGCTTCTCAAACCTTTATTTGTTGCTTTCCAAATGACTTTTGACATTCACCCTTTGTGACCCTTCAATCTTTATGGAAAATGGCGTCAAACTTGCATGACTTTTCGTATTTTTGCATTTGAAAAGTCATAAGGTGACTCTTCATAAGTAAAAGCGTCTTTTCCTCGTTTGTCTTTATCTTGGTGACTTTTTGTATTCTTCAAAGTGTCTTTTCATGAAAAAATGCGCCATACTCTCTTTTGTCTTCACATGATGACTCTTAAAATTTTTCAAGATGACTCTTCATGATAAAATGTGTCTCATTCCTCTTTTGTCTTTACCTCATGACTCTTTGACTTCTCCATGGGCCCTTTTTTGAGTTATATGCAACCAAAAATATATTCATTAATATTAAATAAATATTAACACACATTAGCCAAGATATGAATATTAAAAACACCATTAAATGCAATTGGGCCTTTATCATCAATAATGCTAGACCTTTGACATCAATGACAATAATTTCAACAATCTCTATTTGTCATTGATGACAACTTCAAACTGAAACTGCCACATCTTAAAACTTGCACATATTATCATTTGAAAAAAATACAGTAACTCCCCCTTACTATAACAATTTGTCTTTGTTTTTTGTATCTGTACTTGTACTTGTATCTATTTCTTTTCTTCTTCCCCTTTGACATCAATGACAAAGGGCCTATTTGGAGCTAACACTTAGCTCCGCCTCAACTGATGTTGAACCTCAATGGCAGGGAGTAAAAGAAATTACTCTCAACTTCTCCTGTAGATATTCAAATATGTCTTTTGGTAGTGATTTTGTAAAAAAATCTGCAATCTACTCTGTAGTACTGATATATTTCATCTTACCCTGTTGATTTGCAATCTGCTCTCTCAAGAAGTGATATCTAATGAGAATATGTTTTATTTTTGAATGCATCACTGGATTCTTCAAAATATTAATAGCACTTGTGGTCACAAAAAATAGAAATAGGTCATCATATTTTACCTTGATATCTTTCAAAGTTTGCTTCATCCAAAATACTTGAGTACAACACAATACCGTTGCAATATATTTTGCTTCAGCTGTAGAAAGTGATACTGAATTTTGCTTTTTGTTTAGTCATGATACTAAGCTATCATCAAGGAAGAAAGCTCCTCCACTTGTACTTTTTTTGTCATCCAAGCAACCTGTCCTATCTGAATCTATGTAAGCAACTAAAGTGAAATCTGTCAATGAGATATCACAATCCATAATCCAATGTCTCCTTGATATATTTGAATATTCTCTTTTCCAACTGAACATGACTATCTTTTGGAGTTGACTGATATCTTGCAACCATACCTACTGCATGCATGATGTCTGGCATTGATGCTGTCAAATATAAAAGACTACCAATTATAGATCTATACAAAGATTGATTTGCAACAGTTGAATCTTCATCTTTGCTCACCTTATTTCTTATACACATTGGTGTGCCAACTAGTGCACAATCCTCAAAGCCAAATTTTTTCAACATTTCTTTAGTATATTTATTTTGAGATATGAAAATTCCTTTATCTGACTAAAATATTTGCAATCTTAAGAAAAATGACAATATCCAAGCAATAGACATCTCAATTATTTTTGCATACTATCAAAAAAAATTTGTCAGCTTTTTAATGTTTCCTCCAAAAACGATGTCATCAACATATACCACAACAATTAATTGATGTTTACCTTCTGTTTTGAAGTAGAGATTACTGTCAACAAATCTTCTTTTGAAATCTTGATCTTGTAAGTACTTATCAAGTCTTGCATAGCAAGCTCTAGGAGCTTGTTTCAATCCATACAGTGCTTTCTTCAATTTGCATACATGGTTACTAATATTTGAGAGAATAAATCCCTCAGACTGTTCAATGTAGACCTCTTTTTTAGATTTTTCTTTAAAAACGCATATTTGACATCCATCTGAAACACTTTAAAATTTTTAAACACTACATATGTAAGAAATATTCTATAGCTTCTAGCCTTGCCACTGGTGCAAAAGTTTCTTCAAAATCTATTCTCTCAATCTGAGCATATCCTTTACATACTAATTTTGCTTTATTCTTGGTCACTTCTCTATTTTCATTCAACTTATTTCTATAAATTCATTTTGTTCTTATCACATTGTGCTCTTTTGGTCTAGGTACTAATTCTCAAGTATCATTTTTTTTCTCTGATTTAATTTTTCATTCATTGCCTTAACAAAAAATTTAGGTTGAATTTTGGATAACAAAGAGAAATTAATTTGCTCATATTCACTTACCATCATTCTTTTGGTGCGAATTCTTTTATTTATGTCCTTGATGTCATTTTCATTATGATTTCTCTGGACATATTTGGATGGAGCTTTGGTGTTCTTTTTCTCCTCATCTTCATTTGAGTCTTCAAAATATTTCTCTTCAATAAATTCAGGAATGTCTACTGGATCACTAATTCTTTGTGTTCCATTTTCTTTTATTCTGACACTTGCACTTTCAACAATTTTTTTGGTTCTTTTGTTGTAATATTTATAAGCTTTATTTTTGCTAAAATAATCAATAAATATACTTTCATCTGCTCTGAAATCAAACTTATCAAGTTTTTCATCTATTCTCTTTATGAAGCATTTGCTGTCCAAAGCTTTGAAATAATCCACTATTGTTGTTTTGTTTTTTCATAGCTCATAAAGAGTCTTATCACTATTGACTCTCAATAGTGCTTTATTCTGAATATGCACTAGTGTAGCAACTGTCTCTCTCCAATATTTCTCTGGTATTTTGGATTCATTTAGCATTGTCCTCGTCATCTCTTGAACTATTCTATTTTTTTGTTCAACTACTCTATTTTGTTGTGGAGTTTTGGCTGTTGAATAATGTCTCTTTATTCCATTGTCTTCACAAAACTCAATAAACTAATCTGACATGAATTCTCCTCGATTTGATTTAGACATTTAATCTTCAAACTGGTTTCATTCTCAACTAATGCTTTGAAATATCTGAAAGCTTTCGATTTTTAAAAAAAACATTACCCAAGTCAGACGTGAAAAATCATCAATAAGCAACATGAAATATTTCTCACCTTGAATACTTTGAGTTCTCATAGGTCCACACAAATTAGTGTGAACAAAGCTCTAGCATCTGAGTGGTTGAGTACTCTTGTTTTGAATCGCTTTCTGACCTGCTTCCCATGCTGATAAGGTTCACAAAGTGTGTCGAATGGCTTTGTAATCTTTGAAATATTTTTGACTGCTTGCTTCTTACTGATGTTGACAAGATTGTCAAAATTTGTTTCTCATTATTTTGAGCCATAGCCAATTTTTTTAATCTGATTCAAACATCTTTGATCTTTGATGTCTGATAGCATATACAAATTATTGTCTATTTTTTGAGCATCTGCAATCAATACATTTGAATCTTTTTTTTAATTTTATTACTTTCTGCATAAAATTTTAATGTGTGTCCATGATCACACATTTGACTTACATTCAAAAGATTATGCTTAAGATTTCTATGTGCAAAACATTTTCAATTTTAGTTTTACCATTCTCCAAACTTAGTGTACCTTTTTTGACAATTTTAGCAGTAGTATTATCTCAGAATTTCACTGTGCCACCATCGATCTTCTTCAAGGTTATGAACTTGATTTTGTCCCCTGTCATGTGTCTCGAACATCCATTGTCAATGAACCATGACTTTTTTTCATTTTTTGCATGGAAAATTGTCTTCACCAACATATATTTTTTAAGTTGTTTTTTTTGCCATGAACATGTCTGAATTTTTTTCTTGATGAATGGAGTCATGAAATTTTGAGCTTTCTTGACTAACTTGAACATGTTTCTATAGTACTGGGTTATGCATCAGAAGTTGTTGCACTTGTAATATATTATAGCCTCTTCATTAAACCCTGATAGAGGAACAAAAGAGTTGTGGCTTTTGTTTAATTCAGCATGACTTTCCTTCTCTTTATTTTTGAAATTGTTAACTTTTTTTTGACATTCTATTTTTTTATGACCATATCCATTACAATAACAACAGTAACCATAAAAATAGGACCTGTTTGTGTATCTTTGATCTGATTGCCTTTTGTAGCTATGTTCTTTTCAGCGTTCTTTGTTTGAGATGTCTTCTGTATTAACTTTTTTCTTTTTGATTTCCTCTTTTGTAAGAGTTTCAACATAGCTTTTTTTTTTCTTGTCTGTAAAAGTAGTGGCCTCCTCTTTCTCTTTTTCAAATCCGATCCCTGTCTTATTTGACATTGATCTTTGACTTTCTAATATCTTATTCAACATATTAGTGCTATTTTTAAATGTTGACTCATTGACTATTCTATTATTGATTGCTTTATTTGTTTTCTCAATCTCTGTTTTCAAAGAAGCAATTTCAATAACATATCTTTTACATTTTTTACTTTTTGCAACTGTGCCGTTAGATCTTCATTCTTCTTGATTTTTTCAAAGTGTGTAGATCTTCAATTGTTTTTTGACTCATTTTCATTTTTTTTGATCTGGGGCGTTAATCTTCGATTCTTCTTTTCAAGAGCTTTTAACTCTTCTAGAGCACAAATGAGTTCTCCTCTCAGATTCACTTCGGTTTCATTCTGTTTTTTTTTATCATCTGTACTTTTGCTTACGGAGGCATCTTCATGTATGGCCATGAATAGAATCTCTTCTTCTGAATCACTGAGTCCACTATCTTCGATTGAGCTAGGATCTTTAGAATACAAACTCTTCTTTTCGAATTTTTTCTTGAATTTTTCTTTGAAATTCTTCTTGTATGTAGACTTTCCTTCTTCATTGTTACCATTACCCTTATCTGGGCACTTAGTTGCAAAATGTCCAATCTTTTCATAATTAAAACATTTAAAAGGTAATTTTCTTTAATATTTACCTGTGCTTTTTTTCGACTTGCGAATAATTAGAACTCCATTGTCACCTTCATCATTGCTAGAATTGTAACTTGGTTTTTGAATCTTAGTCTTCTCTTTCTTTGATGTTTTGAAAACAATTTTTCTTTTGAGGGTTTTTTTTGTTCAGTCCATATCTCATATGTCGTAAGAATACCATGTAGTTCATACATGTTTAGCTTGGCTAAATTCTTCATCTTTTCAATTATCGAAATGTTTGCATCATATCTCAATGGTAGAGATCTCAAAATGTTTTGAACCACAATTGATTCTTCTAACTTTTCTCCATAACTTTGAATCTGATTAACTATTTGATCAACCTTTAAAAGATAACTTGGTATATTTTCTTCTTCCATCTTCAAACTCTCAAACTGTCTTCTGAAAGTCTGAAGCTTAGCTTGTTGAATCTTTCCATCACCTTTGTAAATATTCTCAAGTTACACTCAAGTTTCAAGAGCAGATTTATATTGCATAATTTTAACAAATTTTGATTCACATAAACCACATAAAATAACATTTAAAGCTTTAACATTATTTTCACTTGCCTTCTTTTCTGTTGGAGTAGTTACAAGTGTCTGTGGCTCTTCATATTTTTCCACCACTGCTTGCCAAATGTTGAATGCAAGGGCCATCAAATAAATCTACATCCTTATGCTCCAAAATACATAATTGGTCCTATCAAACAAAGGTGCCTTATTTGTAGAAAAACTTTCATGTGATCCAACCATCGTGCTTTCTTGATCTACCTTTAAGCTGTAATTTTTTTCAAAGGAACTTGCTCTGATATCAATTGTTAAGCACAAAATATACTGAGAGGAGGGGTGAATCAGAGTATTATATGTCTTTTACTTAATCTAATTTCTTTTCTTTAACCACTTAATCACACATTCAAGATATGTAATAAAACAAAAATAATAATATGCACCACACAAGAAAGAGACACCAGATTTTTACGTTGAAATCGAAAGTGAAAAAAACCACGGAGAACAATTTCAAGTATATGAATGAACACCGACTCAAATTACAAAGTTTGCAAGCACCAACTTGCAGGTGCACCAATCCCTTGCAAAGATTTGTGAGCACCAAGCCACAGGAGCACCAACCCCTCTTGTATATAAAACACAACTATCTCTTAATGTTGCTTACTCAACAAATGATAGAACTCTACAATATCTCCTACTTTTCTCTCTTCGAAAACAAATACAAACCATGTACACTCTTGCATATTACAAATGGCTTCTCAAGTCTTTATTTATAGCTTTTCAAATGACCTTTGGTGTTCACCCTTTGTGACCATTCAATTCTCATGGAAAATGGTGCTAAATTTGCATGACCCTTCGTATCCTTGCATTTGAAGTCATATGGTGACCCTTCATAAGCAAAAATGTCCTTTCCTCTTTTGTCTTTATCTTGGTGACTTTTCGTATTCTTTAAAGTGTCATTTAATGAAAAAATGCGCCACACCCTCTTTTGTCTTCACATGGTGACTCATGAAATTCCTCAAGATGACTTTTTATGAAAAAATGCGTCCTATTTCTCCTTTGTCTTTACTCCGTGACTCTTTAACTTCTCCATGGACCCTCTTTTGACTTATATGCAACCAAAAATATATTCATTAATATTAAATAAATATTAACACACATTAGCCAAGATATGAATATTATAACACCATTAAATGCAATGGGGCCTTTATCACCAATAATGCTAGACCTTTGACATCAATGACAATATTTTCAATAGAGCTAATCTCCTTTATGAATGAACAACACGCTAATTTGGATGTCTAAACTCAAGCTTAAATCGACTTGAAACTGAATTGGAATGTGAGAATGTCTTCTATTGCATGGAGAGCACGAGTGGATGTGACACTTGTCAATTAGTCAACTAGAGCTCAAGACTAGTCAACCTATAATGGTCTTCACTTGAATTACTGAAATGTTTGGAAGGCTCAGAACAAATAAGAGTGTGCATGCATGAAATCAATGTTAAGCTCTCCAATGTTAAACTCTTTTTTTCATGCAAACAAGCCTCCATTTTAGAACTGAAGGTGTTGTGTTTGAAATGGTTACACATCTTAGACATGTTTAATATTTTTTTGGGCCACTTTGCATGTTGTAGAACATGTTCATCTATTTATTGGTTGTTGACATCTCTTGCATTTTTTGGTTCTTCGTTTCTGTGCATGTCGTACTGTTTGTATTTGTCTTTTTCGCGGACTTTTTTTCTGCATGTATTTGCTTAGGGATTTTTGCCTTGTTTATTTCCACGGCTTTATCCGTTTTTGCTTATATCTATTTTTACTGTCAATATATCATCAGACAAATTGCCCCGACTATTTGCTTGGTCTATCTCTCTCGGACCTTTTGTTTCTCGTCTTTCGGGCAAATTGTCCGAAAGAATTGATTCGGCCTTCTTGTCTATCACTTTCTCCTCGGCCTTTTATTTCCTTCGGGCATTCGCCTTCGGACAAATTCGCTGAAGCTTATTCTCTTTGGCTTCTCCTTTTTTTCGGGCAAATTGCCCGAAAGAATTATTTCGGGTTTTTATCTTTGTCTTCTTGCCACAAACAAATTGTCTGCGGGAATTGTCTTTGGCTTTGGTTTTCTTCAAACTTCTCTCTTCCGAGAGAATTCCTTGGGGAAATGACAAGAACCTTCCCGAAGGGAACATACCCTTCGGGATTCTTGCCAATGTCCCTTTTTCGAAGGGCTAATAACCCTTCGGATTTCTTGTTTTGAACTTTATCGAAGGGCAGATACCCTTCGAGATTTTCGTAATGTCCCTTCGGAACCCTGATGTGAACTTTCTAGAAGGGTAAATTCCTGTCGAGATTTTTGACTTGGGTCCTTCAGATAAAAGTCCGAAGGAATTATTTCCTTCGGGTTTTTTGTTAAAGACTTTTCCGAAAGGAAGAGTCCTTCTGAAGAATGAAATAGACCCTTCGTCGAGTATGATTTGGAAAAATGTTAAAGTCCTTCGGCATTTGGAAAATGGTCCTTCTAGTAGGTAAAGTGCCTTTCAAGAAATTGTAAATGGTCCTCTTCCCCTTTTAAATGGTCTTTCGGCTTTTCTGTAATGGACAATTTCTTCGAAAAAAATGTCCGAAGGAATTCGTTCCTTTCTGCCCTTCGGATTTCTTTTTAGACGTTGAAAACTGACCTTTGGGTTTTAGACAAGTGCCTCTACCTCTTTGAGAAATGCCTTCTTTCGAAGGGCATATACCCTTCGAGCTTTTGCAAGTGTACCTCTTCAATTTTGAAATGGTCCTCCTGCGGAAAGAAAGAACCTTCTAGCCCTTTGGACTTATTGGAAATGTCCCTCGAAAACTTGAAATGGTCCTCAGCCCTAGTGACCCTTTGGACAAAAAGTCTGAAGGATTTGAACCCTTTGGAACTTTGAAATGATCTTTGCCTCTTTGTAAAACCACAAAAAGTCCTTTTTAGAATTTGCTCCTTCAACTGCTTGAATCAACATCTGTTCTTCCCTGTGAGGTGCAATTGTCAACATTTTGGCGACTCAACTGGGAAGCATCCCTGCTATGCTTGAGAACTCAGACCATAAACATGATATTGAACTCACAAAAACAATGGTAAACTTGGTCCATGACTGCAAATCTCCTTTGACCAAACATGAAGTAACCTTCATCCTTCAAAATAAGAAGGGAAAACACACTAAAATAGTGAAACCTAACTAATCAAAGCAAAAGTGCAAACACTTATTTGGGACAAAACATACTAAACTAATGTGCTTGAACAACACTTGGAGGAAAACAAACTAACAAGGAACTTAGCTAACCATGACAACATGATCTACCTGGATCAAAAGGGAAATTCATAAACTCAGTCACTCCAAGAGATGGTACAAGTTGCAAGGCAGGATGTTTATTAATCATAACATTTGATAAGGCATTTTTCTTGTCTACCAACTATATTAGCATTTTCTCAAATGAGTCATCAACAAACCGGTCACCAACAAAGACAAACTCATGAAATACTTTTTGATCTTTTTCATACTGCTTGTCTTCTACGACCTTGTCGAGTGATATCTCATCTATGCATTGTTCTTGAGTGACCGCATCCTTCTTATCAACTGCTGCAAGTTCATCCAACTCGTCAAAGAGCTTTGAATAGGCAACCCAATCTGTATTATGATTTTGAATAGGTGATTCTTGATCAAATTTCTTATAAACATTCTCTTCAATAGACAACATATCCCTACAAAGCTCTTTAGTCTCTGGGAAAGATGCAAGGTACAGCTGCCAATCAACTCTTTGTTCCTGATTTAGATCAATTTGAATAAGATTAGCTTGAAAGTTATCTTGATTCTTCTCAATAGGAGATATCTCTAACTCATGACTTCAATTTGTACCAACTCCTCTTGGAGTCCCTTCACATCAAAATCAACCTTCTTATTTTCAACTACAATCTTAAGTGAAGTATCAATGAGAAATTCTTCCTCATGCACACTTGACTTATTCTCTTCACGCTTTTCAAGAACTTGACTTGTAGTTGCAACCTCTTTTTCAATCTTTCAGAGAACAGGGTCCTCCTGAAGAAAGGAGATGGTGGGAGGGTGATAAAATTCATTTGTTTGAAAGGCAGAATGAAGCATGGGAGGTTGATCGTGATTAGATTTTGGAATCTAGAGAACAATGGAATTATATAGGGAGTTTTGGAGAGGAGGGAAAGAGAAACTCTTAAAGACCTTTGTATTTTGTTCCTTCCACTTGGCCATTACTTCATAAAAGTTTGAAATCTCTTTGTCCTCATGGACAACTTGTGCTTGAGAGATGAGTGGTAAAGAAAGGGGACTATAAGAAGGCTTAACCTTATGAATAGGCTCTTGAATACAACTAGGAAGCTCTCTTGGCACATACTGGGCATGATTAAGAACTTCATGAGAATAAGGAACACAAGAACCCTTTGTAGACAAGTGGTTCAACTCGATTTTCTGTCTCTCCCAATTCTACATCTTCTCTAATACAAGAATACACAACGCATTTATCTCTTCTGGATCATTGGACACGTTTTGAAATAGACCATTCACTTCCTTATACTGAGAGTTAGAACAAACTTTTTTTGCATATGCTAGTATTCTGAGCTCTATTTCATTCATTCTTTCTTGAAGGCAAGGCTGCTCATATGCGACACAACCATCAAAACTCATTCATGATAATGCAATAAAAATAGACTTACATGGAAACTGTGACTGGATTATTAGAAGCAACTACTTGAGCTTGGAATTACCAAATATTTCTTGAAGAACACTGTTGCAACTGCAATTTCATCAAGACCAGTGCCAATGGGTCCCACTAGACGTGCCAAAAACTGTTGTCAATCAGACTCACACCTTTGTGAAGGTAATTTTAAGCCTTCATAGTCTACTGAAACATGGAAACAATCCTAGGTTGTGGGTGATCTGATCAGTGGTTTGAATCTCTAGATTCTAAGGGCTAGCTCCCTTTGGTGTATCAATTAGGATCTCTACTCTATTCTACAAACTGCTTGGGAAAAAAGAAGAAACTTGAAGGAAAATCCTACCTAATGATGGTGATACACCTGTATTTTTTGATTTGATCCACTCAATCTGAGCTACTAAGAACATTGATTTAGACAAGAAAAGGGTTGAACTATCAACTCCAATTGACCAATATGCATAAGTATTTCACGAACATGTTTTATCTGGTGATCCAAGCTTGAGGAAAATGGAAGAATAGACCTAATTTAAAGCACTAACTAGCCACTTATATCCACTGTAAACTCAGTCAAGAGACATCAAACACAGAATATGCCCTACATAAACTGATCAATTATGTTGTTAAGTAAGAATCAAGACTTGAAAAGGAAGATAAATTCTATCACTTATGCAAATCATTGACATGAATACACTATATCAATATTTTGTAAAATAAAAACAGTCCTATTAATCTGAACAAAGGTTACAACTCAATCTTTGACAAAATTTTATCTTGCCAAAAAGGGATACAATTCAATGTTGAAAAGCCAATTTATATAGAAAAGATACAACAAGCCAAAAGAGTGGCGTTGAAAATAGAAGATAAGTCAACTCCAATTCAACTTGTGCTATCCAAAGATCTAAAAATAAATCCCTTTGTCTTATGCTTACATGAAAACTCCTTGGCGTTGAAAAATGGACGGTGAACTAATCTCCTTCATGCATGAACAACACGCTTATTTGGATGTCTAAACTCAAGCTTGAACCGACTTGAAGCTAAATTGGAATGTGAGAATGTCTTCTATTGCATTGAGAGCACGAGTGGATGTGACACTTGTCAATTAGTCAACTAGAGCTCAAGACTAGTCAACTTACAATGGTCTTCACTTGAACTGTTGGAACGTTTGAAAGGCTCGGAACAAACAAGAATGTGCATGCATGAAATCAATGTTAAACTCTCCAATGTTAAATTCCTTTCTTCATGCAAACGAGCTTTCGTTTTAGAACTGAAGGTGTTATGTTTGAAACGGTTACACATCTTGGACATGCCTAATCCTGTTTTGGGTCACTTTGCATGCTGTAGAATGTGTTCATCTGTTTATTCGTTGTTGACATGTCTTGCATTTTCTAGTTCTTCGTTTCCGTGCATGTCTTGCTGTTTGTATTTGTCTTTTCCGCGGACTTTTCTTCTGCATGTATTTGCCTCAGGCTTTTTGTCTTGTTTATTTCCACGACTTTATCCGTTTCTGCTTATGTCTATTTTCATTGTCAATATTTCATTGGACAAATTGCCCGTGACTATTTGCTTGGTCTATCTCTTTGGACCTTTTGTCTCTCTTCTCTTTTGGGCAAATTGTCCAAAAGAATTGATTCGGCCTTCTTGTCTATCACTTTCTCCTCGGCCTTTTATTTCCTTTGGGCATTCGTTTTCGGACAAATTGTCCGAAGCTTATTCTCTTTGGCTTCTCCTTTCTTTTGGGCAAATTGCCCGAAAGAATTATTTCGGGTTTTTGTCTTTGTCTTTTTCCTGTGGACAAATTGTCTATAGGAATTGTCTCTGGCTTTGCTTTTCTTTGGACTTCTCTCTTTCGATAGAATTCCTTCGGAGAAATGACAAGAACCTTCCCGAAGGGAACATACCCTTCTAGATTCTTACCAATGTTTCTTTTTCGAAGGGCTAATAACCCTTCGGATTTCTTGTCTTGAACTTTCTCAAAGGGCAAATACCCTTCGGGATTTCCGTAATGTCCCTTCAAAATCGTGATGTGAACTTTCCCGAAGGGTAGATATCCTTCGGGATTCTTGACTTGGGTCCTTTGGACAAAAGTCCGAAGGAATTATTTCCTTCGGGTTTTTGTTAAAGACTTTCTCGAAAGGAAGAGCCCTTCAGAAGAATGAAATAGACCCTTTGTTGAGTACCCTTTGGAAAAATGTTAAAGTCCTTAGGCATTTGGAAAATGGTCCTTCTGGCTGGTAAAGTGCCCTTTGAGAAATTGTAAATGGCCCTGTTGACAATTCTTCCACAGGTTAGATTGTCTCTTGCCATTCGGAAAATTCATGCCTCTAGCCAAAGAAGAAATAATACATTGGGTAAGAGGTAGACCAATTGAAATAACTCATTTGCAAAGGACTCAAGTCCGCGGGAAATTAGACAAGGATAAAGGACCAAGAAGGAGCCAGAAAATCAAAAGGGCAGGCTTAGAAATGCACAAGGAAATAAAGACAAAGGAAAGAGTCTCCAGCAAAAGAAGTAATTCCTTCGGACTTTTTGTTCGAAGGAATACTTCGAAGAAATACAAAAGAGAAAGGTCCGCCAAAAGCAAAATGACCAAGGAATAATTTTTTCGGACAAAAGTCCAAAGAAATCCGAAGGAATGAGCCTTGTTATAAGTCGTGGAATTGCAAGGGGTGTCTTTGGAAGGCAGAAAAATGGCAAAACAAGAACCCGAAGGGCAAGGTACCCCTCGGAAGGGTCATTTTCAACAATCTCGAAGGGCACCTACCCTTTAGGAAGGTTCACGACAAATTCGGGACCCCTGCAAAACCCTGGGTGCCCTACAATTTTTTTGACAAAGACGCAGATGAAGGGACAAAAGCCCTTGTGGAGGGCACTTGGTCAGTGCTTGGACCCTTGTAAAAAAATCCTAAGGGCATTCTTAGCAAAGACAAGGATTAATTCCTTCGAGGTTTTTGTCTAAAGGAATTCCTTCGGACAAAAAGTCTGAAGAAATTCAGAAAATTACAAAAAGAAAAGTCCGAAGAAACAGGTGAAGGCGGCAAAGACGAAGGATTAATTCCTTCGGGCTTTTTGTTCGAAGGAATTCCTTTGGACAAAAGGTCCGAAGAAATTCGGAGTAAGCCAAAGAAGACAAGCCCGTGGAGAAAAGCCGATGAGGCAGACAGGGAAAAACAAAGGAAACCTTTGGACAAAAAGTCTCTTTGGACTTTTTTTTTGAAGGATTAATGCGGCAAAGAATCCCGAAGGAAATAAGGCAAAGATGAAGCTAAGAAAGCCGCAAGAAAATCCAAGGAAATGAAAGGAGAAAATATAGAATTGCAGCCAAAAAAGCTGAGGGAAATAAAGGCAGGGCAAAACAAAAGTCCGCAGGAACAAATTCAGGATAATTGGCAAGCATAAAGCCGAAGGGAATCAAAGGTAAAGTCAACAAAAACTAAGCCCGAGAAAATGACAAAGGGTGATGTCCCGCGAGATGTCAAATTTTAACAGCGGGAACTAACCGTTGAAACAAAGGTAAAGCCAAAATTTTGAAAGAGTTAAACCACGGAAAGTTGACCTCAGATTAAGCGACAGGAAGTTGAAAAAGGCCAAACAGAGGAAATTTAGCCCAGATATGGACAAAAATACATCCGAATATAGAATCCTGCCAAAAATAGACATGAACAGGGAGAGACCAAAACACGGTAAAATACATGCAAGCAGGGGCTATTTTCGAACACCGGTCAAAGCTTCAGTTGACTGGTTGTTGAAGACCTGCTCATCTCCGGATCAACTCAT
Organism: Torreya grandis; assembly: GCA_037957365.1. Classification (NCBI taxonomy): domain Eukaryota; kingdom Viridiplantae; phylum Streptophyta; class Pinopsida; order Cupressales; family Taxaceae; genus Torreya; species Torreya grandis. The sequence goes on along the minus strand of JARHVA010000202.1, from coordinate 3,367,461 downwards.
GCATCTGAAGGTCCAACTCAGCTTCAACCGGAGTTCCAAATTCGAACGTCGAGTTGACTGATCTAGATTTAGAGTTGACTAATTGTTAAACGCCACATCTACTAAGTGTTTCCCATGCAAAGGAGAATGATCTCTTCGTCCAACTCAGCGTTTCAAACGTTCCAACTCTGCATCAAGTACAAGGATAAAGGACTAAGGAGGAGCCAGAAAATCAAAAGGGGAGGCTTAGAAATGCACAAGGAAATGAAGACAAAGGAAAGAGTCTCCAGCAAAGGAAGTAATTCCTTCGGACTTTTTGTCCGAAGGAATACTTCGGAGAAATACAAAAGAGAAAGGTCTGCCAAAAGCAAAATGACCAAGGAATAATTCCTTCGGACAAAAGTCTGAAGGAATCCGAAGGAATGAGCCTTGTTATAAGCCGTGGAATTGCAAGGGGTGTCTTTGGAAGACAGAAAAAGGGCAAAACAAGAAACCCGAAGGGCAAGGTACCCTTCGGAAGGGTCATTTTCAACAATCTCGAAGGGCACCTACCCTTCGGGAAGGTACACGACAAATGCGGGACCCCTGCAAAAACCCGGGTGCCCTACAATTTTTTCGACAAAGGTGCAGATGAAGGGACAAAAGCCCTTGCAGAGGGCACTTGGTCGGTGCCTGGACCCTTGTAAAAAAATATGAAGGGCATTCTCAACAAAGACAAGGATTAATTCCTTCGGGGTTTTTGTTCGAAGAAATTTGAAAAATTACAAAGAAGAAAAGTCCGAAGAAACAGGTGAAGAAGGCAAAGACGAAGGATTAATTCCTTCAGGATTTTTGTCCGAAGGAATTCCTTCGAACAAAAGGTTCGAAGAAATTCGGAGGAAGCCAAGGAAGACAAGCCCGTGGAGAAAACCCGACGAGGCAAACAGGGAAAAACAAAGGAAACTTTCGGACAAAAAGTCCGATATGTTTTCTCTTTTCATTTCCTTGGAATTTCTTGCGGCTTTCTTAGCTTCATCTTTGCCTTATTGCCTTCGGGATTCTTGTCTGAAGGATTAATGCGGCAAAGATGAAGCTAAGAAAGCCACAAGAAATTGTCTGAAGGATTAATGCGGCAAAGAATCCTGAAGGAAATAAGGCAAAGATGAAGCTAAGAAAGCCGCAAGAAATTCCAAGGAAATGAAAGGAGAAAACATAGAATTGCAGCCAGAAAAGCCGGGGGAAATAAAGCCAGGGCAAAACAAAAGTCCGCAAGAACAAATTCGGGATAATTGGGAAGCATAAAGCCGAAGGCAATCAAAGGTAAACTCAACAGAGAATTTCGAAGGAAATAAGAAGACTGAGGGCCCTGACAAAAAATAAACCTGAGAAAATGCCAAAGGGTGACGTCCCACGAGATGTCAAATTTTAACTGCGGGAACTAATTGTTGAAATGAAGGTAAAGCCAAAATTTCGAAAGAGTTAAACCACAGGAAGTTGACCTCAAATTAAGCGACGGGAAGTTGAAAAAGGCCAAACGAAGGAAATATAGACCAGATATAGACAAAAAAACATCTGAATATAGAATCCCGCCAGAAACAAACATCAACAGGAAGACCAGAACAGGATAAAATACATGTAAGCAGGGGCTATTTTCGAACACCGGTCAAAGCTTCAGTTGACTGGTTGTTGAAGTCCTACTCATCTCCGGATCAACTCATGCATCCGAAGGTCCAACTTAGCTTCAACCAGAGTTCCAAATTCAAACGTCGAGTTGACTGTTCTAGATTTAGAGTTGACTAATTGTTAAAAGCCACATCTACCAAGTGTTTCCCATGCAAAGGAGAATGATCTCTTCGTCCAACTCAACGTTTCAAACGTCCCAACTCCGCATCAAGAAGCGCACATAGAGTTCTAAAAATGACATTGGCGTGGATATCCATGCAAAGAGAGGTGGGCGGTTTAGAACAAAGACAAGTTCACTTCCTCAAGCGCAAGAAGTTTCATGCAAAGACAAAGAAAAAACATATTTTATTGAAACGCCAAGTCAGCGTTGAGTTAATCTAAGTTAATCCTTCTCTTCAATTTTTCAAAGCCAATCTTTGGCATTTGTAATTCTCTATAAAATAGCATTCAACCTTGATTAAAAATCATCCATCTCTTGGCAAGACCGGACTCTGCCATTGGTGAGTTGTGTAACCTCTTCAATCAATAGGGCTGTACTTCAAATTTCAAGTGTTGGCATAGTGTATATTCATTCAGCGATTTGCATATGTGGTAGATTTCTCTCCCTTCCCAAATTTTGATTCGTACCTAGTTGCTAGCTTATCGTATTATGCAGGGCATGTTAAGTGTTCTTTATGTCTTTTGCTGAAGCTGTAAGTGGATGTTAGGTGGCTGCAAAGTGTCTTGTATCAGACCTCTCTCCATCGTTTTCCACCATGTTTTGGTCATTGGATCGAACCTTCTCATGAAATACTTATGCATAGTGGTCGATTGAAATCTAAGGTCTTCCTTTACCCTTGTTTGTTCAGTGTTCTAGATTACAAGTTGAGTGGATCAATTTTTTGGTGTATCACCTTTATTAGGTAGGATTTCCCCTTAAAGTTTCCTTCTCCCTTTTCCATGGTAGTTTGCAGTATAGAGTAGAGATCCTCATTGATACATCTTACAGGAACCAGCCTTCTCTGAAGGTTTTTCTCACCATTGAGGCACCCACCCTCGTGAGAAGATCTCATTGTTTCAACCGGATAGAGGACTGGCCATTTCATGCACGTCTTCGATTCAGGGCGCAGCTCTATGTTGACAACAGATCCTTTTCCCCTTTTAAATGGTCTTTCGGCTTTTTTGTAATAGACAATTTCTTCGGAAAAAATGTCCAAAGGAATTCGTTCTTTTTTGCCCTTCGGATTTCTTCTCTCGGACGTTGAAAACTGACCTTCGGGTTTTAGATAAGTGCCTCTGTCTCTTTGAGAAATGCCTTATTCCGAAGGGCATATACCCTTTGGGTTTTTGCAAGTGTCCCTCAGCGATTTTGAAATGGTCCTTCTGCGGAAAGAAAGAACCTTCTATCCCTTCGGACTTATTGGAAATGTCTCTCGGAAACTTGAAATGGTCCTCTGTCCTAGTGACCCTTCGGACAAAAAGTCCGAAGGATTCGAACCCTTTGGAACTTTGAAATGATCTTTGCCCCTTTGTAAAACCACAAAAAGTCGTCTTTAGAATTTGCTCCTTCAATTGCTTGAATCAACATCTGTTCTTTTCTGTGGGGCAAAATTGTCAACAATTTCCTTTATAGATTTCTTGAAGAACACCATGTAGCTTCTATATATGTAATCCTTTGTTAATGGATGATTGCATCATGCTAATTTTGTGTTATAAATTTTGTAAGTTGTGAGTTTATTATCTTTGTTTTGTTCAATCTCTGAACAAATCTAATAAAAACCCTCCCTGATGTTCTACATATTCTAGGTTTGGCTAGAAATCTAATTTTGTAAGCAAGATGAATGATGGGGTGTGTAGGCAATATTTAACAAGGATAATTGTTTCAAGATGGTTGGAGGAGCAATGGTATGGGCAAAAGTAGTTTGCACTAGAACGTTGTTTAGGCTAGAAGGCAAACATTGTATGTGATAGATGTAATAGCTCTATTGTTCCCAAATTTAACAATGAATCAAAACGAACCCTTACGATGCATGTTGTAAAGACAATGCTTTTGCATTAGAGGATGAGACATTTTGGAGAAAAAGGCCTTCGAGCGTTATGAACAAAGGTATCGTTGAAGGAATTTCTGATTGTCCTTTAGATTTTGATTTTATGAACATTGTGTATATGGTAAGCAGGGTTGAGTAAAGTTTCCCACTAATGTTACAACAACAAATGGGATTTTACAGTTAATACATAGTGATGTGTTTGGACCTATAAAGGTTCCATCACTAGGAAAATCTTTGTACTATGTTTCCTTTATAGAATTCTTGAAGAACATCAAGATATACTTTCTTTCGAATAAATCTTAGGTTTTCAGTAAATTCAAGGAGTTTAAGGCTCCGCAGAAAACCAAATGGAGAATAAGATAAAGGTTTTGAGAACCGATAATGGTGGGAAGTATTGTTTCGATACATTCGAGAAGTTACGTAAGCAGTATGGATTAACAAAGCAAAAAACAACTCCATATACATCACAATAAAATGGAGTTGTAGAAAACTCTAATTGATAAGGCTAGAAATATGCCTTTTGCTGATAAAACTCTATAAGCATCATGGACCGGTAAGAAACCCTCTCTGACATCTTAAGGTTTTTCCTTGTGATACTTATGTGCATATTCTGAAGCAAAAAAGAACTAAGCTAGATTATAATTAGCGAGTGTATCTTTAGTGGACATACCAATGGCGTAAAAGGATACAAGCTTTGGAACTTAGAAGCAAAGAAGATTGTTTACAATCGTAACGTATTCTTTAGAGAGGTTAGTGGGGAAGGAAAACCAAAGGAAGAACCGGCAAAGGTGTAGGTTGATCTAGAAGAGGGAGAATCGGTATCTCAATACGAAGCAACAAACGAAGATGATCCAAAAAGGGAGTTGCTTAATGAAGATTCAAATGAACTAGAAGAGGAAGAATGTTAGACTCCAACCTTGAGAAGATCAAATTGAAATAGAAGTAAACCAGAAAGATATAGTCTACTTGATTTCCTATCAACATTTGTTTTATCAAATTTATTTATTATTGACGAAGATCATAACACTGTGAGGGAGACACTTGATTCAAAGGAAAGTAAATTTTGGAAGGCTATGGATGAAGAAATGGAGTTCTTTGATAAAAATGTGACATGGGAGCTAGTAAAATACCCAATGAATAGAAAACCCGTTGGTTTCAAATGAGTGTTTAAGAAGAAGTTCAAGTCAAAACGAAATATGGAGAAGTATAAAGCTTAGTTGGTAGCAAAGGGATTTTCCTTGACAATTTTTTTCCCCCTATTGCTAAGTTAAATTCTATTAGATTTATTTTGGTTGTTGTTGTTACTTTCAATTTTTGAAGTAGAATAAACGGATGTAAAGGCAACATTTCTACATGGGGAGCTTGAAGAAGAGATCTTCATGGTGCAGCTAAAATGTTTTAAAGGAAAAGTTTTAGAGGAAATGAGCAAGCACTAAGGATGTGGAATTAAAAGTTTGACAGCAATGTGTTGGGACTTGGGTTCATGCAAAACAAAGCTAATCACTATTTATATTTCAAATAGGTTAGACATAACTTTGTTATCGTAGTTCTATTTGTGGTGGATGACATGTTAATTGCCCACAAGGAAATGATCAAGCATGGTAAATCTCAGTGGTCGTCTCATTTTGATATGAAGGATCTAGGTGTTGCAAAATTCATTTCGGGCATGAAAATTTAAAGGGATCAACCAAATTGAATCAGAGGAAATATGTTGAGATGATCTTGTAAAGGTTTAAAATGTAGGATTGTAAACTTGTGAATACTTTGTTTCTTGTTGGTTTGAAAATATCTATTTAACAGTGTCCCAAGGCACAAGAAGATATTGAAAAAATGTCTCGGGTTCCTTATGCAAGTGTGGTTGGCAGCCTTATGTATGTTATGGTTTGTACAGGTCTTGTCATTGCCCATGCAATGGGAATTTTGATTAGATATATGTCCACCCTAGGGAAGTAACATTGGATTGTTGTGAAGAGGATCTTTAGATATCTGCATGGCAATTTATATTATGCAATATGCAATGAAGGAAGATCTAGTAAGAAACAAAACAAGAAATGTACAAGGTTTTGTTAATGTTGATTGGGCTAAAGATCTTGATTGTTGAAGATCTATAGTTGGTTGTGTTGAATCTGTTTGGTGGAGTAGTCAGCGAGATGAACAAGAAGCAAGAAGTAGTTGCACTTTCTACTACAAAAGGAAGATGTATGGTTACAATGATCGTGTTCAAGTGTGGTTTCTTAAAAAAAGTTGTAAGGATAGATTGACAATCAAAATGCAATTTGTTTGGCAAAGAATCCCACATATCATGCTTGGTCGAAGCATATTGATGTACATTATCATTTTGTTAGTGACTTGGTTGAAAACAAGGTGTTTTTGGAGAAGGTTGATACATTGGAGTTTGTTATTAGTTCATTGACGAAGACTATGAGTATTGAGAAGTTTTCTTGGTGTAGAAGATTAATGGGCATGGCTGCCTTAACTGCTAAAATTATGAATCTGTGGTCCCCTATGCAATGTGTTCAACAAATGAGAGAATTTTGGAAATGTTGTGTATACTTTTCAAGATTTATGCCCCTTATAGGCTGAACACGCTAGCATGTTTTTTGGAGACCTTATATGTGGTTTCGGGACCGTGTGGGTGGTTTTAGCACATGTTTTATGATCCATGATTTTTAAGCCCATAGTTTCCCGTTGTATCGTAATAATGTTTGGATGGTTTCCTATTGATGTGCCTACAAATACTTGCACATGCATTAGGCTAAAGGAAAACTTTGAAGTACATTATTGTAAACAATTGAGTTAATGCAATAAGGAAGAATGTTGTGCAGTTTTTTTTCCCTAAAAGGTTTTCCCAACCAAAAATCTTTTGTTTAGTGTGTGTGCCATTTTTCTTTTATGTTTAAGATTTTGTAAGCATTACTTGTCCCTCATGAGTATACTAGTCTATTTTCTCTTTAATTATGTTAAATAGTTATTGTTTATAATGTTGTGTTTCTTTCCCATTAATGGGTCAATCATATCAAATAAAGGTCGCAAGAGGGTTGATAACTCGTCTTGGTGACCCCCCTCCAAACATGTTCAAGTTGAACTTCGATGGGGCAGCTTGCAGTAATCCTGGGACTTGGAGGGTTGGTTGAGCCATTCATGGCTACTCAGGATTATTAATCAGAGCAGTGTCCATGAAACTTATGGATGGGACTAATAATGAGGCTGAAGCTCAAGTATTTGTGTTGGGAGTTAGACTAACAGTTCAGTGTGGCATTGAGAAGCTGGGTATTGAAGGTGAATTGTTATATCATGATTCTTTGTCAAGCAAACTATCTGATTGTCCGTGGATATTTATAGTTGACACATCTGATTTGGTTATATTTTGACTAAGCTTTAAGATATATATTGTTCTGGGACAGTAGGATATTACTTAAGTTACATGATTACACTGCTATGAGTTAGTTGTAAGTATATGCTTACTTTATGATCATGTTGATTAGTCATTTCGGCTATATTTTATAATTAATGTCTATCATGATTGTTATGGTTTAACTACCTACTTTGTTGTAAGGTTGACGTAGAAGAACCCATCCTTCAAAGCATGTCGGAGGGAGAGCATCATCAGAGAGGGCAACGTAGATGGAGATGTCGGAGGACGACAGAGAATTGGCGAGAACCTTGCACATACCACCATGGTTAGCACATGTTAGAATGCATTAAAAATGGTTTGCGCATGGTGTGTTTATGTCTACTTGCTTTGAAAAGTCGATTTCTATGGTTTGTTAGTATAGTTTAGTAGCTTAATTAATTGGTACGTTTTATCATTTAAACTAGTGAAAACGTTATTAGCAAAATTAGATTTAAAATCCGGATTATTAGTAATTTTTGAAATTGTCATTTAAATTGCTATATAATTATAGATTTTAATTAATTTAATAAAATTATGGATTTTATCTATTTTATATTAAAATAAATAAAAATGGAATTAGCCATGGAAAAAAGAAAAAGACAAAAAAATAAATAAAAAGAAGAGACTAAATTCAGAAAATAAAAAAAAGAATCAAACATATTAAAAATAACTAAAAAAATAAATAAAAGAGAACAAAAATAAAAATAAAAAAACTTTAAAACAAACCAAAAGAAGACACGGAGAGAGGCATTGGAGGAGAGGCAAATCAGCAACGACAGACAAATCACAAAAAGTTGTGATTGCCAAGTAGGCAATGTTTTAACTTCAAATTTATGATCCTAATTTAACAGATAAATTTGGGTTATTTTAATATGGTTGGAATTAGTAGAGTACCCAGTAGAAGAATTAAAAAAATGTCGCTGCATGAAATTGAATGCATAAGGCTTTGAAAATTGTCTTATATATTTATTTTGACAAAAAAATTTATAATGATTATAGTACAAATCAAAAACTAAAATCTAGAAAAGAGATATGCGTAGTAAGGGCGATGCGGCATCAAAGTGATAGCCAAAGTTACAGAAGCAAGTATAGAAATTCATGTCAAAATAGCGTCACTTTTAGTTGGTCGACGTTGCCATAACTGTTCAACTTGGAAAATAAGGTGCTGGAAGCGTTTATTTTCCCCGTAAGATCAAATATGTGATTATCCTTTCTTAACTAAGTTTATTTTCTTGCTATGGCGTTTCCCCAAAATGAGATGGACGCAACGTATAACAATCTTTTCGTTCAAAATTATCTATTTTCCATGTGTTGGCTAAGAGAATTTATTCGGACTCATTAAGAGAAAAAGTGAAATAATAAAGGCCATAAAATTTATTTAAAGTGATTCATTAAGAGAAAAAGTGAAATAAGAAAGGCCATAAAATTTATTTAAAGTGAAAATGCCTCATAAATTTGGAACATTGTTGGTAAAATTGGCATACTTAAACAAAGAAAAATAATAATAACATAAGCCGAATTTAAATATTAAGAGATCTTTTCATGTTTTGGTTTGAAAGAATTGCGCCACTTCTTGATATATATATATATATATATATAAAATTCTTCCCTGTAATATCATTTTTTGATGCCATGAATGCTGATGGTTTGGTGAGGTTTGTCTTATGTTGAAAATTCTTGATGTTTTATGACCCACACGGGTAATCGTGGGAGAGATTTTCTGAGAATTGTATTTGTTCTAGTGCCTCCATTGGAGTTTATGATTAGCAATATTGGTATGCAAAAAATAAATTATGATATTTGGATAAGCGCAAGCACGACAATTAAAAAACAGAGCATCAATAGAAAATGCAGGGCCATAGGATAAAATTCAATTGAGTGTTATAATTAATACTGTTAGTTATGCCAGATTGAAGGCGACACCACTATACTAGTTTACTTTTCCACCAGGGCATCGCCATGATCTTTAAAACTTATTATTATTATTATTATTATTATTATTACATGGATTGGTGAATTTGATATTTTCCGCTGTGTGCTTTTAGCATTGCTATATTTTATATGAGGTAATTATTCTTAGTAAGATAAAAAGATAATGCAATATATGAATAATTTTTGGATTGTATATTTACATATTTAACATATTTATTTATACATATGATTTAGAAGATTATTCATAAATACATTTTCTTAAATATGGTTTAGGACGTGTTTAGTAAATAGGATCCTTTTCCTAAATAATGATTAATGTTCTATACATGAGATGGCTGGAAAAACAGAACAAAGTATTGTATTTTTTCTTCCGTGAACATTTAACTTAGTGTATAGGAGCTCTTATAGAGACCTCAAATTGACTAAGCATGGTGGCTAGCTTTTAAAGTATAGTCAACCATTTTGTTATTTAATGATAGAATAATCTTTTAAAATTTCATTTGGGAGTATTTATAATCGTAGGTGTTATGTGGGGTTAGTATATCGAGAACGTTTATAGAGTTTAATGAGACACATAAATGATAGAAAATCCAGCGAAATCGTCATTAATTATGCACGAGTTGCACATTATATATATAATTTGTAAGTCAAACATGTGGTGTAAATGTAAAATTTAAGTTACGGTATGCATAGTAAGGAATATAATATATATTCAAGGGGTGTATTCTTACGATTATAATTTCACGGGTGGACTATTAACTACATTAAAGAAATGCATATAATTAAATTAACGAATGCGTGCATTCAAACCCTTAAAATGTATAGCAAATACTAGTTGGATTATCCTATGTTTCATGTGTGTTGAGTCTTGTTTTGCCATATCTACACATGGATTTAAGTATGCAACATAAGTACATAATGAAAATGATTGTGTTAAATCATAAGCCCAAGCTTGTAGCTAGAAGTATGATTTTATCTAATCATCAGATGTCCGTAAGACCGAAGCTATACCCATATTAAAACAATCTTCTAGAAATGAAACGAAATATATAAATAATTGTTATAACGGGTTTATGAGTTCTATGTTTCTCTGCAAATGATTGATTGACTGTTAGTGATATGTACTCAGTATTGAATACTTGTGTGCAGTACATATTATGAGAGTGTTAATATATATAAATGTTTGGCTATATTTAGCATATAGTGGTGCATCGTGATGCGTGCTTATAAGTTATGTTTTTGAATGCTAGTATGTAGTTTAAATTTAGGGTATACTCGGGTGGTATAATCCCATACTTGATTGTTATTATGTATGTGGATCATTTGATTCTTGAAATCGTAAGTTTGATTGTTTTTATGTAGTTGTGAACTACGATAATATAGAATATCATAGAGTATTACAATATAAATGTATATTGTACCCGGATGATACATACTGTAATTAATATATTTAGACTTATATCTACGTTTGACTAATTAAATGTATGCGTGTTGGGTATTACTATAAATAGTATATTTTGTGACAGTTAGTAAGACTATATGTATGCATATTACTTTTGAGAGTTTAACGAATGCTATGATAATATATTATTGTGTTCCGTGAAAACTGACTTATTTCGTTATATTTAGTTACTTGAATAGAAGTTTATGTTTTCATGTATTTAAGACTACTTTATATGACTGTGAAAACTAGTAGTTATGTCTTAGAATACTAGACTATAATAATATGAGTTATCATAGGGTGTAGTATGTTTGAAAACTAATTATGATAGTGAAAAATCTATAATTAAATGTGTATTTTACTCGGATGATATAAACTGTAATCATTATTTCTAGTATGAGATAAAAATAATGTAAGATTCATTCATACGTTTGATGGAATAAATGTATGATTTGGTTACTGCTATGTTTAACATGTTATATAATGTGTTTGCTAGTAGGATGTAAATTAAATGAATCTTGTGGTTGAATTGTATTTGACCAATCTACATTGCTGATATAGAGTAAGGAGTGAGATGGACTTCACTGGCTTACTAGTATCACAATGTTACATGAAGACAATTTGATCAAGTGGTGTGTATGAAAATGATTGATCTATAGATCATTATTATTTATTATTCGTAAAACTTTGGGTCAAAGTATGTTTAGTGAGACATTATCATTTCATGAATATGATCTACATGTTTGTGCGATATCTTGCAATAGAATGGTTTTCTATGATACATTGCATGTTTACTTTAAAAATCATACAATACACGGGTACTTGCTTGTCTCTCTGGATTCCCATGCCATCACTATCTATTCATCCGTAAGAGGACCATTCCCTGATGGGATTAGTGCGGGGGATCGTTGGTCTGTAGGTGTGAAAAATCACTCAAATGATGCTGTCCTTCTTTAAGCAGTACTACTTATTGAGACGACACTTGAGATTCCCATAGATACTTGAGTTTAAAAATTCTGTTTTGGGAGAGCCATGGATCTTATATGTACATTGTATTGAATTGTACTTATTATTGAATATTGTTATGAAGAGTTTTAATTACTTATTATTGTACATTGATAGTGATGGTTGTATACTTGTATCAATCATGATTGAGTTAATATAATCACTTTTTATATTTGCATTATGATGTGCTCTCATGATATTAGAGATTAGTAATGTGTGATGTAATATACTTGTTTGCTATAATTACGTTTTGAGTATTTTATATGGCCTCTGTAGATTCTCGTGGCATAATCTATTTTTAATGTGTTTAATTTTAATAAAAAACACGTATTTCTATGTTTAATCCAATGGGGTTGTTACATTAATGGTCATTATCAATGCTATTTGCAAGTGCATCACTGGTGCTTGGAATCTTAACAACATCCTTAGGCGATGCTGGGAGGATTTGAATTATTTTTGAGTCTTGAAGCTTCCCATTGTTTTAGAGAGGCAAATGATGTCTCAGAGTTCTTAACCAATAGTGGTATTGACCAACACGAGGAAATTATTGTTGATAATTCTTGGGAGGCTTGGCCCAATATTGATAGTCGTCTTTTTAAAATACCCCTCTTTGTCTATTTTTGGGGTGGTCATGATACTTCATGATGGCATTTAGCTCGAATATCTTGTCTTTTGGCTTGCATTTATGGGGCTCGCATGGGCAGGTGGTTTGGGTGATGTTTAAGTTTGGGAATTCGTTTTGGTTACTCTTCGCTTTCTGTGCACACAGTTTCCCTATGGAAAACCTAGCGGAACCATTGGAAAACTGCGAGAATGGCTTTAAACATTGAAAATACGATAAAAATATGTGGAATTTTGTCTTATAAATTGCAACACCTCATTTCATTCACAAAAGATTTGGAGCATTCAAAAATGGATTGGAAGGAGAATTGAGCAAAGAGACTTTCAGGTTAGTGCATTTTTTTTAAATTTTTTTTCAAAAATGTAAAGGAATTGTAATATTTTAAATTTTAGTATTCAAATGTGATGTATTTCGTTTTAATTTTATGTATTATGTCAAATTTTATGCATTTCATTAAATTTTAGTGTTTAGTATTTACAATTTATGTCTATTTTTTTTAAAAATTAATTAAAAATGTTATTTTTAACCATTGGCGTTAAGGTTAGTTTTCGTTTATCATTACAATTTATTTATTGTTATTTTTAACCGTTATAGATTTTAATATTCAATTATTTGTTAAAATTTGAAATCATAAACGTATTTTAGTTTTTGTTTAATAGTTTATTATTATAATTTATTTATCGTATTTTAATTAATAATTTGTATTAAATTTTTTAATTTTTAATTTTTTTAATGTTGTTTTCAACATGTTTGTGCTTTGCAAGTAATTCGTTAGCAAACAATGGCATCCAATAGTGCATCGGGCTCATATTCAATTTGTGATAGTCAATTGGCTCCCCCTAATGCTTGCACCGGTGCTTGGAAGTATGCTACGTGGGTTGGAACGTTCTAGATGATTTCAATTTGCAATTTTTGTTCGAAGAGGATGTCAGGTGGCCTCAATCGCATTCGTTGTTGTAACGTCACTCCTTGTCCTAATATCAATGAAGAGGCAAAATGAGAGATGTTGGCAGAGCTTGCATCACTGGACCAAAAAAAACTAGAGAGGGCAAGGATGCAAACAACCCTAACAACGACCATTGGTTCTTCATCGACAAAGGAAGAAGTGGCATCGATGATAGAAATTGTGGGCTCTAGTCGTAGTCCACGTAAGCGTCATGACACATTTTCATCGGCTTCGATTCAGTTACACTCATTTTGTGTCTAGAAACACACCTGAGGCACAATCTTCACTGCAAGCTAAGAATGGAACAAGTAGCGACATGCAGAAGCAAATAAAACTTGCGCAAATTTTTGGTGCTTCAACAACTTTCCTTTCAACATGGCAAGGAGCTTATATTGAGAATATTTGGTTACAGCATTGAAAGTTGCAAGGGTACAAAGCACCCTTTTCAAAAGACTTGAGTGGAAAGTTGTTTAAGAATGTAGTTGAAAATGTAAAGCTATTTCTTGAAAATCAGAAGAGCTTGTGGCGTAAGTTTGGATGCACCATTCTTTTCAATGGATGGACAGATGGAAAGAATTGCATCCTTATCAACTTTTAGGCATCTTTAAATGATGAACCAATTTTTTTGAAATCTATTGATGCATCAAGTAAAATAAAAAATGCAAAAACTTTGAGCTTGATGCTAGAGGAAGTTGTTTTAGAGGAGGGCATCGAGAATGTTGTCCAAATTATTATAGACAATGCAACAACATATGTGGCAGTTGGGAGATTTCTTAGGGAGAGACGTCCATCTCTCTTTTGGACACTTTGTGTGGCCCATCACCTTGACCTTTTTTTGGAGGACATAGGCAAATTTGATTGGGTGCAACCAGTTATTGAAGAAGCTAGAGAAATAACAAAATATATCTACAATCACCCTTGGGTTTTCAGTGTGATAAGAGAGCACACCAAGGGAAAAAAACTTGTTCGAACAGGGGTCACTAGGTTTGTAATAAAGTTTCTTACATTGCAAAGTATTTGCAGTTTGTTGATTTCTTTGAAGTAGATGTTTGTGTCTCAAGCATGGACGAACGCATCCTATTCCAAGAAAGATGATAGAGTGAAGGTTGGGAAGACAATTTTTAGTGAGACTTTCAAAGCAAGAGCTACAGAGATCGTCAAGGTAACTTGAAATTGCAATTTAAATTACAAGTTGTTTACCTTGTTTTCGATTTTTTAAACATAAAGTATTTATTTTATAATTTATCTATAAGTTGTAACACTAACTTTAATTTGTTTATAACTTTGTAGTTGTCTGAGCTTTTGGTGAAAGTTTTGCAATTGGTGGATGGGGAGCAAAATCCAATGGGTTATATTTATGAAGCCATGGATTGAACTAAAAAAGTTGTTCAAAAGTATTATAGAGGGGATTGTGTTAGATTTGATCTCATTTGGGAGTTGATTGATTGGAGGTTGAGCAATCAACTCCACTAACCCATCTATTTAGCAGAGTACTACTTTAACTCCAAGTTTTTTTACTTCGATGGCTTTACAGATGCTAGTGGAGAGGTTATGGAGGGGCTCTCAACATGCATTGAGAGTATGACACTTGACGTTGAGGTGAGGGACCTCATTATTGCAGAGTTGTAGAATTACAAGTAGGCAAGGGGAAGATTCTTTTCTTCAACACTAGCTATTTGAGGAAGAAGCACGTAGTCACCAGATAATACAAAATGAAGTCTTTACTTGTATCTTTCAAGTTACATATTTACAATTATTAATTTTTTACAAAGTTTTAAATATCTTGTTTGCAGGGTCGTGGTGGGAAGATTGGGGTGGAAATACTTCAAATCTTCAAAGGCTAGCCTCCGGATTTTAGCTCAACCTTATAGTGCTTCTAGATGTGAGTGCAATTAGAGTTTGTTTGACTTCATTCACACGAAGAAGCACAACAAGTTGAGCCAATAATGTCTCAATGACTTGGTTTTTGTGCAATACAACCTTCGACTTCGCACAAAGAAGTTGAATGCATCAGAAGAGCCTATTGATATAGATGTGATCGATCCCTACAACGATAGGATTGCACAGGAGGCCCCCATGTTCACAGAGTAGGAGATTGTTGATTTCGAAGGGCAAGCTATGGAGGGTGCAGCTAAAGCAAAAGAGAGATTGGATTGGAGGACATCTTTGAAGATAAGGTGGAGCCATAGGGGCAAGTGTAACCTTCTAGACATAGCGAGGCAGGGCAGTTGAGTGGGAGGACTCGAGTTTGTCAGTCTCCCTTAGTTTTTCACAGAGCAGGGAAGAGAAAATTATAGATTATTGTAATTTGAACTTGTAGATTCTTGTATAAGACTATAAGTATCACTATAGTTTGTGACTCTATTGTATTCGCATGAATCATGATTATGCAATTTTGTATTTTATTTGTATTCAAAACTAATAGAAAACACTTTCTCAATGTTTTACAGACTCATTTCATCTATTTTGTTTTTGCAATTTCTTAAATTTTTTTTTTTTTATAAATTCAAGCATTTTTTGTCTTTGTCGGTTATTGTCAGTTATTATCCATTTTGGCCCCTTGGCGAGTACTTGCCCCAACCGGTTATACGAGCTATGGATTGCACAATGTGACGACACAGGTGTTATTGTTTTGTTTGTGTGGCTATTTGTAGGTTGTGTGTGAGTTGTGTTCAACTGCCATGGATGAGATGCTCCAACAAGCCAACACGCCCCTTATTTGTCTGACAGCTACAAAAAGGGAAATGGCCTTTGATGGCTATGTGATAGACTCTAGTCTCAAGAAGGTTTTTCTTATTCAGTTTGGTGTTGTGCTGGATGCGGTCCGTGAACTCATTGCTCTGATCTATTTGGAAACGACATGTCGAGCAAAGGTTAATTTGGAAATGGCCTCCATTTTCGTGGGCAACCTCCTGCTCGCTTTGGAGGACAAGGCGGTGGTTTGCTTAATTGCTGAAAGAGTGGTTAAACCATTGGATCGAGTTGACTTGGCCATTATTGTGGAGGATTTTCAGGGTTATGCTCTGTAGTCTTTGTTGTTTTCGGGTAATGAGAGCGTGGGGCTTGTTCCCCTTGCCACATTTTGTGAGCTCAAAGAACATTATATGACTGTTCTAGCTTTTGCGACGAAGCTTCAATCAACCATCCGTCAACCTTCATGATTGAGGGGTTTTATCTCAGTCATGGATATTGAGTTTGTCAAGCTCCTATGGCATCCCTTGCTGCGGTATTGGCTCTCTGGAGGTTGAGCAGTGTGCTCTCAGCGGCACTACTTCTTGCAAGGCTATTTGGATCGTGGAGTTAGACTTTCCACCCTCGGTCGGCGCAGATTCCCGCACGGTGGAAGGTGGGTTGGTCACACAGTAGCAGGCAATCTCTAGGGCCATATGTGGATGTATGGATGATGCATGTTGTTCTTGTGGCTTAGGTGGTGGTTTAGTTTTTAGATTTGCTTGGGGTTGGTGAGGTGGTCATGGTGGCAGGCCTGTTGGGTTGGCGGAGGCTTCAACTGCCATGGAGGTTGACAGTGCTGAACATGTGGTGGACCCACTAACAAGAATGGTTGGATTGAAAGCAACTTATTAGTCGCGTCTCTAGTGGTCAATGGAGGGGGTGGCCAAGACTAATCACCTTGATGGTCTAGGCCTACTTGGCGCTTGGATGGTGGGGTGGTGATGATTTAGGCCTGGATTTGGTTTCCTTTTCGTTTTGTTTTGGCTTCTGTCAGTGGTCTTGTTTCTCTTTGGGTTTGTTCGTCCTAGTTTGGTTTTGGTTATCTTTGGCCGTCTTGGGCCTCTTTTGGTGTCTTGTAATCGTTGGCTTTTGTTTAATAAAACGGGTAAGTGACCCCTTTAACCCTCTTAGCTGACCAAAAAAAAATGTTGTTTTTCTTGATGTGTACCCACCAACATCTATATGGCTTGTACTTCGTGTTGTATCATCATCTATTGTATATTTTATCATACAATAATACGAAGACGTGATTTTCTCATTGTTAATCTATACCAAGAAGCATTAGAGCTCAACATTTTGAAAACCTCAATTTCGATTAATGTCACCAAAGTGTTCTTGAGCTGTAAAGACAATGCTACTATAGATGCACTATCTTGTAAAGAGATAGGAAACATGACTTACTCAATTTCAGTTGTTCTTTTAGAATGGGTTGCAAAAATCAAGGCAAAATATGTCAAAAGCATATGACCAAATAGAAGTATTCCATTAATCAATGTGGCATGTGAAAAATCCAAGAGAAGAACCTTGAGAATGTTATTTCTTGGTGTCTTTTAGATGGATGTATTTAAGATATTTGTACTAGTTATCTATTTATCCAAAAGTTTATTATGCAATATGAATTCTATTTTGTATTAACCAATCAAAATTACCACTTATCTCGCTATACATTTAAGTTGTTAAGTAATTGATGCTTCTACAAGCAATTTTATTAGATTGTTATTTTTAATGAGATATTATTCATGAGTTCAAGATGTGTTATTTTAATTATCTTTCTGGAGGCTTTACGCAAATCAGATCCCATGCAACAAATAGGATGCTTACAACATCAACATATCATCTAAGCCAAAAAAATTAAACGCTCACTCGAGGTGTGGCAAGAGAACATCGAGAGCCCATTATGAAAACAAAGTACAAAGACAAACAAGTGCACCATCTTCATAAAGAAAGTCTATAACATAAAAGATAATCCAAATATCTGACAAACACATCATCTTGGAACAAAACTCATTGAAACAATGTCTTTACTGTCATATTCACACTCTCATTAAGCATATATGTCTTCACAATACATTAATCGCCATCAAAGGGCGATCTATGCTCATACACATCATACAATGAAATTTATCATGAATCACTCTAATCGTAGCTCCAGTCGCTTTTACTCTGCCTCTGCAATTGTGTAACTTGTCCAAAATCTCCAAATGAGAGGCCAACATCCCTATTTATAGCATTCTGGGATCCCTTCGACCCTTGCCAACTATTGTTGATTCGTCTAATCTGTTTATGCTTGTCCATCCTAGATCGATCCCATGCAATCCGTAGTCTCCTTGTTTAAATGCCTGCCATTTCTCAGTTTCTCATCAACTATGTCTCATTAACCCGTGCATCATCCTTCTTGTGTGCTTGCTCTTGATTATGCACATTCCAAGTATCTATCTATCTCAATGCATCTCATTCGTGCATCCTCCGACTTAGACAATCTTTACATGTTTTCCTTATGTGTATATTTGGGGGAATGTTTTCTTGTTTGTCTTTAGACAAGTTTGTACTTGATTTTGTTGTGGAAGTATATGTTGAAAGAGAATGATAACTCAAGATTGAATTTTGATGCCATATTGTCATAATGTACTTTCCTAACCAAACTACAAAGGAACACAGGCTGTATATATGTCATCATTGACGAACCTAACATAGCAACATGAGGAAAGTTGTGTTATTGTTTGTAAACAAATTTTACGAGTGTCAAGGAAGCGATAACACACCAAGGAATAAGCAAAAAGTAAGGGATGCGAGGAGGCCTTCAAGACTGAAGAAAGAAGCTTTCAACTCATATCGATATTAGTCAAACCTTGTGTCAGAAATAGAATTCACTCGATATCAACACAAATTGGACAACTAGAAGTATCACATGTTGAACCAGAGGTTGGGAAGTGGCATTAGGTGCCAAGAAGGATTCAAACCTAATTTTCTATGCTTGTCGTAACAGGAAACATCATTCAATTGGACTATTGAACTTCTATACAAGCGAAAAAACATAATACCCAAATGGATATGTTGCTAAGTTCTACGGTTTTTCTCTTCTCGATAAGTTCAATAGTCTTAAATTGACTTCCAAACCAGCTAGGTTTGGTGGTGAACCTTATCAAGACCCAATGACACATTGTTTAAATTGGGAATATTATTGGAAGGTAACAATATTATAGAGGATAAAGTAAGATGAGTATTTTCTTGGAATGTTGCAAGATTGAGGGGTCAAGGGGTTTTATCAATTGAAAGATAATGAAAAGAATGTAGAAAGTGAAATCAGCATTTACAAAAGAATGAAAAAGTGGCATATGGATGAAGTTTCACCTCCATATTGGTGAAGAGTCAAAACTCAAATGTGTAGAGCACAAAATAGGAGTCAATCACAATTCAATATATTATTCAAATAATTGAGAGCTATTTATACAAATGTTTGATCCTATAAAGTAATAGTCGAGTCTTATCTTCCATATTCTTATAAATCTCTCAACTTCTCCCCTAAATCTCTCTAAGATCCCTAATAGCTCTCTAATCCCTACTCTAATGTGATTGTTACTTGCGTAACAATCACTTACATTATTTGCTCCACATATTATTTGCACACATGCTAATTAAATAATAATCTAATGTGGAGCACTAAAACCACATGTGAGGACTAAATCCTAACATTCCCCTCCTTAGTGATCACATGGGGAGAGGAACCACATGGACTTAATTTCTTCATATTACCCCCCCTCTGCCCCCACCGCCCCACCTTTGAACATTGGCATAATATCTCTCTAATCCATATTCTAATGTGATTGTTACTCGTGTAACAATCACTTACATTATTTGCTCCAAATATTATTTGCACACATACTATTTAAATAATAATCTAATGTGGAGTGCTAAACCCACATGTGAGGACTAAATCTTAACAATGGATACTCAATTCTTAATGAACAAATTAGTAATAAAGAAGGGGAATACGAATGCATCAAAAATGACAACCGAAGAGTGTTAATCTAGTGCAAATGTTATACAAGCCCACTAGTGATGATTTGAAATGGCAATATTTAGTAAATGGGTTACGAAAAGTGTAGTAGGGAATTACACTTTTAAATTAAGAGTCCATTTGGGTTGTTGGATGTACAAACAAAATGGAGATGAAGATGAAAATGAATCCAATTGGAAGAAAAATATGTAACTTTTAAATAAAAAGGTTGATAAGAAAGTACAAATTGGGAAAGCAGGAATTTGGTTTTTAAATTAAAAAACTGAAGGACACAAAGGAGGAGAATATACTATCAAATATTGTGGAATCTGTAATATAAGGATTCACAATATAAGTAGGTGCTTGCTTAATCTAAAAAGTAGCAATGCTGATAAGCAATGCATGATGGTGCAGTAAATGCCATGTCACGGGGGGCAATGGGAACCAGAGAAATTAAAGATCTTTAAGTTATAGTAGTAGTGAGATTTAAGGGCTAAGAACTCCGCAGTATAGTATCATACAGTGTTCAGTATGCAATAAATGGGGGCACGTTTCTAATGGATGTCCAAATACACCATAGCGAGTCTCGAAATTGTGCACTGAATGTGTTTGAAGTGACCATGATGATGACTGTCCTAAAATAAAATCAGCCAACGTGGTTGAAATTGGAAGAAAAGGAATATAAGTGCCTATTAGTAGTTAGTGGGGCAGCAAAATAGAAAGAATTGGATGTGCAAATAGAAAAACAGTGTATACAAGATGCAATTCAAGTTGTGAAAGACGAATAATCAATTAAATAATGTGGGATGGGTTTATGAAATTGCACCGCCATTGAAAAGGATGATTTGACAGCCGCACATGAGAAAAGAAGAAAAACATGATTTAAAGGAAGAAAGTAGTAGAATACAGCAGTTAGTCATTTGATCAAAGGAGCCGTGGTTATGGTACTAGTCAAAATTTTAATGGTCTGCTTGCCACAGCTAGTACAGTAATCAACTGAGGAAAGGGATTTGCTACTATTGGGAGCATATGGCAATCCGAAAATAACTATAGAAATAGGGAATATGGCTCTCCCAAATGACTTAATATATGGAGGATCAGTTGTGAATATATTGCTAGCGAAAGTATGGAAATTTTTGGGAAAACCACTGCTAATAATAGTTGATTTTATGCTAAAAGTTGGCAAATTAAGAAATAATTGCTCCTTTAGGTATCTTACTAGGCCAAGAAATAATGATAACATGGAAAAAATAAATGCAGATTTTGCATTCATAAGAATAGAAGGCATGTTAACACCATGGTTGTAGCAAGTTAAGGCTTTGCACGACTGGGCACATAAGACCATTGCAATTAAAGTATAGCCCAATTTATTTTTTACATTGTAAGGGATCAAGTAATTGATGAAGAACAATCTAGTTCTACTGGGGATTCTAATAACGAATTTGAACCTGATTGATCCGAATGCAGCCATGCAGGTCCGCACTCTTCTCCTAAAGGCCTTGCAAACCTTGCACACCCTCCATGCACCTGCACAACACCAAGAAACATATCGTGCAACACTCTAACTCTGCACAGAACACAACAGTAACATGGAGACTTCCTGCCAAATTGGCACTTTCAAGGCTCGTGCCATGTCTGCATTTGGGAGGCGAATCGTCACACCTAAAAGGAGGTGAATCGCCATCTCTTGCAAAAGTTTAACCGTTTTGTAATTGTCCTCTTTTATAACTGATTTCTTGTAATGATAATTATTGTAAGATATTTGACCTCAAGGGGGCATGAATAATCAAATAGTCATTTGTTCACATTCCGGTATAGGCAAAAATTAGTCAGGAAGTGATCCTCCCTTTCTGATCACGGGAATGCTCATTCTCAACCTTTCTTGCTGCACATTGTATGCATGTACCATATTCTATTCTTTATCATTTAATAGAAGTAGCATTATTCTGAAAATCTCATGCATTCTAATGTGTAATGATTTACTGTTGTTTTCTATTTACTATTGCATATTCTATAACTTGGTGATTTACTAGCTAATTATTGGGTTGTCCTCTGCACTGCATCTGGGGCCATGTGGTGTAGATTATTGATATCAGAGTAGATCTTTCACATGCATGTAAAACGAGCACAAAAATGAAAAGAACATCCACTTGATTTTTTTTAGTGTCTCTGAAAGAATGCCACAAAAAGGAGATAAAATGGACGATTCCCCAAAGCAACCTTCTAATGTATTCCTAAGCATTGTAGCAACTCATTTGGGACGCTCTTAAGGTGCATAGTATTGAACTCTGATCAATTCCACAACATCATGTGGCAACTTGGTCCTATAACACTCATTCTTCTACTCAGCTTGGCAACCCATCATTTCAACATCAAATCCCCATTAAGGTCCAAGTCAATCTAGACATTACAATGTTAAAAGGTCAAATTGATGCCAGAACATTGGATAGTTGGATTCAACAATTGGAGGCTTACTTCTCGGTCAACCACTTTAGTGATGCAGTGAAAATCACTTCACAACGTTGAAGATGTCCATTTTAGTTTCACACTGGTTGGAAACCTAAAACATGCAAATGCAAGCAAGACTTAAAGCCTTTTGACACTTAAAGCCAGTTTTTCAGCACCATGCAAAAGGAATACTACCCCCTTAAACACTATGAGGATGAGGCCTTTTGATACTTGGAACTAGTTTTTCAGCACCATGCAAAAGGAATACTACCCCCTTGAACACTATGAGGATGAGTACAGGAATTTTTTGCAGTTGTGCCATTGCAAGGAGTAGTTGGTTCAAACAACAACAAGTTCCATGATTACGTTGTGCTCTTGAATGAAAATCAAAGTACATCAACGAACTCTAACCATATATACACACCAAGATGGAATTCTTGTCCTCCAAAACATCAGGGAAAGCATATCACAACATTGCCAAGATTGAGGCCAAAGCCAAGATGAATCAGCTTTTTTCCTCTTCATCTTGTGTCGTGCACAAGAGCAAGCCATCGTGTAGTGCAGTATCAAAATCTGATGTGCTAAAGCAGAACATGTTGTGCAAAAGAGATCTGCAAAAATCCTCTACCCAACCTCAAAAGGCTCCAATACCTTTAGCATTAGACAATTGCAAGACGAAGCAAGGTGACAAGGGGTGCTGCTGACATCACTCAAGCTCACAATGATTTTGAGTGGCTACACACAACAATCCTTGATTGTGTGATCTACATTAGGTCCCATGCAAGTAGAAGCCATTGATCCAAATGCGACTTGTTTGAGCATGAACACCTTTTCCATCATACTTCAGAGGAACAAGAATGCCTATTTCGCACTCAGTGTTTGGTTACAAGTCACCAACTACATGACATCATTGACAGTGGGAGCCAAAAGAACATATTTGCATAAGATGCAGTCCAATCCGTAGGTATTACCACTGAAGTGCATCCTCAACCATACTCTTTGGGATGGCTACAATAAGGGAAAGATATTCAAGTTCAGTAACAATGCATTTTTGAATATGGAGTCAAGCCCATGCAAAAACATATTCACTTGTGATGTTACACCATTGGAAGTATGTGCCATCCTTCTCGGGAAGTCATATGTGTATGCCTTGATGGTACCTATCAAGCTAAACCACAACAATGGACCATTTGAGTCAACGATTGCATCTTGGAGTACACTCCTAAGACCAAAGTTGCTTTGGTATTTGCCAAGAAATGTCGCAAGTTTGCATCTCACATATGAAAGTTTGTGTTACTCATGGTCTGTCCAAATAATCTTGGCCACCAAGTAAGTTTATATTATTAGCACATGTTGTGCAATTGGCATGACAACTGCAACTCAACAATTTACTACAACAATATGGAGATGTCTTTGAAGAACCCAAAGGCCTTCTCATACATTGCATGGTAAAGCATTAGATTTATTTGGTTCCTGGATCTCCCCTTCCAACCAAACAACCCATTATATCGTAGGACTGTTTGGGATAATGATGAAAACCGACATTAGATCCAAGAGCTTATTGATCAAGGCAAGATCAAGCCATGCTCTTCTCCTTGTAGCAACATGATAGTCCTTGAGCCAAAGAAATATGGCTCATGGTGCTTTTGCATTGACTTTCGTGATCTCAACAAGATAACAAAAGAATTGGGAACCACTCGATGCATTGACAAACTTTTTGGACCAGCTTTGAGGTGCACAATACTTCACGAAGATCAACCCAAAGTTAGGTTACCATCAAGTTCCCTTCCATCTGGAAGATGTTTGGATGACAATATTCAAAATAAATGGATTGTATGAATGGTTGGTTATACCCTTTGGCTTGACCAATGCACCAATAACATTCATGTGCTTGATGAATGACATACTTAGGTCCTTCACCAACTCCTGCACCATTGATAACTTGGATGACATTCTTATCTTCAGCAAGACTTGGGAAGAACCACCCTTGTGTATAGTGAATAGGTTGTTGATTTCTACACATTCTACCAATGTCTCTACAAGCTCAGGATCCTCTGTGTTTGTGTTCCTAATGGTGCACCTTGCCAAAGATAGTGGGACAATTCAACATTACTAAAACACTAGTGTTGCTACAACACTTCAATTGCCCTCATATCTGCACTAACATAGAGTGCCACATCAAGTCTTGCATTTCTTCTTGCATCGCCAAGCCCACAAATGGAAAGCTAGGAATATACATACTTTGTTGGGTCCATCCAAGGATTGAAAATATATTGGCATGAATCTTATGTTTGCGCTACTTATGATGAAGCACCAAAATGGCTTTGTGCTCGTTGTAGTGAATAGGTTTTCAAAGATGGTTGTCGTGGTTACATGCAAGAAGAGCATCATAGCCCAAGACAGTGCACAATACTTCGATCATGTTTGGGTTCAGTTTGGACTACCTTCATCCATTATGTCTAATCACGACCTGAGGTTTGTGAATCACTTTTGGCATGCATTGTGGGAGATGTTGGATTCACAGTTGAACCAATCTACAACATTGCGTCCTCAAACAGATAGACAATTAGAAGGTTTCAACCACACTTATTCATTTGGTGTGCATGTATGACAATGCACATCCGTGCACTTGGGATGACAATTTGTTCTACATTCAACATGATTACAACAAAGCTCTCCATAGTTCAACCGGGCATGGTACATTTTGAACAATTCATGGGTTTCAATGAATGATTCATCTAGACATATCCTACTGCATGCCATCCAACACATACTCAACAGGGTCAACAAATACTCAAGCACCAATAACAAAGGTACAAAGAGCACCATGATGCACTTCACACACCTTCTGAATTCAAGGGTCCTAAAAAGAAGATAAAGTCCTTTGTGCTGTGTTCCTTACACGGTATTGGACGCAACTAGAGAGAACACATTCGTTTGTGATCTACCACAATACTTGGGTCTTCATCTAGTATTCAATGTGGAACTCCTTAAGCCATACTTTCCACCTTTGCTTGAGCCAGTAGCAATTCAACATCCTTCATACTTGGATCCTGAACATTTGCAAACAAAACTAAAGGATCAGATTATTGAAGTCATGTCAATGTGCACCTGCTAAGGCAAACAACAAATGTTTAGAGCGGTCAATGCAAGAAAATATGCTGATCGAACTAAGTGGTACAACCTTAAACACTTTCAAGTTCAATTCTCGCAGCTGACCAATGATGCGATGAGGGCCATTGCTCCTCAAGAAAAGGGTGAATGACTTGAGTGCAGCCATTAGGACCACACTCTTCTTCTAAGGGCCTTGCGAACCTCGTGCACACTTGTATACTCTGTGTTGACTTGCGCCATCCATGTACCCTTGCGTGCTTGTGCAACACCAAGAAACACACGGCATAGCACTTAGACTCTACGCAAAATATAATGGATGTGGAGGCTTCGTACCGCGTTGCACCATGCCAAATGGCACTTCTAGAGCTTGCGTGGAGGCAAACCCCCATTTGTCGCAAAAATTGAACTCTTATATAACCATCCTCTTTTGTAATTGCCTTCATGTAATGATATATATTATAAGCCATTCAACCCCAACGGGACATGAATAATTGAATGGTCAGCTGTTCACATTCCAATTTATGCAAATCAGTTGGGAAGTGTTTCTCCCTTTCTGATCATGGGAATCCTCCTTCTCAACCCTATTGCATGTTTTGAACATGTAACATAACCTATTTGTTTTCATTGAATATTAGTAGCATTATTCTGCTAATCTTATGTATTTGAATGTGCAATGGTTTACTGTTATTTTGTATTTACTATTGCATATTCTATAACTGGATGATTTACTAACTAAATTTCTAGGTAGTCCTCTGCATTGTCTTCGTAGGCCCTGTGGTGCAGATCACTGAAGATGAGGGCATGTTATGGTTAGATGAATACTTAGAAGACAACATGCATACAAATTGAGGCCTATTACATTCGCAGATGAGAGAATATGAAATGTTGAAACATCATGATTAATCTAATTGAAATAGAAAAAAAATGTGATTGGCAATCATTAAACAGAAACAGCAAATGGTTAAACACTAGACGTACTACAAAACTTCCACCAGCCATAGACCTAAGGCCACAACGGAGAAAACTATTATGTGTGGCGACCATAAGATGATATAGCTCGATGGCGATCACTGAACAAACTGAAGCTAGCAAACAGGAGCCATGATCTGCAAGCACCAAATAGCTGAAAGCAACAATGATAGCAAACAAAATGAAGAATGTGATAGAAAGACAATTGGCAAAACCTATGAATAAGTGTTGCATGCCACGCTCAAAGACGATTCAAAACAAATAAAATTAATTGAGATAAACAATTACTTAATGATCAGCACCTCCAGAGGGGGGTAATGTCTGATGACCTCTGAATAGAGACACGTACGGGTGGTCAGCATGGCTGTGGATAGTAAAACAACCAATTGGGAAATGACGTGACGAAGGGTTTCAAATCAAGAAAAACAAAATAAAGATGTTCATTTATGTAATTCATTTGCTAGTTTGCAAAGGAGAAATTTGCAGAGCAACATATTCTAATTAAGTTTAGTTAGTATATTGAAAAGGTATAATCAAACACTGCAACCTTCGACAACAACCTTTATATATATATAAGTTAGGAAATTATCAAGCTGTACCAATCTATCACTACCTATCGTTGTTATGAGCATACGGTTGGAATTCATTGTTATATCCTGCTATTCAATTTTGCTGTCATATTGTACTGTCCCAAGTTGTAAAAAAGCACACATGATGTATGTATGTTATCAGATGGTGAAAATTCATTGATGTCTTGAAAGATGCCTAAATCAGCTACTGGAGAGTTTTTGTCACTTATTCGAGCAAGTAGAGAAGAGAGGGTGCAAGGGAGAAGAAGGGAGGATTGAGAGGATTATTGTGTCCCATGCTCCAATGAGAGCCAAATATATGTTTCATCTTGTAAATCCCCACGAGTTATTGAATGAATAAAGCACAACCACATTTCCACGGTTGAGAGGAAATGCAAATCATCTTCTGTGAACAGAGATGAGATAGTTGTTGCACTTTCTATGTTTGGGAGGAGTTGCGTATAGCTTTCATGCTCCAAGATAGTTACTTCTTTTTATTTCCGTCAGTGAATAAAGCATAGATTTTTTGCTGGAGATTTCCCCAAGTTGGGTTTGCGTTGATTACTATCGTGTGTTGTTTTTATATTCTCTATCCATTCCCATCACTGCATGGAGTGTATGAATAAACATTTAGCATGGAGAATGGAGCGTAAGAGCATTAGCATTTATGGATACATGTATTTATTGTGTATTTACACTAGCTGTGAATAATCACTAAATAGAATATGGTGATGGATGGAAATAAATTTCCAGTACTGGAGGTATGAAGTGTATGTATGTATATACCCGAAATAGATATAATTAAATGCCCATTTGATTGGGCTTCAAAAGAGACTAGTCATCTTCCATTGTCTGCAATGAACGAGTTGTAAGAGGCGCGATTCCACTTTTCCAATGGTTTTTAAGTGTGCATGTCTATAAATGGCATGATATAATGCTCAGTATGGGTTGGGATTGGCTATATGTCTTTGAGGTTCATCTCTGAGCTGCCTCTTCGGGAAAGGGCTCGAGGAATCACCTCCAGAGAAAAAAAAGTCCAAATTGGGAGGGTGATCCTCCCAGTGAACCATCAATGCCCAGATCAACATGGGTGCCCTACCATTGCATATGCTTGCTATGTAGGGTGCCATAGCCAAGGTAAATGCTTCATAGGCTGTGGTTATATGGCTTTCAAATTATTATTTTAGTGCTAAAAGTTAATCGATTTTAATTTGTACAATGGATACCTTATATATGGAATGTGTTTCTTCAAATCCTGTACTATGTTATATTATTCTATTATTTGAAGAAAACTTAAAAGTCGTATCAGGTGATGCAGGTACGGGCCTGTTTGGATTTCCACGACTCTAGTGTTTATGGTAACAGCACTGGGAAATTATGCCTCTTATTTGTCTTTCACAAAGAGCAAGGATTCTTCTAACTGGTATTATGACATTAATTATGTGAGTTGGGCTGCTTGCATTATTTATGGATACATCTGTTTGGTGCCCCTTGGATATTATTTATTTCTTCGGTACTTGGGTATACCTACAACCTTTGTCCAGCTCTGCTGTCTTTGTGGATACTCTCTGTCTCTCTTCATTCCATCTTCGGTATGTATATGCTTATTTATGCTTTTCTCTCAAAAAAGTACCGTGTGCCATTTCATGCCCGTCAAGGTAGTACTAATTGTCTAATTGCCGTTGCAGTTCCTATTAATCTTTCCAAGTGGATTTTTAAGGTGGACTGTCACTATCCTTGCCGGCATAGCATCAGCATGCTTTCTGGCATTAAATCTGCGATCATATATAATGAGTATGAGTGACAAGTGGGCAACTGCTGTGGCAAGCGCATTTGCAATACAGTTATGTTTGGCGCTTCTGATTAAGCTTTGTTTTTTTGCATAGACAACGGATTTAGACTTTCAGTTTAGGTTTAACTTGCATGTTTTGGAGAGTTTCTTCAAGATAGTCAACTTAACCCTTAACTCGACCTCTGGTTATACCATGTATTAAAAAATTACTGAACACAGAAAGCAGCACTGTATTTCCGTGCCCATTGTACTGCAGTAAAGATCCTCTTTTGCATATATGTAGCAAACGTGGATGTGGCAAGTCATTGCTGTAATGATAGGGCTATATTTTCTGCCACTGCTTTGATTCACAAGCCATTGTAAGATATTTGATCTCATTTTCTACGCTTATTCATCTTCCCTTTGGAAATATACTCTCAATGTTTGGCACCATTACACCTGCATGATTCAGGGGTCAAGGAAGACACTAAAGGTTTCGAGATGAGTAACACTGAATCCATTTTAATGTATATTTTCCATCAATGCCATCTTCCATGCTACTGCTGGTGAATAATTAAAATATTCTACAATTTTTAATCCGTGGAGTTAGTATTTTTTAATGCTTTTGCATAAAATATCTTTAAAATTATTTCTATATGACCAACTTATTTCCCTTAATTTTTTTGTTCAGCTTAATCCTAACCGCACGACAAAAAGGTGGCTTTGAAACTGCTATTTTTGTCACCAAAAGATTTGGTTAATTTTTCAAAAGTAGCAGCATGGCTAATATTCTCGAGGTATAGCAGTTCTGGTATGGACACAGAATGCATTTTAATTGGGTGCTTTATCATGCCATGTTCTGTTCGGGGCTTTTTTTATTTTATTTACCGACTGTTAGTGTCTAGCGTTTGATGTGAAAATCATTTAAAATTTGTAGTTTGAAATAAGACATACAACCTTGTCTTTAAAAATAGTTGTGATCTTTATATAATGTTTTTGCTACCTTGTTATGAAAATCATGTAAAAATTGTAATTTGAAATAAGACATACAACCTAGTCTTAAAAAATAATTGTGATCATTATATAAATGGAAATATTAAAATGTTTATCAAATCTATTTGAAATTAAAAGCAGTGCATGTAATTTACCTTAAGGTGGTATGTTGATTAAAATGGTAGTATGTTGAAGAAACATATGTTGACTAATCTATAATATGATCCATTTTTTATTGTGCCTGGCAATCGTGTTTAAGGAATCTTCACCATTAAAAAAATTGATAAATAGTATAAAAAATTAAGAAATTGGCAATCATGATGAAATAAACCAAAACCTTTTATCCGACTACAAAGATATTATCACCACCAAAATTGAACATCCATCCATCTTACCTGTGTTCTAGGTTGTCAATTTCAACAATAAATTTATGATTGCAAAGCTAAGAAATAACAAATATAACCTACATAGCAAGATCAATAAAATAAACACAAACACTTGAACAAACTAAGAAAAAAATAACTTGATTACTATGAAATAGAAGATGAAGCTAACATGGCCACTATATAATATTATAAAACATGATCATATTAATATCTGCAATTATAACATAGTAAATAAATAAATAAAAATTGGTGATTTTATTTTGAATTGAAATGCCTAACAAGACAATATTTACCACTAAACATGATTGAGGGTACATGTTTTCACGTGTTCAAAAATTATTTGTCCCAATTTTATCTACTGATCCATTATGCAACCTAATTTTTTTTCTTATTCACTTTCATTAGACGGTATTTTAATTTATAACCAATCCATTGTTTTTTTCCTAAGCATTTTAATTAGACGATATTTCTAACCCATTACTATTTTTTCCAAGCACTTTGATTAGGTTGTATCCAAGGATTAATTTAGTTGGGAAACAAAAATAACACACAAAATTGTGTTGTCTACCAGCTTTTTTGGGTACTACAAACCAAGTTGGCCTAAAAAATGTTAAAAATCATTATTATCAATTATTTTTTTCACTTCAACTTAATCACAAGGAGTTGTTAAAAACAAAATCTTTATGGCTACAATGTTTATCAGCATGGTAATCTAATACTATAAAACTAGTTCAGATATTTTAAATTTATTTATTCAAAAAAAAAAAAAATTGTTTTAAATTTGTCATATAATTTTTTTATTAAAAAGTTTTATATTGATTAACAATTTCATTATTTTATCTTCAATTTTCTGTTGATCAGTGATAGATGGTCTTCATATATTTGAGCTCAAAAACACATTCAAAAAAAATTTGACATGTAACAACCAAATGAATGTTAACTTTAAAATCTATCATTTTTATTAATATCTTTACACCATTACACCACACTACCACCAGCAGCCATTGTAAATTACCCCTATTGAAATAATTAATATTTTTTTAAAATTATATTAATCAATTATTTTTATTAACATAATACCACCACCACCACCATAGTGGGCTTTGCAACCCCTGTTGACATAATTAATATTTTTTTGAAATTATGTCAACATAAAGAGTGATAAAGCTATTGTTGGAACCGTAGGTTTCGCATTCACATACAAAGCAATGTAAAAGCTGCCGATTCACATTGAGCTTATTGCTATTGTTGGCACTGCTAGTACTTGCATGCAATTATGCAAGTGCATCCGGGCTGGGCGCTAGCCTGATTAGCTTTAAACCTAT
Organism: Torreya grandis; assembly: GCA_037957365.1. Taxonomy (NCBI): domain Eukaryota; kingdom Viridiplantae; phylum Streptophyta; class Pinopsida; order Cupressales; family Taxaceae; genus Torreya; species Torreya grandis. The sequence goes on along the minus strand of JARHVA010000202.1, from coordinate 3,336,148 downwards.
AATCTGTTAGTTTTGCATTGGCATACAATCACCCAAATTAAATTGTAAAATAAAAGTTGGGCCATACCATATTCACTGAAATGTAATAACCATCACTGGAACGGCTAGTCTTGCATGTAATTGCCCAAAGTGCTTTCTGGGTTTGCCACTGTGATTCACATAAAGCTGCATTCTGGGTTTGCTACTGTGACTCATATAAAGCTTATAATCTGTTAGTTTTGCATTGGCATTCAATTTACCAAGTTCATTGTAAAATATATAAAGCTTTACCGTGATTCACTAGAAGAGAGCATACCCTTGCAAAAACATTCAGACACCCAAATAAAAAGGGTATCTCCAACTAAATGTAAATTCAGATACCAACTGTTCCAACAATAAACAAGAGTTTGGATATTCCATCTCTAAACGATCACAAAATTCTCTAATAATAATTATTATTAGAATATATCACAATGCTCAGCTCAACTGACACAGAATAATCATAAACCGAGAAACTCGGATATGTACAACAATAGAAAATACCAGGGATACTCTTCAAATAAATATATTGAGGGTATTTCCTCTAGGCTATTGAAGTTGCTCTGTGCTTATAAGCTATGTACTTTCGCCTGGATGGTAGGTCCTACTAACACAAAAAGGTATAAAAAATTATGACATTCTAGGCTTTCTAGCTTTTCAGAAGCCGTTGACTAGACTATGATTTCCATTACGTAAAGGAACATGAACACCATTGCTTGCAATTTTACCACCCTTTAAGTCCTCCAATTTAACCCCAGAAGGAAGTTTCTTGTGACTAAAGGTTACGCCATGATCACCATCCACAACATGCCCATGGCCTCTCAGTAGCCTGGAAAACAGGAGTCAGCAATAGGATACTGCTAAATTGAGGAATGCGCATTCTCATGGTACTTCAGAAAATCAAATGACTTTAAAAAAGACCACCAATATCGAGCTTGCAATGAAGTTATAGCTTATACCGATAAATTACACACATGTTTATTCTGATGCAACAATGCCCAGAAAATAACTAAGCGCTTACCATCGTGTCGTTAGTAGCCCTTCTACTCCAACAGGCCCCCGAGCATGGATTCTACTGGTACTTATTCCAACCTGCCCGATTTTTATCCACAAAATATAAATTTATTTACAAGCAATATTGACTTTACTACACAAGGAATTATTCTCTACTGTAAAGTGGGGAAGGGTTGTCCACTTTACCTCAGCACCAAGACCAAACCGAGCTCCATCACAGAATCGTGTGCTTGCGTTATGAAACACAGCAGCGCTGTCAAAAGCAAAAGTGATCAAGAGTAGTTAGGCAAACAAGTATCTAATCTTTTCTTTCCACAGTAACATGACAATTGGCTCATTATGGAATATGAAACTGCCATGTAAAGCTTGCGAATAAGTCTTCCAAAATGTCGCATAACTTTTAATTTTCCAAATAAAAATCACAGAAAAAAATTAAAATGATAGCAAACCTATCTAGACGCTGCAGGAAAACTTCCGCAACATCAGTATCTTCAGTCACAATGCAATCTGTGTGGGCACTGGAAAACACAGTTATTTAGATGTTTATCAGTATCTTCAGTAGCTCAAGATAAATACAACCTCAAAGTACGTCATTATTTCCTTACACCCAAGGAAACAGATATATACATCTTACTTAGCCAAGTGGATATTTGGTGGGATGCATTTATGCTTTCTCATAGAAGGAATCCCACTAATGTATAGTCATTGCAACGATTAAGTCCTTGAATATACCTTCCATACTGATGAACATGATCTATGGCTTCATAGACATCCTTTACTATTTCCAAAGTGCATGCCATCGAACTGTATTCGTGATGGAGGGAATTAGCACTTGGCATATTCAGATGAACATTAACTTTTGAACCACCATATAGTTTTACACCTGCACAGAGGATAGATGTTATGACAACACAAAAAAAGCTAGAATGAAAGGGCAAAACCATATTCTTAAAAAAACCATTGAACCCAACTTAAATACCAATCGATAGATTGAAAGTTTCTATTCTATTCTCATCCTGATGTTAGTTTATAGAGTGTCAACCGAAATGTCAATTCAAAAGCTTTCACACAAGTTTCTCCAAAAGCACTCACTACATATGAATCGACTGTGGAAAATACTATTTTGCTTGGATTGAAACTTACCTATCCGTTTCAAAATTCCTTTTAATTGTAAAACTTCACCATGCATCTTATAGTTCCCACTAACTATTTATGAAATCAATTGAATTAACACTATTTTTCCAAAAATAGCATCAAGAAGCATATAAACCAAAATGCAAATCATTTGCTTCTGCCAAATATTTGAGAATCCATCTCCGCTCTTCACTTAGGAGGCATTTTCTTATTTTATTGACTTAAGAAAATTCTTTAGGCATTCCCCCAATGAATTTTTTTTTATAATTTTGCTGGACCCAAGGCTAAATATGATTGCCAACCTCTAACTCGAGGTCAGAGCATATGACTTGTATATTTCAATTACTACCATGCTTAGTGTATGATGGTAAGCTTTGTCATTCCATAGGCAATGACACACCCTTTAGGCCTTTATTTATTATCAGCTGTCATTCCATGATGATTTCCAGCTGGATGATCTTGACCCATGGGGCCTTTTCTGTGATATGTTGTTTATTGTTCCCTTTCTGTCCTCGGGCATAACTACCTAACGTTTTCTTACAATGCCAAAGAAGCCTCGTACATTCAGAGCAATTATGTTTTTCCCCTGTTATGTTTTAAAATAAGCTAATTGAACCTATTTGTTAAAACAAGCTAATTGAACCTATTTGAATTAAGATTCCTCCACCGTCATATCTGCAATAGTTAAACTTACAGCTTTTATAAAGCTCTCCAAATCCAGATTAAGCATAGAGATGAATTTACCTGCTGTTTGTAACGCTAAAATAAGCTCATCAAGTCCCCCAGTTTTCAATAACTTCTCGTGTACAAGAAGTGTTTCCTGAAAATGGCCCCGAGCATCATTTAGATAGCAGAGTTGGAACAACCAAAACTCTTAGTAACACCACATAAACTTAGTTAAGAAAAAAGTTAAAACTTCAATAACAGCCTCACCATGGCATTACAAGCAGCAGGATAGTCGGTCTTTGCATCCAAAATAATGTTTTTTGCCATATCCAAATTTGCTGTTTTATCAACGTACACATGACAGACACCATCTAGAAGTAATAAAAGTCATTTATTTTCAGCAAATGTCATAGAATTACGAAGAGAACATACAATCTCTACTAGCTCAAGCACAACTACGTATGCATAAGAATCTAAAACTAACATAAGAGATATAATACCAGCATGACCAAGCACAGGAATTTTTGTAGACTCCTGAATTTGTGAAACCAGCTTGTTGCTGCCTCTTGGAATGACAAGATCTATAACATCATCCAGCTGAAAATGAAAAAGTGATGGTCAAAACTTAGATAAGAAGCCTTAATTGGAAATTTATATTGGAAAATAAAAACCTAAAAAACAAGTGCAAATCACACCTTGAGCAGATCTGGAATTTCATCTCTCGAAGTGACAAGGCCAATAAGATTCTTTCCAACAGATTCAGGAAGTGCATCGGTAATAACCTGTTTGAGATAAAACCAAGTTATTTTTATTTCAGTGTGCATTAGACTGGCTAATATAAAATATTATAAATAGAGTTGAAAGTCTGTTATCTTTAGCTGCCTAAGTTGAATAACCTCCATTAAGATGACGTGTACCTTATGCAAAATGGCATTTGTTCGAACTGCTTCTTTGCCACCCTTCAAAAGAAGGCCATTTCCACTTCGGATTGCCAATGAAGCTATCTATAGATCCAACAACCAATTCTTGCATAGGCAGAAAAAAACTAGAGCAAATATGGTAATAATCATTTATGCCAAAAAAGATCTCATTCAAAAAAATAATAATGCTTTCAGCCAATGATACCTGAACTAAAGCATCAGGTCGAGACTCAAAAATAATAAGTAGCACACCCAAGGGGCTGGTAGTTTTCTCCAAAATAAGTCCATCTGCCAGCTGCATTCCAAATTAAAGTTATAAAAAACTTTGAGCTGAGAAATCATTTTCATATATCGTGTCTAGCCAAGAAATTGCCCCAGAAATACAGGTTAACAATATATATTGTTACAACTTGGGTCCATCATACAAAACAATTCAATGGAACCCAATCTAACTTTCTAAGGCTACTCTAAGTCCCTTCACTGCAATGGATTTCAATGTTAAAAATGAGTATCTAGGATATTCTAATATACCTCTGTTCTTTCCTGAACGCGTCCAATTGGCTCATCCATGTCTGCAAGAACTCGAATGGACTTTGCTAAAGAAGATATCTGGAATACAAGCACGTCATTAGAATCTCTGATTGGAGGAGTGCAAATGTGAATTAACTCCAAAACCCTATAGAGGAAAGCAACTCAAACAGATCTTTCAGTGAATCAAATTTGCAGGGCATAATGGCATGAATAGTAAAACACAAATTGACATAGAGACGGCCACTGGAACAAAGAATGGAGAAATGGAGGAATAATTTTCTGGGACAGCTGCTAACCCATAATCTCAGAGGACATCATAGGAAACATTCATATGACATGCTACAAACGTTAACACCATCTGCCATCACACTATAGAAATGCAAAGACATATAAATACACATCAAATATAATCAGATGAATGAAAATCATAAAATCATCAATGATGGCTGTACAAGTTTTATTAGCCTCTTGTAGCCAATAACACTTGCTTTGTGGTTTGTATTTGTGAAAACATATTCCAACATACATCTCACTTTCGTGCACAAATGGCCAAATGGCATATTCTATGCCAAGCAAGCTTAAAAAGCGTCCGCTTGTAAATAAAAAAATTAAATGCCTTGCCAAGCGACCCCATTTTGATGTTTTGGTTTGGATTTATATTTACAATCAATTGATCCTTGTTCAAATCCCACAAATGGCATGTTCTCTCTACCAAGCAAGCTTTAAAAACCTGCGCGTGAGAGAGGTTACAATAAATCAAAAAATTGTAAGTGCCTTACCAAGCACCCCAGTCTGGTGTTTTTGTGTGGATTTACACATTTGCAGGTCAATTGATCCGCGCTTAGGTGTCTTCCAAAGGACTTCAAATAATTTCTTTTATAAGGCTTCTTCACAATTATAACCTAGTGGTCCCATGGAGGGGGCAATCCTGAATTTTTTCTGCAGGTGCTGCTTATGAAATTTCAGAACTGTTTGTAGTTTTAATGTTCCATAAAATTTCTCTTTCCGCTAAACTACAAAATAATTTTATAAGTAACAATAAACCATTACCGAGTTGCCATATGTCACTAAATCATCCTACAATTTCTTTGCAGCACCTGCAAATTTTGAGCCCCCAGCCTCTACAGGCAGCTGAAATTCTCCTTCCTAAAATGTAGCCGCTCCTATTTTTCAGGGTAAGCTTCCAATTTATGCAGCAAATTGAGATTTTGTATTCCATGGGGCCTTCAGCACCATCATATTAGGAGCAGTAGTGGGCTCCATGGGACCCCGCTGTAAGTTTCCTTTCCATTCAAGCATATGCTCTTATTGGCAATTTCAAAGCACATTGGGTCTCTATATGATACTTTATTGCTGTTAGACATGCCCCTAAAGAATTTGAGGCCTGTTAGACATCACCAGCCTGCAGTCCCCAATCCAGGGACAGAAAGAGGCCAAGGACAACATTTGCACTTTCGCACAGGCCAAGGAAAAACCAGGAAGACATTCCCCAAGGTTCCCCCCAATCCTTACTTCACACAGAGACACAGAAACACATTGGAAAACAGCTCAAAAGAAAGCAGTAAGAAATTAGGAGTTTAATTACCTTTCCAGGCTTTAGTGTTAAACGAGAAATTAAGAACTCTGGAATGCCAACTTGCTGTGCCACAGATATATCAGCTTCATTTTCTATCCTAATCAAATCTTCGCTTGCTTCCAAAGCATCAGCCACATCTTGTAGAATCTTCTGTCGTTCATCAGAGGAAAGAGCCTGCAATTGCTATAAATCTTTAATGACAAGAACACCCATAAATTTCTTACAAATTAGAAAATCCAGTGAAAATTAGCAATGGTGGAAACAAGGAAAACAGAAAGCAAAATTTAGACAGAATACAATACTAAATTATTATAATGCCATAAGTAACTGATTCTTTGATTTGTGGAGAAATTATCTGAAAATCAAATTACGTAATGTCAAAGGCATAACCTGCAAACGCCTGCTAGCATCTCTTGCAGCAACAGCCATGTGGCGGGCACTGGCATCTTTTTTTGGCAACCATAAATGGGCATCCTTATGGAAAAGAGTACCTATACGATCACCTCGCAGAACTCCCGTAATACCATCAGTAGAGTACCCACTACATACATACAGAAATGTAAGTCTTTACAAATGCAAATGAAGGCATATTGAATAAAAGAATCAAATCTGCCACATATATATCATTCACATATTTCGATTACAAAAAATTGACATTTGATTTTAAGGAATTAAGAATAGTTTCCTAGCTTTGAATCCTAACACCCATGATTCGCAAGTGGGTAATCAATGCATTTGCTATTTTACACGTGCATGATTAATGAATATTCTTGCCTACATTAGCGTAAGTGTCTGATCAATGAACATTTAAAGTTATCTGCTGAATGCCTCCTACCCCTACTTACCACAAGTTATCTACAAATGAAGCTCTATCACACTCAGCCTGAAAGCCTGATCATTATTGGATAAGTCAACTTTCATTAGATGATATGTACTTTCTAAGAAAATAAAGATAAGGCGTGGATCTAATAAATGATAAAGAGGGTAATCAGAGACAAAATGGAAACACAAGTCATCCATACAAATAATTCACTGTAAAGAATGCATGAACAGAAATCTTAAAAAAAAAATGTAATAAGAATATCTGAGGTAGGCATACCTAGTAATTACTACAGGGATTCCAGCACATGCCGCAGAATCAGCAGCTTTCACCTTTGCTGTCATGCCACCTCTTCCTACCCTGGATTTTTCACCAAAGGTAATTTCCTCATTATGTTTTCCTCTTATATACGTATTAATAAGCTTTGAACGAGGATCACTTGGAGGTCCACTGTAAAGCCCATCAACATCGCTCAGAAGAATCAAAAGATCAGCCTTTAACTCGAGAGCTAAGAGAGCAGCCAAACTATCATTATCCCAGAAAATCCCAGAAGAATCCTGAAAACATGAAAGAAGAAAACAAGACATATTAAATTACTATTGTAATCAATAAAAAAAGGCATTGCAAACCAGGTATAACATAATATATATATTTTAGAACAGTAGAAAGACATTCATTACAGATATGATCATCCAAGAAACTAGCAAACTGTTCAAATAGCCAAAAAAGGAAGAAGATATAAAAATTACAGTTTCAATAGCATGGTAAAAAGCTGGAGTTCCTACTTCGTAATGCCAGATATACCTTGCAATATAGTGTGGATTGTGTACCATGCATACCACGTTCAAATTGATTGCCTGACCTTTGCCAGGAAAGATCAAAATATTGAAAAGGTATATGAAAGGGTTTGAGATATATACAGAATACATATCAAAGCAAATTTAATTCAATTTCTAAGATGTGTTGAGGATAAATAGTCAAGTGTCCTCGGAATACTCCTATTTATCAATCCAAAAAGCTACAAGGCTAAACAAATCCCCGAATATATGAAAAAGCACAATTAACAAATCTAGCAAAATAATAACTGCAATACAGCAAGCTACTGCCATCACACAGGCAAAGGGTTACACAGTACTCTAGCTAACTAGAAACAAGCCAAATTATAAGCCCATTATGAGAACAAAGTCATCTGTGCATGAGAATGTTCCCAAAAATATAGTCAAACTTCACGTAATAACAATTATCGCCTTCTTATGAAAACCCAACCTATTCTGATGAAATCCAATCTGCATAACTGTTAATATGAATTATGCAATCAAGATTTGGTGGGTAGGAAAACCAACAGTAACGGTAAACCTCGTAGATTTGTCCTCAAGAGGCTGCCATGTTCTTGTTTAATATCAGACACTGCAGTAATGCAAGAATGATTCGATGGGAATTTTCAGAGAAAAAATCCTAAGGGACAGCTACCTCTAAGGAATATCTGGCTAACGAATTGTAAGATGTCACCCGCCCTTCCAAAGAATGTTGATGTGTAGAATTTCCTTGGGATTGTTTCCAAATAGTAAATACAAAAACATTTTTGAAGCAGTTTAAGGATTCCCCTATAGAAATTTGGACTGATGTCAGCACTGTCTACTTGGACAAGAGGGGACTCCAAATACACAGACAATAAAGATGATGTCATTTGCACATCTTCAGAATGTACAGTAGACAACAGCTACACTGGGAAAACTTTTTCTTTTATATATTTGCTTAGCTAACTCACAGGCATTAGTTTTTGTCCTGTCCACACGTTACCTAAAGGTTTCCTATCTTGAACATATAAGTTAGAAGCCATGTTTTGGTCTAAAGTGCTTCCTCTTTCAATTGATGTCTTCCATCATATCATTCTAGTGCTTAATGATTCTGTAGATTTGTAGCAGTGTTTCAGAAATCTATGGCCTGGTGGTTGTCCATTAAATAATTTTACATTAGCACAACTCATCCATCTAGTAAGCCATGTATCGTGGCAAAAGACCGGCAATTAGACCTGTTTAAGAAAAAAAATGCCTACCATGAGACGTTTTCCTTCTATTTTTGCCTAATGTTTCATTGTTTTGACAAAACACTGTTCCAAATTACTAGTGCAGATATCTTAAATATATCTATCTGAAAAAAGCCAAGGTGTATCAATCTCGAGGTGCCTATCTTGGATTTGTCTCGTAGTTTCACCCATTGAAGGTTTCATTGATTAACAACTCTTATCACCTTCTCTGCAAATTTCCTGCAAGCTGGTGATAGATTTCCTCAATCTAGTTGCACCACTGCATCAGCCTTAAAAAATCTTTCATTTTAAAATAATGGCTCCAAATTTCACTGTATGCCCAAGATCTCCAAGCAAAAGGAAAAACTGCCCTGTGACAGTCAAATGGATGTCACCTTTAAGTTAGGCCATTTTTATTGACATCTCACACTATTACACTCCACCACCACCACCACCACCACCCCTGGCTGCCATTGTAAGGTTACATCTATCGGCATAAGAATATAGACAATTGTAATGGAAAGACAATTATTCTCAGAAAAAGTTAAAAAGTCTCGCATCTAAACAGCTTGCTTTTATGGCTGGCTGCTGTTATTATAAGACTTTACAAGATGAATAACTAATTGATATATCTAACAGAATTCCTTTAAGTTAGGCCATTTTTATTGACATCTCACACTATTACACTCCACCACCACCACCACCACCCCTGGCTGCCATTGTAAGGTTACATCTATCGGCATAAGAATATAGACAATTGTAATGGAAAGACAATTATTCTCAGAAAAAGTTAAAAAGTCTCACATCTAAACAGCTTGCTTTTATGGCTGGCTGCTGTTATTATAAGACTTTACAAGATGAGTAACTAATTGATATATCTAACAGAATTGTAAAGGAAATGTTGATGTTACCTCGTATGGAGCTTTCCTTGTGCTGATTGCATCGTTTTCATTGAAAATAGGAACTACATGAAGTTCTAGCAATAAGTTCACTGTTTCACTGAGTTGTGTCCGTAAATCCGCATCTTTGAAGTCATTATCAGTTACAAGCAGTTGGGAAGAAGCCACGTCCAGCTGCAAAATCCAATCAAATCTGATTTACCAATAGATAGCAATGGATGATTCGCGCCCTTGAACGTTCAATAGAATATCATCTTAATGAATCTCAAATTATTGTTGTCATTACAGAGATATTCCTGACAAAAATGGTTAACTGGGAATCTACGTCTTAGATAAACGGCATTTCCCAGCAGAGGTAGCAATAATGTCATGTGTACCTGGCTAAACATATTATCATAGAGAGCCATTAGGCCGCTCTGACCAACAGCAGCGCATGGCTTTCCATCAAGTTCATCCTGAGGCTTCTGCAAATCTGCAAAGCTGCCAAACAGAGGAGATGTTAAAAACAGTCATATTAGCATGTAATACAAAATTAATCATATAAAGCAGAAACGATGCACTGTTGGTTGTCTAGTGTTAGAATATCTACAAAACAAGCATATGCTAGAAAGGCATTGCTTCAAAATCTATGAAAATATGGTCAAATGTAATTAAAAAGAGCACAACATTTTGGGCCTGATTGTAAGCTAGAAAATAGCACATGAACTTGTTTTCGTAAGTGTAAAGTAAACATGCCCATGCAAATCACCGTTATGGTACCAATAGGAAATATTAGAAAACATCCGCAACTAGAGACTCCATAAAATCAAAACCTGCTATTGATTAGTTGTCGATACCGAAGTCGCTGCCTTCCAACTCCAACTGCACCAGAGGTGACAAGAACAACTTCAAAGCCCTCTGATATCATTTCTTTGACCTGCAGAGAATTATATAAATTACCATAACAGTTTGCATGGCAAATTTTTCAAGTCAAATTCTATACATATATGATTAGATTGTATGTGGAAAGCCTACCTGCTCGCACAAGCAGCCAAGACGACCAAGTGCAAGTCTTCCATCTGATCGGGAAACAACAGCTGTTCCAACCTGCAAACCAAGGAAGTCGGTATTTACATTTTTATCAAAGACAAGCACATACTAAATATTAATGACATGAAAGGTGCATTAAGCTAAAACTGCTTCTGTAGAAAAAGTGTGTGTTCAGCATGTCTGGCCTATCCTGTTTCACAAATCCAGTTATGCGGACACGATAGATCTGGTCAAACAGCTGATAAGCCCAACCAATGACGTATTATCTTAGCTAGTTTCTTTTCCTTAATAGAAAGCACGACACTACTCTTGTTATACTGCTGCAACCAGCTGACCTTATCTATCTATCTAGATAGTAGTTTATAGAGGAGAGGAGAGTGCCTCTACTCTCTAAATTAAACTATATATGAACTCAACGAGACGAGACTCGACTCAACGAGACGAGACTTCATGTGACGTATATAATCTGCTTTCTTTGGTACAAAGAGGTCTAAAGGAAAGAAGAGAATAGAATAGAGGCCTAGTCTCACTCTATACAGTACAGAGCTCTTAGTCTTTCTACAGAGCAATACCTAATCACTTTCGGTTTCGGTATAGTTACTTGAGCCGGATGAGAGGAAACTTTCATGTCAGATTCTGAGGGGGGGAAAAAAAAACCCCTTGGCCATTCCCCATTGTTTTTAATATACTTTTTCTAATTTATTATAGATTTCTTCGGAGGCATTTATTTCTCCAAATGACCTAACCTAAAATAATAGATCCTCTGTAGCTTTGAAGGGCCCATGGTGCTTCCAGGCACCTGGTAATATCTATAGAAGGCATCTATTATTCTAATAATCTTTTTGCACAGAATTTACAAGTTTACATAGTGGGTTGGGAAATATTCATGGAAGACATCTATTATTTTTTGCACAGAGTTCACAGGTTTACATAGTGGGGTGGTAAATATCCATAGAAGGCATCTATAATTTTAATAATCTTTTTACAAAGAGTTCACAAGATTACACAATAGGGTGGTAACCCAGATTTACTTATTAAAAAAAGTTTATGCCTGTGGCCCCGCAGTAGGCTAAGGGCTTACCATTGACACCTTGGATCCCCACTAGATCTGGCGCCTAAAGGGTGGAGCCCCACTACCGTTTCCGCTACCTACCCAGAAAAAAAATAAAATAACGTAAACTACACTACTACCGTAATACCGGTAGAAAATGCTCCAGTTGGCAAAATAATGAGAGTCAGCAAAGGTCTTCGGCGCCGTCCAAGTCGGACTAAAGGGCCAAAAAAAGACAAAAGTTAATGGAAGCCATCCATACATTTTCAAACGGCATCGATCTTTAACCCAATATTAAAGTCCGCAAAAAAGACAAACAAGTGCCACCACAGAATCAATCAAATCAAATCAACCGTCTGATCGATCCCTCCACCGTCCGATCAGATCTTCGACTTCAGTGGCGGACCCTCCGCAATAATAAATAGAAAAGATACATAACGTCAGCAAACGGCATCGATTTTTTACAGAACAAAACGTCAGCAAACGGCATCGAGTTTTTACAGAAAGTTAACATAACACAAAAGAAAAAGAAATAAATCAGCGGATTTTTACCAAACCTTCCGCTTCCATAAACATCAAAAACAAAGTTGGAAAAACAAAGGAAAAAGAAATAAATCAGCCGACTACCACCAAACCTTTCCACTTCGGTAAACATCAGAAACAGTGCAAACTCAAAACACTTCCGAAAGCAAAATTGAAAAACTACTGTAAATTTTCGCCGATTCGTGAAATAAAGCGTTCAAATATTCCTGTCAACAGACGGAAGGTTAAATACACCTAAAGTAAAGCGTTCATATATTACCATCAGTAGACGGATAGTTAAATACACCTAAATAAAACAAACAGATGGGTAAAATAATACCATCAGTTGACGGGAAATTAAATTACACCTAGATCAAAGCAAATCAAGGGTTCCCGTCAACTGCCGCAAAATTGAATTTCACCAAGATGAAGGAAATAGAGGGTGAATATGTTTTCGGCAACTGACGCGAGCATAAATTTCACCTAGATAAACGCAAAACAAATGGCAAAACAACACCCCGTCAAATGATGGGAATCCAAATTTCAACTAAATGCAATCAAACAAAGGGTTGAAATGTTCCCGTCAGCTCAGCTGACGGGAAAATCATAGTTAACCAAAACAGCTCTGAAAACAGAAAGCTCGATACGCCACAGCATTGCAATTGCGCAGAACACTAAAGTCAGCTGAATTTTTCATCTCAAAATATAATTGAAAAACCTTTCAATTGAATCGAAACGAGTGCGAAACAATAGAAAGCTTAAATGCTATAAAATACCTTTATTACAACGCGCTTGACGTCCTTGACGAAAGCTCGAGTGATATCCATGGCTGCTGCAACTTAGGGTTTGGACGAAATAAATTTATAGCCAGTATCAGAATTTTTTCAGTTTCTCGTTTCTGATACTCGACAGAGAAATTTATTCATCTGCAGTCAAAATTGTGAGATTATGTCAGTGAGATTGTTGGGGTATTTATATCATATCGGAGAAAATTTAGTGGGTTCTTTGCCAATGGTAGAGGAACAAACACCACAATTTTAATGTAATTTTAAGGTAATCATATTTTGTGGCAGAGTTCTAATAAAGCAAATTGAGGTTTGATTATTTTCAAGGAAAAATAAATGAATGGTTAAGGTTTCAAGGCTATTAGATTTAGAAAAGTCTTTGGGGAATGTGGCGAAGGGGCTAAGGAAAATGAATCTGGTCTACTTGGGTGGTGAGATGTAGGGTTTGAAGGGAATTAGTTATGCGAGTTTAATGAGATTTGAATACTAGAGGGGTGGGTAGTTGGGGTTTAAAAGGAATTAATTAAAGAGTTTGTTGTTTAGGTTAAGTGGGAGGAAGAATATGTAGATGAAATAAAATAAGTGAATAAGTAAATAAAACATTAAAATTTAAGAGCGTTTAAATATAATTAAAGAAATCAAAAGATATTTTAGAGGAAAATCAAGTTAATTATGTTTGTGGAAGAAAAAGTATTATGTTACTTTCGTGTAATCCTGATAAAAAAGTTTACATAGGAACATAGATCAAGTCGAAAGTGAAAATGTTGATAGTTCATTGAAAGACTAGTCTGCATTATCTTAGGCATGAAATTTATAGGGGAACGTCGTCTAAAGAAGAGTGGGAAAAAAGAACATGCATATTTTGCACTATGGGGCTGGTGGAGACATAATGACACCACATCATGGAGTCCTTAACTTATAAAGACATTTGAATCAATTATGAGGACAACTTAAAAGTAGAAAATTTGATTGCGTTATTTGAAGAGGCAAAGCTAGGGAAAAAAATATTTGATTAAGATTCATAGTAGAAGATCCAATATCAAAAAATGAATGTACATTTCGCAAACCTAAGTTGTTTCAACCAAATGTCCTCGCACAAGACACTCTTATTATTGCACTTGGTCTCGTGGATATTATTAAAATACTTTATTTGTTCATTCATGTCTTTTAAATAGTTGTGTAGTTGAAGGCTTTTAGGGGCAATTTTAATTATGTTGTTTATTTTTTGTGAATTTTTTTTACTTGTGTATTTAAGTCGTTTCACTATTACATTTTCATGAATTTGTGAGTGTCAATTTTTTCCCCACAATCGTTGACGCAACATTTGCATTAGAATATGTTTGGGACACGACGTGTCAGGGGTCAATTTACCCTGCCAAAATTTGCCAACTTCACCCAAAAAAATGTCACTAACACAAGTTTGCATTAGTGTTTGTGTGGCTAACACAATTTTGCATCAATGTTTGTGTGGCTAACACAATTTTGCATCAATGTTTGCATCCAACACTATAAATCCACAAAATTTGAATTTCACACCTGAGATTCACTTAAGCCAACATGTTAATCATGATGCAATGGTGTCAATTGTTACGTCAAACTCTATCATGTAATACAAAATGCAGTGAACCGGATTGAAAACAAATGTATTTGGGTTATCAATAAATCACCCAAAACGCTGATGGAGGGGAGAGGGAGAGGGGGCGATGTGGGATAGTTAAAAAAAAGAACTTATTTTTCTGTTGATTTTTGTAAGTGGAGGATAAGGTGTGCGATCTCATAAATCACATGAATGCTTTTTATTCTAATTTTTAATAATCCACTAAAATTATATGTTTAGTATGTTATACTTATCAAAAAAATATAATTTTTTTAAATATTTTTTATTCTAATTTGGTCTTAGAAACCCTAATATAATAGAAATTCTAGTATATGAATTCATATTACTAAATATGGCATTCAAGTATGCATTTGATTGTAAAATCCTGAAATAGATTGTAATGATTTGATAAGTGGCATATGTTAAATATAGTAAGTATAACGAAAGGACATAACGTGAGTTAGGGGTCGATTTAATCTGTCAAATATTGTCACCTTCACTAAAACAAATGTTGTTGATGCAAGTTTGCATCATCGTTTGTGTGACGTAATTTTACGTTAGGTATTGTAAATTCACAAAATTTGAATTTTCCAACTAGCATTCACTTAAGTAGTGCTGTTAATTGTGATGCAATGGCGTCAATTTTTGTGTTAGAGTCTATATTACAAAATGTAGTGAATTGGATTGAAAACAAAAAAATTTAAGTTATTAACAAAACATAAAAAAAATAAAGGAGGGTGACAAAATAAATAGACTCATTTCTCTATTGATTTTTGTAAGCAGAGAAGAAGGTGTGATTTCATCAATTACATGTATATTTTTAATCGTATTTTTTAGTAATCCCACAAAAATTACTTGTTTAGTATGTTATCAAAATAAGATAAGATTTTAGCAATATTGAAGTAGATTATTTTGTAACACTGGAGCATAGTTTGAGAATTCAATTTTTTATTTAAAAATTATATGAATATTATTATTTTAAAA
This sequence comes from Torreya grandis, assembly GCA_037957365.1. Classification (NCBI taxonomy): domain Eukaryota; kingdom Viridiplantae; phylum Streptophyta; class Pinopsida; order Cupressales; family Taxaceae; genus Torreya; species Torreya grandis. The sequence goes on along the minus strand of JARHVA010000202.1, from coordinate 3,320,576 downwards.
AAAATCACACTCTAGTTATGTTATTTTTAGAGAGTCACACTTACATTATAAATGTAGTGTAGAAGTGGTAGTGTTTGCAATAAGGGAGGGACGATTGGATCAAGGTCATAAAAAATAATAGAGTGACATTATGCTAGTAAGAGGTAGTGTTGCCCATGGACACGATCCAATTTAGTTGTTGGCATAGATTAATGAGGTAAGTATCCACAACACCATACATGCATTGCCATGTTTGACTAAATATACGTGAAAACGAAGTAATTTGATTGATGTGTGTCAATTTTTTAGATTTTTAAAAATGGTGGAACTGTTTCATGTGGGGGTATGTCAGGTTCACCTATTAGACCCTAAAAATATCATAAATTTACAAAAAATTACATAAATAGTGCTTGTTTCCTAGAGGAGTCATGGAATATTATAATATTGTAACAATATGAATTAAGGAAGGCTTGAAATTGTACATTATTTAGTTTAACCTTTTTATATTTTAGTTTGATCAAGGTAAATATATAGTGAGTTTAAATATCACCTCAGAAAGTAACATAGAAGCTAATGATAAACCTCATCAGCCGGATCAAAAGATATAAATAAAATTCATTCATTATTATCCTAATTTGATTGTGAAACTTTGAATTTATAAACATGGCAAGGTGTGTTTGATTTTTAAGATCTTAGAAATACTAATCCCAAGCATTAATAATGAACAAGGTCGAAAGGGGCACTAACTACGAATGATTCCACCATCCCATGACCACATTATCCCCTATGAGGTATGCTGAGAAAATTCTTGGGGTTGATCGCTTACCAGTGCACTACAAAACCAAACGATTGAAAGGCTTCATATGCTTGAAAATTAAACTCTTGTGCATTTTTAATATATTGTGAGATATGTTGAAACTAAAATCTATATGGTGTTGGCTTGAGTATTGAAGCATTACCCTTCACACCATGGTTCAAGTAAAACCAATGACTGATTTGTCCATAATGACAACTCCATGAGTTTTACAATTGTCGGAACACATTTCTAAAATAAAAGAAAAAAAGAAATTGAAAACCAATTGATAGAAAATATTTTTATGTATGAAAATTAGAAATTAATCTGAAACCTTAGAACAAAAATTTAAAAAAAATGCTCAAAACTATATGGGTTCACCAATATGTTTTACCTAGTTTTGATAAAATAAATAAATGTTGTTTAATAGATATAAAAAATTGATAGATCTATTCATATTGTAATATATGACATTTAAGCATAAATTTGAATGTAAAGCATAAATGACAATTGAAATTGATTGATAAGTGACATATGTTAAAAACAGTAAGTACAATTAGAGTAATATACTTTTTTATTTCTGGTTGATTGCAATAGATGTCTTACAATGAGAATTGGGATGAAACAAGACTGTGATAACTCTAGTTCAAGAACAAAGTCTATGCTTGTGTTTGGACAGGGCCACACTCTCTAGACAACAGTGTAAGCTAGTCACGTCCCCCAATTATGGACTTGTCTACTTTGACTGTGATTATTATATTGCATGTTCGTGTGTCTAATGAGAGGGTTGAGAGATTGTGATCTTATAGATGCCACACAAAACTATGATTTTATTCTTTTTACCTTAAAAATCCTAGGGGTACTTGTGAGAGCTAGAAACCTAGAAAAATAAGAGAAAGTTTAATGCATTGAGCTGACCTCAATCAACCTTGTTGATGATTAAATATTGCATATGTATCCAAATTCTACAAGGAGGGAATCAATCCAAACATATTTATCCCACCTAGAGTGATTGTGCAATTGTGTTCCTTCACTACATGTATGGAACTATAATTTTGGCTTAGATACTTGACAATATTAGCACTTGACTTGCTTTGAAATACTTCAAACTTGGCTTGTGACTGATCTTGATGAATGATCTTGAATTTAGAAAGAATAGGAATTTTTTTATTAAAGTGTAATAGTGTATAAGTGATCAATAGATAGTGCCAAGTTAGGAATCAAGTCCCTTTGAAACAAGGTTTTGATTTGCTTATATAGTGAACATTTTTTTAAAAATTACTTTAACTGACTTGTAAAGCATGTAGGATGACCCAAATTAATACTTTGAAAATTTTGGAAGCTAGGTGCTAAATGGTGTGGGGACAAGGCCACATTAGGTGGATAGGTCTATAGCAATAGACCTATATACCTAGTGCAAATGTATCCTAAAAAATCATGGATAATTGTCTTGAGGTTGAAAGTATTCTTTGAGTGATATAAGGTAGTTTGAGTATTGATTTGGAAATTATTATATATTAGTGATGGCGGATAGAAGAGTCAAGCCCACATATAGATAATTGAATAGAAGAATGGCAAGTAAGAGTCATGCATTTGAGCATAAGTCAAGTTGTTCAAGATGTGTCAAGAATTGACACTGTCAAGTATCTGTGATCAGATTTAGGTGTTTGCACCTTGATGGTATGAAGTTTATTCTCATAATCATGAGCTTCAAGCTCTTCACTTACGTTCGGTGCCTCTGTAGAAATGTCTAGCTTGCCCATGAGTATGCCCAAAATGGACTCCAACTTATCAAGTTTCTTTATGGAAAGACAAATACTAGCAACATCCTCTTCCACTTGCATAATCATTCTTCTACTGTTTGGGTCTCTTATTCATCAGAATGTGTCATGTTTCTCACTTCTTTCTTCCACTTCCTTGTGTAGATATCTTCTTATAAGGGAACCAAGTCACTTTCCCCAATAACACTTTCTTCTTAGGTAAAGGAAATAAACTAACAAACTAACAAAAACTGTTAGAAAAAAATTATAACAAAAAGGAAAAAACTTGTTTTGATACCAATTTGATCCATAAACTACGTGGATTATCCACACTGAGCTTCACCAACACATATCCTTTTAACCTCCTAACTCACCATGATTGAAATATTATTGTTCCAAGCTATTCTTCTCATTAAAATAGAGGTATGAAGTGCTAGAATTGAAAATATAACCTATTGTAATGAATAGAGAGAAACATAAGACAACACAAAGCACATAGAACATAAGGTATGACATGGAGAAACCTGATGTGGGAAAAACTCTAGTGGATGATTCAATTTCACTCCCATTTTCAATATGTTATTTTCAACATGTACAAGTTACTGCCACTTCTTGGAATTTTATGGACAAAGCTTGCACACAAATTCTTTGCATTCTTACAACACCTCACAAACAATCCCACCATTGGAAAAACCACTCACAGTTAAGAAAATAATGAGATATCCCTAACAAAGACCCAAACTCACAACTCTACAATGTGGATCCAATTCTAAGAGTGATCATTGACGTGATGATGTCCTCTGCCTTCCACAGAGGTTGTATTTATGCCCTCTCACCTAGCCAAATAACTCAAAAAAACCACTCTAAGGAAGTGGAAACATTTGTAACTATTCCCATTCCTATGTTTGAGATAATGGCAAAATTTCCATTGTATGTAAACCATCTATTGGAGTGGCTTATGCAATCGCCACTTTCACAGACCAACGGTTTTGTCATCTTAACAAAACTTTTAGTTTCAATAGCTGTAAATTGTTGATTTCACCATTCTAAAAATGTATGGATCATCTTCACACTAATTCTACCATTGTAAGTTTTTTGAACATTTTTTTTAACACGAGTCTTATAAAAGTGTTTTACAATCATGAATTATATAAATTGGGAATAATGGAAACATCTATAAAACATAACTAGTACATTAGGATCCAAATTTGGATCATTATGAAAGTGAATATTCATTTGTTTAACATCACACCCCGTAATGAGATACATCACTATAATTAGTGTGATATTTAGCTTTGTTTAAAGTTATCTTGTTGCATTAACCAACATCATTTTTGACACACTTTAACAACCTCCCAACCACATCATATAATTTGTAACCAATTGGTGCCAACCTGATTATTTTTCAAACATATCATATATATATATGCAATCCACATATTCAATGTCATATTTAATGTATAACCCAACTACAAAAATGATGCCCTAATTCAAATTTTGGGGTATGTATTCTATACAAAATAAACAACACCATAAAAAATTAATAGCTTGCTTCAAATGAACATAACTGACCGTTGCATAAATAATTCCACAACTAAATTCTAAATGATGAAAACATAACAAATTAAATAGGCAATCAAATAATTGATTTTTCTCACCTTCACCCTAATAAATAGTTGGTTTCAACTTGACTTTGAAAAATGACAATGACTTATGGCTTAACTCAATAGTTTATGGGTTAGTATCAATTGTGTTCCTTCCAATGTATCCATCAATTCATATCATGGTATTCTTCATTTAATTTATTGAACTAGATTTTAAAATGATTTACAATGTGACTAAACTTTTTAGGGGTTAGTGTCAAGTATGTTTATTTTGATGCATATGTCATTTAAACCTGTAGAGTAAATTTTACTCTACGTCACATTTAATTTATTCTTTTTATCCAAGCGCTGCAATTTTGATTCTTCGGGCGAAGCCGCGGGGTTTTGATGTAGAGGGCCGATTTGTTTTTACTAAGTGCCGGAGTGCAGCGGAAGCTGCCAAGTGTCGTTCTCTGGCCGCGGGACCATTTCCCCTTCTTGTTTCCTTTGTCTCTTTTGCCTAAGTTTTGATTTTAAGCGGAGGTCGCCAAGTGTCAATCTCCGAGAGACAAAGCAGGTCAGTTGTTGCTCTCTGAGGCCCCCTTTTATGAAGCAGCGGAGATCACCATGTGTCAGCATCCGAGAAGATGTGAGTCTAATGCTTTCCATTCAACGCATAAAGGCGTCTTTTATTTTGATTAAGTGCCACAAAGCAGCGGAAGCTGCCAAGTGTCACTCTCCGGTCCCCTTCTACTCTATCCCCAAAAGGCAGTGGAAAGCGCCACGTATCCCTTGATGAAGAAGCGAAAGATGCCACTTATCTTCCTCGAAGCCGCGGAAGCCTCCACATGTCAACACCCAAGAGAATCATTATCAAGCTCTATTGACAAATATAAAACAATGGTGGGTCCTGGGTGTTACTTCAAAAGTCTACGGAAGCTGCCAAGTGTCACCAGCCGTAAAAGTCTAATATATGCCCTAGTGATACTACAACACAGCCAAAGGGAAGCGGAGAAAGCCACATGTCATCGATGAATCAGGCGGAAGGTGCCACATGTCATCCTCCGGTGCCTCTCAGACCATAAAGAGAATTTTTCATGAATCGGCTAAGTGTCCTCTCCTGTATCTAATAGAATAGAGTGTCCGTCTATTTGTTAAAGAAAAATGGAGGGAAAATTGGCTGGAGTTAATTCAAGTAGATGGAACAGTGATCGGGTAGTTTTATGGAGCCCCCAAAGCATTGAATGAGTCGACTGTTTGTCCCCTCAGAGTTTAAGATGGAATAGACAGGTGTGCGGCCCAGTAGGTGATAGAATTTGAATTTCAGGTGCGGAAGAAGGTACCAGTCAGGAATCACCATGCCGCAGTAATGGGCAGTTGTCTTTCTCCAACATGGACTTCCTAAGGCATTAATGGGCCGTTTGTTTGTCCCTTGTGAGTTAGGTCAGAATTTGAAATTGAGTGGGAAAGAAGGCGATGATGTAAAGAGACATCTGAGTCTATATAAGCATGATTGTAAAATAAAATAAGAAGGGGGGAATTCTCATAGTTTTTGACTTTCAGAGTTTTTGACCAATAATATCATTTGCTTTTGTTACATTTTCCTGAGTTAAAAGGTTTATATGACTGTGTGTGTTTCTGCATCTTTTGTATGACTAGAAGATTCAATAAGAAAATTGAACACTATGCCCTTGTTGATGTCATCTGTGTCATTTGCAAAGTAGTCTATGATGTAGATTTTCTAGTGTTGTGATTGGAAATGTTATTTGCTTCTGTCCCATTTTCTGGAGTCTGAAGTTATACATAACTGTGCGTGACTCCTGTGCCTCCTATGTGATTGGAAGATTTTATTAAGACGATTGAACACTATGCCTTTGTTGACAATTCTTGTATCTCAGCAAAAGACTCCCCTGTTGTGAGCCTTTGTTTCTGTTATTCCAATCTTTTACATTGATCATGCACTTGTCTGTTCTTAAATGTAATAGAATCACATAATAGTTTCATTGTGCTCAGGTTAGGATTAGGATTACTCTCAGGCGCATCGCCATAGTTAGGTTTCCATTCCTGCATTTTGCATTTCTATTTAGTCTCCTATCCCTTTCCCCAACACCCAATACAAAAGAAGAGACCAGCTTCTTTAAAATATGGAGGTTGTTTTCAAGCCGCATTGTCCCACAGCTTGAAACTTCCCATTGTTGTTGATTAAGATCTAGCGCCATTTTAAGACATCAACAATTTCTGGCACACCTGATGGGACCAATCTTTCAAGGAGTTGAAGAATTTTGGTGTATTCTTCAGCCAATCGGCCTTTGGAGGTTTTTATCGACACCAACAACGATTCTGAGCCAATTAGTTTCAACTTGTATCAATATGGGAGCCCCTGTACCTCCAAGAAATTATGCAAGTTGGAATGCTGAGGAAGAAGAAATAATCTTAGACTTTCTTCTCACTTTGCAAGATAATGAACAGGGGCAATACCTGGACCCTGATTTAAATGATTTGTTTATCGGGCCAGGTTATACCATCTTGCAAGATAGCTATGAGTCGGCTACAAATGAACAACAGAGTACCAGTCTGAGGGACCAACATTTGACAAGCTTCCAAGGACAAGCAGAGTACGTATATGTCAGAAGCATGTCCGATTCTGATCCACTCGGATACCAGCCAAGCAAGGTGACAGGCAAGAGGAGCAGGTCACAAAATCTCCTTCCCATTTAGCTATTTGTTTGGCACCATAAGTCTTCTCGCCATAAAGGAGACTTTAGAAATGTTCCTTTTGATCTAGGAGGGAGGCAAATATACCTGGTTAGCTGTATATAGTAGTTTGCTTTCAGTTCTATTGCTCTATTTTCCCATTTTTCTTGCTCTATTCATTTAAATAAGTGTCCTTTGAGCACGTGGCCGTGTAGTGGGAGTCAAGTTCTTTTTGAGCAGGCTCAAAAGTCTTGGTGGTCGCCAATAACTGTAGAGTAAATTTTACTCTATGTCACATTTAATTTATTCTTTTTATCCAAGTGCTGCAATTTTGATTCTTCAGGCGAAGCCGCAGAGTTTTTATGCAGAGGGCCGATTTGTTTTTACTAAGTGTTGGAGTGCAGCGGAAGCCGCCAAGTGTCGTTCTTCGGCCGCGGGACCATTTCCCCTTCTTGTTTCCTTTGTCTCTTTTGCCTAAGTTTTGATTTTAAGCGGAGGTCGCCAAGTGTCAATCTCTGAGAGACGAAGCAGGTCAGTTGTCGCTCTCTGAGGCCCCCTTTTATGAAGCAGCGGAGATCACCATGTGTCGGCATCTGGGAAGACGTGAGTCTAATGCTTTCCATTCAACGCATAAAGGCATCTTTTATTTTGATTAAGTGCCACAAAGCAACGGAAGCTGCCAAGTGTCACTCTCCGGTCCCCTTCTACTCTATCCCCAAAAGGCAGCGAAAAGCGCCACGTATCCCTTGACGAAGAAGTGGAAGATGCCACTTATCTTCCTCGAAGCCGCAGAAGCCTCCACATGTCAACACCCAAGAGAATCATTGTCAAGCTCTATTGACAAATATAAAACAATGGTGGGTCCCGGGTGTTACTTCAAAAGTCTACAAAAGCTGCCAAGTGTCACCAGCCATAAAATTCTAATATATGCCCTAGTGATACTACAACACAGCCAAAGGGAAGCGGAGAAAGTTGTGTGTCATCGATGAATCAGGGGGAAGGTGCCACATGTCATCCTCTGGTGCCTCTCAGACCATAAAGAGAATTTTCATGAATCGGCTAAGTGTCCTCTCCCGTATCTAATAGAACAAAGTGTCTGTCTATCTGTTAAAGCAAAATAGAGGGAAAATTGGCTGGAGTTAATTCAAGTAGATGGAACACTGATCGGGTAGTTTTATGGAGCCCCCAAAGCATTGAATGAGTTGACTGTTTGTCCCCTCAGAGTTTAAGATGGAATAGACAGGTGTGCGGCCCAGTAGGTGATAGAATTTGAATTTCAGGTGCGGAAGAAGGTACCAGTCAGGAATCACCATGGCGCAGTAATGGGCAGCCGCCTTTCTCCAACATGGACTTCCCAAGGCATTAATGGGCCGTCTGTTTGTCCCCTGTGAGTTAGGTCAGAATTTGAAATTGAGTGGGAAATAAGGCGATGATGTAAAGAGACATTTGAGTCTATATAAGCATGATTGTAAAATAAAAGAAGGGGGGAATTCTCATAGTTTTAGACTTTCAGAGTTTTTGACCAATAATATCATTTGCTTTTGTTACATTTTCCTGAGCTGAAAGGTTTATATGACTGTGTGTGTTTCTACATCTTTTGTATGACTAGAAGATTCAATAAGAAAATTGAACACTATGCCCTTGTTGATGTCATCTGTGTCATTTGCAAAGTAGTCTATGCTATAGATTTTCTAGTGTTGTGATTGGAAATGTTATTTGCTTTTGTTCCATTCTTTGGAGTCTGAAGTTATAAATAACTATGTGTGACTCCTGTGCCTCCTATGTGATTGGAAGATTCTATTAAGAAGATTGAACACTATGCCTTTGTTGACAATTCCTGTATCTCAGCAAAAGACTCCCATGTTGTGAGCCTCTGTTTCTGTTATTCCAATCTTTTACATTGATCATGCACTTGTCTGCTCTTAAATGTAATAGAATCACATAATAGTTTCACTGTGCTCAGGTTAGGATTAGGATTACTCTCAGGCGCATCGCCATAGTTAGGTTTCGATTCTTGCATTTTGCGTTTCTGTTTAGTCTCCTATCCCTTTTCCCTAACACCTAATACAAAAGAAGAGACCAACTTCTTTAAAATCTGGGGGTTGTTTTCAAGCCGCATTGTCCCACAGCTTGAAACTTCCCATTGTTGTTGATTAAGATCTAGCGCCATTTTAAGACATCAACAAAACCCATGTACTTTTTTCTTACAATTGATTAAACTAGACTTTAAAAATATATACATCATGACTCAATTGTTTAGGGGTTAGTGTCAACTATGTTTATTCCAATGCATCTATCAGTTCAACTCCAGTACTTCTTCCTAAAATTGATTGAGCTAGAATAAAAAAAGATGTATAATGTGCCTCAATTATTTAGGGGTTATTTTCAAATGTGTTCATTTCAATTCATTTGTCAATTCCGTTCATAAACCACCCTTATCTAATTTTGTTTATTGATTTATAACATATTTTTTTCAACATTTCTTCAATGAAAAAATATTTTAAATTGGTGTTAACTGTTTGATAATAATTGCAATGAGTTGGAATGTTTTTTTGTTTATTATTTATATACATATATTTTATTTTATTTTAATTTCTTTAATAAATAAATATTTCATATTGGTGATAATTGTTCAATAATAATTGTAATGAGTTGGAAATGTGTTTTATGTAGATGACACAAGTACTGATGCAACTCTTGATGCAAAAGCGTAAGGGTTTGCATTAGAGACAACCATAAAATTAAAAATCCCCACCCAAAAGTATGTGATTGCATTAAAAAATATTTGTTTGGATTAGTCATTAATAAAGCTATGACTTAGACAATATACAAGTGTATTTTGAAGGTCTAATTGTAATTGAGTGTGAGTTGTTGTTATGAACTTGCTTGCAGACAAGTTAATATAACAACATAATAAAACTAGTATGCATCAAATGGAAAGAGAATAACAATAATATATTGAAAATGATACAAACTCACTATAAATTATTGTAGGCCTCTTTGAGGGGGAAACCTCCTTTGAGCACAATTCAATACAATATATTCAATGTATGTCATTTCCTCTTACACAAGCCCTCTATTTAAGCTAATCTGCTCAAGACAAATAATACCTCCCATACATGTGGGATAATTACAAATAACAAATGAGATAACTTATAAAGCACATGCATCCTATATTTTATTAGTAATACCTAATACAAACAAGAATAGTTAGGATGAAGGGGTCCTAAAATGCCCTCCCACTAAAAAAAAACTTTGTCCTCAAAGTTTGAGATGAGGAAATTGTTGGTGTAATTGAATTAGAGGTTTTGTAGTTTGTGTGTTGTCTCCATCAAGGCCCCTTTCTTAGCACCTTGCCTTCTTCAATGGAGACACTTTTTTGCTCCGTAGGTTTTTTTAGAGCATCTTTCATGATATTTGATGACTACTTTGACATCTCGACAGTTTCCTTGTTTTTAATTTGGTTTTATTGGGACATTATTGTACTCGCACTAATTTATAAAGTGTCATGGGAGGTTTGTTGTGTGAGATTTCTTATTTGAAATCACAACCTTATCTATATGCATGCGAGTGTGCCTTGTGTTTGCACACCTTTTTTCAGTTGTTGGTACTTCTTCATGCTCCATATGATGTAACTAGTTATTCTACATGCACTATATTTTGACGCATAGTTTTAGTGGATCTGTCATTTATTCCCCTTTTCAACATTATGGGAGGGGGGGGTATCATATTATTGGTACTAATGCTTCCTTGGTTTCAATTTGGAGTGATCTATGTATTTGGTTTTTGTTCCTATGTACTAGGAGGATGCAGCGGTTGGTCACCCATGCATTTAGACGAGATGAGACATTTACCATATAGACACTTGCATTCTATTTTTTGGAGGTGACCTTCCATCTTCAGTTGATCAATTTCTTTATACTATTGGCACCTATATTTTGGACTTGTAGTTTTGCATGCATTGGTTGATTAGTGTCGTAGGGGTAACTCGTGTAGATTTATGTGCCATCTATATCTTCAAATTTTAGATTGTGCCTTGGTTTGCCATTTGATCATTGTTTGAGTATTGTCATTTGGGGCACTCAAGCAATTTTTTGTTTTTTTGATCCTAATCTTCATCTTGATTTTAGAGGAGGTTATTCTTTCAACATTTATAGCAGTCATCCTTCAATAATTGTTTAAAGCTTATTCATGCTTCTTAGATGTTGAGCGTTCCTTGGATATACAATACTTTTTTATACTTTCAACATCGATGATAGTTTTCTTGATTGGAGTTATTATGGTGAAGCCTAGTGTCAATTATTTTTGTGATCGAGTAGTGGATTTGCACCACTCATGCAAATTGAGTTCCTTTATAACTTTGATCATTTAGAGTGCAGACTACTTCAACATCATATTTGAGGGGCTTTTTATCCTACTTTATTTTATTTGTCTCTCTTTTGGGGTGGAGTATTTTCCCACTGGGTTTTCTCATTTTATTCTAATTTTTGAGAGTTGCATTATACATGGGTACCTCATCAGTTCTTGTTGTCGGAACCCATTTTTTCTTTTTTAGCCACCTAAGTTATGCTTAAGGAGGGTGTTAGTGTAGGATATTTATTATTCCATTTATTTATTTATTTATTGGATTATCCCTACACATTTAGCTTTAGCTTTTTTAGGTGTAATTGGGTGAGAAAGTGAGTTCTACTCAAAGTTCCATCTGGAGTTCGACTGAGTACTCCTGTGAGATAATCTATAAGTTCCACAGTGAGTTACACTTAGTGTGATCATGAGTTCTCATGTGAGTTAACTCCCCCTACTCCTATATATTCTTCTTCACCAAGCTATTATAATATAACACATAGAATATAATACAATTGATTTATTCTGTTTGTGTGTATGGTGAAGCTTTCATAAATGTAGTAATGCCTTATTGGAGAGACCTTGGCTGAAGAGTTTTGTGTACTCTTTCATGGTATTAAAGCCTCCTTCAATTTTCCATTACTTAGCCATTAGATTGGAGCATTTGAAGATGCATTGTTGGTTATGCAATCAAATCGATCTACCACAACCCCGTTCTCTTTGGCTCGTGGTTTCTAAAGATTCAACATAAGCCACATTCAAAATTATCTAAAATTTGAACATTAGAACTACATTTGTTTTTTACATGTTCTTTGATGATGTTAGGTAGACAAGGAGCTCCATTTGAAAGAGTCAAAGATTTAGGCCTGCTTCACAATTTTTGTCAGTTGAGAAGCATTGAAGGATGCAAAGTCAAGACTGGTTATCTCCTCACCTCTCCACGTGGTTCTGAATTATATTTAGCATGCTCTGCATCCATTTTCAATGCACTTTTAGTGACTATGAGTTCAACTTTAGTCGACTCTTTTGATTCGCTGCTGTAGATTTTGAACCTTGGTCATCTCGATTCTAGTCCTCAATATTATTGAGACCAAATGAATAATTTGGCTCCTCCAATGCCAAGGAAGACACATAAGAGCATTTGTGTTTCAAAATATGGACCCCATTAACGGCATCGATGAACTAGTGTTCGCTTTTGGATCCCTTCAGTAGCGACCCCAAGTTGGTCAAAGAGTGGCAAGTTCATGGGGGATCGATGGCATCTTCAATCATGGCAACTTGGGAACTTTCATGGAAGCAATCCTTGCAAACATAGGCTCACACCTATAGAATTTTTCACTCTATTGGCTATGTTAGTGGGGGTCTATCACCTTGTGAGTGGCATGTTTGGAACACCATAAATCCATGCAAGCAAGGATTTTGTGCCCATGGATCCTATACCTCAGCCAGTTCAATTTGGTGAGGTCATAGAGGATGAATTAAAGGCCTATGACGGATCAGATCCCAATGCTAGTTCAATTTTAGCCACAACACTAGTAGATGAAGTTGACATTGGTGATATGCTAGAAACATTCTCGATGTTAGATGTTATAATTCGGCCATTAGGTATGGTCCCTACAACATTAGCCAGATCGACGTTGTGTTGCTTGGCCAACTTCTTAGCATAGGGGTGGCTACAATTTTGTTGGCGCCTGAAGATGGGGTAGATTTTATTTAAGCAGTTTCCTTTCCTTCATGGCGATGCCTTCACTCTCCAAACATTAAACAAAAATTTTGTGCCCTAAACCTAAAATCTAACTCGTGCATGTTCTATTGTTTTAAAATAGCTTGATTTTATTATTTTGGCTTCAAGTAGAATTTTTTTATAGGCCTAATGTTTGTGTCATGTTTACATCAAGGCCCCTTTATTAGTGCCTTGTATTCTTCAATGAAAACATTTTTTTGCTCCCTTATTTTTTTTATAGCATCTTTCATGATACTTGATGACTACTTTGATAGGTCGATGGTTTCCTTGTTTTTCATTTAGTGTTTATTGGGACATTATTGTACTCACACTACTTTATAAAGTGTTATGGGAAGTTTGTTGTGTGAAATTTCTTATTTGCAATCACAACCTTATCTACCTTCATGCGAGTGTGCCTTGTGTTTGCACACCTTTTTTCAGTTGTTGGTACTTCTTCATGCCATATTTGATGTAGCTATTTCTTCTTCATGCACTACATTTTGAAACATAATTTCAATGGACCTATCATATCTTCCACATCTCAGTATTATGGGGGGTATCATACTATTGGTAATGATGCTTCCTTGGTTTCGATTTAGAAGTGTGTTGTGTATTTAGTTTTTGTTCCTATGTACTAGATAGATGTAAGGATCGGTTACCCATGCATTTCAGTGAGATGGGACATTTATCATATAGACACTCTTGCATTCCATTTTATGGAGGAAACCTTCCATCTTTAGTTGATCAATTTCTTTAGACTATTGGCACCTTTATTTTTGACTTGTAGTTTTACATGCATTGGTTGAGTAGTGTCATTGGGGCCACTCGTGCAAATTTATGTGCCATCTATATATTCAAATTTTAGATTGTGTCTTAGTTTGCCATCTAATCATTATTCGAGTAGTGTCATTTGGGGTACTCAAGTAGTTTTTTGTTTTTTGATCTTGATCTTCATCCTGATTTCAAAGGAGGTTCTTTTAACATTATAGCAGTCATCCTTCAACAGTTGTTTGCAACTTCTTCATGCTCCTTAGGTGATGAACATTCCTTGTACATACAATACTCTTTTGTACTTTTGACACCGATGACAATATTATTGATTGTTGTTATTTTGGTGAAGCCTAGTGTCAATTATTTTTATGATAGAGTACTGGATTTAGACCACTAGTGCAAATTGAGTTCCTTTGTGACTTTGAGTACTTGGATTGTAGATTACTTCAACATCATCTTTGGGGGGCTTTATATTCTTACCTTATTTTCTTTGTCTCTCTTTTGGGGAGGGGGGGTTTTCCACTAGTTTTTTTCTCTTTTTACTCCATTTTTTAGAGTTGCATTGTACATGGGTACCTCATCAGGCTTTATTGTTGAGACCCATTTTTTATTTTGTGTCCACCAAAGCTATGCTTAATGGGGGGTGTTAGTGTATAATATTTATTATTCCTTTTATTTATTTATTATATTATCCCTACACATTTAACTTTAGCTTGCTTAGGTGTAAGTGGGTGAGAGGGTGAGTTTTACTCAGAGTTCCTCTTGAAGTTCACCTGATTACTCCTGTGAGTTCTCCTATAAGTTCCATAGTGAGTTACACTCAGTGTGACCATGAGTTCTCATGTGAGTTAAACTCCCCCTACTCCTATATATTCCTCTTCACCAGGCTATTGTAATATAACATATAAAATATAATACAATTGATTTATTCTATTTGTGTGTATGACGAAGCTTTAATGGATGTAGTAATGGATTATTAGAGAGATATTGCCTAAAGAGTTTTGTGTACTCTTTCAATTAGGTGTGCCTATCAAGGATGGATTCAAGTTCCAATAATAAATCCTTCATTCTCAAGCTTTGAAAGTGTTGTTTGGGTCCAAACATGTTGTCCGATGACTTTATTAAAACATAATTCTTAGAAATCTAGATGGATCTTGGAGGATGAGGGAAGCTTCAACTTTTATGTTATAGGGCCAATATTAGATAACACTTTATAAGGACCATAAAAATTTAGCGAAAGTTTCTAATGACCTTTCAGCTTCAAAGAGGCTTTCATGCAAGGTTGGAACTAGAGAAAAACCATGTCACTAATAACAAAATTCCTTTATGATGGGTGTTGATTGGATTATTGCTTCAGGTGGTTTTGTGCCATATTTAGGGTATCTTTGAAAATTTGAAGGATAATGGCACATGTATGGAGTGGCATCAATTTATTATACCTTGGAGATACCTAGAAGGTATGTCTGAAGAGAAGGTGGTGGTTGACCATAAATGACCTCACATGGGGTCATTTTGGTTGTAGTATGGTATGTAAGGTTGTACCACCATTAGACAAGTGAAAACCATTTGACCTAGTGAGTGTATTGATCATAAGAAAATCAATGTAGATAGGTCTCCAAGTATTTGTTGATAATTTCTATTTAACCATCAGTTTTTAGGTAGTAGGCAAAACTCATTTTTAGTTGGGTATCATAATAGTGGAAACATTACTTCTAAAAGTGACTCGTAACATTGAAATCTAGTCACACACAATTGAATGAGGTAGCCCATGAAGGTGACTGATCTAATCGAGAAAGGTTTAAGCAATAATGGAGGTATCAAAAGGATGGTTGAGGGCACAAAGAATGGCATACTTAGAGAGTTGATCCACCACTATGAGAATCATTAATTTCCTGCCTGACTTGGGTAGTCCCTAAACAAAGTCCATGGAAATATTTGACCATAATCAGGTAGGGATAGGAAAGGGCTGGATCATGCTTGGGTTAGCAAAAATTCCACCTTTGTTGCACTGACACATTTCACATATTTCTATGAAATGTTTAATGTCTTATTTAATACCTTCCTAGAAAAAAAATTGGTGGATACTTTCATAGGTTTTTAAAAACTGGAGTGGCTAATAGATGGAGGGGAATGCAATTTGAATATAATTATTTGTCATAGTGTTTATTGTGGTGTGAATACCAAACATCCTTTGTGCCTTAAATAATGACCATCCCAAAAGTATTTTGGTCAAGAGGCAGGGTTAGTGCTCACTTCTTGAACGTGTTACTAAATCTAGGTGTCACAAAAACATTCTGTTATGCATGATGCACCCAATGTAACATGAGAAAGGATGGTGTACACAAGGTTGTTTGTTCTTCATACTTACAAGACAACACATTTTGAAATAACATTGTCTTTACCCTTCTTGTAGGAAATCTCATAATCATAGCCCATTAATTTAGTTACCCACTTTTTGGGTCAGGAAAAGAGAATATTTGCTTCAAGAATTACTTGAGGCTATGGTGATCAGATTCGATGCACAAGTGTCTCCCTACTAGGTATGGTCACCAATTTTTGAAGGCATGAAGTATAACTATCATCTCTTTCTCGTATGTGGAATGAGAAAATTCATTATCTGTGAGTGCCTTCATGGTGAATGCAAGGGGTTAAATCTCCTGAATTAGAACAAATCCAATACCACTTTTAGAGGCATCAATTTCTATGAAAAGGGTTTGGAGAAATTTAGAATAGCTAGGATAGGAGTATTATACATTACATGCTTGAGAAAGTTGAAGGCTTTGTCTACTATCTCAGACCATTAAAAGGCATCTTTTTTTAATATGGCCATTAGTGGAGTGGAAATTTTTAAATAGTCTTGTACAAAATCTATATAATATCTAGTAAGGCCCAAAAAATCATGAAGGTTCTTGAGTGATTTGAATTCAAGAAAAAAAATCACAGCCTCAATTTTTCAAGGTCCACATTGACGCCTTCTTAAGAAACGATATGTCCAACATACTCAATTTCATTTTGGCCAAAACTACACTTATACTATTTGGCACATAAGTGGTTATCAATAAGGAGTTGGAAGGTATGGTTTAAATGTATCATATGCTCCTCCCATGTATAGTTATATATAAGAATGACATAAAATAATACTGCAATGAAATTGTGTAGAAATGGATTAAATATCTTATTCATTAAGCCTAGAAAGGTCGATGGAACATTGGTGAGGCCAAAGGGCATGAAGAGAAACTCATAATGGCCATCATGAGTTTGAAAGGTTGTATTTGGCATATCATCTACCTTGATGTGTATCTGGTGATACCTTAATCTCAATTTGAGCTTTGAGAAGAAGGAACCTCCATGCAATTCATCCACTAACTCATCAATCACAACGATGGGAAACTTGTCCTTGATAACGAGTTTGTTGAGTGCACATAAATCAATACAAAGATGCCAAGATCCATATTTTTTCCAAACCAATAATATAGGAGAAAAGTAATGATAGATGTTGGGCTTGATGAATCCAACTTACAACAATACCAACACCATTTTTTCTATTTCATTTTTTTTTGGAGAAATGGGTACTTATAAAGATGGATGTTTGGAGGTACACTTCCTGGGATCAATTTAAGATCTTCATGCCATTATGGGGTTAACCCTTTAGGCTCCTAAAAAATAATCACATGCTTTGACAAAAGATCCTATAATTTTAGTGGGTGGTTGGAATCAGTGGATTCATTGAACTAGATTGTGTAGAGTTGGGAAACAATCCCATGAGATCCCCTTTTTAGTAACTTTTCCATGTGGTGAGAGCTAATGATATTTGTAGAAATTGGTGTGAGGCCTCTTAGTGTGTGTCACTATTATTTATTAGTGAATTGCATCCATAGCTTTGAAATGTCCCATAGGATATGGCTTAATGTTTGAAGCCATTGTGCTACTAAAACTATGTCGCAACCTCCCAGAGGCCAAAAAAAAAAGTTTGATTTCAAATTATAATTCCCCATTGAAATGCAAATATTATGGAATTTTACCTTACAAGGCAAGGTTCCTCCATTGGTGATCGTGACTTTAAATATTGAACAAGGATAAACATAACAACCAACTAGTTTGGCTAGCATAGGATCAATGAAATTGTGTACTTCTAGAGTCAATGAGAATAGTGAGAGGATGTTTCTTAAAATACCCCTTTATTCTCATAGTATGAGGAGCGGTTATCTAACCAAATAATGCACCAAAATTTTAGCATGTGACTTTGTGGTGGTAGGTTCTTTGACTTCAAGTTATTCAACATGGGAATATTGAGCATCTTCCCATTCTTTAGCATCTAGGGGTGATTCACCATCTAAAATTACAACTCATGTTCAATACACTTGTGTCTTTTACCCCATTTATAATCATAGTTTTAACATAGCCTTTTTTGTAACAAGTGCACATTCTTGCCTTCATAAGGCATTTATGGGGGTGAATTTTGGATGAGGGTTTATGACTGGCTATGGTGTTGTAGATGTCTTATAAGAACCATAGTTAAAATCTTGACATTGGGAGGTGATCTTATCTTCCGCAAGCTTGGACAATTCCAATGCTTCTATAAGGTTATATGGTTTAAACATCTTGACCTCTACTCAAATTATATATTTGAGACCACTGATGAAATAATTCTTGAAAAAGTCATCATTTAACCCTTTAGTTTGGTTAGCCAAATTTTCAAATTTAACTTAATACTGACAAGCTATTCTAGTTTTTTGTATTTTATTTAGTGCTCCTATAAAATCATGATAAGCACTGGGACCAAAATGAACCAACAAGAGTTTGACAAAATCATCCCAAGTTGATTTTGTATGATATTTTTGATACTATTGGTACCACTAGATAACTTCCTTCTCTAAGTGAAATGAGGCAATGGGTGCCTTGTCTTCCCCTAATGTATTGTGCAAGCTAAAATACTATTTGGCTTAGTAAATACAATTGGTTGTTTGTGTATCATCAAAATTTGGAAAGTCTAATTTGGGGCCATGTGGGGCAGTTTAGGAAATAAATCCACCATCAGAATGTCATTCATTAAGAATGTTTGAGAGCATTGTATTTTTTGTAATGATTTCATATAGGCACTCATTCATCTCCATGAGTCAGGAGTCGAGTTCATCTCGGAGTTCCTCAATGTTTTGCGTCATGGCTAGGCTTCCTGCACAGGTGACAATGATTGACTAGAGTGGTGTGGGGATGGAAAAAAATCTAATTGAAGTTATATGTTATACGACTAAATTGATGAGACAATCATTTTCACAAGAGCGAAAAAAATTATTTGTGGGGTTGCTAGTGAAAAAAATAATTTTGTATGGGATTTTTTTCCAAAAAATTAAAATACCCATTTAAAATGATCATCTCAATGAGAAAATCACAATGGTGTATTCCTTGTATGGGTAGAAAAAAATTCACTCTTTTTTTTTGTTTTTTGTTTTATAATAGACTAGCTACAGTAATAAGTTCATGTAAGTGTTTTGAAACATTTTGACCCCTCTAGCTACTACAAGGAGTTTTGGTAACCATTCTAAAATATGTTGACCTTTATGATGATTGTAGTTATTGGGTTACTGCTGGAAGAATAAGGTATTCTCTATTATTGCAGGTTTTAAGAAATTAGAATAAGATCTATGATTGTAAGAATTCTAGGATTACAAGGAAGGATACTACATGGTGTGTTTGGGTTTGTGAGGTTACAAGCATACTAATATCATTCATAAAATAGTGTTGTCCTAATATTTCAGAGCATTAACTATGTCAAATATCCATTTTATATGCCACTATCCTGTCTCTAAGGTACGATGCAAGTAAATTTTTGGGGCTATGCACTTGCTGGTGCATCACAAAAATAAGTGACCAAAGACTTCATATCGATAGGATAAAAAAAATAAATAAGAGGTCTTCCTATATACATGAAGGTACATGAAAACACAAATTCATATACAACATTGTCTAATGGATTGTGTATTGGGAAATAATCCATCACTCTATGGATCCAGGGAACATTGAATTCTACTTAGCTCAAAACAACAACTGTATTTTAGTTTTAAAATTCTTGAAACATAGTTTATTATGCAAAGAAAGAAAAGAAAAGATTAAAAAAATGGGGAAGAAGCTTAATGCTGCCACCTATTTACCATTTATGATCACCAAGATCTTGATCATGTGAGGTGAGAGCATATAGTGGATATAAGTAGAGAACCCTAAAACACTAAAAATTACTATGGAAAAATAGCTTGGAAATAACTCTAATACTAGATGTTATGAACCTACTTGCAAAAAAATTAATATAATAACATGATATAACTAATATGCACTAATTGTAGATACTATTCACCATTGGTTTGGGCATTTCGGTTACAAAAATGTTTATACCCAACATTTACGAAGATGGTAAGCTTGAGAATGGAGAGTGGTGATGGGGATGATTTTGATGTAGGGGTTTGTAGAAATGGTGGACACGGGTTCAATGAGGATAACCTTTGGGAGCTTCGAAGGAGGATAAGAGTAGCTATTGGCCACGATCACTTCAGCAAGTGTTTGGGACTTGATGGAAGGATGTCAAAAGATATTGGTATCTCTAGGAGTGTTCATTTGGAGCACAAATTAAGGGCCACTTCAGGGAAGGATGGTGGTTTGTTGACTGGTGATGGTCTGATGGTTCTTAAGAAGTCTCCTTTGCATAAGAGTTCAATCTATCGAAAATGTAAGAATGTGGAAAACTTGTTTCATTTTTGTGGGGACTTCTGAAAATAATTTATTTTTGGTTCTTACCCCAATATTTTAACCAAACTAGTTTATAGGGGTTCTCTTGTTCTTTTTGAGGCTATCAGAAGTGGGGTAGGGGAAGTCGTGGCAGTTTTTTGCCCTAAGAAGAGGTTTTAATCAAAAGAAAAGTTTCAACCTATTTTTTAGCTGACATTTTTTGTGGATGTTCTCGTGATTTTTTTCAAGTATCCCCCTACCCTAAAAATTAATGATGAAGCTCTTTCAACTATTGACATGGAGACTGAGTCCAAAACCCTTATCTACAGATGCATGGGGAAACATTCCTCATAAGAAGAGCTCTCTCAGTGGTATAAAATCATTTGGCCTAATTTGGTAGAAGTCACTCTTTCTCTGCTTTTGAATGGCTTTTTATTATCTTCTTTTCAATCTGAGGTGGATTAGGATTTTGTGTGGGATAATGGACCCTGGTTCATGGGTAATCATGGCATGTTTATGTGCCCTTGGGCCCCCTTTTTTTTGTCCCGTCAGAGTTAGTGATTTCAAAATCCCCAATATGGGTCAGATTATACAATCTTCCCTTGGCCATGAGAAATCTAGGGTTACTTCAATAGTTGGTCAATAAGATTGTGGTTTTCATCAAATTGGATCAGACTACGGATATTCATTAGAGGTTTATAAGGGTTTGTGTAATGGCTGATTTTTCTAAACCCTTTCATCACTCTGTAAATGTTTTTTCTTCACATAGAACTTCAATGCAATTCTTTAATTTTGAAGGGATTCCCTTTAGATGCTTCAAGTGCAACCAAGCGGGGCATAAAATGGTGCTATGCCCAAGTAATCTTAGTGTTGATTATGGTTCTTTCTAAAAAAATGGGTGAGAAAGATTGGTTGTCGTAACCATGATCTTGTGTATAGCTTTCAAAAATTTGTAGCTTCTTGTAGTCAGTCCACAGGTCAAGGTTTCGATCCTCAGAGGGAATCTTCTAACTTGTCAAAGGTTTCTTCAATTATTCATGGCTCTTCTCCCCTAATACTGGAAAAGGAGTCTCCTTTCCTTCCAACTTCTAATTCGAAGTCTTCTTTGACAGAACGTGTGGATGTTTTAGATGCCCCTTAGGATATTTTGGTCTCATATGCACAATATTTTTTCATGAGCTTGAGTAGAGTACTCCTTATAGTAAATAAGGGGTCTTGGTCAGTCGCATATGGAAGGTCTACTCTCTTTAAACATGGAGTCTCTAGATGGTTTCAAAGGGGCAAAAAAACTTCAACAATAGGTCATGTCAAATGTTGAAGGCTATTTATAGATGGGTGGAGTCGAGGGTACCTCTTTTCACGAAGAGTAAAAAGAGAAATTATCCTCTAGGGAGATTCTAACTTTAGCCCCAAGTAATTATTTGCTCTCGAAACCTAACTACGGTAAGAAAGGTAAGTGTGGCAGAAAGTCAAATGTATAAAAATTACAATTGGAAGCCCTGAGTTCAATTGATGGTGGTAGCCAATGGACTTTGGATGCCCTTTATCAAGGTAAGATGAACTCTTACAGTTCGAGGTTAAGAGTTCTCGCTTTAGGTCTTCTCTAGGTTTAGGTGGGTAGTCTTTGTTTGTTGTAAGCTCTTATGGATGTTTTCCTCTATTATTTATATTTGAGTGGTATTTTGTAGGCATTTGGGGTTCTTAACTTTGGTTTTATTTTGATAGCCTTGGTCTTTGGTTAGTTTTGTTGTGGTTTGTGGTCTTCTGGGGATTGGGCCCTTTATTATGTCCCAGACCTAGTTTTTGCTCTGGTCAAAAGCAATCATCTATAATAAAAAAATGCACATGGAAAGGTAATAACAATATTATATTGATCACTACCCATTATTGCGGGCCTCTTGGAGGGGACAACCTCTTTGATCACAATTCAATACAAAATATTCAATAGTTATCCTTTCCTCTTACACAAGCCCTCTATATAAGTTATTATACTTAAGACAACCACTACCTCCCATACATATGGGGTGGTTAAAAATAGCAAATGATATGACTTACAAATCATATACATCTGAGATTTTATTAATAATACCTAGTACAAACTAGAATAGTTAGGATGAAGGGGTCCTAACAATCATCAATTGTTTGTATTTTTTGAAAATGAGAGGCATATAAACAAAAAATAATGACTTATAAAATATAGGGGATGAAGAATATCAACAAAGGGAAAATGGATATCAAAAATGGAAGGAAAAATATCAACAACTAGTATGTTGACTATTTCATCTTTTATTTACAATTTTTTAACATAATATAAACAAAGTGAGTATTATAATATTTTTAAAACTATTTGAAAGTTATTTTATAACACAATCTGAAATGAATGCTTGTGTATTTAAAGATTCATAGTAGAAGATACAACATCAAAAAATGAATGTTCATTTCACAAACCTAATTTATGAACCTTTATTTTAACCAAATGTTCTCACACAAGACGTTCTTATTATTACTTTTGGTCTCATAGATCTCTTGGTTTTGTGGACATTATTAAAATGATTTATTTATTCATTCATCTGACTTTTAAATAGTTAGGTAGTTAAGGCTTTTAGGGGCAATTTTAATTATGTTGTTTATTTTTTGTGAATTTTTTTTACTCGTGTGTATTTAAGTCATTTCACTAGTACATTTTCATGAATTTGTGACACTTTGTGTCAATTTTTTTCTTGCAAACGTTGATGCAACATTTGCATTAGAATATGTTAGGGACACAATGTGTGTCAAGGGTCAATTTACCCTCCCAAATTTACCAACTTCACCCAAAAAATGTTGCTAACACAAGTTTGCATCAGTGTTTGTGTGGCTGACACAATTTTGCATCAATGTTTGTGTCAAGCACTGTAAATCCATGAAATTTGAATTTCACACTTGGGATTCACTTAAGTGATGATGTTAATCATGATGCAGTAACATCAATTGTTACTTCAAACTCTATCATGTAATACAAAATGCAGTAAACTGGATTGAAAATAAATATATTTGGGTTATCACGAAATCACCCAAAAAGAGGGGGGTGTAAAAAAATGAACTTATTTTTCTATTGATTTTTGTAAGTGGAGGATAAGGTGTGTGATCTCATAAATCACATGAAGGCTTTTTATTCTAGTTTTTAATAATCCACTAAAACTATATGTTTAGTATGTTATACTTATAATTTTTTTTTTAATATAATATAATAGAAATTAGTATATGAATTCAGATTCCTAAATATGACATTCAAGTATACATTTGATTGTAATACTGAAATAGATTGCAATGATTTAATAAGTGACATATACTAAATATAGTAACTATAATGAAGGGACACAATGTGTGTTAGGAGTCGATTTAGTCTACCAAATATTGTCACCTTCACTAAAACAAATGTTGTTGATGCAAGTTTTCATCATTGTTTACGTGGCATAATTTTGTATCAGGCATTATAAATCCACAAAATTTGAATTTTACAATTAGCATTCACTTAAGTATTTATATTAATTATGATGCAATGACATAAATTGTTGCGTTAGAGTCTATATTACAAAATGTAGTGAATTGGATTGAATAAAAATTTCTTTAAGTTATTAATAAAAACACAAAAAAAATAAAGGAGTGTGAAAAAATAAATAAAATCATTTTTCTATTGATTTTTGTAAGCGGAGAAGAAGGTGTGATCTCATCAATCACATGTATATTTTTAATCATAATTTTTAGTAATCCCACAAAAATTATATGTTTAGTATGTTATACTTATCAAAATAAGATAAGATTTTAGTAATATCAAAGTAGATTATTTTGTAACATTGGAGCATAGTTTGAGAATTCAAATTTTTACTTAAAAATTATATGGATATTATTTTTTTTACAAAATCACACTCTAGTTACGTTATTTTTACAGAGTCACACTCACATTATAAATGTAGTGTGGAAGTGGTAGTGTTTAGGATAAGGGAGGGATGACTAGATCAAAGTAAACAAAAATAATAAAGTGACATTATACCGGTAAGAGGTAGTGTTGCCCATGGACACGATACAATTTGGTTGTTGGCATAGATTAATGAGGTACGTATCCATAACACCATAAATCCATTGTCATGCTTGACTAAATATATATGAAAATGAAGTAATTTGAACTAGTGTGTGTCAATTTTTTAGATTTTTTAAAAAATTGGAACTATTTCACGTGGGGGTATGTTAGGTTCACCCATTGCACCCTAAAAATATCATGAATTTACATAGAACTATGATTTTATTCTCTTTAACTTAGAAACCCCAGGGGTACCTATGAAAGCTATAAACCTAGAAAAATAAGAAAAATTTTAATGAGTTGAGCTAGCCCCAATCAACCTTGTTGATGATTGAATGTTGCCTATGTATCCAAATTCTACAAGGAGGGAATCAATCCACATGTAGTTATCCAACCTATAGTGATTGTGCAATTGTGCTCCTTGATTACATGTATAAAACTATAAGTTTGGCTTTGATACTTGGTAATATTAGCATTTGACTTGATTTTAAATACTTCAAACTTGCCTTATGACTGATCTTGGTGAATGATCTTGAATTTGGAAAGAACAGGGAATTTTTTTTAATGTGCAATAGTGTATAAGTGATCAATAAATAGTGCCAATATAGGAATCAAGTCCCTTTGAAATGAGGTTTTGATTTGTTTATATAGTGAACCTTTTGAAAAAATTATTTTAACTAACCTATGAAGCATGCAGGATGACCCAAATAAATATTTAATTTTTTTTGGAAACTAGTTGTTAAATGGTGTGGGGATGAGGCCACATTGGGTGGATAGGTTTGTAGTAATACACCTATCTACCTAGTGCAAACGTATCCTAAAAATTAACGGATAACTGTCTTGAGGTTGAAAGTATTCTTTGAGTGATATAAGGTAGTTTGAGAAATGATTTGGAAATTATTATGTATTAATGATGGTGAATAGTGGAGTCATGCATTTGAGCATAAATCAAGTTGTTTAAGATGTGTCAAGAATTAACATTTTCAAGTACCTATGACTAGATTTAGGTGTCTACACCTTGCTGATACGAAGCTTATTCTCATAATCGGGAGCTTCAAGCACCTCACTTACTTTCGGTTCCTCCGTATAAATGCCTAACTTTCCTATGAGTATGCCCATAATGGACTCCCACTTACTTTATTTATGGAAAGATAATTACTAGTAACATCCTCTTCCATCTTGCATAATCATTATTCGACTGTTTGGGTCTCTTATTCATCAAAATGTGTCATGTTTCTCACTTCTTTCTTCCACTTACTTGTGTAGATATCTTCTTACAAGGGAACCAAGTCACTTTCCCCAATAACACTTTCTTCTTAGGCAAAGGGAATTAAAAACACACAGGTATACAAAACCACACACCATAATGGAACACAAACTAACAAACTTACGAAAAGTGTTAAAAAAAATTTATTGCAAAAAGGAAAAACTTGTTTTGGTACCATTCTGATCCATAAACTATGTGGATTGTCCACACTGAGTTTCACCAACGCATATCCTTTTAACCTCCTAACTCACTGTGATTGAAATATTATTGTTCCAAGCTATTTTTATCATTAAAATAGAGGTCTGAAGTGATAGAATTGAAAATATAACCTATTGCAATGAATAGAGAGAAACATAAGAAAACACAAAGCACATAGAACATAAGATATGACATGGAGAAAACTGATGTGGGAAAAACTCTAGTGGATGATTCAATTTCAATCCCATTTCCACTATGTAATTTTCATCATGTAAAAGTTACTACCACTTCTTGGAATTTTATGGACAAAGCTTGAACTACTCATTATCCAAGGCTTGAACATAAATTAGTTGCATTATTACAACACCTCACAAACAATCCCACCATTAGAAAAACCACTCATAGTTAGGAAAATAATGAGATATCCTAAACAAAGACCCAAACTCACAACTCTACAATGTGGATCCAATTCTAAGACTGATCATTGACGTGATGATGTCCTCTGCCTTCGATAGAGGTTGTATTTATGCCAACTCACCTAGCCAAATAACTCAAAAAAACCACTACAAAGAAGTGAAAACATTTGTAACTATTGCCATTCCTATGTTTGAGAGAATAGTGAAATTACCATAGTATGTAAACCATCGATTGGAGTGGCTTATTCTACTAACACTTTCATAGACCAACGGTTATGTCATCTTGACAAAACTTTTAGTTTCGATAGCTATAAATTGTTGATTTCACCATTCTAAAAATGTGTGGATCATCTTCACAGTAATTCTGCCATTGTATGTTTTTTGAACTGATATTTAAATAGGAGTCTTACAATAGTGTTTTATATGCATAAATTATAGAATTTGGGAATAATGGAAACATCTATA
This sequence comes from Torreya grandis, assembly GCA_037957365.1. NCBI lineage: Eukaryota > Viridiplantae > Streptophyta > Pinopsida > Cupressales > Taxaceae > Torreya > Torreya grandis. The sequence goes on along the minus strand of JARHVA010000202.1, from coordinate 3,293,806 downwards.
AAACATAGCTAATACATTAGGATCAAAATTTGGATCACTATGAAAGTGAATATTCATTTTTTTAACATCACATCCTGTAGTGACATACATCACTATAATTAGTGTGATATTTAGCTTTGTTTAAAGTTATCTTATTGCATTAACCAACATCATTTTTGACACACTTTATCAACCTCCTAGCCACATCATACAATTCATAACCAATTGGTGCCAACTCAATTATTTTTCAAACACATCATATATTTATGTAGTCCACATATTCAATGTTGTATTTAATGTATGACCTAACTACAAAAACAATATCTTTATTCAAATTTTGGGGTATGTATTATATAAAAAACAAACAACACAAGAAAAATTTAATAGCTTGCTTGAAATGAACATAATTGACCATTGCATAAATAATTCCATAACTAAAATTTGAATGATGAAAACATCACAAATTAAATAGGTAATCAAATAATTGATTTTTCTCACACCTTCATGCTAATAAATAGTAGGTTTTAACTTGACTTTGAAAAATGACAATGACGTATGGCTTAACTCAATAATTTATGGGTTAGTATCAATTGTCTTCTTTCTAATGTATCCATCAACTCATATCATGTTATTCTTCATTTAATTTATTGAATTCGAGTTTAAAATGATTTACAATGTGACTAAACTTTTTAGGGGTTAGTACCATGTGTGTTTATTCCAATGCATATGTCATTTAAACCCATGTACTTTTTCATACAATTGATTAAACTAAACTTTAAAAATATACACGTCATGACTCAATTGTTTAGGGGTTACTGTCAAGTATGTTTATTCCAATGCATCTATCAATTCAACTCAAGTACTTATTTCTAAAATTGATTGAGCTAGAATAGAAAAATATTTATAATGTGCCTCAATTATTTAGGCGTTATTTTCAATTGTGTTCATTTCAATTCATTTATCAATTCCATTCATAAACTACCCTTAACTAATTTTGTTTATTATTTATATAACATATTATTTTCAACATTTCTTTAATGAAAAAATATTTTAAATTGGTGTTAACTGTTTAATAATAATTGCAATGAGTTGGAATGTTATATATATATATAATTTTATTTTCATTTCTTTGATGAAGAAATATTTTCATATTGGTGTTAATTATTCCATAATAATCGTAATGATTTGTAAATGTGTTTCTATGTGGATGACACAAGTATTGATGTAACTCCTAATGCAAAAGCGTAAGGGTTTACATTAGAGACAACCATAAAATTAAAAATCCCCACCCAAAAATATGTGATCGTAGTAAAAAATATTTGTTTGGATTAGACATTAATAGAGCTACAACTTATACAATGTACAAGGGTATTTTGAAGGTCTAGTTGTAATTGAATGTGAGTTGTTATGAACTTGCTTGCAGACAATTTAATATAACAACACAATAAAACCAGTATGCATTGAATGGAAAGAGAATAACAATACTATATTGAAAATGATACAATCTCACTATAAATTATTGTAGGCTTCTTCGAGGGGGAACCTCATTTGAGCATAACTCATTACAAAATATTTAATATATGTTATTTCCTCTTACACAAGCCCTCTATTTAAGCTAATATGCTCAAGACAACTAATACCTCCCATACATGTGGGATAATTACAAATAATAAATGAGATGACTTACAAGGCACAGGTGTCCTATATTTTATTATTAATAACTAAAACAAACAATAATAGCTAGGATGAATGGGTCCTAAAATGTCATCCCACTAAAAAAAAACATTGTCCTCAAAGCTTGAGATGAAGAAACTATTGTTGTAATTAAATTAGGGGTTCTCATGTCACATCTTATAGTTTCATGTCATGCCAATGGACTGAGATGTTGATGATAGTATGATTATAGAGCTATTAGGTGTGCCTATCAAGGACAGATTCAGGTTCCAATAATAGATCCTTCATTCTCAAGCTTCAGAAGTGTTGTTGGGGTCCAAACATGTTGTTTGATGAATTTATTAATGTAATTCTTGGAAATCTAGATGGATCTTGGAGGATGAGGGAAGCTCCAACTTGTATGTTATAGGGCCAATATTGGAAAACACTTTATAAGGACCATAAAAAGTTAGTGAAAGTTTTTAATGACCTTTCAGCTTCAAAGAGGATTTCATGCAATGTTGGAACTAGAGAAAAACCATGTCACTAATAGCAAAATCCCATTCTAATGGGTGTTGATTAGACTATTGCTTCATGTGGTTTTGTACCATATTTAGGATATCTTTGATAATTTGAAAGATAATGGAACATGTTTGGAGTGGCATCAATTTATTATACATTGGAGCTACCTAGAAGGTATGTCTGAAGAGAAGGTGGTGGTTGATCGTAAACGACCTCACATGGGGTCATCTTGGTGGTAGTATGGTATGTAAGGTTGTACCACCATTCAAAAAGTGGAAACCATTTGACCCAATGAGCCTATTGATCAAAAGAAAATCAATGTAAATAGGTCTCCAAGTATTTATTGACAATTTCTTTTTGACCATCAATTTTTAGGTGGTAGGCAAAACTTAATTTTTATTGGGTGCCATAACAGTGGAAACATTACTTCCAAAAGTGACTAGTAAAAGTGAAATCTAGTCACACATAATTGAAGAAGGTGACTGATCTAATCGAGAAAGGTTTAAGTAATAATTTAGGTGGTAAAAGGATGGTTGAGTGCACAAAAAATGGCATACTTAGAGAGTTGATCCACTAGTATGAGAATCATTAATTTTTTGTCTGACTTGGGAAGTCCCTAAATAAAGTCCATGGAAATATCTGACCATAATTAGGTAGGGATGGGAAAGGGTTGGAACATGCATGGATTAGCAAAAATTTCACCTTTGTTGCACTGACAAATTTCACATTCTGCCTACAAAATGTTTAATCTCTTATTTAATGCCTTCCTAGAAAACATTTTGGGATACTTGGATAGGTTTTTAAAAACTAGAGTGGCTAGTGGATGGAGAGGAATGCATCTCGAATATAATTTTTTATTATAGTGTTGATTGTGGTGTCATTACCAAACATCCTTTGTGCCTTAAATAGTGACCATCACAGAATTAGTTTGGTCAATAGGTAGGGTTAGTGCTCATTTATTGAACATTTTACTAAATCTAGGTGTTGCAAGAGCATTTTTATTATGCACGATGCATCCAATCTAACATGAGAAAGGATGGTGTGCACAAGGTTGTTTATTCTTCATATTTGGTTGATAACACATTTTGTGATAACATTGTCTTTATCCTTCTTGTAGGAAATCTCATAGTCATATCCCATTAATTTAGTTACCCACTTTTTTATTGAGGTAAAGAAAATATTTGCTCCAAGAAGTACTTGAGGCTATGATGATCAGTTTTGATGTACAAGTGTCTCTTATTAGGTATGGTTGCCACTTTTTGAGGGCATGAAGTATAGCTATCATCTCTTTCTCATATGTGGAACGAGAAAATTTATTCTCTGAGAGTGCCTTCATGGTGAATACAAGGGGTTGAACCTCTTGAATTAGAACAACTCCAATACCACTTTCAAAGGCATCAATTTCTATGAAAAAGGTTTGGAGAAATTTAACATAGATAGAATAGGAGTAGTACACATTGCATGCTTAAGAAAGTCGAAGGCTTTTTCTACTACCTTAGACCTTTGAAAGGCATCTTTTTTTAATATGGCCATTATTGGAGTGGAAATTTTTATATAGTCTTATACAAAATTTATATAATACCTTGTAAGGCCCAAAATATCATGAAGGTTCTTGACTAATTTGACTTGAAGAAAAAAATTCATAACCTCAATTGTTTTAGGATCCACTTTGATGCCTTCCTAAGAGATGATATGTCCAACATACTCAATTTCATTTTGGCCAAAAATACACTTGGACCATTTGGCTCATAAGCAGTTATCAACAAGGAGTTGGAAGTTATGGTTTAAATGTATCAGATGCTCCTCCCATGTACAATTATACACAAGAATGTCATCAAATAATACTACTATGAATTTGTGTATAAATGGATTAAATATCTTGTTCATTAAGCCTAGAAAGGTTGATGGAGCATTGGTGAGGCCAAAGGGCATTAATAGAAACTCATAATGGCCATCATGAGTTTGAAAGTCTATCTTTGGAATATCATCTACCTCAATGTGTATCTGTTGATACCCTAATCGAAAGCTGAGCTTTGAGAAGAAGGAACCTCCATGCAATTCATCCACCAACTCATCAATCACCAAAATGGGAAATTTTGGAAACTTGTCCTTGATCGTGAGTTTTTTGAGTGCACATAAATCAATATAAAGGTGCCAAGATCCATATTTTTTCTGGACCACCAATATAGATGAGTAAGGATAGATGTTGGGCTTGATGTCTTTAACTTGTAACAATATCAACACCATTTTTCCTATTTCATTCTTTTGGAGAAATGGGTACTTGTAAGGATGGATGTTTGGAGGTACACTTCCTGGAATCAATTGAATTGCATGATCTTCATGTCATTGTGGGGTAACCCTTTAGGTTCTTAAAAAATAATTACATGCTTTGACAAAAGATCCTATAATTCTAGTGAGTGGTTGGAATCGGTGGATGTTAGGTTGTGGAGCTAAAAGCTTCACTGATGTAGACATGGAGGAGGTTGTTGAGAGGTTGCTGAGTTGCAGAGCAACCGACGTTGGTCATATCCAGTGAGCATAGCAACCGACATCGGTCAGGTATCGGCCGACATCGGTCATCTCCAGCTAGACAGGGACCGATTTCAGTCGTTTATGCGGTTTTGAACTGCGAGTTTCATGGACAGTTTGTTAACGAACTGGTTATTTGCATGTTAAAGGCTAATTTTAGTCTTGAGCTACAAATCTAATTATTGTAATTGGATGTCTAATTATTGTTTGTATGGGATCTATATAATAGACTCATGGGTTGTATTGTGAAGTGTGCTAGTTGAGTAAGAGCAAGGTTAGCTCCTTCAGAGTGAAGAGAGCAAGGTGTGTTCCTCTTAGTGCCACAGTGCCAAGTGTGTATGATCAGGTAGATCTGCAGGTTGTTGCAAGGTCTAGTAGAAGATCCACAGGGGTGCTGGTATGGTAGAATCATAAGGACTTGGTGAGGCAAGGACAAGGGTTCTATCTGAGTAAGTAAGATCAGTTGATCTGCAGGTGTGTGTGTGTGTGTGTGTGTGTGTGTGTGTGCGAGATCTAGGTTTGTAGGTATGCAGAACCAAGTTGATTTGCAGGTGGCAGCAAGATCAGGGAGATCAGCAACACAATAGGTAGCAAGATCAGGTGAGATCTACTTAGAGTATGTTGTGTACTTGGAGTACGGTGTGTACTCAGTCGTGGAGTACTTGTGTACTGACAGTAGTGATATTGACTGGTGGTACTAGCAGTAGTGATACTGACTGGTTGGAGGTGAACACCAACTCTATGTTTGAGTTGTGTGTTGGGACCGTAATTGAGAGAGTGAACTCTTGAAAGTGAATTACTGTACACTTGGTGTGGGAATCCTGTAAGGTGTGGAAGAGTGTGGCGTCTCTTCATTGTAATTTCTTTCTGGAAGAGTATTAATACAATTGGGTATTGTCTCTCATATTTTGTGTTGTTTCTGAATTCTAGTTACTTGTTACTTCTGATTAAATTATGCATTTAGTTGCTTTTACATGGTAATCAATTGTGCTTTTTGGGTCCTAACAAGTGGTATCAGAGCATTTATGTTCTAGATTCCTGACAAGTGGTAATCAATTGTGCTTCCTAGATCCTGACAAGTGGTATCAGAGCTAAGGTTGCAGGGAGCAGGTTTGTGTTTGATTACAGATCACTCTCAGGGTTTTTATGATTGAGTGGGAGATAACAATGGCAGAAGAAAGTAAGCTAAGAATGGAGGAATTGAAAAACACGAATGGTCAATTACGGTGTTATGGAAAGAAAGAGCAGGTAAAGAAATATTGTTGGTTGGTAGAAGATCAGCATGAAGGAACTGAAGAAGCAGATGTTGTAGGGGTTGTTGCACAGGATGCTCTGGGATGTTCCTTGGATAAAGTATAATCTTATTTTATAGATTTTGTTGTCTTTTTCCATGCAGCCCCAAATAGAGTATTTTTCCATGTTAAGGTCCTTGAAGACTTTGGAAAGATTTATTTAGGGGCTGGTGTGCCTTGTCAAAGTTTTGGCAAAGGGGAAGTGTTGCTGAAATTGCAGACGGCCAACACATGGGTGTTGAAGAAGGTCATGCAGGTCCCAGTCTTGGAGATGCGGCTAATTTTTATAGAAAATTTGGGTGATGAGAGATGCACAATAACTCTCACAGCGGATTCTTGGAATGTTACCAAGGATGCACTTGAATTAGCATGTGGTAAGAAAGCAGGTACTCTTTATCTACTTGCTTGTATTACTGATTCTTTTATTGCGAAGACGTGGCTTTGTAGGCTTGGTCACATGAGCAAGAAAGAGATGCATGTTCTTAAGAGGAAGTCAGATGTGTTTGACAAACTTAAGAACTGGAAAGCCTTGGTGTTTATGGAGGAGATGATGGATAGAGATCAATGGATGGGACTGGATATCTTTGAGCAGGGCATTTTGGACAGGGTTTTGATCCAAAGCGAGCTCGCAGGTAAAAAGTCATCACTCACAGGAGCACAGGTACTGGCATCGATCAGGAGGAACTGGCATCAAATAGACAGGTGTCGATGTCATTCATGTGCAGACCAGAGCGAGTGGTGTTAGGCAGGGTAAGATCGACGTTGATCAATGAATCAACGTCGGTGACAGGTAGACACCAACATCGATCAGGAAACTGGCGTTGATAGTCAAGACAGTCGCATGGAACTGACGTCGGTCGGATGCAAACTGTGTGGTGACCGAGGTCGGTCACTGAAATGGATTTGGGGCAGACAGTAAGCTGTCAAGGAGTCTCAAACATCCATATGGAGGACTAAAAGGGTAAGTAAGCCTCAAATTCATTATTCCTCTTCTTTATACTCGTTGTTCACTACAGAGCAGGAAGGATCCAGGAAACAGTGGGAGCATGGCATGAATGAAGAATTTGATTCCTAGGATGCAAAACCAAATGGGAGATTTGGTAGGGTTACCAGCCGGTATGAAATCACTGAAAGACGAATGGATTCCTTGGTTAAAGAATAGAGAGAATAGACATGTGAGACAGAAGGCCAGGTCATATGGTCTTAAGGAAGCTCCAGGACAATGGTACAAGTTTTACAGGTGGATGACAAAGCATGGCTTTAGTCAATGTCATTGTAACTATTGTGTTTACTTTACCAGGTGGGTGATGATTGTAACATCATCCTGTTACTGTATGTTGTGTGTTTTCTTGATGCAGGGTTACACATACAGGGTTTTTTTTAGCTAAAGGTAAAGTTAGTTCAGAGGTGTGTCATGAGAAATTTGGAGGAGTGAAATTCTTTGGCATGAGTAATCCTAGAGACAGGGAAGATCACAAGTTGATGTTGTCACAAGATGATTGTGTGAAGGTAGTGCAAGATGTAGAACCAGGCAGCACACCTATGGATGGACAGTTCATAAAATAGGGTCCCCAATCACATGATGAGGTTGAGTACATGTGTACTCCCTGATATTGCCCTAGTAGTGGGAGTTGTCAGCAGGTTTGTGGCCAATCTGAGAAAGAAGCACTGGAGGGCAGTTCAGTGGATTCTCAGGTATTTGAGAGGGACTAACAGCAGGTGCACATGCTATGCAGGGTCAAGTTCTTTTCTACATGGATTTGTAGATGCAGATGTGGCAGGTTACTTGGATGACAGGAGTTGCACCACAGGATGTGTGGTGGTTGGTCTTCAAGATTGATCTTGAAGAGGGATACAAGCCAGAAAATAAATTAGACGGTGTACAAGTATAGGTACAGTGCAACTATTTATCTCCAAGTGGGAGATTGTTAGGTTGTGCAGCTAAAAGCTTCACTGATGCAGACATGGAGGAGGTTGTTGAGAGGTTGTTGAGTTGCAGAGCAACCGACGTTGGTCTAATCAATTGACGTCAATCATATCCAGTGAGCATAGCAACTGACATTGGTCAGGTATCGGCCGACATCAGTCTGATCAACTAACGTCTGTCATATCTAGTGAGCATAGCAACCGACATCAATCAGGTATCGGCTGATTTTGATCATCTCCAGCCAGATAGGGACCAACGTCAGCTGCTTGTGTGGTTTTGAATTGCGAGTTTCATAGACAGTTTGTTAACGAACCAATTGTTTGCATGTTAAAGGCTAATTTTAGTCTTGAGCTGCGGATATAATTATTGTAATTGAATGTCTAATTATTGTTTGTATGGGATCTATATAATAGACTCATGGGCTGTATTGTAAAGTGTGCTAGTTGAGTAAGAGCAAGGTTAGCTCCTTCAGAGTGAAGAGAGCAAGGTGTGTTCTTCTTAGTGCCATAGTGCCAAGTGTGTATGATCAGGTAGATATGTAGGTTGTTGCAAGGTCTGGTAGAAGATCCACAGGGGTGTTGGTATGGTAGAATCATAAGGACTTGGTGAGGCAAGCACAAGGGTTCTATTTGAGTAAGTAAGATTGGTTGATCTGTAGGTGTGTGTGTGTGTGTGTGAGATCTAGGTTTGCAAGTGTGCAGAACCAGGCTGATTTGCAGGTGGCAGCAAGATCAGGGAGATCAGCAACACAACAGGTAGCAAGATCAGGTGAGATCTACTTGGAGTACGTTGTGTACTTTGAGTATGTTGTGTACTTGGAGTATGGTGTGTACTCAGTCATGGAGTACGTGGAGTACTTGTGTACTGGTAGTAGTGATACTGACTGGTGGTACTGGCAGTAGTGATACTAACTGGTTGGAGGTGAACACCAACTTTGTGTTTGAGTTGTGTGTTGGGACCGTAATTGAGAGAGTGAACTCTTGAAAGTGAATTACTATACACTTGGTGTGGGAAGCCTGTAAGGTGTGGAAGAGTGTGGCATATCTTCATTGTAATTTCTTTTTGGAAGAGTATTAATACAATTGGGTATTGTCTCTCATATTCTGTGTTGTTTCTGAATTCTAGTTACTTGTTATTTCTGGTTAAATTTCGCATTTAGTTGCTTGTACATGGTAATCAATTGTGCTTCCTGGGTCCTAAAAAGTGGTATCAGAGCATTTATGTTCTAGATTCCTGACAAGTGGTAATCAATTGTGCTTCCTAGATCCTAACAGTGGATTCATTGAACTAGATTGTGCAAAGTTGGGAAACAATCCCACAAGATCCCCTTTTTGGAAACTTTTCCATGTGGTGAGAGCTAATGATACTTATAGAGATTGTTGTGAGTCCTCTTAATGTGTGCCGTTAGTCCTTATTAGTGAATTGCATCCATAGATTTGAAATGTCCCATAGGATATGGCCTAATGTTTGAAGCCATTGTGCTACTAAAACTATGTTGCAACCTCTCAGAGGTAAAAAAAAAGTTTTATTTCAAATTATAATCCACCATTAAAATGTGGATATTATGGAATTTTATCTTAAAAGGAAAGATTCCTCCATTAGTGATCATGAATTTAAAGCTTGAACAAGGATAAACATAAAAATCAACCAGTTTAGATAGCATAGGATCAATGAAATTATGTGTACATCCAAAGTCAATGAGAATAGTGAGAAGATGTTTCTTAAAATACCCCTTATTCTCATAGTCTAAGGAGTGGTTAATCTAACCAAAGAATCCACCAAAATTTTAGGGTGTGACTGTTTGGTGCTAGGTTCTTTGACTTCAAGTTCTTTTCCATGGGAGTCTTGAGCATCTTCCCATTCTTCAGTATCTAGGGGTGATTCGACATCCAAAAGTACAACTCATGTTCAATGCACTTGTGTCTTTTACCCCATTTATAATCACAATTTTAACATCATCTTTTTTGTAACAAGTGCACATTTTTGCCTTCGCAAGGCATTTATGGGGGTGAATTTTGGATGAGGGTTTATTACTGGCTATGGTGTTGTATGTTAGGTTGTGGAGCTAAAAGTTTCACTGATGCAGACATGGAGGAGGTTGCAGGTTGAGTTGCTGAGTGTCAGAAGTCTTTGGCGTTGGTCTGGCCAACCGACGTCGGCAGGTAGGAGACAGGATGCAACCGACATCGGTCATGGATCGGCCGGCGTCGGCGACCCCCAGGCGGACAGGGACCGACGTCGGTCGCCTGTGTGGTTCGACTGCAAGCTTATTACGGGCAGTTAGCTAACGAACCAAGTGTTTGCATGATTAGATCTATTTTTAGACTGAGAGCTGCGGATCTAATTATTGTAATTAGATGTCTAATCATTGTTTGGATGAGATCTATATAATAGACTCATGGTTGTATTGGAAAAGTGTTCTAGTTTGAGTTGAGCAAAGTTTGTTCCTTCTGTGTGTGAGGTCAGCAAGGGTGTTCCTCCTAGTTCCACAGTACCAGGTGGGTGCTGGTTTTGGAGAGTCAGCAGGATTCTTCAGGTGTGTAGGATCTTGGTCACAGTTGCATGGCCTATATAGGAGATCTACATGGTAAGTAAGATCGTTGATCTGCAGGTGTATGTGTGTGCAAGGTCAAGGTTCACAGGTGAGCAGAACTGGGTTTGATTTGCAGGTGTGCAGGATCATATAGACAGCAACACAACAGGGAGCAGTATCAGGCAGGATCTACTTGGAGTACAGGTGTGTACTCGGATAGAGCAAAGAGGAAGGCAAGGGAGTTCCTTCCATAATTATGGTCTGTTGAATTGCAGGTTGTTGCAGGTTCATGGGAGATCTACTTGAAGTACCTTGAGTACTTGTGGAGTACGTGGAGTACTTGTGGAGTGCGTGGAGCACTTGTGGTGTGCGTGGAGCACAGGAGGTGAACACCAACTCTGTATTTGAGTTGGGTGTTGGGACCTGAGAGGGAGAGCTTTGGGGAGAAGATTTATTGTTCACTTGAGGTGTGGGAAACCTCTGTAAGGTGGTGGAGAAGAAGTGGCATCTTCTTTATTGTATTCTTTTCTGTATAAAGTGTTAATACAAGTTGTGTATTGTCTCTCATATCATGTGTTATTCTGAATTCTAGTTACTTGGTGAATCTGGTTAATTTCCGCATATTAAGTTGCTTGGTTTGGTAATCAATTGTGTGCTTCCGGTTTATTTCCCAACATTGTAGATGTCTTAAAATAACCAAAGTTGAAAGCTTGAAATTGGGAGGTGATCTTATCTTCTGTAAACTTGGCCAATACCAATGCTTCCATCATGTTATATGGTTTAAACATCTTGATCTCTACTCAAATTATATATTTTAGACCACTGATGAAATAATTCTTGAAAAAATTATCATTTAACCCTTTAGTTTGGTTAGCCAAATTTTCAAATTTAACTTGATACTCACAAGTTATTCCATTTTGTTATAGTTTGTTTAGTGCTCCTATAAAATCATCATAAGCACTAGGACCAAAACGAACCAACAAGAGTCTGAAAAAATCATCCCAAATGGGTTCTATATGATATTTTTGATACCATTGGTACCACTAGACAACTTCCTTCTCTAAGTGAAATGAGGCAATGGGTGCATTGTCTTGCCCAATGTATTGTGCAAGTTGAAATACTATATGGCTTAGTAAATATAGTTGGTTGGTTGTGTACCATTAAAATTTAAAAAGTCTAATTTAGGGCATCTGGGGTAGTTTAGGAAATAAATCCACCATCAGAATGCCATTCGTTGAGTTTGTTTGAGAGTATGGTATTTTTCGCTTTGATTTCATGTAGGCACTTATTCATCTCCATGAGTCAGGAGTCGATTTCATCTCAAATTTCCTCAATGTTTTGTGTCATGGCTAGGCTTCCTACATGGGTGACAACCATTTATTAGAGGGGTGTGGGGATGCCAAAAATGCTAATTGAAGTTATATGTTAAAATGACTAGCTTGACTAGACAATCACAATGGTATAATTTTCACAAGAGTGAAAAAAATTATTTATGGGGTTGCGAGTGAAAAAAATGTATGGAATTTTTTTCCAAAAAAATAAAATACCCATTTAAAATGATCGTCTCGATGAAAAAATCACAATGGTGTATTCCTTGTATGGATAGAAAAAAATTTACTCTTTTTTTTCTTTTCTAATAGACTGTCTACTGCAATAAGTTCATGTAAGTGTTTTGAAACATTTTGACCCCTCTAGCTACTACAATGAGTTTTGGTAACCATTCTAAAACATGTTGACCTTTTTGATGATTGTAGTTATTGGGTTGTTGTTGGAAGAATATAATATTCTTTGTTATTGTAGGTTTTAAGAAATCAGAATAAGATTTGTGATTGTATAAATTTTAAGATTATAAGGAAGGATACTATAGGGTGTGTTTGGGTTTGTGAGGTTACAAATATACTAATATCATTCATAAAATAGTGTCATCCCAATATTTTAGAGCACTAACTCTGGAAAATAACCTTTTTATATCTTGTTGTCCTATATTTGAGGTATGATGCAAGTAAATTTTTGGGGCTACTCACTTGCTGGTGCATCACAAAAATAAATTACCAAAGACTTCCTATGGATAGGCTATGAAAAATAACTAGGAGGTCTTCCTATATACAATAAGGTACATGAAAACATAAATTCATATACAACATTATCTAATGGATTGTGTATTGGGACATAATCCGTAACTCCATAGATCTAAGGAAAACTGAGTTCTGCTTAGCCCAAAATAATAACTTTATTTTAGTTTTAAAACATAGTTTATTACTAAAAGAAAGAACAAATAAGATTAAAAAAATGGAGAAGAAGCTTAATGGCGCCACCTAGTTACCATTTTATGATCACCAAGATCTCGATCATATGAGGTGAGAGTAGACAGTGGAAACAAGTAAAGAACCCTAAACCACTGGAAATTGATATGGAAAAATAGCCTTGGAAAGAGCTCTAATACTAGATGTTATGAACCTGCTTGCAGAGAAATTAATATAACATGATATAACTCATATGTACTAAAAGGAGATACTATTCACCATTGATTTTGGCATTTTAGTTACAAAAATGTTTGTACCCAACATTTAGGAAGATGGTAAGCTTGAAAATGGAGAGCAGTGATGGGGACAATTTTGATGTAAGGGTTTGTAGAAGTGGTGGATGCGAGCTTGGCAGGGATAACCTTTAGGAGATTTAAATGAGGATAAGAGTAGTTATTGGCTGTGGTCACTTCAACAAGTGTTTGGGACTTGATGGAAGGGCATCAAAATATATTAGTAGGTCTAGGAGTATTTATTTATATCACAGTTTAAGGGGTGCTTCAGGGAAGGATGGTGGTCTGTTGACTAGTGATGGTCTGATGGCTCTTGAGAAGTCTCCTTTGCATAAGAGTTTGGTCTATCCAAAATGTAATAATGTGGCAAAATCATTTATTTTTTATGGGGACTTCTAAAAATCAAGTATTATTGGTTCTTACCCCAATCTTTCACCCAAACTAGTTGATAGGGGTTCTCTTGTTCTTCCTTAGGCTATCAAAAGTGGGATAGGGGAAGTTTTAGCAGTTGTTTGCCTTGAGAAGAGGTCTAAATCACAAGAAAAGTTTCAACCTATTTTTGAGTCGGCCTTCTTTGGGGATGTTCTAATGATTTTTTCCAAAGATCCCCCTACCCTAGAAATTAATGATGAGGCTCTTTCAGCTATTGACATGGAGACTGGGTGTAAAACCCTTATCTACAGATGCATGGGAAAATGTTCCTCATGAGAAGATATCTCTCAATGGTGTAAAATCATTTGGCCTAATTTGGTAGAAGTCACTATTTCTCTGCTTCTGAATGGCTTTTTCTTGTCTTCTTTTCAATCTATGGTAGATTAGGATTTTGTGTGGGACAATAGACCCTAGTTCATGGGTAATGATGGCATATTTATACGACCTTGGGGCCCTTTCTTGACCTGTCTAAGTTGGTAGTTTTGAAATCCCCAATATGGTCCAGATTATACAATCTTCCCTTGGCCATACTAAATATAAGGTTACTTCAATAGTTGGTCAATAAGATTGGGGTTTTCATCAAATTGGATCAGACTACAAATATTCATCAGAGGTTTGTAAGGGATTGTGTAATGGCCAATTTTTATAAACCCTTTCACCACTCTATAAAGGTTTTGTCTTCACATGGAACTTGGATGCAATCCCTTAATTATGAAGGGCTTCCCTTCAGATGCTTCAAGTGCAACTAGGTGGGGCATAAAATGGCGCTATGCCCAAGGAATATTAGTGTTGATTTTGGTTCTTCCTTCCTAAAAAAATGGGTGAGAAAGATTCATTGTCCTAACTATGATCTCATGTATAGATTTAAAAAATTTACAACTTCTTGTAGTTAGTCCACAAGTCAGGGTTTCGATCCTTAGAGGGACTCTTCTAACTTGTCAAAGGTTTCTTTAGTTATTCATGGCTCTTCTCCCCCAACACTATAAAAAGAGTCTCCTTTCCTTCTAGATTATGATTTGAAGTCTTCCTTGGTAGAACTTATGGATGTCTTAGATGCCCCTCAGGATATTTTGGTCTCAGATGCACAACAAGGTTTTCAAGAGCTTGAGTAGACTACTTCTTATAGCAAACAAGGTCTCTTGGTTGGTCAGAATATGGAGGGTCTACTCTCTTTGAACAGAGAGTCTCCAAATAGCTTTAAAGGGGCAATAAATCTTAAACAACAGGCCCTGTCAGATGTTGAAGGCTATTTACAGATGGGTGGAGTCAAATTGGAGGATGCCTCTTTTTAGGCAGAGGAAGAAAAGCAATTAGCCTCTAGGGAAACTCTAACTTTAGCCTAATTACTTTTTCTCTCTCAAAACCTAACTACGGTAATAATGGTAAGCATAGTAGAAAGTCAAATGTAGAAAAATTTCAACTAGAAGCCCTGAGCTCAATTGACAGTGGCAACCAATGGACTTTGGATGCCCTCCTCTCCAACAAGGAAAGGTGAACTCTTGTAGTTAGAGGTTGAAAGCTCTTGCTTCGAGTCTTCTCTAGGTTTAGGAGGGTAGTCTTTGTTTGTTATGAGTTCTTATGGATGTTTTCTTCTATTAGCTAGCTTTGAGTGGTATTTTTTTTGCATTTGGGGTTCTTCATTTTGGTTTTATTTTGATAGCTAGTTATTTTGATTAGTTTTATTGTGGTTTGTGGTCTTCTGGGAACTAGGCCCCATGTTATATCCTAGACCCAGTTTTTTCTTTAGTCAAAAGTAATTATCTATACAAAAAAGTGCACTAAATGGAAAGATAATAACAATATTATATTGAAAATGATAAAATATCACTACACATTATTACGGGCCTCTTGGAGCGGGATACCTCTTTGAGCACAACTCAATATAAAATATTCAATAGTTATCCTTTCATCTTACACATATATAAGTTATTCTACTTAAGACAACCACTACCTCCCATACATACAGGGTAATTAAAAATAGCAAACGAGATGACTTACAAATCATATATGTCTGAGCTTTTATTAATAATACCTAATACAAACTAGAATAGTTAGGATGAAGGGGTCCTAACAGTCATCAATTGTTTGGATTTTTTGAAAATGGGAGGAAAAGGAAAGGCATATAAAGAAAAAACTAATGACTTATAAAATATAGGGGAGGAAGAATATCAACAAAGGGAAGATGGATATTAGAAAGGGGAAGAAAAATATCAACAACTAGTATGATGACTAGTTCATCTTTTATTTACAAATTTTTAACATAATATAAACAAAGTGAGTATTATAATATTTTTTAAATTATTTGAATGTTATTTTATAACACAATCTGAAATGAATGCTTATGTATTTCACTCCACACTTAAGTTTTGTAGATACCTAAATTTAGTAGAAGACCTTTTTCCTTAGTGTCTTTCCCCTCATTTACCAACATTGACTTTATTATGCATAATTGCCTATTTTAGGACTTGTCTATATCCAATATGAGCTTCATGTCAACCTTTTAGTCTCATAACATGTGTAACACTCAATGAAATATATCTGTTAGCTAAATATCACACATTTTCATGTTGTACCTCAATATTAGAGCCATATTTTATTCCTCGATAATTTTTTAGGTTGTATGAGTCTACCCTAATCAAAATCATCATCACCTTTTCTGAAGAGTTAAACCAAGGTCATTTTATGGGTCCTTAAACCCTTTGATGAAAGTATCACACTTAATCATCACCTATTATCATTCCTATAGTCATCCTAGATAAGTAACTTATCGTCTGGCACTTTATATATACACAGTCATATCAATTAATTCCAAAATCAAACATCAAGTGAATCTAATAAAGGTAAGAGCCAAGAGAAAATCCTAGTCAATCGTTGAGCTTCATCATTCCTCCTATTTAAGTTAAGCTTCATTTATTCATATGTTACACATTTCTCATGAAGTTGTCTACCTTGGTCTCTCATCACCATCTTGGACCAAATGGAGGTTTTGAATTTACATGTAGTTACATCATCACTTCTAGGGAAGAGAAGATTTAAAAACCCTTACTTGATATTATCCATTTACACATACTTAAAACTACATTGAGGTACGATTCCAACATGTATGATACAACTTTGGTGGCTTCCCAACTCCATAACCTTTTTTATGAGTTTCACATTAGGTCAAGAAGGAAGAAACACCAAATTTATAATTTTTAGCATTGAAACAAGAATATGAGCATGTAAGACAAATCTAAATTAGATAGTGAAACAATGACATAATGCATATATCTATAAAACCTATGGAGGTTAAACTCTATGGCCATAAACAAAATCAACACATGAATCTAAAAAATGATGAGTGTAGCCAATTCAAACTCATAGCATACCACAAGTTTACTCAAGACACTCAAATTTCACACACACATGGTTGAAAGTCTACATGGTCATATTTTAGTACAAATTACCAAAAACAGTCAAGATATGATTATTACAACTCATTTAATCTTCTTGACATCACATTTATCATTGTTACACTAAACTTGAGTTATGTTCCTAATTTTGACACTAGAGTATATTTGATTTTTGTACTTTATTGCTATATCTGCCTAGATCTATTCATTTATGCAATTATTTATCATTATTTTGCATAAAATCAAAACCACGGTAACCATAAATGGCAAATCCTGACATTTTATTTCACATAACCTAGAGTTTATAAACCTTTATCACCTTAGGTTTTCATGGTTGAAATCATACATGATTTTTAACTATGCATTCTTCCATTACAATCTTGATCAAGAGACTTAGATTTAACACACAGGTGGTAGAGAATATACATAGTCATATTTGAGATTTAGATTTCTAAAAACAATCAAAGTGAGATCATTCTAGCTAATTTACTCTTCTTTACATTAAATTTATCATCGTTAATTTACACTCGTTCTATGTTCATAATTTTGACACTAGACTAGATTTGTTTTTTTTTAATTTACAAATATGTATACATAGATATATTCATCAATGCAATCTTTTATCCATATTTTGCATAAAATCATATTTAGGGTAAACATAAATGGTGAACCTAGACATTTGATTTCAAAAAACTTGGGATTTCTAAGCCTTAATAATCCTAGGGTTTTATGATCTATTTTATATCTACATTATTCCCTTACATTCTTGATCAAACCCTAGTTACCATTTGACTTTAAATTCTTACATAATTAAGAGTTACCTTGGGTTTGATAGTCTTCTTTATTTCACCATATGTTTACCATGGATACTACCAATGCTTTTAATCCTTCTATAGTTGATATTGGTTATAAAACACAATACCTTGCTAATAAGATACTTATTGATCTATCTTATGATAGTGACAATCTAATATTTGAAGATCTTGACCATGAAAAAGTTGATCTACCTAGGGTAACTACACTAGATCATTTTAAAACCTTGATTACATAAAACCCAAGAAGTACAAATAAGTTATTTCATGAACTGAAAAACTGTAGTAGAAGGTTAGAATCCAAGATTATTTAAATGACTGACTATCATTAAATGACTCTATTCTATATACATCAAGTGGTGAGGCTAGTGTTCCTCTTAAAACCAATGTTCTTAAGCCTCCAACTAGAGCACCTACATCTCCTCCAATGAATACTTATATTCCTTAAGTGATTTTACCTATCAACCCAAAGGCCATTATACCTCCAAAGAATATATACATTCCTTCTCTTGGTATTGGGCATAATAACAACACAAACAATGCCTCGCATAATAATTCCAATCATACAAAGGTGCCACTCCATATGCATACAAATGTCAACACTAATACCAATGCTAACCTTACATCTAGTGGAGCATCTATTGATTCAGTTGTTTAACAAAAACTTAATGACACAAAAAGGAAATTATTTCAAATATCTAACATATTAAGCCATGTGGTGTCATGTTTAGATATACTTTACAACTCTCATCTTTTAAAAGTACTTGTTTATCCTTTTTACCCATCATTTCATGTGCTTAAGTTTACAACATTCAATGGAAATGTGGATCCATATTTACACATTAAAGTTTTATTTACATCTTGCATTGACTGTAACCAAGAATAATTTATCATGGCAAAATTGTTTCCTAGTAACCTTGTAAGATATGCCTTATATTACTCTATTTACTACCCAAAGGATGCATGCATATATTCTATGATATACTTGACTTATTATTACTACATTTTTCAATTAATATTAGTCAAAAGGTCACTTTTCCACAAATTTACCACATAAAACAAGGACTTAATTACATGCTTAAATTTAGAACCATACTTGCCAAGATGTCACATACATCACCTAATAGTGAACTTCAAAACATATTTTTAAATATCTTTCTTAACCTTCTTAAATACAAGGTCATGTTCAATACATATGATTCATTTGAATACCTTTGTCATGTATTAAGAAACACTAAAGTTAAGCATTTAGATGCTAATATGTTAAAGTATGAACATCTACTATTATTGCATTCAATACCTCTAGATATCAAGGAAAGGCAACATTCAAACTTAAAACTAATGATGCATCTAATTTCCAAGCTAAGAATGAGGTCAAAACTATTAATGTAGTTTCCCAAACATAGGATAGGATTACATATCCGCCTTCTAAGCAAAGGTGGAAATTTGAAACATTACCAGACACACCTCGACAAGTGATAAATAAAATACTTGAGTGTCATATAATCACTTTGCCTGAACCACTTTGACTAGATACAACTTAACCACAACCCAAAAATTATGTTCCCAAATCTATTTTGTGACTATCTTCATACTTCAATATATGTAACATTAAGTGCATAACATTGCAACATAAGATCTGAAAACTAATGGATAATAATTCCATTTTTATAGACAAACATAACCTTAACTTAAATGAATCAGTTTCACAACCCAATCAACACTTATAAATATTTAACAATTCATTACTAAACCACAATGCTCCAAATCAAAAAAATGTACACATAACAACATATATATGCCATGATAATATTCAACCCAAGCATGAAATTGATAACATTATTTGTATGGTTTCAAGCTCTAAAATTCAAGTTCCTCCTATTACATTTTATGACCATAAAATACCTAACATTTCATCAATCGATGTTCCTTGATATATACATGGTGTTGTATACTATGGTTCTTCTATAAAAAATGATGTTATGATTAACATTGGTTCTAGTTAAAACCTTATTTTCTTGTCATTCCTATCATGTCAAGATTATAATAAATATAATTTGCTTCAAGCTACCAAGACATTTCGTAACTATATGTCATTCCTATCACTCTTCCTCTCACAATCAGTCCTTGAACATACCTAGTTTTATTCTATGTTATACCTAACACATGATTGTATAATCTATTGCTTGGATTCCCTTATATTAATCAAATGAGAGAAATACATTTGACATTACATAATTGCATAAAATTTATGCACAATAACGAGGTACACACCATACGTGGTTCACCATATGTGAAGCCTATTACACCTCAAATATCACATGTACAAGCAACTAATAAACCATGAAAGATAAAAATTATTTTTATAAATTAATCAGGGCATCTTTTAAATCATCAGCACTATGTTATGATTTACCCACTATATTTGAGTCTTACAAATCATCATCCATTGCAAAAGCTCCTATACCACTGACACCTATAGTTTTAAATCCAAGATACATAGTGTTGATCCATATACATCGTAAGATTGATTTGAAACTAAGATCAATTGTTGTACAATGACATATTCATACACAATTTACACCAACTTCAAAAACATATGATATACATATCTCTGTCGTGGATAATAAATTTATTACATATTTCATGATTACTTTTTTGATACATAGAGTGATGCATTTGACACCTATAGCTTAGATCTTAATATTATAGACCAAATTATTAGGTAGCCTTACTAATTTTCACCATGTGATTCATCGATGCATCCTTGTTACATCATATGTACTTCTTATTGTATATAACTTACGTTTTTTATGTGTCGTATCCTACTTGTGTCCTTCTTCTTAGAAATTGAATGCACTCTTCTATCTACTTGATTTGAGACTTTGGAAATTGCCTACTATTTTCATTGATATTATTGTAGACACTTGATTTATGTTGCTTGATATGGTTCCCTAGATTGACTGCTTGATTGTTGATTCCGTTATGAGAACTTACACAGACCACTTCATGATGACAACATATACGTTGGGATTTGATTGCATTAAGTTCTGAGGGAAGTTATAGGTTACCTAGATTCCCAATCATCTTACTCCTCTATGTTTTCATGCTACTAAGCCTCCCTAAAAAATATCCAAAAATTAAAACCAATATAAATACATAAAAATAAAAAACATTGAGATAGTTTCCAATGGGGGCATCATACCCAAAGTTGTCATGAACTTGATTGGCTATGTCTATATCTATATCTATCCATGATGGCATGGTAACCACATTTATCTCTTTGTGAGACTTATTGACATATCTTATATATGAAGTATATCACACACTTGTGTCTTTTGAGTTTACATTGATTATGCAAATACTAGTCTTGCGTATACCTTGACACTTGATTGGTTTCACACATACTAAGTTTAGTGACATATTTTTATTAAGGTTTTACATACATTTGGGGGTATGTACTTACCCCATACATATTCATCCTTATCAAAGGATGTATAATTTTGGATAACATACCATCCATGAATATGATTACATTATGTTTACATTATATTATAATTTAGAGCAACATTACAAATGCATCTTACATTGTCACATTGTTGGGCCTTATGCTCTACATAGTTTTTTCACCTTGTCACATTTTTGATATATCATTATTGATACATATATGACTCATACATGGCCCAACAAGGGGAAAAATTATATTATAAAATAAGAAAAACATTACAAAAGGGTAAAAATTCTAAAAACATTGGTTTGTACATAATTTCATATTTACCTATACAAGATGTTTTCATATTCATGGTTTACACATGTGATTATTATGGTTTTTTATTTGAGTGAATGTTATCTAGATATACATGTCTACAATATTAGACCATGTAAATGGTTCATGACCATTCTTTGCCTACGCACTAGGGGGCATGTCTAGTAGTGACATACCTAGCCTTGGGGGCATCATCATACAATATATTATCACAATGATATTTTTACTTATTATCCATTGATCATAATGAGATATTTACATTGATTACATAAATTTATAGTACTTATATATTACATTTTTCATGGATAACTACATGGCCATTATCACATGCTTTACGCTAACCATTGTGTGTGTGTTATACTTGCGTGTGCATGTATATGCTTGTGTATAGTACCTTAGCCTAACCTTGACTTAATATCATGGTCAAGTATCAATTGGGATTGGATCCATTAATTGAGATGATTTATATTATTGATATCATGCTTTATTTCATGTACCCTTTGATCACAGAAAAGAGATATATGTTTATAACTATGATAATAAGCACTTGATTATTGTATTTGTATTTCTATCTCTTTATACCATAGAAGTACTATAATGAGTTTGGCTTGTGTGTAGTAAATAGGGGTTGTTGAATGAATCCTAATCTTATTTATATACCGATGATGAGATGAGTTGGTAAGGGTTTGCGTTGAGTCCATTGAGTTATAATCAGAGTTGATGTGGTGCAAGCAAGAGTTTTGACTGTGTACATCCATAAGCGAGCATGGATCTTGGGAGTGGTATAGATGATGATGGTCACCCTATATATAGTTGGTTTACATGTCACATTGGCCACATGGTCACTTGACACCTTAGGTTTGATTGGCACAAATATAAGTGAATACATTATGTTAAATGTGGATGATAATCCATGGATAATGAGAATGGGGAATAAAAACAAATAGAACCAAAGGCTTTATGGTCACTTTTGTAAAAAATTGACATGGTGGATAGAGGCCACATATACTTATAAATTATAATGTGATTGTAAATTTTATTGTGACCACCAAGGAGGTAGACACACGTCACATAGTGGAAACCATGGTGGAAAAATATTCAACAACAAATAAAAGAAAGTGAAGACCACATAATATAATTATGAGGAACAAATAAGAAGCCATTATTCAAATGGTAGCCAATGAGGATGAACACCTTACAATGATCTGATAGAAAATAAGTCATAGTGGTTGGCAAGTCTTTAAGATGCAATTGAACTATGAATAACAAATAAAAAGAGACTATGATAAGCAAAGTCAGTTAACCAAAAAACCTACCAAGAAGTCAATGGAAAAGGGAAATAAATGACCACAAGTAATCTTCAAGCTAGAACAACCCAGGTTCACCATTCCTCAATTCAATATTACTTGACCAAATGATAGGGGTGGTTCAAAAATTAAGGGCCAAAAAGACTTTCTCAAGAGGAAGAAATAAGTTATATATATAATGTTAGGTTGTGGAGCTAAAAGCTTCACCAGGATGCGAACAGGAGAAGTCACGGAGCTTGCAAAGGTTGCAGAGAGTTGCAGA
This sequence comes from Torreya grandis, assembly GCA_037957365.1. NCBI lineage: Eukaryota > Viridiplantae > Streptophyta > Pinopsida > Cupressales > Taxaceae > Torreya > Torreya grandis. The sequence continues at coordinate 3,270,864 of JARHVA010000202.1, read as the reverse complement.
ATCAGTTGCAGGGCAACCGACGTCGATCAGATAACAACGAAGAACCAATCGACGTTGATTACCAGTCGGCTGACATCGGTCATGGAGGAGCCGACGTCGGCAGCCTGTGCGTGAACATGCAGTTTGCATGTTGATTCTGGAGAGTCTATTTTTGGACTGCTAGTTTGCATGTTAGAGGCTAGTCGTAGTCTTGAGTTGCACGTCTAATTATTGTAATTAAGATAGTCTAATTATTGTAAGCATGAGATCTATATATGGACTCATGGGTTCTATTGTAAACTGGTAACTAGAGAGTAAGAGAGCAATAAGCTCCTTCTGAGAGAGGAGAGCAATGGTGTGTTCCTCCTAGTGCCGCAGTACCAAGGTGGATACTGGATTGGAGAATCAGCAGGGTTCTTCATATTTGTATGATCTTAGTCAGCAGGTGAACATGGCTTCTTTTGGAGATCTACAATGGTGAGTAAGGTCTAGTGATTTGCAGGTAGCAGCAGAGAGCAGGAGATCTACTTGGAGTACGGTTGTGTACTTGGTGTACTGGCAGCGTGTTACTAACTGGTTGGAGAGGTGAACATCAATTCTGTATTGGAGTTGATTGTTGGGACCGAGAGAGAGAGGGAAGAAGGTCTTGAGGTGTGGCAAGCCTTTGAGGTGGAAGAAGAAGTGGCATCTTCTTTATTGTATATTCTTCTGAGTGATTATTAATACAATTGTGTATTGTCTCTCATATTCCTGTATTGTTTCATATTTCTAGTTACCTATTGATTCTGGTTAAATTTTGTGTTTAGTTGCTAATACAGGAAGTAATCATATGTGCTCTATTGGTGGAGCAAGATCCTGACAAGTGGTATCAGAGCATGTTTATTGTTCTAGGTTCCTAACAATTGGTATCAGAGCTTTTGTTTGGGTTGACTAACAGGTGGTTCAGATCTGGTAGTGTTTTTTGATTACAGGTCACTCACAGGGGTTTTAGATTGAGTGGGAGTATAGCAATGGCAGAAGATAGTAAGCTACGAATGGAGAAACTGAATAGCACGAATGGTCTGATTGATGGAAAGAAAGAGTAGGTAAAAAGAGATTGTTGGTCGGTAGAAGATCAGCATGTAGAAGCAGATGTTGCAGGGGTCGTTGCACAGGTTGCTCTAGATAAAGTAGAATCTTTATTTACAGATTCTTTTGCCTCTTTCCATGCAACCCGAAATACAGCATCTTTTCATGGGTATGTCTTTGGAGACTTTGGAGAGGTTTATTTATGGGTTGGAGAGCCTTGTCAGATTATTGATGAAGGAGAAGTGAAGCTAAAATTGCAGACGGATGACACACAATGGTTGAAGGAAGCCATGCAGGTACCAGTCTTGGAGATAAGTCTAATTTTTTCAAGAAATTTGGGTGATGGGAGATGCACTGTAACTCTCACAATGGATGCACTTGAATTAGATGGTGGTAGGAAAGTAGGTATCCTTTATCTATCTACTTATATTACTGATTCACCTTTTGTTGCAGAGATGTGGCTTCATGGGCTTGGTCACATATGTAGGAGGGGAATGCAGGTTCTCAAGCGGAAGACAGATGTTTTTGACAAGCTAAAGAACTGGAAAGCCTTGGTGTTCATGGAGGAGATGACGGACAGAGATCAGGCGAGGGAATTGAATTATTCTGAGCAGGGCTGTGTTGATTTGAACAAGATTTTGATCCATGGAGAGCTCGCGGGTAAAAATTTATCACTCACAGATGAACACAGGTACCGACGTCGGTCATACAGTAACCGACGTCGGCAGAGGGAAGACCGATGTCGGTCATGAAGGAACCGACGTCGGCAGGAGGGATACCGGCGTCGGCCAGGGAGACAACGTCGGCAGTCAGGGTCAGTGCAGGGAACCGACATCGGTCGGGAGCAGACTGGGAGATGGCCGAGATCGGTCACTGGAACGGATATTGGGCGGACAGCAAGCTGTCAACAGGTCTCAAACGCTCATATTGAGGTCAGAAAGGGTAAGTGGACCTCATATTCATTGTTCACCTTCTTTATATTGCTCATTGATGGTCAAGAACCAGGAAGATGGAAGAGGTAATGCAGGTAGAATCCAGATACAGTGGGAGCTTGGCATGGATGAGGAGTGTGAGTCCTTGGAGAAAAAACCAAACAGGTATTTGTTGGTAGAGTTGTCAGCTAGAAATAAGCACTGAGAGACGAAATGGATTCCCAAGTAAAGAAGAGAGTGGATGGATAAGTGAGACAGAAGGCCAAGGTATATGGTCTTGAGGAAGCTGCAGGTATAGAGATGACAGGTGGTACCAGGGAGATGACAAAACAGAGCTTTTGTCAATGTCAGTATAACTATTGTTTTTATCTTACCAGGTAGATGATGGTCGCAACATTATCTTGTTACTGTATGTGGAGGATGAGGTTGGAGCAGGTTTGTACATACAGGTTTTTTGCTGAGCTAAAGGTAAGGTTAATTCAGAGGTATGTCAGGAAGAATTTGAAGAAGTGAAATTCTTTGGCATAAGAGACATAGAGATTTTATCTCCAGTGGGAGCTGATGTGAAGACGGTGTTGGCGGGGTTCATGATGCAGGATGCAGAATCAGAAAGCACACCAAGGGCTGGACAGTTCAAGCTGAGCTTAGAACAGGGTTCGAAATCACATGAGGTCTAGAGTAGCCCTGAGCAATGGGGGTTATCAGAAAGTATGGAGCCAATTCGGGGAAGGAGTACTGGAGGGCAGTTCAGTGGATTCTCAGGTATTTGAGAGGGATCAGCAGTAGGGATTCTTGTTATGCAGGGTCAAGGTCTTCACTACATGGATATGTAGGTTCGGATATGGCAGGTTACTTGAATGACAGGTATAGCATCACAGGTTGTGTGGTGGTTGGTCTTCAGGATTGATCTTGAAGAGGGATACAAGCCAGGGAATAATTTAGACGGTGTACAAGTACAGGTACAGGTGCAGCTGTTTATCTCCAAGTGGGAGATTGTTAGGTTGTAGAGCTAAAAGCTTCACCAGGATGCGAACAGGAGAAGTCACGGAGCTTGCGAAGGTTGCGGAGAGTTGCAGAATCAGTTGCAGGGCAATCGACGTCGGTCTGATCAGCCGACATCGGTCAGATAACAACGAAGAACCAATCGGTGTCGGTTACCAGTCGGCCGACATCGATCATGGAGGAGCTGACGTCGGCAGCCTGTGCGTGAACATGCAGTTTGCATGTTGATTCTGGAGAGTCTATTTTTGGACTGCTAGTTTGCATGTTAGAGGCTAGTCATAGTCTTGAGTTGCACGTCTAATTATTGTAAGCATGAGATCTATATATGGACTCATGGGTTGTATTGTAAACTGGTAACTAGAGAGTAAGAGAGCAATAAGCTCCTTCTGAGAGAGGAAAGCAATGGTGTGTTCCTCCTAGTGCCACAGTACCAAGGTGGGTACTGGATTGGAGAATCAGCAGGGTTCTTCATATTTGTATGATCTTAGTCAGCAGGTGAGCATGGCTTCTTTTGGAGATCTACAATGGTGAGTAAGGTCTAGTGATTTGCAGGTAGCAATAGAGAGCAGGAGATCTACTTGGAGTACAGTTGTGTACTTGGTGTACTGGCAGCGTGTTACTGACTGGTTGGAGAGGTGAACATCAATTCTGTATTGGAGTTGATTGTTGGGACCAAGAGAGAGAGGGAAGAAGGTCTTGAGGTGTGGCGAGCCTTTGAGGTGGAAGAAGAAGTGGCATCTTCTTTATTGTATATTCTTCTGAGTGATTATTAATACAATTGTGTATTGTCTCTCATATTCCTGTGTTGTTTCATATTTCTAGTTACCTATTGATTCTGGTTAAAGTTCGTGTTTAGTTGCTAATACAAGAAGTAATCATATGTGCTCTATTGGTGGAGCAAGATCCTGGCAAGTGGTATCAGAGCATGTTTATTGTTCTAGGTCCCTGACATATAAGGCAACCCATTGAAGAAGGGTTTCAATATATTTATAATGGGTTCAAAAGGTGGTTGCCCTTTATCTTGTTCAAAGTTTCAATTGACCAGATCTTTGAATATGATGAGAATAGTTTGGACCCCCATCGTTTATGGGTGTTGATTTATGAAATAAATAGAAGTGAAATATTTATATGTTCACACAACGAGGATAGTGAATGAGTGTATGTTAACACATCTAATGCTCAATTGAGCCAAGCATTAACATTGTGAATATATCTTTAATGGTAACAAAGTGTTAAACGGGGAAAAAAATTGTTAGGATTCCTTAGTTTTACCTTATGGACTCTATGTAAATGCTTTGAGGGTGGTTAGGTGGAACATGACACTAAATACATCTCTTCATCTGGTATCTCTTCTGATCATGTGAAGCAGTCAAACAACCAAACAAATGAACTACCTTAATTAGGTGCATACATTATAAGCTTTAGTATTCTAGTCCATTCCATTTAAAAGTAAAATGTTGTGAGTGAATCACTAAATATGGGAAATTGATAGTGACAATATTATGACACTGGGATGTTGTACCATTTCATCTTGATTGCTTGGATAACATAGAATTCTTGGGAAATGATTAATAAATATGTATTTCATTTAATATTAGAGGTTACAATGATTGTTGTTTACAAATGAATTAGGGAGAATACTCAAGTGGCACAAGCCTATGGAGTACATAATGGTGTAGATCCTTCCATAAACAGGGTTGGAATGAATCTACACCACATAAATGCGCCAATTTAGACATTTCAAATTTTCAACAGATTCCTTACAAAATGGATGTATGTGCTAATGAATGGAACATAGTTAATCTTTGAAGACTCATTTGCCTTAAGTTATAAGTTCATAGTAATATATTCATTCTAGGGAATCGATGATATGCTTAATCTTGTCACGTGGTTGGAGATCCCGCCATTCAAATTCATGCAATAATCACCTTATACTTAGACATTGTGACCACTATATTACATCCATGAGTCTAAGAAATCGTAATCATGATAAGTGTCACCATCTAACAAGCTTATACCTACACCCTTCTCAGAAAGAATTTTGGTGAGGTCATTTGTATTCTTTGCACAAAGCCATGGCTTTATTAAAAACAATTAGATATGAGAATGACCTTTAAATCGTAGCATTAAACGAATCGTTTAATTAATTATGTAGCCACATACCTTACCTTAGACTTTATTTACATTGGGTTGTCAGGGAATACTTAATGTGATTGGGTCACGTGTCAAACACGTGCAATGGCACCGCCATGGATTACCTGGCAAAACTCAAGTTAATTCCTTGCAATACGCTCAAGGACATGTGATGGCCACCTGTGTAAGTAATGAGTGAAGGACACTTGAGGCCATGTCGACACTTGGCAGCCACGTGTATGTGTATCTCCGTGATCGCTGGTGGACTCTAAGTAGTATGTGGATTTGTGATTATATGGATTTTGGCTTATATTTTCAGATTACGTTAGTGAGGAAGTCACGTAAAGATAATTCTCGCACATTAATTTTAGAAGCCATGCAGAGTACTTAATACGTGTGATTAAGTATAAGAAAATTGATTGATTATTCACAAGTAAATACCCATAATAGTTTGGAGGGATCTTTTGGAGATAATAATTAGAGGATATGATCACAATATTTGGGGAGATGTATGTATAAAAGGTTCAATCAAAGCAATATAAGTATTCATTTAGAATGGTGAAACACCATTGTATGTAGTTCCATTTTGAAACATGCATTTTTGTGAGGAAGTGTGAATTCCCTCGATGGCCATGTGTTATAAATGATGGCATTCATTTGATGATTGTGTAAAATTACAATGCTTAGTCTATACAACATAAGTCTACACTTGGTTCATTGAACTTAAAAAATATCTTAACACTTATAAAAAAGGTATATATTAACACATTTAGACTTTTACTCACTTGTTAGCTAGTCATACATAGAAAATAGACCCTGATTCATATCTAGGATAGACTCGTGTATTGTATAAGTCTATTTATAATTTTTTGTTGATCATGCACCTTTAACTTTGCTTTTACACATTTCTAAATTCAATTAGTGCGAGCACACACACACAAGATTTTGTCAAACCATTTTAGTGGATGAGAATAAGAGCAGAACATAGAGAAGACACATCAAATCTGCATCAAATGTCAAGCCTAGAATCAAGCATTAAATACTTCATACTTACGATAATGTCATTCTATCTTTATCTCTAATTATTTCCTTTATTCCAAGATGGGGTATTAGACTACAATAGTTGCATTATCACTTCTAGGGAAGAGGAGGTTCAAAATCTTAACTCGATTTGTTTCGTCTTCACGTTCAAAAAATTATGTGGAGGTCTAATCCCATGCATGTAAGATAAATAGTTTTAAATGCCACCTTAATAGTTGAAGGACTCCGTTGCTTATATATATATATATATATATATATATATATATATATATATATATATATAATGTCAAGCTAGGTTAAGGAGAAGATTATTCTGTTATACATATTCTACTTAATATACTTACAAAGCAAAGACAAAGGCGTAATAATAATGAGAAAATGCATATGTGATTAGAAAACTAGTATCTTAAAACCCTATTAGGACAGACACAACCATAGGGAAATAGACAAGGCCATAATGGGACTATCACAACTAGGTAGTTATAGGACACACTTGCACAATGCACAAGTTTATCCAAGACCAACGTATAATTTATAGATTTCAGAAGCAAGTGGCATACAATCAATATAATTAGTTTATAGGCTCAAATTTATAAAACAACAAACTAGTGTGATCATTCCTTATCCCTTTGTCGTTACATTGGTTAGTCTAGTTTCATTATGGCACTTGGACTTGTTTCTCTTTATAGCCTATTAGATATATCTGAATTCTATATTTTCATACATGTATGCTTAAATATATTAATTGTAACTTATTTATTCCTTATTTTGTATAAAAAATAATTAGGGTAAACAATTTCCTCATATAGTTTTGGTAATAATCTCAATATAAACTCCATGAGTAATCATTACCCTAATTTTAATTATATTATATTAATATATGTGAATCCCTTTGAATTATATTGGTGTATTTTTATTCAAAATTATATAGATAATATGCCCTCTAATGTAAAATGTTTTTTATGTGTACTAAAAAAACTTATATATAAAGAATATATTTTATTTTATTTTTGATTAAAGGATAAACATCTCAAATATTAGAACTTTGAAATCTATTGGAATCAGGGGCATGAATAATCAATTTGCTTCATCTTAGTTTCAAGGATAAAGGGGTATCCATTCCATCAAATTCACTCAGATCTTGAAACAAGCCTCAATATTTTTGTATCTCCTAGAAGTTGTACCTTAGTGTTTGGTGTGCAAACCCACTTTACCACCATTTGCACCAATTAAATTATAAACCTTTTCATAATTTTATATTTTTTAATACACTATAAGTGATAAAAATTTGTAAATTTTAATATTAAAAATAAATGTATAATGAATATTGATATAGAAATATATTTAAAGATTTGCTAAATGGTAGATCATTTAAAACATTTTGTTTCACTAACAACATTATTTCATAAAATCAAAACTTAAAATATTTAGGTCAATTGAAACCATCCTTAGTCCCTTCGCAAACTGGCAAGCCCAATGTGGTGGATAAAAATTATGGTTGGACTATGGTTACCAATAAAAAATCGTTATCGATCCCAAACCCTCCCCCACTATTTTCCTCTCAATTTGTAACTATGGTCTCCCTAGAAGTCCCAACTCTTCTCCCTCATGTGTTAAAAACCAAAAGGCTCAACAATGTTATGTTTCTCACATTTCACATCTTAAATTAAACTCTTCTCCCATTGGGATATCCTCTACAAGTGGATCTTATTTAGGTAGTCGCGCAACCCACCCCATGGTGGTGGCAACTCTCCTCGAGAAGATAATGGGGCTAAATGCCACTCTATTTTGCTTGGGGATTTCATTCTTCTAAACTAGCATAATATTTTCTCAGCCCTTGAAGATATAGAGGATGGACAAAAAGATCTCTATATGGATGACATTTCCTAATGAATTTTCTCTCCTAGACTGTTTGAGTTCTCATAGAGTCATCTCATAAATTATCTTTGATAATTATTTTCCAACATATGGGTTCCTTAGATTTTGTTTGCCTACAAGGAGTTAAGGTATTTGGGTTTTTTCTACATACCACTCTAAAATGTGTTTGTCTTGATGCCACCCAATTCTCCACTTTGCATGAGGAGGGACATGGCATCGCCAACATCTTGGCGTCATCTAAATTTTCTTCCTTAATTATCACCATGAGAGAAGACCTATCGCACTAAGATATTTGGTTACTTCAAGATATTGATGGCCATTCATTAAGAGCTCTCAAAATTTATGCTCCAAATGATGGCCCCGACAATTCTTTATGCCAATATCTATCTTATAATTTACCCCTTGCCATGTGGCTTGTGTATGGGGATTTTAATATGGTTGAAATCCCCAAAGATAAAGTTAGTGATTTTACCATGGGATCTTGCATGGGAGAATGTGAAACATGGTATCGGTTTTAGAATATGTTGGTTCTCATTGACCCTCTCCTCCAAATACACTCATTCAATACCATGACTTGCCCTACATCATACTAGTGTTGATCGAGTGCTTAAAAGGTTAGACTGTTGAATACATTCAAATAAAAATATATTTTCCTTTTCAAACACCAATGGCCATCCTATCACCATACATTATGAATACATTCTCTCAGACCACACACCCATATCTTGTAGAGTGGAATAGATTACAAACCAATTCAAAGTGCCACGTAATATTTTCATCCTTACCACCTCCCTCTTGAGCCAAGAGGGCACCATCTGTCTCATTGCCCAAATTTGAAACCTAACAACTTGGCCCCCTTATGCTGCCAACTAGATTGATTGGGGGAATAAGGCCATTATGTGCACCACCACCATTCTCCACCAGTACGGGATGCAAATTTATCATGTTAGAAAGTGAAGTGATGAGTTTGTGTTTAAGGAATTTTAGAGAGTGTCTTTGCTGCTTGAACACAAATCCTTTGATCATCATCTACAAAATTTGGACACTTATATCAAACACCAAATCAAAGTCGTAGAAAGTCATGCTACCAAAGGGGCACAACTTCATGCTCCCTTGTATTGACTCAAAATTGGAGACAAGGCTTTGAAGGAATTTACCAAATCCCTTAGGGATAAATAATATTGTGATCATATCAAGGCTATTAAGTCAGCCCAAGTGAGACTCGCATCTCTTCAGAACATCTCATCTAATTTTATGGACCACTATAAATTAGTGTTTCAAGGCCAGGAGGAAATAATGGAGAGAACTTAGGCCCTACATTATTACTTTGATGTGGATCCCCACAAGATAAAACTTATAGACCAAAGGATTTGTAATGTGACTTTGAGTATTCAAGAACTCACATAGGCTCTTTACTGTATGAGTAATGATAAAGATCTAGGCCTTGATGGTTTTCCTTGAGAAATATATAAAGCCACATGGGAACTCATTGGGCCCAACTTGCTTCATGTTTACAAAGAAGCCTTGAAAAATAAATCTTTGGGTACCATTATCAATCAAGGTAATATTAAATTCATACCTAAATCTAATGACTTGTATCTTAACATTAGTTGGTGTCCTCTCACTTTTTTGAATGTGTCTTATAAGGTCCTTCCCAAAGCTCTTGCTAGTCGTCTTTATGTCATTCTTCCTATTATTGTTAAACTAGGGCAAACTTGATTTATGAAAAGTAGGTATATTCATGATAATATTATTGATATATGGGAGGGCATGGAATGGGCTAGGAATTATCATTAGATAACCTTTATTTATTTTTTTAATATGCTTACAATAGGATTGAATGGCCTTTCATCATAGCCATGTTTCCAGCTCTTGGTTTTTGCCATTTCTTTATTTCAATAGTCCAAAACCTTTTTGGAAGATGCCTTCACTTGTCTCACTATTAATGACATCAAATTTGACACTATTTTACTCCAACGCTCCATCTACCAAGGTTTCCCTCTTGCCTCAACTTTATATGTTTTGTCTCTAGAAGCTCTTGGTTATCTTCTAGCTCATAAGGTTGAGTGGTTAGGGTATTATTCTTCCTCACCGATCCTATTAGCTCATTAATGGACATTTTATTAATGACACTTTTCTTACTCTTGAAGAGTAGGAAAAGACCTTCATATAAGCCATGAAGTGTCTTGACATTTTTTGCCTAACTTCTAGTTTTAATTCACAATGGAGCAAAACCCAATGTTTCAGACAGAGCATGATGCCAATGCCAAATTGGATTTTCCAATATAAGTGAAAATGGATCATTAAAGGAGAAAATTTTCAATTTTTTTGGCATTCTATTTGACTTTGATAGTTCTCATGTTGAGTTGTGGAAATATGTCATAAACCGAGTTGAAAAGGTGGAATATTGGGTTACCAAACCACTTTCTTTGGGAGGGAAATTATAAGTGTGGACAAAAATATTGGCCACTACTCATGTCTATTAATGTTATTTCTAGGCTCCCTCTAAATACTCCTTTGACAAGCTAGATAAAATTCTCAAGGATTTTATTTGGTCTAATCCCAAATAAACAAGGGGGTTTCATAGACTTGCCTAGGATATTTGCTACCTTCCTCGAGATAAAGGAGGTATGGGTAATATCGATATTCATAGATAGAGTATTGAATTATGTGCTAAGTGGGTATTTAGATCCATTGAAGGCAATGAATCTTGTAAATTTATACTATGACATTGTATTTCTTCTAGATCTCCTTATGATAAATACAGTTGGAAAAATATTGTTTCCATACCCTTCTTATTACCTCTACTCCTATCAAAATTGAAGGCTCTTTTGTGGAAAAAAGCATATGGAAGGATTTTAAGGCTATGAATCCCCATTTGAGGTGTATTGGTGATGGTTTTTATGATGGTATCTCCTTTAGTGATCACAATATTTGGTGGTCTCCCATTATGACCAATATAATGATCACAATATTTGGTGGTCTCCCATTATGACCAATACAATGATCAGAATATTTGGTGGTCTCCAATTATGACCAATACTAGTGTTTTATTAGTAGAATTGCCTAGTATAAAATCATTAAGGCTCTTCAAAAAAGGAATTCACACCATAAGGGATTTGGTCTTTGCCAAGGATTGGGATCCTTGGCCTAATTTGAAAGCAAAATTCAATTTAAACAATGCAAACTTACCTACTATTCTCCCAATTTAATAAATAATGCCAAATGTTATGTCGTACAAACTGGGTCTGTAATTGCCATGCTCATGGTGGAAGGAATGAAAGTGGATTTATGTTACCCACTTAAAAAATTACTCTCCAAGTCTCCTCTATCAAGTAATGATACCTTTCTCTTACACTCTTGGCAAGCTTAATAGACACTGAAGTCTTAATTGATCCCCTAAGAGTTGTCTTGCCCAACTTGACCAAATGTGGAAGGCTAATCTTGAACCCAAGTTGACCCACTTCCACTAATGCTTAGTTTTTTATAGTATTTTGATTAGAGAGTGTATCTCCCACATTAGAATTTCTCAACCCAAATGCCTCACCTTGAAATGCCCAAAATATTTCAAACATACCTTTTGGTCATGTCCCAAAGCCCAATCTACTTGGTAATGGATTAATAACCTTTTATATCCTTACCACCTGGAGCTCTTCTCATGGCGTCTCACCCTCATTGGTGATTCAAATAATTGACCTAATTCTATTATTTTTAAAGAGTTTTGTGATTCTTGTCCAATCACGAAAAGCCACAAATAATGACGTGTTTAATAATGAATATTTTTATTGCCTTTTTTCTATTAATGAAAAGGTTGATGTGATCTTTTCAGCCTACATATAGATACACATCCAAACAGAGAAGGTTTCCATGGAGGTACACCATTTGTAGGATCTACTAGATCACTATTTAACCCTAAAATGAAATGTGTGTTGTTTTCACTTTAATCTTACGGTTAATAATATATAAATGAAATGGCACAAGGGTGATAATCAAATCTATAGCAGGCTAATTAAATTCTAAACTGAGATATAAGCATACATTAAATTTATTATGATGATATAGTCTAAATATGGAAAGTACAACTAAGATATATATATATATATATATATATATATATATATATATATATATATATGACAAAGAATATTAGTACTTAGCTTATTCTAATGCTAATGCGATTCTAGATTTGGAACATGTTAAAAATAGGAGGGAAGATAGTTTTGAAATAATTATCAGATTTTGGATTTGGTGCCTTTGGATATCTGGATAGTTGTGTTATCCTTGGATGATTACATCGATGTTATTGTCTGAGTTTGATGATAGTGTCCTATATGGAATATCTAGTGAAATAGGTTGAGACCACCTAGATGCTTCTAGGTTTGGATTCACTTTCATTCTGGTGCATTCAGATTTAGGTTATTTAAAGTCACTCCTTGTTTAATGGCAAAAACTTATCTTTCCATCTTCAATGTGACCTTGGAGAAAAATGGGTTAGTGGGCACATGGTCTTGAGCTAACCCCAATGACCTCATTGTTAAAGGGAGTAGATGACATATCTAATACTTCAGAAAAGGGCCTCATACTCATTAGTTCTCCTCTATGTGTTGGATTTTGCATGAATAATCTAATGTGTGTAAAACAAGTACAATAGTGACCTAGCATGTAACTTGGAAAATCAAGCTCTTGGGATGCTACTTAAAAAATTCAGACTTGTAGATGTGCAGTCCCTATGAATGGATTCAAAAAAGAATAAATAGGGAAACTTTACTCAAATGAATGCTCTTTGGTCTGAATACTAAGTGTAGCTAGGTGAAGAATGAATGAGGGTTGATATTATATTTATATCAATCCCTTTAGATTAATAAATCACATTAAATCACTTAGGCTGGCTATTAGAATACATTTCATTTACAAATTGGATGACTTTAGGGCACTAGAAACTTGCATTAGGGTAGGATAACAACATTGATTCAATTGTTTATTCTGAATGTTAGTGTCCAGGGAGTAGTAAAACAAGTATAGGCTCAAAACTTGAAGAGGTGTAATATAAGTATATTTTAAGCATTCTATGCAAGATAGAATGTGTATCTAGGTGAGGAATGGATGAGGGTCGATCTTGTATTTATATCAATCCATTTAGAGTAATAACTCACATTAAATCACTTAGACTAACTATTGGAATACATTTTATTTAAAAATTAGATGACTTTAGGGCACTGGACATTTGCATTAAGGTAGGACAATAACATTGATTCTACTATTTATTTTGAATGTTAGTGTCTAAGGAGTAGTAAAACAAGTACAAACTCATAACTTGAAGAGGTGTAAGATAAGTATATTTTAAGCATTCTAGGCAAGATAAAATGTTTATGTCATCAATATAAGATTGATAAGACTAAGAGATAGGCTAAGGGGCACAAGATAGAGCAGATGTGAGGCTTATAAAAGTAAGGAGAGTGTAGAACTAAGAGGAATAGCCAAGATCTGAGTTTTATAGGTGTACAAGACTGAGGTACTGCATAATCACAAAATATCTACATACCACCCCTCCTCCCCTCCCCTCGCTTCATCCAGTAATGAAATTTATAGTTTAAAAAAAAGGAATAAGTACCTGGGTGTGTATGCACACCTTGTATTTGCTTAGAGTTAAATTTGAGTGCTTTGTTGGTGATTGGCCTATAACCAAGAGCATGTTACAATATAAAATCAATACATATAATACAGGTTAAAATTACTTGAAGTAGATTGAAATGAAAGGGTAAGGTTTAGGAGTACACATGTGTCTTTGTAACCACCTTGACTATTGGCAAGTTATTTTACAAAATATATATCATTGTAAGGTCTGAAACTAAGACTAGGATAAATATATATAAATCTTTAAAGTGAATATATCCACACACACACACACACACAGAGAGAGAGAGAGAGAGAGAGAGAGAGAGAGAGAGAGAGAGAGAGAGAGAGAGAGAGAGAGAGAGAGAGAGAGAGAGAGAGAGAGAGAGAGAGGCACATGCCCCCAACTTTGGGGCAAAAGTGAGTTACCACCTGGAAGTTGAGATTAGCTCAACTATGCAACCCAATGATACTTTAACCTAGTGAGGTTGGATGATTAAGTCCAACCTGAAAACTTGGCATGATTGAGTGATTTTATCACCTCAAACATACCAAAAGGTAAACTAACTACTACAATAGATTGGCTTAATATGGTCTGTAAAAATATGTGGGGTATCAATACGTGCAATGGTTTTGGAAATTGAAATTGATTTGGATTTTTTAAAATTAGGCACATGTTTCATATCATATGCACCTTAGATATGTCTCATGCTTAAATTATGTATAACAATGATACCCAATGTATAGAATTCTACCACAATTGTGAATTTGAATCATATAACTGTGTGCTTTGGACAATTCAAATAACTGTGTAAGTGTGGAGGACATGATTCCAAAGCATGTCCCACTATATATGGAAAAATCTAAAAATTGATATAAGCACTAATGTGGAGGACATGTTTCCAAAACATGCCCCCACTCTAAACTAGAGATGTTGAATAATGAATAGGTGTAGAGAACATGCTTCTAATGCATGCCCCCATTGAATATGTAAACTGATATAAGTACCATATAATGAATAAATGTGGAGAACATGCTTCCCAATCATGCCCCCATTAAATCTAAAAATTGTGAATGTTTGTAAGCCATGCCCATATGCCATGCCCCCACTAAATTTGCAAATTGATATAAGTACTAAATACTAAATGAGTGTGGAGAACATGCTTCCAAATTATGCCCCCATCGAATCTGAGAACTGTGCCAAGTGTAATATTTATTCTTAAGTTTTTTTGTTATTAAAACTAAAGAGCATGTTTTTTTTACTCGATTTTATAAATGGTGCTAAAAAATATTCAAAGCATTTTCATAGTTTTAAAATTAGAAACTATATAATAAGGTCTGCCAAAATATCTTAACCATATCCATAATTAACCTTTCAAATAATTTTTTAATTTCAAGTACAAACCATGCCAAGCAAAATATAATTATTACCTTAAGCTTATTGTGTCCTAAGTGGTCCTTATCACATACACACACACACATAGTGATTCCAAACTAACCAATACATGCTTGTATAATTTCTTAGCAAATCAGAACCATATATGCATAGTAACTATGACAAATATGTGTCCCAAAATAGGACCGAATATAATTTATAAGGTGATTAAAAACACATGTATAAGAAATTATATAAAATCAAGACTCTTTGACCTATGTATATTTTCACAAAAATAGCCATTTTCAAAATTAAAAATACCTACTTATAGCCTTTTGGCTATAAATAGCCTCAAAAATTTTCCCTGACTAAAAAGGAAGGTTTTGATATGAGGTTCCCTAACCTATACAATGGGGTAGAAACATATGGTATTAAATCTCAAATGAAACACCTCTTCCAATTGTGAACATGGAATCATCAGCAAAAATTTAGCAACCCAATGGCCCTTAAGACTGACCCCACTAGAATCTAAAAAACTCTTTTGAAACCAGGGCTAAGAATCGAACAAAAGGGTTTTAACAGGTATCAAAACCTGATACAACTCAACACCCAAATCCAATCTAGAATTTAGTCTACTCAAGAATAAACCAAGCTAAATCAAGCCTTTCCCAAATGAATTCCTCAGCGACCAAACATCATCATGAAATAACACAGTTGCCTACAAGATTCAAACCATCATGAATTAAGCTCACCATAATATAAATATTTCTAAAACCTTGAGCTTTGGCAAAGAAAAAGATAATTGCACATCATCATCCGTCCTCCTGGGAAAATGATTGAAACGAAACTACCAACATGAAAAAAACTCACAATTGATGGATCTTTAAGTGCTTTAAGCTCTATTGAAGACAAAACAAACCCAACCATCCGAACAGATAGACAAAGACGTGAAACAAGCTCTTAAAAATCAAACTTGGACACACTTGATACCTGAATCTTCTACTTCATATTTTCCTGCCTAACAAGACATTCATAAAATATATTACAAATCTTCCTCACTTTCTCCCTTTCTCCCCCCACGATAAAGGGGAGGGAGGAGCAAACAAGGATAGAAACCTGACCTCCAAAACACTCAACCAAAAACAACAACAAACATGAATCAAGGTCCCCCCAAGATAAAACATGGACTAACCTTGAGCTTCAAGAATGACCAACATAACTTTGAAATAACAATGGTCCCCATGTGAACCAACCAAACTACCTACGAAAATCTGTAAATCCTTCATGAAACTTCCACTCAGCCACTCTACATACCAATATCCACTCTTATTCCTCATATTTGACTTGAAAATTCTATTTAAGGGATGCAAAACATCCGCTCTGGTTTTTCTTGCCCAAAAAGAAACTTAAAAAACCAACCTATGTTTCATCCTTCCTTCCTCCCTCCAAGATAAAACAATAACAATCCTAAAAAAAGCTCCCCTGAAAATAAGACATGGACAAACCTTGATCTTCATGGATAAGCAACACATCCCCATGAGAACTAGCCAGGCTACCTTTGAAGATCCATAAATCCGTCACAAAACTTCCACTCAATTACTTTGCCTTCCCATATCCACTCAGGGTCCTCATAACTGACGTGAAACTTACACTTAAGGGATGCAAAACCTTCGCCTTGGTTTTTCCCGCCCAACATGAAATTCAAAAATCACTGTGTTTTCCTTCCTTCCTATAATATTACAATATTATATAAATTACTATCGTACTATATTGTTATATTATATTATAATAATAATTAATATATTTGATATATTTAATAATATATATTAGTATTATAATGAAAATACAATATATATAATAATATATAATATATTAATATAATAATAATATAGATATATATTAAATAAATGACTATATATATAACCATTATAATACTATTATATATTATTTTATATTTACATATTATCATATCTGTATATATATTATATATTTATATTAATTAATTATATATAATACATTAATAATATAGGTTTTGTAATTGTAATATTTTATCTCAAGGTTAGTGATATTACACTACTAATTGGAGTTGCACATTGGATGTGGAGCCCTGCCACAATCAAATCATCTCTCATGATGTCCTCACCCACCCTTGACAATAGAAAATGACCAATTAAAATGCCACCATGTTGTAAGTCGTGGACCTCTTTGTAATGAGTGCAAGTCATGTAAATTCACTAATTATCTTGAATACATCTTTGAGTGTATGATATGAGCCCTCCGGTGTTTGATATCCCTAGGATTACCCTGTTATTTGCCCTTACTATCATGACCTAGTTCACATTGAAATATTTCACTACTTGCATATTTTATATGGCATGCCCTTCCCCACCACTTTATCATTGTCGAGGTTCACCGTGAAACAAAATATCTCCTCCCCACATTATTTATTACCACGTTATATGAAAAAACACAAAATTCATTTACCATCATCACCTCCCTAAAAAATGTAAAATTATGATTGCTTAATACTTCATGCTCAAAAAATGAAATATGATCAACAATCTTGAATTTTGAGTGAATTACGACTGTCAATTTACACCGTTTCACTTTTTTTAAAATAAAAAATTACATTGGTATAACATGCACCTTTGACGTAAGTGTTAATTTAGTACTACACTTAGTATTGCACATAAGTGTTTTGATGAAGACGAACACAAATGCCATTTTAAATTAATTGAAAGGTTAGTTTAATTGTTCCCCCCCTCGGCTTTAATAACTAGCGTTGAACATAAATGTGATAAGTTACGAAATCTTTTTCTCCTCTCGAATACGACTTCATTTCTATTGAGAGATTTACTCGCAAAAGACGAATATAATACAACATTATAGTTAAAAATAAATTCAAATTCAACACTTTAGTTCTGTAATATTTATTATTATTATTAATTTATTTCTTATTTTTTATTTCACATTATAATTCTTATTTTTTCTCCAATCTTCAATTTTTATTTAAAATGTACTTTCACACCATCTATCTTTTTATTATATATATAAAACTAACAGACATTAGACATTGTAAAATATCATTATGAGATCATGTTAAAAATTTAGGATCTTTATGTTTTGTAAAGTTTCTTTCACCACCGAAGCATTTTGTTTTCCCACAAATGATGTGATAAGACATAAAAAGCTTAACATATATGATTGAGATGGAACATTTTGTTTTCCCACAAATGATGCGATACGACATAAAAAGCTTAACATATATAATTGAGATGGAGCATTTTGTTTTCCCACAAATGGTGTGATAAGACATAAATGTTTGGTAGCCACTTTGGTGGGGTATTAAAATCCAAATAATTGAAGAGGAGTGATTAGATAATTATTATTATGCGACGCCCTTCACACCGACCATGATAGGGAGGGAATTGTGATGATTGATTAATACACTCTCGGCTCCTATGCTTGCCAATAATATTTCCATGCTACTATACTACCTTTTATTTGTAGATAGATAAAAAAAGTAGCACATGGATTATTGAATGAGTCGGTCTCAAGCTTATTCATTTAAAACCAACGTCTTCAATGGTCCATTGATTGAATGCAATTCTTTTGTTTTACATGCAACGAAAGAGAGACTTATATACTCTCCTCTACTCGTGGCGTCCTCTGCATTGTCCGAAGTCTTTTCACTATCTCTAAAAACATTTTACGTGCAAAATTCAATAATCCATATTTTTGGTGGAGGTGATATTAGAAAACGAGGTTTGTTGCATTATACGATATAGTAATGTATTCTTTAAAGAGATATTTTATTTTATACTGAATTTGAGTAATGATAAAGTGGTGGGAAAGGGCAAGGATATAGAAAATATAAAAACATTAAAATATTTATAGGTACGTTGCATGGTGATGATGAGAGGCAATGACATGGTATTTCGGGGGATGGACTCGAAGAAGCAAGGGAAGATAAACGTACAAAGTTCAATGACATGTTACCCATGTCAATGCAATCAATAACTTCCATCAAATTGTTTCAATTACCCAATACATGATTTAAACATGGGTAATCTCAACGAAAACAATTCTTATATATCCAATGACTCATAAAATCGTAGAGAATGCACCACATAACATGAAAATACATGTATCTGTTCAGTAGAATATACAAGGGGAATCTTTCATTGATGAAGTATTTTCATTTTTCATCTAATTTATTTTAGAGCAATTTAATTAGGTCTTATATAATTAAAATAGTCAAAAATTTCATGTAATTAGTTTTAAACTCGTCTAAATTGGCATTTGGTACTTTAGTGGAAGCAACAAATTGTAGTAGCATATGTGACATGTTATTAAACTTTGCAGTATATTTGATCAAGTTCTTCGTGTCTATCACCTAGAGTATGTTGTCATTGTCTCTCACCAAAATCGTCTAGTGCACATTGAATATTTCACCACTTCATGTTTTTTAGGGCCTTGCCCTTCCCCACCACTTTGCCATTACGAAAGCTACACCGTGAAATAAAATGTCCCCTGTCTACATAGCTTATTGCCACATCATATGAAGGAACACACCATCTTATTTTCCAGTATCATATTCCCAAAAAATATCAAATTATTGTTATTGTATTTGATGTATAGAGATTCTAATGAATAGAAATTTCGAGGGAACAATTGGGTAAATGCACAAAGTTAGGGGGGCAAAAAGGGGCCTACCCATGAACATGTTTTTCTTGAAAAATTGAGGAATCTAAACTTTTATAGATAATTTGAGATGGCTACACTCAAAATTATAGGATGGTGTAAGAACATGAATTGTAGCATTTTGAATCTAGTTTCCAAAACTATATATATATATATAGTTTTGGAAACTAGATTCAAAATGCTACAATTCATGTTCTTACACCATCCTATAATTTTGAGTGTAGCCATCTCAAATTATCTATAAAAGTTTAGATTCCTCAATTTTTCAAGAAAAACATGTTCATGGGTAGGCCCCTTTTTGCCCCCCTAACTTTGTGCATTTACCCAATTGTTCCCTCGAAATTTCTATTCATTAGAATCTCTATACATCAAATACAATAACAAATATATATATATATATATATATATAAACAAGTAAGTATAACTAGATCAAACATCTAAAATTCGAATAAGAACTTTTATTTTTTTAGGAAAATAACATAGACAATTGACTGTGCAACCCCTCATTTTTTTAGCATTGTTTAAAACCATTTGATAAAACTTTAGATAAGATCATCTAATTTACGACCTATATTTTTTTTATAATTTTTAACCTTAAAAAAATAAAAACTAGTTTTTTTTTTAATGCGAGTAAAATTAGGCCTAGTTTGTAACAATATAATTATTTTTGCATTTAAATCAATGAAAAAAGGATACACAAATATATAAATGCATGTATATTTGTGGCATATAGTGGCCTAAAAAATATATAGTTATAAATCAACATAGATTGAAACCTTAAAATAATCCAAAAATTATAAAAATCATATATGCAAAAAAAAAGATACACAAACATATATAGGCATGTATATTTGCAGCGTATATTGCCCTAAAAAAGCTATAGTCAGAAATCAACATCGATTTGAAACCTTAAAATAGTCTAAAATTTATAAAAATCATATTTATAAAGGAGTGATAATCTGTGACCCAGATTTGAATGCACTAAAATAAAGGTGATAAAAAATCCAAAAGCATTTATGTGGTCACATCCTATTCTAGTAGGTATTTTGTATAAGACAACTGCATCTAATCAAGACACTAATATCGATGCAATCGTCCAAAGCTAGTGCAAGTATCTGGAGACACTAAATTTAAAATTTGGTGACTATTACAAAATATTCTCCTAGTCTGCGTCCTACTTGTTCTAGATCTAAATATGTATTAACATTAGAACCAATTAAGTATCTTATTTATTTTTCACTACCATATCTAACATAATTATACTTTTTATTTTTAGCATATCTTAGTATAGTAAATTCAATATATATTTTATTTGAGTTTTGTAATTAATTAGCCTACTACAGATCTATTTATCACTCTTGTGATTATTCATTTCTATATTCTTAACCCTAGATCCCCTTAATCTAAATTTTTAAGGTTAAACAATCATATATCATAACATATGATATATGATCACATAAGCATAATATATATAATATGTACATGTTATAACACATACATGTTATCATCTAAATAGACAAAAAGTCATTGTCCAGCTTTTATTTTAGGGTATTTTGAATATTTTGACCCTACAAACATTTTTTTGCATCATTTTGTGTTTTCCACGATGAAGACAAGAGGAATCAAATTATTTTTTGAGTCCCCACCATCAAAAGAAATCAAATTATTCTTTGGGTCCCAATCATCAAAAGGAATCAAATTGTTCTTTATCTAGTCATAGGTGATGAAGCTCGTTCAAAGTAGAGGAAGAGGTTAAAACACAAAACAATAGAGTAATTAGAAAATGTGAGAGAAAAATAAAAGGTACAAATGCAAGTATTTCACTCGAGATAAGGTGAAAACACTATCATTAATGAGCCAAATGTCATATATAATGATGAAATTGACAATAATAAATTGAATAATGATGATGAATATTTACCTAGAAGTCTAAATTATGTTGCAAGTCCACATTCAAAGTATAAAGTTTTTTATTTTTTTGATGATGAGTCTGTGCATGATGATTTACCCCCTATCAATGAAGACAATTTCATGGAAACATATAATGATGAAATTAATAATGAATAAAATGCCATCCCATAACTAAACAATGAAACTAATAATGAATATAATAGTAGTGAACATAACAATTTTGAAACACCCTCTCAAAAAATTCCACCATTAACAACACCTCCAAGGATTGTGCGTAGAAAAGTCAAGTACTTAATTGAAGTTGATGAAAATATTTTGAAATCAATATATAACAAAATATCTGACCACCATTCAAGAAGACTATTTAAAATAAATTAGGATAATTTATTTGATAGATTAGATTTTGATAGTCAAAAATATCAATTATTTATTTCATTGATGAAATTGATTAAGATGAAATCTACAATGTACACACTAGGACTAAAAACATCTAACATGGATGATGAAAACAAAAAAATGTTGAAAACATACATGATGCATATCATATTGTAGGCTTGAAATTGCACAACAAATATTGTAATGCTACTCAGCATATAATTACAACTTTTGCAGAAAGTGGTCAAATAGAGAAAAAATGATTGGTTTCAAAACCTAGCTGAACACTGGACATAAATAGAAAAATATTAATGAAATCAATTGGAAGACACCAAAGACTTAATGATGCTAATACCACCAACCTCTGGACATTCTATGGTAGAATTCCATGAAAGGACAATGATATAGCTAATGCTCTTAAAGATTTATTTACATAATTTTGGAAAGACAATGCAAGAGTTTCACCTAATACAAAAGACGTAGTGAAAATAAGAGTTGGTTCTCGTAACTATGAACTGCATATAAAACATTTCTTGGATATGATCCAAACACAATCGTACTCTAAGTTTTTAAAAAAATATCCACAAATTTCTATTACTCAAATATATTTTGAGATGGTCAAACTGTTTTATGTAAAACTAAATCACACACACACACCACTTATTCTTTTAGGTAACATGTTGAATTTTCAATGCACTATGATGTTTTTATCCATATACATTGTAATTTGCATACTAAAAACATTTTGAAGGAGTGTGGCATAAAATTTCCACCATAATCAACTAGAAAATTTATTCCAACCATTTTTTATGAAAGACTAGACAAACAATTCTTTTATAACAAAACATGTTTGGATGGAAGTTACAACATTTATAGTAGATTGCCAAAATTAAAAAATTGTATCCATGAGGAGAGTACAAGTGTAATTGGACATGATTTTTTTAGTTTGAGAAAATAAAAATTTGTGACTTACTAAGTAAAAGATGACAAAAAATCTAAAGGGTATGAGCTTGTTACAAAAAAGATACCTGTTTTAAAATTTATTCTCAAATTATTCTTCATCTTTAAAGTCTTCTAATGTTCCAAAGGTGAAAGTTAGGGTTAATGATAATTATACTATTGCTAAGAATGATTTTACAAGGCATTGTTATCACTATGATGTTACTGGTCATATCGATGAGACTTATTGGAAGTTGCATTCAAAATTGCATCCATTAAGAAAAATAAAAATAATAAGACCATGATGTTAGTTCAAGGAGAAGGGATTAATTTCAAATTAGATGTGGGAATGAAGTTGTGTTTTACCCCCCTTCATAAAATGGTATGTTCAGGTAAAAGGGGTTAATTTCAAATCAGATGTGAGAATGAAGTTGTGTTTTACCTCCCTTCATAAAATGGTATGTTTAGGTAATAATGATTCTCAAGACAAAGGTAAACCTTCTAAACTTTTCCATATCAAAATTAAAGTTAATATAATAAAAATTGACTCTCTTTTTTAAGAATAATCTCAAAAAAAGATTATTAATAAAGAGTTGGTAGATAGACTTGGGTTGGAAATGTATGATAATCCTAATCCTTATATTCTAGGATGGGTGAAGCAAGGAACAAAGATAATGTTTTTCGAATAATGTAGAGTCAAGTTTAGAATAAATGAAAATTTCATTGATCAAGTTGTGGTAGATGTTACACCTATTGATGT
The DNA here is from genome assembly GCA_037957365.1 of Torreya grandis. Lineage (NCBI taxonomy): Eukaryota > Viridiplantae > Streptophyta > Pinopsida > Cupressales > Taxaceae > Torreya > Torreya grandis. The sequence continues at coordinate 3,247,154 of JARHVA010000202.1, read as the reverse complement.
TTGTGGTATAGTCTTTGACAAACCCTATATGTATGTTAGATATGCTACTTTCATGAGGAGATATAATCAATACTATTTGATTAAGGACAAGAAAAATTACACCATCAAATCCTATGAAGGAAAATCTAAGTTCTCCCTAGTTAGTGCCACTCAAGGTAACCATTTAATTAATGATAGTGGGAAGTTTTCTTTTCTCATTTTTAAAGATAAACAAGATAATATATTAGTGGAATGTCAAGATACTCATATTAGGTCTACTAACAAAGAGCATGAGATTAAATTAGTACTAGGTTGTCCTCTTCCTGGAATGGGTCTTCATCGATAAAAAATGAAGGAAATGAGCCACATAAAGGGCATGAAAAGTTGGGATCAAAATTTCACGAGACTATTTTTTCATTCAGTATTATTGGTCCCCAAAAATGTCACTCATTTTTGGAACAACATATGAGCTATTCTTGGACATGCAGGGCCAAAATTCCTGTCTTCCCCTTCTCAAAATTTATTTGGGGGCTTTCAAATTCCTCATTTTTTCAAAGCTTTTTCAGCAAAGGGATTAGCAGGTTCAAAGGTTCAACGTCTTCAACAGGAGCTAGGTGCATTTGACAAAATTCAGAGTTCAACCATTCCAAAGGTTCCGTGGCCCCGAGCATTTAATGAGTCTCAAAAGCTTGAACCGTTGAACCATTGAACCTTGAACCATTTTGGTTCATCGGTGCAACGGGTTTAATGTGCAATCGGTTCAATGTGTTGGGTTCAAAGGTTCAAAGATGGCCTCAGTTATGAAGAGAAACATGCGCAACAAAAAGAGTCAAGCAGATATTGCCAAGTGTCGCCAGCTGAGCCATTATGCCTTGTTCCTAAGAAGTAGTGGAAGCTGCCACGTATCACTTTTTGAAGCTCATCGAAAGCCACCACGTGTCAAAATTTGTGTTTCCTTCCTTCCATTCCATTGTATTGAGTAAAGACCATGGTGGGCCCAGGGCCGAGTGACTAAATGAAGCTGAGGCTGCCACGTGTCTGTATCCGTGCAACTGTTACAGGGTCTCTTTCGATAAAGCTTTTGCCAAAACTCTGTAGAGGGTGACAAGTGGAAACCATAGAAGGTTTTACTTTGTTTTACTTTGGAAGCAACAGACCATGCCACGTGTCCCATGCAGAGAGCGACGGAGGCCGACAAGTGTCATTGTCTGCGAGAACCTGATCGAACCCCAAACATTTATGCGATGTCGCAAAGGCCCAAGAAGGCAGATGATGCCATGTGTCCCTAGTAAGATTCAATGGAAGATGCCACATATCACTTGTTTGAAGCAGCGGAAGGTGCCACATGTCAAAGGATGGAGCACCTCACAATGCAAGGGCATGCATGAAGCCAAGGAAATGATTTCCTTCGAACAAATTATCTGAAGGAATTCCTTCAGACATTTTGTCTGAAGGAAATAAAGGACCAATAGGCCCATGGGCATCAAATTTAGAGTGACTGGCTAGTTGTTAACCTTCAATAGAGGAAAGACATGCGAACGCCAAATCAATTGCATTTAAGTGTCTGTTGATTCTAGCAGACTCAAGGCACAGACCCGAATGCATTCAAAGAGCCTAAGGCCAGACCCAAGAAGAGGAAGAGACAAAGAGGGAAACTCAGCAGGAGTTATTTCCAGTGGGTGAAATAGTTCACTGGGTAGATATTTGGGGCCTGCCAACATTGAAAACATAGTCGGTTTGTCCCCTTTAAGATAAAGGTAGAATAGACAGTTACGTAGCTAGGCAAGTGATGGAATGAGAGATCCAATCTCAGGAGGACGCACTAGAGATGAATCGATGTGTCACAGTTAAGGTAGCTGCCCTACTCCAGCGTGGCCCTTCCTAACAAGACCAAGAATGCGCCTAAGGCATTGAATGCGCCGAATGGGTCACTCTATGGGACAAAGTGCCAAGCCTCCCTCAAGCCTCTATATAATGTAATATCTTGTACCATTTGAAGGGGATATTCCCCTTACCGGAAGTGAAAATCTGCCCAAATTGAAAGGCATTATTGAGACTTTGAGCTCAGATTGTAATTCATATTTCTTTGATTGAATGAGAAAGCAAGTTACTTGCAGACTTTGTGATGTTATAGCTTGTGCTACTTTAGGAGATTGTTCTTATGTCTGTCTTCTGAAAGCATTCTTATTTATTTGATTTAACAAGCAGGACTAGTGGAGGTGATAAGGAAGATGTCCTGAAGCCAACTACTTTCAGACTTTGTGCTGTCATAGTTGTCTTCAGTGTGCATTTATTTTTTGTTTTTGTGTAAAGGACCTTAGGACGACTTTATGCCCCTATTTTTCTTTGTATTTCACTCTTGGGCAGTCGAGGTGGAGACTTTGTGATACATTTCAGGCTACTGGTTACTCTGCACCTTTGGTTACCAGTTACTTACCAGAAAGATTCCTGTTGTTTGCAAGAACAAGCACTTCTGAAAGAAGAGAAGTGCCTTCTATCATTTCATCAGGATTTCTACTATCTAGGAAGGGATCTGGCTCTTGGCTGAATGTTACTTCTGAAAGAAGAGAAGTATCTTCACCAATCACCCAAGATTTCTCTTTTGTTTGTTAGCATCATCTTTGAAAAAAGAGAGATGGATGGTTTATCCCACCCCTATGTCTTACTTTCTGCTTATATATATAGTATATAGCCTCCATATATTTAATAGGGAACTTCCCCTTTATGAGAGGAGAGATTTGTCCCCTTTGGATGTGGTAAACCTGCAACATTGGACGACCAATCTCCCTATGCTGCGGTGATAGGAACTATTTTGGTCACCAGTTAGCTGGCCGAAAACATATTCACCCAACAAGTATATACACCTCCAAGTACAAGAGATGTTCAAGAAGTTGAGAAAGAATTTTTCTCATTTTATGAGTTCCAAAGCTTTTGATGACCAAAAACCTCAAAACAAGGGAGCATGATCTGAATTTTGAATCAATATGAGCTCACTCTTCCAATATTTTCATTGTATAAGAATGCAACATGAAATCACTTGAAACACTCTTTATATTTTTATTTTCCATTTGGTTAAGTGATGTAACCATTAATAGAGTTCAATAAGAAATTGTGATTCCCTAATACCTAAAGAGAGAGGTTTTGGTGCAAAGGCTTACACACTATAAATATTTCATCAAAATTACAATATAATTACATATTTTTATCCTCTCAAAATGTTATGCAATTCTAAACAAATGGCATGCCAATTTGACTTCATATGCAAGAACTTATGATCTTTGGAAGTTAGTTCATGTACCTTGGTTGAAAAATCACTAGTTTAAGCAGGTGGCGATTTCATACCCACCCCAACTATTTTGCAATGCTACGTGGAATTTTTGTAAATAACTTGGTGGTTTTACAAGTAAGTGGTGTTTTGCCTTGCATAAGGCAATGATTTCGTAAGGAGATAAAGAATAGTTTGTGTAACAGTTATAGATGTTTCCTCTTCATCTTTTGAGTCTTATTGGCTTCTGATTCAATCTCTCTTATGTGTTGAAGTTGTATATACATATACATGGAGAGGGTATTTTTAATCAAGGGAAAGTTCACAGTAGATCTTCTTCTTGATTTTATGTGTTTTTTAGAGTTGGAGTGTGAAAAGAAAATAGTGAAAGAGAAAGTTGCAGAGCATGTATGAGTGTTTGGACATATTATAATGTAAATTACGTTCATAAAAGACTTGAGAATGCAATGGAATGTAAATTTCAGAATGAGATATTGGAAAGATGAGGAAATCTCTAAATCTTTTGGCATTTTATCGATTTGAGTTTCTCCAGGGTAATTTTTGTATATATTTCAATTATGTTTCTTATGTTCTTGTTTCAATTTCTTGCTCTAATTTCATTGTTCAATATTAGTTTCATTGTGCATCACTTACAATTCATTCTTAAGCCCATTTAATGAATATTTTATTAAAATTAATAATAAAACAATAAGCTAATCAACTAATTAATTGTTTAATAATTTATAGGATTTGTGTTGATGAAACTTAATGTGGAATATTCACCTAGTTTACAAATCACCTAGAATGTATAAGGTTTCACAGAGTCCTCTTGAAAATTATCTGAGTGAGTCATTTGTTTTTGTTGGGTACTTTATATTTTATATGATTGTTGGAATTTAAAATGTCTTGTTTTTCTCTATAGATACAATTAATAAGTATTTGGTCTAAAATAACGTGGTTTTGTATTTTGCATAAAGATGGATGTGATGGTGCCATTATTTTGGTTTCCACAGAGTTTTCCCCATCAAGTATTGTCTTGGGAGAAGACTCATCACAATGGATTATTTGGGTGATCCTTGATGTTAACCATAATTCTTTAGGTACTTTCAATGTTTATGCCCTTAATGATGGCCTTGATAGAACAATGTAATGTGTTCGTTAAAAAATAATCTAGCTTTTATCACGTTGCTGATTTGTGGCGAATTTAATATGATTGAAGCCTCAAGGAGAAATAAGATGCTTTGTCTATGTGGTGATGTGTGGGAGAGAGTGAATCTTGGATCTAATATAAAAACTATTGGGTTTTGTTAAACCACCACTTTTTTGGTGGCTTTCTTAAGTTAAAAACCATGGTTTACCTGGTCCAACTTTTAGACGACATCAATCAAGTTATCAAACAACTAGACTGTGTATTGATTTCTAAGAAACACGTGTTCTCCTTTTGCATTTACAATGGGTAATTTGTCACTATTCACCCAAAAAAATTCCTTTATGACCATAGTCCCATACAAATATTAATTGTAATGGGGAAAAAGCTATGATAAAATTCCTCACAAATAATTTTACACGAATACATCACTCTTTAGACAAAAATTCATGATCTAACACATCACCAAAGTGTGGAAATTGGTTTCATGTCTATTGTAGGCTACCAATTGGGTTGAGTTGTGGAAATTGGTGCCATGTCCTTCACCACTATGAAAAATAAGTTGTGTGGGTTTGAAAAAGAGATGATGGATCTTTGTCTAAGGAATACCATAGGGTTTCTTCATTTCTCAATAAAATCCCACTTTACACTAAGGTTGAAACCATGGTAGCCAAGCTTAAAAATAAGTTTAAAAATTTGGAAAGTCATGCAACTAGAGGTGCTCAAATTAAAGCTCAATTGCATTGGTTCAAAATGGGCAACTGTGCATCAAAAGGGTTTTTCTAATGTCTTAGGGATAAGTAGGCAAAAATTAAATCAAAGTTATCAAAATTATAAACAATCACCTTGTTAGTCTATTAGATATTTCATATGCCTTTCAAGACCACTATAAATTGGTGTTCCAAGCCCATGAAAACATGACATAAATAACTCAAGATTTGAAGGAATATTTCAACATAGTGCATCACATGCTAAAAAACTTAATGATGTTCCCTCTTAATGGTGAGATTAATGTTTTTATTCAATTCATGGCTAATGATAAGGCAAAAGGATTGGATGGCTTTCCTTGTGAATTTTACAAAGTAACTGCGTAGTTTCTTGGACCTTTCTTGCTTCAAGTTTACATAGAAGCCTTACGTAATAAATATTAGGAAGACAACATTAAGTCATTCCTAAACTAGTAGATCCATATATCATCACTAGGTGGAGGCTAATCACTCTTCTCAATATATCATATAAATTTATTTCCAAAGCCTTAGTGTTTTGCCTTTAATATATCTTGCTTGCAATCATCAAAATAGAGTAAACGATGTTTATCTAAATTTGTTACATTCTGGATAACATCATTTTTTTTGGGAAGGAATGGAATGGGACCATGCCACTCGATATAGGACCATATTACTTAAAATTGATTTTGAAAAATCCTATTATGGTATTGAGTAGCCTTTCATTCTCACCATGCTTAAAGCACAAGGGTTTGGTGATTTCTTTTATTGGCTATTCTAAATCTCTTCTTAGAGGCCTCAAAATCTCTAACCATAAATGGACATAAGTTTGAAATATTTGGGATTTTATAATCTATTTGCAAATTTTTCCTTGTCAGCCCTGCATTGTACATTCTCATAGTTGAAGAATTTCTCTATTTGCTCATGCACAATGTTGAGCATGGGTTAATTAGGAGGTTTTCTATTCTCGATCACACCACTTAGTTAATCAATGAGAATTTTGTAGATGATTCAATCCTCAAGCCTATAGAGTATGATGCCTCTTTCAAAGAGGCGTTGCAATGCCTTAACATTTTCTGCAAATCTTCTAGATCTAATCTATAATAGGCAAAAATGCAATTCTACATACAAAGTATGATGTCCTTGTCAGATTGAATCAAAAGAATTTAATGGAAATGGATCAAAAAGGGGGAGAATTATAAGTTCCTTGGAATTCTAATTGTCTTTGACAATTCTCCCTCCAAGTTATTGTAGTATGTTATTTGAAGCGTGGAGAAAAAATTTCTTACTGGATTTCCAAACCTCTTTCTTTAGCAAGGAAATTTTAGGTTTGTACCAAAATTCTTGCAACCACTCATGTTTATTACTCTTCTTGTTGGGATCCTTCAAAATACTTGTACAACAAATTAAAAAAAAAATTAAACATGATTGGTTGCAAGAATTTTGACAAAGGAGGCATGGGCTTTATTGAATTTATATGAAAAACACTACTCTTTGTGCTTTGTGGATTATAAGGGCCATTGAGGGAAATAAATATTAGAAAATCCTTCTCAGATACTGCATTTATGTAGGATATCCCTATGGCAATAATTTTTGGAATAACATAGGTATCTACAAGCTTTTGATTACTCCAATCCTTCTCAAAATTAAAGGGGCCTTTATTACCAAGAGTATTTACAAAGCCTTCAAAATGGTTAAGCCTCATCTCAAATGGGGTGGTAATGGGTTTATAATTGATCTTTATTTTTAATGATCATAATCTTTGGTGATTTCCTATCATGACATGTACCACTCTTCCTCTTATGCATATGCCATACATAAATCCCGTTCTAATTTTTAGAAAAGTATTGCCCATGTTAGAGATCTGGTCTCATCCAAAAACTGTATCATGTGTCTTACCTTACAAATTAATCAAGGAGGATCTCCACACCAATCCAATCAAATGGTCTTCAAGCATATTGGAAACCTTCCAACATATAATATCTCATTGGGGTGAATCCAACACATTTTGAATACGATCAAATAGACTTCATATGAGGAAGTTATGACTTGTTGAAGTGAGGTACAATGATGATGTTAGCATGGTGATTGGATGTGTACCATTGACCATATCAGGGCTTAAAAATTGTATTAATGACATTTTGACACATGGAACGTCCAAAAACAAGTTCTCAAGATGTGTTAGGATTTTCAAGCAAAGATTGATCTTAATACCAATTCATATGGTGTTAAAACTTTTATTAAAACATTGTTATTAAAAAACCCTCTTAATATGGGATTAAATCCCACCCAAAATGCATGGAAGTTTTATCCAAGCTTAAAAACAAGGTAGTGGAAGGAATCCCAACATATTAGATAAATAGATAAGACTTCGACTCATGAAACAAAGGCCTTGGGAGCATTATAAAAGGCTCATTATTGCATTTGAAAAACAAATACATGAGAAAAGAAAGCTTGTTCTTAAGTTTTTGAAGGAGAGCAAGTGAGAAACAAGTAAACAAGTTTCCTTTGTATGCAAGGAGAGAAACTAAAGGTATAAAAAAGGTTATTTTTATAGAACAAAGTCATATTTTGGTGTAAATAGTATAGGCAAAGTGTATTTTGCACCATTTAATAGATCGGTTCGAGTGCTTTTCGGATTTAGAGATGTATCCCCTAAAAGGGTGAACTCCATTATCAATTTGATTTGTATTTTATCTGTTTATATTCATTTAATTGATGTTTTTAATCAGTATTGAACCTGATTTTAATCAAATAATCTGATTTCACATAAAAAATGAAAATTAATAAATTTTTTGAGTATCTAAAATTGATAAATAGTGAGCGTTTTTCATTAACTAAAAATTCAAATCACAAACAAAATTTAAGATATTGAGAACAAACTAACCTTATATTTTATTAAAAATTTGATGTCAGATCTCATGCTCCATGAGATGGGTTTACAACTTTTTATTGCCTAGTGAAAGGATTGGTAGTGGAATTGTGACAGCGCTTTCAAAAATTACTCCCTCGGTCACCTCTATCAGATTATGAGTCCATTTTCTTAGTGCTAGATCAGCTTAACAAATGATGAAGATTAAAAACCTCTCCAAGAATGTGGATTGATATAATGAACAAGATATGGAATGCCATGCTCGAGCCCAAAATTTCTCACTTTCTCTGGTGTTTTGTCCATTTGCATCTTTCGATTGGGGAACATCCTAAGCACATTGGGGTTCTTATTCCCAAATGCTATGCTTGTTTCAAACATGAGACTTTTCAGCCCCTGTTCTTGACTTTCTTGAGAGCTTAGAAATCTGAGTAGTGGATTCACAACATATTTCAACGACATCACCCATAGCCTATCAATTGGAGAAGGGCTTTCTATAGGGACAACACTTAGTGGCCTACATGCATTACTTTTTAATAGATTTTTTCAAATATATAATTCTTTTTTAGCTATGGAAGTCTAGAAATTCAGTTATCTTTAACAATGAAAAACCCTATCTTTAGTTTTTTTGTATTGATAGAGTGTTGATTATCTATTTGGTTTTTTTATAGGTCTAAGCTCAGGGAGAGAAATTTGCTCTAGAATTTTTACATCTTTTAGAGCCACTTAACCACTAGTTTCCCAAAGATGATTTTCGTCCATTACCTACTAGTATTGATGCTTGTGCTCGAAGATCTCATTTACCTTGGTAATATGCTATTTTAATTATGTTTTTTTATTTGATTGGGTAAATGGCTGACTTTTGACTAGAGTCAATGGAAGCAGCTTGGGACACAAATGAGAGGCCTAGGTCCCCTTTACATTAAATACCAACATTAATTAAATCACCACTGACCATCACGGGCCAACCTAAGTCACCACTGACCACCATCGGCCTACCATCCCACAACGAGATTTGATCTTGGGTGGGGCTGGACACAACCAAACCTCTTAACTAATGCACTCACATTCCATCGACGATTTTGATTATATTTTTATATAACCATGCTTATCAATATATTTACTTGATTGTTATGAGTCATAATTTTGTTGCTATAGATAGCACATTGTGAATACCACTAGCAGCCACCTTTTTAGTGTAACCATATTTATAATATTATCTAGATGTAAATAATAAATATATTATTTAAAAAAAATAAGTATGTCGACAAGTTTAAATAAAAAATGATTTAAAATTATGAAAAAATCAAATCATTAATTATTTTTTCCTGATGAAAGATCACAGATGAAAATCCAAAATATAAATAAAAAAATTGAATATATAATTATTCCAAAAATATAATATTTATATTCATTTTTATAAATTGTAAAAATATAAAATCTTTAAAATTATAACTTTAAATATGTTCTCTTAACATATTTCCTTATTTTATTATCTATAGGTTAAGAATAATACACATATTAAAAATATATATTTTTAATGAAGATAAACGTTTTTAGTGTTCAAACGTAGCTTTCATAATTAGATTATTTTTTATGTTGGTCACATACGAGTACTTTTTGGGATATATTATTGGAAGGCAATGATATGTGTGTATATATGATTGAAGATCTATTGGTTAAGGATATATTCACACTTCTAGTTATCCACATAACCTTTGCTCACTATTATTGGAGATGTTTGATTCTTTTCCACTTCTTCAAGTGCATTAAAATATTTACCAAATCACTATTCAAAAAATCTATACCTACTTTAAAATGTGCATCTTAATAATTTCTATTGGTGAGAAACAACAAATATAAATAAACAGTTAAAGTGAAATGTATAGTCCTCTTTTTTACAGATCTAATCATTCTATTGATGGCACATTAAATGCATAAGCCCTCCATTTTATGGACTTAATCATGCTAACACACCAATGCATTTAATTTGATGGTATAAACTTACAACATATTTAGTCTCTTATTATTGGCCTACTAAAATTAACAAGGTGTGTTATGTCCTACGAAAATATCATTTCTTCTCCTTCTCTCTATAGCCCATTCTAATGGTGGAGGATTTTACATAATCATGATCTAAATACAATTAATTGTAATTTTATATACAAACTCAACCACAAACAATTTTAAATACAAAGGTAGGGACTAATCACTACACGACCTTTGTTTATTAGTGATTTTTTATTAGTGGTTTTTCATCAGTCAATCGTGGTGTGGTATTTATCAAATGTGCAATTTAGTATAAAATTTGGTTAAATTTTTTAAATTATTGGAATGTATTGATATAACTATTATTAATCAAATAATAATACAAAGATAGTTACAATAACAAAGTGGTCAGTTGGTATGCACGTCCCAAACTACACACTAGTAAGAAAACATAGCTCAGAATTAAAAAAGTCATCTATACATCGTAACTTGTACTCCACAAGATTACATCAAAAAATAAATATCTCATCTTTAAGCACAAGACACAACCCCAAAATGTTGTGGAAGTATATCATCCTTGGGAGGTTGGGAGTTCCAAACATAAGGCTCAACTGACAGATTATCAAGCACCACCCAACCATCATGAGTGGTCTCATGGGGGCTATAAAAATAGTGATACCCCAACCAAAATGCAGTTGAACATAACAACCACCCAGATCATCTCCTTGCACAAGTGAATTCCATCATGATGAGCTAACACAATACTTCTCACATGAAAATGACAAACTCCACCTCTCTTAAGGAGGAAGAGTGGAAACATGGTTGTGGTTGTGGCTATGAGAATGACTCTACTAGTGCCTAGGTGCTAGAGGAGGGAAGCCATGAGGTGGTTGGTCTGGGGGGATACGGGTCATAGTGTAGGGAGAATTCCCCTAGTGGTTGAACAACTCTTGTAAGAGTTAAAACTTGAGTGTCACCTTTTTAACTAGACCTTGGATATACATAAGAGCCAAAGAGTTGATAATCATGTTAGAGTGATTGTGTTCACACTAGTTAGTGGTTTTGGTTGTATGTTAACTAGTTTTTAATATACATAGGGAGGGGTAGATTAGTAGCATAAATAGTAGAATAGTGAATAGTAGTAAATAGTAAGGAATAGTAGTTTAATACCATATATCAAGAATAAGGAGTTGGATAGATTAGAATAGTATAAAAGAGGGGAATGGTCATTCTAATCCATCCAATCAAACATATCAATCAAGAGTTAAATAATTTGATAAAGAGGTATCCCCCTTGAAGTGGCAAGCAATTTTTGGAGTGATTCCTTCTCTAAAATGAATACAATATTAATATATTCAATATTTGTGTGTATTCTAGTATATAGGTTCTTAACATTTGGTATCAGAGCTCTTTTCAGGACCATTTTTTTGTTGTCGTAAAATTTGAGTTAGTTATTGTGAGCATCTTAACCATTTTCATATGTTTTTTAGAAGCTTGAGGAAGTAAGGAGTTTTGAATTCTTTGCACCATATGCTCTCACCTTGCCTTAGGATCCTAGTGATCAGAGAGTGGCTACCAATTATATTTTTTTTAGGGAACATATTTTATTTTAACAGTTGGGTTTGGGAGTAGAAGTCATTGCATATATAGAGGTATTGTGGTTAGTGTTTCTATTGCAAACACATTTTAGAATTTCATGGAGAAATTATAAGTTCTCCATTACATCTTAGGAGCTTTCAAAAGTTAGTTGGATCTGTTATTTCATTGTAGTTTCAAGTACAAATTTATGTTTTTTATCTTTAAAAAACTGACTATTCTTCTTCTTCAAACATCTCTTAAATGGGAGTGAATTGAGCCAAACAATTTATGCGTTTGGTGTGCCTCATTTACATCTTTTTATATCAATTTAAAATTTAAAATTTAGTTTAGTATTGTAAACGTTATCATTGTTTTGATAAATACTACTATTGTTAAAATTTTTTATCATAGAGCTTTCAATTTTATCTAGAGAAATGCATTCATTAAACAATATGCATACTATTTTAGATAGAATTTAAATTCACTTATATATAACCACACAATATGATGATGAATTTAATGCATGGTTATATTGGGAGCATAACTATAGCGACTGGTATGTGGATTCATTTCCTAAAGCTGAAGAATATGAAGCAAAAATAACTACATGGTTGGAACTGTAGGACACTTGTAGAGCATGGTATTTTGATCACTCTGGAGAGATTAATTTAGTTGATCTTCTCTTCCCAAATCATCCATCCACATGGTATAAACTTCTTTTCTTTTGCTCTCAAATAATTCTAATATTTTAATGCAATCTTTGGTGGGGTTAGCCACTGTAAATAAAATATGTGCAAATAATAATGCTAAGGGGAATGGCATTTATCCTTAGTTAGTTTATTAGACTGACTATTTTGAGCACCCTTAATCTCGCTTTGAGGAAATGATCATCATGCTTCAAATTGCACTTCAACCTTCAATTATAGTGCTCATGTTCACCTTGTTGATGTATATTCTCGTATCCCCACATAGAAGAAAGAAGCGAAAGCAAAAAAAGATGCATAGACAGGATTGTATTTGGTCTTTAACCTATTTTAATATGTATGGTTGGGCCTTCATTTGGTCCTCCTATTTTTATCATGTTTTGAGGGTGAAACATTTTTAAGGGGGATGAAATGTATTATACCTAGGGAGGGGAAGATTAGTATCATAAATAGTAGAATAGTGAATAATAGTGAATAGTAAGAAATAATAGTTTAATACCATATGTATAAGAATAAGGAGTTGGGTGGATTAGAATAGTATAAATAGAGGGGCATATGCCATTTTAATCCATCCAAGTAAATATATCAATTAAGAGTTAAATACCCTGATAAAAAATAGTGCCCTCAAATTGGCAAGCAATTTATGGAGTGATTCCTTCCCTAAAAGGAATACAATATTAATATATTCAGTATTTGTGTATATTCTAGTATATAGGTTCTTAACATAGTTATGCTTGGGACCTATTCACACTCACATGAGAGGTAAGCTTGATTTTGGAATTTTTTGATTTATTGTTGAGAGATAAACTAATTGTGCACACATAATTTATAGAGTGCACAAATATAGTGGATAATCTTATATTTGAGGTCTATCATAACAACCACTTGGTTGTTGTGAAACAAACTCAAGGGATGTTTAATAAGCACTCCCTTTGTAATGTCTTAAAGAGAGGATATTGTGGATTACAAATACAAACCTTAAATAATATGGAGATAGTTATGATATTGTACGTGTGTCTGATTGAAGTTATGGTAATGGATTGTTAGAGTTGATCCTTGACATATGAGAATATTCATCTATTTGATATGGTATCATAGTGGGATTCAACACACATTGAATCAACCTTCCTTCGCCATTGTCTCCCCTCAACACAACAACCAATCATTGATGAACAATTGACTCAAATGGATTTCTTAGTGTATTATTTATAAGGGTCAATTTTTTTAAAGCATGTTTTGGTTCCTCCCACAGTACTTCCATGTGCTAATATCTAGATATTATTATTTTAGATTATAGACATGCATCATATGTTTGAATTTTGTTTCTTCCAACATAAAAATACCTAACTTCAGTCAACTATCACCAATGACTATTGTGGACCCTCTATTATCAACACATACATTGTGACCTAAAAGAATAATACTCCTTTGTCCTTGATGGCTCTACCCCCATTAGACTCTCCTTCCACTACCAGTTCATGTACCTTGAACTCACCACCGAGCATCCACCATCACCAACAACCATCCACCTCTCGACCTGCCAAGCCCCCACCCACCAGACACATAATCAAAACAAAGGTTTATTATTTTTTTTAAATTTTGTGAATTTGTTATAAAATTCAAATAAAATTTTGTCCAATAAGATTGTTGAAGACATACATGGCCATAGTGGAAACTTGAACTCTTGTTAAAAACTTTTTAATAAGGAGATTATGGGTTTGAGCCCTTCCCCACATTCCTTTTTAATACATTTTGTACAAAACAAAAACTTTAGAAATGGGGCTATAAATTTAATAGCATGATCAATTCATTTTATTAAATAAAGGAAAAATGTTTTTTTTGAAAATAAGTACCAATAATATATATAGAGGGGAACATTTTTTAAGTGGCAATCAAATTAATTTCAAAGGTGGTGATCTTATTTTACAAAAAAGATTTTTTAATCTAAGACTCTGTTATTGAAAATAAGAGGTCATTTTTTTGCAAAGGACATTTTTTGACTTTCTTTGTGTACCTTCTTCCAACTTGTACCCATCTCACCAATTTAATAATTTTTTTCACTGGGTGTCATCTTTATTTTAATCATTTGTGGAAACACTATCAGGGGAACTCAATTCATGTTACTTGGGTGTTGATTTCCTTTATGTGTGTGTATTATTTCCATCATGGATTTTTATGTCTATTGTCACACATTTAAGATGAAAACTAACATGTTATTTTTTGAGATCTACTCATTATAGGACATGATCAAATTCATATAATATAATAGAAAAATTAAGAGGTAAAGCTCTTTTCTACAATCTATCATTCATGACAAAGATGCCTTCATACACTCTTTGTAGAAGAAACTTGTTAGCCCTCAGCATCAGTTTACTACTGTGGACCTTCATATCCCTATTCCTAATCCACATTTAGTCACTGCTCCCACACCTACTGACCCTAATTTATTAGCATATGATCCTACTACTCCTGATGCTCTTATTCCATATTTTGATACTAATCCTACTACTCTTGTTGTTGCACCTTCTACTTCTAAGTTTTTGCCTATTAGGACCCTATGTTCTAACCATTATTTTTTAATTTTATTGTTGGGTTATTTAAATTAATTCTAGGTTTGGTGCTAAAGTCTATCCCAATGAGCTAGTGTGTTGGCCCTTTCATGCAAGATTTGGGTCTTGTGCACTCACCCAAAGCACATGACAAAGGATCGGTTCCCATAGGTTTTATTGCATAGTTTGGATAAAGTATTCATATTCTTCTCTTTATATCAATTAAACCAAGATTATATAAAAGCATAAACATACTAGTCTGATCTTATGAGTTCTAGGTTCGATTGATATCAACACGTAGGTTACAGTCATCTTTTATTGGTATTAAGTGCCTAAAAAAAATAAAATAAGGTATCTCTTAGATAAAATTCAACACTTAGTTCATACCATTACTCATAGTAACAAAATTTAATACAACCTATCATGTCATATATTAAGATTACATAACTATCATAATATCATTCCAAAATTCATCTGTCTATCCCTACAATGCTTTACAAAAAGGGTATTTATACTTGTTTTGCCCTGACTAAGTTTTTATAATCATTAATGGAAAGAAGAGTTAGCCAAATAACCCTCAATATACTAAGAGTCATGGTGCTTAATAATCATTTCTTCATAAATATCTAGGCCTTTGTGGCCCCTATATCCTTGCTCTATGCTATATCTCTATTACCATGTGTTCCTCTCCTTACGAGCTGGTGCAAAACCTCCTATCAATAAGGTTGGAGTGATCGATATGAACCGTTCTTCTAATTTATCATGCTTCCCACATGCTCCCCTAATATTTTGCTTTCATTTTAAGTCCTAAATCCTTGGGTTTGTCATGACTCATTCTCTTTTGACTAGGTCCTCTCATACTGGTTCTTTCGCATCATTGTCCTCTTATGCCCCATAGGTTTCATTCCATAATAATTTTATGACTATCAGATATGCACCATGGTCCTTGTTGATGACAAAAATTGTGCTTGACTTTAATCAATAACAATGGGAAGTTTCAAGCCGTGGGATGATGCGGCTTGAAACAACCTCCAAATTTTAGAGAAGCTGGTCTCTTCTTTTGTATTGGGTATTAGGGGAAAAGGGATAAGAGATTAAACAAAAACGCAAATGTAGGAACTGAAACCTAACTATGGTGATGCGCTTGAGTGTAATCTTATCCTAACCTGAGCACAGTGAGACTATTATATGATACTATTACATTTAAGAGCAGACAAATACATGATCAATGTAAAAGATTGGAATAACAAAAATAGAGGCCAATAACAGGGGAGTCTTTTGCTGAGATACAGGAATTGTCAACAGAGGCATAGTGTTCAATCTTCTTAATAGAATATTCCAATTACACTAGAGGCACAGAAGTCACGCACAGTTATGTAGAACTTTAGACTCCAGAAAATGGGACAGAAGCAAATAACATTTCCAATCACAACACTAGAAAATCTACAGCATAGACTACTTTGAAAATGACACAGATAACATCAACAAGGGCACAGTATTCAATTTTCTTATTGAATCTTCCAGTCATACAAAATATGTAGAAACACACACAGTCATATAAACCTTTCAACTTAGGAAAATGTAACAAAAGCAAATGATATTATTGGTCAAAAACTATGAGAATTCCCCCCACTTTTTTGATTTTACAATTCCTCTTCTTTTATAGCCTCGGATCACTCCTTCCATCACTCTCTTTCCTATGCAATTCTCCTTCATCCTTTTCTCATAGGGGACAAATAGACTGCGCTTTTAATGCCTTGGATCATCATGGTCTTATCAAGAATTGCCCTGACTGTGGCATGGCGATTCATGTCCAGTACCTCCCTTTGCACCTAAATTCCTCATTCCATCACCTGTTTGGCTGCTCAACTGTCTACTCTACCTCCACCTATGGGAAACAAATAGATGATGATTTTAATGCTTGCAGGCTCCACAAATCTACTCAGTGCACTGTTTCATCTACTCAAATTAACTCTAGCTGATTTCCCTCCATTTCGCCTTTTGGCAACAGATACATGGAACACTATTTTATGTTGAAACGAGAGAGGACACTTAGTCAATTTCCTGAAAATCCTCTTATTGTTTAGAAAGCACCAGAAAATGACACTTGGTGCTTTTCACTTTCTTCTATATTTTTGCTTTTAGAAATATTCGGGATGTAGGTTAGGCTCCTCTGGATGATGACACTCGACAGCTTCCGTTTACCCTTGAAATAAAACCTGAGACCCACCACGCTCTTTATAATGAAACTCGAAGATGATCTCTCGGATGTCAACATGTGGTGGCTTCCAGGGCTTTTGGGAAGATATGTGGCATCTTCCATTTCTCCTACTAGGGGTATGTGGCGCCTTCTACTTTTTTGCTGCTAGAGTAAGAAGGGACTCGGAGAGTGACACTTGCTGCTTTATGGCACTTTAAGAAAAATAAAATGATGCCTTTATGCATTGAATCAAAGCATGAACCCAGGCATCCTTTAGATGCTGACACGTGGAGGCTTCCGCTTTCTTCTAAAAAGGTAGTTTAGGGCCTTCTACAACTGCCACCTAGCACTTTCTGCTTTCTCTTCTGCTTAGTTCGTTGAAAGTCTTTGCCGAGAAATAGAATGAAATGCGGGTGCCTCTATGACATGCGGATGCTGGCACGTGGTACATTCCATGATCTGCGGTTCTTTGGAAAGTTACAAAAGGGCCTCAAAAGATGCCAGCTGGTCGGCTTTGTGTTTCAGAAGGTGACACTTGGCAGCATCCGCTTGAACTTGATACTTGGGCAAAAATGAGATGAAGGAAACAAGAAGGGGAAAAAAACTTGTGCTCAGAGGGTGACACTTGGCAGCATTCACTGCTTCGACACTTAGGCAAAAATGAACCCGTCCTCTGCTCCAAAACTCTGCCGCTATGTCCAAGGTGCGCAGGAACCAAAATTGCAGTGCTCAAATCAAAAAATAAAATAAATACGACATAGAGTAGGAAATTACTCTACAATTATTGGTGACCTCCAGGACTTTTGAGCCTGCTTAAAAAGAAACCGACTCCCACTCGATCAAAATTTCAAAATTACAGCCTCAAAAGAGCCATCTGGTAGATGGACCATTCATGGTCAGATAACCCTTGCTTACTGAATCAGACACATCTAGGGAATTATGGAGATTTGAGAGAGACTTAATGTGTCGAGAGTCTTAAAAATTTTGAAAAGATTCTGAGCTGTGGCCACATGCTCAAAGAACACTTATTTTAAAAGAAAGAGCAAGAAAGAAAAAAGTGGGAAAACAGAGCAACAAAACCAAAAGCAAACTACTATATACATCTAACTAGGTATATTTGCCTCCCTCCTAGATCAAAAGGAAATTTTTTGAAGTTTTCTTCATGACGAGAAGACTTATGATGCCAATTAAATAGCTGAATGGGATGGAGTTCTGGTGACTTGATCTTCTTTCTTGCCACCTTGATTGGTCTGCATTTGAGTGAATCAGAGTCAAACATGCTTCCAATATATACATACTTTTCTTATCCTTAGAAGCTTGTTAAATGCTGGTCCCTCATACTAGTGTTCTTCACCAAGAAATCAGTGGCTGCTGGCTTATCACTGTTAGCCATTTGATGTGCATAATCCCCTTGTAACGCATCATGATTTGACTTGTTTCCTTCTTCTTCATTGAAGACCCTATCAAACTCATCCTCTGCTTCCTTCTGGCCTTCTTAAATAAGGGTGATAGTTGTGATGTCTGAAATGGAATCACGAACTGCTTGCTCATCCCATAGAACATCACCTCTCTGTTCAAAACTTTATTCTTCAAGGCTTTCCTCAAGGGAGACCAGCGTCTCCTTTTCCTCCTCAAAGGTCCAGATCTCTAGATCTTCAAAGATATTCTCCTAATTTTCCTCCAAGTCAGGCTCCTCAGCGTAGTCATCCTCCGCATCGAAGCAATAGGGAAGTTCATCAAACAAAGGGGGAGAGAGCTCATCATGCTTATGGTCCTCCTCGTATTGCTAGAACCTCTGCATGTATGCATGCCTTGAGTCTTTTCCATTGCTAATGAGGTCTTCACAAGGAGCATCAATGATGATTTCTTCTTTGTGGTCACTCATGATAGGCTCTTGGAAAACTGTAGATTGGAGCTTCTGCTCCTCACTCACCTCCTGCAGGACAGGTTCCTCCTCTTTCCTGCCCCATGATTCCACTATTTCCCCCAGGTCAGGTGGCTGCCATCAGAGCAAAAGATGGAATTTGCCTTTTGTTTGGAGGGTAACCAGGAGGGTTGCTTGGGGATATGCCATAAAAAGGCTGAGCTTGATCAAAATTATAGGAAGGACAACAAGGTCCATGATTTTTTGCAGAGGGATTATACATAAAAAAGTGATTTCTCAATGGCACTAGGGCTGCTTAACCAGCTGATTCAACTCAGAGTCACCATTGGTATTGATAGAGCAAATACCTCCACAGGCTAACTGGCTGAAGAACACACCAAAAATTCATCAACTCCTTGATAGATTCATCCCATCGGGCGTGCCAGAAACTATCGATGACAAAAATTGCGCTTGATTTTAATCAACAACAATGGGAAGTTTCATGCTGTGGGATGATGTAGCTTGAAACGACCTCCAAATTTTAGAGAAGCTGGTCTCTTTTTTTGTATTGGGTGTTGGGGGAAAAGGGATAAGAGATTAAACAAAAACGCAAATGCAGGAACTGAAACCTAACTATGGCGATGCGCCTGAGTGTAATCCTAATCCTAACCTGAGCACAATGAGACTATTATATAATACTATTACATTTAAGAGTAGACAAGTGCATGATCAATGTAAAAGATTGGAATAACAGAAATAGAGGCTCATAATAGGGGAGTCTTTTGCTGAGATACAGGAATTGTCAAGAAAGGCATAGTGTTCCATCTTCTTAATAGAATCTTCCAATCACATTAGAGGCGCAGAAGTCACGCACAGTTATGTAGAACTTCAGACTCCATAAAATGGGACAGAAGCAAATAACATTTCCAATCACAACACTAGAAAAACTACATCATAGACTACTTTGCAAATGACACAGATAACATCAAAAAGGGCATAGTGTTCAATTTTCTTATTGAATCTTGCAGTCATATAAAAGATGCAGAAACACACACAGTCATATAAACCTTTCAACTCAGGAAAATGTAACAAAAGCAAACGATATTATTGGTCAAAAAATTTGAAAGTCTAAAACTATGAGAATTCCCCCCACTTTTTTTATTTTACAATTCCTCTTCTTTTATAGCCTCGAATCACTCCTTCCATCACTCTCTTTCTCGCACAATTATCCTCCATCCTTTTATCATAAGGGACAAACAGATGGCACTTTTAATGCCTTGGATCATCCTGGTCTTATCAAGAACTGCGCTGACTGTGGCATGGCAATTCATGTCTAGTACCTCCCTTCGTGCCTAAATTCCTCATTCCATCACTTGTTTGGCCGCTCAACTGTCTACTCTGCCTCCACCTACGGGGAACAAACAGATAGTGCTTTTAATGCTTGCAGGCTCTACAAATCTACCTGGTGCACTGTTCCATCTACTCGAATTAACTCTAGCTGATTTTCCCTCCATTTGGCCTTTTGGCAACAGATACACGAAACACTTTGTTATGTTGAAACAGGAGAGGACACTTAGTCAATTTCTTGAAAATCCTCTTATTGTTTAGAAATCACCAGAAAATGACACTTGGCACTTTTCACTTTCTTCTATAGCTCTGCTTGTAGAAATATTTGGGATGTAGGTTAGGCTCCTCCAGATGATGACACTCGACAGCTTCCGTTTACCCTTGAAACAAAACCTGGGACCCACCACGCTCTTTATAATGAAACTCAAAGATGATCTCTCGGATGTCAACACGTGGTGGCTTCCGGGGATTCTGGGAAGATATGTGGTATCTTCCGTTTCTCTTACTAGGGGTACGTGGCGCCTTCTACTGCTGGAGTAAGAAGGGACTCAAAGAGTGACACTTGCTGCTTTATGGCACTTTAAGCAAAATAAAATGATGCCTTTATGCATTGAATCAAAGCATGAACCCAGGCATCCTTCGAATGCCGACACATGGAGGCTTCTATTTTCTTCTAAAAAGGTAGTTCAGGGCCTTCTGCGACTGCCACTTGGCACTTTCTGCTTTCTCTGTTGCTTATTTCATTGAAAGTCTTTACCAAGAAATAGAATGAAATGCAGGTGCCTCTATGACACACAGATGTTGGCACGTGGTACATTCCATGATCCGTGATTCTTTGGAAAGTTACAAAAGGGCCTCAGAGGACGCCAACTGGCTGGCTTTGTGTTTTGGAAGGTGACACTTGGCAGCATCCGCTTGAACTTGATACTTGGGAAAAATGAGATGAAGGAAACAAGAAGGGGAAAAAACATGTGCTCAGAGGGTGACACTTGGTAGCATCCGTTGCTTCGACACTTAGGCAAAAATGAACTCGTCCTCTGTTCCAAAACTCTGTCGCTATGTCCAAGGTGCGCAGGAACCAAAATTGTAGCGCTCGAAGATAAAAATAAAATAAATACGACGTAGAGTAGGAAATTACTCTACAGTCCTTCCACACCATGGTCCTCCTAAGCCATGGTCCTCCCATGTCTTGCTAGTTCAACACTTAGTCAAAAATTATGGGGTCAACATCACCCTACACTATGTTCTTAGTCCATTTTGGATGAAGTTGTGTTAGCGTCCTTCAAAAATTTAGGTCTTGACTACTCAAGTTCCTTCTTCAGATCATCCCAATGGGAAAATCCCTTAAGAACCTTTGCATTTATTCCTTCTATAGCCTTCTTCAATTCTTTTATCTCCTCAAGTTGGTTGGGGGTCTCATCAACCTTCTTGACCTATTCGTCTAGGGATGTGGTGGCATCTTTTTGGATGTCTTCGAGTGTAGAAAAATCCTTGTTAACCTATCCTCAGAAGGCTAAAAAATTTGCATTTAGTTGTTGATGATGTTTATTGATGGTTTCCTCCATCATCTCTACATCCCTAAAGGCTTTTGTATGCTCGACGGTCTTTTATTAAGAGTATAACATCAGTTAGTTGTTATGTCTATGCTTCTTCAGGTTGGAGCTGAGCCTCCAAGACTTTACTAGGGCATGTTAGCCATGTTAAAATACCATCCAAAATGGGGATAACCTCCCCAACTCTTTCTATAGTGCATTTACATATGTCAATGACCATGAACTATTCATCCAACTCCAACCCCTTGTCTTGCAATGTGGGTTATTCCTTGCATCATTTGAGCAACAGTTCTACTAGGGTCTCCAACTTTCGTATGGCATCCCCATTAAGGGCTATGCCATATGTTAGCACTGGGTATTCATTAAAAATTGTTTTACAAAGGTTTAAGACCTTGACTTTTGCTTATGTGGCCTCTTAGAGCTATTATTTTAATGTGACCACTTCCTCAATGAGTGCTTGTTTCTTTGCAACATATTTATTATACATACCTATAAATCTAGCATGTTTCCTTTCATTCATGCACACATCATAATCTGATAAAATATTCTGGCACATAATTTCCATGCCTAGCTTGAAAAATGTGGTGCTTGCTAAAAGAGGGGTTATCTTTTGTGGATCTACCCACAGTGGTTTTTGTAGCACTGGAGCATCCAAGCCCAAGAAAAGGCTATCTTATGAGAGTTTGAACTCATGCTCCTTATTATACATATCAAGTAGGAAGGACACTTATTTATTTATCTCTAAACTTGCCTCCTTGAGAATGAAGTGCAGATAAAGATAGAGCATATTTTCTTGAACACCAAACTGATAATGTTCACACGTATTACCCATTACACCTTCATCATGCTCTTCTAAAGTTTCGGTTGGTCCCTTCTCCTTACTAGGGTCGTGCTCAAGCTAAGCCTCTTTGTGGCCACCAACATCCATCTCACTTTATTCTTCACCATCCCCCTCATCGTATTGTGTTTCAACATGAAGCCAAGAGTGATAAGAACTGGCTTTCTCCTCCCACATTGGGGAGGGAGTTTTCTCAAAATCCAAACCTGAGCTATAGAACTCCTCCCCAAAAACTTTTTGTTGGGGTGTTTGCCTTGGGGGATGTAGTTGGGAAAATCTTGTAGTAGAAGTAATCGGGGAGGTTGTGGAGGTAGAGAAGGTGGGGGTGTATAAGGTAAAGGTGGAGCTGGAGAAGGTGGTGGAGAAAGAGGGGGAATAGGTTGAGGAGAGGAAGGGTGGGAAAGTGAAGAGTGTGGAGGTGTACAGTGTGGAGGAGATGGAGAAGTGTGAGGGGCAGATGGGGATGATCATGGAGATAGTGAAATGTAGGGTGGGGTTGGCATAGAGGGATGGGATTGCATGGGTCTAGATGATTGCACATCTATAATATTTTATTGTTTTTATGGGGCCTGGTGCCCACATATGCTAGTACCCACATCTCACTGATTCTTATTTAGAGTTGGTGTTTAAGGAATTTTCTCATTAGGGTCTCCACTTTGTGGTTCTTCTGTGGGTGCAACATATAAAACAATTTATGAATCTATATGACCAATTTTTTCTTGCCCTATATGTCAGTCATGTCTATTTCCATCTTCTTCACGTAGGCCTTCTTGCCTAGATAAACATATAACTTACAGAGGGTGTGAATCTTTGAGTCTATCCTTTCAACTTGCAAGATGATAGGCTGTGTGTGGTCTATTTTATTGATGGAGTCTATGAAGTATTGTGCCAAAAAAGTGTACGGTTACTTAAACCATGTTGAGATCTCTTTGGATGGATTCATTCAGATACATGTGAGGGAGAAGTTCTACTTTATATCAAACTATGCCTATTCTATAGCTAAAAGGGGAAAGTCCTTAGGAATGTGCCACTCATCCTTGAATGCCACCATCCCATCAAACCAGTACCTCATCTTGATCTTGTATGAGGGGGTAATGTGTTAAGGGAAAGTGAATGCCTTGTAATGGTTAGTGGGGGACTTGTGCATGGGAGGGTACACCCACTTTAACATTCTAAAACTATAGTTCAGTATCCCAATTTCATTGAAAACCAATAAGAGGAGGATCACTCCCCATGAAAACATGTACTTCGACTCCTGATAGGCCCTTTTTGCATATTTAACAATCTTTTGGGTGAAATATATAGCCTAGTTGTATTTCATCCCTTGAAAGACCTAATGAGCAATGTAGAGGTGCACCATGTCAACCTCTTTCTAGCGATTGATCCTTCTAACCTTAGTTATGATGATTTGCACTACAATCTAGATTGTGAGATCTTATAGGTTCTTGATGTGCATGGCATGGCCTTGCTTTTGATACATCAGTACCATTTTGGTCTTTTAGATTTCCTTAGTATCATCCAATTCATCAATCACACTCATCCCCAAGCACCTTAGTCCCATGACCTCGTTGATCATTTTGAGTGTGATCTTCATGTTACACTCGATGAAGTAAATTTAGTCCTCATGGAGTACATAAAAAATAATTGAACTACATCCATGGGCTTACCAAAATAGGGTAAGTTGAATAGCTGGAATAATCCTATAGCATTCAGTTGGTTGAATATTGTCAGATCATATACCAGTTGGTTCCTTGTGTTAGTGGTTTCCATCCAATAATCATTTTAGAGCTCAACACCGTTCTTAGGTTGGTGATGATTGTAGTAAAAAATAGTATAATTGGAGACTTTGGAGACCCAATTCTTTGCATGTAACACTAAATCTAGATATTACATCTCTTCAATTAATAGAGATGGGGGTGGAGATGCTTGTTTTTTATACGTCAAAGATGATTGGGCTTGCTTATCCTTGTGCACCATACTTTATTCTTCTTTTGTGTGTTGTTACTCTTCTCTTCCCATGCTCTATACTTGTTCTTTTGGGTGCTATGCTTGTTCTTTTGGGGTCTTTTCCCTAATTAAAACCATTCTTCGCTCACCTCTTCTTCTTCAAGTATTATCGACAAGGTTTCAAGTCTCTTGGCCTTTTTCTTAGGCTGCATTACCCTTTGAGGAGAATGAAGGCTAATGCATGGCAATCCAATGCTTCCAAACGAATACATGGTTGCATATTGTTACTTCAAATTTTTGAGCTTACACACCCTTTAGTGGAGGACCTACAACTTGAAACTTTTGAAACTAAATATTTTCCCAACGAACCAAACTTGGAATATCTCTTCTCAATTTGGTAATGACCTGTGTGGTTTTCTAAGGATATGAAAAATCTTTACTTTGCTCAAGATTTGATTGACTTATCTCTAGTAGTTGCTTGATCTTTAGCTCTGGTAATTCAAAAATATATGAAAAGTAAAGTATGAAATGGATTTAACTTGCATATTTATAGGCTCCAAGAGGGTTTTATCCTCATAAATGCCTTCCATCACCCATCACTTCATGGCATTTAATGTAGATCTTTAACGGCCACCACATTTGGATACTTGATTTTTGTAATTAATGCATTAATAGTATTGTCCCATCACATCATTGGCACATTTTTTTCCATAACTATTCTTTTCACATTAATGACATGTCCCATCTTGTGCCTTTCTTTAAAGTGGATGACAACCATTTTAAATTTATAACTTATGGTGGGAACCTTACCCCTTCATGTTGTAAATGACTCGTGTGCCTTTAGTACCTTGTACGCCCTTAATAACTTGTGCACCCATGTAACACACGTGCCTAAGTAACTTGCGCACTTTTCATATTTGCCTTTTTAAATATGACTTCTTACCCCACACTAAAATGTTCCATGGTCCTCCATGAAAAGAACAAAAACTTAGAAAATAAAATTACAAAAAGGAAAATATGCATGTAATAGAGGCAACGCTTTTATTGGAAGCAGTAAATCCTAAACTAATGGTATAAGCCTTATTGATTAGCTAGCTTCCATTATAGTTCTCAGGAAGGAATTGACCATCCATCCTTTATAATTGACATGCTCCGATAGGTATAATGCTATGTATTATAAAAGGGTCATCCCAGTGTATATGGAGCTTTCTTGGGTGGCATGTGAACTTAGAGTCGTACAACAATACCTTCATTCTTAGAGAAAATGTTTTTTTCTTTATAAAGTGATCATGTCATGCCTTTTGCTTGTGTTTTTGTATATCTTGTCTCAAATGAGCTAGGAATCGAGCCTCATTGAGTCGCAATAAAATGTCTAGGCATGATTTTAAATATGATTCTTCATGTAGTTCTCTTACGTGTGTTATACACAAAGATGGTACCAAGAACTGTACTGGTAGGATTGTTTCCTTACCATATACCAAGTTGAATGGTGTGCTTTTGTTTAGGTTCTTTTAGGTTGTTCAATAAGCCCATAGAACTATAGATACCCCATCATCCTAATCCATTTATTTAATGTTACAAATCTTTTTCAAGGTGGTACCTAGGATTTTTTTGAAAGCCTCAGTAGTTCCATTGGCTTTCGGGTGGTATGGGGTTGTTTTGTGGTGTGTGATGTTCAACTTAGCCAACATGATACAATTTTTTTCATTTGAAAAGTGAGTTCCACAATCACTAGTAAAAATCAAGGGGCATCCAAATTGAGTTATGACATTTTCCTAGATGAACCTCATAGTAGTAAAAGTAGTAAAATATTTTGTTAGCATGGATTCAACTCAACACGTAAGATAGTTGCTATAATATATACTGAGAACCTATCCATCATCTTGTTGGAGTGATGGACCAACAAAATCAATAACCCATTTTTCAAAGGGTTCCTAATAAGGGATGGGTCGTAGAGGCATAACATCTCTTTGATTAGGTTTGCCTACACATTGACATATGCCACATTGATTAACATATGTTTTAGCATCTTATAAGAGAGTTGGCCACCATTATCTAGCTAGCAAAACCTTGTATGTGGTAGCCTCTCCAGTACAGTGTCCATCAATAATACCTTCATGAACTTCATGAAGTACCTCGATGTGCTCATTTTACATTACACAATGTTGAATAACTTTATCATGACCCATTTTTTAAAGATCGCCTGCTATAAGCTAAAAAGGTGTAACACGAATCGTGAGTTGATTTTTAGCTTATGAGGTGAGACAATCAAGCATAAAACCAATGGTTAAGAATGATGCAATGTCTTCCAATTCTTTAAGCACCCATGTAACAAAAAAAATATGTACATTAGGAAGATCATCCTCTATGGTAGTTTTCCATTCTCAATTTATGATAGGTGGTCAAGTCCATAATTGGATTTCTTAGGTTTCACCATCATCAAAAAATACAATTTTTAGAACAAAACAATCCAATGACAGATCCATCCATGTAGTATGAGTTTATTGACAAGGTACTTCAAAGCCTCATGATCTGTATAGAAAATAAAAGGAGTGGCTAATAGAAACTATCTAAATTTATGAAAAGCATAGACCATTGACAACACCTCACACTCCGTAGTGGTGTAGTTTCTTTCAACTGTTGTGAGCTTTCTGTTGGCAAAGTAGATTGGGTGATCCAGGTGACCTTCACCTAGTTGTGCAAGAATCACACCAATGTCCATGCTAGATGCATCAACATGGAAATGAAATGGCTTTGTCCAATCAAGGAATTAGAGAATAAGAGCAATGACCAACTTTTCCTTGAGTGTTTCAAAGGCCTCCTTACAAGAGCAAGTCCATATGAAATGCTCATTCTGATTTAGAAGTTTTTCCAAGGGTGTGATAATCTTTGTATAACCATGAATGAAATTTTTATAATAACCCTTATGGCCCATAAGGGTGTGAACCTCATACTGAGTTTTGGGTGCTGAAAGGTGAAGAATAATAGATTCCTTCATCAGGTCTACCAGGATTCCTTCCTTACAAATAATATGCCCTAGGAGTACACCAAAAGGTGTTGTAAATAAGCACTTCTTTAAGTTTAACAAGATTTTTAAGACTTGACAATGCTCAAGCATAAGTCTGAGGTTAGCATAATGATCCTTGACCAAACCATATTTTGTCTAATCATCCAAATAGACTTGGAGGAACTTGTGGATGAAGTCCTTAAAGGCTTCAATTGCTATTTGTGAGAACACTATTGGGGCATTTTTCAACCAAAGGGCATAACAGTATAGGCAAATGATCCCCATTCAGTGGCAAAGGTTGTCTTGGGCTAGTCTTTTTTAGCTATTTGGACCTGATGTTACCCTGAGAATCCATTTGTGAAGGATTATGCTTCAAAACCAATAACACCTTCAAGGATTTCCTCCATGAATGGCATTGGAAAGGGATTTGTTACTTAGGATGCATTGAGCACTCGGTAGTCCACATAGATACATATGCATCTATCCTTTTTGATACTAATCACCATGGGACTAACCCACTCAGATTCAAAAATGGGAGTTATTACTCTGGTATGTAGCATACTATCAATATCCTCTTTAACATATACTTAGAGATTAGGATTCATCCTATATGGGCCTTTTTTCACTGGTTGAAGGTCGTCAACTAGCTTGATATGCATCTTCCACAAGGACATGTGGACTCCCTTCATTTCACTATAGTTCCTTGGGAAGACATCCTGATATTCTTGTAGCAATTCAAATGTCTTTGTAATATCTGTGTCAGTCCAATAGTTTCCTATTGTATCTAGATTTGGTTCTTGTTCCAAGCTAGTATTGTACTGAATAGTCTGAATAAGCCCATGGTAGGGGTTATCCATATTGACACCTATGTCCTTAAAAATTCTTGTGCCAACATTTTTAGGAATATCTAAATAATTGGACAATGGATCGAGTGGAGTGGATCCTTTTCCTTCTTCCACTTATAATACAAGCTTTTATTTTCCTAGACAAATTTCTTCATTTTGGTTCAGGTTAAGGACTGGTGCGGGTGTAGGTACTTGGTGTAACGATGGTTCATGGAATAAGTGTAGGGCCTCTTTAGGGTCCTAATGGATAATACTCACACATTATTATATATGACATGGGGCACCTACTACTGCTTCATGCATTTCTTGGAGGGTGAGGCACAAATCCATTCTTGGTAAAGAATAAGACAATGTCAACTTCATGTTCTCCTTTAATAGATGCCAAAACCTAGTACCCATGTGTCACTCTTCATGAATATACCATTCTCATACCCAAGTGCATAGAGTTGTATAAAATGTGTGTACCCATAAATATTCTAGTAAGTAGGACTCATCATTTTGACACATTATTTCATAAGCTTCAATGTGGGGCTTAGGGGCTTGTATTTCACTATAGCTGACCACTCCCTTTACTTTTTTATCATGATGGAATCAGTGGTATAAGGCTAAGCATACCTGATCCCACTATAGGATTCATTCACAATGGGTTCACCACCATCATGTAGTTGTGTCATCAAAGATATGAACCAAAAATCAAAGATGATCTTCATTAGTGTGGTAAAATTCTTCAAGGCACTAGATGAAGTCTCAAACTTCCATCTACCCATAAACCTTGGAGCCTCGTCAAGTATTTCAAGTGGTGTCTCTATGATAGTTCCCCTCATGACTTGGATAGTGATAAGGTGAATGAACTTGTGTCATTTATTAAACTGGTATAACACATTCTCTTTGTTGTTGATGGTATTGCATACTTTGTTAGTGAGGTCATAGTCACCATGAGCCCAACAATTACACACATTGCTTGTAGTGTCAAAGATGGATTGAGTGTTTGACCATTCAATAATTCCATATGGAGATGGATCTCTTTTCTCATATTTTATTATAGTAACATTAAGGATATGGTTTATATCTTCATCAACAAGGACAATATCTATGTAAGGGGGCCTTATGCTTGATCTAGTGGTATTACAACACATTTGTCAGTGTTTTTAAAACTAATCTAGTGATTTTTGAGGATTAAGTCTACATTATTATCATAATACCAAGGTCTTCATAATAGAGTTGGGTAATCATGATCTTTAGCTAGATCCAGAACCTCAAAATCTGCTTTGAATTATACTCCAAGCATGCCAATGATCATGTTCTTGAGGACCCTAATAGGGTGCACATGAGTCTTATATACCATAAATAAGAAATGAGGTGAATGTTGTAATGTTGGATTAAAAATTTTATTCCATGCATATTTTGTTATGACATTTAATTCTACACTGATATCTACTAGTATGTCCCAGATTACCCATCCATCGATGGAAGCATTAACCAATATTTCTCTATCTTCTGGGGGAGTAGAGGAACTAGGAGTGTCCTATTGCTAAGCATGATTTAAACAATAATATTCATTTTTCCTAGTGATGTAAGGGTGAACCTCATTTTTATTCAAGATTGAATCCTAAGCCAAACACTGAGTTGTGGGATAATATCCTCATCTAGCATACGCTTGCATAGTTCCTAGAAGTCATCCCGTGCCACAAGTTGAGGTTCAACTTTTTTTACATAGTAGCACACTATATTACATCCTTGTATTTGAAGAAATAAATATCTTCCTAAGGTTACCATATGAGTTCCATAAAATCTTGGAGGACATCCTTTTGATGTTGAACATCCAGATACTTTCTAGCTCATGGTTCTTCTTGTTGCACTTTCTCGATAGGATTAGCTATTGATTGGTTTTGTCCACCACTATGAGTGGCAATATTTACCTATTGAAATATAAGGATGGTTGGGTATGCATGCCACTATGGTTTATAAATTCAAATAATACTGATTCCCTTTTTATTTTTCTCCTTAATGCTAGCCGCATATAAGTCAAGACACTCTTCCAATCAGTGGTCTTTTTTATAGAAAGCGCACGTCGAGTAATCTAGGTAATCCCTTTGATAGTGGTCTAGAAACCCACATTTGTAATAGGTCCTAGGTGAAAAATAACCACCTCCTCTTCCTTACCCTCTTATTTTTCTATGGTAGCCACCATTGTCTTGAGTATTTGCTACTGAGGTTTGGCACATGTTGCGCACTTGAGCTTCATAGATGTCATTGATCAAACAAGAGTCATTAGTGTAACGAGTGTAAACATCATAGATATTACAATAGTCAGACACATTAGTGTACATAGCTTGTTGCAGAAGGGGACAAGTGTGGATATTATGTTCCTCATGACATATTTTAGATGTTTGTTTAATTACTTCATGGATGTTCTTACATAGACAATTATTTTGTGTATGCCCTTTAGATTCATAGTCAATGCACCAAACACCACTGCATGTATCATGTGCATTATTGGCCATCAAATTCTTAATTTTTGGTTCCATATAAGCTATTTATGCTTATATAAAGGGATTAATCCTAGTGTCAATGCTTGCAATTACCTCAGTACAGAGAGTAGCTTCCAAAGCCTTACACGAGCTAGTGAATATTCATTAAGATAAGGTACGCTAGAAGGGTAGTAATAATCCACCCATAAATCATTGTGTGATAAGCAACATTAATTTCAAATGATAATTTTGAAAATAATGTTCTGAACCTTATATCATATTCATGCACACTTTTGGTAAGTCCTTGATTTATGTCCTTCAGTGCTACTAAGCTATGTTTCTCAAATTTAGGAATGTCAAATTCTTGTAGGAAGGTTGCTTTGAGCTTATCAAAGTTGATCACCACTTTTTGAGGGTTGAACCTCCAGTATCACTATGTGGCCTTACATTCAGAAGAGGTGATGCCTCATGCCCTCTAACTTCATTTGCATTTGTGGACATGCTCTAATGTATTCTCCACTCTTCGATATTTAGGTAAGTGTAGTGTCATCTCATAATAAACCATAATTGATGGAGGTTATTGAATGGGTGGTTATTGAAAAGGTCCAGTCCTTATCCCTTAAGGGGGAAGTCCACTTCCTCCTGTGCCTCCTCCTAGTCCTCCTCCAGTGCCTCCAATAGCAATGCTCATGGTATGGGGTGCGGTAGCTAGTTGGTTAACCAAGTTGGGGATTGTATTCTATCTTTAAAGGCCAAGTCCACAAAGCATCCCTAGTTATGACATATAATTCGCTTGAAGAGGTAAGGATAGTGTTAAGTATAAATGAGTGTCAAAAGAATCAGTTTTAGTATCCCTTATCAGTTCAGTTTTTTATTCCAAACTATTTGTATCCTAATTTTGTATATGTGCTCCATTTGACTTAAAATCATAAGCATGCACTATGGTGAGGGAGCCTAGTTGGTTAATACTTGGTTCCTCAGTTCCTATCATCTAGCTTGTTTCTCCTTCTTAGGATTGAAGTGGCATAGAATGTGACTTGAAAGTGATGGGGTTATTTTGTGTTTTTGCTTTCTTACGGATCCTAACATTATTCTTTGAGTTCTCCTGGTCTCTTCTCATGCCACTAACTCCCATAATCCTTTGTCGAGATTCATCATACTTTTATTTTCATAATGCACACTAGCTAGCTACCTTTTTAAAGCCACAATCTTATACCAACCCCTATTTTCCCCTTCCAAATGTGTGGCTCATACACAAGAGGATTTATCTCTCCATTGGTATAGTTTCTAATGCAAGATCAACAAATAACTTCTTAATTTCAAAGGCAAAAATATTAATATCGTGATCATGTGGTTCTCGAAGGAACTAGAACTTGGATTTTTTAGGGCATGAATAAAAGGTTACAATATACTCCAGAATATAATTCTTCAAAGTCATTTCCACCAGAAGTTGACTAATTATGTCCATGGGGTTCCAAGTCTTTCTAAAGCCCTTTGTCATTATAGCATCCAAGACTGCCTCCTTATAAGATTCCTTGATCATCCTTGAGTATATGATATCAACCAAGCATGTAAGTGAATTGGGACCTCTGAAAAGAAGGTTTCATACAATAAAATGAAGATATTCTACTCTACCCACTATCATGTAGAGATTTTTGGCTTAAGATAAGGATCTAAAAAATTATCTTCAACACTGGTAACCCATTGTTTTATATTCTCTCGCATAATATGCTCAAATATTTTTCCATAACTATGTTTCAAGTGCTTTAAGTCCTAGCAATGGAACCAAAATGTTGGGTTATTTTAGTTAATTCTATCTCTGGTGCTGAAGTCTAGCCCAATGATCTAGTGTGTTAGCCCTTTCATGCAAGATTTGGGTCTTGTGCACTCACTTGAAGCGCATGACAAAAGACCAATTCATGTAGGTTTTATCACACAGTTTGGATAACTTGTTCATATTCTTCTCTTTATATCAATTAAATGAAGATTATATAAAAGCATAAACATACTACCTTGATCCTATGAGTTCTAGGTTTGATTGATATCAACACGCAGATTATGGTCATCTTCTATTAGTATTAAGTGCCAATAAAAGAAAATAAAATAGGGTATCTCTCACACAAACGTCAACACTTAGTTTGTACCATCACTCATAGTGACAAAAATTGATACAACCTATTACGTCATATATTAGGCTTAAAGATCCATCACAAAATCATTCCAAAATTCATCCATCCATCCCTGCAATGCTTTACAATAGGGGTATTTATACTTGTTTTGCCTTGACTAAGTGTTTAAAATCATTAATGGCAAGAAGAGTTTTTGAACAAAATCTCAATAGACTAAGATTCATGGTGCTTAATGATCAGTTCTTAAATATTTAGGGCTCTGTACCCCATTATCCTTGCTCTATGTTATATCTTTGCTACCATGTGTTCCTTTCCTTGTGGGCTGGTTCAAAACCTCCTATCAATAAGGTTAGAGTGATCCATATGAACCGTTCTTCCACTACTCCCACTTCCCATGCACTCCCCTAGTCTTACACTTTTGTTTCAAGGCCTACATCCTTAGGTTCCTTGTGACTCATTCTCTTCTAATTGGGCCCTCTCACGCTAGATCCTTCATGCTATTGTCCTCTTGCACCCCATAGGTTTCATGCCATGGTGATTCTATGCCTATTAGATATTCACCATGGTCATTTTACACCATGGTCCTCCTACACCATGGTCCTTCTGCACTCTGTCAGTTCCACACCAAAATGGGACAACACTTAGTCAAAATTTTGGGGCCAACACTACTTTAATAAATGGCTATAGACACATATGTTTTATAAGATGTCCCTTAAAGCCTATTGTAATAGTGTAGTAATCCCATATTCATTAGGAGTAGTGGTTATCTAGTATTAGAATACTATAAATAGGAGCCTAAACTAGTATGAAGGCATCCGTGAATTATATTGAATTGAGCTTGCTCAAAGGAGGTTGCTCCCTCGAAGAAGCTAGCGATTCTAAAATTGTACTATTGTAATTTAATTATGCTTATTTTAGTCAATATATTACTGATAATTATAGTTTATTTCATATATTTACAATTATTTCTTAACTTGTTCAGGAAGGATCATATCAACTAGTATCAAAGCACTTTTTAGGGCCAATTTTTTTCTCTGCAACCCACCATATACTCTCACCTTACCTTAATAGGACCCTGGTGATTAGAATGTGGTAACAAAATAGATAGTGGTAACTAAAGTATGGATTTTCAAGAGCGGTGTCATTTACACATAGATCTATTTCTACATCTCTATTACAGGTTCAAATAAGGGTAAATACTCATTTGCATAACTATGGGAAGTTCTTTGGCATAAGCCCTAAAACTCATTATGAGGAATACCGTAGGGACCCCAAAGTAGATGGCCCATTTAGAGCACTTGGAAGTGAAATGGGTAATAGCCCCATCCCAATTGACTAGTTTCCACCTATGAGTTAAATGAAGAGATGTCATTTAGGGGTAAATCCATGGCCATAAATTTTTTGGAGAGTAGTACTCGATCAAACAACATTGGTGGTTAGAGAGATTTATTAAAAACCTTAAGAAACTAAGTATAATTGGGGCCTATATCTAACATATCATATTTTTAAGACTATCAACATAAGTAACTATAGTCGAGAACATTGGTAATTTCAAACTTTTTGACAAACTTTTGATAGGAGCAAAAAAAAGTTACAAAAAAAAAATAGCTTCCATTTTTTCACCATATATATCTTTGTTGATTCTCAAACTTTACCAAGACACCTAAAATTCCATTCTTCACCTTTTCTTCATTGAGGGCCCATATTCGAATTCTACTTCCATTAGCCTCAAGTTTCATTTTTTAATTTTTTGGGTTTTGCCATAACTTTTTCAATTTTTATCCTCTTACTTCGAAATTTTTACCAAGTGTTCCTTTCCCTTTTATGATCCTTTGTCCCTCTTGGAATTTTTTTAAATTTTTTCCATTATGATTTTTAAATTGCCCTTTCCATCATCAATCATAACCTAACAATGCCCAAAACCTAGTAAAAGTATGTTTACACCTTCCAATTCAGTCCAACTAAAAAAAAATATTTACTGAATGTATCTTAAAACTTATTTTTTCTATCCTTTATATATATATATATATAAAATAAAAAAATTGGTTATGGTTGTTACATGTGTCGACACCATGACAAATGACATTACTACAATCGAATCCTGACTCTCTAAACTTGATCATCCCCTGATTGGTGAACTATATAACCTCAATCATCACCTTAGCAGTATCCAAAATACCCTTTGAAAATTTTGATTTAATGAGGATCATCAATCAGATGGTATTTCTTTTTCCAAGACAACATTTCATGTCCCTAAGTTAAACTTTCCTAAATTTGATGACACTGATCCTAGTGATTGGTTCTACCATGCTGATCAATATTTCTCTTGCATCCTGCTACTAAAAGAGTCTCCATTGCTTCATTTCACTTAGAAAAGGAATTTTTTTATTTGTACTAATGGTACTGCAAAACACATCTAAAACCAAATTGGTTGGACTTCTCCAAACTCTTATTAGTATGTTTTGGGCCTAGTGCCTATGATGACTTCACAGGAGCTTTGACTCAAATTCATCAAACATGCACTATGGGAGAATATATAACACAATTTGAAAAACTTGTCACTCAAACTGAAGGCCTCTTTGATGAATTCTTCACTAGTTACTTCATCAACAACCTCAAGAATGTCATTCAATTTGAGGTAATAATGTTCAAACCACTCACAATGATGAATGTCTTAGGACTCACCAAGATCTCTAAAGACAAGCTCACCTCACAACGTCATAATTCTAATTGGGTAACCTCCAAGCTATCTTCTTTCTAGCACTCCACAACACACACCCTTCTCAAGCCAACCACCATCAACTAGCTCACAACAATAAAAATGCACAAACATTGTGATAAATGGGCTATTGCCCATAAATGCTTTGAACAAAAATTGTACCTACTCGATGTTGATTCTCTACCCAATATATAAGAATGTGAGGACATAAAAGAACTAGAGCAAATAGATGTTGATTCCAAGCCCTCTGATTCATATCTTGAAATATCCAAGCATGCTTTGATAGGGGTCACTTCCCCCTAGACAATGTGTGTCAAAGGTTTTTTTAGAAAGTAAATCCTTACCATCCTTATTGACTCTGGTGTTGACCATTTTTTTGGTCATTTAGAGTAAAAAATGAGCACCCCCTCTTTTGTGCATAAGTCTTCAATCCATGTTTTGGCTAAAATAATTCATCAAGGTTCCCTATCAGACATGTTCCATGAAAAAACCAAGTTTTTACCTCATTTAATTTAACAAAGTGTATTTCAAACTTGTCAAGAGTCCTTAAGGAAATTTATGAGTAAGTTCTTTCCAAGGACCTGATTTAGTCTAAGCAGCTCGCAAAGGCAAGGAATTTCCTTAGAGGGAACTTTGACTACTTGTAGGGCAATTGCAAAAGTTCTAAAGGGTAAGTGTCTTTGAATGGGCACTTGGTCGAGAAAGTTGACCATTTCCATTTTTATGAAGGGTTTTTCCAAGCTCAAATGGCCCTTGCAAAGGGCACTTTGAGAAAGATAAGGACCATTTTCATAATCCCGAAGGGTATTTTTGGATGGGATAAGCCTTCATGGAGGGAAATTTAAGAAGGCAAGGGAAGAAGACAAAATTATGAAGGGCACTTGCCCTTTGGGAAAAGCCAACACCAAAAGAAAGAATTCCTTCAGACATTTTGTCTGAAGGAAAGTTGGGGAAAAAAGGGCCAAAATAAAAGAGAGATAAATGATGAATTCTTTCAGACAAAATGTTTGAAGGAATTCCTTTGGACATTTTATTCGAAACAATTCATCATTGATCTGTCTTTTATTTTAGGCCTTAGACATTTTGTCTAAGGGGATTCAGAAACAAAATCCTAAAATCCCAAAGACAAAATGAATGAGCAAGAAAAAAAAGGAACCTAGGAGAAAAGAAAAGCCAAGCCTGAAGGAAAATTAGCCTGGGCAAAGACAAAGTAAAAAAGACAAAACTTAGAAATATTCCAGCTACTGATAAAGACAAAGGGAAAAATTAAGGACCAATTAGAACAAGACAAGTGGCATGAACAACTTAGAAAAAGGAGTTAATATATTTGGGTGGAAAATATCTACCAAAAACCAAAAAATATACTGGTTTTCAAACTATAGAGGAAAGCATCTTATGTTTTCATGCAACACCATTAATACACGGCTAGTTGTGCCTAGCATTGAAGACAACATTATCTAGCCACAATAACTTGGAGATAGATTTGTCAGTTACTAGAAGGAGATCCCATGATTTTATAGGACTAGGATAGCAAGGGCGGTGGCTTGGACATCTACAACATGGCTCTGCAATACGTAGTTTCAAGAATATGACAGTAACATGGTCTCTTGTCTCAGAAGTGTTTGACTCTAGCATGGGTCTCCTTTCCTTATTCTATCAACATCTTGCTCTATATAATTATAACTTCTCATTTTGAGAGGATATCTCTCAGCTTGTATGGTGAAGCCTTGAATAAATTTACCTTGAATCAGAAAAAGCATTTTTACTTCCATTTAAGCTTGCACTTTCACATATGTTCATGGTTTTATCTTGTGTTAAGTCATTTTATTTTCATGGTTTCATAAGTTTATTCTAGCATATCTAGTGCATAGTGATTTTCTTCTTTTGTAGGTCACATGAAGTGTCCAGAGTGAGTATAGGCAAGTGAATTGGCTGTCCAATAATGTGTTTAAAACACCTCTTGTGCTAGTTTCTTCCTCCCTGTATCTTCATAGGACCCCCTACTAAAATATTGATGCAAGGAATTTTTTCTCACCTGAATGAAGTGTATGCTTGTTTTCCATGGTTCAAAGTGTATGCCAAAGCTGAGTAGACCAATTATTTTAGTGCACCACCTCTTAACTTAGGTTCTATTTTTAGTATTTTCTCTCCCTTTTCATCCCCCCCATAATTAGCAATAGGAGATCCAGGGCCTCAAGGTGCATCAAGGGGAACTAGCCCTTAATCTATAGATTCATCCCTCACATTTACCACCCACAGCAAGAGGGATGTCTCTATTGTGTCGTGTGGATGAAGAAAGATGAGCCTCCCTTTAGAGGGTGTAATCCATCACGTCAATAGTTTTTGGTACACCTAGTGGGACATTTTCTATGTCTTTCAAGTTTCAGGATTAGGTGTTGGTCTTGATATTGTTAAAAAATCTAAAAGGAGCTATATTCAGCACTTGGTGACTCCATTCAGGAACCAAGTCTCTGGTTAATGACTAGCCTGGCATCCCATGCCAAAGGTCACTCCAAGATCTTCTTCTAAGGGTGTACCTTTTGAATTTGTTGAGTTACCGTTGAACTCAAAAAAAAGGATGAGATTTTAAAATACCCACCCTTATGTAGTAAGCCATTTTCCTAATCCAGACATAAAATATACCTACTCAAGGAGACCCCTATTGAATCCTTTGACAACCATGGCAGCCCATAGGGCTTTCCCTTTTTTGGTCTTTAATGGTCAAATTCCCTTGAACGTTTAGTAGTATGACCCAATTCTAGGGATAGCTCTCAAAAATGTTCCTTTCTTTAGTGGAGAGGGCCCAATCACTACTGTCAAGCATATTAGAAACATAACAAATCTCTGCAACATTCATAATATCACTGAATAAAATGTATCCATTAGATTACTAGCCTTGTCCTTCAAAGGGAAAGTTTTGTACTGGTATGGGACCTTACCTGTGAACTCAGTTGGCTCATGGAATGAGTTAGGGACCCTCTTGACCAATATGTTTAGGGAAAAAAGTGCCACATGTCTCTAGCTGAGCATTTAACCACCACGAAGAGAGCCCCACATGAGTTTATGCAAGATTTTAACACTAGGTTCCAAAAAACTTGGGATATGATCTCAATTCTTGTGAGGCCAACCCCAAGCTATGCTTTACTAATTGAAGGCCCTGAATAGTGACATTATGATACAGTCCATGGGTGGAAACACTCTACCTGTTGCTTATGAGATAGCCATAACTACTAAAAATTGCCTTGTTCAAGTAGAAAAGATAGTTCCTAGACCTCCTATGCCACTCTTTCTTGATTTACAGCCCTCAGTCCAGCCTGCTTTGCCCACTCTAGCTCCTCTACCTAATCAAGAGAAGTTGTCTACTACCCCTAAAAATGACATCCATGAAGTTAAGATCCTTTTGCAGAGTGTTACCAATGAGTTAGTTTCCCTCAAAAGATAACAAACACAGAGTTATAAGCCAAATCAAGGCTACCAGTAGTTTGGGCAAGCAAATAGGCCTCCCTTCTAGAATTATAATGAAGGGCAAGGTCAAATTACACATGTCAAGCCTTATCAAAGATATAATACAAATGCCAATTCATCTTCTAAGGATCTTATCCCCTCTCAAAATAATTTGGTGTAGGAGTAACCCAACTATCCACCCTTAGAGCATGGCTAAGAATAGGTTGCTTATACCAGTGAGCTACCAAATCAAAGCATGAATGCACAAGGTGATCAAGCAACCCAATTCTCAAATTTTGAGATGTCAACATAACTTGGGATAAACAGTAGGTAGGCTCAATTTGATTCTACTCTCATGAATTACTTGAAAGGAGAGTTCTACACTGTCAACTATGTGGGGAGCACAAATAATCAGAATATTGGTGTTGCATCCAACACCAGGTCTAAAATGATAACCATTGATGAACTCAAGCAGCCACTCAAGCACCTACCATGTCTCCTTCACCCAATCAAGTAGTAAGTGCACCTGAAGCAGCCCCAACAACATAAGCAAATCAAAAGTTTCCAAATTTTAGGCCAATGGTTGTAGCTTTAGCTCCTTAGGTTGCACCATAGGTTACGAATGTTCTCAAGGAGAACTCTAAAGGGGGAAATCCTTCAATCAATGTAGTGGACCAAATGAAGAAGCTACATATGAACATCTCATTATGGGATTCTTTAGCACTACCAGAACAAAAAGATATACTCTAAAAGGAATTGCATGGAATGGGTGAGCAAGTTGTCCCAACAAGAAATGATAATGTGTTGATAGTAAATGGGGCTCCTCCCATGGCTGGTCAAGAAAATAAAGATGAGAATTTCCCCCCCTTCTATTTGTCCCTAATTATTGGTGATTTCTTGGTCCATAGTTACATCATTGATAGTGGAATAAGCACCTCAGTTATGCCCAAATACATAGCTGATAAGCTAGGCCTCAAGTATGAGTAAATGACCAAAAGAGTTCTACAATTGGATGGATCACTAGCTAAGACCTTGGGAGTGGCAAGAGGCTTGAATCTGACTGTCCATGCCTATCCAACCTTCTCAATTTCCCATGATGTGGTAGTGGTAGATGTTCCTCCTTACTTCACTCTTTGCTTGTCAAGGGATTTCACATCCAAGATAGGTGGATACTTGGCAGCCAACTGGTCTTACATGGTTTTTAGGACAAAATATGGAACTAAAGTGAATATTGAGTTAGAACCCATCCACAAGGATCATCTAGAGTGATACTCACCTAACGTGGAAAATGTGAACTATGTAATCATTGATGAAGAAGAGTTACAGGTGGATCAATCTCCATCATCTTCCCTTGTAGGAGTTACTGACCTGCTCCTTGATGAATGGGGAAATGACAACTTTGAGCATGATCCTTACAAGTTAATTTAAGAATCTAGTCTTAGAGTCTATTATATGGATGAGAAAGATGTTTTCATGCCAAAATTGATGAAGATAGACCAAGAGGATTGTGGTTTGTGGTAGCTATTCTTTGATGGATCTAGAAGCAAGTTGGGAGCTAGTGGTGCGGCAATTCTAGTTTCAACTTCAAAGGATAAATACTTCTCAACTTTCAAGTTTCAGTTCTCCTGCACTTGCAATGTATTAGAGTATGAGGCCCTTGTTCATGGCCTAGAATGGGTAAGGAAGAGAGGAATCAAATAATTACATGTGTTTGGAGATAGTGAGTTGATTGTGAACCAAGTGAGAGGTCAAAGTTGACCAAGAACTCCTTACTCAAGTCTTACAACCCAAAGTGTCGGACCTTGTAGAGAACTACATTGTTTTCAACATCACTTCCATTCCAAGAGAGGAGAACAAGCATGCTGATAGACTAACAAAAATTGGTGCTCAGTTTGACATCCCAAAGGGGATGAGACAAAGCAAGAATCAACATCATTTAAAGGTGATTGTGAGGCCCTCCATACCAGACAATGTCACCAATAGGCAAGTGTTTGAGAGTGACTAGCAAATAGCACTTTTCTTGTAGGAAGATGCTAAATTTTCTTCCAAAAATTAGTCCAAACTACATCAATAGTGTGGTGGGTAGATTATTCAAATAAAGACCAATAGGTTTCCCAAATTTTTGGTAACTCTTGAGAGCATTTTCCATGAAGATGACCAACTCAAGAGAGACAAAGCAATCATGTCAACCATGAAGGAAAATTATGAAAGGGTAGAAATCTACAAGGATAAGCTTCTTGCACTTGGGAAAATGTGTATTAATGAGGAAAAACATGCTTTCATTATGCTATGTCAAGAGTTTGTTGATGTCTTCACTTAGGAGTATGGTGATTTGAAGGGATTTGATCCAAGCTTAGCCCAACACACCATTGAGCTGGAGGAAGGTGCCAGACCCATGAAGCAAAATCAAAGGCCAATCAATATAAACATCGATCCTCTCATAAGAAATGAGCTCACCAAATTGATCGAGTCCAGGATCATTTTACCTATCAAACACTCTTCTTGGCTGGCTAATTTGGTCCTTATTAGGAAGAAGAATGGAGAAATCAGATTGTGTGTGAATTTTAGAGACCTGAATAGAGTCTCATTGAGAGATCACTATCCCCTTCCAAGTAGGGATAAAATTCTTTAGATGGTGATAGGCAATGAAAGGTTTTCTCTCCTAGATGGCTACTTTGGGTACAATCAAATCTTGGTGCAAGAATATGACCAATACAAGATAGCCTTCACCACCAAGTAGGGAACATACGCCTACATGAAGATGCCATTCAAATTGTCAAATGCCAGAGCGACCTTCCAACATGCTATAGACATGGATTTCCAAGGTTTGCCAATGACATCATGTTGGTTTATCTTGATGATGTGACAGTCTTCTCCAAGGAGGCAAGTAAACACTTGAAGCACTTGAGGCAAATATTTGAAAGGTGTAGAGAGTTTGGAATCTCTCTCAACCTAAGTAAATGTGTGTTTTCCATCAATGAAGGCAAGCTCTTGGGCCATGTCATTTTGAAGGAAGGCCTATCCATTGATCTAAAGAGGGTGCAATCCACTATGTCAACAT
Source organism: Torreya grandis (assembly GCA_037957365.1). Classification (NCBI taxonomy): domain Eukaryota; kingdom Viridiplantae; phylum Streptophyta; class Pinopsida; order Cupressales; family Taxaceae; genus Torreya; species Torreya grandis. The sequence continues at coordinate 3,204,924 of JARHVA010000202.1, read as the reverse complement.
TTGGCAGTACTCGTAACTTCATTGACCCTCAGGTAGCTAAGTAAGTGGATTTTTTTATACATGCTTGTTCTAGTTTTTAGGTGATGATTGTCAATGAAGACAAATTACCATTCAAGGGAAAGTGTCACAATGTTTTTATTTTAGAAGGTGACTACACCCTTAGGGATAACACATTTGATTTATCTTTATGTGGATGTGATGTTCTCAGTGCACAATGGTTACAAACCCTCAGACCTATCTTTTAGGATTTTTTAGAGCTTTGAATGTAGTTTTTAAAGAATGGATAGAAATACACCCTGCAAGGCCTTCTTCTTGGATCCACAAGCATTGTCAACTCTCACCACATGGAGACACTTCTCAAATAGGGATCCCTCGACATTATTGCCTAACTATTTTATCTTCATAATAATTCACAACAAGACTCTCCCCAACCTTAAGACTTGCACAATATCTTGGTCAAGCATGTAGCATTTTTTGAGGAACCCATATGATTGCCACCTCACTGGTTAGAGGACCATCACATCCAAATTATTCTTGGTAGTTTCCCCCAAACATTTGACCATGCTGGTACCCATTTCATTAAAAGACTGGTATTAGAAAGATTGTTCATGACCTTCTACAGGCAGGTGTCATTCAACCCAACACTAGTTTGTATTCTTCACCAATCTTACTTATTCATAAAAAAGATGGCTCTTAGTGACTCTGCATTGATTATTAGGACTTGAAAAAACTAACCATAAGGATAAGCTACCCATTTTGATCATAGATGAGATCCTTGATGAACTCCATGGTGCAAAGTTTTTCTCAAAATTAAACCTGCACTCTGGATATCACCAAATCTGTATTCATGATGTTGACATTTCCAAGACAGCTTTTCACACACATGATGACCACTATGAGTTCCTTATCATGCCATTTGGGCTTATCAATTCCCTCTCAACCTCCCAAATTTTTATGAACCAAGTATTCTACCCATTCTTTGAAAAGTTTATCTTGGTCTTTTTTCATGACATTCTCATTTACAACCATACATGGGGGGATCACCCCACCACCTTGACACAACCTTGGGATGCCAATTGCCTATGTGCTAAACATTCAAAGTGTTATTTTTGGAAAATATAAGTTGATTATTTAGGACATATTGTTGCATCTAATGGTGTTTGTGTTGACCCCACCAAAATTAAAGCTATGAAAAATTGGTCACTGCATAAGACCCTCAAAAGCTTTCATGGATTTCTTAGGTTGATAGGGTACTAACATAAATTTGTTAAGGATTATGACATAATTTTAGCTCCCTTGATATCTATACTTAATAAAGACTCATTTTTATGGTCTACAACATCTTCCCAAGCATTTTACAACCTTAAATATGCCATGTGCACCACACCAGTCCTGCCCACGCTTGATTTATTCAAGTTGTTATGCTTGAGTGTGATGCATGTGGAATGGTTTTGGGTGTTGTACTTATGCAAGAAGGACGCCCCATTTCCTTCACTAGCAAGGTCCTCACTGGGAACAATTTGGCATCCTCCACATATGACAAAGAGATGATGGCTATCCTCCATGTAGTTCACAAATATCATCCATATTTGCTTCACCGATACTTTTGCATCAAAATCGACCATCAAACCTCAAATATTTTTTAAAACAACAAGTCTCTTCCCCAGATGAACAAAAATGAGTTTATAAACTCATGGGATATGATTATGAAATTACCTACAAAAAAAGCAAGGAAAACTTGGTAGTTGATGCCCTCTCTCACCAGTTTGAAGAACAAGCCCACTTGTGTGTTGTTTCCATTCTCATTTCCACATGGCTTCAAGATCTTCAGCATGAATGGCACCATGATCTCTCCACCCAACAACTCTTTATTCAACTATCTATTGACTCATCTATTAAACCTTAGTATTATTGGGATGGACACACACTGAGATATAAAGGTCATACTCTCTTAATTGCTGGCTCTAGGTTCAAACAAATTATTTTTCAAGAGATGCATGGCTCCCCTTCTATAGGACATTTGGGTTTCCTAAAAACCTATGATCGATTCTGTCATAGTTTCTTTTGGTCTGGGCTCAAGCAGGATATCAAACGATTTGTTATCAAATGTGATATTTGGCAATGACATCAAGGGGAAATAGTTACACCACCTAGTCTACTTCATCCATTACCCATTCCACACCATCTTTGGATAGACATTTACATGGATTTAATTGAAGGCCTCCCCAATTCTAGTAGAAAATCAATCATCCTTGTTGTAGTGGATCATCTTTACAAATACACTCATTTTTGTGTTCTAACTCATCCCTAGACTACTTATACCATAGCCCAAACATTCCTTGATCAAATATTTTGGTTTCATGGTGTTCCTACTTCTATTATCTTAGATTGTGATTCTACCTTTTCAATTCATTTTTGGCAATAACTCTTCAAATGCCTTGGAATAAATCTCAAAATGAATTCAGGATATCATCCAAAGACTGATGGCCAAAATGAAATTGTTAATAAATTTTTGGAGACCTATCTTCATTATTTTGTCATTTAGCAACAAAATCAATGGGTAAAATGGTTACCTCTTATAGAATGGTGTTACAACACCTCCTACCACACGACCACCAAGCTCACCCCATATGAAGTTGTGTATGGCTAAAATCCACCCTTTATTATTTAATATATACCAAGGAGCTCTCCAGTATAGGATATTGATACTACACTCAATGCACATGACAATTACCTTCACTTCCTCAAGAATAATCTACACACAATAGAGAATCTCATGAAGCAACAAGCATACCAACATTACTCTGAACGATCCTTCCACCCTAGAGATATGGTTTTACTTCATCTACAACCTTAAAATCAATCATATTTGAAGTTGAAAGGACACCATAAATTAGATCCAAAATTCTATGGGCCTTATAAAATCCTCCAGTGAGTTGGACATGTCTCCTACAAGTTATAAATTCCATGCTCATCATGTGTGCACCCTATTTTTCATGTCCCATGCTTAAAGAAGGTCTTGGGGAAGAATGTTCACACTCAAACAGTTATTCTAGAACTAGATGTAGAAGGATCCATCCTTCTCAATCTTGACTTCATCCTTGACAAGCACTCTCATCGGCTCCACAATTGGGTCATCACCAAAGTTATCATCCAATGGCATGGGTTGTAACCATAAGATGCTACATGGGAACATGTTCTCTCAATCCAACAACAATTTACTCACCTCAAGCTTTGAGGATAAAGCTTTTAAGTGGGAAGGCATGTTAGGACCCTACGTCTTAATTATCCTTTTGTAATTTTTTTCTTTAATAAATGGGTATGGATGCATATGCCTTGTAAGACATTCCTTAAAGCCTATTGTTATAATTAAGTGTAATAATCCCACATTCATTAAGAACAGTGGTTATCTAGTATCATATTACTATAAATACTAGCCTAAATTAGTATGAATGCATCCATGAATTGTATTTAAATGATCTTTCTCAAAGGAGGTTTCCCCCTCGAAGAGGCCAATGATTCTGTAATTATGCTATTTTAATTTAGTTATGTTTATTTCAGTCAATACATTACTGATAATTATAGTTTATTTCATATATTTGCAATTATTTCCTAACATGTTCAGGAAGGATCCTATCAGTGCCTCTTGTTACTGTACATTTTGGTAATTCCAGTACAAAATCACCTGCATATATGCATGCCTCTTTTGTGAGGCATACCACTTCCTTTGGCTCTTGCATGCTTCATTCCATAGGTCACACTCCCAGACTTATGGGTATTGGTAAGAATCTATAGAGCATAGTTATCCCTATATAGGGGTTTAATTGGATTGGTTTTCATGGCATTGGTTATTAAGCAGGTGTTTCATCTTCAATGGAATCATTTGTTGACAGAGCTCTAGTTTTTGTTTGCTCCACACTTTGTGAGGATATTGAGCTTCATATGAGCTCTATCACTTCTTCACTCAAGCATGTGAGTCCTAAGATTTATTATGTCAGGCCTAATCATCCTAACATTTTTTTGGATGTTTCCTCACATTCTCCTATTGTGCACTTTGCACCCACTCACATTCATACATCTTCGTCCACCATCCATATTCATTTAAGATTGATTTTTGATCACTTATGGTGGCATTGAAATCATTCTTGGTGAGGGAATTACAAACATGGCACCTCCTCTTTTTCACTTCTTAGTCTGCTTACTGCTTGTCATGAATTTTGATGTTCCTTAGTTATATGAGCTCCTTTTTAGGTAGATGTTTTTTAGAGCATCTTTAATTTCATAGATGGCATCTTCAATAAATTGACAATATTTTGGAGTTTCTTGCATAACTTAATGAGGTTATTTGTTGTATGGGACCATTTTTTAATTGCATTTAAAGCCATGGAGTTATATGTGTGTGTGATCCATGATGAGTGCTTTCTTCTCTCCTTCAGTTGCATGGATATCCAATCACCACCAAGGCCATATTATTGATAAATATTACATTTATATTATCAAAACCTCTTGTTAGTCATGATTGATAATCTCCTTTAGCATTTTAATGAAACTTATTCTCATTTTGAAGAGTAGCTAGTTTGGTGAAGTCCAATGCCATCTTGTCCATGTTCGAGTAGTTAGATTTATACAAACCATATATATTTTTAGTGTCACTCCACCCATTCAATAGTATGGGGTAAATGGTGTTGATCATGATTCTTTGGGTGGCTTATCCTTGATAATCCTTGGCACATCATATCTTTTAGAAGTAGATCAGATTGAGTCTGGTGAACTCCTGCACTTTTGACACCATCAAAACTCCCCTTACATAGAGTTATTCTAGTTAATTACAATGTCAATTTTTTTTTGGTTATTGAGTAATGGATCTAGACCACTAGTGTAGAGTGAGTTCATTAAGTGACTTTTTGTCTACCAAACATCTACTTTAGCATTATTTTTTAGATTTGAGCCATGTTTCTTAGAATGGCTTAAAACATAATTTATCTCTCCGATTTTATTATTATTTTAATGGTTTATAGGTACCTTGTGGTGACACATTTCATTTGTAACTCTTTTGTCCCAGTTATTTGTATATGGGTAACATATCAAACCTAGTTTCTAGAACCCATATTTGAGGATCTATCTCCTAGATTTCCTCCTTTCTCACTCCCCATTATGTGATTAAGGGAGGGTGTTGGAATGATTTTGCTTACACTAGCTATTAGTTTTTCTTATTTGTTAACTAAATACGTTTGTGACCTATTCACACTCACATGAGAGGTAAGATTGATTTGTTACTGAGAGATAAACTAATTATGTGCATAAAATACATGTAGTGAATAAATATAGTGGATTTTTTTATATTTTAGGTTTATTATGACAACCACTTTGTTGTTGTGAAACAAACTCACATGCCTATTTAATAGGCACTCCCTTTGTAATGTCCTTAAAAGAGGATAATTCAGATTGTAAATATGAGTGTTAAATAATATGGAGATATTTCTAATATTGTTTGTGTGTCTGATTGAATTCATGGTAATGGATTATGGATGAGATCTTAGTCAAGAGTTTTATAAACTATGATAAATCACCTTATCATTAACATAAAAGTGGGAAGGTGGTTCTTCATTGTCAAAATTTTCTAAAATTATAGATTTCCATAGCTGAAATAAATTATAGCTTTGAATAAGTTCCATATAAAAGTAATGTATGTTGACTACCGATCTTTATCTTAAAAAAGACATGTGCCAAGAGAAGGGATCTAGGTACAAAGGTTGGAAAACACTATGGATGTATTCCAAAGCATATTGAGCTCTTGGACCCATCCAAAAGAGATGTTTGAAGGAATCAAGTCTAGAGTAGGTCATAAATCTGGGTTGTGAAATTCTAATGTGTAAGAGGCACTCCCCAATAGGAAGGCCTTGATATGCCAGATACCAAATAAAATTATCAAGATTAGGCTCAAGCTTGGCATACCATATTCTATTAAGTATGGTGAGACAAGCCTTGGGCAAAGAATTTAAATTACAATGCCTACTTATCTTTTCCAAAACTGAAGAGAATGGGCTCAAGATTTGATAATTAGACTCGTAGAATAATTTTTGAATTAAGTATCACAACTCCATTTCCAATCCTTTTACCATGCACGTGGAGGTTGTATGCCCATCTTGGGCAACATAAAATCAAGCATCAACTCTTAGATATGAAAAATGAAAGGTAAGTCCATATTAAGAAAATTATATAAATATATTTTATTAGATAATGGGATCCAATATTGAGAGGAAATCAAATTATTAATAATGTGAATTTATTTTAAAATAAGAAAAGAACTTTTATACCTGACATTTATTCTAAATAAGACTAGTATTGATCATTGTAAGGGACCACCAAATATTATGGTCATTAAAGGAAATTTCACTATGATATTCATCCCCAACCCATTTTAGAAAGGGCTTGACAAATTTAAATGTTTTTCAAATGTTCTTGGTGATAAAATAACCTTCTATCCTAATAGGAGTAGTGGTAATTAACATAGTGTGCAAACCATTTTTTTTTAAACTATTATTGTTGTAGAGATTACTTGTAGAAATGTAGTGCTTTAGAAGGATTTTTCCAACCTCATTACCTTTAATTTATCTAACCACCCACTTGGAACAAAGGGAAAGTTTTACTTTTTTTGTAGACATCAATGATTGCCATTCCTCCTTTGTCATGAGGAAGGCAGTAAATATCCCAGGAAACTTTTTGATAGCCTCTAGGTTGTTTAGCATTAGCCCAAATAAAATATCTAAGAACCTTTGATTATTTTTCATACAAGGATTTGGAGGGGTTCCAGCACAAGGATTCGTAGACATGAGTGGCTGTAAGGATTTTGGTACAAACCTAAAACTTACCTGCTAAAGAGAGAGGCTTGAAGATCCAATAAAAAAACTTCTTTTCCACTATATCAATAACATATTCCCATGAATTTGTAGAATAACTATCAAAATCACAAGGAATGCTAAGGAATTTTAATATTTATCCTTTATGTATCTACTTACAATGACAATGATGGAGCCACTCTAGCAAGGTCATCATGGTTTGCTTGTAATTATATGCTTTGGACCATTAAATATTAAACATCGAGGATTTACAAAAAATGTCAAGGCATCAAAGTGCCTCTTTAAAATAATCTTCTTACTCGTCGAGAGTGAGGAAGATGTTATCTGTAAAATGACCATTAATGAGTTGAGATTAATGATCAATGAGACCAATAACCATGATAATTCCTTGATATGATATGTGAATGATGTAGAGGGGGGGGGGAGAGAAATAATCACTTTGCAACTTTCTTTCTTGAAGACTATTTCCTTATAACCCTTCACGAGGACAAATTCACATGTTTTTATAAATTCACATATTTTATAGTCAATATAAGTCTTGTTCCAGATACCCTTTATCCTCTATTTTATCTCTAAATTTTTTTATAATCCAACTCTCAAGGGGAGTACACGAACTTACTATTGTACCTCATAATTAGGCCTCTTCTTGTAGCCCTCCTAAACACCTTTTCAGATGGCTTGACCAATATATAGAGGTTTAGATAAAAAAAATGACAATTATAGATATCCATTAAGGAATTACAACTCCCTAACAAGCTTCATTAACCGACTACCAAGATAGATGCTTTAACTTTACTTGACCTTTTTCTATTTAGGCTTCCATTAGGTCTCTTTGCCTTTAAAACTGAGTTTTAGATCAAGAACTATCCACACGTGCAAATTCTCTATGTAAATGTTTTATTCAACTTAATGTCATTAAAACCAATATACAAGTCAAATTTTAGGATTTGAAACAAAGTGGAACTATAGAAACCAAGAAATGGCCAAGAACCCTAGACTAGGTTTTCACATAGGCTGAGAGGTACAAATTTGATGTTTTCAAATGCTAAATAGTGTTTCAAGGACTAAAATAATTTTTATAAGGTCTGTTTTAACTTAATATAACCCTTTATATTTAAATATCAATTAAATTACTCACAAACTAACTTATAAATCACTATTTGCATCCTGACTGTACACAAAAAACATAGTGTTTGGACTGTGAGTTATCAAGTGTGGGATTGCGTGAGAATTTGGACTTAAAAATAAATTATATAGGTTCAAACAAGTATTAAACACTTAATTACAATTTTATCACACTATTTAATTCTTTAAATCAATCAATGTAACCTTCCTCAAGATTGGACACTTAACTGTGTCAATAAACAAAGTTCTTAAGGACTGAGTTTCACTCTCTTTCACCTGTAAATGAATGAACAAGTTCACATCAAAATAAATAAGAAATAAATATGAATAAAATAACCTACCAATAATCTCAATTGTATTCAAAATATACTTCAATAGTTTCTTCCATTCATAAACACTCATATTTTGCTCATGCATACACAAAATTCTTCACTAATAGTTTTCTTGATGTAACCTGAATCTTCCTTTCTATTTATTGGAGATCAAGAAATTATTAATAAATGTAATTATGATTAATTATAACCTTTTAATGCTTTATATGATCCTATAAAATCTCTAACAACCTCATGATGGCCTCCAACGTAGGCTTTTGTATGCACAAGATACATTCTTGAACGTTACAATAAATTTGAATAGAGGAAATAAGACCACAAGGGTGGCTAAACTTTAAAATATATTCAAGGAATCTAAGACACCTATAATAACCAAGATAAATCACTAGAACCTAATAAAATCAAGCTAAAGACCTCAAAACCATAGAAAGATATTCAAAATTTTGATTTTGGTATTTTGGCAAGAAAATGCCTAGAAGGCTCAAATTCAAATTTTAAGACTAACTAAGAACTAGAATTAAATTATACATGATATTAGAGAATATCAATATCCTTATAAAACTCAAAAAAAATGTAACAAGCCAAAAATTTTCATTTAGAGTGATGTTATTGCATCATACTCCCTAATAACAATAAATTGACTCATGAACTCCCATTCATGAGATCTTTAAGAGTACTTCCATGATCAATCATGTATGTTGTTGTCATCCAAGTGGAATAATATATAGTATAATTTTTACACTTCAATAAATACTTATATTACTCTTTTACTCTTGTTCTCTTTACAACTTTCTTATCCAAGTTAAGCTCAAGTTCTTGTTTTGCTTGTGGCAGCTGATCTGTTTACTCTTGGACTATTATGTCTTGACTTCCAGCTGGTTGATCCTTTATATCTCCTTCCTTGTATGGATACAATCCAACTACATTGACTATAGGATAGATTCATATGCCACTAAGAAACTCTATTTCATATGCATTATTAGAAAACTTTATTATGACCTTTCATGGGCCAATCTTCTTCATCTTCAACTTGTTGTACTCACCGTTGGGAAATCTTTTCTTCCTCAAGTGAGCCAATACCATATCTCCAATATGGAAACTAACCTCTCTCCTCTTTAAATCATCATGTTGCTTGTACTTATCCACACTTATCTCTAACTTTTTCTTCATTTGATCATGCATCTCTTGCATGGAAATGATAAACTCCTCTCCCTCAACACTTCTTTTATCCATTTTGACTAAGTCTCTCAATTTAAAGACTCCCCTTGGGTGCATACCATACACCACTTGAAATGTAATTTTTTTAATGATCCTATTGGGATAGTCATTGTAAACAAACTCTGCTTGAGGTAGTTACAAGTCCCATTTTTTGGGACCATCCTTTGTTAAACATCTTAGCAAGTTACCCAAACTTGTATTAACAACCTTAGATTGGCCATTTGTTTGAGGGTGGTAAGCTGAGCTGAAGTCAAAATTGGTTCTTAGTTTCTTTCACAAGGTTCTCCAAAAGTGTCCTATAAACTTAGTACCTTTATCTGAGATAATCCTCATTAGTATACCATGTAGTCTAACCACCTCCTTGAGGAACAAATTGACCACATGAGTAACATCATTAGTTGTCTTGTAATGTATGAAATGTGCTATTTTGAAAAATATGTTCATAATAACAAATATAAAATCATGCCCTCTTTGTGTTCTTGGTAACCTCATAAAAAATCCATGTTAATGGAGTCTCAAGGCCTTTTTGGTATTGGTAAAGGCTGGGATAGGCCTGTATTAGTATTTTTTTCCCTTTCTATATTGAAAAAATTTGCATCTTTCCACAAAATTTCTCACATATGCTTACATCTTAGGCCAATATTAGTGATTACTAAGCTAAGTTAAGGTCTTAACAAGACCAATTGACCAACCAAACTTCCACAATGTTTCTCCTTGATCAAGTTGTCTCTCATTAAATTTATTAGCACACACAATGGAGCTCCTTTGAACAACAAACCCTATTGAAGCATATACTCCATCCAAGGTTCCCTATTTCTTATAGTAGGTTGATTTCAAGCTTCATATACATCTTAAAAATCTAAATTAGTTTCATATAACTCCTTGAATGACTCTATTCCTGCACTTTCAATCTGAATTTCACTAACAAGGAAAGTTCTCCTACTTAGAACATTTGCTACCTTGTTTGTTTTTCCTTTCTTATCCTTGATGACAAATGTGAAGTTTTGCAAGTACTTCACCCACTTCACATGAATTTGATTGAGCTTGGGCTAGTTGTTTATGAACTGAAGAGCATGGTTTTTTCTTAAGATAACAAACTTCTTTGGCATTAAATAGTGTATCCACTTCCTCAAGGCTTGAGCCATGACATATAACTCAAGATCATAGATTGAATACCATTTTTTGGCTTTATTTAACTTCTCATTAAATTAAGATACATGTCTACCCTCTTGATTTAAGATAGCTCCAATATCCACTCCTCTTGCATCACATTCAACTTGAAACACCTTGTTAAAATCAGGAAGTGCCAACACTAGTTTTTCTGTTATTCTTTTCTTAAAAAATTGAAAATTTCTCTCAGGTATATCAGTCCATACAAAATTATTTTTATATTCTCTAATATTATCAACAATGGGTACAAAAATACCACTAAAATTTATAATAAATTTCCTATAGATGCTAGCTAAACCATGAAAATTCCTTACCTCATAGGTTGTCCTTTGAGTTGTCCACTCAATGATGGCCTTTACCTTGTTTTTACCCATATTCAACACACCTTGTGAGATCACAAAACCAAGGTAAACAAGCTTTGTATTCATGAACAAACATTTTTTGGGGTTAATCAACAACCTCTCTTCATGCAACCTTTGCATAACTATCCTAAAATGTTGACTATGTTCCTCTTTGTTAGGGTTGTAAATCAAAATATTATCTAGATACATAATCACAAACTTACCAATGAAAGGCTTCAATACCTCATTCATGAGTCTCATGAATGTGTTTGGGGTGTTAGTAAGACTAAATGGAATGACAAGTCATTTATACAACCCCTCATTTATCTTGATTGAAGTCTTTCATTCACATCATTCTCTTAATATTTTTTGGTAATAACCACTCTTAAGATCTATCTTGAAAATATAGTTAGAACCAATCAAAAAATCCATCAAATCCTCAATTCTTGGAAGGGAAAATCTATACGTTATGGTTATCTTATTGATTTATCTTGAATTTATACACATACTCCAATATCCTTATTTCTTGGGAACTAGTACAACTCTTAGTGCACATGGGTTGAGGCTTTCCTTGATCAATCCCATGTCCAAGGGGTCTTGTATATGCTTCTTGATTTATGCATTTTTTTGTGGAGTCATTTTGTGTGTAGCCTTATTAGGCAAGCTAGCACCTGGTATAAAATCAATGTGATGACTAATGTTCCTAATAGCTGACAAATCATTGAGAAGTTCATCCACCACTATATCAACATACTCGTTCAACATATCATGAACCTCTTGAGATAATTCATTTAGCTTAGTGGTTGTTACAATAGTCCTTGATTTGATCACTAATCCAAATCCCAATTCTTCTTATTTCATAGTCTACAATAACTCCCTTTCATTTACCATCATGACACTTGCATTGGTTCTTTGTCTATGATCTTATTCTTTGAATGGAAACAATGTATGACTAATGTCATCCTTTTTCAAAGTGTATACATTATTTCTACCATCATGTGTAGTTTTCCTATCATATTTCCAAAGCCTCCCTAGAATCACATGACACACGTCCATTGTCATTATGTCACACAATACCTTATCTTTATATCCTCTAATATGAAAGTCTACCCAACATTGCTTATTTACAAGAATTTGTTGCACGTTTTGTAGCCATGAGACCTTGTAGGGATTTGGGTGTGGTACCTTTTCAAACCAAATTTCTCTACTATCTCAATTGCAACTAGATTATCTATGCTATGAAAATCAATGACTAACTTGCAACACTTACCTTGACATTTACATGTTGTCTTGAATAGAGTCTTCCTTTGGGCAAGTTATTTCTTTTTAGGTGGTTTGATTAGCACCCTTCTCATCAACAAAGATCTACCTACTTCTGGTTCTTCAATATGAGATGGAGAATCCACACTCTCTTATTTTCCTTGAACTATTGATTTCTATTTTAAGCTCTTGATGCACTAGCTTGAGAATTCTCTGAACATTCTCAAAACCTATGACCAACAAATTTATTGCATTTAAAATACTTACCAGTGAATCCACTTCAACCTCTACCTCATTGTGTGTATCCACCTCTAAAATATGGTCTCCTTCCTCTAAATCCACCTCTTGAATTGGATGCATGTTTTGGTGGGGTATTAAAATTTAAATATTTTTGCAGAGTAGGCGACATATGTGTATGTTTGTAAAATTTGAGCAATAAATTTAAATATAGTAAATTAACTAAAAATATAAGAACATCAATGGAAGAGAATATAAAAGTAATCAAAAGTTAGTTAGAAGGCTCTTCCATCACCTTGCTTCTCTTAATCTTCCCTCTAAGATCTTCAAATGGATTCTGTAAGGATAATTGAATTGTTTGTTGGATTGCTAGAGAGTGGTGGCTTTAAGATTTCAAGATGGATGCAAGAGAGATTAATGGCTTCTTGAATACCAAGATAAATGGATGCAATGAGAGTATGAAGGTTATATGAGAGCTTGTATGTATTTTTCAATTCCAATTAGTCCAACCAAACTCCTTGCTTGGTTATTTATAGGGTGTGGTGAGGATTAAAATAAATTTTACATTCATAAGAACCCTATAGCTTAGAGAATTCTAGAGAATTAGAGAATATTCTAGATTTAGAAGTCTCTAGATTGTATTAGGGATTAATATGGATTAGATTGGGGGTTTTAAGTGAGTTTAAGAAACTAGGTGTGTAGGAGAAGCTACGGATATGTTGGCTAGGGAGGTAGGTATAATATTTTGAATTTTAAATTGGGAGGTGGGTAGGTGGTTATTAAATGAAGTAGGATTAGTAGTTTAATAGAATATTAGTGGAATAATCAATGGATTAATATAGTATGGGGTGTGTAAGAAGGTTAATATGATGTAGAAAATATATAGTGGGGAATGACATTATTTTTTAATTAGGACAAAGGTTATTTATTTTAAACAAGATTTGTTGTGATAAATGGCAGGATTAATGGAATAATTAAGACAAGCATATTTAGATGTATACAATATGAATGAAGAGTAGTGACAACTACAATTTATTATGTTGATATGCATTTTACAATAGAAGTAAGGGGTGGGATGTAATGGCATCAATGTATTCATAATTATGTTTGATGTTAAATTTGACATTTATTTGATCGTTATATGTAAATTATAATTATAAATTTAACATCCATTTAACTCTTTTATAAATTCTTTCTTTTTTCTTAGAAAAGTCAATTGAAAAATCGTAATATCTTGACCATATGATTGAGTTCAAAGTTCCTTTTATTCTTAAAAATATTTTTTCGAACCTAATACAATAATATAATTAACTTGATACCATCTTTACAAAAATCAATAGATTTTTTATAAAAAATCAATATAATTATTAATCAATATAATATATGAAAATTCTAAAATAAAATATTTCAAATATATATACTAATTATTAAACATATATAACTAAAAATAGAATTCACATATATATTGTATGAAGTTTGCCAGCAATTGTAACAGAGTATTAAAAATCCAAAAAATTTCATAGATAAATGAATGGCATGCATGATTATTGTTGGAGATGTTTTGAGTCCTACTCTTCTTCAAAATCAAATTTGATCATTACACTAATATTATTGTTTCTTCAAGTAGTAAATTATTTGAAGTGGGTTAGATTTATTTAGACATCGTTCCCATCTGAGTGATGAACTTAAAAAGAAGTTCGAAATATTCTTTTAATGAATGTCAGTCAATATGAAAGTTGGTAATATGTTAACATCTAAAATGAAAAGTTTGATTCGTAAATACACTCTTGGCTCCTATGCTTGCCATGCTACACTTATTTCTAAGGAAAAAATGGGCATTCGTGTCTAACACGATTATAATGGAAAAAATGGGCATGCTTGTCTCAATCTTACTCATTTAAAACTAATAAAACAAAATCCCATGATGGCACAATATTCCATGTAATGTTGACGTCCTAATGTAGTTGTTTTATTTTTTATGTAACGAATAAAACAAAATAATAATTAATGAGACCTATATATATTCTTTTGTACTCGTGGCATCTTATGCATTGTCTCAAGTTTTTTTATTATTTCATTGGTTTATATAATGGATGGAAAAAATGGGTATGCTTGTCTCAATCTTACTCATTTAAAATGAATAAAACAAAATCCCATGATTCCATGTGATGTTGACGTTCTAATGTAGTTGTTTTATTTTTTATGTAACGAATAAAACAAAATAATAATTAATGAGAGCCATATATATTTTTTTGTAGTCCAGGCATCATTTTATGCATTGTCAAGTTTTTTTACTATTTCATTATTTTATTTAATAAAATTAATAATTTGATATTTTTGGTAGAGGTGATGTTAGAAAATAAGATTTGTTTCATTATACAATATAGTAATGTGATGTATAAGGAGAAGACGTTCTATTTCATAATGATAAAGTGGTAGGGAAGGGTAAGGTCATACAAAATATAAAAGCAACGAAATATTTGTGAGTAGCGTGATGATAGTGAGTGGCAATGATAAAGTATTTCAAGAGATGGATTCGACAAAGTAAGGGGAGATAGCATGCAAAGTTCAATAACATGTAACATATGTCAGCAATTTAATTCCATCAAATTGTTTCATTTACCCAATACATGATTCAAACCGGGGTCATCTCAATGAAAACGAGTGTTATACATCCAATGACTCATTGCATCACATAACATGGAAATATCTGTATCCGTTGAGTAGATTATATGATAGACATCTTTCATTTTTCTTCATTTTTCATCTAATTATTTTAGAGCAATTTGATTAGGTTTTATATAATTAAAATAGTCAAAAAATTAATCTAATTAGTTTTAAACTTGTCAAAATTGATACTTTGGTGCTTTAGTGGAAGCAACAGGTTGTAGTAATAGATGTGACATGTTACTAAACTTTGCACATATATTTGATTGGGTTCTTCAAGTCTATCACCTAGAGTATGTTGTTGCCTCTCACCAAAATTGTCTAACGCACGTTGAATATTTTACCAATTTTATGTTTTTTATGACCTTGTCCTTCCCCACCACTTTGCCATTGCAAAAACTACACTGTATATAAAATGTCCCCTGTTTGCCTAGCCTATTGCCACATCGTATAAAGGAACACACCATCTCATTTTTCAATGTTACATTCCTTAGAAATGTCAAATTATTGTTATTACATTTGATGCGCAAGGATTCTAATGAATAGAAATTTCAAGGGAACCATTGGTTAAATGCACAAAGTTGGGGGACAAAAAGGGGCCTACTTGTAGACATGTTTTTTCTTGAAAATTGAGAAATCTATACTACTGCAGATAATTTGAGATGGCTACACTCAAAATTAAAGGATGGTGTAACAACATGAATTGTAGCATTTTGAATCTAGTTTTCAAAACATTATTTTAAAAAAAAAAAAGTTTAAGTATAACTACATCAAGCATCTAAAATTTGAATAGAAACTCCTATTTTTTAAGGAAAATAAAACAGACAGTTGATCATGCGACCCCTCATTTTTTTAGCATCATTTAATATTGTTTAAAACCATTCAGTGAAACTTTAGATAAGATCATCTAATTTTTAACATATATTTTTAATAATTTTTAACCTTAAAAAAATGAAAACTTATTTTTTTTAATGTTGTAGAATTAAGCCTAGTTTGTAACAATATAATTATTTTTACATTTGGATCAACGAAAAAAAAAAACACAAACATATGCAGGTATGTATATTTACAACATATAGTGACCTAAAAAATCTATAGTTAGAAATCAATATAAATTGAAATCTTAAAATAGTCCAAAAATTATAAAAAACATATACGAAAAAAAATATACACAAACATATATAGACATGTATATTTTTGGCATGCAGTGGCCTAAAAAAGCTATAGTTAGAACTCAACATAGATTTAAAACTTTAAAACAATCCAAAATTTATAAAAATCATATATTTGGAAAAAGGAGAGTGTGTTCATCGTCATGGTAATAATTTTATAATTTTTCTCATTGAAATTCGTAGTGTATTTGGTAGTGGAAGTTAAATTTTGTTGTTTTCTATCAAAATTTTTAGATTTAGTTGGATGTTGACAAGTCCAAGCCTTTGGCTAAAGAATCCAAGATATTTCTAAGCCAAAAAGCTTAGTTTTTTGAATTCAAATAGAACATAACATGTATGTGTTAAGTTGCCATAACATCAAAAAAATAAATGTTGTCTACTCATACGTGTTTATACTTAACTATGTATCATGATATACACTTATTTATGCTTATTTAGTTCACATTTAGATGTGTAAATATACTTATTAATTTCACATTTATAATTTTTATATTTTATTTTAAAGTGGAGTTTGTCATGATATATGCTACCACAAAAAGGACATTTAGATAAAATGATTCAATTTTGGTGATTTTACGCCTGCAATCATAATTTTGACTATATAAAACATGATTTAGGGTTCAATCAGGTCTAATTTTATTAGAAAATGAATGAGCAAGTCAATTGGTTTAATGGTGAAGGAGATTACAATCAATTTGAATCCCTTGAATACAATTACGTGTTGTAATCACTTAAAAGTGGTATTTGAGAGTTAAGAGTGCTACTTGAGACTCTTCATCTCTAGCTTATCCTTAGACCTATTATAGAGCCTATTATCACACTTATTCAGCCTTTGTGTGGGCCACATGCATTCCTAATTAGTTAAAACGCAGTCCCAGACCCTCATTTCCCAATCTTGGCTCTTCATATTTAGTGTTCTACCAGCTGGACATTAGCACCACATTAAGGACACTAGAGTCATGTGGCACTAGTGTCCCCAAAATGGTGCATGTGTCTTTTACCCTAAGTTTATCGAATGAATACATTTTCAAAAGTAAAAGCCTCATAAGGTTGGCTTAGACATCTTTTATTATCTACACAAGCAACAAAACACTATAAATACATGACTTTTAGCCCTATATCCACTAGATGGAAATTTGATGCAAAATACCTATTTAAACATGAAACAAGTTAAGAAAAATTAAGGTTATCAATCCTTATTCTACCCTAATTTTACATACTACCATCTCCAATAGCCCCAAGGTCAAATTTTCTAGATTTCTAATCTCAAGCACACTAAAGGCACTCAAGGCCACTATCATACTAACATCATTTGCACCTACACCAGCACTTAGGTGGGGAGAACAACATCAAACTTGATCCCTCCTCATAGTATTGGTATGTAGGCAACTCTCTTCACAATAAGGTGTTGAGGATGTCCATCTTATCCTACTAACGAACACACTTTTAAACTCATTCCCTACTTGCAAGAAGGATGAGGGTTTGTATCATAAATTAGTCATTACAGTCACAATACAAAGTTCCAAAATTTGTGCACATAAAAATAGACCTAAAAATACAGACACAGGTGCCCCTAGAAGTTTGGAATAATCCTGCACAGAGGACACTAGCACCAATATCAAGACACTAGAGCCACATGACACTACTGGCCAAATGTGGCACTACTATTCAGGGGTGGTTCTGACATAGGGATCCAGTTGATGATACTCATACTTGCTTCCATCTACTTTTCCAACACTTAGATCATCTGTATTAGCTATTTTCTAGATAAGTCTTTATTTGCACTATTTATTACTATTTTTAGAAAGTCAAAGCTGGTCATTTCTATAAAAAAATTAGTAGTTATTTTATGCATATTATTTCTCTGATTTAGTCAACTCAGTCCTTTAGTCAAACATAGGATTTACATAAGCTAAAACCCTAAAAGGTTAAACACGTGTATAAAATGTGATTTAAGGCTAAATTAGATTAGATTGAGTGAATTGGTGTAATTAGTGATACAATTTGAGTGAAATTTAGCATCGTGAAACTAATTTTGACTATAAATGATTTAATTTGGGTCTATAGACCCCAATGTCATAACTAAAGAAGCTAAATAGTCTAATGGTTTAATCTGAAGGTAATTGGAGCTAATTTAAGCCCCTTCAACCTAAATGAATGATTATAAAATGTGATTTGGGGCTTGATCGACTCTAATTTCATCAGAGAATGAAGCAAATAATCATTTAGTTTAATGACATATGCTAGCTTGACATGTACAACATGTGGTTTTGGGCTCAATAAACTTGAATGACATCATATAATGAATGAAATAGTTGATTGGTTTAATTGTGTAGGTAATTATGGTGAATATGAAGCCCTTGGACCTAATTATGACTATACAACATGATTTGAGGGCCTTGAACCTAATTGTAACTATACTTAGACCCTATTAGTCGATTATAACAACACTACACCCTAATTTTATCACAAATGTAAACATGAAGGTAATTAGGGCCAACTGAAATCCATTTAACTTAATTGCAAGTCTAGGATGTGATTTGAGGCTAAATTAGCCCATATTTCCTGGTATATTAAGCCAATTAGTCGATTGTTAGAATTAGTGATTCAAGTTGGATGAAATTGAACCCCATGACCCTAATTTTGCCTATACAAGAAGTAATTTAGGGGATCAATCGACCCCAATATCATAAAAAAATCAAACAATCTACCAATTCAATCATGAAGGAAATCAAGGCTAATTTGAGCCCCTTCAACCTAACTACAAGAGCATGATGTGATTTGGGCCTATAACATCCCCACTGGGATTTACTAGAATAATGCATTTTTTTTAAATATATATATTTTTCATGTATTCAACATTAGAATTCACCATAATAATCTAATTAGTGATCCTAATAGAAACATACTGAATATGCTAACAATAAAATAGGCATGTAATAATCTATTTAGTTACTGATCACTATGAAACAAATAAACAAAACATAATTGTATTAAGTATTTGCTTACTTCTAGCCATGGTTGGTGCAATATTATAGCCACTACTGTCAATGTACATATGAATAAATAATTAAATTTATCAAGAATAATATTTCAATAATTAAAATAATATTAGATACAAGGCTCCACAGAGCATGAGTCTCATGAACTCCAGTATCTATGGTAATCTCAAGTGTAGTATCTAATAAAGTACTGCTGTTGGGAGGGAGAGCATCAATCGAGTGATTTTCCATACCAACTATAGACCATTGATTCCCCACACAATCCTTCAACTAGCGAATATCCCTCCCTTGACAAATGGGTAGATAGTGACGATGCATGAATCTAGAGAGACAAGCTAGTATTTGTGTGTTGTAAGATATCTAATACATGATGCGTACCATAAATAAAATACGTTCTAACATGATAACACACAAATATGTAAACCATACGTATGAAGTGATAATATCTAACTAAACATTAATTTGGTCAAAGTATTCAAATAATTAATTATCACTAAGATCAGTCAAATTTATACACATCACTTGATCGGATTACCCTCATCTGGCATTGGTGATGCTAAGTAAGCTAGTAAAGTCTATCTCACCACTTCTTTAGTAGCAACAATGCGAGAGTTGTTAATATAAGATATAACCAATAGATTTATATGGATTAATTCCTATCAACTACATAAAACATGTTAAGTACAAAAATAATCAAAGTACACAAATTTAGTTCATCAAACGTATGCAATGAATCCCAAACATATTATTTATTACTTAAATAATAAACATAAACAAGTATAATCTATAACAATTAGGTATATTTTATACTTAGACGGCATGTTTATTCTTTCTATAAGTAACTCAAATGTAGTACATTCTATGACAAACAACAATATCACAGTTTATTTTCTATGTACACATTTCTCAAATTATCAACAAGCCAATATAACTAATTTTAGAGACCAAATACCTCATAATTAATGTCTTATGTCACATTAAACATTAAACCTTCATTGATATTAATTGTGCTTTTAAGGAGCTATATGAACATAATTATAGTGTAGACTTAATTTAATAGTCAACACATACCATAATTATAAGCACATATCTCTATATACAAACTATATGCTATATATGTGTATGGGTACCTACGTTCCTCATACATATATATTTCATATATATGTACTTGTATATATTTTATACATATATAAGATGTACTGCATACTAGTATTTATTCACATATAAAAATATTATTCTGTACTAAACTAACAGTCATTTTTATTTTCCATTATGAACTACATATGATTCAAACAAAACATTAATGATTTACCTATTCACAGAATAGTATTCAAGATCAAACATATGATTTCAACATCTTCAAATCCCTATTCTTATTTCTCTTATTTTAGTTTTGCAAGTCATCATCCAGTTCTGATGGAAAACTATTCAAAGTTTGTTACCCTATTTTCCACTAATTTGGGTTATAAGGCTTATATACATCTTGAGTTTGTTTAATAAACAATATATTATAATCAATCGACCACTTAGATCTATATTCTGCCCTTTTCACTTACTGTAGGATTATATTTTTCCCTAGTTTCACAAGTATCAATTAAATCAAGTCGACATCCAACTCAAATTCATTTTGAACCATATAACAACCAAACCATTACAAAATCTATATAAGTATTTTAACCTTACAATATTCTATGCACAATTATCTAAACAATATCACATGCCTCATTCAATGTTCAACTTTGTCAAATTTTATCCATATTAAAAACTCATACGCTTAAAGATACATTACAAGTTTTTATACAGGGTTCGAACTAAATACCCAATCCACATAAATAACATACAAGTAACATGATATGTATATATATGTATGTGTGATTTAAGTAATATTGATATCCAATTCGACACTAATATCCACTACTTATATATGCTATCAAATATCTAAATGGTTATAATAGTCACTTTAACAAAATTCTCTAAAATATGAAACTCAGAGTTGAGATAGGATTTAAGCACTCCCTATACCCCCTCTAGGATAGATATATCATATCCTCAAACTAATTTACACAGAGTTAGCTTTTCATAATAGGATTTATAAGAATATGCACGTAGTCCTTTTATATATGATCATAGTTTGTAAAGTAATTGTACACAGTCCTTATATATATGCTCATTATTTTTAAAAACAATTGTATACAGTCCTTTTTTTATAGACTAAAACCCTAAATGAACTTTATAATAAGTTACACAAATAATATCAAAATTATTCCATTCATTCAACAAACTAACTCAAACTTAGTATTTTTACCCCTGGTAAGTCAAAACATACACATAGTCTTGTGTATTATAAATATACTCAAAATTTTGACATATACCTAATCAAGTATATATATAATAAGGGTTTTTGAAAACAAAATTAAAAAACCTATTTATTAAAACCCATATGCCAAATTCTTATAGTTTCTTAGCTTGAGCATACTGAAATCATAACAAAACTAAATCCATTCAACCCTAACAATTTACACAGTCAGTCCTAGTCTGTATTCCATAAATATCCTTGCACTGCAAATTCAGTGATAAATCCGTCAATAGTGGTAGCTATCTAATGATCGACTACATGAGTCCAATTTATCTCTAGATTATACAACTATTCTATCTTCTCCTCGGTCTACATAATGATGTCATTGGTTCATGGTCGAATGTAGTTATATTCAATTCGAGCCAACTAATCAGCTAACAAGCTTGATAATTCACACCAGAAGATATCATAGATTTGACTGTAAAGGTGTTCTTGTATAATCTCCCTTGAGGCACATAGAATTATTCTACCTTATTTCTCTACAAATTCAAAAAAATTATGGTTTAACCAACTCTCCACTTTTCTTTAGGTTGGTAACCATCGCAACATATCCACACTCACTACACCATTGTTAGTAGAGGTTCTTGGATTTCACCAAACATGCTAATTATGGGGATAAGGTGTGCGAAGGGACTTATAAATATTACAAAAAAGTTTAATCAAGACTTAGAATCCATACACAAGGTTTATCAGAGAGAAATATACTAATCTAAAGGTTTAACACACGATGGAAACTACTTATAGATAAATAAATTAATACATCCAAACAAATGAAGGAAACAATATTTAGAATATAGGAAACTCTACGATTATACCAATAAAGAACACAATTACTTAGAATTCATATTAAAAGATCTAAAATTAGAGATTATAATAAAGAAAAGAAACCTCGTAGATTGATATCTAGTTCTATAAATATGCTGTGCAAAAGCTTTCTGAGAATAACATTCAACATTCTATTACTCACATACATGTCAGAATTAACATAATCATCAACCCTTCTATTACATTCATTATAAATACTTATAGGTACTATTTTCTATAGTTGTAACTTTCATATTTACCATGTTAAAAAGATATCCATATCACCTTTGGTAAGATCCTGACCAATATGGAGGTTCCTGTAACAACTCCTAACAACCCACAAACAAAATACAACTGGAATCACCATAGGATGTTATCATACATACAAATAGTTTTACATTTACCATTTACCACTAATGCCAAACTCTTGTGTCAACGTAACCATCTAAGGCTGATGCAAGTATTTGAGGCTATAGAGGCACTAAATTCATAATTTGGTGACTTTTCTAGAATATTCTCATAGTTTGCTTCCTACCTGTTCTAGATCTAGATCTATATTAACATTAGAACCAACTAAGTATCTTATTTATTTGTCATTGCAATATATAAAATAAATATACTTTCCATTTTTAGCATATCTCAATATAATAAATTTTGTATATATTTTATCTAAGTTTTACAATGAATTGACCTACTATAGATTTGTTTATCACCCTAGTGCTTATTCATTTCTATATTCTTAACCCTAGATCCTCTTAATCTAGATTTTTAGGGTTAAACAATCATATATCATAGTATATGATATATGATCACATAGGTATAATGTATATAACATGTATGTGTTATCATCTAAATAGACAAAAGATCACTGTCCAACATTTATTTTTAGGTTTTTTTTTTCGACCCCACAAACATTCTCTACATCATTCTATGTTTTCCACGATGAAGACAAGAGGAATCAAATTATTTTTTGTGTCCCCCACAACCAAAAGGAATCAAATTATTCTTTGGGTCCCCATCATAAAAAGGAATCAAATTATTCTTTGTCTAGTCATGGGTGATAAAGCTCATTCAAAGTAGAGGAAGAAGTTAAAGCACAAAACAATAGATTAATTAGAATAATTGAGATAAAAACAAAAGGTATGACTACAAGCATTTCATTCGAGGCAAGGTGAAAACACTGTCCCTAATGAGCCAAATGTCATATATAATGATGAAATTGACAATAATGAATTGAATATGAATGGTGAATAACAATTGGAATTTGCATTCAAAATTGCATCCATTAATAAAAATAAAAATAATAAGGCCGTGATATCAGTTCAATGAGAAGTGGTTGATCTCAACTCATATGTGGCATGAAGTTGTGTTTTACCTCCCTTTATAAAAAGGTATATTCAAGTAGTAATGATTCTCAAGACAAAGGTATTTATGCTCTTTTTTAATATTGATCTCAAACAAATTTTATTGACAAAGATTTGGTAGATAGACTTGGGTTGGAAATGTATGGTAATCCTAATCCTTAAGTTCTAGGATGGGTAAATCAAGGAGTAGAGATAATGTTTTTCAAATAATTTAGAGTCAAGTTTTCAATAAATGAAAATTTCATTGATCAAGTTAGTAGATGTTGCACCTATTGATGTTTGTGGTATAGCCTTTGACAACCCCTATATGTATGTTAGAGATGCTACTTTCATGAGTAGATCTAATCAATACTATTTGATTAAGGATGATAAAAGCTACACCATCAAATCCTAATAAGGAAAATCTAAGTTCTCCTTGGTTAGTGCCACTCAAGGTAATTAGTTGTTTAATGATAGTGGGAAGTTTTCTTTTCTCATTTTTAAAGATAAGCAAGATATTATATTAGTGGAATGTTAGGATACTCATATAAGGTCTACTAACAAAGAGCATGAGAACAAATTACTACTAGGTTGTCCTCTTCCTGGCATGCATTTTCATTGGTAAAAAATGAAGGAAGGAAATAAGCCACACAAAGGGCATGAAAATGTGGGATCAAAAGTTCACAAGGATAATACTTGCATTCAATATATACACCTCCAAGTACAAGAGATGTTCAAGAAGATGAGAAATACATTTTCTCATTATACGAGTTCCGAAGAATTTGGTGACTAAAAAACTCAAAATAAGGGAGCATGATTTGAATTTTGAGTTATCATGAGCTAACTAATTCAATATTTTCATTGTATAAGAATGTAACTTGAAATCACTTGAAACACTCTTTATATTTTTCTTTTCCATTTGGTTAAGTGATGTAACCATTAATAGAGTTCAATAAGAAGTTGTGATTCCCTAATACCTTAAGAGAGAGGTTTTGGTGCACATGCTTAAACACTAAAAAAATTTCATCAAAAGTAAAATCTAATTACATATTTTTCTCCTCTCAAAAAATTATGCAATTCTAAGAAAATGGCATGCCAATCTAACTTCATATGCAAAAAGTTATGACTTTTGGAAGTTAGTGCATTTGCCTTGATTGGAAAATCGCTAGTTTAAGCAGGTGATGGTTTCATAACTACCCCAACTATTTTGTAATGCTACATGGAAGTTTTGTAACTAACTTGGTGTTTTTACAAGTACGTGGTGTTTTGTCCTACATAAGGCAACGGTTTTGTAAGGAGAAATAAAAGTTCATGTAACAGTTATAGACGGTTCCTCTTCATATTTTGAGTCTTCCTGGCTTCTGATTCAAGCTCTCTTGTGTGTTAAATTTGAATATACATATACATTTAGAGGATATTTTTAATCAAGGGAAAGTTTCTAGTAGATCTTCTTCTTGATTTTATGTGTTTTTTAGAGTTGGAGTGTGAAAAGAAAATAGTGGGAGAGCAAGTTGCAGAGCATGTATGAGTGTTTGGACATATTGTAATGTAAAGTGTATTCATAAAGGCCTTGAGAACGCAATAGACTTTAAATTTCAGAATGAATTATTGGAAAGATGAGGAAATCTCCAACTCTTTTGGCATTTTCTTGATTTGAGTTTCTTTAGGGTAATTTTGTATCTATTTCAATTATGTTTCTTATGTTCTTGTTTTAGTTTCTTACTCTAATTTCATTGTTTAATATTAATTTCACTGTGCATCACTTACAATTCATTCTTAAGCCCATATAATGAATATTTTATTAAAATTAATAATAAAACAATAAGCTAATCAACTAAGGAATTGTTTAACAATATATAGGATTTATGTTGATGAAACTTAATGTGGAATATTCACCTAGTTTACAAATCACCTATAATGTACAAGGTCTCACAGAGTCCTCTTGAAATTTATCTAAGTGATTCATTTTTTAGTGTTGGGTACTTTATATTTTATATGATTGTTGGAATTTAAAATGTCTTGGTTTCTTCTATATATATTTAATAAGTATTTGGTCTAACACAACACATTTTTCCATTTCACATAAAGATGGATGTGGTGGTGACATTAATGTGGTTTCCACAGAGTTTTCCCCATTAATTATTATCTCTATTGAAGGCTCGTCACAACGGATTATTTGGGTGATCCTTGATGTTGACCATCATTCTTTAGGTATTTTCAATGTTTATGCCACTAATGATGGCCTTTATAGAATAATGTAATGTGTTGGTTAACAAAATATTCTACCTTTTTCCACATCATTGATTTGTGGTGAATTTAATATGATTGAAACCTCCAAGGATAAATAAGGTGCTTTGCTTTTTTGGTGGTACGTGAGAGAGCGTGAAGCTTGGATCTACTATAAAAACTATTGGGGTTTGCTAGACCACCACTTTTTTGATGGCATTCTAAGTTATAAACCATGGGTTACCTAGTCCAACTTCTTGGTGACATCAATTAGGTTATCAAACAACTAGACCGTGTATTGATTTCCAAGAAACATGTGTTCTCCTTTTGCATTTACAATGGGTAAGTTGTCACTATTCACCCCAAAAAAAATATTTATGACCATAGTCCCATCCACATGCCAATTGGAATGGGGAAAAGGCTATGATAAAATTCCTCAGAAATAATTTTACATGAATACATCACTCTTTAGAAAAAAATGCATGATCTAACACATCACCAAAGTGTGGAAATTGCTTTTGTGTCTATCATAGGCTACCCGTTGGGTTGAGTGGTGGAACTTGGTGCCATGTTCTTTGCCACTATGACAAACAAGCTGGGTGGGTTTGAAAAAGAGATGATGGCTCTTTGCCAAAGCAATACCAAAGGGTTTCTTCATTTCTTGATAAAATCCCACTTCTCACTGAGTTGGAAACCATGGTATCCAAGCTTAAACATAAGTTTAAAATTTTGGAAAACCATGCAATCAAAGGTGCTCAAATCCAAGCTCAATTGCATTGGCTCAAAATTGGTAACTATGCATCAAAAGGGTTTTTTGAATGTTTTAGGGATAAGTAGGCAAAAAAATAAATCAAAGCTATCAAAAATATAAACAATCACCTCATTAATCTGTTAGATATTTCCTCTACCTTTCAAGACCACTATAAATTGGTGTTCCCAGCCCATGAAAACATGACAGAAATAACTCAAGCTTTGAAGGAATATTTAGACATGGTGCCTCACATGTTAAGCCCTTTGGCATAAAAAATTAATGATGTCCCCTCTTAACGATGAGATTAATGTTGTTATTTAATGCATGGCTAATGATAACATAGGAGTGATGGATTTCCCTGTAAATTTTACAAAACAACCTCATAGTTTGTTGGACCTGACTTGCTTCAAGTTTACAGAGAAGCCTTACGTAGCAAAGATTAGGAAGACAACATTAAGTTCATTCCTATTTGGATATCCATAATTCATCACCATTTGAAGGTCGATCACTCTTCTTAATATATCATATAAATTTATTTCCAAAGCTTTATTGCTCCGCCTTCAATATAAATCATAAGGGTTTGGTTTGGTGATTTTTTCTGTTGGCTATTCTAACTCTCTTCTTAGAGGCATCAACATCTCTAACCATAAATGCACATAAGTATGAAAAATTTGGGATTTTAAAAACTATTTGGAAAATTTTCCTCATCGCCCTTGCATTGTACATTTTCACAACTGAATAATTTCTCTATTTTCTCATGCATAATGTTGAGCATGGGTTGATTCAGAGGTTTTGTATTCTTGATTGTACCACTTAGTTAATCAATGAGAATTTTATAGATGATTCATTCCTCAAGCTTATAGAGCATGATGCCTCTTTCAAAGAGGCGTTGTATTGGCTTAACATTTTTTGCAAATATTCTAGATCTAATCTACAATGGGTAAAAATGCAATGCTACATACAAAGTATGATGTCCTTGTCAGATTGACTCAAAGGCATTTAATGGAAATGGATCAAAAAAGGGGAGAAGTATAAGTTCCTTGGAATTCTAATTGTCTTAAACAGTTCTCCCTAAGTTATGGTAGTATGTGATTTGAAGAGTGGAGAAAAAAAATCATACTAGATTTCCAAGCCTCTTCTTTAGCAAGGAAATTTTAGGTTTGTACCAAAATTCTCACTCATGTTTACTACTCTCTTATTGGGATCCTTCAAAATACTTGTACTACAAGTTAGAAAAATTTCTTAAAGATTTACTCTAGGATAATGTTAAGCAAACTCAATGATTTCAAAGAGTTGCTTGGAATATTTGTTTCGTTCATTGTGCCAAAGGAGGCATGGGCTTTATTGAATCTATATGAAAATCACTGCTCGCTATGCTTAGTGGATTGTATGGGCTATTGAGGGGAATGAAGCTTGGAAAATCCTTCTAAGATACTTCATTTATGTAGGATATCCCTATGGCAAGATTTTTATGGAAAAACACAGGTCTTCAAAAGCTTTTGATTACTCCAAACCATCTCAAAATTAAAGGGGCCTTTATTACCAAGAGTATTTACAAAGCCTTTGAAATGGTTAAGCCTCATCTCAAGTGGGATGGTAATGGGTTTATAACTGATATTTATTTTTAATGATCATAATCTTTGGTGGTTTCCTATCATGACATGTATCCCTCTTCCTCTTACACATATGCCATATATAAATTCCCTTCTAATTTTTAGAAAAGTATTTCCCATGTTAGAAATCTTGTCTCATCCAAAGATTGTATCAGGTGGTCTATCTTACAAATTTATCCAAGAGGATCCCCACACAGATCCAACCAAATGGTCTGCCACCCTATTTAAAACCTTCCAACATCGAATATCTTGCTGAGGTGAATCCAACACTTTTTGAGTAGGGTCAAATAGACTTCGTATGTGAAAGTTATGACCTGTTGAAGCAAGCAAGGTTCAATGATGATGTTAACATGATGATTGGACGTGTACCATTGACCATATCAGGGATTGAAACATGTACCAATTATATTTTGACACATGGAACGTCCAAAAACAAGTTCACAAGATGTGCTATTATTTTTAAGCAAAGATTGATCTTAATACCAATTCATATGGTGTTGAAACTTTTATTAAAACATTATTATTAAACAAACCTCTTAATATGGGATTAAATCACATCCAAAATGCATTGAAGCTTTACCCAAGCCTAAAAACAAGGTAATGGAAGGAATCCCAATGTATTAGGTAAACAGATAAGACTTCAACTCATGAAACAAGGGCCTTGGGAACATTATAAAAGGCTCATTGTTGCATTTGAAAAAGAAATACATGAGAGAAGATAGCTTGTTTTTTAGTCTTTGAAGGAGAGCAAGTAAGAAACAAGTAAGCAAGTTTACTTTTTATACAGAAAAATCAACTAAAGACAGAGCAAAGGTTATTTTTATAGAACAAAGTCATATTTAGTGTAAATATTATAAGCAAAATAGATTTTGCACCATTTAATAGATCAGTTAGAGTGCTTTTCGGACCCAGAGATGTAGCCCCTAAAAGAGTGAACTCTGTTATCAATTTGATTTATATTTTATTTGTTTATATTGATTTAATTGATGTTTTTAATCACTATTGAACCTTATTTTCATAAAATAATCCAATTTCATGTAAAAACAAAGGAAATTAATAAAATTGTTATCAATATTTGAAATTGATAAATAGTGGGTATTTTGCATTAACTGACAATTTGAATCACAGATGAAGTTTAAGATATTGAGAACAAACCAACCTTATATTTTATGTATTCAATAGTTGATGTCGGATCTCATACTCCATGAAAAAAGTTTACAACATTTGGTTTCCTATATCACACTCACACTCTTAACATATTTTATTATATCTATAAATTAAAAATAATACACACATTTTTTTATAAAGATAAACATTTTAAACGCAGAAACATTTTTATAAATTCCTAAAATATGAACATGAAGAAAATTAACCTTTCTATTGATATATTAATAAAAATACAATTTATTTAAGGATGAGATTTGAGAGCGGTATCACCTATCGATGGATGAGTGTCGTTTTATATATTATTTGATGTTAATCTGCTTTCATTTCACTTTGGCTTATGCGTACCACTTGATGTTAATCTGCTTTCATAGTTACATTATTTTTTATGTTTGTCACATATGTATGTACTCTTGGGGATATATATATTATTGGAAGGTAATGATATATGTGTATATATGATTGACGATCTATTGGTTAAGGATATATTCACACTTTTGGTAACGGTGTGATTAGATCAAGATGTACCAAATATTGTTTGCTAGCACTTTATCTCTTCAAGATGTAACAAATAATGTTTGATAGCAATTTTGGTGGGGTATTAAAATCCAAATAATTTCGTACATAATTGAAGAGGATTGAAAGCTAGAGTGTATTATTGACATCGAGCATGATAAAAGTAGGAGTTCGTGTCTAACTCTTAATGGACTGAATGACTTGTCTCAAGTTTATTCTTTTAACAGCAACGTTAGAAATGCATATGGTCGATCGATTGATTCTAATTGTTAGGAGCTCGTGTCCAACTCTTAATGGACTGAATGGCTTGTTTCAAGCTTATTCTTTTAAGAGCAACGTTGGAAATATATGTGGTCGATTGATTGATTGTAATTGTTTTGTTTTATATGTAGAGTCACTTTAAAGGTATAAATTATGGGATGTATTTTTTGTTTTGGTAAGTGGGGTTTTGTAAAGTTAAAGAGTGGAAGTCAACAATTGTATTGTACTCGAGATTTATGATCATTGATTTTCTTTCACTTTTTGAGAAAAGGTAAAGTTATATAAAATATAAAAGTAATGAAATCTTTTTAAGTGAGTTGTGCGGTGATGGTGAGGGATAATGACATGGTATTTTAGAGGATGGACTCAAAGAAGTTAGGAGAGATACACATATAAAGTTCAATGACATGTCATATATATCAATGCAATTTGTAGCTTCCATCAAATTGTTTCAATTACCCAATACATGATTTAAACATGGGTCATCTCAATGAAAACAGGGGTTAGATATCCAATGACTCATAAAAACGTAGAGAATGCACCACATAACAGGGAAATATCTATATCCGTTGAGTAAAATATATAGGAGGCATTTTTAATTGATGAAGCATTTTCATTTTTCATCTAATTTATTTTAGAGCAATCTAATTAGGTCTTTATATAGTTAAAATAGTTAAAATTTTCATCTAATTAGTATTAAACTCATCTAAATTGATATTTTGTGATTTAGTGGAAGCAACAAATTGTAGTAATAGACGTGACATGTTACTAAACTTTGCATGTATATTTGATCAGGTTCTTCATGTCTATCACCTAGAGTACGTTTTCATTGCCTCTCACCAAAATCACCCAACGCGTGCTGAATATTTCACCACTTTCATGTTTTTTATGGCCTTACCCTTCACCACCACTTTGTCATTGCAAAAACTACACTGTGAAATAAGACGTCCCCTACCTCCATAACCTATTGCCACATCGTATGAAGGAACACACCATCTCATTTTCCAATGTCATATTCTCCTGAAGCATCAGATTATTGTTACTCTATTTGATGCACAAGGATTCTAACGAGTAAATTTTTTGAGGGAACCATTAGGTAAATGCACAAAGTTGGGGGACAAAAAGGGGCCTATTTGTGGACATATTTTTCTTGAAAATTGAGAAATCTAAACTTTTATAGATAATTTGAGATAGCTACACTCAAAATTAGAAGATAGTGTAAGAAGATGAATTATAGCATTTTGAATCTAGTTTCTAAAATATTATTTAAAAATAAATAAAAATGGTTAAGTATAACTAGGTCAAACATCTAAATTTTGAATATGACTTATTTTTTTAGGAAAACAAAGTAGACAAATGATCGTGCGACCCCTCATTTTTTTAGCATCATTTAATATTGTTTAAAATCATTTGCTGAAACTTTAGACAAGATCATCTAATTTATAACCAATATATTTTTATAATTTTTAACCTTAAAAAGATGAAAACTATTTTTTTTTTAATGCGTTTAAAATTAGATCTAGTTTGTAACAATATAATTATTTTTGCATTTGGATCAATGAAAAAGATACATGAACATATATCAACATGTAGTGACCCAACAAATCTATAGTTAGAAATCAACATAGATTTAAACCTTAAAATAGTCTAAAAATTATATACAAAAAAAAGATACACAATTAGGCACCAAAGAATGTCTTTCACAGCTTTGCCCTATATGTCTTTCTTTGTGAAAATGGTCGACTCAGAAAGTTGAATGTCTTTTACAAATCATGATTCTGTTGATATTTTTGACAGATGGATAGTTACCAAAAAAGAAAGAATAAATTACTTAGGCAAAGAGCTTGAAGACCGAGTTAAAGCTCTAAGCAATGGATTCCCAATTGGAAATGTGAGAAAAAAGAGTGAGATTTTCAAGAACTAAAAGCGGAGAGTGTCTACTAGAAGTAAATGATCCTTTATTGAGCGAGCCATTCTATGGGATCATGAATCAATTTCAATCACCATATATGTTACCTCTAGAGGATGATGACTCTAGTTCTACCAAGGGATTTGAAACAAATCAAAAATTGAAGAACGATCATTCTACCAAGGAATTTTGACATTATTCAATCATTCGAGAGGAAAATAAGAATAAAGTCATTCAAACAAAAAATAATAAATTGAAAATTATTATCAAATGATGGCTCGATAAAACCATATATTTCTGTTATAAGAACAAGAAACAAGAACATTTTTAGATGAGGTGACATTCAAAGAAATGTCAAAAATATTTGACAATATCTATCCAAAAGATTCATTGGAATATATATTGAAAATATTGGTCCCAGTGGATGTAGATATCAAAACAAAAATCATTTCATGTGATGAAAAAATATATACTAATTATTTGTTGAATGTTTTCCTTCAAACCAGGCGTACGAAATGTGAATTGTTTCTTAATGTCCTTTCTATGAAATAGGGTTTGCTTTGTGAGCAATTTTTTTTAATGAAATTGACAAAACTTCCATCTTCTATGATATCTATGGATGTCAAAGATATTCCAGAAGATATTTCTAAGGAACATCTATTTTTTGAAGAGAAAAACATTCAGTATGAAGTTACTAAGAAAAATATTCCCGATGAAGATCTCTATTATCAAATTGTTTTAGTCCTTTATGAGAAATTCATGACATTCAAGGATAATTTCATTTTTAACGATCATGAACCTCGAATTCAAGATTTTAGTAAAATTATTGTGCCTACATGGCCTAGCCTACTAATATTGGGCGTATACGATAGTATGAATATCAAATATTCCCTCGAAACGGATCCAAAAAAGCTCAAAATTTGCTAACTATAAAACCCTTTGAGAAAATTGAAGAGGAACGACAACAAAAAGAAATGGAAGAATAGAATAGAAAAGGAATTCTAAACTTTGACTTCTTGAAACGGTTTAAAAAAGACGCTGAAAAATAAGCTAAAGACGTTGAAGAAGGAGCAAAAGAAGGGGATAAAAAGATGATGAGGACCCAATGTGAAAAGGAGTTGTATATTTACGACATGTAGTGGCCTAAAAAAACTATAGTTATAAATCAACATAGATTTGAAACCTTAAAATAGTCTAAAAATTATAAAAATCATATATTCAGAAAGAGGAGAGTGTGTTCATCATCATGGTAATAATTTTATGATTTTTATTGTTGAAATTTGTAGTGTATTTAGTGATAGAAGTTAAATTTTGTTGTTTTCTATCAAAAATTTTGGATTTGGCTGCGTGTTGACAAGTCCAAGCCTTTGGCTTAGGAATCTAAGAAATTTCTGAGCCAAAAAGCTTGGTTTTTTTAATTCAAACAAAACATAGCATGTACATGTTATGTTGCCATAACATCAAAAAATAAATTTTGTCTACTCATACGTGTTTATAATTAACTATGTATCATGATATACATTTATTTATACTTATTTAGTTCACATTTATAATTTTTATATTTTATTTTAAAGTGGAGTGTGTCATGATATACACTACCACAAAAAGGACATTTAGATAAAGTGATGCAATTTTGGTGAGTTTACACTTGTAATCGTAAATTTGACTATATAGAACATGATTAAGGGTTCAACCAGGCCTAGTTTTATTACAAAATGAATGAACAAGTCAATTGTTTTAATGGTGGAGGAAATTATGATCAATTTGAACCCCTTGAACAGAACTGCGTGTATAAGATGTGATTTAAGGCTAAATTAGCTTAGATTGAGTGAATTGGTGCAATCAGTGAGATAATTTGAGTGAAATTCAGCCTCATGAAACTAATTTTAACTATAAAGAATTTAATTTGGGTATGTCGACCCCAATGTCATAACTAAATAAGCCAAATAGTTCAATGGTTGAATCTAAAGGTAATTGGAGCTAATTTGAGCCCCTTCAACCTAAGTGCATGACTATAAAATGTGATTTGGGGCTTGATCGACTCCAATTTCATAAAAAAATGAAGTAAATAATCATTTGGTTGAGACATATGCAAGTTTGACATGTATAGGATGTGGTTTTGGGCTCAATAAACTCGAATGTCATCATATAATGAATGAAATAGTTGATTGGTTTAATTGTGGAGGCAATTAGGGTGAATATGATGCCCTTGAACCTAATTGTGACTATACAACATGATTTGAGGTTGTTGAACCTAATCACAACTATAATCAAACCCTATTAGTCGATTATTACAAACCTAAACCTTAAACCCTAATTTTATCACAAATGCAAATATGAAGGTTATTAGGACCAACTAAATCCACCTAAGTGTGAGTCTAGGATGTGATTTGGGGCTAAATTAGCCCATATTTCCTGACATATTGAGCCAATTAGTTGATTTTTGGAATTAATGATGCAAGTTGGATTAAATAGAACCCCATGAACCTAAATAAATAAAACAGTCCACCAATTCAATCATGAAAGAAATTGGAGCTAATTTGAGCCCCTTCAACCTAACTACAAAAGCAAGACGTGATTTGGGGCTAAATTAGTTTAAATTTTCTCATGAATTGATCTAATTAGTCAATTGGTGCAATTAGGGACGTGATTTGGGTAAAATCGAGCCACATGTACCTAATTTATGGGTCAATTGATTGTATAAGATGTAACATATGGCTTAATTGACCCTAATTTTATTACAAATGCAAACATGAAGGTGATTGGGGCCAATCTAAAGCCATTGAATCTAACTATGAGTCTATGATGTGATTCAAGGGGCTAAATTAGCTTTTTTTTTCCTGACATTTACCCAATTAGTCTATTATTACAATAATTGATGCAAGGTGGATAAAATTAAACCTCGTGAACCTAATTTTTACTATATGAAAGTAATTTGGAGGTCAATCAACCCCATTATCACAAAAAAAAAAGCGTGAAATCCACCAATTCAATCAAGAAGGAAATTGGGGCCAATTTGAGCCCCTTCAACCTAACTAGACAAGAGCATAATGTGATATGGGCCTAAATTAGTCATGAATTAATCATTTAATCAACTGGTGCAATTAAACATGTGATTTGTGCCAAATTGAGCCCCGTGAACCTAGATTATGGCTTAGTCAATTGTATAAGATGCAACATGTATGGGTAAATCAATCCTAGAATTATATCACAAATGCCAATATGGAGGTAATTGTATAAGATTGCTTGACATAATAATATTGCGTAGTTTATATGACATCATATAATCATATAACATAAGTTCACATCACATATAATCATTATAGACACTATTTCTAAATTATATAATATTTCAATTTTGTACGTTTGACAAACTTAAACCTTGATTGTTCCTCTCGATATATTAAATATTTAAAAATATATTGATATATTAAAGAAATACAATTTATTTAACATCACTATTTAAGGATGAGATTTGAGAGCGGTATCACCTATTTATTTAGTCACATATGTATGTACTCTTGGGGATATATATATTATTGGAAGGTAATGATATGTGTGTATATATGATTGAAGATCTATTGGTTAAGGATATATTCACACTTTTAGTTATCCACATAACTTTTGCTCACTATTATTGGAGATGTTTGATTCTTTTACACTTGAATTATTTGGTGGAGTTTATGGTTGGTGGATGGACTGCCAAGTCGGGATTTAAGTATTTTTCTAATTAAAAGACACTTCAATTTTTAACAAAGACAGATAATAAATACTTCTTACTATATTTTCTCTCTCACCACTTTTGTAATAAATTTGTTTCAATGTTTTGAAAAAATATTTATTAATAATTTTTCTTTTAAATTTTAATTATTTATAAGAATTGAATATATGAATGACTCAACGTTTAACGCAAAAAACAAACATATCATATCCACATTATATAGCAGTGAGATTTTTTGTATATCCAATATAAATTTTCTCTTTTGTATCCATTATCTTAGAAGTCTCAAATAAAAGTATAAAATAATTTATCAAATCATTATTCAAAAACTTTATACTTATTTAAAATTTGTATTTTAATAATTTTAAATATTGGAAGTTTAAATAAATTAAAAAAGAATAATCATTTCTATTGATAAGAAATAACAAATATAAATAAATAGTTAAAGTGAAATGTATAGTCTTCTTTTTTACGGATTTAATCAATCTATCGATGACACATTAAATACATAAGCCCTTCATTATACAAATCTAATCATGCTAACATCAATGCCACCAATTAATATTCTCATTGCTCATAGATGATGATGTTACGACATGGAGACACTTTATTCTATTAAATGAAAACACTTTCATATTTAATTCGATGATATTTTCTTACATCCTATTTAATTTGATTGTATAAGCTTACAACATATTTAGTCCCTCATTATGGACCTACTAAAATTAACAAGGTGTGTTAATGTCTTATGAAAATATCATTCTTCCCCTCCTCTCCATCGCCCATTCCTGCGATGGAGGACTTTACATACTCATTATCTAAATACAATTAATTACAATTTTACATACAAACTCAGTCAAAAATAATTGTCAATAAAAACGCAGGGACTAACCGCTACACAACCCTTGTTTATTAGTGACTTTTCACTTTTTTATTATTAGCTTTTCATCAGTCAATCATGGTGTGGTATTTGTCAAATGTAAAATCTAATATATAATTTGGTTGATTTTTTAAATTATTGGAATATATTAATATAACTATTATTAATCAAATAATAATAATAACAATACAAATATAGTTACAACAATAAAGTGGTCAGTTGATATGCATGTCCTAAACTACACACTGGTAATAAAAAACAACTCAAAATAAAAAATGTCGTTTATGCATGGTAACCTCGATTCTACAGGATTACATCAAAAAATATTTTTAGCTCATCTTTAGGCACAAGCCGTAACCCCAAAATGTTGTGGAAGTATATCATCTTTGGGAGGTTGGGAGCTCCAAACATAAGGCTTAGCTGACGGATTATCAAGCACCACCAAACCATCATGAGTGGTCTCATAGGGGTTACAGAAATAGTGATACCCCCACCAAAATACGGTTGAACATAACAACTAACTAGACCACCTCCCTACATAGGTGTGCTCCATCACGATGGGCCAACACAAGTCTTCTCACATGACAATGACAAATTTTAACCCCCTATTAATTAGGAAGAGTGGGAACGTGGTTATGGTTATGGCTTTGAAAATGACTCTGTGAATGCCTAGGTGCTAGAGGAAAGAAGCCATGAGGTGGTTGGTCTGGGGGGATGCGACTCATAGTGTAGGGAACATTCCTCTAGTGGTTAAACAACCCCTGTAAATGTTGAAACTCAAGTTCCACTTTTTAAACCTGACCTTGGATCTACATAAGAGCTAAAGAGATGATAATCATGTTGGAGTGATTGTGTTCACACTGATTAGTGATTTTGGTTATTTGTTAACTACTATGCTTGGGACCTCTTCACACTTACATGAGAGGTAAGCTTGATCTGGGAGTTTGATGATTTCTTGTTGAGAGATAAGTTAATTGTGCATGTATAATTTGTGGAGTGCACAAATATAGTGGATTACCCTATATTTGAGGTCTATCACAACAACCACTTGACTATTGTGAAACAAATTCAAGGAATATTTAATAGACACTCCCTTTGTAATGACTTAAAAGAAAGGATAATGTGAATTGTAAATATGAGCCTTCAATAATATGGAGATAATTCTGATATTGTATGTGTGTCTGATTAAAATTATGGTAATGGATTATTAGAGTTGAACCTTGACATATGAGAGTATTCATCTTTCTGATATGGTATCATAGAGGGATTCAACAAACATTGAATCAACCTACCTTCGCCATCATCGCTCCTCAATGCTGCAACCAATCATTGATGAACAATTGACTCAAATGGATTACTTAGTGTATTATCTACGGGGGTTGAATTTTGAAGCATGCTTTGGTTACTCCCACAGTACTGCCATGTGTTACTCTCTAGATATTATTATTTTAGCTTCTGGACACTAGTCATATGTTTGAGTGTTGTTGCTTCCAAACATCAAAATACTTCACTTCAACCAATTACCACCTATGACTGTCATGGACCATCCATTATTGATACATATATTGTGACTTGAAAGAGTAACATTCCAGTGCATGCACCATTGAACATCCACCATTGTTAACAACCATCCACCTCTCAGCCTGCCAAGCCCCTGTCCACCAGCCACACAATCAAAACAAAGGTTTATTATTGTTTTTGAATTTTTGAATTTATTATAAAATTCAAATAAACTTTTGTGCAATAAGATTGTTGAAGACATATATGGGCATGGTGGCAAACTTTCTAGTGAGGAGGTTATGGGTTTGAGCCCTTCCCCACAGTCCTTTTTAATACATTTTTATAAAAAAAAAAAATTATAAATGGGGTTATATATCTAATAGCATGATCAATTCATTTTCTTAAATAAGGCAAAAATGTTTTTAAAAAAAAATAGGTGCCAAAAATATTTAGAGAGGGGACCATTTTTTAAGTGGTGGTCAAATTATTTTTAAAGGTGGTGATCTTATTTTATAAGAAGGGTTTTGTAATTGAAGACTCTATTATTGAAAATAAGAGGTCATTTTTATTTTGGCAAAGAAGGATGTTTTTTGACTTTCTTCATATACTTTTTTCCATCTTATATCCATCTTGCTAATTTGATAATTTTTTGCACTTGGTGCCATTTTTATATTAATAATTTGTGGAAGCATTATTAGGCGAATCTAACACCTATTACTTGGGTGTTGATTTTCCTTTATGTGTGTGTATTAGTTCCATCATGGATTTTTGTGCCAATTGTCACAAATTCAAGACAAAAACCAACATGTTATTTTTTGAAATTTGCTCATTGTAGGAGGACATGATCAAATTCATGGAAGTGAATATAAAAATTTAGAGGTAAAAATATTTTCTAGACTCCATCATTCATGACAAGGATGCCCTCATACACTCCTACTATGGACCTTCATACCCCTATTCCTAGTCCACATTCAGTCACTGTTCCCACACCTAATGACCCTAATTTGTCATTATCTGAGCCTACTCCTACTTTTGATGCTCCTATTCCAGATTCTAATACTGAGCCTACTACTCTTATTTCTACACCTTCTACTTGTAAGTTTGTGCCTCTTGTTATTGCACATTCTAGCTATTCTAGAACAAATTCACCTACATATCTGCATGTCTCTTTTGTGAGGCATACCACTGCCTTTGGCTCCTACATGCTTCACTCTATGGGTCACACTCTTAGACTTGTGGTTATTGGTAAGAATCTATAGGGTATTTAAGTGGATTAATTGGCATGGCATTGGTTATTAAGCAGATATTTCATCTTCAATGGAATCATTTGTTGATAGACATTCAATTTTTGTTTGCTCCACTCTTCTTGAGGATATTGAGCTTCATATGAGCTCTTCCACTTCTTCACTTAGGTATGTGAGTCCTAAAATGTATTATGTTAGGCTTGATCATCCTGACATTTTTTGGATGTTTCCTCACATTCTTGTATTGTGCACTTTTCACCCACTCATATGCAGACATCTTCATCCACCATCCATATTAATCTAGGATTGATTTTTGATCACTTGAGGTGGTATTTAAAGCATTCTTGGTGAGGAAACTATAAACATGGCACCTCCATTATTTCACTTCTTAGTCTGCTTACCACTCCTAACTTTTGATGTTCCTTGGTTGAATGAGCTCCTTTTTAGGTAGATGTTGTTTTAGAGCATCTTTCATTTCATATATGGCATCTTCAGCAAATTGACAACATTATGGAGTTTTTTTCATCACTTAATGAGGTTATTTGTTGTATGGGATAATTTTTTAGTCACACTTAGATCCATGGAGTTTTTTTCTTCATGTATGTGTGCTCCATGATGAGTGTTTTCTTCTCTTTTTCAGTTGCATAACTATCCAATCACCACCAGGGCCATC
The DNA here is from genome assembly GCA_037957365.1 of Torreya grandis. Taxonomy (NCBI): domain Eukaryota; kingdom Viridiplantae; phylum Streptophyta; class Pinopsida; order Cupressales; family Taxaceae; genus Torreya; species Torreya grandis. The sequence continues at coordinate 3,164,579 of JARHVA010000202.1, read as the reverse complement.
TTCTTGAGAGATATTATATTTATATTATCAAAACCTCTTGTTAGTCATGATTGATAATCTTGTTTAGCTTTATAGTGGAGATTGTTGTCATTTTGAAGAGTAGCTAGTTTGGTGAAGTCTAGTGTCATCTTGTCTATGTTCGAGTAGTGGCATTTGTACAAATCAAATATATTTTGTATCACTCCACCCTTTTGATAGTATGAAGGGAATGGTGTTGATCATGCTTTTTGGGTGTCATCTCCCTTGGTAATCCTTGTCACACTGCATCTTCTGTTAGTAGAACAAATTGAGTTTGGTGAACTTTTGCACTTTCGACACCATCAAAACTCTCTGTACATGGATTTACTCTAGTGAATTACAGTGTCAATTGTTTTATTTTTTGTGATTGAGCAGTGGTGGTGTAGAATGAATTCACTAAGTGAATTTTCATCTACCAAACATCTACTTTAACATTGTGTTTTAGATTTGAGTCATGCTTCTTGGGATGCTTTTCAACATAGTTTATCTCTCTGATTTTATTATTATTTTACTAGTTTTTAGGTACCTTTTGATGAATACAAAGAACTCATTATTTATGTATCCCCCCCGCACCTGATCTAAGTGTAGGATATGTATGTGATGACCAAATTTTTAGTCTACCAGAGATTTAACATTTTTAAAATATTTTAAAAGCATGATCTTTTGTCTTCAGATAATGTACTCACATATTTCATGTGTGGTTATAAAAAATTGTTGAAAATACTTGAATCTGCTTACATTAGGAGTGAAGTGTCCACAAAGATTGGAGTGCATAAGATCTAAAGGACCAAGACGTTATTTTATAGAAAAATAAGTAAAACATAAATTAGCTATCTTGTTAGTGAGGGAAATCCTCTCACCATATTTTTTTATTGAGTGCAAGCATGTAGACAATGCTAAGATGGCCATATATCTAATGATAGAGATTTGCAGAATCATGTAGCTCAGCTACCAAATCTTGATTGTCATTATAGATGTCAAGAATCTCATTTTTTTCCTAATCTATAAAAATGGGTAAAAATCATGGATATTATACACTTGTCTTGATTGAAACACATTTTTCACCACCTTTATAATCAAATTCAATCTTATAGTTGTGATCTAGCAATTGGTTGGTAGCCAATAAGTTATTTGTTAAACCTATAACATAAAGAACTTCTATAATTTTACATAAATGCTTACTGACATCACCTAAACCTTGGATGTTGTATAATGTATCATCACCAAGAGAAACCTAGATATGAAAATAATTATCACTTAGATTGGTGAACCAATATTTCAATCTAATCATATACCATGCAATTCCTAAGTCTACGTACCAAATAAAACTCTAATGAGGAATCTCCTTATAATGAGTTTGTGCAACATAGACAAAACCTTCATCTAGAAGATTTCCATATTAAACAATACTGACATGTTGTTGTGTGGAAGGCTTCTTCTTCCATTGTGAAAGTTATGGATTCATCTTCAATTTAATTTAGCTATTTTAGGAATTAATGTAAAACCCCAATTAGATAAAAGAGTTGAGTATATAATTCAGGGAATAAAATACTACAATATCAACAACCACTAGTTTGTACAATAACTAATTTGTTTGTTTAACATATAAGTACTAATGAATTAGAAAGGAGTTACTTAGCTAGAAAATATGACTGAGATAGACAAGTGGTAGGCTATAAAGTGATGTAGGAGCAGGGTATAGTGTCATTAGTTGGAAACAAGTGTTAAAACCCTCCTTGGATAGTATCACAACCCTCTTAGCTAATAGGGCACTATGTTACTGACCTTTTATGCTTCACTATTAACCCTATGTAGATAAAATAGTGAAACTTGGGGATGATCTTCACTCTATAATGGGAATCTTGTGCCTGAGTGATTGAGACCTGGATCATCATTTGTGCTTCATTTTGACTAATTTCACTATGTAACCCTAAGCCTCCATGATTACTAATGTATTTGATGAAAATAAGTGTAATAATATTAGCATTAGTAGGGTAGGTTGGATGTGATCTCAACACCCCATTTGCTGAGCATTGCCTACATACTAATACCTAGAAAAGGGATCAAGCTCGATGTAGTTCTCCCAATCTAAGTATTGGTGCAAGTGAGAGTGATGTTAGTATGCCTGAGTATGAATACAAATTTGAATGCTTTTAAGTATGACTTAAAACTATAAATTTGAATAAAACTAAGCTCTAGGCTACTATAGATGGATGTATGTAGAAATAGGGGTAAATAGGGATCAATGATCTTAATTTACATAACTATTTCTGAGCTTATTCGTGAGAATTTCCATCTAAGGGAAGAATGAATGAGAATGGTCTTTATATAGTCTTTCGATGTTTATCGAGGCATGAAATGAGTCTAGGTTAAACTTAAGAAACTTTTGGGAATGAAAAAATATCCTTGAGGGGTAGACGAAGCTAAAGGACAATAATGTTGCCCCCTTTGCCAATAGTGCACTGCACTATATACCAAAGGGGCTACATTATTGTCCAAGTGATCAGCACATGTGTGACATGATTTGGGATGCCTAGGTGATGGCTTAATTTAGCGTTTGGTATATCTGGGCCTGGGCTATAAGTTCATATAATTTGGAAAAGGATCAAAAGAGGCCCTAAGATAGGTCTAGGGCTAAGCTAAGGATAGGGTGGTCTCAAGTGACACTCATTGTATTGAATGAAATTTTAGATGACTACATTTACCGCCCCCTGCCACCTAACCCATGCCCCCCCCCCCACGCTTAATTATATAAATTCAACAAAGTGAAATGACTACGATAAAGGAAGGAGAGATGTACCTAGACTTAACTAAGAGGCGAAGCCTGTGAATGTGGGTTCAAGTCTATGAACTATGCTCCATTGCATGTATTGAAAATGAAACATATATGAATCAGTCCTTACCTAATAAATATTAAAAATAAAAGATAAAGACTGAGTAAAGAGATGATAGAGAGAGGAAAATAATGCATACACCTTACTGGGAATGTGAACTAATGAAATAACTTGGTGACATCCTCTTTGTGTGTGTAAATGGTGATCAAATGATGAATAACTAGACTGGTCTAATGGCTTACCCAATCCTCATGTGTGGGTGGCTCAATAAATCAAGTTAGCTTTGACTCCATCATTGCCCACCTCTATTCAGTGGATCATAATATGTGAATAACTTGTATTGGAATAAGTTATCCAACCCTCTCATGTAGGTGGATCAATAAATTAAGTAGGCTATGAATCCATCATTGCCTACCCATGTGTAGTAGATATATTGGAAACTAAAACTACATGATGTAATTGAAACTGTGTAAGATGGATCTAGGCCACATGAAAACTCTAAAATGCATAAATAGATTTGAGATACTTAGTAATGTCGACTGCTATAGATGAAATGATGCATCAATTTGATGTGATCCTGGTGAAAAATTGGTGTATATGATGTTTGGAGTATACAATATGGATAATGACATGGATTTGTCATTTCATATGAGAGAACTAGTGCCAAACTAAACATACGAGAATAATGTGCCATGCACGCGCCCATAATATTGATATGTGTATATGGATTATGGACTAAGTCATAGTAATTTATACCTATGAATATCTAAAATTAAAATTGGAGTGATCATGCCATGCTTGATGCCCCCGTTCTGATCAAACCTATGTAATCTCATGCAAAAACTAAGTATATACTGAACATGTCTAATAATCTATGACTGAGATTGTGAAAATATAAATTTTAACTGTTATACCTTTTTGATAATTTTGAAATCTTTTGTGTTTGAGGATATTAGACAATACCGTAGTGGGTGGACTATAACACATTGTTTTTATGGTAGTGTACCATGTTATTTTCCAAAAGTGTTATTTCTAAGAGAAATTCGAATCGATCTATGTGTGACTATATTTCATTATATTTTATTGAGTCTAAGATTGAGTCTGAACTCTATAATTTGTCTACATGCTAAAATTATGTTTTGAGTGCACTAAGATGGCTTGATCTCTATGACAAACCCTTGTGATAGCCTCTTTTGAGGGGAGTTATTGAACCTCTAAAATAAATGTCCTCAAAATAAAATCTATGCATCATGTGTTAGACAAAAAATATTTGATATTTGTGTGATAAACCAATATAATGTGTATACATGACATCATAATGTAAAATAGTTTGAGCATAAGTCGGCAATATATGATGTATTTTAGAGCAAGTATGCACAATGTTGTCAAGATATATATAACAATGTAAGAATTTATATGAAAAATAATTCTAAATATAATTTGAGAAAACTACTAGGGCGGATGGGGCATGATTTCCATCAAGGAACCCAAGAAGGAAGGGGAGATGCATGAGGTCCCTCATTGCATCACAAACTAGATGTGAACATAATAAACAAGAGACAAGTGTCATGGCCATGATGCATACATGAAAGTATAACACAAACACATGAGGCATGCGAAGTAGGACAAGGGACCATAATACAAGGGACATGGGCACATGTCACTATGTCTAAAAAACAAACACATATAATGGCATGTTCAAATGTCTACACGTGAAAAGAGAAAGCAAGTTTGGCTTAAAGCCACATGGAAGGATATGTTCAAATGTTTGCATACACCATCAAGAAACACAAACAAGGACATGTGAACATATCCAAAGCATATACATAGTGAAATTAATTGGATTAGATCCATAAAATAATGACATATTCAAATTCCCTTGAGTAGATGTAGAAGCAAAGAGATAATCAAATCTAAACAAGTAAAGGTAGAAATGAATGTATGCATAATCATGTGGTATGAATCCATTTAAGAGCAAATATGTACATAAGCTGAGTCTATATTAGTATTAGTCATCAAAAAATACATGTAGTATAGGATGATCAATATCAAGATTTAATCAATGCTAAATCTATTAGGTGGAGTATAGAAAGATATAACCTGGCAAATCAAAAGTTGTGTGTATGATGCCCCCAATGGGATAATATAATAATGTTGAATCAATGTATCTATGTATGTGCACCCAATAGGTATATAGTATTAAATCTATATTTGTGTTGAGGATTAGAGTCCTATAGTAATTTGTGAACACTCGAAGGGAACAAGTGAAGCATGTATATATAATAAAACTGACTATACTAGCATAAATAACATATGTAGTATCTTTCAAATAGAAGGAATGTAATAATAGAAATGAATACAATCTAAAATTTGTATTTCCTAAGAAAATATTTAAATGTTTTGGTATTTATGAACATATTAGATTGTTTTTATGTTTTCTAAGTATAAGCTATGTACAAACAACATGAAAATGAACTTATATACAAGGAGAAATATAAGAGAAACTATATATAAGTAATAACAGAAGTAAATAAGATTATGCACAAATGAAGCAAAGTTACCCTAAAGATCTAAAAGCACATCCACATGATGTGGATAGTCAAATGGTAGATCTGGTGGGAGGTCATCCAATGTTGGATACTTAGTCTACCCAAACTTGAATAAATCATCATCATTATGATCATCATACCATTTTGTATGCATAAGTATAACCTTATCTTTGGCATTGGTCTAGATTATGTGCATTCAGATAACATGTTTCTCTTATGTGTAAGAAGACTCCTGTGCGATCCTAGGGTATACCACACTAGACCATTAGATGTTTGTATGAAATTTGTGATTTTCATTTGGCCATCATGTAAAAGGTAAACTATGTGTCCCTCATAACTAAAAGTCAAACATATATTTATCTGATTGACTATGGTATCCATTAATTGTAAACATGTACTACCAAGTCTAACCTATATGTGAATATCTGTATTCATGGCAAAAATTAGTGTGTTTACCACCATAGGGCCACATGAAACTGGTAATGTGATATGTCCTAGAGATTCCAACAATGTATAACATGTTTTAGCTCTGCCTCTTGGTTTCCTATGTGCTATAATAATTCCAAATTATAAGCATTTGGTTTAGAATCAATATCTATAGAAACATGAGGAATGTATTGGTCCTTGATGAAATCCCTGCTAGTTAATGAATCATTCCTCAAATTTTGAGGCTAATGAAGAGTTCGTCATAGTGCCTATACTAGTGGAGGTGGAGGCTATGTAATTTGGATAATGCCCTGAGCTTTGAGTTTATTCAATTTCTATTGTAATGTTGAACATGTATCTCTATCATGTCTGTTAATCCCATGAAAGAGATAAAAGGGTCTATCATCCTACTATGACAATCTACTAATGGATATGTGGCAAATTATGGGTAATGCTATCAATCCTCTATCAAGTAATATCTATAAAATTAGCTATGGTTTATCTTATGTACTACCTCCTTGAATTTAGATAACTAGGTCAATATCCATAGATGTAACCATATGTACTGAGTGCATATAATAATTTGCCTTTGATTGTAAGTCAATTTTTGGGAATGTATTTGGGGTATCATGAACTGGTGGTTATGCTTGTGTAGGGAAAGGTATGAATCTCAATATACATAAATAATTATCAATGTTCATAGGTGTTGTATTATCCTCTTTAGTGGTTTGGGAACCTGTATCCAAGTTTTTGATGTATATTTACTTTGAATTAATAAGTAATGGTAACTGCGATGTGAAGATATCATCATCCATCATGGGTGAGGGGAACTATGTTATAGGAGGGTCATTCTCCATCATGGGTGAAGGTAACTCTGCTATAAGAGCATCTAGGATGGGTGTAAGAATAATAATACTAGATTCCTTAACCTCATATGTATGCATCTGTTCTACATGAATCATGTGAGGTGGGGATTCTATGAGAAAATGAGATGTCCCATCTAAATAGATGCTCAAGGTAGTAAGATCAATGACTCTAGAACGTCTAAATGGTTGATTATTAGTTTGACAAGTGTATAGATATCCATCATGTAAAAAATTTACACATCTATGCAAGATAGAGGGTATTGCCTCCATGGCACGTATCTAAGGTCTCTTAAGTAATAAATTGTAATACAAGTGACTAGGCATCACCTGAAACTATGTGGATAGGGTTTTTGGCCTAACTGTGATATCCAAAGTAATAAAATCTGATGCCTATTAGGGAATGTCATTAAAACCTTGAATGTTATTATGTATTATGAATGGATGTTATATCAACCCCCATAATATATAATAATGTGAGGTTACATATGTTAAAACTTGAACCACTGTCAATTAGAACTTATTTAATAGTGGTGGTTTTATTTTGTGCCTGAATTAAGAGTGGTAGATTCTAATTGATAACTATTTGTGAGGGCAAATCCTCATTGCCAAAATATATAACATCCTCAATATACTTTATAATGTTCTTGATAGATGAAAAATAATTCATCTCTATATCATGAGGTAAAGATGTATGATTGAGTGTTTGAAAAAGAATGTATTTAAATATGCTTTCCCATTGAAGTAATTCCAATATATAAATCTTGATTGGTGTATTTATCAACTGATCAACAATATCATATACTCTGTGTCAATCCCTATGTCCCATTGTATTATGTTAGGGACAAGGAGAAATTATGGGATTATGTTGTTCTTGTACAGGCTAAGGAGGCATCATATTTCATCTAGTAATAACTCAAACCAAAATATCTATCATTTTCGAAGGCTGAGTAGTAGAGGTGGGATGGGAATGAAGGTAGTCAATGGGTCTAGGTGGAGGAGGAACAAAAGGAGTCATCTGACCCCTCTGTCATCAAGTAGTAACTAGAGGTAAGTCAAAATTGGTCATGCAACAATTCTCTTCATATAAGGGGGGCCCAAGATGAGGTGGAATAATGTATGAAATAAGTTAGTCCTAACATGATCCATGAGAGGAGTGACATACATGTGCATCTTTATAAAAATGGTACATAATAATCATGCAAGATAAACCACAAGACATTGTACTAAAAAGTAAAAAATGGCTTCCATCATGATGATCATGATGAAGACTAAAAACTGAGCAAATTATAAAAATAAGAATGGAAACCCTAATGGTACACTAGGATTTTGAGCAATATGTTTGAATTGAGATAGGTTCGCCAAATGATTTAGGTATTTTGGGAATTAATATAAAACCTTAAGTAGGTAAAAGTGTTGATTATATAAATCATGGAATAAAATACTACATTATCAATAGTCACTAATTTGTATAATAACTAATTTGTTTGCTTAGCCTATAAATAGAAATGAATTACAAAGGAGGTACTTCAAAAATATGATTGAGATAGACAAGTGGCAGGTTGAAAAGTGATGCACGAGAAGGGTAGAGTGTCGTCAACTAGAAATAAGTTTCATAACCCTCCTTGGATAGTAGCACGACCCTCTTTGCTAATAACACACTATGCTACTAACCTTTTATGTTGTGTTATTGACCCTATGTAGATAAAAAAATGAAACTTGGGGTAGATATTCACTTTATTAAAAGAAGTTCGTGCTTACATGACTGAGACCTAGATCATTGTTTGTGCTTTATTTTGACTGATTTCACTATGGAACCCTAAGTTTCCATGATTGCTAGGGTATTTGATGAACATAAGTGTAAGAATAGTGGCATTAATATGGTAGGTTGGACATGACCTCAACACCCCATGTGCTAAGTGTTTCCTACATACCAATACCTCAAAAAGGCATCAAACCTGATTTAGTTATCCCAATTTAAATGTTGGTGTAAATGAGAGTGATGCTAGTATGCTCAAGCATGAATGCCAGTTTGAATTATTTAAGTGTGACTTAAAACTATAAATATGAGTAAAATTGAGCTTTGGGATGTTGTATATGGATGTATGGAGAAATGGGAGTAAATAAGGATCAATGACCTTAATTTGCACAACTATTTCTAAGTTTCTTTGTTAATATTGCCATCTAAGGGATGAACAAATGAGAGTGGTATTTATATAGCATTATGATGCTTATTGAGGCATGAAATGATTCTAGGCCAACCATAGGATCCTTTGAGGAATAGAAAAATATTTGTTAGGGGCAAAAGATAATAGTGTTGCCCCCTTTGCCAATAGTGCATTACATTATAGATCAAAGGAGATACGTTATTATCTAGGTGGATGGCATGTGTGTGATAGGATCTGAGATGATTATGAGATGGATTAATGTGGATTTTTGTATATCTAGGCCTAGCCTATAAGTGAATATAAGCTGGAAAAGGATTAAAAAATCCTAAGATAGGTCTAGGACTAAGCTAAGGATAGGGTGGTCTCAAGTGACAATCATTCCATTAAATGACATTTTAGATTACTACACAGTCCTGATGGTGATTGTTAGATTGGTATCTTTTTGTTGTTAGATGAATTCTTTTTTAGTGCATTATACTAGCAGTCTTTGAGCTCATCCCCATTCTTGCCACATGCGAGACATGTATTCTAGGAATATAAATGGTTATTTTATTTCTATTTTCCTTAGGAGGATGATTTTTAGGCCTCATGGTATTCTTTCCCTTTTTATGTATGGTAAAGGCATGATCTTCCTTAATATCTTCTTCACCATGCATATATTCTTCTTCCTATAACATGTTGGCCAACTACTTAAAGGTTGGTTTTTTATTGGCTAAATTTAAAGATGTCATGAAAATCTTGTATGTGGATGACATTGCTCTCAGGTTTATAGGTGCAAGAGAGACATATGTCACCTTTTATCTTAATACTTGTAGTAAGGTTCGTAATTCAACAACTTGACAAAGAAAAGATTCAATTTTCTCTTGAGTCTTCATTTTTAGGCAATGTAGTTGAGTTTTTAGGTTTAGAATTTGGTTATGACTTTTCACCTTATACACAGTGCTTAACTATTCCCATGTGTCTTTGTTGGCAATATACTAGTGGATATGAGGTTAAACCTCATCTAAAACACCAAACTACTTCACTTTCTGATTTGCTTGGTCAAACCCATGCCTACGTTATTAGTCAACATCAGTCACAAGTTTAATGAAAGTGCCCTCAATAATAATCCATAAATCTTCAAACTCCTTAGGGTTTTTGACCTTCATATTTCAGATGAAGTGATTATTTTCGTATAAGAGCTCAGAACCTATAAAAAACATTTTGTCACACTTGTAGACTTTTTGGCTATAATGAAAAGATGGTTGAAAAATAATTAAAGGCATAAAATGAGATCTAGTAAGGTACACTGCTTTTTCAAGATTATTTTTGAACTTATTTTGGACCTCTAGGCAAATGTTTATCCTCTAAGTCATCTTGATTTAAAATCTATGCAATTGGTTTTGTAAAAACTTGTTTATTAAAATTAATAAAATTAAAAAAATGTTTACTTTCACTTGCTTACAACCATACTTTAGAGGATGGTGTTCAACGATCAAAATTAAACCCATATTAGCTCGTCAAGGGTTTCAAACCTATCATAGAAGTGCAATTCAAAATTTTCATGTAAAAAAAATTCAAGGTTTATTAAATATTTGACAATAAATAAGTGTTCATTTTTATTGAGAATGACAAAATAAGGGTCATTTAAAAAAATAACCGTCAATGACATGTCTTTTTTCAGTGTAGGGTAGGAATCCTGAGGGGTTATGTTTAAGCCTAGCATTGGAAACTTGAGAGTAAATTTTGATATAAATATGAATATATAAATATAAATGGTGATTTTAAATCATGAGATTATCCATGACACTAGTGAGGTTGCACTTGTTATTAGGTTATTGGGTAAAAACCTCTAAAAGCCTATAGTTTCAAGTTATATTAAATATTTAAACTTACCTTTTTAAACGCTACAACCTAGGTCTATCCTTTCTTGTGCCACTGGCCTCACATCGATTCACATACAATCATGATTTCATATCTCACATTTTTTATGTGACTATGGTTCTTTGGTAGTGGTTTGTGATTGTCGTTGGTTATCTGTCTATTAGCCTCCTCTACCCTTCCACCTCTTCTCATTCTCTCAAAAGGAAGAAAGGTTACCTGCCCAATTATTTTTATCTTTTTTCTCTATTGTGTAAAAATATTCAAATGTATTTTTTAGGTTTGGGGTTTATGTTGAATTTTATTATATACATAAGTTCAAATTTGTATTTTCCTCCAAAAAAACCATTTAGGTATATATTTCCTTGCATTTTCTTGATCTACTAATTAATTGTAGTTATTTTTTATGCTTATTCGTGTCTTATTAAAGAAACCTTGTATGTCTAAAAATGCCCTGATTAAATGAAAATTCAGCCTTCTTAAATGAAAATTAAACCTTATCGAGGTTCAAAACTTATATTGAGTGTTCGGTATATAATATTAGAAAGGATCTTGGATTTATTTATTTGTTTTTTTGTTAGATGTTAACCAAATTTAAATATTAGAATTAAATTCATATCAATTTTATTCTTATATTTAAGCATTTATAATTATAATGGACATATATTTATCCTATGTTCTTTTTTTTCATACATACAATATACATTTTCTAGCCAAAACTAGCCTTCCAAGTTAGGTTCCAATTGTTATGTAATCTGTACTCTGAATGTTACATTTTGAAACACATTTTTATAAAGAAAGGGAGGTTTGCTCCCTATTATGCCACTTCATAGAAAATATTTACATTGTATAATGTCACAAAAATAATACTGAATAAAATCACATGAACATTATACAAGAAGTGTTAGATATTCTCCCCTGCTATGGATGCATTCCTATACGTTAGATATATTTTTATTTCAGCTTTGATAAACTAATTATGCATAACCCTTATATTGTTGGTTAGTATTTACCAATTAAAACAATCACATTTATGGAAACAAGCTAATGTTTGGGTCTCCTATATTATATATATTATGATGTTGGGCAAACCATCTAAGCATGGAATAGGTAATTTGTGTTTTATATTTGAAAACAACAATAGAAGAATTTATATCTTACAAATGTTAGAATAGGTTTTAAAGTGGAAAAGAATATTTATGTTAGGGATATTTTTCAAAATACGTTATGTTATGCCATTTCAAATGTGTTATATGAATTTTTTCCTTGATTATTGTTTTACTACAAACAACTTCATTAATTTTAGATTATTTGTTCATTTTATTTGAACACCTCCTTTCATTTTGATATACTAGCAAAATAATTACTCTACGTTTATGATAAAATTTCTTGTTCATTCCATACAATGTTAAAAAATATACACTATATATTATAATTAAAAATCATAAATTTATTCAAAGAACTATCAAATTTAACACCTGCTACCTGTAAATTTGAGGGTTGATCTTACTCGGTATTAAATTTCTTTATGAAAGTTATCTATTCAACATTGCCCTTCAAATGCTAACATAATTCATAATATAAGAAAGAAATCTTAGAAAAAAATATTTTTGATAATCCTTTATAATTTTTGATGGTTTGCCTAAATTTTTGTCTTACATCTAATATGGTCTCTTAAAAAAATTGATTGTATTTTATAGCTTAAAAATGTAATATGGCCATATGCCCATCAAATTTAGGCCCCACCTACGAGTTTAAAAGGGTTCAACCTTGTTCTTAATGTTCAAGTCTCTTAAATTTTAAAGAAATATCTTTAATTTAACATACTTATTAGTGAAGTTTACTTAATTTACTCTTTTCAATTGAAATGTAGCTATATATTACTACTTTTCATCATAACAAGGTTGGATAAATAAATACCTTTAGCTTGAAATTAATACCATCGCTTTATGTTTGATCACTGGTGGCATTATTTTATTATTTGTGAGGTGTAAAACAACTTCGATCCCCATGAGCTATTAAATATTTTGAATGAGTTCATATAGGTCGAGGAAGATGGATTACACTAGCAATAATTTCCAAGCTAAATTTTGGGTGTGATTCTATCTATTTGTTGCATTGTTATATATGGAGCTTATTCCACGCTAGGCTGCACACCTTTTTTATGATGATGTTTTTTTTGTTTAACACACTTCTTTATACAATCTTATCATAGTTACACTTCTCTCTTTACTATAAAGACAATGTCAATAAGCTATAATATATTGTAGCTCATAACAAAACAATAATTATAAATTGGCGTAGAAAGTGGAATCAATAATGTGTTGTAAGGGAAGGGGACAAATAATTGGGACCCCTAGGTTTGGGGTCCCATAATTTAAAAAATACATCACATTGTAACTCAAAATTTTAGATTTAGATAGTTTAACATTTTATTAGTCAAAATAAGTCATCTAAAAGGCTTTTCAACATTCTTCGAATTCATACAATGATTTATAGGTGTACATTTTTTTTTTGGTCATTTTATAGGTGTAAATAATAATTAGGACCCAAGTGTCCAATATTTTTATAAATTTGACCAATACTATAAAAATGAACATATTTTTCTACATTGGCTTAAAAATTTGTGCACTTTAGGACATCATTGAGTTATAACGGGTCATTAATAAATAATAAAGGGCCATGTTATAATATATATGGGTCTTTAATATGCAACCTTGGCCCTTTTTGATGATGTTTGATGTGTTTTGTTTCCATTAATGTTTCCAGTAAATGCCACCATGTATGCCATCTATAACCTATTCAATATGGCTTTTCAACTCATCTCCTCAAATAGTCATGGAACCTTATGCCTCTTATACAATTTGTAACATTTCATAGAGCTTGTAGCCTCAAAATTTCAAATGGATGAAGTGTTGTCCATATGTGTGTACATGTAACTAAACCCAAAACTATGTTTGGTTTTATTTTAATGTGCTTATTATTGTGATTTTTATTGTTATTTTCATGGATTTTTGCATCACTTCAAATTTGAGTTAACTTTTAGTAGTATGTTCATGGTGCGACCTCAAGGTTTTCATTCACATAGTAGTAAAGGTTATTATTTTTTTATCAAACCATTTAGTTTTCTAAATTCAATGGCCATTTAAGAAAATACTTGTGTCATTAATTTGTAATGAAGGCCATTGTGTTCTTAATATATAATGATTATTTTTGAATAAGATTGACAAAATTTTATTCCATTAATGTGGTGTGTTAATGTTATCATGCATTTCATCTTTAACATGCATTAATCAAGTCACTCTCCACAAACTATCATAGAACCCAAATACTTGTTATTGCTATTATAATTTTTTTTGTGTGCCTTTACACCTGAGTCACTTTTACTGGTATTTTATGAAATCCCTTAAGGTTTTCATTCACATACCAGTAAATGTTATAATTTTTATAATTAATACAATACGTAGGGCCATGTTCGAATATTTTTGGATATCTTTGTTTTTATTAATTTGAAAATTTAATGCAACATTTCATATATATTGTAGTGTAACCATTTTGGATGGATGAAATGTTACCCATAGCTGAACCTATAATGTCAACATGTTTTCAATTACATCTGACTCAACATTTCATGGCTTTTATTATTATTTTTTATCCATAATAATATTTGGATGGAATCCCTCGAGGTTTTCATTCACATAACAACATATGTTATTTTTTTTTATCAAACCAAATATTTTATGATGTTTTTTATTTATTTATATCTATGACACATTTGTATTTCCTTGCTTTAAATTGCCATGTTAATCATGTTCAACATGCCATGTAGAAATGTCACTTATATTAAATGCAAGATGAATGGTGATGGAACCTAATAACATTTTATACAAAATTCATTGTTTAACTAAGATTTTATCTTTGGCATGTTAGAGGGATGAAAGTTTACCTTCATTGAACAACCTACAAACTGAACATGTGCTAGTGAACATATAAAAATACTTGGTTTGAAGCCCTGAAAGTTTTCATTCATATACAAACAAATGTTATTTTAGTTGTATCAAAATTAATATTATCATTCACATATTATTAAATGTTGAGTCAAATTTATTGAACCATATCCTTTTGTGAATTCATATTATTGTGTTATTGATATGTTACTATGAATTAATGTTATTGTGTTATTCATTCACATTTTTAACATTGAAAATATTCTTTGACATAAATTTTGTTCATATGTTTTCCATTCATGTTTATACATTTTTTATATCTCAAACACTTTTCTATTTCCCTACCTCCAACTTTCCATGGCTTATACAAGCACCTAGTAAACATTCCCACACAACATGCTTGTTTGGATGGAAAGGGATTTGAACTTGAGATGGAAGATTTATGAAAATATTAGTATACATAGAAATGATTTTTTAATGAGTGATATGCTTATTTAATTATGCATTTTATTAATTCATACATGTTATAACACACTTTAGAATTTAATGGGAATTTGATTAATGCTTGTTTGGATGGAAATAGATTTGAACTTGGGATGAAAAACTAAACATTTACTAGTATATGGATATAATCCCTAAATGTTTTTATTCACATTGTTGATGTGAATTTTATGCACACCAAATATTCTTACGGGAAGGTACCTAACATTTTAGGATAGGTGAAAACTTAATCCAAGGTACAAGTTACATGTCTGGTTTTATAAATATCCATGTGGTGGAATAACAATGAGCAATGTAGTTATTTACTATGGATGGTTCAGATATGATGGATGTCTAAATCTAAATATAAATTCTACTTGAGGTGGATGGGTGGATCTAAGCTAACATGAATCTATCCCAAAAATATAAAAATGAGGGAAAGGTCAAGCAGAAAATAAGGGGTCCTATGATCCAATTTGAGATTAAACCCTTCCAGTTTAACTTATTATACTAGGCCAAACACATGTCATGTACCAATGTCTATTATGGATTAACTAAAAACACATGACATAAAAAAACAAAGTGAAAAGTATAATGGAATAATTATAAAAATATTTAATGATTACAATCCAATATTTTATTAGTACCAGATTGTTATGCATATCTAATGTCACTAATAAGTAATAAGTATGATTTATAACCAAATAAATAATAAGACTAACAAAATATTCAATATTATCTTTACAAATAACACACACTCAACCTACTACATATATATCAACTTAATGGAAATTCCCTAATGAAACATAGAAAGCTGGAAGAGTCAACACATTCACACAAACTCATTGAACGGTTGTTTACAATTTCTTTGCTTGCATCAATTTCCAAAATTCTCCTCCCTTTATAATGTTTAAGAAACATGTATAATTAATTATCAATGGGAACTTCCTCTTCTCTAAAATGTGATTGCATGTACAAAGACTAAAAATACGTTTCAGTCTCAGTTTAGTTTTTCATTCATGCATGTGAAAAAATCTATAAATAATTATTCCAAAAATAGATTCCAAAATTGGACTATGATATCATAGTATTACTATTAGTGGTAGTTGAAGTCGAATTGAATTGAACTCTAGTTGGTAAATTAGGACTGGGTATTCTATAAGTAGGGGTTAATGATGTGGAACTAATTATGGAGGAACTTGTTACTATGGAAGTAACTGAAGGTGCTACAATAGTTATCTGAACTTTTGAATCCCATGTTTGAGCAATTGACTACTCTTGATCATAATTTTTCTTATAGGCATTAGCACATGATGTGAAATCTAATTTAATTAATTTAAAATTGATAATGGGAAGTTTGAACAAAATAATATCTTATCCATTAATTTTATACGTGTAATAATTGAAGTATCAAACTATTTTTTTAATGCATGTGCATGTTCTATCTTTTCTTTAGTGAATGTGATTAATTGGACAAATTGATCACTAGTTCCATAGACTATATCTTCAACCATTGTTTTAAAATGGTTATCAAAGGTTTGAAGTAAGTTGTCTAAAAATGATGTTGACTATCTGCCCCTATGGACTATATATAAAATATATGCATATATCTCCAAGGAATTATGTGGCTTGGTGTTATTAACTAATTAACTATTTAACTTTCTCTTTCATTTCTAGGTGTCACTCCAGAAGATTGTCTCTTGTATTGTTCACTATAGTCATCTAAAATGTCACTTGAGTGCCAAGAGTGTTACTTGAGACCACTCATCCCTAGCTTAGCCCTAGACTTTTCTTAGGGATTATTTAGACACTTATCTATCTTTCGTGTAGGCCACATACATCCCTAAACATTTAAAAATCAGTCTTAGACCCTTCCTTAGGTATCCAGGCCCCTAGTGACTTAGGTTATGCCACCTAGACACTAGTGTCAGAACTAGACACTAACACCACATTGATAATGTCCTATTTGGGTGTTATTATCATTTTCCCTCTTTTTAGCCCCAATAAATATATTTTCAATCCTAAAGAGACCTAGGGTTGGCCTATACCTATGTCAAACATGACACAAGTACCATATCAATATATACATGACTTTTAACCCTTTATTAACTATATGTAAATTAGATGCAAATACACACAAAAAAACTTAGAATAAGTTGTGCAAAATCAAGGTTATTAATACCTAGTTTACCCTAATTATGCATACAGTCATCTATAACCATCGTAAGCTCATAATACATAGATTTCCAATCTCAATCCTCACTCAAATCACTCAAACTAGCATTCATACTAGCTTCACTTTCACTTTCACTTTCACTTTCACTTTCACTAGCATTTAGGTGGGGAGAATTACATCAGGATTTATCCCTCCTTGGAGTATTTTTTGGAAGTAAAATGACTAAGAGGGGGGGTTAATTTGTCTTCAAAAACTTTCTTACCAATTTCCCTTAATCAATTATGAACCATTTAAACAAGCATATAGATCTAGCAAGCATAAACACCTACCCACGTAAGTAAGAAACACAAAAACACATCACCTATATGGGAAAAAATTATGGGAAAGAAAACCCACTAATATCTTCACATAGAATATATTCCTATAAGAGAAACACTAAATTTAGTGAAGCACCAACTCCACATGGAGCACCAACCCCTACTAGCTAAGCACCAACTCAACCAGGCTTTAATAAGTACCAACTTGAAAGAAGGTACCAACCCCATAAATGAATTAGCACAAACTTAGATGTTTTATTGTTTTTATCACCTTTATTAAATCTTGTTTCTAAACTAACTGATGATGACCACCTCTTAAGCTCTTCACACTCTTATTCTTCTCAAATTGCCTTCTAGGCCTCTTTGCTTAATTAGGTCTCTTCAAGATAAATTAGGTCATATGACCTTGATTTTCATACACATAACCTCTATAAAATATTCATAATAAATTATCTACACCATTAATATGGTATACAAGACCTCCTTGTTCTTACCAATGTGCTATATTCTTCACATACTCCTTTTCACTCAAATATGCCTAAAATTACCTTGTATTTATACAAGCCTCTTGCTCATATATTTCTTGGTCAGACATATACTTACATAATTGGATTATAATTTAAATATGTCTTATAAAAAATTTCATACATGAATAAACAATTACATTAGGTCATCCATATCTTAAAATATCAAAACCTCTTTTAGGCCTTAAGGAGACCTAATTCAATTAGGCCTTCATTAGTGCACATTACCGTTTGAAATCTTAAGAAAAATTTAAAACTACATAAATAGAAGGAAAAATTAATATTATACTCAAATATATACACACTTATATCATCTTAGGTTCATGACACTTTTTATCTCCAACCACCACTTGAATCACACCATTAACAAACCTATAAAAAGTCTATCTTGAACTATTAAAGATTAAACACAAATTAGATAAAAAACCATAGAAATAAAAAATATATACATTAAATAAATAAACTCAGGTTAATAAACATGTTATTTATACTTCACAACTCAGGTAAAAAGGACTCAAACCCTTCCATGTAAATAGCCCACTCGGAACTGCCAGAACACTCCAAAACCTAGTCATGAACAACTTGAAGTTTAACACATGAAAGAACACTTCCCATGACCATTTATATATTAAAATTTTAATTTTACATATTTATAACACTATTAAATATAATAATCATAAGTTCTAATGTCAAATATTGGTCTTTCAGATTAATATTTTATCTTTAGTTCACATAGTCAAGCTAGAACTAGTCAAGCCATTTTGGCTTCAACATTTCAATCAATTTCACTGAATATAAAACCTTATAAAAAGAATGGATGTGAAATAAATGTACTAAAAAACAAAAACATGTGTATTATATACTTATACTCAGGGCATAAATCCTCAAACTCATCATTGCAACTTGCTTACCTAGAACTGCCAATTTACCTTAAAGCACATTCATGGTGATATTGACCTCATGCACCTATATGACCACTTTAAAATACTTAAAATGAATTAAAATGATCCTATAATATCATTATACCATTATTTTATATAAATATAATATATTCAAATAGAAATATTGGTCTTATAGACCAATCTCATAACCTTACTGTATATAGACCTTATTGAGTCAGATAATTCAACTTGTGAGAAACTTTTTCACTATAACCACTGACCTCCAAAAATTGTACAAAACATGAAAATTAATTTAAATTATTTAAAAACATCTCCATGTAATTTTTTTCATATCTATTCCATGATAACACATTCTTAAACCTCTTCTCACTACTAACTGGGTTTTTCACTGTTTCCCCATTAGGCATGTTAGCGACTGGCTAATTTGGATGACTAGTTTAGCATACTAAATATATATAACATGTAAATAAACCACCATATAAATACAATAAAATTCTCAACATTATCCATACAATGATTTACATACTTTGAATTGGTCATCTCTGACTACTACAAAGAATCTTTGAGAAACTAACACTTTCCTGTAGGGTCTACTCACACACCTGACAACTCAATAAAACATGGAGGTGATTAGGAGAGTTTAATACAAGATAAAATAGTTTTTATAGTCATTTTAGACCATTATATCCTATTTTTAACAATATATTTCACATCAAATCCTTGTTAGGGGTTTATAAAAGTTTAACACATGTTTTAGTGTTAGTGATTGTTCATAAAGGATTGCCCTTAAAATCCAAAATCAATGCTTGAATTTATTATATATGACCCTTAACCATATATCATTAATATCTTAGGTTCCCATTCATAGGTTACATGTGCCAATATATACCTGAAAGTCCTTCTCGGGTTTGTATGCCTTCATTTTGTGTACTTGAGAGACCTCAAAACCACTTTTCATACATTTTATTGCAAACCATGACATAAAAATTTGTAAACATGATTGAAAAAACATATAATACCTTTTTCCATGCTCAAATACTCACATTTTACTTGGAAAATGATCTTTATACCCCATTAGGCTTATACTCTCTTTCTACACCATAGTCTTCATACCTCGCTAGGCCGTGATATGTCCTTCATGCCTTTTTACATGATATCAAAAATTTAATGTCATGATAAAAATATCAATATCATTCCATAAAATTCATCTCATGTTTAAACACAACCATACATACATTATATTTTTTGACAATATATCATGATGCCTCATTAGGCTAAACAGGGTCTAGAAATGACCTAGTTGTAGACTTGATATGTAGGTCATACTCCTATAGAATCACCCTGAGAATATTATGAGTGATACGATGCTTCAAATACATAATAAATCATCCTCATGCAAATAATCATGTCTATGTGTAATCATCTCACCAAGCCATCATCCTCATACCTTGTCGCAAGGTCTCTTCATGCTATGACTAGTGTCATGACAAGGCTTCACAAGCACTTGAAACTTGAGAAATAACATTGAAACACTTATAAAATTATATACACTTATATTTCATGATAAAATAATTCCAAACAACCTCTCACAAGTTTTTGATTACTAACTTCACCAAACTTCACTATATATACCTTCTCATAGGGTCTAGATAGGGCTTCTAAAGACACCTTGTACTCAAGAACTAGTACTCAAACATGCTTTAATTCTCACTTGAAATAAAAATTAACATCAACCAATAGAAGAATAATTAGGCTGCCTTCAAATTATCTCTCAATATAGAAACATTAGGTTGCCTTCAAATTCTCTCTTGTCTCATGGCTTCCTTGTCACATCAAACACACAAGTTCATATCTCACAAACCACTCACCATGCATCTTCACCAGATGCACCTTGACATTAAATTTGACATTGAATGACATCAACCTTTACATCAATGAAAATTATTCTCAACAATATTGGTATGTAAGCAACTCTCATCAAAATGGGGTGTTGAGGATGTCTAGTCTACCCAAATAACATAGAACATTTACTACTTATGCTAATTATATTCCCTAATCACATGGAGGTCTAAGTTTTAAATATAAAAAATTCCAAAACAAGTCTAGGATAATGAATAAGGGTTTGTCCATATAGAAACAAGCTTGGTAGACTCAAACACAGGTGCTCCAGGAAGCATAAATTAGTTTTTGCATAGAGGATATTATCACCATAAGTAGACAATAACATCACAACATTACTATCCAAGGTAGGGTGATATTATCTAGGAGGGTTTTTGACACTTGAATCCTATTTGTGGCATTCAATCCACCTCATGTACTAGTTTTTAGCTTCTATATCCTTCATCTTAGGCAGTTTCCAGCTAAGTATTCATTTATGTCATTTATTTGTATTATTATAAATATCAATTTAGCTCAGTTATTTCATAAATTAGTGGCTATATTTATTTATTGAATATTTTATACCTTAATTCACTATACTTTGAACCTTTAATAACTTAGGGCTTACACTCCATAACACTTAAAATTTAAATCATTTGGTGAGCTTGACTTACTTTGAATAATGATCAAATCCTAGCCTTATATGTTATTAAGACTTATATCCTTTTATTTCCTATTTTTAGTGGCTATGTTAGGGTTTTTGGACCTAATATATTCTACCCTAAATCCATATTCTTAGTTGTATTTCCAAATTTCATGGATAAATGATTTCTTTTCCTCCTCATCTTCAAGAGGGTGATAACTATTTCCACCCTAACTAGGTCCATGTTATTAGTCCTTCAAGAAGTGAGTTAACCTATACTTTATTTAAAATTTCTATACTCAACCTATCTGTGACTACCTCTTCTCTATAGGGTGTGTGCCTACACGTTCAATTAGAAGTAACTAGGTTTTGTACTTGTGAGACTCTATGTGATCAAATTATCAAAATGAGCAAGATAATTATAGAATTACAAAATAAAATTCAAATATTACAACATTGGAAAAACAGAGTATAAGAAAAAATCCTCTAGGACACACTAGTGTCAATCATGTATATGCATCTTCACCTAGTCAATTTGTGGCAAGTAATGTTACATATCAAAATAAAAAATCACAAAAACATGCATTTACAACTACTGATTCAAAAAGTAATAAAATATCAAATAAGTTCAAGTGAGATTTTAAGGCAAATTATTAAAGCTAAGTTTATTAACCTATCTCCTCTACATCTAGTGAGAAAATTTTGATATTATTATGAATATCATATAATTCATGGTCATCACATAGATTCATGTTTGGCATTGAAAAAGCATATACAATAGGTAATTGCTAATGAGGACCCTATAAAAGATAAAATAATAAAGCAATCCAAAATGATACAAAAACATATTAAAAAAGGGTTAAATTTAGAAACAATACAAAAGTGGTTACCAAAGCATAACTCAACACAAAAAAATGTTCATAAAGCAAAATCAAAGCAAGAAACATTACAACAAGCACATGTAAAGAAATTAAAATTTGTAAATATACTTATCTAGAATGAGGAATAAATTTAAAATTAGTATGGGTTTAGTTAAAAATATAAGAACAATTTGATTATCATGATCAAGGTTTGGGCAAGAAGGCCCAAGGCATCACTATTCCTATTATAGCAGTTGATAATGCTGGTCAATAAGGTTTGGGATTTATGGAACATACTAAGGTGAATCATTCATAGATATAGTTTATCAAGGTAAAAGATCCATATACATAGGTAATGTTACAAAAGGAGCAAGAACTTAAGTTGCACATTCATAATTTGACTAAGCAAACACCCATTCTCAAAAGACTGTTTCTAATATAAGAGTCTTCAAAGAAATAAATAGATACAAAAGATACATCTTCAAAGGTAAATGCAAAGGGGGTAAATACAAGCCCTCCATCTCAGAATCTTTTCACTATAATAGCTTATATAGATGGAAAGCAATACATATATTTTAAGATCATGGATTATCAACCAATCAATTTTTGTTCACTATCATTTATTAACTCTCTTAGAAAGGACTCTACACATTTATATATAGCACATGCTTCTATCGAATGCTTGGGGACACTTCAATTAAAAGTTTCATATGCCTCAAAAGAATATTCTCTCACTTTATGTGTTATTGCCAGTTTAATTGCTTATAATTTTATGTTTGGAAGTTCATGGTTAACAACAATAGGAGAAACATTTGATAAAAATAAAGGTTGCATATCCTTTTCACATGCAATTGAAATGATTACAACATTTAGAGAGGATACAATATCTTCCCAACAAGAGCTACAAAAAAAAGCTATACCTATAATGGATATAGTTTTAGATGGCAAGATCCCAATCAATAATCTAAACATTGCTAATGAAAATGAAGAAGATGATTGGAACAACACATATTATTATGGTACAAACCATTCAAAAAGTGAACATACCAGCCATGTTATATATAGACATCCCATCGATGACATGTTGGGATTATAACAACATTCTTTACCAAGATTCATATCCACAACACTCTCCTTGTACATAATCTCACTCATTTCCATCCTACTTGTAAATAGTTTCATTTACTCCCAGTTTCTAGGTACATAGTTTCATTTATCATGCTTCTTGTACATAGTTTCCTTTACCTTACTCCTTATGTACAGTTTCATTTTCATGATTGCTTGTATATAGCTAATATGTAAAAAACACGAAAACATTCAAATATTTGCTCATAAAATACAAATTATAGATTTTATGAATTTCCATTTTTACATTTCTTATACTTGACAAGTACTACATATGACATCTATGTTAGTATAGTCAGTTTTATCATACACACATGTTTTTATTTTTCTTTTCGAGTGTTTACAGATTCTTATAAGACCTAGGTCCACCACACAAATCTGTATTTGTTATTATCTACCCACTAGGGGAACATACATAGGTTCCTCATTTGACACATTCAACCATTTAGGGGCATCCTATACATAATTATAATTGTCAGGTTATATATTTCTATACTCCATATCACAGATTTAACATTGTTTATATCTTGATATTGATCATCCTACACTTCACATTTTGTTTTTTTTGACTACTACTACTACTACTACTACTCCTACTACTCTAGACTTAGTTTATGTACACCTTTTATTTTATACAAATTTGTACCACATGTTGATGCATACTTTCATTTATATCTTTACTAGTTAGACTTGATTGTGTCTTTATGCTTCTACTCCACTTCCTTTCATTATGTGTATACTTTGGACATGTGTCCATGTCCTTATGTGTGCCTCCTTAATTGTGTATGTAGACATTAGAACATGTCCTTCCATGTGATTCTATGTCAAATTGCTTGTTCTTTACGTATGTGGACATTTGAACATGTCCTTGTATGTATTGCTTTCTCAGATTTAGTGGCATGCCCATGTCCCTTGTATTGTGGCCCCTTGACCTACTTTACGTGCCTCATATGTGTTGTATGTATACTTTCATGTATGCATCATAACCATGACACTTGTCTCTTACTTGTTACACACTCTAGTTTTAGATGCCATAAGTGACCTCATGTATCTCCCCTTCCTCTTTAGGTGTCTTGATGGACATCATGCCCCATTCCCCTAGGTAGTTACTCAATTTATTACTTAGACTTTTTGTTCATACACATGCTTAAATTTTTATATCTATCTTGATATCCTTGTGAATAATAGATCTAATATACATTGTAAATTACCAACTTATGCTTCGATTATCTTACATTATGATGTCATGTATACACATTATATTGGTTTATTACACATATATCATATATGCTCAGACTAGCAACTATCATACATAATTTTTTTAATTTTGAGGATAATTCTTGCATAGGTTCAACAATTCCCTTCAAAAGGGGGCGAATTCATACAGGTTTGTCAAAAAAATCAGGCCATTTGAGTGTAACCTAAATATAGTTTCCAATATGCATGTATAAAATATAGAGTTACATTTCAAGAAAACACAATGGAAAATAGTCAGACAAAGATCAGAGTCTATTTAGAATAAAAACAACATGATTGGACACCAATGCAAAAAGTGGAAACTAATGCCCCAAAAATACTATCCAAGGTATGACACTACTATCCAATAGCCCAAAAATTAAGAAAATCTTTATTTAAAAAAAAAGTATAGTAGGTGCATTCTAGGTTTACATAGATTTAGTTATAGATAATCATATTTTGCTCAGTTTTACACAAATTTTACTAGTTGGCTTAGATTTAGGGCATCATGCATGACATGATCACTCCCATTTTAGTTTTATATACTTAGATAAAAATTATTACAACTCAATCTATAATCCATATGCTTAGATATTAGATTTAAGGGCATATGCATGACACATTATTTTTATATGCTCATTTTAAACTAGTTGATTAGATGGAATGGAAAACTCCATGTCATTCTCTATGTTCTTAATATAGACACTATTTTCATCAATTTATACTATATTTGATGCCTTAATTCATCTGTATCAATTAGTATTATTGCTTAGTCCCTGAGCTACGTATCCGAGTGCTCGAGAGGCCCCTAGACTAATTTTCATTCCAGAGTTCCCAAGTTGTTGTAGAGCCATTATATATAATTTTAGTTATAGTCATAAAAATTCAATTACATTTCACAATTCAGTTATATATGCATCTACTACACATGGGTAGGCAATGATGGATTCATAGTCTACTTGAGTTCTTGAGCCACCTACATAAGAGGGTCAGACAACCCCTCAGCCCAATCCCAGTTATTCATATGTCATGATACATTCAATAGGGGTGGGAAATGATGGAGTCAAAATTGAATTGAGTTCTTGAGACACTCACACATGAATATTGATCAAGCCATCGGTTCAATCCAAGCCATTCACTGATTTGATCAATATCAACAAATACATACATAGGATGTCACCAAGTTTATGTATTGGTTCACATACCCAATGAGGTGTATGAATTCATTTCCTCTCTCTTATCTATTTACTAAATTTTATCTTTAATTTTGACATCTCTTAAGTAAATAATGATTTATTCATGTTTCATTTATAAGACATTCAATAGAGCACACTCCACATTCTCAGATCTAGATTCATGGGCTTCACCTCCTATGTAAGTCTAGGTATGTGTCTTTTCCTTTATCCTAGTCATTTGAATTTGCTTCATTTCTAGAATAAAAGGGGGGAAAAATATAGTCATCTAAAATGTCACTTGAGTGCCAAGAGTGTTACTTGAGACCACCCATACCTAGCTTAGACCTAGATCTATCATAGGGCCTATTTAAACACTTATCCAAATTTAATGCGGGTCATATATATCCATAAACATCTCAAAATTAATCCTAGACATTTCCTTAGGAATCTAGGTCCTTAATGCCTTGGGTTCTGTCACTTGGACACTAGCACGATAACTAGACACTAGCGCCATAATGTTAATGTCTTATTTCGGTGTTATTGTCTTTTTCCCTCTTTTTATCCTCAATAAATATATTTTAAATAATAAAGAAACCTAGGGTAAACCTAGAACTATTTCAAACCCCACACAATCAATAGATCAATATATATACATGAATTTTAACCCTTTATTGACTAGATGAAAATCATATGCAAATACACACAAACAAGCTCAGAATAAGTTGTGCACAATCAACATTATTAATCCGTATTCTAACCTACTTTTGTATAAAGTCATGTACATCCATCCTAAGCCTAGAATACATATATTTATAGTCTAAAGCCTCACTCAGATCAATGAAATTGACATTCATACTATCTTCACTACACTTGCACTTGCACTTAGGTAGGGAAAACTACATCAGTCTTGATCCCTCCTTGGAATATTGGTGTGTAGGTAACACTCATCACAATAGGGTGTTGAGGATGTCTAGCCTACCCAACTAAAACCACATGTTTACTAATTGTGCCAATTAAATTCCCTAATCACATGGAGATCTAGGGTTTGCATACAAAATTAACTAAAACATGTCACATATAGTGAAACAAGGTTTGTCCACATAAGAACATGTTTGATAGGCTCAAGCATAGGTGATCCTTAAAGTAAATATCAATTCTTGCACATAGGACATTAGTGTAATAAGTGGACAATAGCACCATAGTGATATTTTCCAATGTAGGACACTATTTTCTAGGTGGGTTTTTGACACCTAGATCCTATTTATGACACTCAGACTAACTCCTGTACCAGTTTTTAACTTTCAAATCCTTTGTCTCAGGCACTTTCTAATTAAGTATTAATTTATGTCATTCATTTATATTATTATAAATATTAGTTTAGCTCAGTGATTTCATAAATTAGTTTTTGCATTTTTTGTATATTTTATACCCTAATTTACTATACTCAAACCTTTTAACAACCTAGGGCTTACTCTCCATAACACTTAAAAGTTAAATCATTCACATACTTATGAGCCAAATAAATAGTTAGGAATGTCAATACATTCAACTCTAGTTATGAAATCTCCCTAACTACTATTTATATTGTGTGCAATTTGACATCTAATATTTTTAAGGCCTCGATATATTATACTACCATGCACCATTGTGGTTGTGACTTTGTTCATGATCTATAGATAGATCATACCAAAACATATAATGATCGAGTAGAATTATGTGCTTATTCCATAATATGATTTAGGGCTTCAATCTTAGGTTGAGACTCTAACCTCTTATTTTCATGTTGGAGGCCATGAAACATTTTATTTAACACTCCCCCTATAGTATTTACCATATATATGGGGTCTTCTTCAAATTATTCATGCTTGACATGCAGAGTTTTTCTCCTTTTTGTCAAGTTAAACAAGTATTATTTTCTTCTAAATTTGATTTATTTATCAACATTTTTCACTTTTATCTTTCTAATCCTTTTTATCTTGTTAGTATTTTCATCAAATTCTAGACTTAACTTGGGTGGCTCAATGAACACCAAGTGTTGTCTAGTTTGTTTCTCATCTTATAATTGTTACATCCATGGTGTGGCTATGACTTGTCTTATATCAGAGATTGGATCTTGGAATGAGATGGGAATGGATAGAGCAGTTTATGGTGGTCTCATGATCTATGGAGGGGTATATGGAGGAGGTGTAGGTAATGGATGATCAACCATATTCTCACTAGAGATATTAATATTTTATAGAGTATGAACAATGTATTTGAATACATTAAGGGACTCTTGAATCATTGTAACAGTATAAGAATTTGTTTGGGTGATTTAGGGAATATGAGATACTATATGAGTGGATGAATGCATATAGAATGGCTGAAACAATGACTAAGAAACCAAGTCCTCAAAATGTACTAATTAGGGAATAATAGGAATAGGTCCTTATAGGTTTATTATAGTGTCATGACAATGTTAGTACTTATGGGGATGCCAATGGTACTAATAAATGAATCAAATTAAATATAAATAAATTTGATTGTATAAGTACTAGAAGTACTGAGCAAATGAATATAAATACCTGTAAAATCTGATTGAATTGTAACCTTAGGAGTAACAACTTAAGTGGTAGTGATTGGAAGAACATCTTAAATAGAGGAAGCCAAACCCATGACCTGGGTAGTAGCTATTATGGTTATGATTGGACTATTTACAACACAACTAATTGATATGTAAACTAGAGGAGTACTTGTTCTGGTGAGTGGGTTTGTAGTCTTACTTACCCTGATCCTTTGTTCTTGTAACCTATTTATTTCTTACTCTGTGTCATTTGTACAAAGAGAACTAAAATCAAAAGATATAAAATGTATCTATAGAGGTGTCTTTTTAAAAACATCATGTTGTAACCAATATTCTATGTCATTTTCCTCTTGTTTTATTAGATGCCCCTCTCCAATACATGTGTTTGTTAAGTCCCTTTCAGGGTATTCCTATTATAAATTGAGGTGGATTAAATTCAATGGTATTTATTCCATTATAAATATAGTTGAGCTAAAGGAACCAGGAAATATACTTTTAGTTTGAATGCTCAGAGAAGCTCCCTCTAAGGTGAGCACTATAAATGAAGGAGTCTAACCTGGCATAGGTGATTGCACTAATGGAGGTGGCTGAACTAGTTAAATTAGAGTGTAAAAACTAAATATAACTGGAGGGACCAAAGGAGTGCCCATATCTATTAATAAATATTGTGGCTAAGGAGTTTTATGTGGCAAAATCCATCTAAGTATATTCCTTGTTAATTATTCATAAATCTCTCCACTAGATTATTCTTTTGGATCCTCTATAGGAATTACATCGCTCCTCTTTATGTGGGGATCATATTTTATTTTGTGAGCAATCTCCATGGTATCCCAACTGAATAAATTTTGATCCTTACTTCAGAGTCATCTTCTTTGTCCTTAGAAATATGGTCATATGTGTAGTCAATGTGACCATAATTTGTTTTTAGCATTCCTCCATAATTATTTATGTGCATGACTACCCTTCCATTGGGATTCCAATATATAAATTTTGATAAGTCAAGGTAGAATTTTGTCATGTGTTTGGAAGCTCTGAATATTTAAATCTAATACTTATATTTGTATCTCCCAATGATTATGGGTGTTTTATGCATAATACATAATCTAGCTGCTCTGAAATTAACATCCACATTGTTAAAAAATTGGTAAGTTATCTCTTGATCTGGTAATTATTCTAGTACATTCTTTGGGAGATAAAAAAGGGCCACCAATGTTCCTTATATTCTGATAATAGTGTGATCTGGGTAATACCAATAATTTCCAAATGTCTTTGATGACCTTCTAATTTGTTATAAGATTATGGGCATAAGTTTGGCATTGGCAACCTTATTAATTATAGGCTAGAATATACTACAACTCTTTGTATATGGTTTTTGAACTTATGAATGTAGAACATGTCAAAATCATTGCAAATTCTAATATTCACTCCCCTTGGCTTCCATTGAGCTTCCCTTGGTGGGCTGACTATGGCACATATAACATCTAACAAGTATGACATGATATAAAAATGATCATTTGGTCTATTATGGGACACTTTTTGCTATTTTAAATTGTAACTAATGACCTTCCCAATGGTAGGAGTTTTCTTATCATCTAAGATCATTGATAATAAAGTGACATATACATCATTTACTTATGATATGGATGGGGCTCCATATATTTTATTCATAAGGGCCATAGCTATCCTGACTCTTGGCCTAAATTACATAATGGGGAGATTATTCCTTTTCACAAAGTTACTAGAGTTATTGGTCCAAGCCTTGAGCATCTCCCTAACAATGTTATCTTTGAGCTAGTTTGAAACAATTGAGAAATCATATATTATATCACTTTGAGTTAGGCCATAGTATCTCTCAAAGGAAATTTTGACTATGAAAGCTACATGTTCCTTATTGTTGATCTTATGGAATATATCTTTAGTACATGATCCAATTGTAAACAAATTATGTAAAACATCGATATAGGGACATATCTTAAGTTTCACATTTGCCTTGTGTAGTCTTGTTACTTTAATGGCTAACATGTCATCTATGTATTCCCTCTTAGGCATTGGTAAATATTATTCATCACTATATGGTTTTAATCTAATTATCTCTATGTAAAGAGTCAATTAATAGAGGAACTTATTACATAAAACACTACACTAAAAAAAATTGTCTGTAAACTCCACTTGTGTCCTAAAACAAAATATTGATGGTGCAAGAGTAGTCTCTTCTACTTCTATTGTCATAGACTATTGAATTTAGTTATTCACATTATAGATTATGAATTTCATAGGGAACATAGGGCTCTAGATTTTAGACTGCTCATTAGTATCTAATTGGGGAAGATGAATAACTATGGGAGTTGAATTCATTGTCATAATATTACATCCATGGGAATTAATTATAGAGCAACAATTTGTGTCAATTATATTTCCATTTTGAATTTGATTTTAATGATGTATATTTTCATGTGAATTTAATTAACACGTCTTATTTTCACTCCTTTTGGTTGCTTAGTCACCGACTCTCTTTTAGAAAATCCATCCATCATTGACAACTATCATTATTTTGATTAGCCATGCCCATTTTATGTTTCTATGTGGAGTTGGCTAGGTTCATATGGGTTTTACATCCCAACTATATCAATATGAGACACATGGCATGTCATCGCTTGATCAATCAATTTGTATCTCCCCTTAAATTTTTGGATCTTTACTTGTGTATGAGGGAGTGAGATAGTGCCACATGACATGTCACATGGTAGTTAACTGTCCTAAGAGAGATACATGGTTTCATACATAGATGACTTGTGGCTATTGATTATACTAAATTAAACACATAGATTACTTTTATTTGATCTCTTGGTTGCTAATTTTAAAATTTATCACTTCAACCATTATTTTTTATGTGGTAGGATAGTGACTCTTGGCATGATATTATTCCATCACTCTATTTCTAGATTTAATAGTTTTGGCATTTGGTGCAAATCAGTGATTAAATGAGAGACTGATGCATGGCATGATCTCACTACACTAGTATGTCTCTACTTTGGATATTTTAAAGTTTTTAACACATGTCAATGATGAAAAAGAGAGTGACATGTATCATGATCTTTTTGAGATAGAACATTAATAATTTTGTAATTTTGAACCTTTGGTATAGACCAATGATGATCTAAGAGAGGGATTCATGGATTAATATCCCTAAATGAAGCCATTTAGAGAATATAGACTTTTCTTTCCATGGAAAGCTTGTAGTGAAACACAATAACAACATCTGGCATGATCTCTTTGAACCATAACATTGAAGACATGAAAGAGCCAATTAATTTTGGGTAAAATTGTTGAAAAATATTTATTCCTAATAATTGGCATGTCAATGATATTATAAATACTTAGGCCATTGTCCAAATCTGAATGCAAGAGAAACATTTGGCAAATTTTGCTGACATGTTTGTTTGAACCAAATAACTTCAAACAAGCATTAATCAGTTTTGTTAGTCATATAAATAAAGTTTGTTGTTTATTAATTAATGCCTAAATTTTAAGATGAAAAATAACTCATGAATAATAAATACTAAGGCTTAAGTATGCTTTGGTCTGAAGTTATCTAGTGTTTTAATGAGACCTGAATAAGTAATTTTGAAGATTAAATGGGTTCCTATTTGAAAATTTGAAAATGGGGTGTGTTGGTCACAATAAATGGCAACTCAATGGGAAAATATAAAACTTAAAATTTATAGTTTAAGTATTATAAATAACTTTAAATTTTATGGAAATGAAATAAATAAATTAGATAACTAAAAGAGCCTTTAAACATAATGATGCAACATACTAATCCTTCTCACCTTTGAGATCATGTGTGATTATGTGAAGGTTCATTCCTCATTGTTATGAAATATTTATCAAAAAGTAGATAAAACTGAAGGTTTTGTTGATATTATCTTTTAACAAAGTGTTATCACTTTTAAGCACAAATATTTGAGAAGCTAGGTATTACTTAATTGTCAGCTAGACATCCATAGCCCCAATGGAGATACCTTTAGTTTCACTCTAAGAATTCTTTTACTACTAGCCAGGCATCCATAGCTCAAATATAGATTACTTGAATAACCCTTCTCCCTTCTCTCTCTCTCTCTTAAGGAAGAAAGGGTTGAAAACTACCATTGGCTAAGTGTATAAGAATAAACTTTATGCAAATTAGATATTTTGTTCACATTTTATCTTTTTCAATGTTTATCATCTCTCAAAAAAGTTTTGATCATATAATGTGTAGTTATTATTTCAAGATGAAAAGTCTTTCTAAAGTTTTCATGAAAATATTAAAGCAACTTCCAATTACCTTATAGATTTATTTATTGAAAATAAAAACTCCATTCAAACCTGATACACTATTAGTGTAGGTTTTTATTTTTCCCTATTTATTAATTAGGGAAATTGTATTTCTTGTGCATACATGGAGTTTTCCTACATTTGTGGGATAGGCTAGCTTATGTGGAGGTGTGTGTCATAGATGTGTCATAGGTGTCATAAGAATGTCATAAGTAACTCCCTTGATGGGAGTTACTTCTCTTTTCTTAACACCTTGTCGCCACCTTTCATGGAGGAGTTATTGACTATTCTTGGTGTGTCTTGTCCACCTTTTGTGGAGGAGTTACTTTCGTACTCTCCTATTTGTAGTCCTCATTTTGGCCATTCCATGCTAATCAAATTTTGGTTTTTTTCATTTTGTCTTGTGCAATTTATCTTATTGTATTATTTTCAAATTGCTTTAGCATCTATGTAGTGTGCACTTGTTCATCTTGTGTGATCACGTCTTCATTGCACTCGCGTTATCCGGATTCTGGCAACAACTCCGATATGGTATCAGAGCTTTTCCAGTAATCTTGTGTGTGTTTATGCTTTTAGCTTATTTTGAAATCAAGAGGAGTGGAGTTCTCTTTATTTTTTATTCTAGATTTGGTATAAAATTAAAAAAAAAAGCTTTCAAAATTTTTTTTGGTTAGTTTTCTTGGAGATCCTTGCATTTGGGTGTCTTTGCTAGTTCAGCAGTTAGCTTGGGCGCCATTGTTAAGCACTCAGCACAGAGGGAGGAGCAGCACTCATTTGGTTCAGCGATACCTTCTGGTCAGCAGTCAACTTTGCACACCAAGCAGCAGCAAGGCGCCTTCAGCAGGCCGTACGGCGTCCTTTTTTGGACTAGTTTTCTATTTGCAAGTTCACCAACTTTTGCAATGTCTCCTTCAGGTGTCCACGCCAACTTTCATCAGCTGCATCCTTCTAGCTAGGTGCCTTAGGCCGTACGGTAGGTCTGCTGTCTTTTTTTTGTTGTTTTTTGCAAAAAAAAATTCAGATTTGCGCTCTCCTTTTTGGGACGCCACTTCCTATTGTGTTTGCTGTTATACTTCCAGCTTATGCCCCTATTTTTTGAGCTTCAATTCTGCCACACATCAGGGCGTAGGGTTTCAACAGGTTGCATTTAATTTTTTTGTCTTTTCTAAGTCAAAATTCTGGACTGTGCATTTTTGGACGCCCCTTCCTATTTGGCATCCTTTAGACACGTGGCATCTATCCAAACTGTCTTTGATTTATTTTTTTAGTGTAAAATTGACTTGATGAAACAAAAATCAGTCAATTTGACTGAATATTAAGGATTTTAGACAGTGTTGTATTTTGGGGATTTTCAATTAAAACTTGTATTTTCGACCTACGAAGACGAAGGGTGAGGCCTGGGTTGGTAGGAGGCCAATTCCCCCTAACACAAACCTCATTTGGATTATTTATTGCATGCCGAATCCAATGAGTGGTTGGAAGGCCACTTTCTCTCCCCATAACACGCATTTTTTTAATGTTTTAGTATTTTTTTTGCGAAAACACTAGTGTACGGAAAAATTGTAACTTTAAAATCTTGCAAACGGTAGCTTGGTTTTGGGTGCAATTTTTTGCAAAAGTGCTTGTAATTCAATTATCCACAGTGTAGACTTGTTTTTTTTTCAAAAATGCACTAGTTTATAAAGTGCCAAAATTTGGGTCTCTTGGGACGCATTTTCGGCTGAGTATGACGTCCTGTTTGCTTTAGTCTTGCACTGATTGCTCTAAGACGCATTTTCGGCTGAGTCTGATGTCTTTTGAGCGTGCACTTGCATATTTGGGAGGGGGCTCAATATTTTGAGTGGGTGTGATTGCTTTTCACAACTTGCTAATTTTTATTTTCATTCTCCTTTCTGCATACATTCACAACTTGCAATCAACACAACTTCACCTAATTTTAGTTAAAAATAGATTCTTTTCAACTTAAACCCCTAACACCCTTCAACTATCATGAATGAAAAGTTAAAATGTCAATCATTCTTAGAAGCAAAGGGTTGTATAGGATCACCATGGGTACATAAGTAGAACCCAACATAGATGCTGAAAAGGTTAAGTGGTACAATCATAGTGATGAAGCCTTTGGGTTACTAAGCTTGTCTGTGTCTCCAAAACTTCTCTTCCACTTAGAATCCTCCCAAACTCCTAATGACATATGGGACACCTTAGAAAAGTTGTTTGGGAAGCTTGATGAAATGAGAGGTCATGAGCTCGAAAATGAACTCATAAGTCTAAGTCCTAGCAACTTTGACACCTTATAAGACTTCACTAAGTTTAAGGCCCTTAGATTGCAATTGAAAGAATGCGAGATAGAGAAGAAAGAAGATCAACTTATACTTTCTATTCTCGCAAAGTTAGGTCCAAGCTATTCAGTCTTTGTCTCCACTTTCCATGCCACTAAAAGTGCCCTTGGCACTGCATGGAAAATGCCTTCTTTGGATTCATTCATTGCTGACTTGACTAGGGAGCAAGATAAGCTAATTCAGATGGGCACAATGAAGTCTACTCAACCCCAAGCTTTGATAGCTGAAAATGGTAAGGATAAGACTTCAACAAAGGAGAAGAAGAAAAATAATAAGGACCAGGAGAAGAAGAAATAAAACAATAATCTTGCCTAAAACAACACTAAGTCTTCATCCTCAAATGCTAAACCGAAGAAGTAGAAGGTTAAGTGTGCCTATTGTAGAAAGATAGGGCATGATGAACACAAGTGCATGAAGAAACAAATAGACCACCTAACTCATCTTCTAGAGAAGAACAACATAGGTGTTCCTGAGTCCATCAAGTAGAATTCATCAACCCAAGATTCTACTAAGGCAAAAGGTAAGGGTAAGGAGAAAGAAAAGGGCAAGGCCCTTGTAGCAACTGCAGCTTCTACATCTTCATGGGTCATAGACTCGGGTGCTTCTCACCACATGGGCTCTTCACTAGTTGAGTTTTCATCTTTAGAGCCTTGTAGCATGACTTCAATTAGTTTGGGTGATGACACATCAGTTTCTGTTGCAGGGAGAGGGTTAGTTGAAATGAAAGGAGTAACATTAAACAATGTCCTAAGTGTTCCTTCTCTTTCAACCAATCTCCTATCAGTGTACCAAATCACTCACATTGGTCGAGGCATGAGAGTTGAGTTTTCACCATATTCAGTGTCTATCAGGGAGTTGCATAGTGATACTACAGTGGCAGTGGGAAGGGCAGATCACCAAGCCAGGTTATACACCTTTTCACACTTTGCATCATATTCTTCTCCTACAGCATTGCTGACTCATTCAGATGGAGTTAGCAAATTATGGCATGAGCGGTTTGGCCACCTTAACTACCGCTATCTTGAGCAACTTTGCAAAAATGACATGGTCATTGGCTTGCCTTGTGTCCAATTTTTAAAAATACTTTGCGAGGGGTGCTCCTTTGGGAAGCATCCCGAAGCAAAATTTGACAAAGGCAAAGCTTAGAGGGCTTCACAACCTTTGGAGTTAGTCCACAATGATGTATCAGGACCATTTCCCAAACCATCTTTCACAAGGGCCAAGTACATCCTCACTTTCATTGATGATTTCTCTAGGTACACTTGGATATATTTTCTCAAACAAAAGTCTGAAGTGTTTGAAAATTTTCTAGACATCAAGGCTCTTATTGAGAAACAGAGTGAGAAATCTATCAAGGTTCTTCGAACTGATAATGGAGGGGAGTATGTCAGCATCAAATTTGAGCAATTTTGCACTACAGAGGGGATTGATTTGCAGCACACAGTCACTTACAGTCCTTCATAGAATGGGGTTGCAGAACTCAAGAATAGGTTCTTGAAAGAGATGGGTAGCTATATGATTCACTCCAAATCCCTAGCACCACAGTACTGGGCCGAAGCTATCAATTGTGCTTGCTACATTCAGAACAAGGTTCCTCATAAAGCTTTGAAAGGGATAACACCCTTTGAAGCTTGGCAAAAAGGAAACCTAATGTTGAGCACCTTAGAGTTTTTGGATCCCCAGCCATGGCCCGCATTCTGAAGAAGAAATGCAAAGCTATGGAACATCAGTCCAAGCCTTGCATCTTTGTAGGATATCCAGATGGTATTAAGGGATATCACCTTCTAGATCTAGTCACACATGAGTTGTTCATCGAGAGAAGTGTCCATTTTCAGGAGAGTCCTAGAGACTCAACACTTGACACTTCTTCTCCCTCATCAGATCTACTTCATGATGATTCCTCATCAGATTCAGATCAGCCACATCAAGTTCTTGAGCTAGAGTCATCTTCTTCTTCTTTGAGTTCAGACAGCAAGGATAGTGATGTAATGCCATCCACCTCTAGTCAGTTAGAGGATGAGGAGTTAGCCCCTGACTCACCCACTTCTGGGCCACTTTGGGCCAGACAAACACTTGAGAGTGCTGGCACTTGGGTAGGAGATCCCACATATGACAAATGTACTAGGGGGATTTTTAGAGAGATCCACATTCCTTCTTTGCTTCAGTTTCAGATCCACAGTCTTTTCGAGAGGCATCAGGGGTACCTGAGTGGGATAGTGCTATGGAGGAAGAATATTCTTCCTTAATCAAAAATCACACTTGGGACTTGACATCACTTCCTAAGGGAAGAAAGATGGTTCAATGTAGGTGGATATATCAGACCAAGTTTACAGCAGATGGGTCGGTCGATAAGTATAAGGTGCAATTGGTCACCAAGGGTTTCTCACAGGTAGTGGGCATTGACTACTCAGAGACCTTTGCACCCGTTGCAAAGATGACTTCTATCTGACTCACCTTGGCTATTGCCGCAACACATGGTTGGGATGTGCATCAGATGGATGTGAAGAGTGCCTTTCTTCACGGAGACCTTGAGGAGGAGATCTACATGGAGCAGCTGCCAGGATTTGTTCAAGATTCTTCCTTAGTATACAGACTTAGGAAATCTATCTATGGCCTTAAACAGGCCCCTTGGGCTTGGTATGCCAAGATGGATTCCTTCCTTCTCACAGCGGGTTTCACTAGGTGCCATTTTGACCCTAATTTCTACTTCTTGCAGAAGAATGATTCACTTTTGATTTTGGTTCTATATGTTGATGAACTTTTGATCACTGGAAGTTCTTCATCGGCTATTGTAGCGGTGAAGGCATCTCTTCAGGATAGATTTGACATGACAGACTTGGGTTTGTTGCACTACTTCCTTGGCATTGAGATCTTACAGTTAGATTCATGGATTTCTCTTGCACAACCTAAGTATGCTCTCGACTTATTGGCTCGATTTCACATGGCTGATTGCAAGCCATCTTTGACTTCCTTTCTATCAAGAGTTAAGCTTGAGACTGATTGTTCTTCACCATTGGTTGATGCCACTTGGTATCAACAACTTTTTGGCAGTCTCATCTACTTGACTCACACCAGGCCCGACATTTCATATACAGTGGAACTTGTCTCCAAATTCATTCAAGAACCCCATGAGCTGCATTGGAAAGTAGCTAAGAGGATCTTGCATTACATACAGGGTTCACATAGATATGGGATTCACTACAGATTTGGCATAGGGTTGACTTGGTTGGATATACAAATTTAGACTGGGTTGGCGATTCACAGACTCGTAAGTCCACTTCTGGTTATAATTTCTCTCTAAGTTTAGGTCCTATCAGTTGGTCTAGTAAGAAGCAGAATGTTATTGCTATATCATCCACAGAGGCAGAGTACAAGGGAGCTGTTAATGCAACTACTGAGGCTATTTGGCTTCAGGGGATTCTTTTTGAGTTTGGCATTCCTATCAAGTAGCCCACCATCATTT
Source organism: Torreya grandis (assembly GCA_037957365.1). Classification (NCBI taxonomy): domain Eukaryota; kingdom Viridiplantae; phylum Streptophyta; class Pinopsida; order Cupressales; family Taxaceae; genus Torreya; species Torreya grandis. Next base: position 3,125,919 of record JARHVA010000202.1, on the reverse strand, counting down.
ATTGTGACAATCAGAGTACCATACAGATTTGCAAGAATCTGGTTCAGCACCAGCGGACCAAGCACATAGAGATTCACATGCATTTCATTCAGGAGCTTATTCATAGTCAGGTCATTGACTTGATATTTTTCTAGTCTTAAGAGTAGGTTGCATACATCTTCACCAAACCTTTCACTGAGAGAAAGTTCATTCATCTATGAGCTCTTCTTGGGGTGCAGTCTACATCTGCAGTAGCATCATCTTCAGGGGGGCCTTCTAGCCTCTTCTTTTCTTTTATGTCTCTCTTGTGGGGGGGGGGAGTTTTTTCCTACAGGTTTTCTCCTTTTCTCTATCTTATGGGAGATTACATTTGTACATGGGCACCTCATCAGGCCTAGCTACCGGGACCCATTTTATATTTCCACACTTCCCACCTAAGCTGCGCTTATGGGGGAGTATTAGTGTAGGTTTTTATTTTTCCCTATTTATTAATTAGGGAAATTGTATTTCTTGTGCATACATGGAGTTTTCCTACATTTGTGGGATAGGCCAGCTTATGTGGAGGTGTGTGTCATAGATGTGTCATAGGTGTCATAAGTAACTCCCTTGATGGGAGTTACTTCTCTATTCTTAGCACCTTGTCACCACCTTTCATAGAGGAGTTACTGACTATTCTTGGTGTGTCTTGTCCACCTTTTGTGGAAGAGTTACTTTCATACTCTCCTATTTGTAGTCCTCATTTTGGCCATTCCATGCTAATCAGATTTTGGTTTTCTCCATTTTGTCTTGTGCAATTTATCTTATTGTATTTTCAAATTGCTTTAGCATCTATGTGGTGTGCACTTGTTCATCTTGTGTGATCACGTCTTCATTACACTCACATTATCCGGATTATGGCAACAACTCTGATATACATGCCATAACTCTGAGACCCAAATGCATCATAAGTAAACTCATGAATATATTTAATTTGTCTACAAGTGGTCTGAATGACCTTATTTACTAGTTTAAGAAAATAAGAAATCTAAGAAAATAATAAATCTAATCTAATAAAATAGGAAACTTAATATAATAAAATAAGACATATAATCTACTCCTATTACTAAATCAGAACTCACAGTTATTCTTGAATGCTCCCAATTGAAGAAGCCATAAAATAGTGTTTCAATAACTATCCAATAATTGAAAAAGTCAAATCATTACCTTGGAGATCTTTCAAATGAAAATCATTATTACCCAACATTTAATCAATTTGATATGGTCCAATCCATAATGGAGTGAACTTATCATGTTTCACTTTCTTTTCATGTGCTTTATCCCTTAGGATAACTAAATCTAACATTCTTAAAAACCTTGATCTTTTATCTTTTGTCAAATCATTTCTTGATAATGCCATGATGTTTTCTGAAATTATGTAAAGCTTTTGTTTGTGCATCTTCCATCTAAGCTATGTCTAGTAATCTAGCCTAAATTATATCCTCATATCTCATATAGTCTTTCATAAATTGGTATGTTGGTAATTTAAGATTAATGTGCAAGATGTGTTGTTGTCCATACACTAGAAAGAAAGCTGAAGCCTTTAGACCTTATTTATGCCTGATCTTATATAATAAAAATGTACACTTTAGAATTAAGTGTCATTCTCTTGGTTTGTCTTTTGTTGATTAATTTATGACATCAATATATTTTTTATTGGTAGATTAAATAACTCCATTCCTTTGTGGATAATAATTTGCAGAGAACTTAACAGTATTTTGATTATTATAATCCCATTCAATGAATTTTTTATATTGAAAATCAAGACCATTATCACACACTAAGGAAATAAGTGTTTCAAACCTAGACAAAATATTTTTCTCAAGGAATTTGATCACATCTTGTGTTCCAAAAATATTTTTTACTATCGCCTCAGTCCATCTTGTGTAGTAGTCTATAATTTTTAGTATGACCTTATGTCTTCTTGATGAATTGGGGTTATAGACATTTCATTTTTATCACTTTCATGTTAAAATTGATATTTGAATTACTATGTAACAACACAAAAATCAAATTAGAATTCCTCAATTGTCTCAAATTCATCCACACAGCTCTTATGCATATCCTAAAACACATTAGTGCATCCTGATTGGGGAAATACACTGCATCATATCATCTAATTCATCAACAACATCCTAGGTCAATCAATCAATTTTTTAAATGTCAGAATGGTTCAATTAGATCAAATGATTAATCAAAGAGGAATATTACAAAAAGTTACCACATTATCCAAATAACTCTTTAATTATCTAATTAAATTTGATTAACTAATTAATCAATCACTAATAGGAAATTATATGGAATACTTATGTCATATTTATCAAAATTTAAATAAATCCTAATTTCATACATCACTTACCCACTTGTAAATATTAATATCATTTTCCACAAGTTAAATATGTCTTTCACAAGGAAATTTTAATGCAAGGTGAGAGGAGTGCAAGTAATGTCTATGACATGCACTTACACAATCCAAAACCTAATGAATAGATACTCTTATAGGCACTTACATAGTCCATGTCATAATATTTAATGTTTGCCTCTCATTGTAGGATTGATCCTCACCCATTGATTTTCATCGGATCAATGGTCCATATTGATCAGATAAATATATAAATTGAGGAGCCCTCTCCTCATTCCAATAGGTTTTTAATTGAAAATAAAGTGTTATTCAAATATCCCTAAAAATCTTTAATCACCCTCATCACACATCATCAAATCATCCAGTTAGCAAGGGGTTATGCTATCAGATTGCCCACATGCATTATACAAGTCCTTTGTAACTACATTCAAGCACATCACTCTTTCCAGGAAGGAAATCACAAAGAAAGGTATAACCATTGGTATTTGTGTGTTTATTTATTTTATTTATTATTCATCTTGCTGAATCAAAGTATGCACACCTAGGTTAGTAGTGTGTTTCAATTGTTTTTGATTTCATACTAATCATAAAATTAATATTTACAATTTTGTGTTACATATGGCATGCTTGCTAAGACTAACACCCCACAATTAGCTTTGAGGACATCTCATCATCATTATAAACCAGAATTTAATACTAATTTTAAGGTATTTTATCTTATTTTCCCTCAAATTCTCCAAAACTATCATTTCTAAAATAGTAGCAGAATTACCTTACTAAGTGGTAGAAACACTCCCAATAATAGTGGAGTCATGACTAAACATGATTACTATTTTTATATTTATTCTGCATAATCAATGGAACTGGCCTACTTAATGATGAAAATGCACTAAAATTAATGAAATTTCCCTTTTAAATTTGGTTTTAATGTATTGGTAAAATAATTCTATTCGGTAGTGAAATAGTGGTGTACATCGATAAAATCACAACTATTTTGTTGATTGTCTATTTTGAAGAAATGATAAAATTATGGTTCAAATCAATGAAATTGATCTACACAGTAATGACATTATGATTGGTAATATTACAAACATTATTTTATGCTTTCTATGTATTTTTATGCAATAGTGAAATCATAGTTAGTAATAGTAGAATTGTGATGTTCAATTGTAGAAACACTTTACATGGTAGTAGATTTGCCAAACCTAATGGTCGAAATGTATTTTTTTATTTTTCTATCTTTTTTCCTATAGAATACTAGAATTGGTCTATGGAGTGACATAATCACTCTATAGAATGGTGAAATCGATCTACAAGATGATGAAAATATAGACAAAGACCCAAAAAAACTTTAGAGACCTCACTCACTTGTCAAAGATTAAATTTGAGACTACTAACCTATTTGTTGTAAATTTACACTTATCAAATATGTGATTATTCAACCAAACATCTCATAAACACTTATTTTAGGGCATTTAAAAAGAAGAAACATTTTAACTTTGTGCTTAAAATGAACTTATTTGATTTTAATTTTTGTGTTTGTGTCTTTATTTATGATATATTGACATGTGTATGTTTTCCCCTTACCTGATTTTGAGATCTTAGGTCACCAAAAACATATAAGTTATATTTTTATCAAATAGACACTATGTATGCTCTCCCCTTGCTCCTCATTGGACCCTGAGGATTAGAAATAAATTTTTTACATTTTTTTAGTTTTTACTACATGAGTTAGATCTTGCTCCAAACCATGAGTCTTTAGGGTGCGATGATTGGGATTTCATCCCCAAACATATGTATGAACCTCATGTTCTCATGGTGTATAAACATTGAGAGTAGTTGTCAACATTGGCTAAGAGGTTATGTGTTTTAAGCACAACCATGAAGGTAAATAATTTATATCTGATACAAGGGCATCACAAAACACTCTTAAGGAATGATTCATGACAACACTTCATTGAAATCTTATGGCTAGAGTGGTCACAAAGGGACTAGACCCTTTCCCAAAGCCTATCATCACCCTCTTCCATAGACTTAGGCCTAATCATACTGAAAGGTATATAGGGGATACACCTAGATAAGTATGTTTATGCCTATCTTAAGACCTTCAACCACAGATGACACCTAGTGTAGGGAAATAACATTCTTGAAGATTATCCATCACATACATATGCTTAATGAGGGTTGGGAGAGTAACCTATTCACCACTTTGCATGAGTATATTAATGGGATAGATTTCATGTTGCACACCCATTTATCACTGAGTATAAGGCTTGTACTTATGTGTTTATTTATTTTCAATACCTGTATTACGTGTTATCCTATATACTTCAAAAAAATATAAATTTTATAAGTCCAACCTTGTCACATCCAATTATAACATTAGACGTTAAGGCATTACTCTACCAAAATCAAGAGTCATTTTATCCAATCTTAACATTACATTATCCATATTATATCATTACTCTATCCAAATTAGACCACATCAAAAATTGAATCAGGTCTATTTTAACCAATATCTAATTTTAAGTCAATTATTCTAATATGGTCTACCATTTCCAAATTAAGTACAATCAAGCCAATTTAGGTTAAACCTTTTAAATTCAACTTTTTAACATCAATTCAAAGTCAAACTTTGAAATCAAATCAAGCCAACTTAGTCAAAATCAAATCTTTTCAAAGTTAACTCTTGAAGTCAAAATTTTCCAAAGCTAACCCTTGAATTCAAACAAATTCAAATTCAGGGGTTAACTAAGATCGATTCAATGTCAAAATTTTCTTTTTTTTTTTTTTTTTTTTTGAGATTTGACACAAAACCTAAATTAAAAGTCAAAAAAAGCTAAACTTCTACCTTCAATCAATTTCAAATCAAGGTTAATTCAAGTCAATTTGTGTCAAAACATCTAAGACATACTAAAAAATTCAAATGTGTTATAAAAAAATCATACATTTCCAAATAGAATCTTAAAGTTAAAGAATAAAAAAAGCTTGTTCAGATTTGAAAAGGTAAATCAAAATATTATGCTAAAGCATATTGTTTCCAAAAAGTGTCCTAAATTGGGATTAAAAAGTTAAATCAAATCTAATTTATAAATCCAAGAGTTAAATCAAACTCAATTGATCAAGTATAGCCTAAATCCTTGTCCAAATATGACATAAAATTACAATCAGTTTAAAAAATTACTCCAATCTTACATCAAAAATGAAATTCATAAACATGCCTAAGCACACTTGAAGTGGGGCTTCATACAACTTGAACTTCAATGATGATTGGATTTATAACCCGCTTGTCCAAAATGTTGGAGATAAAACAAATAATGGGGTATACCATTAATAATATGAAGTTAAACCACCCTAAATAGAGTAAAGAGTGGAATAAACTACCAAGTACACTAATCTCTGAAAAAACCAATTTGAACAAGAAATCTTTGATCATCGAATTAGGAGACAAATTTCATGAAATGTATTATTGATGTGGGTTTTATACACACCCCAAAAATTTCTTATGAGGTTGCCTCTAACATTTTAAGATCGATGAATAGGATCACTCCAAGGCATGAGTTGTAGGGTATTTAGTTTTATAACAACCCATTGGGGGAATATTGGTAGAGCAACAAAAATTGTTTACCATGGGTGAAATGGATATGGATGAGCCTATATCTACTTGGAGTGGGTAGAAAGATGATGATTCTAACTAAGGTGGGCAGGGTAAACTAGTTATAGATGAACCTAGATATATTTTTAAAATAAACTACAAAAAGAGGGAAGATTAAGGCTAAAAAAATCCTATGGAAAATTTATGGATAAAGCATTTCAAGACTAATATTTAAACACAAGTAGGACAAATAATCTAGACCAAAAATAGAACCTCTAGTTCAGAAATCATGCAAGGATGCATGTTACAATGATAATACTCAAAAATAGATTTTTGAGCTAAAAATAAATTATGCATGTATAATAATAGATGGGAAATGAAAGGCCCACTTTGATGAAAACCATGCATGTGAATAATAATTCCAAAATTGAGATAATAATGCAATGTTACTACTTGGATTAGCTGATGAAGATATTATAGTTGTAATTTTTGTGTAGACTAAGAGCTATGTCGAGTTGGGGGGAACTAACTACTAGTTGTGCATGTTATAGACCTAAAAAATGCCTCTTTAGATTTTAGCACTTCACCTAGTGCATATGTCATATAAAATTTCTTATCTATGACTTCAAAATTTAGTAAAGAATGATTAAATTTTTTGAATACATCAATCATTAACCTATATTACCTTGCCTCTAAGCTCTTAAATTCAACTACTAAAGATCCAACCCTTGTCACTCTTTATATTTGGAAAAACTCAGCAACTGTAGTACTATTCATTGGTTTTTTATATAGTTCCTTCCATTTATTGTTTAAAATATTCATCAATTGAGTGGAGAAGATTATCAAAATTGGGTTGATTCACCAGCTCCCCTATTTGGGTGATCACCCTAGTTACTTGCACATCTGCTAAAATTTGTATTGCTTTAGCTTCGTGATTTAAAAAAACTCAACAAATTCCATTTGTCTATGTCAGTTTAGGGAGGCATCCTTTTTGGAAATCACATAATTTAGAAACCAAGAAGCATCCATGCTGGTCATCAGATTAAGTTGGTCAAAATCACTAATTTTGGAACATGGAACCATGAAGTTTAGTCTTCTTTCTTTGTCCTTCATCCTATTCCACAATATAACAATGCATATTCTATGGGCCCAACTAGTTTCCCTAGATACTCTAATATTGAACAAAATGTTATACAAATTTTTAGCTACAATTTGTATCTCAACAATTACCTCTTGAGGAGTCTGTCTAATATGCATTTATTTCCACCTATTCAAGGTTTCCTTGATGCTTTGGTGCATCTCCTTTAATGCTAACCCAGTAGAATCAACAAAAGTATTGAAGTCCTTAATATACTCGATAGGATCATTGGGGTTTATCTTGGGTATTTTGGCCAATGAGAACACAATTTCTATGCTCAATTTCTATCTCTCCCTTTCTTCTTTTATTTATCACCTTTCTCTTCCTCACTCTTTGTATGGTCCCACTCTTTGTCAAACCTTATAAAGACTGTGGAAAGTTCTGTCATAACCATATTTTGTATTTCATCTCATACATTTTACATCTTCCTTACCCATTAAGGAACTATGAGTTCACCTATTTATTCTCCTTGGGAAAGTTATGAAGATGTGGAAGGTTGAGAGGTAATTGGAAGGGAGGTGGTCATAGTGGTTGGCAGTGAGGCACTTATTTGTATGGGAACTTGGGAAAGTTTTTAGCCAACCACTTGTGATGGAGAGGTTTATTTCATTGGTGTCAACTCAACCAAGTATTTGGTTAAACTTGAGGTTATTTACATAGTCATGATTAATTTTGGTAGAGTCAATGGTTGTAGCATAGGAAGCTCTAGTTGGGTTACCTTCTATCATGGAGTTGGTGGCTTATAAAAAATGGAAACTATGACCAAATTCTCTAAATAGAGTTTTCTATGAGTCTCTATTAATTTTGGTATGGAAAGAATATGAGATTTTGTACTAGTGATAATAGAAGTAGAAGATGAAACACTAGGCATTATTGTATGTAAGCTTACAACTAGAACTTGTAGTCTAGGCACTAAAGAAATGATGGAAGCGACTATCTCTGAAATATTTTGAGTTTATTATAGGGTGACCTCGACCAAGGTGTCTCCTTATTCATGTTATCTTAGACTCAAAGCCTTTGCTTTTTCCAACTTAGATACTTCATCTTCTAGTTGTGACATTCCTGTCTTTTGGTCTTCTTCTGCTAAAGGATAATTAACTAGAGACATTAATTGTTCTGGTTCTTCTTCTTCTTCTTCTAGCTATATTTTAAAATTTGTATGTTTTTCCTCTTCATCAAAAAATCATTTAATGATAGGGAGACCAATTGATGGTCTCTCTTCTAGATTTATACCCTGGGAAGGATATGGGGAATCCTTGTGCTTCCTCTAATATGTACAGATAGGTTGAGTGGAGGGAGAATGAGATGGTAGAGGGGTTATGGGAACCAATGTGGTAGGAGGTGGAGATGAATGTGATGAAGTGGAGGGGATTCCCAAAGGTGACTTAGGAGATTTAGGAGAGCTAGGGGGAGTTGGAATTGAAATGAAGATGATTGAAAGAATTATGGGAGACTCAATTGGGTGACCAAAGTGAGAGGAGGTATAAGAGTCATTACAAAACTATGCTTCATTTAACTAGATGAGGGAATGATTGGCCTCTACATTGTTGTTGTTATACCCAAAATTTACTCATATAAAAGTGTAAAAGTGGAAGGAATTTGAGGACTAGTAAGCTCTCTCAAAATATTCTTCCTAAGATAAGGATTTAACTCCCTTTGGCTCTTAGATTGATCTGCTTCTTTTGTGGCTTCTACTTTTAGAGAAAGAGGTTGATCTAGTGGTTGAGAGCCTTGTGGTGGAGATAGAGGCCATTATTGAATCCATGCATTCTAAGATTATTATTTTATGGCATTTGGATTATATTTCAAGGTTTTTTCCATTATCATATATATATTTTTATCCTTCATTTTTATTGAAACTTTAGAGTCATCCAAGGAGTTCAAGAAAACCTGATCATGGTCATAGGCCTAGTGACTATAAGAAACATGAAATTTATTCTTCTCTAAGATGGTTTTGATATACCCATTTATTATTTTCCTAGGGTCCCATTTCTTGAATGGTATAAGTTGTGAGTTTTAATTTGTCCTAGGTTTACCAGCTATAATAAAGTGTGACCTAGTCACATACTGGTGTTGGCCAATGCTGAAGGGTGTTTTGAAGTAGTAGGCCAAGTGTCTCTAGCTTAATTATTCATCAATTCTATTGAAAACTTGGTATGATTTTTATTATTGTACAATGTGATCAAAAACATGATGAGGAAACAACAAACGAGAATTATTAGTACCCTCCACTTGGATGATAGTTATTTCTGGGTACGACTAATAATCACCTAAAATGTGCCCTCGTTATGTTTTTAGACAGTCTGGGCATTAGGGCACCCTACATAGATTGGTATATATGAGGATATAACTCATTTATTATCCTCTTAATATCATTCATGTACTTATAGATAAACATGGAGAAATCTTATCCAACCCCAATTCTCAAATAATTTGTTTATAGTTGCCATTCTTGGCCATATAGGTTGTATATAGTTCCATTACCACATCTAGTAAGTAGGACATCATGTATAAAGTTTTGTCCTTAGGCCTCTTGTTAGGGTAGATTATTTGTTCTTTCAATATTGCACTTATGATCTCTCCCAGGGCTACCAATTTTTTAGTTATTATAAAAATGTCCAATAGTGGTACCCATTCGACTTGAACATAAGTGATGATTAGGAACCCATAAAACCTATTCAACAATGCCATTGTAATGGTAATCCCAGGTCTAAATTTAACAATGAAATTAATGGTTATTTATCCCTTGGGATTTATCTTTTGGCCCTTTGCAATCCATTGATATAGCTTCCTATCTATAGTATTATGATCAAGCCACACATTGGTTGAGACTTGATTGTAGGAAGTTTCAAGGAGGGAAGCCTAAGATACCTTTCAAACACCCTCCCTGAGATGTAGGTAGAGGAAATATGTAATTTAATCACATGTATAATGTCTCCCATAGTGGTTTCATTGATGAATAAAACTTTTAAGAGGTCAATGCATGATATTACCTCAAGTTTGGCTGGAGCCTGGTAGAGACCATGTTCATTAATTGGGAATAAATCATCTACATACTATTTGGCTTCTAGTGAGAGTTCATCGACTGAATTGATTCTACCTCTTCATAGATTGTTAAATAGTGAGGGAATTTAAAATTCAAATCATTCTTCTCAAATAATTTCTCTATATTTTGTTGATCCCATAAATGAGAATAAAGATGGGACTGAGGGCTTACCTTGTTTTGATGAGAAGGCTGTTATTATCATTTAGTCATTGCAACTCTTGTGAGGTTGAGGTCCTAGACTTATTCATTTTTTGATAAATGGTTGAAGAGATTTAGATCTCGCTTGACACTTAGGAATCTCAAGAATGTAATCACTTAATCAATAGAACAATAGCAAAGTAAATACAATTTTCATATATTTTATATATATTACTAGAAAGATTTTGTATTGAATGTATTTGTGTGCCTTCAATGCTGATAATTAACTTTCAATTTTAATTCCCATTTTAATTTGAATATGCAAGTCAACTTTAGTAGGTGCCATTACTTGCCAAGTGGTAATCCTTTATTAATTATTGTTGTCCAGTCATTATTTTGAGATAACTGTCAACCATTTGTTAACTTGTTACTTTACCATGATATTAAAAGCTCTTCCTTATGTTTTGGATATACTTACCCAAATAGTACCATGTGTCATTCTCTCATAACTCAACCTTTTAAATTTCTTCATTATTCTTGGGAGGTCCCATAGTGATGAGTTAACGTGATTAATCTATGTGGCCTGATTTTGGAGCACCGAAAGCATAAAATCTCAGGGTATTAGATTGGTATTATTTTTAGTGAAGAACCTTCCATGGTCATGGGTCAATGTGATCGAGCCATGTGGAGTTATTGGAGGCCTGGATATTCAAGATCGAGGAGAATTAGATTAGTGACCAGAGGACTGCTTAACCTTTTAATGATGCAAATTTCCATAAACATACCAAGTGTTGATCACTTGAAACCCAAGAATATTAGAAGCTTAGGACATTAAGATACAAACTAAAGAAACCTAACCTTTAAAAGATGTGAATCACCATAAATGTGCCAAATGTTGAACATTCAAAACTCTAGAAGCTCAAAAGCTTAGTACATTAGGCTATATACTTAAGAACCACTTAACCTTTCGATGATGCATATTATCATGATCAAGACACATGGAATGATATCAAAAGCCTAAATACTAGAGAAATATAAAGTTTATAATCACATAAAAATGTGAAACCATTAAATTTGATGATAAAAGAAGGAAGTTCCCATGTATCTATTTTAATGTGAATATGCTACATGGCATGTTTGCTAAGCTCGGGAAACTTGGGCGATCAAAAGAATTAAAATTTTATAATTGTCCAAAACTTTGAATAACATGAGAGTGACTATGTCACAACCATATGAAAACTTTCCTATGAGACTGATTGGAGGGGATTAATGGTCTTCAATTTTTAATCATGTGATTAAAATATACATATTAGGACATAGAAATATTAGATCTATTATCTTTCAAATCATAATAATTTTTTTTTTTTTAATGAAAATATAAAGTTCAAAATGACTTAAGATACTAGTTTAAGCTTAAATTTTTACAAATTTTACTTGTGCAATGATGAATTTTCTATAAATAACCCTTTTGACAAGTGTGTGGTACCCTAGTCATAGACCTTTAAGCTCATAGTTCCCTAGGTAGAGGTTTTTCAACAATGGGTCCCTATTTTTAAAATTTTGAAAATGGCATGTGTTAGGGTATAAAAAATGGTGAATCATAGGGGAAAATACTCCTCAGTATTTTGAGAACCCAAAATTTTATAAATACATTATGATAGAACTTTAATTTCAATAAATAAATTATAATCGTACTTCTTGTGACCCTACTCTTACTTATAATTACACAATAGCTCACGTGAAAAATTCCAACCCTGGTCATCCCACTTTGACACATCCACCACCTACTTAGACCTCTCCTACATCATATTCTTACCCTCCATACATCCTTAGTCCATATTGGTTTGTTCGCATGCAAGACTGCCCTCTAGAGACCCCTGGGGCCTTTTAGGAGCCTGTTGACTAGGCTAAGCCCTTGTATAACCCAAGTTGTGGCTTGTGTGAAGGAAACACATAGTCTAGGCCACATATTTCCTTCACAAAAATTATGGCCTAGGTTGCAGCCTAGGTAGAATGTGTGAAAAAGTGCAAAGATGAACCCAAATGGAAAAAAATGGCTAGTTTTATGTCTTTTGGCAAATTAGGGTTGGGATATATTCCTTATTCTCATTCATTTGAGCCAATATCTTATCTCTCCATACTCTATATTGATTATACTTCCATATCTTAACTCTCATGCCTTCTTGAATCTCTCTTGATTCATTCTTGGCACTCTTAAGCTTGATTGGTGATAGAGGATCCCTTAGACTGCTACACATTTGCTTAGAGACTCCATTGTTGATCTCAATGATTCCTAATTCCTTGCGGATTGCTTCCAGCTTCTACATTTGGTGTTTCACTTGATTTGTGCATTTGGTTGAAGATCTTACACCATTACAAGTTCTCACTTCACCTCCTGCTTTGCTCTTGGATTTTGGTTTGGACTTCAGCTTGCACAGAGCTTGGTCTTCCTCCTACATTGCTTCCTAGATTGGATTCTTGGTTGGTAGAACATATGCACATATTATTTGAGCCTGATCTGAGGGAAATTTTCTATATAAAGTGAAACTCCATTGTTTTGTGTAGTATATATGCTAGGGTTTGATTTATTTTAGCAAATTAGTTATTTTATGTATTGTTTAGAATAGTTTCTAAAGTTTATGCATTCATATATGGTTACAAGATATTTTCATTGCTTGAAATATTTACCATTACATGTTATTATTGTATTGGAAACATTTCTATTACATAGTAGGACTCTACATGCTTAAAATGAACTAGACAACTTGTTTAAATAATCTCCCTCTCTTGCTAATCTAGAACATTGCATTGCTAGAAAATAATAGTGTTGAATTCGAAAGATAGCTCAAACTTAGACTAGGAATGCTCTTAAAAATCTTCTCAAAAAAGTTTTTATTGCTTAAAACATCTTTTATTTGGCATAAAAGTGCCTTAAAATCTAGATTTACATTTCATTTTTTATCTCTCTTTATTTAGTATTATTGTTTTCATAATTTATATGCAATCAATAGTCTCGTCTTAGCTACTTATGTTACTATGGTTGGATCCATTAGAGATACTTGTACCATTTATGTGCCTAATCATGATAGCCCTAACCTAGTTCATAACTCTATCTATAGCCTAGTGCAAGCCAGCAAACTGAATATCCACTATAGATATCTTGTAGCCCATATAAGCCCTAAGCCTTCTAGCCTCTTAGTGGTTTGCTTTAGTACCCTACCAAACACTAATTGTTCCATTAAGATTATTGGAGCTAAAAAAATAATAAGGAAATCCAACATATAGAACAAAAATATTACTTCTTAATTCAACATACTAAATTTCCCATTCCTTAGATTAGTGTGTGATATAGTGAAATTAATTTCCCTCAGTCACGAAGATTCTGACAAAGACCTAAATAAACACTATAGGTTTCATTTTGAATTTTCACTTACAACCAATGAAAATATAAATCCTAGGTATTGCTTTACTACCATCTACACATCCATAGCCCCAATATAGATACCTTTAGTTCTACTCAAAGCTTTTTACTATTGATAGCCAACAATCCATAAATAGAGTTCACTTGAATTGCCTATCTTATATAAGTTTTACACCTTTTTTTGAATCATAGATAGATGAAGGTTGGGAACCACATTTGACTAGATGTATGAAATAAAAATTTATTAGTCAATATATCCGTATCAGTATGTATCCAACCCTATGTTTATCATCTCTTATCCAAATTTTAACATATGATAATGTAGTGCATCTTTGGAAATGGGAATATTTTAAAAAATTTGCATGAGTATATCAAAACAAGTGCCAAAGGTTGATTAGGACTATTCAATATAAATAAAACCAAAATTTAGTCATAAAACATACCTAAACTCTAGAAAGTCTAGTACCGTGAGAATATTTTTTGTAAGTACCAATTATGCTCCCTTTCAATATCATCCCCTTTCTTTTGGAACATTCTTTTGGATTCATTTTTTAAAATTATTTGAGATATTTTTATAACTCATGAAACTAAGCATAGAACTACTATCAAAACCAACAAAACTACTCTAAAGGAAAACAAATGCAAAAAGTTGGAAATCTAATCTAGAAAGCAAGAAATCTAATCTAGAAAGCATGAAATATAATATATAAAGAATGGAATATAATATAATAATAATCTAAATCTACATTTATAGCTCAATCTAATGTATTTTTAGTTTGAATAGCCATGAAGTAATGCTTCAAAAATTATCCATTGATTGGAAAGATGAGGTCCTTATCTTGGAGGTCTTTTATCTGAAAGTCATTGTTTCCCATAATTTTAGATACTTGATATGGCTTGATCTAGAATAGAATAAACTTGACATGTTTCCATTTCTTATTATGTGTTTTATCCCAAAGGATCAATAGGTCTGAAATCTTGAAAGTCTTGATCTTAGATCTTTTTTGAAACCAACATTTGACAATATCTTGAGGTTTATTGAAGTTGTGCAGTACTTCAATTCTTATATCTTCTAGTTAGACTATCTCAAGTAGTCTATAAATTATTATCTCATCTTTTCCCATGTACTCTTGCATGAATTGGTAAGTTTGTATCTTGAGGGTGATGGAAAATATTGGTGAATAGGAGGATTAGTATCACTATTATTGAGAGGAGTTGAATACATCATAGGTTACTTTTTTTTATCAAATTGTAGTTGTTCCTAACCTACGAGTACTACTAGAAATCATTATCCTTAGGATTAGTGTCATCTTCTCATAATAAGGGGAATTAATAAGTGTCAAAGATCATAACTATGCTAGGGTTACCTGAAGAATTTGAGGAAATGGTTCTTTCCAACTGGAAAAAAATTCCTATCTTTCTACTTCCTATTGGAATATTTTTAAAGTAGTGCAAAACTCAATACAATCTAGCTCCTTATGTTATGTGGTTTTATGGACCTGACATTAGTTTGGAAAAATTGCATCCATATTATTGATATTTGGCATCCTGTTAGATGGAACATAATGTTCTTGATTATTCCTAGACCTGTTTAAAGGCCTATTATACCATTGGAACCTATAACCCTAATTATTTTTATTAGAGTTATGTCCACCTGTATTACCCATACATTTTTTCATGCTAAGGAATACATTACTCAACTTCTATTTTATGGATTCCAAGTCTATCTTACTTGATTTGGGATCATTGTACTATGTGGAAGTTTTATTAATTAGTACAAAAGGCTAACTTTGGACTTGATAGTTAGAAGCAGAATTGTTCAAGAAACTGTGATGCTGATTCTAGGTAACATGGGTTAATGGAAATTGATTATGGACTGGGGTTTAGTGTTATGCCACAACATTATAGGTCACATTAGGGATTAGGTTAAAAGTTGGGTAGACATGTCCTTGGCTCAGTGGAGATAATGATTATAACTGAGGATACAATGGTTTGTCTACATTAATTACCTTTGTGTAAGCCAAGGGTAAGGTATCAATACTGAGATCCCTATGTAAAATTATAAAAATCATGGAGTCTAGGGTAAAAATATACATTTCTAGGGCCAATAGCTCATTAGGTTGATAGGTAAGCTCCAATCTTCTATACATATTTTTAAATTGAGTGTTTAATGTTCAGATTGGCTCACTGGGCTCTTTCCCCATATTGTCAAAGTGT
The DNA here is from genome assembly GCA_037957365.1 of Torreya grandis. NCBI lineage: Eukaryota > Viridiplantae > Streptophyta > Pinopsida > Cupressales > Taxaceae > Torreya > Torreya grandis. Next base: position 3,109,987 of record JARHVA010000202.1, on the reverse strand, counting down.
TGATAGATAGCACCTGCATTGGTATCTTGGCTAAACTGAGCTAGGAAGGTATCTTGACCTTTTTTATACTTTGTGATTGACCCTTTTGAAATATTGAGAAACCATACATAGGCTACTTCTTGCAAAGTAAAAGGGAACAATCTATAATTCATGTTCTTATGAGTTATATTTAGGATTCTTAAGGTGGATTTGAAAGCATTTATATGTTATTCTATAGTCCTTCCTCTTGAGGGAGACAAAGAGGGGAGATATTTCTCTAGGTTCCTAAGTAAATCATGCATTGTTCTTATGATATTAATAGTTGATCTAGTCAACCAAGTTAAGGCTTGAGATGGGGGATTAGGCTAGAATGGGGGATTAAGAGGTGGGTTTTGGGGATGGGCTATTAGAACTATTTGAAGATGGGGTTGCCTTCTTGGGGATGGTGAATCTGACTTGGGTCTCTTAGAAATATCTTTATTAGATCTAACCTTTATATGGATCTCCAAAGCTAGTTGTAATGGGTTATTATTTGAGGTTGACTTGTTAGTCATCTAGGTGCATCCAACGTAGCTCAAATGATCTTACTCCTTAGGATAGAGGACCTCATTCTAGTGCCAATTTGAAATCTTTTGTTGATGTGGGTTTTATACATACCCCTATAATTTCTTACAAGGTTGCCTCTAAAATTTTAGGATCAATGAATAGGATCACTCCAAGGCATGAGTTATAGGGTATTTGATTTTATAACACCTTGTTGGTGGAATAATGGTAGAGAAACATACATTGTTTACCATGGGTGAACTGGATATGGATGAACCTAGATATACTTGGAGTGGGTGGAAGAATGATGATTATAACTAAGTTGGATATGATTTGTAAAATAAATTATAAAAAGAGGGAAGAGTAAGGCAGAAAATAAAGCCTATGGAAAATCCATGGATAAAGCCTTTCAAGACTAGTATTTGAACTTAACTAGGACAAGGAATATAAATAAATACTTGTTTCTATATGTTTCAGTGCATAAAAAGTCAAATAAATTGAAAAGTCAAAGGAAACAAGAACAAAATATACTTAAACATGCAGAAATCAAAGGTTGCCTAATTTCTAGATTATTGTTGCATATCATACAAGAGGATTATGATAAGCATGCAAAAGATATTCAAATCAACTATAGATAAAAATGAAAGACTGTATTTAAAATAGATACCTCATACACAATTTTAAGCATTGATATACGAAAATGATGGAATGTCCTAAGCATTCCACAATATTAAATAAGAATGAAGATTTGCACATCAAGACCAAATTAAGTAGAACTTTTTTGAATTTCTTATTAATCTCAATAACCAAAATTCTCCTCCCTTTGTGACCAGCAGGTTATATGTATTTATAAGCTTGGGAATGGGAAGACCTCATCTCTTCAATCTTCACCTAACATTACAAGTCTAGAAATAGAACCTATATTTCAAAAATCATGCAAGGATGCATGTTACAATGATAATACTCAAAAATAGATTTACCTGCTAAAAATAAATTATACATGTACAATAATAGATGGGAAAATAAAGTCCCACTTTGATGATAACCATGCATGTGCATAATCATTCAAAAATTAGAATACTAATGTAACATCGCTACTTATATTAATCACTCGTTGTATGGTCCTATTCTTTGTCAACCTTGTGAATACTATGGGAAGTTTTGTCATAACCAGATTCTGCCTTTCATCTCAAACATTTTTCATCTCTCTTACCCATTGAGGAACTGTTAGTTCACCTATTTATTCTCCTTAGGCAAGATTTGAAGATGAGGAAGGTTACGAAGTCATTAGAATGGAGGTGATCATAGTGGTTGGCAGTGATGCAATTATTTATATGGGAACCTGGGGAATTTTTTGGCCAACCACTTGCCATGGAGAGGTTTCTTTCATTAGTGTCATATCAACCAAGAATTTAGTTAAAATTGGTGTTATTTTCATAGCCATGGTTACTTTTTCCACAGCCAATGGTTGGGGCATGGGAATCTCTAGTTGGGTTACCTTCTTTCATGGATTTGGTGGCTTATTAAAAATGGAAACTATGACCAAATTATCAAAATGGACTTTTCTATGAGTCCTTATTAATTTTATTGTGGTAATAGTAGAATGTGTACTAGTGATAATATAAGTAGAATATAGACATTAAACATTATTGTATGTAAACTTACAACTGGAACTTTTACATTAGACACTGAAAAAATGATGGAAGAGACTACCTCAAAAATATTTTGAGTTTGTTTTGGGGTAGGCCTGACCAAGGTGTCTCCTCCTTGCTATTCTCCCAGACTCAAAGCCTTTAATTTATCTAGCTTAACTTCTTCATCATCTAGTTATGCCTTTCCTATCTCCTGGTCTTCTTCTTCTGAGGGATAATCAACTAGAGAGATCAATTATTCTAGTTATTCTTCTTTTTCTAGCTCCATTACAACCTTTACATCTTTCTCTTCTTCCTCAACAACTTCTTCAATACAATTTATGGTCTTTTTTATAGATTTATACCTAAGAAGGAGCAGGTGAATCCTTGTGCTTCCTTCAGTATATGAAGATAGGTGGAGTGGAGGGTGGATGAGATGGTAGAGGGGCTATGGGAATTGATGTTGTAGGATGTGGATCTAAATGTGATGAAGTGGAAGGTGTGGAAGTGGAAGGGATTCCTTAAGGGGACTTAGGAGATTTAAGAGAGCTTACAAGAGTTGGAATTGATATGAAAGATAACTATAAGAATTCTGGGAGACTTAATTGGGTGACTAAGGTGAGAGGAGGAAAAGGAGTCATCATAAAACTACTCTTCCTTTGACTAGATGAAGTAATGATTAACCTATCCATTATTGTTGTTGTACCCAATATTTTCTCATATGAAGGTGTGGAAGTGGAAGGAATTTGAGGACTAGGAAGTCCTCTCAAAATCTCCTTCTTGAGTTGAGGATTTGAATCCCTTTGGATCCTAGATTGATCTTCTTCTTTTGTGGCTTCTACTTCAAGGGAAATAGGCTGATCTAGAGGCCGAGAGCCTTATGGTAGATACTGAGGCCATTTATGACTCCATGTGTTATGAGCTTGTTCATCTATGTCCTCTAGATTATATTACAAGGCCTATGCCAGTATAATAGATATATTATTATCCTTCATTTTTATCTAAACTTTGAAGTCATCTGAGGCATTTAAGAAAACCTGATCATGGTCATAGGCCTAGTGAATATAAGAAACATGAACTTTCTTCTTTTCCAAGATGGTTTTGAGGTAACCCATTATTATTTTCTTATGGTCCCATTCCCTAAATAGTGTAAGTTATAAGTTGTCCTACGTTTACTAACTAAAATGAAGTATGATCTAGTCATATACTAGTGTTTTCCAATGTTGAAGGGTGTTTTGAAGTAGTAGGCCAAGTGTCTCTAGCCTAATTCTTCATCAATGCTATTAAAAAATTGGTATGCTATTTCTTATTCTATAATGTGATCAAGAACATGACAAGATAAAAACAAAGGAGTGATCCTATTACCCTCCACTTAGATGATAGTTACATTTGGGTACAACCAATAATCACCCAATTTAGTGAGTGTCCTTGTTATGTTTTTAGATAGTCTAGGCATTGGGGTGCCCTACATAGCTTGTCATATATGAGGATATACCTCATTATTTATCTTGTTAATATCAATCCTATACCTATGAATAAACATGAAGGAGAAATTTTAACCAACCTTATTTCCCAAATACTTTGTTGATGGTTTCCACTCTTCGCCATAGAGCTTATATATAGTATCCATTACCTCATCTAGGAAGTAATACATCATGTATAAATTTCCATATTCAGGTCTCCTATCATGGTAACATATCTATGCTTTCAGTCTTGCACTTATGATCTCTCCCAGGGATACTAATTTGTTAGTTGTCAACAAAATTTCCAATAGTGGTACCCATTTGACATGAACATAGATGATGCTTGGGAACCCATAAAATCTATTCAACAGTGCCATTGCAATGGCAATCCCAATTATAAATTTAATAATTCAATTAGTGGATATTATTCACTTAGGATTTAGTCTTTGGCCCTTTGTAACCCATTATTTTAGCTTCCTATCTACAATATTATGCTCAAGCCACACATTGGCTGAGACCTAATTATAGGTAGTTTCATGCTAGGGAAGACTAATATACCTTTAAAATGCCCTCCATGAGATGTAGGTAGAGGCAATATAGACTCTCCTCACCTACACAATGTCTCCCATAGTGGTTTCATTAATGAATATAACTTTTAAGAGGTCAATTAATGGCATTACCTTAGGTTTGGTCGTAGCTTGGTGGAGACCATGTTAATTAATTAGGATTAAATCATTTACATACTATTTGGATTTTGGAGAGAGTTCATCCTCTATAGAGTATAATTGAATTGATTTGACCTTTTCCCATAGTGCCAAATAGTGAGGGAATTTAAAATTCAAAGCACTCTTTTGAAATACAATGTCTCTATATTTTGTTGATACCATAAATGAGAATGGGGATGGGACTAAGGGCTTACCTTATTTTGACAAGGAGGCTATTGTTATCCTTTAGTCACTACAACTCTTGTGAGGTCTTGGACTTATTTTTTCTATGCTTAGTGGCTGAAGAGATTTAGGGTTCACTTGATGCTTAGAAATCTTGAGAATGCAATCACTTAATCGATATAAAAATAACAAAGTATATCTATTTTTCATAGATTTTGTATATATTACTCACAAGATTGTGTATTGAATGTATTTGCGTGCCTTCAATGTTGATAATGAACTATCAATTTTAATACCCATTTTGATTTGAATATGTTATTCAACTTTGGTGGGTTCCCTTACTTTCCAAGTGGTGGTCCTTTGTTAATTATTCATGTCCAGTCATTAATTTGATAAAGTTGTTAGCCATTCTTTAACTCGATGCTTTTCCATGTTTTTAAACATTCTTATTTTTATTTTGGCCATACCTTCCCCAGATAGTGCCATGTGTCATGCTCTCATTAACTTATATTTTTTGAATTTCATTGTTGTGTTTTGGAGGTCCCATATTAACAAGTTAACATGATTAATCCATGTGGTCTAATCTTAAAGCACCAGAAGCATAGAAGCTTAGGGAATTAGATTGGTATTATTTTTTATGAAGAACCTTTTATGGTCATGGGTTAATGTGATCGAGACATGTGGAGTGATCTTGGAGGCTTGAAGAATCAAGAGTTTTGAGTATTATATTTGTGACTAAAGGACTCCTTAACCTTTCGATGATTTGGATTACTATAAATGTGCCAAGTGTCAATCACTTAGAACCTTTGAAACTTGGAAGCTTGGGACATTAGGCTGTAGGTCAAAGAACCACTTAACCTTCTAATGATGTGGATCAACATGATCAATACATTTGGATTGATATCATAAGCCCAAAGACTTGGGAACTTGAAAGTTTGAAATAACATAGGAATGCAGAACTATTAAGTTTGCTGATAAAAAAATGCTCTTATGTATCTATTTTAATGTGATCATACTGCATGGCATGTATGCAGAGCTTGGGAGACTCAAGGAATTAAAAGACTTAACCTTTTTCAATAATACAAAACTTAGAATGATACCAGAGTGACATGTGTCACAATTGCATGAAATATTTCCTATGGGTCTAACTAGATGAGATTAATGGTCTTCAGTTGTTAATCCTATGATCAAAATATACATATTAGGACATAGAAATATTAGATCTGTTAACTTGAAAATTTTAAACATCAAAGTAAAATTCATGAAAATCTAAGGTTCAAAATGACTTAAGATACTAGTTTAAGCTTATATTTTTATAACTTTTATGTGGGCAATGCTAGATTTTATATAAATAACCCTTATGATAATTACATGGTACCATATTCATAGACCTTTTGGCTCATAGTTCCTTAGGTAAATGTTTTTTAATAATGGGTTCCTATTTTTAAAATTTTGAAAATGGGGTGTGTATGTTAGGGCATAACATGTATCCCATAGAAAATTAAAAAACCCTTATTTTCCCACATTATAAAATGGTTCAAGATCAATACAAGGCCACTTATAGCCAAGCCCAAAATCAAGATTAAGACCAAACTAAAAAACTTGAGTCTTCTAGCAATGGGAATTAAATCCATGTAAAGCCACCACCTCATGATATCAATCACATAGTGATAGAGAAATTATAAAGTATGACCCAAATGTTTGTAACTTTTGTCTCTACCTTGAAGTCCACTCAATCCCATCAGTAAGAACAACAAGTCATGTCTAATAAAAATCAACAACATGAAATCCATCCTATTCAATAGAAGGAATTTTTCTTAGTCAACATCAGGGCCCCATTAAACCCAATAAAAAGGTATTCATCCCATCTAAATTAGGTTCTAATCCACATTTCCAGTTTAATCCACCTTTATAATCCCAAAAACATGCATCTAATTCATCCAAAAACCCAATTTTATCTTAAGAGTGAAAATAAATGAAGGATGCTATTCAAGGATTACAAGTGAAAAAATAAAACAAAAAGTCTTTGACGTGATATTTCCTTACCCATTTAATATAAGTACCCATCAAATATATTTCCCATCTCATTTTGAGATGTCAAAATTTGATAAATATAAAGGAAAAGGGGACCCTAAAGAGAACATTAAATATTTTTTATGGCTTAACAAGAACTAAAATATAACCACATGTAATTATTTCATCTATTTCCTTACAGTTTGGGCAACCATGCATTGAAATTGTTCTTTCACTTGCTGAAATGATCAATTACAACATTTGATAATTTATCTAAATAGTTTGTCAAGAATTTATCTTAGAACTTAGAGCATGAATTGACCATGGTTTTCTTGTTAAATACAAAACAACAAAGTGGTAAAATATTTATAGCCTTCTTACAGAGATGGAGAGGCGTAGCCAACAGGTTTCACTATTCTCTCCCCTAAAAATAGTTAGGTAACACTTTTGATGCCAATCTAAATGGAGAAATGGAATTTCAATTATGAATACATTATGTTAATACCTTTTATTATATCATTAAAAAGGGGTTTTAGATAAAAAATTAATTGATTGAAATAAGGCTAATCAAAATCTATTCTAAAAATCTAGCTCAAGCAAGTACCTCGACACAGAAACCCAAGGTGTTTAATAAAAACAAAAATGTGGTAGGTAACAGTGTGATTGAACTAAGGCATGTGAAAATGGTTCAACCACCACTTTCCTTAAAATCTCCATCCAAAAAACCACTCACACTTCAAAGACCACCACCTAGAACATAATATCAAATCATAATGTTCACCTCTCTTAGTGAGCCTATAGAAGTTGTGTTCTAGAAACTTGTAGTGAAAATCATGGTTGTATGGCCTATTACCAAAAATTTTTAGGAAGGTCAACCAAATCCCATTGGTAAAAGGAAAATGAATATTAATATTATTATCACTGCATCAAAGGTCATGCTACACATAGGTATATGCAACTTAGACATTATGTGCAAGACTTACTTGAGTGGGGAGAAATTGCGCTTGACAATTATGCCTCCTCCAATCAAAATATGGGTATTTTTAAGGACCCATTTCTAAGGCACAATGATAAAATAATCAATCTAATTATAACAAACAACAACAAAATTATCACAATCTAGGGAATCAACAACAATAACAAGATCCCAATCAAGGTCAACATTCTCAAACTAACTACATGGATTATCATAACACCTAATATAATTATGATAATGTTATGGGTCATAATACTAATAATTTTGTGGACACTATAAAATTAAATCCCTATTATTCATATAACACCAATAAATGTGTAAGACTCATTATCCAAGGACCTTCCCCATCACATCTTATTAACCCTACTCTGGTTTGAGATTGTATTATTACCACTCAGTTCCCAAAGGTTACAATTCAAGGTGCTTTTGTATCTAATTCCAACAATCAAACTCAAGTATCTTCACCTTCTAAATGCAAGCCATCCACTTCATCTAATGAGAAGCCATATAACCTTCTTGAATAATTGGATAAAACTCCAACACAGATATCCATTTTATATCTCTTATGTACATCTAAAGTTCATAAGAACATCATTTACAAACTTCTTCAGCAATCCAAAATCCAAAATGATATTGATCCATCCCAATTTTAAGCCTTCATAGTACATTTATCCTTAGGACAACATGTCACTTTTGATGAAAGTGACATGTCATTTTTTGGTCCTTCACACAATAATCCCCTTTACATTAAAGTAATCATTTCCCAATATAAGGTCAAGAAGGTGATCATAGACAATGGCTTAGGGTTAAATATTGATATAATCAAGTTGGTTAGACATCTGGAATATTCACCCATAGATTTACTACTTGATACTATCATAAATAAAGGGTGTGACAATGTGGAGCAAGAATCAGTTGAAACCATCTATTTATTGGTATTTATTGGGCTTGTCACCCATAATACCCTTTGTCATGTCATTGATTTAAAATTATCATATAATATAATCCTTGGGTGTCCATGGATTCATGATATGCATGTAGTCCTGTCCACTTTACATCAGTGTCTCAAGTTCCCACATTCAATTATGGAAGTCACCATTCTAGGAGATCTACAACCATATCATTATTTCAGGAACTTAGATGTGAAGTATGGTACAATTTTTGTCCTAGCATAGAGTATGTATCCAAAAAGGATAATAATGTGGTACCCAAATCTCTCAAATCCTCTTACATCGATCTCAATAGCCTTCCATCCTCATATAAAGGTCCTCCTCCTCTCAAAGTGTTATCTCATTTTATCATCAAGGAAAAAGGTTGTGGAGAGTATGTAATCAATGACACTTTTCACATTACCAAACTCCCTAAGTCACCTAAATCCCATGGCAGGCCTAGGATGGAGTGGCATAAAAAAGTAGGTTCTTATCAAATGGGTCTCTAAATTTCATAAAGAATGGTCTTTTGGATCAAGATTAGGTCAACAGTTTAGAGGAGTCCTAGTTATATAAGAATGGATTTGTTTCATGTTATAAAAATATAAAATACCCTATCCCCAACAAGATCATTGAACTTTTTATTGTAAAGGAAAAGTATTGGGGGTAAAATAATAGGCCATTCTTGAACTTATTCCCTTGAACAATTAAAAAGGAATTTGAGGTGTTGGATAAAAACTGCCTGGGGGTGACCCCTTATATTTCAAAAGTGACGTAACTATGAATTATAATGATGATTGTCTTGAAAATGATTCAAAATCCTATTATAGTATCTATGATGAGATTTCTGATACAAACCTATTTAAAACCAATGTTGTCCTTACCATCAATCTTAACCTCCACTATCCTAAAGTAATTGATTGGGACCAATAGGATTGCATATCATTGGATGAATTAAAAAATGATGAGGTTGTTTTAGAATTCTTTGTGTTTTAGACATGGTTTCCCACTTCTAGATGATAAATGGTGATTTGATATTAATTTGGACCTACTGCCTACTTTGGAGAATATGTGAATTTCCTTAGTCAAAAAATAAAATAAAATAAAAAATTAATATCCTCTAGTGAAAACCTCTCTGAGGTTGTATTGGACAATAGGAAAGGTAAAAATAAAGATGTGTTCCTTGGTGGAAACATTTATAAAGCACCAATGGATGGGGAAGTCCACTCTCTCCATAAGGAAGCATAGAGTCCTAATAGTCCCCACATCATCTTCATATTAGATATTAATCCCAAAGAGTAACACATATTTGAATAATTGGTCCAAAAATTATTGCAGACATTCAACAAGTTGTTGTTGCCTAAAATGAATGATTTTGATTATTCTTATAAGGGTAAACTTGATGAGCTAATGGGGACACAATCAGATGAAGAGTGGTAGTTCCCTTTAGTACCTAATTTTTTGGATGAGGGTTCCACATTAATTTTGGATGTCACCATTTATGTTAACCTTGGTACTAAGGATGTTCCATATCAATACGCTTAGTGCCTCTCTCGCAAAAAAAAACATAAGATTATCATTATTATCATTATAGAATTCATTAATATCTTTGTATAGTGATATTTTTACATGTTTGGATTAGATCCATCCTTGGTTGTACATAATTTTGTGGTGCATCCTAATGTTTATCCCATCAAGCCAAAATCATGGAAGATGCACCCACATATTGCCATTTTTGTCAAGAAGAAACTCAAAAGAATCTTGAAATATGGGCTCATCAAGCCTATTGATTAATCATAGTGTATTTATAATATTGTTACCATAAACAATAAATATGAAAGCATTCACTTCTGTACATGCTTCAGATATATTAATAAATATTGTCCAAAGGATGATTTTCCATTGCCCAACATTGATACGATTATCGACTCCAAAATAGGATATGAGATGCTATCACTTATAGATACCTTTTTTGGGTACAATAAAATCAAAATAACATCAAAAGATCAACATAAGATAATGTTAACCACTCCGTGGGGAACATTTTGTTATCAAGTGATGTTTTTTGTATTAAAAAACACTAGTGTTACCTATTAGAGGATGATGACTGTGATTTTTTATGACATGATGCACAACATTATGGAGGACTATGTGGATGATATTTTGGGTAAATATAAGACTCATGTAGGTCATATAGTGGTTTTGTGATGAATATTTGAATGACTTTGAGAATACAAAGTATGCCTCCATCCTAGTATGTGTGTCTTCGACATCACATCTAGAAAGTTATTGGGTTTTATTATTTCCAAATGAGGTATTGAAGTGGATCCAATGAAATTCAAAACCATTATAGAAATGCCTTTCCTATCCATTATAAAATAGTTATGTATCTTATAAGGAAATATTCAATCTACTTTTTGATTCATTTCACAGCTTGCAAATTATTTCCATCCCTTCACACACCTTTTAAAAAAGGGTACCACTTTTTACTGGAACAATGACTATCAAGTAGAATTTGACCAACTAAAGACATTTTTGGATAATCCACTAATGTTATCCCCTATAACACTATGAAATCTATTTTTACTTTACATATCGATAACCCAACATGCCTTGGGGAAATTTTGGGCCCAACATGATGACTAATGCAAAGAATGAGTCATGTATTATTTGAGTAGTAGATTGGTTGCCTATGAACAAAACTATTTAAATATTGAAAAGTCATGTTTAGTAGTGGTTTTTATGTCTCAAAAGGTATGACACTACATGCTCAATAATAATATTATCATCATTATAAAATTTGATCTACTCAAGTATCTCCTCTCTAAAGTAGCATTAATAAGTCGTATGGCCACATGGATTATGATCCTAAGTGAGTTTGACATTGAATATACCAATAATAAGGCTATTAAGGGGTATGTACTTACCAATCAATTAGCAAATGCTTCAGTACATATATACAACCATTACAAATTAGTTTTCCAAATAAGTCCATTTTTACCATTGATGAACCATGGCAGTGTAAGCTCCACTTGATGGTTCCTTTACATCATGTGGATCAAGGGAAGGTATCCTTTTTATCACACCATAGGGAGATCTTATCCCTAAGGAATTTCACATTAGATTCCCTACATATATTTTTTATAAAATATAACCCTCGTGTTTCAGGACTTCATCTCGCTATTCAATGGACCATTCATCAGTTGGCAGTAAATGGTGATTTCCAACTTATCAATAAAATAAATGATCAATACCAAAAAAAATATGATCATATTATGCCTTAAAAGTTCATGGTAGATAAATTCAAGCAATATTTTATGCACATATAGTTTGAGCAACACCACAAGCTAATATCAGATTCATCAACATCATGACTACTATTAGGTCACTTTTAGAGATGTCTTCCAACATCAAAGAGAATCAATTATTCATTGATAAACTAATCATAGCATCATATGATCATCTGTAATCATAAATGGTATGTGAAATTTTTAGTCGTAACTCCACTTGGTACCATGGCATCCACACTTATCATCAAGACTATACCATTCTTGTATATTTATCCCATACCCAATATAAATATTTTATCCATAATGCTTCCCATTACACCTTACTTGGTAGCATGCTCTATCATAAAGGTTATGATGGGATACTCCATTATTTAAATTATAGATAAGTTAAATCAGTTATCAATGACATACACAATGGGATTTATGGGGTCCATACTAGTGGAATGGTCCTTACTAAGATAATACTTTGTATGGGGTATTACTGGACAATAATGGAATATGATGCATGTGCATATGTTAATAAGTGTGTTGCTTGCTAGAAACAATGTGACTTGATCTATGTTCCATCATAATCCCATTAACCAATCACATATCCTTGGTCATTTTCCAAATGGTGGCTTAATATCATAGTGAATATAAACCCCACATCTTGTGATGGTCATGAACACATCCTTAACATTATCAGTTATTTTATTAAGTGGGTTGAGGCCATTTCACTCACTTATTTAACTAGTAATCAAATTTCTAAATTAATCCTCAATCGCATCAGTTATCATTATGGCATCTCATACACCATCAATTTTTATAATGGCAAGTCCTTCAAAAATAAATATGTTAAATCCATTTGTACTCAATTTCATATTAAACACAAATGGTCAACTCACTACTATCTTTACATAAATGGTTAAGCTAAGGCATAAATTAAAACCATTATGAAAATCCTCAACATTATTGTCAATGTTTCTGGTTGCGGCTGAAATTTATAAATATTTCCTACCTTATGGAATTATCTAACCAACATCTACACTCCTGTAGGTGCCACACATTATTCCTTGGTTTTTGGCTAAAAATTTATCTTCCCTATCGAGATCGAGTTTCCATCCCTACACATTTATATGCAAGATCTTATTGATGATGAGGATTATTGAGTAGCCCAACTACAAGAACTATAACTCTTAGATGAAAAATAGCTATCCACCTTGAACCATATCAAAGAATATCAAAATTGGTTATGTCATAACTATGATAAGCATATCATTTATACAAAATTTGAAGTGGGTGATCTTGTGCTTAAAGAGAATTAACATAATACCAAAGTGAACCATGCAAATAAAGTCAAATTTGATCTTAACTAGTTGGGTTCATATGTCATCACAACTAAATATGGTTTTGGATCATACATATTGGGAAAAAAAAATGGACAAGAGTTAGATGAGGCCATGAATATAGTGCATCTCAATAAAATTTTCTCTTGATCTAGTAGAACTTTATCTATGAGCATCCATGCTTGGTGTTTACCAAAATTTGGCTACCATGAATGAGAATAATTCAAAACTTTGATGTGATTGATCTTAACTTTGTTGATAACCATTATGAAGTTCTTGTTTTGGTCATTAATGATTCAGGATGATAGGTAATGTGTATTCCTTGATAGCTTATAATATCATTTAGGATGGTCTAGTTGGTAGCTGAGTCAAGTCACTTTGTCTTGTCATGTATTATTCATTCATTGTAGCCTTCTTTATGTGTTTAACATTGTTTAAGGTAAGTTTGACAAAGTTAAGGTTAAACTTAAAGTAATGTCAAATTGGAATAATGCTTAAGGAGATAAGGTGATGACCCTTACAAGACAACCATGACGGTAAAACTAACCAAATAGGTCAAAGAAGCAAAAATAGTAAGTTGATCACATTGTTTATAAATCAATTTGGAGAGTATAAGGTATTTTTGAAAAGATTAAGGTATTCTATTAATTTAGTCTTATTGTGAATTTCAATGTGGAAATGATATTTACTATTAAAGAATAAATATAAATAATTTATCCTTGGATAAGGGATGTTTGAATTCATATAAAACATATGTTATGGAATGATGTTGTACCTAACCATACACATCCTCCAAAGGTCTTATATAATTACTTTCTAATATTGGAAGTCCTTTTGTAACTGCCATTCATCATTTTCCAATGTAAAAATGAGGAGTTTTTAAGAGAGTAGTAGTAAAATAAAGGTGTGAAATTTTTTATCACTCCATTACACATACATAAAAGTTAGGGGAAGATGAAAATTCACCTAGTTCACCATCTCCAATAGTTCTAAAGGGCAGAATGGTCAGAATCTTAAGAAAAACATGGTTTCGATGGTCTTTTATAGAGGGTTTCTGATGTTTGGAAAGATACAAACTATTATATAGGTATCCATGGTCTTATCAGATCAAAATCCATGCAAAAAGTGGAGCTATAGAGTTCAAAAACACAAAACCCCATTCTTTTTCTCCATCAATCTTCTTTATAGATCAAAATAGTCAAGTGGTTTGTGGATGGTATTCTCAAGAGAGAAATTTAGATCCAAATATCTTGGCCATAAGAGGGGACCATAATGCCCTTTAAATTTATGTAATTTTTAATCTATTTAGGCTCCTTAATCCTCTCACGTATCCTCATGTTCATGGTTGGTGCAGTGTCAAATGGTCTTATTGGGTAGTTTGAGCATGACAGTCTTGTGTGCAAAGAGGTTAAAGTTGTCTTATTGAATGAAATGTTTGAAATAAGGTGGTATAAATATATTTAAACCTCATAAATATTATTAATACCCCTATAAACTTCAAGATAGACAAGCAACTATGCATGAACAGTTGAGCTAGTGGGACTAACAACCATGGTTGACTTTGGCCTAGTTAAATGAAGGTGTAATTTCATGATCAGGAACCCTTGATGGAAAATTATTACTTATATATATCCATAAAAATATTTCTTAGTGAGGATTTTCAAATGCAAAGTCTTAGAAGTCACGATCTTTGATACTTTCTTGAAGCCAAGAAAAAGAAGGTTTTGTGAACCTACAGGTCTACAAATTTATAGGTTAACATTGACACCAAATGGTTTATATAAAGAGTAATCATGGTATCTTGAATGTATTTTATATTTTTATTGTTCATTATTCAAATATATAAAATATCTAAAATCAAATTGCTCAAGCCAAGTCAAAGAGAAGGAGGTTCAAGTGCATTCAAGGTAATGCAAGTAAGCACATTCATATTTATACAAATAAATAACAACCTTTTTACCTTAAAGGACTTCAAATTAACTTTCCTAATCCTCGATAAAATCAATATAATCACCATAAAACATATATGAGGTATAAAATTCAACCCATTTTTCACTCAAGAGGACTGTGTTGGCTAAGTAGGATTGTGTGAGTCCAAGGGAAACACCGTGAAGGTCTTGAGAATATTTTCAAGGTGACTTGAGCCCATGGAATGAGAGAAAAGGATATTAAAGATTATTATATCTTAACCTTATATTTAATCATTGGTAAATCAATATAAAAATATAAAAACACATGCAAATGGGGGGTTTGGCCTAAAGTACTACCTACAAACCTGTTAGCATGTAATAGGAGTGAAAATGTATTTGGGTTGGTTGTTTGAAGGTTGAAAGACATTGAAGATAGGTCAAGAAAAACATGAGATAAATATAAATTATCTATTACATCACTAAATTTATAAATACGTGGAAATTTCTCAAACTTGTGGACAAGAGGCCTAAATATTGACCTATAGTCCTGTAACAAATAGAAATGAGGAAAGATGCCATGTATGATGTGAAAGTAATGGGTTGAAAGGTATGTAGAGAGGTCAAGGAAGTTGTAAGAGGTGAGAGGGATGAAAATAAATTATTATATATTTATTAAAATCACTAAAATTCCACCATCATCTCAAAGAGAACCTTCTTTCAATGCAAACTCAATTCAAGGACTGAAAATAAACACCTACATACCTGATTAGAACCTACATGTTTATTCTTAAGTTGTGAAGAAAATATGTAAAAATTGTACTGATATTAGGGTGTTGATGGTCAGGAAAGGTATGAAGTTTTATAATAGGGGTTTTAATAGTGGTAATAACCTTGATATGAAGAAGATAAACCCCAAACAAGGCCACTAGGGTTAGACTAGCCTAATTGCCTACAAACCCTCAAATTATGAAAATCAAGTTTAATTTTTTTTAGAAGGTTAATGTAAATTGGATATAATTAAACATTTTATATATATTTTAATACATATTTTAGACATATATAACTAATGAAATTTACTTTGAAGGTTTTAATCTAAAAATCTCTCTTTTTTGGTCTTATATACAATCTTACAAACCCAAGATGTTTCTTTTGAAGATTAAAAGCTCCACTAAGAAAATGAATAGTGGAAAATGGATATTATAAGAGTTTATGGGGGTTTAATACTTGTAATTCATGTAATTATTTCATTTATTAAGACATTATGCAGTATGAACAATCCTTAGGAGGACTAAGTATTAAAATCCTCTTTTGACCTTGTGAAAAACTTGAGAAGGTTTAAGTTCCTGATTAGATCTTAGAGGAGAAATTGCATGGGAAAAAATGGTGTTAGGGTATTTAATTCACCCATATAAAATATAAATTCATTTAATTAAGTATTTTTTACATACCCTCACCTTTATGAATCATCATTAAGATGCTAGGCCCGTTCAAACCCTGCTTAAACCCTGTAAAAATCCTGGTGGAGAATATTGGCCTTAAAAGTGACTATAATGGATTGATATGGCCTAAAAAATATTTTAAAAACCTATACACACCCTTTTGTACCTTATGGATTCATTATTTTAGCACGTGTGAAGTATGGTTGTATAGATTTTAGCCTAAGAATGACTATTGTAGGTCTAAAAAGGCAATTTTTGAGGACTTTTCATGAAATTTGACTGAGTACAAGCCTAATAGAGTCCCTTGGAACCACCTATGACATGAATAAGGTAGGTGAGGATGATTATAAATTATCATGAGGAATGTATACATTTATTGTAACATTTAGATAGTTCAAGACACCTAGTGTTGAGCAAACATGCTATCAAGAGTTCATATCAGACCTAAAGACCTGCACCTTAATATTAAATATTGTTTTGAGCTTGAAAAAGAGTGGAATGACACATTATAGGGTAATTTATATGTATTTAATCTATGATATTGGTATTCAAGTAAGGAACTAGGCCAAGGATGGAAAGTCAAACTTATTTTTGTGTTCTTCATTTGAACCAAACAAGTTTTCTCAATGAAATGCAGGTTCTTACCAATTTGAAGAAGCTTGAAATTCGGCCCAAGATGAAGGATACACTAAATTATCCTATAATGGCATTGAAAAATTTCAATAGGCACGACCAAAGGTGACACATGGAAAAATAAAGACTTGTATATCATTCTAGACCAAGAATGGGTAGTTTCAAATGAGGTTGATGAGTCATCCTAAAAGGTGAAGAGTCATTCCATGCCACCCTTGATGAGGGAGAAGATAACACCAAGTTGATACTTGTGAGGAAGATGTTATTGGACTGATCTTTGATAATTTCCTTGCTTGTAACTTGTTCCTTATGATATGACACTTGTAATATACAACTCTTATGCCTCTCTTTCTCTCTCCTTCTCACATTATCCTATATATGTTGCCTTGAATCAATTTTTATGGATATTTTGGCTGATAAGGTAAATTAATACTCATCTAAACACTTTTACTATGCCTTTGAATGTTGAATATAGTTATTTCTTACCTTCTTAAATGCTTGCAATCAGTGTACTTATGTGATTGTTGATGAATGCTAGTAGTAGTGCCTTCACTCCCTCTCATTTTTCCTCTCCTACCTCTTTGAAAATGGATATCTTATTGTAGGTCACATGGTGAGTTTTGATAGCTTTGCATAGTTTATAAGTGGATTTCAATCATTAGTGTCTTTTTTAGACCTCTTGATCAACCCTTCTATTCAATACATTATCTATGATCTCCATGTTGAAACACTCATACTTGAAGGTCCTTGTTGAGTTAGTGTGATAGATTTCAATCCTTATTCATTTTTTTAATGCATTATGCTCAAATAGATGGTGCTAATTTGGTGCATCACCTCCCTATTTTAGTGTACTTTTAGTTATGTTTCCCTTTTCCTTTGAAATAAAAATGTCTAGTAGTAGTTTCAAGGTGGTAGCATAAAGGGAACTAGCCCTATTTAGGGATTCACCTCACTGATTAGGCCACCCATAGCCTAGATGTGTCTCCATGCTATCACTTAAGTGAGGAGGCTTGAAGGACCTCCTCAAGGGTGCAAATTTTGATAATAATACTTGGGCTACTCTTACATGTTCTATCACATCCATTTCTCATCTATGAGCCAATGTGTATCATATCCTAGCTTCCCTATCCCATGTTGACCTTGATGGAAATCTATAGGTACTACATGTTGCAACAAATTTGGCAAAATTAGAGTATGAAAACATATTTTTAACAAGATATCAAATGATCATATGGAATGTTTTTCCTATCTTTTATTCCTTTGAAAGTTCCTTCTCATTGTGTCCTCTTTTCTTGATCCTTTTATTCCTCCATCCAATCTTGAATCTAATTGGTTCTTATATCTTTCTAGTCCTGCATCGCTTTCCTTTGTTGCTGGAATTGGATTTTCCCTTTGTTAGTCACTCCTTGTATAAATGTCATGGATTTTCACTATATTTACTTCCCATTTTGTTTGTATAGGTGTTGCTAGTCATACTTGCATATCATTCTATCAAATATTTTTGTATATACTTATTCCAAAAAATCCAAAAACATAAAAAAAATCCAAAATCTTAAACATTTAAAAATTCAAAAAAATACCAAAAAGAGACATAAAGCCACAAAATATTTGTCCACATTATCATCCTATCTAGATTTGGATTCCACTCTTTTCTCTTTTTAGATAAATATCATCGATAATATTAGCATTCATCCTACTCCCATGTATTTTCACGCATTTCTTACGGGGGTATATTTCATCTAACCATTTTCATCCTAATTAACATAATCAATTTTCATTCCTCCTATCTTGGGAGAAATATATTGGTTTAAAATCCACATGGTTTAAATAGGTACTACTTAACTACATGGATAAGTCAGGGTACTAATGTCCTCCTTGGCCCCATGTCTAAATCCCTATCCTTCATCCCCTCTACTACAATAATCATGACAATGGGATACTATACCTAAACTAGGATTTGTACCTATGCTTGTGCCTACCCTCTCCCTCCATCCCCATCACCACCTTATTGTAATTTCATCACTCTCTTACATGTATGTATCCATATCCACCAATGAGGGTTATCCTAAATTATTTCATGTACATGTTATACATGATGTCTCAGAACCTAAGCTCATACTAGATGTGCTCTAGTCAATTTGATATGCCTATGTTATTCCCACTAGACTATATATGCCCTTTTCACACCTAAATCTATCTCTCCATCTATCCATTAGAATGACAAAAATTCATGCTATATACAATAACCCTATGGATTCAATTAGGCCTATAACCTCATTTTACTAAATTTTTGGTATGATTATAGCACATGATTGCCTCTCCTATGCTATCACATCTTTGATTTGGTCCTACAATTAGGACATGTTAACACACTTAGTCATTTGATATTAATACAATATATCATGTATCTTGTAATCATATTTTCATCATGAACATTTGACTAGTTATTTCAAATGAAAAAATCAAAGCATTTAATTAGACATGACCTCATAAAAAATAGTCTATTTCATAGTCTTAGTGATTTATCTCCTACACAGAGTGATTCAACAATTATGAAGGGATATTTCACCCTTTTTCCAAGTGATTTAGCTAGTCCTCCTTGTTCAGTAATTTTTCCATTACATAAAACATTTTCTCTACTACATAGGGATATTTTACCATTGTGTTAAGTAATTTCAGTACTTCTACACTAGTTTGGTGATTTTGCCATTATCAGGGCATTTTTACCACTATAAACTACATTCTCTTCATTTTGTAGAGTGTTTCCATAATTTTGGCCTTTGATTATAAGCATCACATTCTCATCATTTAGCAGGATATTTTCTTCATTTAGGTAATATCTAATCCACTTTCACTATTATATGTACTGGTACAACACTCCTAGGTGGCCACCTATTCCCGCTCACATGTTCTCAAAGGTGCATGTGATGTATGATTCAAGCCATTGTTCCTACAACACTCATACATAAAAAAATAGAGATCCAAATTCTCAAGGGGGAGGGTGAAAATGATTTTTTAAATCCCCAAGGGCCTATTTATAGCTCATTTAAATTTTTTTACCACCCCCCCCCCCCCCATTGCATCCCTTTTGCACTTAGGATGCCTTTTTTTGGCTCCTTTCATCATTTTTCATCTTGTTTTCACTCATTTTCTCTATTTTGAAGCATTTTTCACTGTGATACATCCTGTTTCCTTCCTGTTGACACCCCATCCATAAAATCTATTTTTTCCCATTCCCTTGAGAGGGTATCCTAGGGCATATTTTTTGATCTTGAGGCATCATGTTAATCCTTTTTTTAAGAAAACATCATCAATTTTAGCTATATCTCATTGAGCATGACAAAATTTTATTTCAAATTTTCTTCAAAAATTCATTACTTCATCAAATGTCTCATAATAAACTTTCAAAAATAGTAAAAATGTAGACACTTAATTTTTATCACTTTCATGTCAAAATTGATATTTGAATAAATTTCACAATAACACACAAATCAAACTAGAATTTGTTAATTGTCCCAAATTCATTCACACATTTATTGTGCATATTCTAAACACATTGGCAGATCCATGATTGGGGAAATACACTACATTAGATCATCCAATTCATCAACAACATCATGGGTCCTCTTTTTTAAGTGTCACCCTAGTTCAATTAGATCATATGATTAATCAAAATGGAAAATTAAAAAAAGTGACCACATCATCCAAATCACTCTTGATTTAGATAATTAACTTTGATTATCTAGTTAATCAAGCAGTTATAGGAAATTACATGGAATAAACATGTCATATTTACCAAAATTTAAATAAATCCTAATTCCTTACATCACTCACCCACTTTAAAATATTAAAATAATTTTCCACAAGTCAAATATGTCCTTCACAAGGTAAGTTTAATGCAAAGTGAGAGGAGTGCAAGCAATGTCTATAACATGCACTTACACACTCCAAAACCTCATGAATAGATATTCTTACAAGCACTTACACACTCCATGTCATAATATTTAATGCTTTCCTCTAATTTTAGGATTGATCCTCATCCATTGATCTTCATATAGGATAAATGGTCCACATTGATAAGACAAATCTATAAATTGAGGATTCCTCTCCTCATTCCAACAAGCTTTCAATTAAAAATGAAGTGGTGTTTAAAATATCTAGAAAGATTTAACCACCCCTTTTTTATTGGAAGAAAGGGGTAAAATATTTATTAAAACTCAAAACAACAGATTACAAAAGCACCAAAAACACTCAAAGACCAAAAAATAAAAACACCAGCCTCAGACCTCAACTCCAGCAACATCTCCAGCAAGAATGGGTTCAAGTTCCTGACATAAATCGCCAGGAAGCTGCTCCCATTCATTTGCCTTACGACCCTCACCCCCTTCCAACATCCATTTAGCCAAACAATCAACCACCTTATTCCACTCATGTGGAATATGGGCAAAGGACACAAACTCCATGAAATAACTCACCTATAAAATCTGCTGCACTACCATGGCCAACTGCCAGCTCACATCTGAAATCTTCTTCTCTAGGATCAAGTTAATCAGGACCTGAGAATCAGCTTCACAAATCACCCTCTACCACCCTAAAGTGTAAGCTCTCCTCAAGGCATATAGAATAGCCAATCCTTCCATCTTATTAACCATTTGCTCACCCTGATAAGCCAAAAAAATAAAAACCACAGCTCCTAAAAAATCCCTAGCAATCCCACCAATCCTAGTCACCCCTGAATTTCCCCTAGATGAACCATCCGTATTAAGTTTCAAAAGCCCAAAAGGTGGAGACGTCCACTTCCATAACTATTGAACTTTCTGCTGCCCCTGAATACCTCTCCTAACACAGGCTGAGATCAGAGATAAATCCCTTATGCCAAATTGGCCCAGCACTTCAGCGTCCCCTTTCTTCAGAGGTAGCATAACCTCATTCTTAGCTTTAATGGACTCCTGTATCATACCCTTAATTCTACTCCAAACCTGCTGGGATGCCAAATTCTCTTCCTTAAATATCCTTTGATTCCTTTCCAGCCAAACTTGCCAGAGAAGGAAAATAGGACCAGCATACCACACATCCTGTAGAAAGGAAGTCGAGGAAGGGGGATGGCCTATTCTTGACCAAAAATAAGCCAAAGACATAGTGTGGATGCAATGACACCTCCACGTGTCCCACCAAAAGTGCCATAACTGAAGCATGAAGGGACATCAAAAGAAAATGTGAGAGGAGTCTTCCTCCTTTCCATGGCAGAGAACACACTTTGAGGGGCCAACAAATCCCCTCTTCTGAATATTTTCCCAAGTCAAACATCTGTTCCACACCAAAGTCCATGTAAAATAATAAGATTTAACCACCCTTGTCACATATAATCAAATCATTTATTTAGTATGGGGTTATGCTATGATATTTACCACATGCATTGTATAATCCATTTTACAATTACATCTAAGCACATCACTCTTTTTGGCAAGGATATTGCAAGGAAAGGTATAACCATTGGTGTTTACTTGTTTGTTTTTTCTCTTCTTCATCTTATTTAATTAGAGGATGCACATCTTGGTTAGCAGTGTGATTTAAATATTTTTTATTTCATACTAATAGTAAAACCAACCTTTGAAATCATGTGTTACATGGGTTATGACCCATGCAAAATCTATAACCCATTGTGCAAAAGGGCATCCTTCGATCGCAGGTTATAGAGGCATGGTGACATGGATTTGTCTTTTCCTAAACACTTGACATTGCTAATAATTTATGATGTGACTATATGAATTCATAAAAATGGTAGGATATTATTAGTGCATCCTTAAAAAAATTGTGTTATAAAATTCCCTAAAGGGTGCGTGATGCCTATCTTCTAGTGAAAGTTATCAAGGATATTTGTAGCTTCTTCTTTGGAAAGGCATCTCAAATAAATTCCTTCACAATTTTTTTGATAAAACACCCATTTATTTATCATATATTGTGTTGATGTGATTTTGAGTGCTCTTCTATGCTCTCTATTTAATTCAGGAGGGCATGTGCCTATAAGTAAATAATGAATGATTTGGGCATGCCAATCACCTCTAGTAATCTGAGATAGGTTAATATGCTTGATGGAGATGTATGGGTCAATATCTACAATCAAATTATTAACACAATGTCCTCAAACCATTTTAATAGACCTAATTTTTTAGTTAAATTCCTTAAATTTGGCCATCCATTCACCTCTTCTTTCACCTAACTCATTTTATCCAAGTGTGAGCTTGACAGTTAGATATGGGGCAATGGCTTAATTTTAATTTCATAGAATGTAATGCCTTAATTTATGCACATATATGATCAAGGCAAAAAAATTTCTATCAATCATAAAATATTTCAATTCTACTTCCTTTAGAGTGGTGTTCATGAATGCTATAGAATATTAATTATTTTCCATCTTCTGGGTAAATACAACTACTGTAGTATGTTCTGATACAAATGAATACATGAGAAAATCCTTGGTGGAGTCTGGACTGATTAGAACAAGATATCGATAAATATAAATTTTTATCTCTTAAAATGCCTTCTTGGCTTCATATGTCCATTCTCCTTTAGTATCCTATTTCAAAATTACAGTTAATGGCTTCACAATTTCTGCAAATCCTAAAATAAATTTTTGGAAAAAATATATCTTTCCAAAAAAGGACTTGAGTTCCTTTTTGAAATTAAGATATGGAATTTTTGAAATATCTTCAACTCTTTTAGGATCAATTAAAATTCCTTCTTTGGTAATAATATGGCCCAATAGTTTACCTTTTGTGACTCAAAAAATACTTTTCTTCAGGTTTAATGAGATTTCATCCCTTATGCATTAATCAATACTCTCCACATGTGGGTAACATGATCTACCCTATCTTCAAAAAAGATAATTAAATCATCCATATAAATGATGATGCACTTACTAACGAGTCCTTTAAAATCAAAATCCATGGCACGTTGAAAGGTATCCCCTACATTGATTAGTCCAATAGGCATTCTCTTATATTTGAAGGTTACCCATTTATTAGTAAAAGAATTTTTCATTTGATCATCATTATCTAACAAGACCTAGTTATAGCCTAAAAATTCATCCAGAAAAAACATCATTTATTACCCACTAACTATCAGAATTCCTTCATCTATGGAAGACATGGGATAATTTTATTTTTCTGAAGCTTGGTTAATATTCCTAAAGTTGACATAGTCTGATTTCACCATTCTTATTTTGTAGATGAACTAAATTGTCCACCCAAGTAGAATGTCTCACAAGAAATATAATTTTAGCATCTAACAATTTCTAAACTTATTTATGGATGAGGGGATATAGAATGGGATTAACTGGTCTTTATCTCTACGTAAAAGGTTTGTGTTCTCTTAGTGGTATGTTATGTGTGATAACTTTGGGTCAAAATAAATTAGGTCTTCATAGGTATAAACAATCACATCCTTGTATTCATTCAATAATTATTTCAGCCTTTGCTTTTCTTGTTCAGTACAACTCAATCCAATGTTGATAGGTTGGGGATGCTCATTTGTTCCTAAGTTTAACTTGGTAAAATTAGATTTGTTTATCTTAGATTGTTTTTATTTTTACAATTGAGGGACCATATCAAAGACCCATTTTAGGGAGACCATCCCTTTAGGTATCTTATTTTATTTCAATTGAATGATACCATCATCTTCTATTTCCTCTTTATTCATTGGGTCAAAATCTCTTTCATCAATGATTTGTGACTCAAAATAACCATAATTTCCCATGAACTATATGTTCTATTGATCATCATAAAATACCTAAAATTTATAAATATTATCAGGTATTAAAGGACATGTCACTAACTCTACATATGTTTTTTTACATGTTAGACTCTTGAAGTGGGGCTAGATTTATTGTAGAGATAATCAGGGAATCTATTACCTAGTTTTGCTCTCTTGGGATTGATTTTATGTTAAAATCTAAAAATGATTTAATTAGTTTCTAATATTTATACTTATATTTTTTTTTATATGATATCTTAAATTGATATTGAATCTTAAATTGGTTGACAACTAGTTTAAAATCTCCAAATATTAACAATTATTTGACATTGTGTTTTAATGTGAATTAGAGCTCTAAGATCAAGGCTTCATACTCTACATGATTTTTAGTGCATGGAAATTGTAACCAGGAAGAAATAAGATATTTCCTCTAATTAGGATTAACCAAAGTTAAACCTAAACCTAAAACCTATTTGGATCAAGCATCATCAAAATATAAGGTCCATAATTGTGAAGGGCCTTCAAATTCTCATTCATTATTCATATGTTTAGTTGTGAAGGTGTAAAAACATACATGCAATGAAGAAAAAATAATTATTTCATTTTTAGCATTGTATTATATAATTGTGTATTTTATATTTAGTTCTCTGTCAACTCTAATATGATTGGCTATTCCTTTCTAAGGCAACCACATGTGTGAAAAATTAATCACCATGCATCCATTCAACATTTTTGACCAATCACAGCTTAGGAGTAGACAATATGATTTGGAAATGTTAACCATAAGAATGTCAATGTTATGATGGACACACTGATCAGAGGAAATATACATGTGGATGTTCAATAATTACCCAACAACTGGGACTGAATATTTATCTAGTTATAAGACTACTCTTTTAGACTTATTTAAGTTAACCCTGGCTTCTTACATATTCTAGTGGGCATCACATTAGTCGAATCACCTGAGTTAGCTAATAAATTGTGCACATTTTTCTAAAATATTATAATAGTAAATAATAAAGGTGGGGCCTCTATTTTATATTTATAGACAACCATATTGGTATGTACAATTTTTGATTTGTCAGCATATGGCTTGTCAGTCAAAGCCTTGAGTAAAAGTTCTCTTTATTCTATAATTTGAGCCAAATCATGATGGGTAATGTTTTCCTTGATATTATTTATGTCCTCAACTATGATAAATCCACTTTTATTATGTAGACCAACTAGTTGTTGTTGATCATTTTCTCAAATAGGAGGTGGATTATTATAATCATCTAGATTGGGAGGACTAATTGTGTTGTTATTTAGAGGTGTGGAATTCATGATAGGTTGTTGATTATTATTTATCAATTTATAGTTATTTATTTTAAATTTATGAAAAATATGAATCTTATTTGTGTTATCTTTTGGTTCATTATCATCCTTGATAGGAATGGCAAGTCATATATATCAAACACCATTACAGTGTTGTAGGTACTAGAGGCACTAGATGGGTATGGATCAGGTTGATTTGGTATAATATCATATTTTTAAATCTATTTATAGAATATTTCAAAAGTAGTACATAACTCTATACAATCCAATTCACCATGTTGTGTAGTACTGTGAACTCTACACCAGTTGGGTAGGTTTGTCTCAAAATGTTTATCTCAAGAAGTTTGTTAAGTTGTGGATATGAGTTATTACATAACCTAATTAATGGTCTATAATGTGAAATTATTATTATTTTTCCCCTATAGGTTTCCCTTAGCATTTTTCATGCCTATAAACTCATTTCTATGTTTTTACATCATACGTTGAATGGCATGTAGTTCAACTTTGGTGGAATCAGAAGTTACACCTTGTGTGGTAGAAGTGTTAACTAGTTATAATGATTAATTATGATTCTATTGATTATGTATAGATGTAGGATTATTTATAAAACTTACATTTTGGTTTGGTGTAGTGTGTGTTAGAGGTAATTGAGTTAAGACCTAGTTTTGATTGTTGGCCATGACAATCTGATTGACACTTAGAATGGGGTTTAGGGATGAGAAGTTTAAATTGATGTTAGTTATAGATATAACTTGTAATTGAGGATTCATTTTTAATAAATATTAATGGATTTATCATAGTCATCTAATAATTTATTGATATTTTGAGCTCTTCGTAAGAATACTATAGTCATAAAATACATGGGATTTTAATACATCTCAAGGGATAATTCAGTAGTAAGTCTTAATGTAATATCCACACAACTAAATATTTTTAATATTTCATTGAAAGATATAATTGGTTCATTGGGTTACCTTTTCATACTATAAAAATTATGTTATACTACACTAGGGTTGGTAACCTGCCAAAATTGTGTAATGAATGTTTCATGGCATAGTTTCGATGATATAATTGAATTCTCTAGGAGATTAAGGAAATATTCATAAGAATCATCTTTTTGGGTGAAATAAAATAATATGCATGCAAAATATTCATGAATCACACTCAAAAACTGTAGATAAGTCTTAATGTTTTCCATATATTCCTCTGTAGTTTGTCTCCTAGAAGGAGAGAATGAAGGAAGGTACTTCTTGAGATTTTTAAGTAAATCATGGACTGCACCATCTATGATGATGGCATAACCAACTAAGCAAGCCATAATAAAATTTTGAGGTTTATTTCCTTAGGTTGGTGAATTTGGTTGAGTGATGGATCTCATAGGGATACATCTATCTAATCTATGTCTTTAGGAAAATTATAAAGGTGATAATAATAACATACTAGAATCAGAATTAGACCTTGTT
Source organism: Torreya grandis (assembly GCA_037957365.1). Lineage (NCBI taxonomy): Eukaryota > Viridiplantae > Streptophyta > Pinopsida > Cupressales > Taxaceae > Torreya > Torreya grandis. The sequence goes on along the minus strand of JARHVA010000202.1, from coordinate 3,082,440 downwards.
AATCTTATTTTCCCTCCTTATAGTGCCAAATAAAATATGTTGATGTGGGTTTTATGCACATCAAATATTATTATGGGAAAGTTCCTAACATTTTAGGATCAGTGAAAACTCACTCCAAGGCACGAGTTGTAGGTATCAGTTTTATTAATAATAATGTGGTGGAATAACAGTGAGAAAAGTCATTATTTACCACTAATGGTTCAAATATTATAGATGTCTAACTCTAAGTTTAAATTATACTTAAGGTGGATCGATGGATCTAAGATAAGGTGAATTTGTCAAGAAAATATAAAAAAGAGGGAAAGGTAAGGTAGAAAAGAAGGGGTCATATGATCTAATTTTAGATCAAACCCTTCCAAGCTAATTTACTATACTAGGCCAAGCACATGTCACAAACTAATGTGTGTTGTGGATTAGTTGAAAGCACATAACACAAATAAACATAGTTAAGATTCTAAGAGAATAATTAAAGAAAGATTTAGTGATTACAATAAAATATGTTATTAGTACCAGATTATTATGCATATCCAACATTGCTAACAATTAATAAGTATGATCTATAAATAAATAACTGACAAGACTTGTAGAATGTTAAATTTGATCCCTATAAATAACACACACTCAACCTGATATAGATTTACCAACTTATTGGAAATTTTCCAATGAAACATATAAAATTGGAAGAGATGTCACATTTACACAAGCTCACATTATAGTTTTAGAAAACTTTCATCTCTTGTATTAATTTCCAAAACTATCCTCCATTTACAATGTGTAATGAACATGTATAAATAGTTTTGCTTTGGCACTGCCTCATCTTCAGAACATGATTGCATGTACAAAGACTAAAAATAAGTATTGACCTTAATTTAGTTTTCCATTCATTCATATCTAAAAATATATAAAAAAGTATGCCAAAAATAGTTTCTAAATATGGACTATGATGTTTGAGTAGTACTGTCAGTGGTAGTCGAAGTCAAAATGAAATGAAGTTTAGTTAGTAAATTAGGACTTGGTATTCTAAAATTAAGAGCTATTGATGTGACACTACTTGGGAAAGAACTTATTACTATGAAAGTAACCAAAGGTTATATAACAGTTATCTCAACTTATGAATCTGTTGTTTGAGTAGTTGATTGTTCTTGATCCTTCTTTTTATTGTAAGCAGTAGCACATGATGTGAAATCTGATTAAATTAATTTAAAATTGATAATGGGAAGTTTTAAAAGAACAATAATCTTATCCATTAATTTTATGTGTAATTATTGAAGTATCAAATGATTTTTATGGCCTATCATTTCTTTAGAAAATGTGATTAATTGGACAAATTTATCATTGGTTTCATAGACCATATATTCAACCTTTTCTTTAAAATGGTTAACATAGGTTCAAAGCAAGGTGTCAAAAAAATGTCCTATTGACTATCTACTCCTGTGGATTATATATAGGAGATGCACATATCTCTAATTAATTATATGGCTTGGTTTTATTATCAAGTTAATTTTTCAATTAGCTCTTTCATTGCTAGGTGCCACTCTAGAAGATCATCTCTTGTACTGTTCATAAAATTATGATGGCCAAATCAATATTTTGGAGTGTCAATAGATTCAAATTTGGGTATGAATTATCCCTAAATACCTTTACTATTGAATGTAATTTTAAATATAATATTTTAAAGGCCTCATGAAGTCATATTAGCCTACACCATTGTGGTTATGACTTTGTTCATGCTCTATAAACAGACCATACCAAATCATATACTGAACAAGCATAATATGTATTTGTTCTAGAATATCCTTTGTGGATTCAATTATTAGCTAGGAATCTAGTATCTTATTTTCTTATTAGATCCATGAAATATTTTATTTATCACTTCTCATGTAGCATCTACCATAGATATAGGGTCTTCTTAAAAATCATCATGCTTACCATGCTAAGTTTTTCTCTTTTTTGTCAGGTTGAAATATTCTTCTTCTCTTCTCAATTTAATTTATTTATTAACACTTGTCATTTTATTTTTCTAATCCTTTTTAACTTATTATTATTTTAATCAAATTATATACTTAGCTTGGGTGGCTCGATGAGCACCAAGTGTTATATATTTTTTTTCTCAGCTTGCACTTGTTGCATCCATGGTGAGACTAGGACTAGTCCTATATTAGAGATAGGGTTTTTGGATGAGGTAGGAATGGATGGAGTGGTTTATGGTGGTCCCATGAATGATGGATGGGTAGATTAATGAGGTATAGGGAATGAAGGACCAATCATCTTATCATCATAAATCTTAATCTTGGGTGGACTATGAATAATGTATTTGACTACATTAGGGAAAAATTGAATAGTTGTAACAATAAAAGACTCTGTATGTGTGATTAAGGGCATATAAGATATTATATGAATGGATGAATGGAAATGGAATGGCTGAAATAATGACTAGGAAACTAAGTCCTCAAAATTCAATGACTGGGGAACAATAAGAATAGGCACATATAGGTTTATTATAGTGCCAAGGACAACACTAATACTTCTACGGATGTTAATGGTACTAACCAATGAATCAAATTAAATAACATGAACTACTCCTATGGAATTACTATAAGTACTATGTAAAGGAATACAAATACTTATAGAATATGATTGATCTACAATATCAAAAATAACAACCTAAGTGGTAGTGATTAGAAAAATATTTGAAACAAAGGAAGTTGGAGCCACGACCTATGTGGTAGCTAATGTTGTTATTATTAGACTATCCATACCACAAATAGCTGATATGTCAACTAGAGAAGTGATTTTTATGGTGAGTGGGTTTGTAACCTTGCTTACCCTAATACTTTATTCTTGTGCCCTAGCTATTTCTTACTCTATGTCATTAGTATGAAGATAACTATAATTAGAAGCTACAAAATGTACATGTATAGGTGTCTTTTAAAAAACATCATGTTGTAACTAATATTTTGTGTCATCTTCCTCTTCTTTTACTAGATGCATCTCTCCAATACTTATGTTTGTTAATTTCCTTTCATGGGATTCTTCTTCTGAATCTAGGTGGATTAAATTTAATGGTATTGCTTCCATTATAACTACAACTAAACTGAAGGAACTAGGTAGTCTCATCTTATCCTAAATACTCAGAGAAGCTCACTTTGATGTGAGAATTTTTAATGAAAGATTCTAACCTACTATACATGATTGCACTGATGGAGGTCTCTAAGGTGGTTAAATTAGAGGGTAAAAATTAACTATAAGTGGAGGGACCAAAAGGGTGCATAAATCTATTTTAGATTCCTTAGGCTAAGGAGTTTTAGGTGGTGGAAGCCCATTAAGTGTCTTCCTTGTTAATAGTCTGTATACACTTAAATTTGCTCACTTCCCTCTATCACTAATTTCATATATTAATTTACTATCTCATCTAATCTCATCTAATTTTATCTAATTTATTCCTACTAACCCCTTCCTAGTCATTAGCCTAATTCCCACTAATTCCATATTCACCCACTAGCCTTACCTCATCACACAAATCAATTAATCATGTATTATTTGTCAACTAATTTTATTCTAACCTCACTTGTCTATTATATGGAAATTTAAAATTCCCTTCCACCTACCCTAGCCTATGAGTAACATCTCCTACTCCCCTAGATTCTCTGAAACCCCCTAATCACATGATTAATCATCTACTAATTATCATTAGGCTTCCAAGAAGACTCTAGAGGCTTATACCTCTAGAATATTCCCTCCTCTAAAATAATTCAAAGAATTTTTAATCCTGTGAATAATTCTCCACCATTGATCTTCTTACACCCATATTTGAATTTTAGCCATTGATCTCCCTCCCTTCTCTCTACTTAAATCAGCCATGCCTCCATTGCCAAACTAACTAGAAAATCCAAGATTCCTTCATGCTAGAATCTTCTATCACTTAAATCTATCAAACTATCATCCAAGTATTTTTATCAAGCTAATATCATGTTAAAATTATTAGTCTATTTTTAAGCAATCTCCATTTATAATCTTTGGTCTTTTTTTAATCTTGATTGAGAACATTTGGCTTTAGATTATAATGTTATTTTAAATGTTCATTTCATTGCATTTTTATCTAATGGTTTCTAATTTTAATGGCATATTGTAGATTTGGGTATTTTGGATGTAATTTGCATATTTAAACCAATTTTTCAAATATATCATCTCACATTTGTCAAAAATATTGTCATTGATGTCAAAGGTATAGCATTATTGGTGATAAAGGCCCCATAGCATTTAATGATATTTTTAATATTCATATCTTAGCTAATGTGTGTTAATATTTATTTAATATTAATGAATATATTTTTGGTTGCATATAAGTCAAAAGAGGGTCCATGGAGAAGTCAAAGAGTCACGAGGTAAAGACAAAAGAGGAATGGGAGGCATTTTCTCATGAAGAGTAATCTTGAGGAATTCCAAGAGTCACCATGTGAAGATAAAAGAGGGCATGACATATTTTTTCATTAAGGGACACTTTTAAGAATATGAAAAGTCATGAAGATAAGGATAACAGAGGAAAGGATGCATTTGCTTATGAAGGGTCACCATATGAATTTTTAAATGCAAGGATATGAAAGGTCATGCAAGTTTGGTGCCATTTTTCATGAGGATTGAAAGGTCACAAAGGGTGAATACCAAAGGTCATTTGGAAAGCTATAAATAAAGGCTTAAGAAGCCATTTTTAATATGCAAGTGAGTGCATGGTTTTGTAATTTTTTTATATAAGAAAATAAGAGAGAAAATTAGGAGATATTGTAGAGTTATATCATTTGTTGAGTAAGCAACATTGAGAGATAGTTGTGTTTCATAAACAAGAAGGTTTGATGCTCACAAATCATTGTAAGGGGTTAGTGATCCTGTGGGTTGGTGCTCACAAATAGTTGTTGTGTTGGTGCTTGGTAAAGGGGTTGGTGCTCCTGCAAGTTGGTGCTTGTGAACTTTGTAATCTCAGTTGGTGCTCATTCATATACTTGAGATTGTTCTCCATGGTTTTTCCCACTTTGGGTTTTTACATAAAAATCTGGTTTCTCTCTCTCTCTCTCTCTCTCGTGAGGTGCATGTTATTATTTTAATTTTATTGCATACCTTGAATGTGTAATTAAGTGGTTAAATAAAATAAATCAGATTAATTAATAGATATATAATATAATGATTCACCCCCCCCCCTCTCAGTATATTTTGTGCTTAATAATTGGTATCAGATTAGGTTCCTTTTTAAAAAGTTTTATAGCTTAAAAGAAGATCAAGAAAGCACGATGGCTGGATCATATGAAGGTTTTTCTACAAATAAGGCACCTTTGTTTGATGGGACAAATTATGCTTTTTAGAGCATAAAGATGAGGACTTATTTAATGGCCCTTGGATTCAACATTTGGCAAACAGTGGTGGAGGAATATGAAGAGCCACAAACACTTGTAACTACTCTAATAATAAAGGAAGGCAAGTGAAAATAATTTTAAAGCTTTAAATGCTATTTTATTTGGTTTATATGAATTAGAATTTGTTAAAATTATGCAATGTAAATCTACTCATGAAACTTGGATAAAGCTTGAGAATATTTACAAAGGTGATGGAAAGGTTCAGTAAGCTAAGCTTCAAACTTTCAGAAGATAGTTTTAGAGTTTGAAGATGAAAGAGGAAGAAAATATAGCAAGTTACCTTTTGTGGGTTGATCAAATAGTTAATCAGATTCAAGATCTTAGAGAAAAGCTAAAAGAATCAATCATGGTACAAAAAGTTTTGAGATCTCTACCATTGATATATGATGCAAAAGTTTTGGAAATTGAAGATATGAAGAATTTAGCCAAGCTAAAGATGGATGAGCTACATGGTATTCTTACAACATATGAGATGTAAATCAAATAAGAGAAACCCTCAAAAAGAGAAGCTGATTTTAAGATATCAAAGAAAGAGAAGGCCAAGATTCAAGAATCAAATGACAGTTCTAGTGATGATGAAGATGACAATGGAGCTCTATTCATTTGCAAGTGAAAAAAAGGGATAGGTAAATATTAAAGAAAATTACATTTTAAATGTTTTAATTATGGAAAGATTGGACGTTTTGTAGCCAAGTGCCTAGATAAGGGTAATGGTGACAATGAAGAAGGAAAGTCAACATAAAAGAATAATTTTAAAGGAAAATTCAAGAAGGGATTTGAGAAGAAGAGTTTGGATTATAAAGATCCTCGCTTAGCTGAAGATAGTGGAGTCAGTGATTCAGAAGAAGAAGAGATTCTATTCATGGCCATTTATGAAGATGCCTCTGTAAGTAAAAGTATAGATGATCAAGAAGAACATGATGAAGCCAAAGTGAATCTGGAAGGAGAACTCATTTTTTATCTAAAAGAGTTAAAATCTCTTGAGAAGAAGAATCAAAGATTGAAGCTCCAGATCGAGAAAAATGAAAAAGAGTCATAGAAAAAAATTGAAGATCTACAAACACACTTTGAAGAAGCCAAGAAGAATGAAAAAGATCCAATAACATAGTTGCAAAAATTAAGTGAAGAATGTGAAAGGTATGTTATTAAAATTGATTCTTTAAAAGTAGATCTTGAGAAAACAAATAAATTAATCAATGATAGAGCATCCAATGATTTAAAATTTGAGAATAACACTAATATGTTGAATAAGATATTAGAAAGTCAAAGATCAATGTCAGATAAAATAGGTATCAGATTTGAAAAAGAGAAATGGGAGGCCACTACTTTCACAGATAAGGTTAACATAGAAAAATGAAAGAGCTATGCTGAAGCTCCTACAAAAGAGGTAATCAAAATGGAAGAAGTTAAGAATACAGAGGACATCTCAAACAAATAAGGTTAGAAGGAACAAAGATACAAAAGGTAATTAGGTCAGAGATACACAAATAGGTCCGATTTTTATGGTTACTATTTTTATTGTAATAGATATGGTTATAAGAAAATACAATGTTAAAAAAGGGCTAACAATTTTAGAAATAAAGAGAAGAAAAATTATGTAGAGTCAAGCAAAAGCCACAACTCTTTTGCTCCTCTATCAAGCTTTAATGAAGAGGCCATAATATTTTACAAGAGAAAAAACTTCAGACACATAGCCTAGTATTGTAGAAGTGTGTTTGAGTCATTAAAAAAGGACTAGAGTTTCAAGGCTCCTTTCATCAAGAAGAAAGTTCAAATAGGTTCATGGAAAAAGAAACAACCTAAAAAATCTATGTTAGTACAGACAACTTTGCATGAAAGAAATAAAAAAAACTATGGTTCATTGATAGTGGATGTTTGAGGCACATGACAGGAGACAAGAAAAAATGCATAACCTTAAAGAAGATCAATGGTGGCATAGTGAAATTTGGAGATAATACTACTACCAGAATTGCCAAAAAAAGTACACTAAGTTTAAATAATGATAAAACTAAAACTGAAAATGTTTTGTATGTAGAAGGTCTTAAGTATAATGTTTTGAGTGTAAGTCAAATATGTGATCAAGATTACACACTAAATTTGTATATAAAAGGTTGTACAATTAGGAGAAAATATTTAGATGTGTTGGTTGTAGATGCTCAAAGAATAGGCAATAATTTATATATATTATTAGACATCAAAGGTCAAAGATGTTGTTTGAGTCAGATTAAAAAAAATTGGATATGGCATAGGAGATTAGGACACAAATTTTGATAATTTTGTCAACATCAACAAGAAGTAAGCAGTCAAAAATATTCTAAAGATTACAAAGCCATCCAACATGCTTTTTGAACCTTGTCAACATGGGAAGTAGGCCAAAAGGTGGTTCAAAACAAAAGAATACTCAACCACTCAGATGTTAGAGATTATTCACATTGATTTATGTGGACCTATGAGAACTCAAAGTACTCAAGGTAAGAACTATTTCATGTTTCTTATTGATGATTTTTCACGTATGACTTGGGTAATGTTTTAAAAGAAAAAATTAGAAGCTTTCAGACATTTCAAAGCATTCAAAGCATTAGTTGAGAATGAAACTGGTTTAAAGATTAAGTGCCTAAGATCAAATTGAGGAGGAGAATTCATGTCAGATCAATTTATTGATTTTTATGAAGATCATGGAATAAAGAAACATTATTCAGCAACCATAACTCCATAGCAAAATAGAGTAGTTAAACAAAGAAATAGAACAGTTCAGAAGATGGCGAGGACAATGCTAAATAAATCCAATATACTAGATAAATATTGGAGAGAGGAAGTTACTACAACGATGCATATTTAGAATAGAGGATTATTGAGAGTTAATAGTGACAAGACTTTTTATGAGCTATGGAAAGACAAACTAGTAATAATTGATTATTTCAGAGTTTTTAGCAGCAGATGCTTCATAAAGAAAACTAATAAAAAACTAGGTAAGTTTGAATCTAGAGTAGATGAAGGTATATTTCTTGGTTATTCTTGAAAAAGTAAAGCTTATAAATGTTATAACAAAACAAACAAGAAAATAGTTGAAAGTACAAGTTTCAGGTTAGAAGAAGATGGAGCACAAAGAATCAATGATCCAATAGACATTAAATAATTGAAGAGAAAGATTTTGAAGAATCAGATGAAGATGAGAAGGAGAAAAATGACATCAAAACCCCATATAAATATGTTCAAATAAATCATAATGAAAGTGACATCATCAGAGACATAAATGAAGGAATTCACACCAAAATAATGATGGTAAGTGAATGTGAGCAAGTTAATTTCTCTTTGTTATCCAAAATTCAGCCTAGAACTTTTTTAGAAGCTAGACATGATAAGCATTGGGTTAAGGTAATGGATGAAGAATTAAATCAAATAGAAAAAAATGATACTTAGGAATGAGTGCCTAGACCAAAAGATTACAATGTGATAGGAACAAAATGGGTTTATAGAAATAAGTTGAATAAAACTGAAGAAGTGACCAGGAATAAAGCAAGATTAGTATGTAAAAGATATGCTCAGATTGAGGGAATAGATTTTGAAGAAACTTTTACACTAGTGACAAGGCTAGAGGTTATTAGAATATTTTTTGCATATGCAGTGTTTAAAGTTTTTAAAGTGTTTTAGATGGATGTCAAATCTGCCTTCCTAAATGGGAATCTAGAAGAAGAGGTATACATTGAGTAGCTTGAGGTATTTATTCTTTCAAATGTTAGTAGCCATGTTTACAGATTGAAGAAAGTATTATATGGATTGAAACAAGCTCCCAAAGCTTGGTATGCAAGACTTGATAAGTACTTACAAGATTAAGGTTTCAAGAGAGGATTTACTAACAATAATCTCTACATTAAAATAGAAGGTGAGCATCAATTGATTGTTATGGTATATGTTGATGACATCATTTTTGAAGGAAACATTGAAAAGATGATAAAAGAATTTATTGATAAAATGCAAAAAAAAATTGAGATGTCTATGCTTGGAGAATTGTCATTTTTCTTAGGGTTGCAAATATTTCAGTTAGATAAAGAAATTTTCATATCTCAAAGTAACTATACCAAGAAAATATTGAATAAATTTAGTTTTGAGTATTGTGCACTAGTTGTCACACCAATGAGTATAGGAAATAAGGTGAGCAAGGATTAAGATTCACCTATTATAGATCAATCTTTGTATATATCTATGATTGGTAGTCTTTTATAATTTACTGCATCAAGGCCAAACATCATGCATGTAATAGGTATGGTTGAAAGACATCAATCAGCTCCAAAAGATAGTCATGTTCAGTTGGTGAAAATAATATTTAGATATATCAATGGGACATTTGATTATGGATTATGGTATCTCACAAGTAGAGATTTCACTTTGGTTACTTATACATATTTAGATTGGGTAGGTTGGTTAGATTATAGGAAGAGTACAAGTGGAAGAGCCTTCTTCCTTGGTGATAGCTTAGTATCATGGCTAAGTAAAAAATAGAATTTAGTATCACTTTCTATAGCTAAAGTAGATTATATTGTAGTGATATTATGTTGTATTCAAGTGCTTTGGATGAAGCAAACTTTGAAAGATATCAAGGTAAAATATGATAAACCTATTTCTATTTTTTATGACAATACAAGTGTTATTAATATTTTGAAGAATCTAGTGATGCATTCTTGAACAAAACATATTCCCATCAGATATAACTTCTTGAGAGACCAGGTTGTAGATCAATAGGTTAAGATGGAATATATTAGTATAATACAATAGATTATAGATATTTTTACAAAGGCACTCCCAAAAGACACATTTGAGTATCTACGAGAGAAATTGAGAGTAATTTCTTTTACTTCCTATCATTGAGGATCAACATCAATTGAGGGGGAGATAAGTGTTAGCTCTAGGATAGGCCCTTTACCATTGATGCCAAAGGGGGAGAAGAATAGAAACAGGTATAGATATAGGTACAAGTGTAGAAATAGGTACATAGAATAGGTACAAGTTGCTATAGTAAGGGGGAGTTATTGTATGTTTTCTAGATGGCAATATGTGTAGGTTGACATGTGCAGTACAGGTTTTAGGATGTGGTAGTTTTAGTTTGAGGTTGCCATCAATGACAGAGGGGGAGATTATTAGAAATATTGTCATTGATGTCAAAGGTCTAGCATTATTGGTGATAAAGGCCACATAGAATTAAATGATGTTTTTAATATTCATATCTTGGCTAATGTGTGTTAATATTTATTTAATATTAATGAATATATTTTTAGTTGCATATAATTCAAAAGAGGGCCCATGAAGAAGTCAAAGAGTCATGGGGTAAAGATAAAAGAGGAATGGAATGTATTTTCTCACGAAGAGTCATCTTGAGGAATTCCAAGAGTCACCATGTGAAGATAAAAGAGGGTATGGTGCATTTTTACATGAAGGGATAGTTTGAGGAATATGAGAAGTCACCAAGATAAAGACAAAAGAGGAAAGGACATATTTACTTATGAAGGGTCACCATGTGACTTTTCAAATGCAAGGATATGAACGGTCATGCAAGTTTGGTGCGATTTTCCATGAGGATTGAAGGGTCACAAAAGGTGAATGCCAAAGGCCATTTAGAAATCTATAAATAAAGGTTTGAGAATCCATTTGTAATATGAAAGAGAGTGCATGGTTTTATAATTATTTTATATAAAAAAAGAGGAGAGAAAAGTAGGAGATATTGTGGAGTTATATCATTTGTTGAGTAAGCAACATTGAGAGATAGTTATGCTTTATACACAAGAGGGGTTGGTGCTCCTATGGGTTGGTGCTCACAAATAACTATTGTGTTGGTGCTCAGCAAAGGGGTCGGTGCTCCTGCAAGTTGGTGTTTATGAACTTTGTGATGTGAGTTGGTGTTCATCCATATACTTGAGATTGTTCTCTATGGTTTTTCCCACTTTGAGTTTCCACATAAAAATTTGGTCTCTCTCTCTCTCTCTCTTATGTGGTGCATGTTATTATTTCAATTTTATTGCATATCTTGAATGTGTAATTAAGTGGTTAAAGAAAAGAAGTTAGATTAAGTAAAAGATATACAATATATTGATTCACCTCACCCTCTTAATATATTTCATGCTTAACAACATTTAGCGACCATAGTGGAAGCCTCCTCTTGAAACTAATAATAGTCATTTTGAGTGAGTTTTTATTTAAAGTTTCAAGTCAAGTTGAAGAAGAATTTATGGCTTATAATTTGTAGAAAATTTACATTTTTCATGAAGACATGTTGTGGTTTGATGAACTGTTCTTTACTCATACATAATTGCATGAAAACATCTCTGGGTTATGAGCTCCTCACTCTCAAAATTTTATAACATTTTATGTGTTTTTATGTTTTTGAGTATCGAGGAAGTTATGATAGAATTAATATTATTGTTTTGAATATTTTTACTATTTTTTTTTTGCATTAAAACTAATTTATCATTATTCACTTTGCACATCTGATTAATAAACAAGTGGAGACTTTGTAAGGATATTGGTGACTTTGTAAATTTTTATATTTTTTAATCATTCTAAAAAATCAAAACCCTGATCCCTTCAAAAATTAGTGATTTTTGTTTCATATTAGCAATGTTGTTCTTAATTTAACAATTTTGCATAGTTATTAACAAATTTGTCTTGTAGTTAGTAATGGGCATCCAATCAATTTGCGATAAGATTTTTGAATGGATAACATCATATTAATAGAAATATCATAGTCGTAAACATATGAGATTATCTAGTTTTTATTGAAAATTAATTTTTGGTCTTCATATGAAAACTTAAATTTTTGCTAAAAACATATTTTTCACATCGTATGTTCATCAAATATAGTTGTATTAAATCAAAATTTTGTCTTTATTTAATTCTACTTTCTATTTGTTGGCACATTTTACAATTCAAAAATAGTGTCATACTTCTTATCATTAATTATAGTGGTTGAATTGATTATTAAAAAATCATTCTGGTTGATGTCATATAAAAACCTTTTATGTTAGTTCACTTGTTTCATAAGATCTCATTGGAATTATAATATTTTGCTAGATAGAAGTGATTTAAAAATTAAAATTAAAATTAAAATAAAAAACAATAATAATAAAATAAAAAATTGATTGTTCATAGTCTAGTTGTCTCATTAATAAGTCCATAGTAAAATATAATAAGTGTATCATTATATAATTAAATAAGACATTTTAAAAATATTGTTTAATCATTTTGCAATGTTAGAAGTATCAAAAGGGAATCATACAAGTAGAGGCACATTTTTTCTAACCTACAGGGCATCACCATCAAAGACTAAAAATTTCAAAGCACTAATGATATTATTGCAAGTTGTCCTTCAAGGATAACAATTGAAATTGCTATAATTTTTTAGGTTAAACTAATAATGGTGTGATTGTAGGTCGATTGATCTAAGACCACACTTGTTAAAAACTTGTAACCTATTTGTTTACAAGTTGTTAAATTAAGATGTGGTATAAAACTAGATTTTACTATTTTTGTCTTCCTTGATTGTCTTATCTTATCACACTTAATTAACTAGTAAATAAACTTTTTATATGCTTGTCTATACCTGAGTGCTACAATGGTGTATGCTCTCCTCTTTTCATCCTTGCAATGATTATTAGAGGATTAAAAACCACTAAAAAACCATCTCATTTTATTTTTTAGGGAGCAAAGTGATGTGGATTTTATCCCCATGTACTTGCCATTAGTCTTAGGGGTTGTTGACATGGATTTCATCACCATGTATTTAACCTTCATGTTATAGTATAGTATAAAAATTAGGGACAACTATCATTAGGACAAGCAGTTGACTCCATATAGGTCTTCCATGAAGGGAAAGAGTTAAATCTCTGACCCAAGCATTATACAACACCCTACATGGAGTTGGGCCCCACTTACCTAGTATATTTTAGGGATACGTTTAGAAAACTTATATAACCTAGAGTAGGGTCATGAACCATAATAGGTGACTTGCTACCAGAGCTAGTATCATCTCCCAGGTGATTGTTAAGTGAAAATAGGGTTAAGATGGGTTGGGATATTTCGTAATGGGTCACCATCCTATAACCTCATCCTCAAAATTGTTAGATGATGCATTCATTACATTATAATCCTGCTTCAATCACTAATTCTAAGTTTGTGGCTTGATTTTTTGTTATGTGTTATAGAGACCTAGATTATTTGCATCCCTTGAACCAAAACACATAAAATACTATCTTCCCTAGTCAAATATTACCCTTAGGTCAACTATCATTCATTTTTATATCACTACCTAATCTTTACCATCATCATTATCCCTTGTCCTAGACCTTATCATCTACTCTTAGTGATCTTCCTTTGACCTAGCCACATTCCAGTCATCCACTAATTTTTTCATAGTCTAGTCTATCTTATCCTCTCATTCTAACTTTATTTTATCTCACTCATCCTTAGGTTCTTAGTCCAAACCTATTACTAACCTCATCTTAATCATTCCACATGCCGTGACCATGTCTAACATGATCACCTTGTCCATCACCATATTCATTATACAACCTAGTCATAATCATAGTCCAACCCATCTTTACCTTGTCATACCCTTGTCTATACTAGTTATCTCATTGAGTTTTTAGTCATACATTAGTCTTCATCCTTATTGGTAAATAACTCTTTCTACATCAGGGTCTTTATTATCATCTTGCTTGAGTTCAATCAAGTTTGAATCCAATCATATCATCCTCTTATCCTAATCCAATCCCATCAACAAAAAATCCTCCTTAAGTTGATTATCTTATTCTTGAGCTAATATTAATCTAATCAATACCTAGTCTAAATTAGTCTCTTGAGCCAGTCTATCCCCTCATTAAATCTTAGAGTTTGTCGTAACTCAATCCAATATAGTTTAAATCACTAAAATTCTAGGTCACAACCTAATTCGGTCTACTTTATATTGCCTTATCTTGTTAAACATCACAACACATAAAAATATCTAATAAAACTTTAGATCAAACTAAATCAAGCCTTTGTCCAAATTTGTTCCACACATTCCATCTTCATCTCTAAATATTTTCATTCAATCCCTTACACCTCCCAATTGTAGTTGGTGAACCACATCATCCATACTTTCTCTTATTTTGATCCAAGGCATTTAAAATAGATTTAGTTAATACCCTGATTAAACAAATCCTCATAGCCAATAAGGATGTAATCCTTTCTTACCTCCTTAAGATTAGCACTCCATGTTCTATATACTTCAAACCCATCCACCTAACATTACCTCCAATCCATAGCTATCCACATGAGTTTAATTTAATTCCCCCATCCACCAGTCATATCCAGTTATTTGCCCCTTCCTCTATTAGCAAAGGGAATCCAATCTTGACCACCTTATCTACTACTAGATTTCCCACTTAGTCACGTCAACACCCATCTAATCTAAAGTTAAATGCTTTCACATCCAAGTCACAAAGTGAAGAGAGGCTACACTCCTCTTCCTTTATCCTTATAATCCCTCTTCCACAAACTTTTTTCCATAGACATGATGGTCTATCCACCCATACAACATCTTGATCTTACTAAGCCTAATCCCTCTGGGTATAAATCAAAATCAACATTGGATCCAAAACTAGTCTTATCTTCATTAGGATCATGTTCAACACAAGTATTCAAATCAAATTCCTCAACAAAAACTTCATCCCTCATCGATATTATAGTTCATGATGACATCTACCTATTTAAGGATACCTCTAAATCAGATGTCAACTAATTAGAAGGCATATCTTTTGATCCCAAATTAGATGATGAAGTAATAACAGAGTTCTTACAGGATTTATCTATTGAATATTACCAGATTAAATATGATCTTTCCTTAGATGCATGTCCTAAAAATAGTCTTAATGATCCTTTTATTGATCTTGAGGATTTTTTATTTGAAGTCAAAACTAGGTCTCTTAGAAACTCCTATGAAGACCATGTTTCCCATCACCACTCATTGACCTCATCCTACCATCTCCCCCACCTTCATCCATAATAGATCCCTTTCTTCCTATCAATGATCATTTAATCATCTCCTTATATAGGGATGAACACAATAAGTTCCACAAATACAAAGGTCCAAGATCATATTAAAAAGGTCATTCATGATGATCAAATCTCATTTGATCAATTTTCTCACTTTTGTCTATTGCTAATTTCATCTATTAATTTACTATCTCAACTAATCTCATCTAATTCTATCTAATTTATTCATATTAACCCCTTCATAGTCATTTGATTAATTCCCACTAATTCCATATTCACCAACTAACCTTACCTCATTACACAAATTAATTAATCATGTATTATTTGTTAACTAATCTTATTCTAATCCCAATTGTCCATTATATGGGAATTTAAAATTACCTTCCACCTACCATAGCCTATTAGTAGCCTCTCCTACTCCCCTAGATTCTCTATAACCCTCTAATCACATGACTAATCATATAATAATTGTCATTAGGCTTCCAAGAAGACTCTAGAGGCTTCTACCTCTAGAACATTCCCTCCTCTAGAATCATCCAAGGAATTTTTAATCCCTTGAATAATTCTCCACCATTGATATTCCTACACCCAAATTTGAATTTTAGCCATTGATATCCCTCCCTTATCTCTATTTAAATCAACCACACCTGTATTGCCAAACTAACTAGAAAATCCATGAATCCTTCATACTAAAATCATCTATCAACGAAATCTATCAAACTATCATCCAAGTCTTTTAATCAAGCTAATATCATGTTGAAATCTTGAGTCTATTTATAAGCAATATCCATCTATAATCTTTAGTATTTTTATTTATATTGATTGGGAACATTTGGCTTTAGATTATAATGTTGTTTTAAATGTTCATTTTATTGTATTTTGATTTGATGATTTCAATTTTAATGGTAGATTGTAGATTTGGGTATTTTAGATATAATTTGCATATGTAAATCAATTGCTCAAATTTATCATCTCACATTATCTATTAGTCTCTCCAACAGATTATTCTTTTGGACCCTCTATAGTAATTACATCACTCCTCTTTATGTGGGGATCATACTAGATTTTTTGAGCAATCTCCATGGTCATCCCAATAGAATGAATTTTGATCCATACCTTAGAATCATATTCTTTATCCATAAAAATATGATCATGTGAGCAAAATTTGTTTTTAGCCTTCTTTTAATATGTTATATGTGATTGACTACCCTTACATTGGGATCCAAATATCTAAATTTTTCTAATTTAAGGCATAATTTTGTCATGTGTTTTCAAGATCTAAAGATTTAATTCCAATAATTATGTTGTTATTTCCCAATGCTCAAGGGTGTTTTGTGTAGAACCCCTAATCTATCCTCTTTAAAATTAACATCCAAAAAATTAGACAATTGGTAACCAATATCTTGTTATGCTAATTTGTCTAGTATTTTTCTAGGGAGATAAAAAAAGGGGCCACCTATGTTCCTTCTATTTTGATAATAGTGTGATCTGGGTAATACCAACAATTGATGAATGGCTTTAATGACCTTTTAATTTGTTCTGAGAGTCTAGACATAGGTTTGGATTTGAAAACCTTTTAAACTATAGGGTATAATATATATGCATTTATTTATATTGGCTTCTAAACTTATGAATGTGGAACATGTTGAAATCATCACAAATTATACTATTCACTCCCCTTAGATGCCATTGAGCTTCCCCTACGGGACTGACTATGACATAGACAACATCTAACAAGTATGAGATCATATAAAAATGATCATCTAATCTATTATGGGGCATCCTTTATTGTTTCAAATTCTAGCTAGTGACCTCCCCAATGGTAAGAATTTTCCTATAATCTAATATCATTGATATTAAAGGGACCTATTGACTAAATTTGAACCCAAGTCAAATTTGAGTCACCCCCTATAGTTTGAACTTTCATATAGGTGTCTAATGTTTTCATAGTCTTCTCATGGTCCCAAGTGGTCTTAGATAGTCCTATATGGTCATATGTGTCCTTGTTTATCATTGTCCAAGTTCTGGTCTTAGTTTCACTTGTCTAATCCTATGGTTAAGTACAAGGTATTGTTTAGTTTAACTTGGTCAAAGGTCAAATATGGTCTAAAGTCATTAAAAAAGTTTATTTTGACATCTTTTTTATCATATTATCATGTTCTAACCTTTGATTGGCTCTTACTTGCAAAAAGTGTCAATTTGGCCACCTTTTAGGCCATGAAGAAGGGTTGGACGTACCACTTCAGTAAGAGAACATTTCAATAAGATTCCAAATGTCCTTAGTGTCATAAACAAGTTATAGAAGGATAAATAATATTAAGAGTCTGACATATGTTTTAGTTCAATGCGTAATCTTGGCAAAAGGACACTTTTCAAGCACTTGTATGGCCTTAAATGATTAGTTTTCAGTTGAAAATGGTTTATAAGTGACTTTTGGGATAAAAATATTTTATTTATTTGGACCAAGTTTTAGGCTAAACTAACACTCCAAACACTTTTTATCCTCCATCACTACCTTCACAAGTTCAGGAAGGCAAATTTGCATTGAATGGTATGACCAAGAAAGAGAGAATTTGGCCAATAGGGGCCTAAGTAAGATTTAAATCGGTGGCATTGGTTTGTATAATGGTGTCCTCTTACTTATGAATAATTTCTAACAATGACAACATGTCACTATGGCTTATGCATTCAAGATGGGTCTATTCTTATACATATTTCTCTAGCTCAAAAATCTATGGAGAAGAATTATTTTGAGAGTGATTTTTAGAGGTTTTTGAGCTCATTTTAATGTTGGTTTTATTAGTTGAATAATATCCATGAATTACTTTCACTTGAAGGAAGAAGGTCTTGGTATATAAGTTGTTTCAGGTAATCCTACTGCAATTACCTATTTCTTCTTCATGATGATCATTATTAGAGATATATTATGCTTCATTTTTCAAGGAAGACATTATTTTCAAGTAATTCATGTTATACTTGTCTAAGATGTGTTTTGGTCCATATTTTTCAATTGTGCTTGCCTTTTGGGAGACATGATCTATGTTTGAGCATTCTATTGGAGTTTGATTGCTAATTTTAGATCAGAAACTAGTGATACATCATGGTAAATAGTTTTGAGATCATATTATGATATTGAAATCATGAGAGAATCAAGAAAATATCCCATAAAACACTTTCCAAGGAGAGTTCATAGTTGATTCCTTCACATACATGTTGTAAAAACTATAAGGATAGGTGGGAGATGATCAAGAATCATAGAGAGGCCCAATTTATATCTCCATGCATTCAATGGACTATAAACACCTCACTATTATCACCAAGTTTCTCAAACTGACTAGACTTTCCACTCTCTACATACAGACCCTATGTATGAACTAATAAGCACCTACGGGTCCATACATACTTGTTTGGGTAAGTTGAATATGACATATGTCTTTGTTAGAGACTTGATAAGACCATTAAGAAGTGATAAAGATGACTAGAGTGAGTAGTGGAGTTGATAGAGTTTGGGAAGTTTAATAACCCAAAGAAGTGGCTTGGTGGTTGAGTTCATAGTTAAATGAGACCTCCTATAGGTTCATACAAACTAGATGAGGTTGATATAAGGTGGTTTGATATTGGTATTGACCTTTTTAGACCATTGAGAAATGTTTATGAGGTATGAAGTAGTTTAAAATGTTGACAAGTCTGAGGACTTAGGGAAGATGACCTTGTGTAGTCACTTGTAGTCAAATGAGACCTATAGGCCCTAAGCCTGTAGGTCCTCATTTGGACCTAATAAATATAAAAGAAATATGAACAATGTTAAGATAATGGAATGTTATTCAAGTCTCCCTATATAGATGTAAACAAAGTCAAAACCTTAAAGAGACTACTAAGTTACTTGAAAAGTCAAGAAGACAATGGACTGAGTTAATAGTCAAATGACACCTACAACTATGCATTGTATCCTATACGGATGGGAGAAAAGACAAGATAATTAAATAATGCCAAGAAGTTTGTAGACTCTGAACATATATTGGAATGATTCCCTTTTTTTTTGGGCATCTTTAAGCTTCATGTTAAGATATATAACTTATTTCTAAACCGAAACACAGTCATAACCTTTGATTACCACCTACGGGTGGATAATGAGAAGTAGATAGGTCTTAAGTCTAGTAAAGGAAGAACATAAGGTATATGAATATGTTTGAACTAAATTAAAATTTCAAACTTATTAAAGGAAATTGAAAAGATAAGTGTTGTTGAAGTAGAACTTATTGAACACCTAGTGCAGTTAAGTGTCCTACACAATCACATGCAACCCTTTAATACTGACCATTCCAATTTCAAGCCTAAAAAGGAATAAGGGATATGTTTGAAGTTTATTAAACCCATTTGGAGACCTCAAGCATGTTAAAAATCATGGGAAAGGTTAGTGATGAAGAGGAAAGACCTATATAGTCAGAGCAAATAGTGAAGACCTTTTCAATGCACCTATAGGCCTACTTAGGAGTTGACCTATTTTCAAGATAAGAAAAGTTGACAAAGTATATATGTTAAGAGATTTTGAAACTAACTAAGAGATAAATTAATTTCATAAAATCTTGAATAGGATCACTGAGGGAAGTTAGTAGATGAGGTTTCAAACCCTTAGACACAGTCATGTAACCTAGAAGTCACCTACAAGTGGCTAATAAGTAGTGGATAGGTTTCAAGACTAAGAATGAAGAGATAGAGGTGTATTTGAAAGGTAATTTAAAATTAATGATACTCCATCTAAATTAAAATCCATATAAGGGGATAAATGATATGAAAGTAGACACCAAACACACCAAGAACATAGTCATGTGTTCTAAAGAATACCTATAGGTTTGTATGGAAGGAGATCAGGACAAGTGGTTTGGAATTATAACAAAAGAGTTGTCAGAGTTATATGAGAGAATTTATGAGCCTATTTGAGTCTAAAAAAATGTCATAGAGTATTTAAGGCATAATGGGGTTTGAAGATAAGGTCCTAGAATAAAATACAATCATGCCTTTTAAGAATACCTATAGGTCATACGTGACTGGGTTGGTCTTGAGCTCATTTGAAAGAATAGAGATGAAAATAACTCTAAGTCCTACATATCTATTGAAAAGGGTAGTAATTTAAGTATGAAACTAAAATATAATTGAGGAAAATTTATTAAAATGTGTCCAAACCTCATACTCAGTCAAGTTCAAAATAAGAGTACACACAATTTGACCCTATAGTCTAGTCTTAAGGGAATTTGATGATTTGAGGCCTCTAAAGGAATGAGTAGGGTCTAAAATTTGGTATATATCATGGTAATTCATTTAAAAATACTTTAATGGTATCAATGAAATCAAACAAATAGTGGAAGTACTTGTTATTTTATCTCAGACCTTACCCACTCCTTGGGCAAAGGGAAGCCATGAGACTTAGGAGTCTACTTGGTCTCAAAGAGAAAAATAAGAATTACATATATCATAAATATAACTTTAGGGTAATAAAAAATCATATAAGAGGTCTCAATTCATTCTTATTTGGAAACAAACTTCATTTTCACTCTAAGGCCCTTGAGGGCTAACAAAGAGGGGAAGTTCTTAAACCCCAACACCTTGACTAGTATACCCTAAGTATATAAAGGGGTAATGAATACTTAAAATACATGTATAATAATTGAGATGGATTTTTAAAAGGTGTTTGAGCCTCTAAAATTATTTATAATGGGTTTCAAGACCCATAACTCAAAATAGACCTATCTCATGCTCAAGAAACACTATGCAAGTCACCCAAAGAACAACTTCAGATGCTCATACTATTTCCCACACTTTTCATGGGAGTTTGATAATTTTGTAATAGTTTAAGGGGTATACTAAGATTTTTTTCCAAGTTTAATGAGGTAATTTAATGATATTTTCTTTATGAACAATCGTTAAGACCCCAAATAGATCTAAAACCTCTCTTAAACCTTGATAGTGATCAGTCATGGGAAAAAGAGCTCAAAAGCACATATGATGACATATTTTTATCCTAAAAACTCTTGTATGATATTTAATAGTCCAAGGAGGTCACCCCCATGAACTTTGATGCTGATGTCACTTATATAGATTGGTACAAATGCCCTATTTTTTGCATGTTTTGGTGTTTTTTAGGTGTTATGAGAAGGGGAGAGAATAAAAATCATGGGATGAGGTGATTTTATAATATTAATATATATTAAATTAAAAAAAAATTATAGTAAATTTTGGAGATGATCAAACCAGGCTCATTTTCAAGGTAGCCTCAAACAACCTCAAAATGAGACTAGGTGGTAAGGCCATTTCTTGGTTTGCATACTTCCATAGGGTCTCAGGACCCAAAATTTGATATGGAGGTTGGTGATGGAATATTTAAAATGAATAAAACTATTTTTTGGTTATTTCACACATTTTTCAAAAGTTTAGAGAAATAAACTAGGGTCTAAAGCAAGGAGGCCTAATTCAAGAGAGAGAGGCAAAAAATATAGACTTCTACTCAGATTAGAGAGATGAAATTTTACATGGATATATAAGGACATATAGGGTCATCTATTTTTCCATTATTTTTTAAATATTATATATACAACTCCATACACAAGGATTTATAGGGAAAATGGGCTATAAAGAAATCAGGGCTAGTGAAGGCTTAAGGAGAAAAATGAGTTCTTAGGAGTTGGTCCAAGAACCAAAATGGTTTTTTTTAGACCTGATAATATATTTGAAGACCATTCATATTATTTAGATGATCTGAATAAGTTTCACTTGAGTTTTAGGTCATTTAGACCAAACTAGATGTGGGAAATTAAGAGTTACAAGACACCTATGCATATAACTGATGGAATGACAAGTCAAAGGATTTTATTAAGGCATGTAAGATGTTTAATTAGTGGTTTTAAATAATTTTAAGGTGATTTCATAGTTATAATTACCATTTTTACACTCTTTTCATGAAAATAAGGGTAGTTTCCAAGATGTTAGTCAAGGTGTCAAACAAGTCTGTAACCCCTATGCCACTTAGAAGGTTAAAGATAATTTAGGAGTGAGACACATGGTCTTGAAGGTATAGGATAATATATCATAACTCCTCGTATTGTTTTAAATATCATGGACATTAGTCAATCTTCTTATACCACACCCCTCTCTCTCTCTCTCTCTCTCTCTCTCTCTCTCTCTCTCTCTCTCTCTCTCTCTCTCTCTCTCTCTCTCTCTCTCACCATTCTCTATAAGAGTAACAACTTTTGGCTAAGTTTGTATAATCCACATCTATTATGGCAAAGCCATAATGGTTTGAATACTAATGTTTTCATTTGAATAAATATTTGAATCTAGTTTTTATTCAATAAATTCTTATCTAAGTGTGTGAAGGAGTGCATGGTTGAATGGCAAGTGATAACCATATATCCTTGTATTCACTTTACTCTTTCATGTTTTGTGCAAGTAGTCTACTCTCTAGAAGGTCACATGAAGTTAGTTATTGTCCTTATCTATCTATAAGTGTAAGGAATAGAATTAGTTCCCATAATTAGACCTCTTGTTCATTCACTTTAAGAAGTGTAATGCATATCACCTTCATGTTTGAAACACTTATGTTAGAGCAATTAAGGATGTTGAAGTTGGTCTTTTGAGTCATATTTATTAGTGAAAGTATATGGTAGTCTAGTAGATATAAATTTGGTGTATCACCTCTTTAGAATATGAAAATTTTATGTTCCTTCTATTTCTTTTCATCCAAGCAAGCAAGTAGTATAGGTGATAATCTATCAAAGATAAATCTAGGGAGTTAGCCCTTCAATCTAGAGGTTTACCTCTGTTATAGGAAACCCACAGGCCTATAGGTAATCCAATGTTTCACTCAATTTGGAGAAGGCCTGAAATACCTCTCCAAGGGTGAAAAATTTAGTGATAATAGGACCCATACATCATTTACATATGTTATGGATGGGGTTCCATGTATTCTGTTCATAAGGGCCATGGTTATCGTGAATCCTGGCCTAGATTTCATAATGGGGATATTCTTGTTCTTCAAAATGTTATTAAGGTTATTTATCCAAGCCTTAAGTATTTGTGCTAGTTTAAAATAATTGAGAAATAATGTACTATATCACTTTGAGATAGGCCATATTATCTCTCAAAGGTGATTCTAGCTAGAAATATAAAAGTTCCTTACTATTGATCTTATGGAATATATAAATGGTAGTTACTCTAGTCTTAAACAAATTATGTAAAACATCGATATAGGGAAATGCCTTTGGTTTCACATGGACCTTGTGTAGTATTCTTGATTTAATATCCAACAAAGCATCTATGTATTGCCTTTGAGGCAATGGTAAACTTCCTCATCATTATATGGTTGGATTCTATCTATCTCTATATAAAGAGTTGAGTATGGATGAAATTGTCACCTAGGGCCCTAAAATCAAAAATAGTGTTTGTAAAATTCACTTGTGTCCCAAAAACAATATTGATGGTGTAAGATTATTTTATTGTAAGTCCATTATTATAGATTATTGATTTTTTTCTTTGGACTGCAAATTTTGAATTTTACAAGGAACAAAGGGCTCTAGATTTTACTTTGCTTGTTAGTATAATTTGAAAATAGTAGTTGAATCAAATTATCGATGATGAATACCTATGGGAGCTAAATTAATTACCATAATCTTACATCTATAGGAATTAATTATAGATTAATGGTCTTTATCAACTATCTTTCCATTTTGAATTTAATTTTTATGACATATACTTTCATGAGACTTTACTTGACACATGTATTTTTATCACTATTTTGGGATACTTAGTCACCTATTTTATTTCATTAAATCCATCCACCATTGATAAATATCATTATTTCACTTGGCCTTGCCCATTTTTTGTTTTTATGCAGAGTTGGCTAGGTTCATATTGGGTTTGCATTCTAGTTATATCGATATGAGACATGGGGTGTTCTATCACTTGACTACTTAGTTCACAGCTTCCCTTGAGATTTTGGATCTCTACTTATGTATGATGGAATGAGGTAGTGATACATGGCATGACACGTGGTAGCTAACTATCCTAAGAGATACATGTGGCTTCATCTATGAATGACTCATGGCTACTAACTATATTGGGTTGAACATGTGGCTTCTTGTCACTTGATCACTTGGTTGTGAATTTTATAATTTGTCACTTTATCCATTTTTTATGTGTAGTGGGATGGTGACACTTGGCATGATCTTGATACATTTCTCTATCATTGGATTTGATATTTTGAACATCTAGTGTAGATTAGTGATGAACCAAGAGAGTGACATATGGCATGAGCTCACTACATCAGGACATCACTGATTTGGATATTTTAAAATTTTGAACACGTCAAAAACTAAGTGAGAGAATTACATGTGGCATGATATCATTGAACTAGAACATCATTGCTTTTATAATTTTAAATATTTGGCACAATTGATAATGAGCTAAAAAAGAGTGACACATGGTGCAATATTACTAAATCAGGTTGTTTGGAGAATATAGATGGCCATTTTTCATGGAAATATTTTACTGAAATGTAATAAAAATGCATGGCATGATCATCTTATCTAACTAAAATAATTGAAGACATGAAAGAGTTAATTAATTTCAGGTAAGGTTTCCAAAGGAAATTTATTCTTAATAATTGACGTGTTAATGATATTATAAAGACTTAGGCCATTTTATAGCTTTTAATGTGAGAGAAACATGTGGAAAATTTATCACCAACCTGTACATGTGAACCAAATAACTATAGAAAAGCATTGATTTTTTTTGTCAATCATGAAAAAAAAGTTTGATGTTTATCAAATAATGATTGAATTTTAAACTAAAAATAAATCATGAATAATAAAGACATAGGCCTAGGTATGCTATGGTCTAAAGTTATATGATGCTTGAATCAATCCTAAATATTTTATTTTTAAGGTCAAATGGATCCCTATTATAAAATTTTAAAATGGGGTGTGTTGGTCACAACACACATACCAGTAATGTTTTTATCTTTGTAATAAAATAAAGGTTTTCAATCACATACTAGTAAATATTATTGTGTTTATATGAAAATTAAGGGTTTTAGTGGCATATCATTAAAATGAGGACTGATGTCCAATGATTTTTATTAATTTGACCAATAGTAATACATAAACGAACATTTTTTTACATTAGCTTTAAGATATATGCACTTAGGCACACCATATAGTGAAACTGGGTCATTAATAGAAAATTAAGGGCCATTTTGGAATATGTGTCTATATGATTGAACATTCATTTTTATGTAGATAGAATCCCTGAAGGTTTTCATTCACATACTAGTAATTTTTATTGTCTTTGTATCAAAATTAAGATTTTCATTCACATACCAATAAATGTGGAGTCAAATGTATCAAACCAAATCATTTTGTGAATGCATATTATAGGATTATTCATATGTTGATGTGAATTCATGTTTTTGTGTTATTCATTCAAATTTTCAATAGTAAAACTATTCTTTTCCATATTTGTTGTTGACATGTTTTCCATTGTATTTTCAATTAATTTTTTCATGCATTATTTTTTTTGTTAGAAGTTTAATTGTAGTAAAGGGTGAATGTTTATTGGATTTCTATTTAAAAAGATTATGTTTATTGACACTTTTTATGTTTTCAAAGATTTGACTACTTTTACAAATTTTTACTTTGTGTTTCTTAACATAGTATATGTTTACAAAGTTTGAATTGATCTTACACTAATTATATTACATTTCTTAATATAATTATTATGACGCTATACTTTTAATTACTTTTATTATTTAAATGTGTTTTTTATGTTTGTTTCTTATGGGTAATGATGATAGATTTCCAAGTAAAGAGTAGTGAAGAACAATGGGTAGTTCACTTTTACGTAAAGTTTTTTAACTTTCATTAAGTTTATGATTCATTTCCATGTTGAAGGTAGATAACAAGTAAATTTCATAACCTTACATAATCAAACCTAATAAAATAGTATAATAATTAAATTACTTAATACACTTCATTACATTAGATAAAAAACTTAATACATTTTATTACATTAAATAACAAGTAAAACAAATCCTATAACATCCAAGGTGGGAAAATTAAGCTATGACCGTTATTGCCTTTATTCAAAGAAAGTGGAGTTGCAGTTAGTCCTTCAAGGGTTGTTTCCTTAGTGGTATTTTTTGCCATGTTAATATAATTATTAGGAGGTCTCCCACATGAAGCAATTAAGGATAAAATTTTTATCATGTCTTTCAATATGTGATGTTATTCATATAGAGGGTTGAATTGGTTACTTAAATGCCTTTTCCTATCTAATTATTTTTGGTCCTTCTCAAATTCTCTATCGCTTTTATCATGATATTTATTTTTATCCTTTTCCTTCCTTTTTTGTATCTTCTCTTGCTCCTTAATTTTCTTTTTTGATTTTATTTTCAATCTTCTATTGTTCCCTTCTTTTCCTCTCACCATGTCTAAGGGCTTTTCTGTCATCAACTTGTTATTTATTCTTTGCCTTAAATTATTCAATATCCTTATTACAGAACTCATGTTATTTAAATTTTTTCCTATAGTCATTTGATGTGAGTATTTGAGATTTTTTTTTTAGCCTGAGTGCATTATTTATTGATTTATTTATAACCCTTTATGTTGGAAATTTAAGAAATGACAACATTGAATTTTTTTGGTTCATTCAATTCTAGTTGGCTACAATCAGGATCTTGGACTGTATTTTATTCCATGTCCTTATTGGCACCTAGATCAACCATTGCATCATCTACACCCCATTTTCCACTTACTATGTAGTAATAAACTATCTCAGGTGGGATAAAAGGTGGTGGTGATGACATTGACATTGACACATTTAATTCCATTAATTCACAATTAATGCCAAGATTTGTTGCTCCCTCCAACAATTTTGGTGGGTTTTTTAGGTAGGCATACTTAAACCATCTTTGTTTAAGCCATTTATTGCATCCATTTCATTCAATGCATCTTCAGCTATTTTTACTTATTGACGATGAGTAACATGACTTTTTTTGCCTAAAAATATTTTATGCATTTGTTACATGTTCACCTTTCATAAAATCTATTTGTTGTATAGTATGTTGAATATCTCCCTCATCTAGCCTAACCAACCTCATTATATTTTTAGTCACACTAATTTCATCCTCTTTAACATGGAGTGTTTCACTTGGAGTCATGTCATTGGCTACTACCTCAAGATTTAGGGGTTAAATACCTCTCCTTTTAAACCCATATTTTATATTATTAGGAGTCTTTGCTAGCTTCAATGCTATGTTGCCCAAAGTGTCCAATTATTATTTATTTATCTTGCAACCATGATTCATATTCATTCATGAATTTCTCTCATTCCTGAAGTAGGCCTTGAATGGAACAAAAACACTTACATCTAATGGTTGGAATTTGTGGCTAGTATGTGTGGGCAAAATGTAAGCATGCTAATCCCAAAATCTCTAGCCTCTTCAATTATTGATAATGAAACATGTTTTTCATGCCCATCAAATATGAGAAGATGTTTATTTGTAGGTGATATTGCTCCAAGTACACATCTGAAGAAATGATGTAACTAGTTCATAAAAAAATCTTTTATCATCCATGCATGGGGTTAGGAAACCATACATGTACCTAGTTCATAGCTTGAAAGGAAATTATGTAACTAGTTTTTTAATTGGAAGAGGTATAACCTCAGGATAATCTACCCAGCTACAGTGACACATGCTAAAATTATGGTCCATTATCTACTCTTTGACATTATTTTTGGCACACTCCTTACCCCTTTTTTGGTGATGACTCGCATGCCATAATTCATTCTAAATTACACCCCTGCCTCATTAAAATTAAATATTTTATATGGCCCATATTGGTTTTCAATATAAAAAGTTCTCAAGTTATCATAAAAAAATTTCACTATGGATGGCCTTAACATCATAACCCTATCTTTGTATAGTCCTTTTGTTTTTCTCAAAAACAAATTGGAATGCCTCTTTTTGAATCCTGCCCATTGTGCCTTGGCAGGAACCCCACTATTGAAAGGGTTGGGATTGGTTTTACATATTTTGGCAACATGTTACTTCATATACAAGATATCCAACCCATGGCCCATATCGACCAAATCTTTACACCATTGCACGATCTTAGATTCTTCCACATATGATAAAATAGTGGGTAGATACCTTTTATTTTTTAAAAATCCTTTCAACCAATTAGACAAAGTGTTTGGTTTCATGATCCACTTTAATAATACAATGTGTTTTGATAAACCATTGAGATACACATCTGGCAATTAACATTCTATATCATCATTTGTGCACTATCTATTTTGGTTGGTAGGGGCTTGGTCTTGAATAAATTAATTCTCTACCTCCTTGGCAATGGGTTACTCTTAGTCACTTCCCTCTCTTATTGGTTGGTAGTGGGTTACTATTCATTAACCTTTTCATAGACATCAACATGAAATTTGAGTCCTCTATTCTTCATTATTGCATGCAGCTATCATTTAACAAATTACATCTTATTATTGGCTTTCCCCATGATATACTACAACAATCAATGAAATATATAGGTAACCTTTAATAGAATGGAAAACATATCAACAGTATCTATGGAAAATAATATTTATAATGTTAAAAATGTGAATGAATAACATAACAACATATTAATAACACAATAAAATGAAATCACAAAAGGATTTGGTTTGATACATCTAAAGCAAAAATTAATGGTATGTGAATGGCAACCTGTAGGGCCTCCATATACATACTAGTGAATGGTTAGTCATGCATACACACACGTCTTCCAACATGGTCCTTCATTTTTTAGTAATGACCTATGCTAACTTGTTGGGGTGCTTAAGTACACAAATTTTTAATCCAATGTCAAAAAAATTTTCTCATTTTTATATTATCTATTAGGAAAATTTATAAAAAATAGTGGACGTTTGGGTCCTCACTATTGGTCATACATATAAAACAACTAAAAATAAAAAACTAGGTGGTTTAATAAATCTATTTTCTCAGATAAGCCCACTAGATTATCTAAAAGATGTCACAACAAACCTTGGCCTTAATTTTGAAATATTTTTATTATCTAAGGTAGGGATATATAAATTCATTGTAGATATAAATAACATATCAACATGATTTAGTAACACATGTTCAATTTTTAGGTTGTTCAAGGTAAGAAACATTTCATCGGTATAGAATGATGAAGCCACAATCTATTGTAAACAATGCAAACTGCATAAAAGACCATTTGTGTCCATCATCATTCATTTCACATTTACTATGATTGAGTGACATTTTAACATGGCATGCTAAACATGATTAACACATGACTTTAATGCATGGAAATACAAATGTTTCATAATTATAAATAAGACAACAACATGAATTTAAAAAAAAAAAAATGGTTTGATAAAAAAATAATAACATTTGTTCTTATGTGAATGAAAACCTAACATTTGATGAAGTAACTAATAATTGATACACAAACAATAATATTTACTAGTATGTGAATGAAAACAATAATTTTGATATAAAGACCATAACATTTATTGGTATGTGAGTGAAAAACATAAATTTTATACAAAAATAATAACATTTATTGGTATGTGAATGAACAAAAATATGTCTTCCATCCACTACCAATAAATGTTAAGTCTTCCATCCCAAGTTACTGGTATGTGAATGAAAACATCGAGGGATTCCATCCAAATACTACAAAATGTTGAGTCAAATGTGAATGAAAACATGCTGATGTTGTAGGTAGCTATGGGTAACATTTCATACCTCTAACATGGTGACGCTACAATCTTTGTGAAACATTACATTTTACAAAAGAGGCATTTGAGTTCCATGATTGTGAGGGGAGATGGACTTGAACAAGGTACACTGAACATGTTGTAGAGTTTATCTTTGACAACATTAGTTTTCCACATTAATAAATACAAATCCCATCAAGCATCTTTAAACATGGCCCTTTGTTTTATATTAATGACACAAGTGTCTTCAACATGGCAATTTAATTCAGAAAATGATATAGTTTGATACAAAAATTACAATAAAATTTATTTATATGTGAATGAAAACTTTAGGGCCACCATGAACATACTAGTAAAAGTGACTTAGACGTAAAGGCACACAAAATAATTACAATAAAAATAACATGATTTTAGGTTTTATGACATTTCAAGGAGAGTGACTTGAACAAGGCATACTAAATAGGTTGTAGACAGTGTGCATGGCAGTATTAACTATGACATTAATGGAAACAGGCCTGTTAGACATATTCAAAATTATTGTTGCATATTAATGACATAAGTGTCTTCCAACATGCCTGTTAAATTCTAAAATGTGTTAGAATATGTATGAATTAATCAAATGCATGATTAAAAAAGTATAATATTTATTAAAAAATATGTGTGTATACCAATATTTTCATGCCCGTTGAATTATTAAATGTATTATAATATGTTTGAATTAATAAAATTCATAATTAAATAAGTATTGCAATCATTAAAAAAATATTTGTGTATACCAATATTGTCATATATCTTCCATCCCAAGTTCAAATACCTTTCCATCCAAACAAGCATTTGTGTGTATACTAGTAAATGTTTAATATTTCATCCCAAGTTCAAATCCTTTCCATCCAAACAAGCATTTCTATGTGGGAATGTTTAGTGGGTGCTTGCATAAGCCATGAAAAGTTGGGTTCAGGTAAATATAAATGTGTCATAGATATAAAAAACATAGCAAGTGAATGGAAACATATGGAACCCAATGAGATTTTATGTAGAATTCATTGTTTATCAAAGATTGTAGTTTTGACATATTAGACAAATGAAACTTTAGTTGCCTTAACAAATATGGAAAATAATATTTATAATGTTGAAAATATGAATGAATAACATAATATTAATTCACAATAGCATACAAATAAAATGATAACATGAATTCTTAAAATCATTTGGTTTGATAGTATAAGGAAAAAATTATTACTATGTTAGTGAATAACTTTAGTCTGGTTACCTAGAATGTGACAATGAAAAACTGAAGTCTATTTCAATGAATTTGAATATGATATTGCACTTTCAAATTAAAAAAATTCTAATAATAACTCTGGAAATTGAACATCTGTTGGTTTAATTTTTTTTCATTTATATAGAAATTATATCTCATAAACTAAATTTTAATTTTGAATTTTAAATATTGAATCTTGTAAGAATAGAGAAGCTTACAAAATGTCTAAATCTTTAATTTTTTAGTTAGACGCAATTAATGAAGGAGAATAGTTGTTAATGTTGCAGATTGTGGAGCTAAATGTTAGAGCTAAATATTCAAAATTTAAAAATGGTAAGATATAATTAAAGTATAAGTGCATTGGAGTTAACTTACAATTAGATGTACAAATTTAACTTTGTTTCACTCATATAGTTAATAAAATTAGTGTTTTAAAAATTTGACACCTAAAAATATATGAAAATGATGTAATGTTTTCAAAAGTGTATTTAAGTTTGAATATGATATACATTATTTTTAATATGATATCCTTTTTTTTAATTATGGCATTTATTTATGTTTAAATATAAGTTCATATTTTTTATCTAAAAAATAATAAGACCCTTAATACAATGTATAAGTTACTTTGACTAAAATTACACAAACACTTATGCATAATTAAATAAGATTAAGTTAATTGTAATTAGGGAATCACTGCACCATTGGGGTCACAACTATTGGACCCTATCTAATAATTGGTCCCCTTCCCTAGCTCGTAGCTAAATAATTAAAAAATGACATATCATTTAATAGATGTAATTAAAGTGTATGCCAAGCCCTATGAGCATTAAGTAATAATAATTTGATATTTATGGTGGAGGTGATGGTGGAAAATGAGATTGTGTATTCTTTCATATGTTGTGATAATGAGCTATGCAGGAAGATACATTATGTTTCACAATGAGCTTGAGCAATGAATATGAAGGTGGTGAAAGATTTCAAGGTGAGTTTGATGATAATGATGAGGAGTAATGACAATACATTTTTGTAATAAGATATATTTGTAAGTGAATAAATATCAAGACATTAAAAAAATATTATAAACATAAGTATGTAATAAAGTAGTGAAGCCTTCATTATATAGATAATTATGACCAAATTAGATAATTATGGAATTTGTAGTAAACTCTTAAAATGAAAATAATTTTTTTTATTTTTATTAAAACCTTAACCCAAAAATTACAAAATTCTAAAAGAGGCTAATTAAGCATAAAATAAATTCCAAACCTATTATAAACCCTCATAAAAATTAAGGAACTTCAATATATTTATTTGACATAAAAATATTGATTTTTAATGAATTGCAATCCTAAAAATTGAAAATATTCCTAAATATATGAGGGAAGAAAAATAAATTTTCCACCCACTGAATAATGACAAAAATGAATGACAGCTCCTCTAGGCAAGTCACCACACTCCATGTGGCCTATAACTATTGCATTCACCCTCTAAATGATGCCCTACTATTGTGCCCAAACTTTCAAGACTTCCAAACTGATTCGCCCAACACCTAAGGCTATGAAAATTGATGTGCTAACCTTCAAAGCTGCATAGATTATTTCACCACCCTCATAGGTGACCCTTGTGCTTGAAAAGATGAATTATGCCCAAGTATGACCCTTGAATGAAGACACCAACTAAATATTGAAGGTTTCCATCCTAAAATATTGAAATCTAATGAGTGTTTCCATGCCCAATAGCTGAATGTACAAGTAAACATGCTTAACATCAAAGAAATCAATAGATAAATGATCATGGATCCCTAAAAACTAATATCTCCATCTTTTTTTATACCTTTTTCCCAATTCAAACTCCAAAGTTCTCTTTAATTAAAAATTAAACATAAGTAGCCAATAATAGTTTAATTTTTGGCTAACTTCATCATATTATTATTTTAAGCATTCAAATATAATTTTTATTTTAATAATAAAATTAGTATTAAGTTGCTTAAAGATTATAAATGACTTGGACTAACTTAAATAATATTATTAATTATCTTAATCTAGAAAAGGGGACATTTCAATTGCCCTTCCGAAATTTGCTTACCCTCAAGCAAATGCTAGCTCATATGTTCAAGTATCGCTATGCAAAAATGATGAATCATGCTACAGTGCTCATAAATCTTGGGCCTTATACTTGTCAAATGGGATATCCCCTACCAAATAACATAGTGTGATATATCCTAAATGGATATTGAATTCCATTCTACCTCAAGTTGATCCTTAAAAGGTTGTAGATATTAAAAAATGTTTGTAAATTCCTACAAGACTAAAGGCTTCCATATGCTCACATCCTTGTGTTGTTGTTATTATCCTACTTGGCTCCTCTAATGCAAATATGGTTTTGGGAAACCAAACCCTTGGGTTCCAAAAGCTCCTCCCATGATTTGGTACATTATTCCTCCCCATCTCTGATATAAATTAGATGATGGATTGGTTGGAGATGAATTATAATAACTAAAAACCACTTGGATTTTCATCTAATTAGGTACCCAAGTGGCCGCCATGAAGTTATTCAATTGAACCCTTCCTCAAAATTTTTCCATCAATAATTATCCTTTATTTTTTGTAATCTCATAGCTACCCTTAACTAATAATAGCCTTCCTATACCAATTATGTTTAACTAGTAATATGAAAAAGGTACAATAGGTACCCAATTGAAACTTCCTTTAAATATTCAATAACTTAGGCAATGTAAAGATTGATAACAACCATGAAAGGAATGAAAATATCTTATGAGCAGCCAC
This sequence comes from Torreya grandis, assembly GCA_037957365.1. NCBI lineage: Eukaryota > Viridiplantae > Streptophyta > Pinopsida > Cupressales > Taxaceae > Torreya > Torreya grandis. The sequence continues at coordinate 3,048,178 of JARHVA010000202.1, read as the reverse complement.
AAACTGAATATAACTCCTTCCCTTGATTGAAGGCACTTGTAAACCCATCTATATTAAAAAAAAATGAAGTAGTGTGGTGGTTGGTAATGGTGATGATAATAACACTAAAAATCAGACTCATTGTTGTCCCAAAGGTATTCCCTCTACCCTTTGATGGTAGGATGATATCACCCCATGATTTCTTTATAGCTTATTGATAATCTTTTGTGTAATTTTTTGGAGTGGATATGTCCCTATTGGGGTCTTTTATCCTTAGTTTCACTCAACTAAGTAGTAGTCGTGCACCTAGAATAAGGAAAAAAGTAATGAGCTAGTGTGTCAGCATATCACATGAGTAATGACCTCACACGCTCACTCGAGGCACACAACCTAGACTGATTACCATTAATTCTATCGTGTGATGGTGGATAGATTTAACTCTATTTATTTGTAGGTGCTTAGGTTAGATATATTATCATTGTTATTAGTCATCATATTAGATTTACCATTTTACTCATTCCACACATTCTAGGTACTTCTATTTAATGACATATGAATAGATAACACATCATAATTAACAAACAATAGTAATTCCATTCATTTCATTTAAGATGATTACAAAGGTATTCCTATAACATTATCTATTTATTTACATACATCTATTTGATAACTAACCAACAACATTTTTTAAACAAAGTTAAAGGGTATTTATACATGAACCAACCCCTTCTTAGGTTACATCATTAATATAAATAAATATGACAAGCCAATGATTACTTCAAAAAATAAGTTATGATGAGCCATTATAATTAAGTCTTTTTTACTCGGGTCTCTTTTTTAGTCGAGCCTAACAACCCCTATATACTCTCTCTAAGATAGATATTTGTGTTTGTGCTCCTCCATGAACCAGTGTTAGATTCATGTTTGAATAATCTCTAAAGATTCCATGAACTATTTTATAACCATCTCCACTTCTTGTACCCTTGTCCTAGTCTTGTGCTTTTATCTGAGTCCTGTAACTTATGTTCTTTATTATCCATATCCTTGTCTTTCATAACTCACTCTTTTGTGTTAGGGTATTTCATTCCAAGTTCCTCCACATTGTTCTCTCACCCTTTATTTTATGTGCTATGGATCCAAAACACTTAGAATATATTACTAATTTTTTTTGGGGTCTAACATCACCCATACTAAATCAATAGTCTATCCCAGACTATGCTCTAGTTTCCTTTGATAAGAAAAACTTGAGACCCACCTTCTATACTTGACACTTAATCTCCTCCCATTGGTTGAGGGATATTTTATGATTAGAAGTAATGACTTCCACTTCTCCTCTCAGTTATTTGACCTCCCTAGGTTGCTCTATAAAATTGTCTACTTAGGTTGTCAAAATATCAAGTTGAGTAATTTTAACTTTTTGGGCATCCTTGAGTGACCTGATCTCCACCAAAACCTACCCTCAAAGTGTGAGAAGCTAGCATTAAGATCTTACTAATGGGAAATTATTTGTTTTTCTAATTCCTTTAAATTTTGGAACACTTTCATGTGCTGGAATTTATCCTTAATGTTTAGTGTGTTATCAACCAATTATTGATGTTGTTGTTCCTCAAGCTATAGTCACACTTTTAAAATATTACTTGGTCATGCAAAGTATACAAAAAACCCATCAATGATGGGAATAGTGGATCTCAATTTATTCAAAAATGTTTGGCAGACATTCATAACCTATGTAAATTACTCTATTTCCACAACTTCTCCTATTGAGGATTCACTTAGTTCTTACATTTCTTAAGCAATATGTTCACGAGCATCTATAATTTATTTATGGAATCATTAGTAATAAAAATACCATCCACAAGTGTTAGAACACTCCTCAAAATTATTTGATAAAGACCTAATGTCCTTAGTCAAGATGCCTTGACCACATCATCTTGTCACTTGAGGGCTTCAATTTCTTCTTCGAGCTTATGCCATTTCTCATACACTTATATGTACATACATATAACCTCTTAATGCTTGTGGTGAAGATTACCAACATCATTGTTTTGAATAATTTTTCACCTAGAAACCTCTAGGGAAAAATTTATTAGGGTTATTCATGTTTGAGCTACAAATCATTTAAAGGGATCCTCCGAAAACATGTATAAAACATCTAATGCTTTCAATATTATATCAGTGATATCCATTGGGAGCTTAAAATGGCCTTCATCATTATATACATCCATTACAAAAGATAACCCATGTCAAGTTTTTACAGTGGACTCATGTTTAGGGATGTAATCCCACATATATAATTACTCCTTGGGAACATCTTGTATGAATAGGGTGAAAGTAGGAAGGTTCTCATTACCCATATTTGTCTGTTACTACGACATTACTTCTTGCATAGGTTTCTTACCCTTTTTTGGGTCATGCTCTATATCTATAATTTCAAGTCTCTTTTCTTATTGTTTGCTAGAGATGGTGCCAAGGTCCTCTATGCCAGGAGCTTCACCTCTTCCTTTTTCTTCCCCAAAATACTTTGGACTTTGAAAGTCCATTTTTTACTCTTCAACATTAGGTTGTTATTTTTTAGACTCAGGAGTGGGGAGTGGGCTCATTTTTAGGTTGTGCTTCCAGAGATGTTTCACCTGGTTTAGGAATCACCACTAAGGGCATAAATAATTATGACTCTAATTGGATAGCCAGTTGGGATGATACAACGCCATCCTTTTGTTTTATATGTATCCTCTGGGTTCTTATTGGTGAAGAGGTTTGCCTTTTTCATTTGGGTTAGCCCTAGGTTGTTCTTACAACTTAATAGAATTGGTGGCCTTAAGTCTTGACCTTTTCTACTTCTTTTATGCCTTTTATTCTATGTATGTTTTTGGTTGACAAGGGAGCGGTTATTTCTCTGCCTCCTGAATTCCCTATGTTTTCCTCTATGACCTAATCATATAGTAGACCAACTAGATTCTACCTTGCACCATTATTTTGAAAGGATTTATATCAATTTTACTTGATTTGTGCCACTCTATATAGGATTCCCTTTTTGGATAGACATAGAGATTGTGAAGAGTATGAATCTCAATGTTAATCTTTTTAGCATAAATATTCACCACACATGTGTCCGTAATGTGATTGATAGAATCTATGCAATATTTGGTAGTGAAGGAATAAGGTAACTTGAGCTAGCCTGACAAGTTATCAATTGTATCCAACCAAATATGTGTGAGTGAATAATATTTATTAAAAACAAACTCGGCATAGCTTCCCATCTACATGGGAAAATACTTGGGCGAGTGTCATTCATTCTGAAAATCTTCCTTCATCCCTTCATACCAACCTTTCATCTTTTCCTGGTAGGAGGGTGTGACGGTGTCAAAACATGTGAATTATTTGAATCTCTCAACAAGGGAATTATGATCTAATGAGTATACCCACTTTAGTTCTTTACTAGAATGCTCTAGGACACCAATCTCATGAAAAAAATAGAATCAAAATTACACACCAAGGAAATTTATGGTTGGGTAGGTGATGCACTTTCGTATCACCTTCTTTAATTTTCTCAACAAATAATTGGGAATAATTATACTTGGTCCCCTTGGCCATTTGGATTTCCACATAGAGTTGGGCCATATCCACATCCTTCCATTAATCCATGCCCCCTATCGTAGTCATGGCCAAGTACATGGCTACCTAAATGGTGAGATATGTAAGACTTGTAATATACATGTCATGGCCTTAATTGTACTTTAGCACCATTATAATTCTTTCAATTACATCTTGATCATTAAGATCCATATTAACATCAATCCCTAAATAGAGTAACCTAGTTAATTTGTTGATGTGTTGAGGGGTAATCCTCATTTTGTGCCCTTCAAAGTAGATATAATCTTCATGGATGCATGAAATAAAAAACTAAACCACCTCCTAGGGGTTTTTAATGTATATTAGTTGGAAAACTTGGAGGACACCCACATCCACCAACAAGTTGTTAACTATGAGATCATAAGTGATCTCATTTCTTATGTTCTGACACTCAACCTAATAATCACATTACTTGTCACCTTCATTACAAGATTGGTGATGATTGTAGTCCAAGAATTAGTAAGTAGAAACTTTAGATTCCCAATTATCCATGCACAAAATTATGTCAAGGTACTACATATTTTTAATCAATATTGGTGGAGGTGATGTTGTGGTTGACTTATTTACTATGCATGCTATCTTTGGTACCTACTTGTTAGATGTTTCCTCCTCTAGTTCTACCAAGTATTCACCTTCCACACTGCATAAAATATAACCTTTTTCTAGGATGAAAACATGGCTTCCTTCTTCTAGACCCTCGCACTAATCTACTTCATAAATGACTAAAATTGCATCTCATTTCCTACATTTCTACTTTGGCTACATCACCAACTAAGGTTTTTGAAGGTTAATGCATAGCTGACCAATTATCCCAAATGTATACATCTTTTTCCCTTCTTTTCAAACCCAAATTATGATGGCCTTATTGATTTAACCTCCTCCAGTGGTGGATGTAATGTCTACAACCTATAACTCTCTCATAAATGCTCTTATAGACATGTTTCCACTCCTCTTTCCTTGAATGAATGTTACCTCAACCTATGATTCACTATTATCAATGAGAATATCATGAAGACACTTGCTTCACTAATTTTTTACACTTATTTGAGTTCTGCAATCGTTAGGTTTTCAGTAGTAAAAATGAAAATGAAAGACTTTTATATCTTTTATAGATGGAATAAATTTTACCTTAACTACCCTCCACACCATCATCCATTACTTCAACCATTAATACCTAAAATTACATGTCTTGGTGCCCATTTGACACACTTTCCATTTATGTCATTGTGTCATTAATAAATGAATGCCCCATCCTTCCCTTGAGAGTTGATGTACCTTTCCCATAGTGCATGCTAGCTATAAAAATTCAAATTTCCCATTTTATTAGCTAGGATTACCTTTTCATTTAAACCATCTTTGTAACAATATTTACTTTGTCATATTCATTCCACATACCTGGGTCATGTACCACCTCTTATGTGCCTCCTCTTGTATTCCTTATTCATGCACCACATCTTGTGTGCCTCCTTATCTTGAGCTTTTATTTGATCACGTGTGATTCCTCCCAACCTTTTATTGACTTGTTTTATCTTAATTACATTATCCACCTTAAAACCTAACCTACCCCATATTAAAATATGTGTGTGGTCCTCACATCATAACTTAGTGAAATTCATTTGTCAAAAAAGTGATAAATGATAGAGTTTTGAATACCAAAGATCACTAAATATGCTAAAATCAAACTATAAAAGGTGTGAAACCAATGTCATGCTTATTTGAAAACAAAACTAAATATTAAACTAAAATATTGGCATATGCCTTACTTACCAAACTTAAAAGAGTTACATAGAATGGTAGGGTTGGAGTTGACTTCCATTAAAATGGCCTGGAAGGAATTAGACATCTAATATTTTTAACTTATAGGTGCCTATTGGATCAATATCATGAATGATAAAAAGACCATTCCACTAGATCTATAATTTACCTAGATGATGCAAAAATTTTGAATCATAGACCAATACATGCATACCAAGATGAAAAAAATTGGTTTTGATATGTCAGTCATGTCAGGATTTTTATTTTTTCTTCTCAACCCCTTGACTCCAATGTGCGAGAATGTGTGCATCATCCAACTATAGTAAAGCATTTAGTCGAGTATTTAGGGATTATCCTTCATCTAATCTTCCAATGCATGCAATAGATAATGAAGGTACAAAAAATTCTATTAGAAAGACTACTTCGATACCAAATATAAGGTTAAAAGGACTACTCTTGTTCAATCTTTTGTATGTGGTCTGATAAGCCCATAAGATTGTTGAAACACAATCATCCCAATTAGTGCAACTAATATTTAAAATCTTAGTTAGTGGATTACCAAGGACCTTATTGAAGGCTTCAACTATGCCATTGGGTTGAGGGTGGTATGGTGTGGACTTATGATGTGAAATCATGAATTCAAGTAGGAGGATGCACACTATTTCATTGAGAAAGTGAGTGACATGATCATTGGTTAGACTTAATGGGAATCCATATCATGTGATTATATGTTCCCATAGAAATATAGTAGTGGTAGCAGTAGTACAATCCCATGTGGGTACTTCTTTAGCCTAGTGTATGAGATAGTCCATGGTAATAATTATGTAGCATGCACTAATCTATCTTGTAAGAGGTTGAATGGGGCCAACAAAATTAATAACCCATTTTTCAAATAGTTCATGAGAAATCATCAAATGAAGGGGCATGACATATTATCAGTTTAGTTTACCTTTGTTTTGATAGACATCACATTGGCATGTATAGGCTTTGACATCTTTGAATAATGTGGGCCACTGTATGCTAGGTAGTATAACCTTTCTTGTTTTTGGTGTCACTAGCATAATGTCCTCCAAAAACACCCTCATAGAACTCTTGAAAGACTTCAACACACTTGTGTTGTATTATGCACCTTCAAAATACATCATCACATCCTAGTTTATAAAGATCTCCTCTAATAAGCTAGAAAGGGCTAACAAAGATAGCTAGTTGCTTCTTTTATTGGGTGGTAAGGTGGTCTGATGTTGAGCCAATTGTAAAAAATAATAATTTCCTTCAATTATTTGGTAATGCACGTAAATTTAAAGAGTTTCACATCTATTAAATCATCTTATATTACATGTGGCAATTCACCAGATGGGATGCGTGAGAGGTGTTATGGGTCAAAATTAATCTTATTGGGTTTCATGACCACAGAGAATTGAAACTCTTGAAAGAGGAAATTCCATTAGTAGATGTGTCCATGCAATATTATATTATTAAATAAATACTTTGAAACTTTATAACATGTATATAATATAAATGGTGTGGCCAATAAGTATTGGCAAAACTTCGGGAGTTCATAAACCGTGACCAGGGCCTCACGGTTAGTAGTAGAGTAGTTTTGTTCTACTGGTGTAAGATTTTGGCTATAAAAATAAATAAGATGATCAAGGTTGTCATCATTAGGTTGTGGAAGTATGGCACCCACTGCCATGCTTGAAGTGTCAACATGAACATGAAATGGCTGGGTCTAGTTTGAGAACTAGAGAATAGGTGCAGTCACCAATTTTTCCTTCAAAGCCTCAAATGATTTCTAGTGTTTAGTGGTCCATAGGAAGAGGCCATTCTATTTGAGTAGTTTTTCAATCTATGAAACTATGTTATCATAACCTTGAATGAACTTTTAATAGTACCTCATATGACTTAAAAAGGCATGAACCTCATGCTGAGTGGTTGAAGCTAGAAGTTGGACGATGATCACAATCTTAGATGGATCCATTAGTAGTCCATCCTAATAAATTATGTGTCCCAACAAGATCCAAAATGACATGGAAAAGATGCACTTCTTAAGATTCAAGTAAATTTGAAGTTTGTGGTAGCACTCGAGTATGAAGTGTAAATTATCACAATGGTCATGCACTAAGCCATTTACGGTCCAGTCATCAAGGTACACCTAAAGTAAATTATGGATTAAATCCTTGACGGATTCCACTACAATGCACAAGAACATTGTTGGTGTATTCTTTAGGAAAAAACATAACATTATATGCAAAATAACCCCATTCAATTGTAAAGGTTATTTTTGCCTTGTCTTCCTCAATAATTTTAACTTGGTGATAGCCAAAAAATACATAAGTGAAGGTGTAGATCTCACATTCATCAACACCTTCCAAAATTTCCTCAATGAAAGGCTTTGGGTAAGTCAATTACACATACATCATTGAGTTGCTTTTAATCCATGAAAATATGAATTTGACCATATTTCTTGATGCTGATCACCATAGGACTAACCCATTTAGATTCATTTATGGGGGTAATAACTCCAATGTGCAACATGCTATCAATTTCCTCTAATGCAAGTGTGTAAATTAGGTGTCATCTGATATGGTCATTTTTTCACCAGTCAAGCACCTTCAACCAACTTGATATGAATATTTCCCAATGATGGATAGAATCCCTTAATTTATATGTAGTTTCATGGAAAAATGTCTTGATACTCCTATAAGAGTTTAATTTTTTTGGTTAAATTGACATTAGACCATTAATTGCCCATAGTGGCTAGTTTAGGTGTATCCTCCATCCCAGTATTATGCTAAAATGTTTGGAGTGGTGTAGAGTATGGTTGTTGCTCAGACTACATAGTATCCATGACATCATGTTCCCCATAATTTCTATGTAGGTTTAAGTGGTCAATAGTTTATTCTAACAGATCAGTATTGGTACCCTTATCAACCTAGTATACAACCTTTTGCTTTCCCTTTTGTATCTGTTCTCGATGGGAATTTTTAGATTGAGAGTTAGAGTCTAACATAGTTAAAACATGAGTATTAGGCTCTTGAAATATAGTCAAATTATCCTCAGGTGTACCATGTACATGTTGTATGAGGTCTTAGATTGGTGTATGATCTCCTAAAACTACATGATGGATTACTTGTAAGCACAAATGTAAATCCATTTATGAAAAATAAAATGAAAATGTTATAAGCAAACCATGTGTGATGTGGTGTCCGATATCTGTGTCCTTATGATTTTATTGATGGATGTACCACACCCTAGCCCAAGCACTTAGAGTACCATAAAAGGCATGAATTCATAAATATTATGGTAAGAATGTTTATTTAGTTCTCTAAAGTCATTCAAATGAGGTTATTTGGTCTTCTATAGAAGCAATACCATCATAACTCAGGATGACACAAATGTGGTTGTCATGGTGGAAGTGATAGTACATGGTAGTATGTACTTATTCCCATGTGTATAATTGATATTGATGAGTAAACCACCATCGAGAAGCTATTCCTTGAAAAAAAAAATTAAGTGTGCACAAACATTCATCCTCATTAACATAATAATCTTCCAACCACTGCAAATGTTCCCTTACCTCAATTTGACCATGGAATTGAGGTGCATGGTCTAACCTCAAGGTTGGTAGACCAATGAGGTGAACATTCTTATGGTGTTGAGATAACTTTGTGGAGGAAGTTAGGTATTTATAAAGGACAACAAAAACATGCCTTGTAATATTGGTATTGTCAAAAATGGACTGCATGTCTTCCTATTGCAAGATTCCATCAAAAGTGGGATCCATATTTTAACTTCCTTAGGAAGTGATGTAATATATTATGTTGAGATCCTCATAAACATATAAAGTTTCCATAAAGGGAGGTCTTTGGTCAATATTTAAATGAATAACCACACATTGAGTGTCATTCTCAAAATTGATATAATGTTTTTTGAAATGTAAGTCAACATTGTTGGCATAGCACCAAGGTCTACCCAAGAGACTAGGGAAGTCCTCAGATTAAAAAAGATCAATCACTTTAAAAACACCCTTGAACTCAACACCCAAGATGTTTATGGTGGAATCTTTAACACAGGGTCAATTTTAGTGGTGAATACTCATTAATTCATGAATTTTCCATTTTGGGAATTTGATTTTGGTGATTTTGGAGGGCTAGTGCATACTTAATAATCAGGGTTGAATATTCTTATGACTTGGTTGATATATTAAAAATAAAATGTAGAGCTTATCAACTAATGTGCTACCCATGATAATTTCCCTTTATTTGTAGCATTTCTTACTACCATTGTTGGCTCCATTTGTTTCAATGCCTTTCTTGAAAGCTTATCAATTACATGATGATCTATTTCAGTGTTTCTAACATGTGTCCTTATAATTTTGACCATAGGGTGCCCTGAATACAAAATTTTCCTTATTTTCCCATTCTAGTATGTGTCCTTTTGTTGAATAAATTTTAGTTGTTATTTTAAAATTAGAAATTTAGAATTCTTAATGCCATGGATCTTGTATAGAATATAGACATATCCAATCACTATAACATATGCAATCATAGCTTGGACATCAAATATGAATCCAAAAAAATTATTTTGAATCCATTGACCTAAATTCGAAGTTGATCTAATTTTTATTTATTTAAGAACACTTTTAGATGTGAGGTGACATGTCTTTAGACCTTGCATTTGTCCTGTGAGCTACAACCACTAAATTTTCATGATCCAGCTAGTGTTCACAACATATTTATTATGTTCCTCCAAGGTGAATTTTGATCTTCTCTTTATCCATGAATATGTAATTATGACATTATCATCAATGATGATTCTAAAATCATAAATCCTACCAATTATAGGTCTCAAAATGACACTAGGATCCCACTATTATGCTCAAACAATTTTGAATTTGAGCAAAGGGATCTATGTGCTCTTTACTATAGGTTGTCGTCTTCACCTTATCACTCCTTTTAGCACATTGTCCATGATGGTAAAAAATATACAATGGCATAGGAGGAAACAACAAATCTGAAATATGATTATCATTATCATACCTTAGGCTGCCAACAAGGGGTTCACCTTCCTTTGCTGAATTGGGAATTGTCGAGATACTTCCAACCCTTCTATCTTTGTGACTCATAATATGTTCTTCCAATACATGTCCCACCATAATATTATTTTAAAAATCCATCAATGGCTTATCCTTTGGAAGTTTTAAGGATGGTACATGTTCTTCCATCTTGATATTTTTAATTTAACAAGTAATGCCCTTTTTGTTTTGATCTCTTCTCTATTTTGATTTTGTTCTTGTTTTTTGGTTTCTTTCTCTTTCTAAATCGCAAGGGAAGAATTATTTTATTCTTGGGATGGAACATTTTTTCCACTTTCCTTTTATACATTTTATGCCTCTATGGGTGTTAGCTCTCCATTACTTACATCCTTGATTTTTCTTCATGATCCACCATTACAATTTGTAAATTAATTTTCTCTTCTTTTCTTGAGGCATGCTACAAGTCTCATTATGTATCTTATGGTTTAGACATTGGTCCAATTCCAACACAAAATTTATTCAATCCCATGATGTTGGTAAGTGATAATTATTCCGTTGGTAAGTGATAATTCTTCCTAGATCTCAAATGGAAGGGTTCTATATTCAACATAGATGGTAACATTGCCATCAAGTATGGAGGGTTGAGTTTCCCTCACCAGAATGGTTTCTTCTCTTAGAAGGAAAGTAGGCCGAAATGACCTAGATGAATAATCACTCATGGTCCTTGGTTTCTAAATATTATTTGTTTACCTTGAAGATATTCCTTCACCATTAAAATTTTTCATGGTGTGGATTAGTTGTGCCATTATATTAGCCAATCTCTCTTGCCCTTGAAAAAACCTCTCAAATCTAGCATCATAAAAAATTATATCTACCATTTTATCTTCACCTTCTGAATCACAAGCTAGCAAGATCCAATGCTATGATACCACTGTAATGTACCTTTTAGAACCAAATTAAATAATTATAGAATATGCAACAAACCTTAAAATGAAAATACAAAATTTTGATTTTTATTGAAACCCTAACCTAAAAATTAAATAATTTTGAAAGGGGGTAATTAAGCATAAAATAATCTCCAAACCTATTAGAAGCCCTCATAAAAATCAATGAACTTCAATATATTTATTTAACATAACAAACTTGATTTTTAATGAATTACAGTCTTAAAATTTGTAAAAATATTACTGAATATGTAAGGGAATAAAACTAAATTTTCCACCCATTGAATAGTGACCAAAGCAAATGATAGTCCCTCTAGACAAGTTGCCATTCTCCAAGTATCCTATAACCATTACGTTTACACTCCAAATGATGCCCTACTATTTTGCCTAGCCTTCTAAGGATTTTAAAATATTCACCCATCACCCAAGGTTGTCAAAAATGATTTTCCAACCTTCAAAGCTGCCCAAATGTATCTCTACCCTCATAGGTGATCCTTGTGCCTAAAAATATGAATTTATGCCCAAACATGACTCCTTAATGAAGTCACTAGTTGAGTATTTAGGGTTTTCATCCTAAAATATTGAAAGCCAATGAGGGTTTCTATCCCCAATAGTTGAATGTACAAGCAAATGTGCTTAACATCAAAGAAATAAATAGATAGATGATCATGGGTCCCCAAAAATAAATCTCTCCATTTCCCTTTATACCTCTTTCCCAATTCAAACTCCAAAGTCCCCTTTACTTTAAAATTAAACATAAGTAGCTGATAAGAATTTACTTTTCGTCTAACTTAGTCATATTATTATTTTAAGTATTTAAAAATACTTTTTATTTTAATAATAATAATATCATTAAGTTTCCTAAAGATTAGAAATGACTGGACCCAACATAAATAATATTATTAATTATCTTAATCTAAATGAGGGGACATTTCACCATCAATAATCCTACTCTTAATGTTAATAATATGAGAAATGGAGTAATTATATTGCATAAATGACAAAGCTCAACAATAATCAAGTCAAAATATGACTCAAAACATTGAGGTCAAAAAAATTGTAGGTAAATGCAATATTTGCTTGAGTTATAAACGTTTACTATGAAAGAAGATGAATAAATGAAGACATTGTGCCATGCAAATAGTTGATCAGCGATGATGATATAAGTTACATATGTATTAACAACATATGTGCCACCTATACTAACAAGAGTAATGCAAAATTTTAGTATGAATTTTTAAATATTAATAATTAAAAGTGTGAAATTCAAGGTTCCATCTATAAATAATAATTACTAATTTATATATCAATATTAAATTATATTGTATTATTATATTATTATTATTATATAGATTATTATTGATTTAAAAAGGGTTTTGAGATGTAGCTGACCCTTATACAAAAAAGATAAAAAAATTAAGAGCATTAAAGTGCCAAACTAGAGACAAAACACAACAAACTAGGGCACAACAAAGCCCAACTAGACTAAAACAAAACAAAATTGTAGCAAAACAAAAGCAAAAAGATAGATAAATTGAAACTAAGAGTTAACGATGTTGGTTAAGGTTTTGTCCATTTCCTATTCTTCACCCATGAAATTGATGAAGTCTGTAGCCTTTTCAAGATCAATTTATTTCTCTGCAACCTTCTTGTCTTTTCCATTCATCTTCAATCTCTTGTTGGCTTTATTACCTATCTGATCCCTATTCTTTTCCTAAAGTGCTTCTTTCAACATATGGATACTTCCAACATAGTTTTTTATTGATATCCTACTAAATTAGATGAGTTTATTCATGTCCTCCTTCAATTTCTCTCTTTCCACATCCATCTGAGCAAGCTTCTCCTCAAACAGAGTAATCTTTTTATTGAGTTATTCTTTCATCACTATCCACTCCCATTTACTTTTACATTTATTTCATCCCCCATTTTTTGGCATATGTATTTATTTCATTTTTTCCTTCAATATATCATTATCAACTTTATAATACTATTGTGTAAATTAATATCCTTTTCCACAAAACTAACTTTATCCTAAAGATTACCAACACCTAAATCAAGGATTTTCCTTTTACCACTACTAATGTCAACTTCTTGGTCCTTGATCTATTCACAATATGTCATATTATGATCTAGAGAATTTTTAGAATCTATGCCTTCACTCCCCTCATCAAAGGAATTACTCTAAGAAGGAGAATAAGGGTCAATATTTGAGCATGAAGCACGATGAAATTATTTATTAGTAAAACGGTTTTCTTTTACAGGGTTTGTCATTTCCTTTAGTATAACAAATTTATACTTCATCACAAAATATTTAACTTTAACATGGATTTTAATAGTGATGGTCTTAGACTTATTATGGTTATAGATTCCCTCCCCACTTTTCCATGCAACTAGTTTAGGGGTTGACCTATGTTTTTTTGACTCGCCAGCTTTAAAAGTAGGTCTCAATCCAATAACTTGACTTTTATCATGAAGGTAAAACATATAAATCAAAGTTGGTGTAAGGGGAGGACATATTTTTCCACTTGCACATATAATATTTAAGATTCCAACATAAGAAATAGATAAAATAGGAATCTTATCAAATTTTTATGATTGAGTTGGTTTAGGTAGGCAAAATCATAATAATAGGCACATTTGAATCTACCTTAAAGAGTAATGTATCTCATCGCCTGATGGAAAACTTGATTACATGGGATAGGGATCATAAAAATTTCCTTCCATATTAATAAAAACATAATCTCCTCATTCTTATCTATTTTTTATTTGAATAATTGTATGCCTTCAATACTCCTACCTATCACATGTGCTATGTAGTCTTCAAAAACCATGAATGGTACACCCCTCATAGTCACTACTCGACGAGTCTTGAAAGATTTTGAGAATTCAAAAAATATGTGTGGATCAAATCCCATCATCCTTTTTATGAAGGTCTACAATTATCCCAATTGAATAATCCTCCATACTATATCCTTCTTTGTGGATTCTACAACCAAAGGTTCAACATGGCATTGTTGGTGTAGACTTTTATCCCACTGGTTTTATCTACATGATCTAGTCAAGATTTCTTGGGTTTAATAAAGGTCCTTAGGGGGAAAATAATCCCACATTAATGAGGATGTTAGGACTTGTCTATTTTCCACCTATACAAGGAACCTTCCTATGTACTTTTTGGCTAATGATGCTAATGATTCTTAATACAATTTTTTATTATGAAGATAAGTTTCTTCCTCTTTTGAGTTATTCTTTTCAGGTTTCACTACTCCATATAGACTTTCGTTGTGCATTCAATCCTATCTAGTAGATTATATTATGTCCCACTCTAACATCGTATCAAAGCTTTGCTGGTAGTTGAATGCCATTATTCTTATTGTCATATCTAGCATTCAACTTGTTCAGGTGTTTTTCATGATTTTGATTTTCAAGAGTTTGGTGGGATTTATTAAATATACATGTAGATATATCTCTAGGGTATCCAAATGAAAAATAAACAACACCATTGGATTCATAAAGTGCCAAAACCCTAGGATTGGCTATAAACAGGACCTGGTTTTGTGACAGTCAATTTTTGCCCATTTTGGAGGGTTTAAAGGCATTTTTCAAAAAATCTACAGATTATGTATTGTTTATTACTCAATATAGGATTTTTTTGGGGTTTTTATGGGTTTAAAAAAAAAAAAGTGGGTGTTTTCCACATTTTCATAAGGATGTATATATTTTTCAAGATTTGGGTTCTCTTTATAGGTATTTTTGCCATTTTTGACAATTTTTTGCAAAATTTGAGACTTACAAAAAAAATTAGCTTCTTTAGGACCTCATATATGTGAGGACATGAATAAAAATGCATGTGCATGTTTTTTATTTCATGGGTCCAAAGGTTTATTGGTTGAACCCTCTACCAACAATGATGCATGCTTTGCACCTCTATGGGGCCCAAGGCCCACGATCAATTTTGGCCAACAAGATTGCATGTTCACACTTTATGCATTTATAGGTACCAAAACCTATTGGCCTAACCCAAATTAATTCAAATGTAGGGGTCTGTACCATGTACTTTCATGGGCCTCAAGCCCTAATAGCCCAACCACTAAATCCATGATGAAGCACCACCAACAACTGTGTGATCGTGCCTTTGTAGGTTCATAGGTTGTCCTCCCAACATGCAATTATGTGGCTAGAATTCTTGATACAACACAGGTCTGGGTGGACTCCTTGTAACATGTGGTTGACTATCAAATTGAAGCTAATAGTTCGTGACACTATTCATTAGTAAAAAGGGGACATTTTAGGCCCCAAGTCACATCATAGTGTAAAGTTGTATCATCAAGGGGGGAGTCCTCATCCTAACCCTTAGTCCCATGTTCATAGGAAGGGGGATTAAATTTGGATTCCTACTAGTGGGGTCTTAACTCTAGCACCCAATTCTAAGTTTTGAACACTCAACATTTTTTCAAATTTTACAAAGTTGAGGATCACCTTGCCATATTGAACTTCAATTAAGCATAACTTTCAGCTTGTTAGTCATTTCAAAGTGCCATTATTTTTAAAGTGCATGTTTTTAAAGATATTATTATTAGTCTTATTCTTATGCCTTATCAATTTTAAATTATATATACATGGGGTGTTACATTACTAGTATACAACACACATAATTTAGTAAATACTTCTTTTAAGTACCATGGATCTTAGTTTTGTTCCACTTCTTACACCATTAAACTATCACGAGTGGAAATTCAAAGTGTAAATCCTCTTGAGGAGAAAAGTCTTACACCAAATCATGATAGGTATAGAAATAAAACTGATACCTAAAATAGAGAAGGTGACATGGTACAATCAAAGTGACGAAGCCTATAGTCTATTGTGCTTGTCTATGTCTTTCAATTTACTTTTTCATATCAAATATACTATAACTCCAAATCAAATGTGGACCTTAATGGATAAAATATTTGAAAAATAGAATGAAATGAGGGGTTATGAGTTAGAGAATGAGATCATCAATTTGAAGCCAGAAGAATTTGATATGATTCAATACTTCATAAAGTTCAAACCACTTAGGTTATAGTTGAAACTATGTGGCATTGACAAAAAGGATGATCAATTGATTTTTTCCATCCTTGCCAAATTAGGATCTGACTATTCTGTATTCATTTCTACCTTCTAAACCATGAAGCATAACTTTGGAGCTACATGGATCATGCCATCCTTAGATGACTTTATTATTGAGTTGACTCAAGATCAATACAAGTTCATTCAAATGTGTACACTTAAGTCCTCCAAATCTCATACCTTATTTTTGAGTCATGATAAATATAAGGCTTTCAATAACAAGGAGAAGAAATAGAACAAGAAGGACCCAAATCAAATAAAGGGTTAGAAATCTAATGCTAAGCCAAAATCATCAAAAGAGTCCTCTTATTTAGACAAAAAATCTAAGAAAGAGTGACTCATGTGTGGCTATTACAAGAAATATGGGCATGATGAAGCCAAAATCATGAAGAAGCAGATTGACCAACTAACAAAAACACTTGAGAAGTACAATATCAATGTCCCTGATTCTTCCACTCATATTTCATCGTCACAAGGGTCTTTTAAAGCCAAAGACAATAATAAGGGTAAAGATAAGGGCAAAGAACTTATTGTAGTTGCATCCCAACCTTCCACATGGGTTATTGATTATGGTGCATCACACCACATACATTCATCATAGGACATGTTCACATCCTTAGAGCCTTATTCTATGCCTTACATTTTATTGGTTGATGATACTTACACATAAGTTAGTGTGAGTAGATATATTGAATTGAATGATGGGATATTTCATGATGGTTTATGCATTCCGTCTTTATCCACCAATCTCTTGTTTGTTTACCAGATCACTCACATCGGTTTGGGCAAGAGAGTTGAGTTTACACCCAATTCCATTGTTATTAGGGAAGCTAATAGTGACTCCATTATTGCATTTTGAAAAGTAGATCACTAATCTAGGTTGTATACTTTCTCACATTTTTCTCTTGATTGACCCTTTACTGCACTACTCACTCATTAATATGAGGTGAGTAAACTATGGCATGCATGATTTGACCATCTCAACTATCACTATCTATAATAACTTAGTCATTAAACATGGTTTGAGGGTTACCATGATTTAATTTTTTTGATGGATTTTATCAGTGTTGCATTCTTGGTAAGCATACAGAGGAAAAGTATGATAAGTGCAAATCACAGAGTTAAACAGATATTAGAGACTATTCAGAGTGACATTATTGGTCCATTTCCAAAACCTTCATTCAACAAGACAAAGTACATGATTACTTTCATCAATGACTATTTAAGGTATACTTGGGTGTATTTTCATAGGCAAAAATTAGAGATCTTTGACCATTTTTAGGACTTGAAATTTCTTGTAGGGAAATAGTCAGGTAAATCAATCAAGTTTTTGTGCATTGATAATGGTGGTATGTAACCATTTTGAACAATTTTGTATATTATAGGGGATTGAAATACAATGTACAATATTCCATATAGTCCTAAATAGGATGGTGTTATAGATTACAAGAATAGTCCTTGAAGGAAATGGCCAATTGTATGCTACACTCAAAGTCTGTTGTACCTTAGTATTGGCTTGAGCCCATCAATTATGCTTTTTATATCCAAAACCAAGTTATTCATAAAGCATTAAAGGGAGTCACTCTTTTTAAATATTTGATCAGTCATAAACCCATAGAAGATAACTTTCAAGTGTTTGGTTCACTTGACATGGATTACATTCCAAAGAAGAAACATAAGGCATTGGAACCTCAAAGTTAGTCTTACATCTCCATTGGATATCCTTAGGGTGTTAAGGGATATGGGCTTATCCATCCCACCACTCATGAGTTTTATATTGAGAAGAGTGTTAGTTTTATAGAGGGTCATTCAAACTCCACACTCGACACCTTTGAACCTTTCTTAGATGTAATGGGATTTGATGACAATTCTAACAATTCAAATTTACTTAATCAGCCTTCTGATGATCCAAATTATTATTCCAATTATGAATATGAGAGTAGTGATGAGGATTCCCCTCCTCCTCATCCTCCCAGATTATCTTTAGATGATGAGGAATCCCCTCTTAACTCTCTGAGCATTGGTCCTCTTTGGGATAGATAGATACTACAAGGTATTGGCTAATGAGTTGGAGATCCATCAGATAATAGGCAAACCCATTCACAATTACAAGATGCCCTACATGCTTTCATTACATCTAATTCCAATTCAAAATCATTTCATGAGGCATCAAGCACTCTTGATTGGGATACTACTATGGAAGAGGAGTGGAGTAAAGTTTCTTATAGAGAAACAATGATTGGGATTTAGTTCCACTTCCTAAGGGAAGAAAATTTGTTGAATGTAGGTGGATCTACTAAACAAAATTTATAACAGATGGGTATGTAGACAAGTTCAAAGAACATTTGGTAGCAAAGGGTTTTTATTAGCTACCTAACATTGACTAAACTAAAATGTTTTCTCTAGTTTCCAAAATGAACTCAATCCAACTCACTCTCACCATTGTTGCAACACATTGTTAGGATGTTCATCAAATGGATGTGAAGAGTGCCTTTTTTCACAGTAACCTCAAAGAGGAACATGAAGCAACCATGAGGATTTGTGTAATATTGTTCCTTAGTACTTTATAAATCTATCTATGGACTCAAACAAGCTCCTCAAGCTTGGTATGACAATATGGATTCTTTTCTTCTTTTAGTTGGGTTCAACAGCTGCTATTTTGATTTGAATGTTTACATATTGTGAAAAGATGATTCACTATTGGTTCTAGTTATTTATGTGGATGACCTATTGATTACAAGGATTTATCCATCCATTATCACAATATTAAAAATTGCTTTGTTTGATAGGTTCTTAATGATTGTCTTGGGCTTGTTGTATTACTTCTTCAAGATTGAAGTTTCTCAATCTAAATTTGGGATCACTATTACACAATACAATTATGCTCTTGATTTGATTGCATGGTTTAGTATGATTGTCTATAAGCTAGCTCTGATTCCTTTTCTATCTAGTGTGAAGCTTGAGGTTGATTTTCCATATCCTTTGGTTAATGCTACCTCATATCAATAAATTTTAGGTAGTTTCATCTACCTTATGCATATTAGACCTAATATTTCATATGCAGTGGGTATGGTCTCTAGATTCATCCAAGAACCACATGAGCTACATTAGAAAGTAACTACACAGATCCTTCATTACATTTAGGTTACTAATAGTTTCAAGATTTAGTATGAAGCGGACATTAACATCAACTTGATTAGCTATATAGATTTAGTTTGGGCTATCAATATTTAGAATCACAAGTCTACTTAAGGTTATATTTTATCCCTTAATTCTAGTATGATTCATTGGTTAAGAAAAAAGTAGAATGCTTTTGCTTTATATTCTATAGAGGTAAACTATAGAGGACTTGTTAATGCTTTTACTGAGGCTACTTATCTTCAAAGGATTCACTAATTTTGGTATCTAGTTTCAATGACCAATAGTCATCTTCTATGATAACCAAAGCACAATCTAGATCTATAGTAATTTGGCCCTCCATCAATAGACCAATCATATCGAGATTCACATGCATTTCATTCAAGAGATCATCTATGAGTAGGTCATTGATCTTTGTTACATCTAAATAATAGAGTAAATTATTTATATTTTCACCAAACCCTTAATTGAGAGTAAGTTTCTTCATTTGTGTGTTATTCTTAAGGTTTAGGCAGCTCCATCTTCTTCCTCCTATGGGGGATCATGTATATATACTTGGGTACACCATCAGGGCTTTGTTTTAGGACCCAATTCTTATACCCACCTAAGATATGCATAAGGGTGGGGTATTGGTGTAGAATTTTATCTCACTCAATTTTGTCTACATGGTTTATTAGAGTAGGTTATTTACCTACCTTAGCTTATGTTTACTAGGTGCACTATTTAAAACTATTTACTTTTCTCATTATGGATTTATTACACATTTATTAGGATGATTTGATTCTTGTTCTTCTTTGTAAATATATGTAAGGCTCTCTCTTTGTATAAGATAAGATCTAAAGAAATATCTTAAGCAAAGCTCTTAGGTAAATCTCTTAAGCAAAGCCATAATTCAAGCTTATAGAAGAAGTAATATGGAGATATATGATATTGCTCTTTATTTTTTGTATTTGCTTATCATGTGATGTTTTATTGTTATCACCTATGATATTTATGGATTTAAATGATCTAGTCTCTGTTCCTTTCATGGTTTCAGATTAGGAGGTGTTACAAGCATCCATTTGGAGTTTGCATCAAGGGCTTGTGATCATTTCATAGATCTTATTATTTTCATACATCTTCTTCTTTCCATAGATATTATTACCATACTAAGTATGCCATTCTCTTGCATCCTCTTTGGGTGGTCTTGAGAATTAGAAATGTGTGAAATAAATTCTAGTGAGTAGATTTTGGAGGCTATGTGGATCATTTTTTTTCTACATTCTTGTAGGTTAAATCATACCTAATTGTGGAAGAAACCCATAAATAGTCATGCCATTTTTGGATTTGTATCCTTGGCATTATTGATTTACATTCATGATCTCAATTTGTGTCCTTATTATGGACATTATTTTCCAACCAGTTTCTTTCCCCTTGTGGCATTTATATGTGTAGTTTTCTCTCATAGAGGCATTTTTAGTGAGTTGGGTGCTCCTCTTCTACCATATAAAAATGTTTAGTTTTATACTAACTGATCTTGATCTGTGAAGAATCATGCCCACATTTTTATGGGTTTTTTTCATCTTGATTTCAGCTTTCTAGATCATTTTAAAATTCTTAATTTAATTGAGATATGCAAAATTTATGGTAGTTTTACTAACAACTAGTTTTTTAATTTTTTTAAAGTGGAAAATAGGTTTTTTTAATTTCTTAGCCCTTAAGTGGAATTGTTTTTTCATTAAAGTGCACATAAGGGTGTATAGGCGGATTGATTGAGTCTTTATGATTCTCTGTGGTTTAATTATAGTTCCAATGAGTGGCTAGAAGGTTAGGTCTACTATCTTTTCCCTTAGAGCATTTAATAATTCTTTGGTGCCATGTTTATGTATTTAACCCTTTTAATGATGGGAAACTTGTAAAAGCTATAACTTTTAAACTGTAACTTGAAATCAAGTTCTATTTTTTTCAAAAGTGTATGTTTTTAATTCTCCATCTATTGGGTTCATTTATATTTTAAAACACACTCAATTATAAAGTGATAAATTTAGGGGAGGGGGGGTTACACTTTTTGGGGTGTTCATTGATTTTATTGGGAGACATTAAATTATCATAGAGGGATTTATTTTTCATAAGGGTTCTTATTTTTGACTTTATCATTATTTTTTTATAAGGGATTCCTACTTCTTTGAGCCCCTAAACACCTCCAAATACATTATTTGGAAGATCAAAATGTAGATATACTTATAGTGAAAAGACATGTGGAGAGTTATGCTTGGTGACATTCCCCACTTTACAGATGATGAAGTTTTTGATTGGATTGCATCCATGCAAGATGAAGCTCTTTGTTTGATTCACCTCAATATTTTAGATAGTTTTCAGTGATATGTCGCATGTGCCACATCATCAAAGGAATCTTGGGATTCTATTATATCCTTATGTGAGAAGGATACTGAGTCTTCTAGGTCTTTTAGACCCTCTTTTATTGCACCTTTTTCTATTCCACTTCCTTATCCTCTTGTTAAAGAGGATTTTTTTTTGATGATGATACTGATGTTGTTCAAGATTTGAGTCTTTAAAGTGACATGACTGAGGCACTATTGGCACTTCCTTCTTCTCCTCCTCCTATTAGCAAGGTTTTCTTTTCTGATGATGTACTCTCTCCTCCTATTATAGTTTCTTATGATGACATTTTCTCGATGGACATTTCTCTTCTTTTTTATTGAGACACCTCTTTGGGATGAGTTTATACCATACTTGGGATATCTATTTATAGAACCTACCTTTGTTCCTATGCAAGATGTTGAGCTACCACATATTATCACTTTGGAAGAATTTACTAGTTCTAGTGAGAGTACACTTGTTGAGCATTATGATCAACTTCCCATGGACATTATTTTATAAAATTTCACATGTATTTATTCTAATTGATCCACTTCTATGGCATTACATTTAGTTAATGTGCATGATCTTTCCAAACCTGTGCCACACTTCAAATTTAGACATGATTCAGAGATCTTTGTATTGTTGCCTCCTTCATCTTCTATTATGAAATGGGAAAACTTATAGTACACCATTCATGTTCTTCCTTTGGAAAAAGGAAAAACATTATAAGATGAAGATAGAGATTCTATAGTCTTCTAGCCAAGGATCTCAACATTGACATTGGTCATCTTGAAAGCCTGACTTGGATTATAGACAACTTCAATATCGATGACAATTGTCCTTGGGGGGATTTTTGGTTCCTATGGGTTTTAAATCTCTACTTCATGGATATATTATACATGGATACCTAATCATGCCTTATTTCTAGGACTCATATTGTGAATATGCCACTTTGTTTTTGGCTATTTTTATCCCCTGGATTCACTTGAGGAGGGGGTGTTAGAGTATGTTATTTACCTACCTTAGATCATGTTTACTAGGTGCACTATTTAACACTATTTTATTTTCCCATTGTGGATTTATCCCACATTAGTAGGATGATTTATTTCTTGTTCTTCTTTGAATATATATTCAAGGATCTCTCATTGTATTAGACAAGCTTTGAATAAAGCTCTTAAGCATAGCTCTTAGGTAAAACTCCTAAGCAAAGCCATAAGATAAGATTATAGAAGAAGTAATATGGAGATATATGATATTGCTTTTTATTTTTGCATTTGCTTATCATGTGATATTTTATTGTTATCACCTATGACCTTTGTGGCTTGAAATGATCTAGTGTTTGTTCCTTTCATGGTCTAGTCAAGATTGCTTAGGTTTAGTAAAGGTCCTTAAGGGGAAAATAATCCCACTTTCATGAGGATATTAGGACTTATCTATTTTACACCTATATATAAGGAACCTTCCCATGTAATTTTTGGCAAATGATGCTAATGCTTCTTAATACAATTTATCTATTGTGAAGATAAGTTTCTTCCTCTTTTGAGTTGTTCTTTTTAGGTTTCACTACTCCATATAGGTTTTCTCCATGCATTCAATCCTATCAAGTAGATCTGATTGTGACCCACTCTGAAGGCATCTATCTCCTCCCATGTTGTTCCAAAACCAAGAGAAACTCTTAATGGAAATAGTTTTTTTACCTCATAATAGTTTTTTAATAAAAAACTTCTGTAAGCATCCTTCAAACTTGCATCCCTTCCAAAATCAAGAAAACTATGAACACTAGTCCTCACATGAATGTTAATGAGAATGTATATGTCATCATGATTATAATAAGGATTATTGGTGTTACCAATGTGATGATTGGCATGCTTAATACCTTGTTTAGTGATGACCTTCCTTAACTTCACACTGATTTGGAAATGCCAATTAACTATATTGAAATGATGGTTAACATTATTCCAATACTTATAGGCCTCTATCAAAATAAAAAAAATACTTCTTATTTCTATCACCAAATACCAAAGGTTCTCCTTCGATGAAAACCTTGGTATCATGTACGCCCTTTTTCAACTTAGCTTGGGTAGTTAACATCTTCATGAATAAATTATAGCACCTCTCTTGGTCAGCCCTGAGTCTCCCTCCAATGTTTCATTTTCCCATTGGTAACCCCTTTGTTTGCAAACCAATATGCCACTTTGTTTCATTATCTATACACTTATTGAATATGGATAGCTAAAAAATACTAGAGTGTATTTGCAACATCATTAATCATATTATTTATGGTCCAACTTGGTGAGTTCTTCTTAGATAAATAATTTATGATATTGAGAGAATCACCTTCTAGAATTAGATGAGTGATCCCCATATCCCATTCTAATTAAAATAGCCATAAAGTTACCCTAGCCTCAACCAAGTGATTAGTTTAAGCTCCTAAGTTGCCTACATAAGCAATAACTAAGTTCCTATTGTTGTTTCTTAAGATACCTCCTCCATTAACATCCCCCATATTATCCTTAAAATCTCCATCAAATTTAAGCTTCACCATTATGGAAATAGAAATCACCACTTAATATTTCTTCTATCTAGCTTCCTTTGATCCATTTTATCAATCTCTACATTGCTTGATTTCTAATTGGCTACAATTTTGAATTCTTCATCCCTTATATTATATTTTTTATTACTATTTATCACTGATAAATTCTCCATAATTGATTGTACTATTCTTGATGCCACCCTTTCCACTAATTTATTCTAAAAATTGAAAATTATTAGGTTTCTTTTCCATCATAATCCCTAAATTACATGAGGGCTATTAACTTTCCACTATTTTTTGAGGATATCATTGGAAAAGGAAGATGACCATTAAAATATAAAATATAAAATTGAATTTGGTTGCACCCAAAAAAACCTCAAACTTGTTAAGAATAATCCTCAAATTTGGTACACAACATGACATTGTATAAGAACATGAACCACATTTTTTAGCATTATTTTCACACAACACATGTATGTTCAAAATCATAAGACCCCTACTCACCAAGTTGTATATAATATAATCTTATTTACGATAGCAAGACAAAAGAAGAAATTAATTTATATACGTAAGAGGTCTTTATTCCATTTTGTATTCCAAGGAAAACCATCAGGATAGGGGTTCAAGGCCACCCTAAACCCAAATTTGACAATGTAATATAGCTTATTATTATATCAAAATATATAATAATATAACATTTACTAAATATAGTATTAATATTATATATTATGTTATGTTTATATATATAATTTTTTAATTTAATAATTTTTAATATTATAATAATAATATATTATATATTAATGTCATAATATATTATTATATTATATTATAGTAATAATTAATATATTTGATATATTTAATACACACACACACACACACACACACACACACACACACACACACACACACACACACACACACACACACACACACACACACACACACACACACACACACACACACACACACACACACACACACACACACACACACACACACACACACACACACACAAAAAAAATAAATGATTATATAGGATCATGTGAGGAGGATAGAGTAGGTGGATAAAATCATGAAAGAGGAGGAGTGATCAAGGGCAAATAAATGGGAGTGAAAGCAAACAAGTTATTTAGAGAAAAAACTTATCAAATATATGGAATAGATTATGGTGGAAATTATGGTACATGAGGGCTTGTTGGAGGGTGAAAACAAAGTGGAGCTATGGTAATGGATTTACACTAAGATGAGGAGGAATGTGGTCATTAGCTTGTTTAATTCATTGGATCCAGAGGACTCACCTTGGATCAAATTTTGGGTAAAGAGGGAAGCCTTAGAGTTTGTTATAGTTGACATTTTGGATTTGAGGGTTGGATAAGAGTCACTCTATAATAGGTTCTACCATGAGTAGCATGTTGTTAAGACCAGGGTTGGGTCTCAAGAGGGCATTGGGTTTTTGAAGTCTTGCTCTAGTTTGAGTTGCATGTGTTCTTATGGGTCGATGAAATCCTTCCTTCATCCCCATCCCTATCCTAAATTTCATCTACACATTTTATCTTTGATCGGTAGGGGTTTGAGCATTAGATGAGATATTGAGTTCCCATCCTAGGATGTGGACATGGTAGAGGCCAATAATGTTATGAATGGAGATAAGGTGTTTTTATTTTGAGTTTTGGAAACCCATTTGGAATTTTGGCTCATTTATCTATTTAAAAATCTACTTATGGGACCTCAAATATCCTTGACCTATGTTGTCTATCTTGCTACTCTTTGGAAACCCTTTCAAGCAACACTAGTATTTCTAAGACAGTTTTATTGGTGGTGGAGAGGTAGGATTGACTTGGAAACAGGGTAGCTTTGGTTGATATGATATGAAAAAATATATAAATGAAGTGGTTCAATTCTCAGGAGAGGATTAATGTTAACCATTCAGTTTACAGGGTGAAATAGAGGCTTGACTCTTATCCATGACTAATTTTCTAGATTTTTATAGAAGCTAGGATTTTGAGTGCCCTAGTTAAGGCATCTAATGAATTATTTGAATTATTTTTATGGTTAATATAAATATATCTAGATGATCCTTTTATATTTTTAGTAGTTCTAGGTCAAGTTGATTCCTGTGTATATGGTGGATACCTTGATACAAGTGGTCCATGTGTAGATGTTTTGATGCCTCATTTCAGGATTTATTTAGTTAGTTCTCTATCATAGTTTTAAGTCTATGTTTACCATGGAATTTTTTTATCTCATTAGCAGTTGGATTTTTGGATCCTTCTCATTTTTTGGTTATCTATATGTGTTTTTACTCTGATTGTCTAACCATGATTGTTTTAGGTGTTTTATCGCTATGGTTGTTGGATTGTTGTTATTAATGTGATTTTTGCAATTTTTAATATATCGATAAGGACCCAATAACCCTTAGTTATCAATCTCACACACACATGTGTATATATATGTATGTATGTATATGTGTGTGTGTATGTATGTATGTATATATATATATATCTGTATCTGTGTGTGTGTGCATGTGTATATATATGTATATATATGCATGTATACACACACACATATCTATCTATTATATATATATATATATATATATATATATATATGTATGTATGTATGTATATGTATGTATTATAATATATAAATTTAGTATTTAGGATTACACTAGATCTATCATCCATGCTCTATCTACTAGTCTTTAGTATGAAACAAATAATGAATCTGAATCCCAAGCGGTTGTCATGGCCATTCATTTAGCTCATCAATGTGGTATTGAGCACCTAGAGATCAAAAGAGATTTAAAAATCATCATGGAGGACATCAAGGACCATCACACAATGGCATGAAAACTCAAAAACATCTTCAACATGTCATGGACTCTATTAGACAACATGGTGTCTTGGTCCATTATTAATTGCTTTAGGGAGGATAATAATTAGGATGATTTTTATCCAATTGGGGAGTGGACCAATAGGAAGAGATTATGATGGATAATGTTTTTGAAGGGTGGTTGGGCCTCAAGTTGATGGATATCTGATTCCATTATGTTTTAAATAATTTCAAAACTAATATTACTTCATTAGCACATCATTTCACTTCATTTCATTTGATTTGGCATGGGTCATTTGGATCTATTGTCATAATTGGGTTTTTATTACCCCAAGTGTTTGGCATCTTGAAATGATGGCCAACATGAATTTTTTTGGGTTTTATATCTTTTAATAGCCAGTGGATTTAATTTAGTTTCTCATGCTTGATTGGTGTATGTGTTGTTATACCCACAATGGATTATGTCATTATCAACATTTTTGTCAATGCACCTATCCTCTCCCTCAGAAGTGAGAAGTGTGAAATGATATTTCGAGATCACATTTCTTGTCATAGGCTAAGATTGATTTTTTGGATGCCAATTATTGAAGTGATGGATGCCATTAGGGTTATAATTAGGGAATACTATTTGCATGTAGTCTAAAGACATAAAATAAACATATACATAGAATATATCTTCACCAATAGTCTAATTCATGTGGTTAAGAATTTTGAGATAGTTAAGATCATGGTGGAGATTATTTTTTGGAATGAGCTATGGGGCAGCTTGGTAGGTTGGCTAAATCTTTATCTAGAGATAATTGGCCTAGCCCTTCCTTTCTCTAATTCATATATCTGTATTTGATCCCTTATGTGTTTTTTAGGATTTATAATTGTATTTTGTCAAATTACATGATTCCTTGAAGTCACTAATAGAGGGTTTTATCATCCCTCTAGATATATCTTTGAATGAGTGGTTCGATCCTCTACCATCTTTGGCTCCTTTCATATGCATATTTCATTCTGAACCTTTAGCATATGTTGTGCATATTCTTGTGGAATTCTACTCCAGTAGAGGAGGGGCAGTGGCCATGGAGGATGAATCAACTAAGATGCCTAGTGGTGTCCATTCAAATAATTCAAGGGTCATGGTGTCATGTCTTATGAAAAATCATTTTCAATCAATGGTGGATGATGTTGGATTGGAAAGAGTCTTTGGCCTTGGTAAATGTAGTAGAGGGGATGATTAGATACTAGGCCTTGCTCACAAGTTTACATGTCTGAAGGCTTTTCCTCCCCAGTAGGTGTCTCTCTCAGCGCTATTTTGATTACTCTGTAGTTTTTTTATTTTTCTTATTCCTAACGTTTGTTCCTCATTTCTTTTTAGCTTTCCATTTGGGACTTGCTCTTAGTTGGTTGTCTCTACTTTAGCTAGAACACCACCTATTTTAGGTTTTATGCTTCCTTCCTTGTATGGGTGAGAGCCCTTTCCTTGTATATATATATATATATATATATATATATATATATATATATATATATATATATATATATATATATATATATATATATATATATATATATATATATATATATATACACACACACACACACACACACACACATACATATATATATAATATATTATAATTATAATTATATATTATATTAATATAATAATAATAATAATGTTATTGTTGTTATCATCATCATCATCATCATTATTAATGTTAATTATTTAATATTTTATTAAATATATATCTAATATAATTATAATGAATATAATATAACAATAATTATACATAATTTTAGAGCAAGTTAGCTAGGTAGTTGGTGTGCTTTGAGGAAGACTACAAAGTGGTGGAAGAGATGGGAAAATACTCAAGCTCAAAAGCCAAGGAAGCATGCAAGATTTATGGAGAGGTATCTTCCCTATTTAAGGAGGATCCATTAGTAATAATTCCCAAGTCTATCCCTGAGAATGTATGAAAGATTGAAGAAGGAGATTTAAAGGCATTACAGGAGCATCACCCAGAAGAAGAACCAAAGATAACCTCCCAGTGTGCAAACAAGAGATCTGATGATGAAAATACTCAAGAAAAAGCCTCATTCAAAGAGGTTATTTTGAATCCCACTCATATGAAAAACATAAGTAATACAAAGATATAAAAAAATATCATGGTTTAGGTAATGTTATCCTTCATTCTCTTATACAAGGCTTTATTATTGATAAATTAGTTACACCCCTCATGATTTGCCTAGATAATGAGGAGACACCTAATTTTGCATATATGCTCAATGAAATAGGATTAATATGTAGGTTTAATGGATTTTGTCATGATATGCCTAACCTACATGAGTGGATAAGCCAACAATGGGATCCTATCATAATAAGAGAGGTGAAAATCTTCCCTTGTGCTCAAGGGTTATTCATTGCACTATTCAAGGAATAGGTAGAATGAGATGAGATTTTTAAAAAGGGATCATGGTTTCATAAGGGAACAAGATTGTTGATGAAGCTTTGGTTTCTAAACTTTGACCCCTTGATTGAAAACCTCTCATGTTCCAGTTTAGTTAAGGCAATAAAATTTGCCTTTACATTTTTAGACCCTACTAACCTTGAAACATATCAGAGATGTTATAGGTTTATTTTATAGCTAAGACTCCTTAGCAAAGATATATTTAAATCAATGTGTGACCACATTTGTGTGTTTGTGTATTTGAACAAAGGGATCCATATTGATTTTTCCTTAGTCTGGGGTGGTTCAACAAGAACTCAAAAAGTAGACTATAAAATTATTTCTTTCAGATGTAGGCAATATTTTGAATATGGCCACTTGGTTGTTTCATGTCCATATCTATAGGTTAAAAGTGAAAATCCATTGGATAAGAACACTATCTAAGATGATAACGGTTTCCAAGTAGCTCAAAGAAAGAGAATACAAAAAACTACTTGGTGGAAGGGAGACACAATGAACCACACATCAATTGAACTGAGTGATAAAAAAAAGATTCTAAGGAGTGCTATTAGATACTCCCTTAGAAAAATCATAAGAATCATAAAGTCCATAGGAAATAGAGATCACTATGAATAACATAGATGGGAAAACATACTTTATCCTCAAAGAAAGATAAAAATCAATGATGAAGAGGAAAAAGGATCATAGAAGCGCTTTTTTGTATGAAATTTGATGAACCTCAAATTTAGAAAAGGGAGAAGATTTGAAACTCCAAGTCATCCCAAAAATTTTAGAGAGAAAAAATAAAATATGACATTAATGATCTAACTCAGTATTTTGCTTATTTTCTAATTAATTGTAAAAAACATGCATGTATGTTCTATAGAAAGGATGCATGTAAGTTTTA
The DNA here is from genome assembly GCA_037957365.1 of Torreya grandis. Lineage (NCBI taxonomy): Eukaryota > Viridiplantae > Streptophyta > Pinopsida > Cupressales > Taxaceae > Torreya > Torreya grandis. The sequence continues at coordinate 3,017,520 of JARHVA010000202.1, read as the reverse complement.
CAAAAAAATAAACATATGCATATAAGTTGTCAGAGTTGCCTACATGGATGGATGCTTGTGTTTATTTACATGCATGTAAAAAGCAAGAAAAAAGTAAAACTTACTATGCTAGGAATAGAAGGAAAAATAGTTGCTTGCTTTTTAATAAAGAGAAACATTGAGTACTTGTAAGTTGTAATTGGGGTTTTTTTTAATAAAAAAATCACACACACACAAACAAACATTCCAATAGTAATCCATAATAATACTATTATATTTATATATATTAAATATTATATCTAAATTTATTATATATATTTATAATATTAAATTATATATATATATATATATTAATAATATTATATATAGTAATTAATTAGATATAATACATTAGTAATAGTATATAATAATATAAATATAATATTAAATAAATATATATAATACTATTTATTAATATATTTTATTTTATATATATATATATATATATATATAATTTATATATTTCAATAATATTCATAATTATAAATATATAATCTATTTATCTATATAATATATTAAATTTATAAGTATTATATAAATATAGACTCTGGAACCTCAATGTTTTGCCCCTAGGTTAGTGATGTTATAATACTGGTTGAAGTTGCACATCAGATATAAAGACTTGATGCAAGCAAATAATCTCTCATGATGTCATTTCCCTCCCTTGACAATAGAAAATGGCCAATCAAATATGTTGCCCCATTACAACCTTTAAACCCCTTTGTAATGGTTGCAAGTCATGTAAATTCACTAGCTACCTTGAATACAATTTTGGTATATGATATGGACCCTCTGGTGTTTGATATCCTTTGAAATACCTTGTCATTTCCCCTCATCATCACAATCCAACTTACCTTGAAATATTTCACCACTTGCATGTTTTGTATGGCCTTGCGCTTTCCCACCACTTTTCTATTGCTCACGCTCACCATGAAGCGAAATGTCTCCTCCCCACATAGATCATTATCACTTTATATGAAGAAACACACAACCTCATTTTCCATCGTCACCTCCCTAAAAAATATAGGTTCGTTCTTGCTTAACACTTCATGCACAAAAATTAAAATATGGTCAGCAATAATAGGTTTCGAGTGAATTACAACTATCGATTTACAATCTTTTACTTTACAAAATCTCATTTTATCTCCTTTCTGACTTAAATTTCACCTTTGAAGAAACTATGATTTTAATACTACATGTAATTGTTTTGATGAGAACAAACATAAATGTCATTTTTAAATAGTTGAAAGGTTAGTTTAATTATTATTTTTCCTTAGCTTTAATAGCGAGAGTTGGGCATAAATGTGATAAGGCACAAACTCTTTTTCTCCTCTTTAGTATGACTTCATTTCTATGGAGAGTTTGATTTTCAAGAGACATATATGGTATGCAACTATAATTAAAAATTAACTCTCTCTCTCTCTCTCTCTCTCTCTCTATATATATATATATATATATATATATATATATATATATATATATATATATATATATATATATATATATATATATATATATATATATATATATATATATCTTGTTTAATTCTTTGTGACTTTACAGTGTTTCACTTTTTTTTAAATAAAAAATTACATCCTTTCCTACATAACTTGCACCTTTGATGCAAGTTGATAATTTAACACTACACGTAAATGTTTTGATGAAGATAAACACTAATTCCATTTTAAATTAGTTGAAAGGTTAGTTTAATTATTTATTTCCCCTTAGCTTTAATAGTTAGAGTTAAGCATAAATGTCATGAGTCACGAAGTCTTTTTCTCCTCTCTAGTACAACTTCATTTCCATCGAGAGTTTGAATCACAAGAGACAAATATGATCCAACACCATAATTAAAAATCAACCCTTAATTTCTTGCTTTCTTTTTTTATTTTCTCTCTCTCTCTCTCTCTCTCTCTCTTGGGTTGTATTATTTGTGGCTTTACATTGTGACTCTTATTTTTCTCCATTTTTTTAATTTATATTTTTCTTTCATTTAGAATGTGCTCTTCTACCATTTATCTTTTTATTATGTATTATTATTTTTTAATTAATAATATATATATATATATATATATATATATATATATATATATATATATATATATATATATATATATATATATATATATATATATATATAGACAAACAATAAACATTTAAGCACTATTGTACAATATTATTATGAGATGTCAAATTTTTTGGACCTTATGTTTCATAAAGTTTCTTTCAATATTGAAGTACTTTGTTTTTCCAAAAATGGTGTGATTAGATAACAAAGAGCTACACTTTATCATTCATATATGGTCATGAGATAATATTCACATGTGTACTATATAATGTTTGCTAGCAACTTTGGTGGGTATTAAAATCCAAATAAATTCATTAATAGGTAGAAAATATATAATTGAAGAATAATGAGAGCTACAGTACGTTATTAAACATATATGGTTAAGAGATAATATTCACATATTTATTGCATGATGTTTGCTAACAACTCTAATGGGTTATTAAAATCCAAATAATTTCATAAATAAAAAAGAGACATGATTGAAAAGTAGTGAGAGATGCACTTTATTATTGAGCATATATGAGTAAGAGATAATATTCACATATGTATTGCATGATGTTTGATAGAAATTTTGATAGGTTATTAAAATATAAATATTTTTGTAGATAAGTAGGTGACATGTGATTGAAGAGTAGTAAGAGCTAAAATTTATTACGTCGATAGGCATTCTACAATGGAAGCAAGAGGTGGTATGTAAGACATCAATTTGTTCACAATTATGTTTGATGATAAATTGGGCATCCATTTGACCATCATATGGAAATTATAATCTTAAAATTGACATCCATTTGAGTCTCACCTATAGATTATTTATTTATTATTGGAGAATTCATTTGAATTTTTTTAATATCTTAACCCTATGGTGGAGTTTGAAGCCACTTTTTTTTTAGAAATATTTATTTGAGCCTAGCACAATGGTGTAGCTAGATCAATGTCATATTTCACTATTTAGTATGAAATTTGTGGGGAAGGTAATGAAATTATTAATCAATATGGTGTGTGAAAAATCTAAGAAATGAACCTTACAATTTATATCTCTCGACATATTTCAAATACATGTATTTAAGATATTTATACTAATTATTAAACTTATATGGCTAAGAGATAGAATTCACATATATATTGTGTGAGGTTTACTAGCAACTCTAGTGGGATATTAAAAATCTAAATGATATCATAAATAAGTGAATAGTGAGCATGATTATTGTTGGGGATGTTTTGAGGCATACTCTTCTTCAAAACCAAATTTTATCATTATAATGATGTTATTGTTTATTCAAGTGGTAAATTATTCAAATGATAAAGTGGGTGATATTCCTTCATATAATCTAAAAGAAATGGACATTGTTCTTCTTTTGATGATGAGTCTAAGAGGTGGCTCAAAATGTTGATAACAATATGAATCAAATTGTAACTTCTCTAATACTAGATTCTAATATTAAATGTTGTTAATATGTCAGCATCTAAATGCCAATATAAAATGTTGGTAATATGTTAACATTTAAAATGGGAGTTTGATTACTATTGGCATGTCTTTAAAGTTAAGAGTTTATATTTTGTGTCGAGATGGATTCTATAACACCCTTTCAAAACCCTCGTGTGTATGGTTGATAACAACCATGATATGTTTATCATATAGGTTGGATCAATAACATAAGATCCATGTATACGATTGATTGATAACACAATATCCATGTGATGTTGAGGTCTTATAAATTGTTTTATTAGTACCTGTGTAGCAAGTATCTATTGTAATCGATTGAACCATTATTTTTATCTTGGACATGATGCATCCAATGGAGGATGATTATTTATTCATTTTTTTGTTTTTGACATTAGACTTGAAATACCTTTGTTATTAAAAATAAAAACTAAATTAATTTAATGACTTCTCATTGGATAAAATCATTTGATATGATTATTAATCTGGGGAAATACAAAATTTCTATATTAAAAATATAGATTTTTGTATAACAAGGAAAAAACATAAAGACATTGGAAAAATAATTTGCAATAATAATTTCTCGTACATGCAATTACTGTCAAACTATTAATCAATTACATTTGTATTAGTTGGAAAAATTAAGACAAAAGATAAATTTATTATTTTTTAAAAGTACCTCCATAGTAATGTTAATCCAAATATGAGGGGGTGGTTGATATTTAATAATGCATCATTATTTCATTTATTATTCTATTTTGATTGCATCTTCATATAACAAAAGCTTTGTTACTTTCAATGTGCAACAAGCTGGCTCATTATCAATTTTCAATGTTAATGCAATTTTATGTGGAACCAGGGTTTGGGTTGTAAAGGTATGTTAACTATATTTTAATAATGATCAGGTTAGCATATGTGTGTGTGTGTGTGTGTATTTATATGATAATGATGATAACAATATGGGTCAAGTGTAAAATGAACCCACAAAAAAAAAACATCTCTTTACAATGTATAAAAAAATTGGGTTAGTGTAATTGTTATCACCAAAATTTGTACCCATGAGGAGGTTGTTAAATCCGCATCACTTAAGGTGATACATGGGAACAATCTTAAGTTATGGGTGACCTAAAAGGTGGATTGAACCTCTTGATAAGGGTTAGTTCTCTTTGATGTATCACTTAGAAATACTAATACTACTACTTTGATTGCAAGGGTTAGAGATGACTAAAAATAAACTAACTAAGGAGGTGATGCACTGAACTAATTGACCACTACCAACCAACTATATGTGAACATCAACCATGAGACTAGTCTGAACATACACTACTTCTAATCTAAATCTCCTACATCAATGTTTCAATGTGAAGGTTGTTATAGATGCTTGGACTAGGAGAACTAATCAAGAGGTCTAAGATGACACTAATGAGTAGATAACCAAAATAATACCTTACACCTCACTTGAACACTTCACATGAACTTTAAGAAAATATTTATAACTCCATATAGGTGTTAGCATAGGACAACATGTCAAGGAAGATTAAGCAAATCACTTAACAATATTAACTATCCATATATCCAAACTAAGTACAGTCATAGAAGGAGGTAAAACCAATAGTATTCATTGATAAAAGGGATAAAAATTGGTAGGGCTTCACCACACTCAAGTGGAGGATCCCTTACAAATTCATTCAAGGTTGTATATATAGAAGAGAATGAGAGAGTGAGAAAAAGAACCTTGGAGAGACTTATGCCAAGTGTATCCGTATGAGGGAGTAGGTTACCAACAAGAATCTATATAGGTGGGAATTTATGGATTCCTTTATCAACATATGTATACTTGAAATTATCTTCTCTTTATCAAGAGTGGTGTAGAGTAACTCTTAACCTTCTTGATGACTCATCCACCTCATTATGTAACTACCTATTTTTTTCTAGGAATGACAAGTGGCATTCTTAGTCATCAAAATCATATTGATCTACCATTTTCCCATGTTATTTACACCTTAAATCTATTTATGAGTCTTCTATATTGATATTTTATTGATCATCATACCCCCTTAGGTGTTTTGAATCCCTTCAATCGCACTACACCTCTCTCCCAAGGCTTGTTAATGATATACTAATATATCATGATTAAACCTACTTATAGTCACTTAATTAGGCTTATTAATGATAAAATAAAGTTACAAAGAGTATCAACTAGTGATATTAGTGGTTTTATAAGGGATATCAAGCTCACCATAGTCTTTCATGGGTCTGCAATTAAGCTTGTTTCATGCCAATAAGAGAGCATCAGTCATCTTAGATTGTATCAAGGAATTAGAACCTATAAAATATTAATGTATACTTATATATTAAATTATATAATACTATTAAACCTATTCTCATGCTCTATAGGTATCTTGAATTGATATTGGTGCTTTCATATAGCCATATCTTTGCATATAGGTATGCAACTGTGCCTTTTAGGCCACTTGCGTAAACTTTGTCCTTGTGACATGATATAAACATGAATAATTAAGGGTATAGGAGAGGAATAAAATATATTAAATTAATTTTAATTTTAATCTCACCCATTTGAGGCACTTAGAGGATCCATTTCTCCCATTGGGTCATTGTGAGGGTTTAAGGAGGGTTTTAAGTAGCATGGTTTCTTAACAATTGTTTATAGCCTATAGGGATTAAATAAAAGTAATAATACTATATTATAGAATTAATAAGACATACCAAACACATTCAAATGAAAAATTTCCCCATGTAAAACAACCTATAAGTTTTGAGCTTTAAAAAGTGATTTCTCAGGCTCTTCGGGCTCTTCAAAAGGTAATAAGGGGTTTTGAATGGTCTATCTTATAATTGATTATTTATATAAGTTAGATATGTAATAAATGAAATTATGCCATTATTTTTTCATATGATACCCTTATTACCACCTCCAATTTCAATTTTATACCATGCATATCCTCCATGAAGTTCTGAGCATCAAAAGTTAGTCTATCAGGTAGGCAAACTGAGCATGAAAACCACAAAAGGTCTTTTAAGCCTTAAGAGCCTTAAAAATAAATTCAATTGGATATAATGGTTTAAAATTAATCAAGTATACCCATACCATGTATTTAAAAAATTTACCAAAGGTGCTTGATCTCCAACTTGTCCTTAGGCTTGACTTGCTTTTACATAAGGTTTGTAGGCAGATTAGTGTTTTTTACCCTAATTGTCTTGATTTGGTCATTTATTCCTCTTTACTATGGGTTTTAATCTTGTGAGAGTATATATCTAGGTTATATAAACCATTAAATCCAATTTAATCTTCACATCCCACTCAACACTTTCACAATTCATCCCACTTTCATGAATAGACATGTAAGTGGCTCTTTTAGGCCTATCCCCTGTTTGGGCTCAAGAATGATTTATTGAGTGTTTTTTCTCCCCATAAGAAGTATAAAGGCCTATAAAATGTTATAAAAATATTATATCATCATTATCATGACCTCATGGTTCAATAAATGGTCAACACACTTTCATCAACTTCACCTAAAATATGGTTGCAGGTGCTAACCAGGTCTGCCTGATTGCAAGTTTGCATTGGCTCTTCTCCTCATTGACACTTTAGTGTTTTAGGGTGATATCAACATGGGTAAAAAACCACTATTTTTTATTTTATGAATTATCAAGACTTTTTCCTCATCACACAAATCCTTTTACTCCTAATTTTCCTATGATATGCTTGTCTATGTTGATCAAGATTACCTAACTGCATCCTTTGGTCTTCAATAGGTCCTAAACACTAATGCATAAAATAGGTTGATATAATTTAAGGAATTATCAAAAAATTTATTATAATAAATCACAAAACTTGACCCAATCCAATGCTAGCTCGTATGTGGAAATTTAGATTTATTGACTGTTATTTGAGGGTTTACCTTCACCTTTTGAATTATTGGTAACCTATTGATATATAAAAATTATATAGGGTTTATTAAATATTATTATTTATATTTAAAAAAAATTATTTCCCTCAAAACTCATCACAAACAATATTCTATTGCCCACTCCCTGTAAACAAGCCTATAGGTTGTCAATTAGGTCTAAACCCTCATTTCATTGTGTTTTGATCCTCCCTAAACTTATCTTGATAAATTTTGGGATATGAAGTATAATTAAAATATATTTTTAATTAATTTTCATTCCCCTAATATTCTCGAGTCACCTTGAATGCCCATTCATAACTCTCATAGTCTTTCTCTTAGACATACAAAGTCCTACTCAAGCATACAGTCTATTTTAGCTACAAGGTGAGAATAATTTTGAGATGAAAATATGTCTTATGGTATTTAAATATACCTCATTAAGGATTAATAAAATTAATTTATATTCATTAATACAAACACTTGATGTTAATGGTGGCCTACAGGTCTATAGACCTGTAGTCTCACAATACTCCTTTGGACAACCACTTAAAGAGACATTGAAACCTCTTATATTGAATTTTGACACCCATTTATGTTTTAGAGGAGTATTAGAGACCTTGAATACATTTTAATTAGTATGTATAATTTCATTTCAATTATTTCATGCACAATACAACTTCAAACTCCTTACACACATGACTGTCATGCTCAAGCTGCCAAAACAAGGCCATTTGACCCTGTACCAAACATGATCATGAAGGAACATGGAAGGAAGTGATATAGAGTGTCAAGAGACCATAACCAATTATTTTCATCCATTCATCTAACCTTTGATCTCCACAATTGAGTTAAACTAACCCTAGTGGGGTTTAAAGCTCATTTTCTGCCTCTTAATTTCTTAACAATTGTTCATAAAGTTATGGGGATAAACTAGGCAACTAATTCCATAAATTGGAAGAGAATTAGGGTACCCTCATATGGTTAAGAGGTCATATTCCAAATATCTCTCTCTATTTAAAGTTCCAAACATAAATTTGTTTCCCTTCTTGAGCTACTAAGAAGACTTATGGAGAAGTGGAGTGGGTTTTTGCACTGTTTGGATTTGTAGATCCACTTCCTACATGTTTTTGGGTCTGAGAATACCATGGGGAAATTTAGAAGAGTTTTTTCCTTGTCAACCATCAAAAACTCCCTGCACATAACCACCAAAAGCATGCTTTTCTCAAGAGTCTAACCATTCTACCTCTTGGAATTGTTGGAGATTCTAAACCTAGTGACCCTTCACCTTCCTCTGACCTGTAATAAAATGGGATAATATTCCAAGACATTTCATATACTTTATAACCTATAATTCTCTTTAAAAATATGATTTTATGTGTTGGAGAATGGTAAATAGTAGTTACAAAATGAATTCCAATGTTGAAAATCAGATATAAAAGACCGTAGAGAAAGTGCACAGTCAAGTGTGGGCATGATGTCATCACTAAGATATTATATGGCTTAAAAAACCCTTTTCCAAAGATAAAACATTTATACTTGCTCATGACTAGCAAGTGTCATTTTCACATTGAAATGACTATTAAGACTAAAGTAATAAAATACCTTAATATTATCAAAATTATTGTAAACTCTCCAAATAGCTTCAAAAACAATGTGATCCACTTACTAGTTCTAATTTTTTGACCCACTTTGACTAAATTTAGGCCATGGTTTCTCCTGGAAGGGTCACTACCTTATCTTCTTGGGGATGCTTCCATATTAAATTAGTTTCCCTCTTACCTTAACTTTGTCAAACTTACCTTAAACAATGCTAGACACAAAATTAAGACCATAAGGAATGCCCTCTTAATGACAAGATAACATGACTTGACCTAGCTACCAATCAAACCATCCTAAATGACTTGTAAGATTCTAAGGAATATGACCTATCTAGCATCCTAGATCATTAATGACCATGACAAGACCTTCATGATGACTATCAACAAATTTAATATCAAGTAACCTAAAAGTTTTGAATGATCCTCATTCAAATTATCTAAATTTTGGCTAACATCTTTGGTGACCTCCTATGATTGCATGCCTGCTATACACTTTAGACCAGTTGTGTAGTCTATCCATTAGGTAATGAAATCATCTCAAATCAACATAAAGCATGGCTTAACCTTAACACTTGACTAGAAACCTCTTGAAATGAATGAAATAGCTGAATAATTCACCAACACAATAATACAAAAGTAAACACACCAAAGCAACACAAAAAAAACAAACAAAACACATTGTGCTACAAAGCACTTAAATTAAAAAATAAGACAAGAACTACTATGTATAGCTAACCTATTAGAACTGATCCACTTGGATCAAAATAAAAATTCTTTAAATCACATTTATGTGATGAGCAAGTAAGATGTGTAAGCTACTATTGCTTGACCAACTCCTTTCTTGACCACCACCTTCTTTGGCTTGATCTCAAGTGGGTCTACAATAGTAGACATGTCTCCCACAAAGACATACTTATCATGATCTTCAATTCTCACCTCATAATTTTGGTCATCTTTGTAAATGTGAGATACCTCTAAAGTGACTATGTTTTTATTTATAAAGGCAACAACAATGCCATCTTCATTTGGCTTTTCAAAATCTACCTTAGGTTCATATTCATCATACCTTACTACACCATGGATTTAAACTTCTTGGTGATGGCTAATGAGACTTATTGGCTTGCTAACATCTTTGAAATCTTCATTAACAACTTAATCTTGAGGTGTTATCCTACTAAGATCTTCAAACTCATTAATCCAAGTATGATTTCCACATCTTTAAGGCCTCCTTGAACTTGCTCATGAGACTCAACAAGGTCATCAAACATGGTGTTATCTTCAATGGATTTCTCTTGCATCTCTTGATCATGCTCATTGGCCAATATAATATTATTATCAATCTCCTCATGGGATATATATTTACCATCTAAACTAGATCAAAAATTTTATATCTCTTCCCAAAAGGTAGCTACTTCTTCATCACTTGAAAGCATTCTAAGTTCAATTTCAATCCTGTCATTCTCTTAAGGAACAACAGGTTAGTCAAATGATTTAAATGCTTGAATAAACTCTTGACATGGTTGTAAGATATCTTATACAATTCATATCCTTTGTCCATGAGGTTAAACAAGATCAATATCCAATGTTCCTTCAATAAGTCTTACCTCATGTTCAGCTGTAACCTACTCAATTGCTGTAGTCACCTTCTTCTTCATCACGGCTCAATCCATGAGAGATAGATCAATCTTCCTCTTCCTCTATGAATAATGAAATTTCTTCTTCCCATTCAAGACACAACTCATCATTTATCTCTTGTTAAAAACCTAATCCATCCTCTTCTATTAGGATTCTAACTTCACCAATTTCATGTTGATGTTCATCTTCATGCTCTAGAGGGGTCATATACTTACTAAGCAAGTCCATTTCTTCCATAATTTGTGGTACAACTGCTCCCATGCCTGATCAAGATCTTCTTCTTCACTCTTTTTAATGGAATCACTTTGACAAGGCATGGTTGTCATGTTAGCTTGCATTCCACCATCAAGACAATCTCTCTCTTTGTTATTGAAGACAAATTTGTTTCCTTCGAGGAGTACCAAGAAATATTTCCTCATCATACACACTAGAAACACTATCCTCATAGCCTTATTGAGTCTCACTTGTAGATGATTGATATTTATTTTCAAGATCTACCACCTCATCACCTAGCTTTAACAAACTCTCTTTGACATGTGAACATCTATCTTCTATCCTCAATGTAACTAATTTTACTTCACAAAAAGAGAGGGTGGGAGGGAAAGAGACTTCATTATCTTGATTGAAATATACTAGATTATCCTTCCAACTTGGGACTTTAGAATTATTAGGATGATCATGATTCTCTAGAAGGGATGGAGAAAGAAACTAGCTTGAAGATGTTGTATTCTTCTCTTTCCATTCTTCAATTGCTTTGTCAAACTTGGAGGTGTCTTTAAATTCATGGATGGTTACAACTTGAAGGATAAGTGGAGATTTTTAAGGAATTGAGAGATGTTTTGAATTGACTTCCATATAATTATCCTTTTATTGAATTTGGATATACATTGGAGAAGGCTCTTTCTTAAGAGTAGGCATGACATAATCAGGGGTCTTGGTCTAATAAGGTCTCCAAGAAGGAATGGTCTTAGGCTATTGAGGGAGAGTGAGTGAATATTTCACTGGCATTGACCTCTCTTGATGGCACATTGCAACTTGGGCTATATTTGAAGCAAAATAAGGTTGATGTGAGGTGTGAAAAGGGATAAAAGATTGAAATCATTGCATTTTCTACCTCTCTTGAAGTATCAATTTATTCTCAAGACATTGAATCAGACCTCTTATCTCCATCATATCATCTATAGGTAGATGTTTGTTTTCTTTCTCAATAGCTACCCACCCAATCTTAAGTGAATGCATAAGATTATTCATCATTTGAGTGTGTTCATTTTGACCAAAAGTATCATAGACAATCAAAACAAGATCCCTCTCTTTATTAATTTACCTCATTTGCATTGCCAAACTTATAAGGGTTTGTTTGAAGTCAAAGAAATCTAGAATAGAAGCAAAATGACTTTGAGAAGGTTGACTCAGGGGATGAGTAGACTTCCAAAGAGGTTGAGTTGGATTAGAAGAGGGCACATAAGGCTAATGATAACCTTGGTAAGGTTGATATGTTACTACTTGAGATCCACTTGGGGTGAAGCTGTGAATACCATCAACTTGATATGAAGAATACAAAGGCATATAATATGCATCTTGACCAAAAGAATGATTAGGATACATACTAATTTTCTAATTTTAGACACCTAGTCTATTTATAATAATTTAAATTCACTTAGAGTCACCACCAATGTTTAGATTCATGCCTCTAAATGTTGGTATGTTGAAGATCAACATCAATAAATATTTAATGGGATGCAATCCTAGTCTCACCAGGCATGCCAAAAATATTATCATTGAAATTTGCACTCCTGAGGAGGTTGTTCAATCCTTCTCACTTAAGGTGATACATGAGAACAATCCTAGGTTTTGGGTGACCTAAAACATGGATTGAAACTCTAGATAAGGGCTAACTCCCTTTGATGTATCACCTAGAAACACTACTAATACTACTTTGATTGAAAGGGAAAGGGTTAAATATGACTAGAAATAACCTAATGAAGGATATGATGCACAAAAATAATTAACCACTACTAACCAACTATATGTGCACATCAATAAGACTAGTCTGAACATACACTACTTCTAATCTAAATCTCCTACATCAATATTTCAATGTGAAGCTTGTGATAGATGTTTGGGCTAGGAGAACTAAGCAAGAGATTTAAGTTGACATTAATGAGTAGATAACCACACTCAACCCTTACACCTCACTTGAACACTTCACATGACCTACAAGAGAAGCTTTCTAACTACATATAGGTGTTAAAATAGGAAAACATGTCAAGGAAGACTAAGCAAATCACTTAACAAGATCAACTATCCATACATACACACTAAGTACAATTATAGAAGGAGGTAAAACTAGTAGTCTTAATTGATCAAATGCATAAAAATGAGCAAGGATTCACCATAATTAGGTGGAGGATACCTTAAAAATCCATTCAAGGATGTATATATAGAAGATAATGAGAGAAAGTGAGAAAGAGAGCATTGGAGAGACTTATGCAAAGTGTCCCCTCACAAAAGAGTAGGTTAACAAAAAAATGTCTACAGGTGGGCAGTTATGGAGTCCTTTATCAACACATGTATAATTGAAATGATCTTATCTTCATCAAGAGTGGTGTAGAGTAACTCTTGACCTTCTTGATGACTCATCCACCTGATTATTCAACTACCTATTCTTAATTATAGAAGTGACAAGCGGAATTATTGATCATCAAGCTCATGTTGAGATACCTTTTTCCCTTATTCTTTACACCTTGCATATGTTACGAGTATTTTATACTAATATTTCAGTGATCATCATACCCCCTTCAATGTCTTGAAACCACAATCTCACTACGCCTCTCTCCCAAGACTTTTTAATGATATACTAATATATCATGCTCAAGCCTACTTATAGTCACTTGATTTAAATTATTAATGATATAACAAGGCTCCAAAGAGTATCAAACAGTGTTATTATTAGTGTTACAAGGGCTATCAAGCTCTCCATAGTCTTTCATGGGTCTACAATTAAGCTTCTATCATGCCAAGAAGAGAGCATTAGTCATATTAACTTATCTCAAGGACTTAAAACCTATTAAATATTTATATAGATTTTTGGAGTAACTTATATAAGACTCTTATACCTATATCCATGTTCCAAAATTATCTTCAATTGATATTGGTACTTTTATACAACCAAATATTTGCATAAAGGTCTACAAATATGTTGTTTAGGCATTTTCATACATTATATCCTTGGGATGTGATATAAATATACCTCATTAAGGGCCTAGGATAGGAATATAAGATATTAAATTAATTTTAAGGTCAATCTCACCCATTTGAGGCACTTATAGGATCTATTTCTCCCATTGGGTCATTGTGAGGGTTTAAGGAGGGTTTTAAGTAGCATGGTTTCTTATCAATTGTTCATAGCCTATAAGTCTTCAATATAAGAAATAATAATAGATGATGGAAGTAAGAAGACCTCCAAAAAATATCCAAATTCAAATTGGCCCCATTCAAAACTTCCTATAAGTTTTGATCTTTAAAAAGTGGTTTCTTGAGCTCTTCCCAAGGTAACAAGGGGTTTTGAATGGTCAATCTTCCAACTAATTGTTCATACAAGTTAGAGACCCAATCAATGAACCGATTTAAATTTTGAGTAGGATATCTCTATTACCACCTCCAATGTCCATTTTATACTATGAATATCTTACATGAAGTTCTAAGCATCAAAAGCTAGTCTCTCAAGTAGGCAAACTGAGCATGAAGACTGAGAAAGGTCTTTTAGGCCTTAAGAGCCTCACAAAAAAATTTCATTAAATATAATAGTTTCCAATGAATTAAGGATACCCATACCATGTATCTCAACATTTTAAAAAATGTGCTTTGTCTCTAACTTGTCCTTAGGCTTGACTTACTTATACATAGGGTTTGTAGGTATATTAGTGTTTTTGACCCTAACTATCTTGTTTTGGTCATTTCTTCATATTTACTCTAGGTTTGAAGATTGTGAGAGTATATACCCAGGGTATATAAACCTTTATATCCCATTTAATCTTTACATCCCACTAAACACTTTCACAATTCATCCCACTTTCATGAACATACTTGTAAGTGGCCATTTTAGGCTTATCCCTTATTTGGGCTCAAGAATGCTTTCTTGAGTGTTTGTTCTCCCCATAAGAAGTCTAAAGGTCTCTAACATGTTATAAAAAAATATATCATAATTCTCATTACCTCATGGTTCAATTAATGGTCAACTCCCTTTCATCAACTTCACCTAAAATCTGCTTGTAGGTGATAACCAGGTCTACTTGACTAGAAGTTTGAATTAGCTTTTCTCCTCATTAACACTTTAGTGTTTTGGGTGATATCAACATGGATAAAAAAACCCAAATTGTAAATTTGAAGACTTTTAAATAATTTTTTATCATCACACACATATTTTTACTCCTCAGTTTCCTATGATAGGTGTGTGTGTGTAATCAAGATTGCTTGACTACATCCTTTGGTCTTCAATAGGTCCTACACACTCATGCATCAAAGAGGTTCACATACTTTGAGCCATTATCAAATAAGGTGTTATCATCACTCACACAACTTAAACCAATCCTATGCATATCTATTAGACTCTCACTTTGAGGTCTCAAGCACAATCATGTCACTTTCAGCTCACCTCATCAATGCTAGCCTATAGGTGGTGGTTTAGGTTTATTGCCTATTATTTGAGGGTTTGCCTTCACCTTTTGAATTATTGGTACCCTAGTGATCTAAACCACTACTAGAGGATTTTTATAATATTATTATTGATATTTTAACATATTTCTTGCCCTCAAAACTCATCATAATAGGATTTTATTGCACACTACCTACATACAAGCTTGTAGGCTGTCAATTAGGCCTAAACCCTCATTTCATTGTGTTTTGATCCTCCATGAGCTTAACCTAATAAATGGTTAGAGTTTTAAATTCATTTTCATTCCCCTGATATGCTCAAGTCACCTTGAAGGTCCATTCATAGCTCTTGTAGTCTTTCTCTTGGACTTACACAGTCCTACTCAAGCATATCGTCCATTTGAGCTTCAAGGTGACAAGAAGTTTGAGATGACAAAATGTTTTAGGGTGATTATATAGACCCCATGAAGTCTTAATAACAATAATTTGGAATCATCAAGATAAACACTTGATGCTAATGGTGGCCTACAGGTCTCCAGACCTATAGGCTCATAGTATTCCTTAGGACAAACACTTAAAGAGACATTGAAACTTCGTATCTTGAATTTTTCCACCCATTAATGTTTTAGAGTGGTATGAGAGACCTTGTATCACTTATTTCATGCAAAATAGAACTTTAAATTCCTTGCACTAGGACTATCATGCTCAAATAGAAAAATATTTTAATATATATATAAAGTTCAATTAAAAATATTTTGTAAAAAAATATAAAAATTAAAATGATTTTTTATTTATATTTGTATGTCAGTATTTATTTAGAAACATAAAAAATAAAAAATATTGTCTTATTTAAATGGTTAAATAGAAAATTATACACACACACACACACACACACACACATATACACATATATACACACACACACACACACACACACACATATATATATACATATATATACATATATACATATATATATATACACATATACATATATATATATATATACATACATATATACATATATACATATATATATATATGTATATATATATATATGTATATATGTATGTGTATATATACACATACATATATATATATATACATATATATATATATATATACATATATATATATATATACATATATATATATATATATATATATACATATATATATATATATACATATATATATATATATACATATATATATATATATATATATGCATAATATATGTATATATGTATGTGTATATATACACATACATACATATATATGCATATATATATATATATACATATATACATATATATATACATATATATATACATATATACACATATACACACACACACACACACACACACACACACACACACACACACACACACGTTTTTATTAAAATAGTTTTGTAAAAAATTATAATAATTAGAATGATTTTTTTTTATATATTAGTGTGTCAATGTTTATTTAGAAACATAAAAAAAATTGTCTTCTTTAAATGGTTAGGTATAAAATTAGAAAGTAATGAAATAGTTTTTGTAGAAAAAATGAATAAATATTAATGTTTTATGTAAATTAATTAAAAAATATATGTTTTTTTGGTCATAAATATAATATTATTAGAATATTTCTTTTTTAAATTTCAAATGATGTAAGCAACTACAACACAATTCTTATTAGATATGGAAAATTGATGTCACTTTCATTTTAAAAAATGTGTGTTTGTGTGTGTGTGTGTGTGTGTGTGTGTGTGTGAGAGAGAGAGAGAGAGAGAGAGAGAGAGAGAGAGAGAGAGAGAGAGAGAGAGAGAGAGAGAGAGAGAGAGAGAGAGAGAGAGAGAGAGAGAGAGAGAGAGAGAGAGAGAGTAAATTTTAGAAAAAAGTGATTCAATCATAAATAAATGAATGTAAAAACTTTAGTATTATTGTAATAAAATATTGATTGGTGTGTTTTAATTAATGAGAGAGAGAGAGAGAGAGAGAGAGAGAGAGAGAGAGAGAGAGAGAGAGAGAGAGAGAGAGAATTTTAGAAAAAAGTGATTCAATCATAAATAAATGAATGTAAAAAATTTAGTATTATTGTAATAAAATATTGATTGGTGTATTTTAATTAATTAAAAAGAGAAAATTATTATTTTAAATGAAAACTATAATACACTACCTTAACATAAATTAATATTAATTAATTATTTTATTGTTATAACCATCAATATATATTATTATTATTATTATTTGATTGATAATAATAATACTATATAAATTTACCTTATCCAATTAAAAAAATACCATACAATCCAATAATAAAAAAATAGATAATAAAGGATTACATTTTAAGAATCAAACAAGATCAAAAGACAATCAATCAAACAAACGTGCCCAAAATGTTCTACAAATTCGTCGTAGTTTTTTTTTTGTTTTTTCAATTTTTATTTTATTCACTTTTTAAAATATATCAAACTATCTATTATTGAGTAAAACTTAGCATGTGTTTATTGAAAAAAATAGACTTGTCCATTTTGTGGAAGTCAATGTGTAATGTTAAAAGATAAAGATATAATTTATTACTAAATTAGTTTCTCTTTTGGGTGGTGTACAAATAATTGTGGCATACTAAACATCAAATGTCATTAATGATTTTAGATAATGGATGTATATATGTTGCTTTCAATTATATGCTAGTGGTGTATTCAATATCAAATGTGGTGTTTCATTAAATATGGTGTTATATTAAATATAAATTTATTTTTTATATGAGTAATTATTTTTGAGACTAGAATTACAATCTAGAAAAAACATGTTACACAATTTGTTATAAGGAAATTTTTTATAGAGACGGAAAGTCTAAGCTAGACGTGAGACACAGTAGGGGGCCCAGTCCCCAATAACACTAACTCATCATAAAACTTTGTAGCAAAAAAACTAATCAAAAGTCTAACAAGAGAGAGAAAAAATAACATTAAACTAAAAAGATACAAGGCAACAAGTTAGCTAAAACATTGAAAATATCGAATGTTACTTAAAGGGAATTGAACTCATATTTTATATTTACATATTTTTAATTTATCATTACATCACAACTATATGAATTACATCACAACTATTTAAATTAGTCTATAAAGAAAATGTTTATAAAATATTTAAAATCAAAGATAATAATATTAGTACAAGGAGGATAAGTTCATACCTATTCAAAGATATTTACATATTTATTAACTATGAATTATATGAAAATTAAAAGATAATCATGTTAGTATTCTAATATTTTAATCTTTATCTATCAAGAATTTTGGGATATTATCAGATTGGATCTTTTAGCTGTTGTTCAATAATCTCAGTAGAATAAGCAAATGCTTAAGGCTTCAAATGCGACTTATCTCGCCCTCATACCGAAATGTGAAGGCGCTGATAGGCTAAGTCAGTTTCGCCCTATATCTCTTTGTAATGTTGTTTATAAAATCATATCTAAAATCATTGCAGAAAGGTTAAAAACTGGGCTCATCAATTTAATTTTTGAAGAACAAAGTGGTTTTGTGGAAGACAGGCAAATTCTTGATGGTATTGTCATAATGGTTGAGTCCATTCACTCCATGGCCAGCTCCAAGGATAAGCAATGTTTATTAAGTTGGATATGGCCAATGCTTTTGATTAGGTCAGATGGTCATTCATGTGGAAGGTTCTCAAAGCTTTTGGTTTTGCAGACGAATGGACCCAATGGGTCATGAGCTACATTTCCTCGATTTCCTTTTCGGTGCTTATCAATGGGGAACATATGGAGTTATTTGGTGCCTCTAGGGGGCTATGACAAGGAGATCCCTTATCTCCGTATCTCTTTCTTCTTCTTGTTGAAGGCTTGGGGAGGATGTTCAGAAGGAACAGAGAGGATGGGCATATTCAAGGCTAGTGATGGGGGGGGGGGGGTGAACTATTGGCGCAGTCTCACTTGCAATTTGTTGATGACACTGTTCTGATTGGCATGGCCAAAATGAGTGAAGCCGCCAATTTGCGCAAGGTGTTGGATGTTTATCTAATGGCCTCAGGGCAAAAGGTCAATGAAGATAATTCATCCATCTTCTTCTTTAATACACTAGCTCCCATACAATAATGAATTGCTCGGACTATGCATTTCCAGATTGGGACTCTCCCCTTGATTTATCTGGGTATTCCTATTACAGCTGGCCATATATGCAAAGAATCTTGGCAAAATATTTTGGATAAATTTTAGGTGAAGGTGAATCATTGGACTCACAGGTGGCTTTCTTTTATGGGCCATGTTCAATTAATTCAATATGTGGTGCAGGCTTTTCCCATTTACAAATGTATGCTTCAGGTTGCCCTTGTGGGAATTGTTAAGGAATTTGACTCGATTACTAGGCAATTTTTATGGGCTGGTACTTTGATGACCTCAAAATGGAGCTTAGTTAGATGGGAGATGGTCTGTAGCCCCAAACAACATGGGAGGCTTGGCCTAAGGCATACGAAATTAAATGGAGTTGCTTTGGTGGCTAAGCTTTATTGGCACTGGTACAATGAACAAGACAAGGCCTGGGCTAGAATTCTCTCTCAGAAGTACTATTTGGGGGCCACTTAGAGTGATATTCCTTGTTATCCACTCATTAGGAAAGGCTTAGTGATATGGAGGACTCTCAAAAAAGGGGCTACTCTTATTAAGGAAGGCTTATTCTGGATTTGTAAGCGGGGATCCAAGGCTCTATTTTGGACTAATTCTTGGGATGGTAACCCTCCCATTATTTCTTAGTTCCCTAATCTGTCGAACCTTTGCCAAAGATTCCTTGATGCTGGTTGGTCTTAGGTGAGTGACTTTAAATCATACATTTCCTGTGGACAACTAGAGGTGGAAAAATGGAAAGCGCATGAGGTTTGGCCAGTTTTTGGAATGCAAGAGGAGCATGATGAGCTACTGAACCTCCTTTCCAGATGCTGATATAGCTCCCTCTAGGAGGAAGATGAGCTTGCTTGGTCTCCCAATCCTAAAGGAAATTACACAGTTGCTTCTGGATATCAGGGTTTATTATCTCAGAGATTGGGCAGGGGAGAAGTGCAATGGTGGAGACAGGTCTGGAATAAATTCTCATGGCCAAAATGCAACTGCATTATTTGGTTGTTGGCTTAGAATAGGTGCTTGACCTGGGACAATCTCAAGTGATATTTATGGTCTACTATGATATGTTTACATTATTTTTGACTCATTGATGGATAGATGTTGTTTCTTGCTGACATATTTTGATGTAAGTTTGAAAGGCTAGAGGCTTCCAAGGCCCATCTATTTGTGTTATGTGTGGAGCGGCTGAGGAGGATTATGCTCACCTATTTTTTCATTGCTCCTTTTCTTTGCAACTCTGACATTATTGGTGGGATGTATGGCAGCGCCCTTGTCTCCATGTTTCATCCTTGGTCAATTTTTGGAGTGGCGTGGGAGAACCCCCCTCAAGGATGGATTTTCTGCAGAATGTTTGGTTAGGGGGGCCATCTTTTTGCTGTGTCAGCTCTAGTTGGAGAGAAATAGGAAGATATTCTAGAATGAGAGGATTATGGTGCAACAAGTATGGCAAAAAGTCATAGGGATGATTCAGGAGACTGTGCACGCCAAGAGTGAGGTTTGTCTCCTTTTATCCAAACAAGATGCTGAGGTGGTGGCGCACCTAGGATTCCAACGATTTGTAGGTAATTCGGCTTGTGTCAGGAGAGGTCTACAGGGCAAAGAGAATATTCATAGGGATGGTTAGTGGCAGTACCCTCCCAATGGGTTTCTCAAGATCAATATAGATGGCTCTTCCAGGGGCAATCCCAGCCTTGTGGGTACTGATGGGATATGCAGAGACACTGAAGGTACATTAATTTTTCTCTTTGTGGTCCATGAGAGGATACAAACCAACAACATGATGGAAGTCCAAGATATTCTCTATGCTCTTGAGAAGGCTCAGGCATTGAGTTGGCGTAGGATCATTTGTGAATCAGATTCTCAAGTCGTGGTTAACCTACTTGTTAAGAGGAAAGTGTTAGATGTCAATTGGCAATTGGCTGGGATTGTGCAGTAGATTTTGAGGATTAGCTCGCTCATGGATACAATTAGGTTTGTTCGTATTCCTCGTGAATGGAATAGAGCAGTGGATTGTTTGGCAAAATGGGTGTCTGAGCATTTAGATGGTGGTAATTCTAAGGATTGGGATTCTCTCTCCCTAGAGCTTTGCTTTTATCTGGGACGTATTTTGGAGGAAGATAGGAAGGCTCATATCAACATATAGATGGGTTTGTCCCTAGTTTTTCTGTGCTTGTTGTTTTCCTTTGGGGATTTCGGTCCCCCATTCTTCTTGTAATGCTCTTGTTCTTTTATTAATATATTTTTACCCTTTTTAAACATATATATATATATATATATTTTAATCTTTATTATTTGAAATTTTATGACTTTTCCATATAAAAAATGTTTTAAGGAATTAAATTTCATGTACGATATGATGAAACATTGTAGTAGTAAAAATGGTTTATTGGAGAATAAGATTATTAATCGATCAAAAAAAATGTTTAATGTATAATGTAAATATATATTTAACTCCTTTTTTTTCAATATAAAAATGCTTTGAGTATTATTTTCTCATATTTAAAATAAATTTCTCCAAAATTAATTTTTTTATTATAGAAGCATCAATTATATATATATATATAATCCTCATTTAATATCATTACAAAATAACAATAATATTGACATTGATATTGTAATATTTTATTCGTTATGATGATATTTTGTTTTCTTATATAATTTACAATGTAAATTATTGATCATAAGTTCGCTTCCACTATAAAATTTGAATCAAAATTTAAAGTCTATTTTTAATTTATTTGTAATGTTATTTAAAGTAAGTAAAAAAATTAAATCTTTTATTTGTGATGTTCTAAAAGAAGTTTTAAAAAAAAAGTCTTTTCTTTCAAAAGTTATATATATTTTTCCTTTGAAATTAGCATGTCCATAAAGAAAAGTAAAAAAATTGATGTATGTTTTTCCCTCGTCTTTGCGAAGGTTTGTGGAATTTTTCATATTTCCCTCTATTTTAGTTCGATAGCATCAAAATGCTTACATATTGTTAAGTTTGAGAAATGTATAAATTTTGACATGGTTGACATAATAAATTAAACAAAACAACTTTGGGTGTCTCATTTTGGTTTTGAACATGATTACAGATCATGTGATAATAGGGAAAATGAGACTAAAACATCATGATAATAAATGTTTTGAGATCCATCATGAAAAGGATATATATGTTTCCTAGTCAACATGTGACATGTCAAATCCACATTTGTTTTTGCTAACCTCCCAAACACGCTTTTTAATATGTTTTGTAAACCTAAATTTTTTTATTAGGGTTTGTTGATGTTTAATTTTAAAATGGTTGTTTAAGTATTTGATGTTATATAGAAATTACAATGCACAAGAGTGATAATTAGATCTATAGCAAGTTAATTAGATACTAAATTCAGATATAACATATCTTGAATTTATAAAACTAAGAATAGAATAAATATAGAGAGTACAACTAAGTTATGTATGGAAATGATAAAGAAGTAATATACTTAATTGGTTCTTATGCTAACATGGCGATAAATATGGAATAGGCAAAAATTAGATTGGAGATGATTCTGTAACAATCTCCTGATTATAGATTAAGTGCCTCTAGAACTCTGGACACTTGCATCAGCTTGGGATGGTTACATCGATACTAATATATGGGTTCGACGTAAGGGTCATATACAAAATACATGATATAAAATGATGTGACCACCTGGATGCTTCTGAATTTTTCTTCACATTCACTCTAGTGTATTCGGATCTCAGTCATGGATTATCACTCTTTATGAAATGCTAAAACCCTACTTCTTCATCTTCATGGTGACTTTGGAAAAAATGGGTTAGTGGGCACATGGTTTCAAGCTGACCCCAAAGAACCTTATGTTAATGAGTGATACCTATATAGCCAATACTATAAAGAGGGCCTTAGACTGATGTAGTTCTCCCCTATGTGTAGGCTTGTGTGTGAATCATGAAATACATGTAAAACAAGTAAAATAGTGACCTATCTTATAAATTAGAAAATCAGGCTCTTGGGATGCTTCTTCAGTACTTCATATTTGTAGATGTGTTGTCCCTATGACTAATATGGAAATAGGAGAAAATTTGGAAGCTTTGCTCCATTGAATGCTCTTTGGTATGAATACTAATTTTCATGGTTTTACTAAGCTTTTCCAGATGAGGAATGAATGAGGGTTGATCTTGTATTTATATCAATACCTTTAGGAAATTAACTCACATTAAATAACTTAGGTCAACCATTAGGATGCATTTCATTTGTAAATTAGATTATTTTAGGGAACTAGACACTTGCATCAAGTTAGGACACTGTGTCTATCCCAAATGTTAATGTTCAAAGAGTAGGAAAGTAGGTACAAGATCAAAACTTGTAGAGGTGGAAGATAAGTACATTTTAAGCAATCTAGGCAAGATAAAAGACCTAGATCATCAACATAAGATTTCTTAGACTAAGATATAGGCCAAGGGTTACAAGATAGAGCAAATGCAAAACTTGCAGAAATGGGAATGGTCTAAAACTAAGACGAACAACCAAGGTCTAAATTTTTCAAGTGTACAAGATCGAGGTGATATATAATCCATAACTATCATCTATATTTTCCCCCTTTGAATCTAGTAATGAAGTTTCTAGTTTAAATAAAATACATTCATACTTGGGTGTGTATAACACACATTGTCTTTACGTGTGCCCAACTTTAGCACTTTACTGGTGACTGACCTATAACCAATATCATGTTACAATGCATAATCAATGCATATAATTTGGAATTGGAAGTAATTGAAATCGATTGAAATTTAAAGAGCAAGATTTAAGAGTACACTTGTATGATGATGTAACCACCTTGCCTATTGGAAAATTGATTTGAAAAGATGTATCATTGTAAAGTTTTAAAACTAAGATATATATATATATATATATATATATATATATATATATCCAAGGGGAGAGAGAGAGAGAGAGAGAGAGAGAGAGAGAGAGGCATATGACCCCAACCTTGGAGCAAAGGTGAGTTGTCAAATGGCAGTTGAGATTAGCTCAATCGTGCAACCCAATCATACTTAAAACTTGGTTAGGTTGGATGATACAATCACATCCAACCTAAAAACGTAGAAAGATTATGTGATTTAATCACCTTAACCATACCAAAATGTGAACCAACAATTTTAGTATATTGGCTTAATAAAGTTTTTAAAAGTCCGACCGAGGTATAAGTATGTAAAATTATAACTAGGGTATTAGAACATAAAATTCCATAATGTGGTAACATTCCATAAAAGAGTTTAAGATCTAAAAATAATTTGGATTTTAAAATATTAGGCACAAATTACATCAAAAATTCACCTTAGATATGTCTCATGTAAAAACTATGTATAACAATTGTACCAATGTATAGAATTATGCCACAAATGTGAATCTAAACCATATAAATGTGTGTTTTGGCCAATTTAAAAACTATGTAAGTGTGGAGAACATGATTCCAAAGCATGCCCCCACTATATATGGAGAAATCTAAAAATTTATATAAGTACCAATGTGGATAACATATTTCCCAAAACATGCCCCCACTATAATTTGGAGATGTTGAATATTGATTAAGTATAGAGAACATGTTTCCAAAGCATGCCCCCACTGAATCTAAAAATTGTGCCAAATGTGGGGAACATGACTCTATGATATGAACCCACTAATATTCTTCCCTTTGAGGTGAGGTTAATATAGGAACCAATAGTTACCTCACCTCAAATGGATAAGACAACTATATAATTTGTGAATGGAACCATGTAACATATATAAGGAACATGTCTAGGTAGATATAACATTGAAGCAACTAGAACTAATGACATCACATGAAGGCCTAAGATTCATGATAAATATCATGGAAACATATAGATAGTATATAACACAAACTAAAAAATCAAACAAATACACATGCAAGAAAACTCAAAAGCAAGTCAAAAAGCAATGGTCCAAGGAGACTGAATATAAGGTGCATGTTCAAATGCGGCACAATTAAAGGGACATGCCTTATTCAAATGTACATAAAATAAAGAATAACATATTAAAATGTCTATACCACAAATAATGACATATTTAAATTTAAAAAAAATCACACATAGCCATGGGGGTTGTAAGCAAAGGAGCATATTCAAATGATCAAATAAGGAATACAATAGCAAGGCAAGACACTCAAGGAAGTACATAGAGGAAATCATAATCAACTAGCATGAACATGTCATAGTATTCCATGGATCAAATGTGTTAGGAAATAATTTCAACAAGTACCTAATATAATATATAATAATGAATAAAGGCATGTGTAAGTACATATGTAAGCTCAAATATGATAATGAAATGTGATCATCGAACCATATAACCTATGTGTATCAAGATCAAATTTGTAGATGCCCATAATGTCTATTTAACATGAGTAGAGGGAAGGCCCAACATATAAAATAGGAATATATCATGTATGTGTGTATGCATGTATCAAACTCAAGTAGGAGTGTGACACACATGTGTATGTAGAAGTAACTAAATATGCCATCCATCAACATGGAACTAACACATAGATGTCAAGGAGCCAATAAAACATGTAGGTGTCAAAAATATTTTTGTATTTTTGAATTTTTTTATTTTTATGGTATTTTAGAATGTTTAAAAAGTAAAGATAATCCTATGATACCATCCAGTGGATGGTCATAGATATCTCCCCACTATAAACCTAGTGTAATAATATTATGACACTGTTGAGACATGTTTTTTTCATCCTATCCAATCCCTTTGTGAGGAACATGGTTTTCCTCCTCTTTATTTTGATCTATGATGAGCTCTTGTACCTCATTGATTCTCTTCTCCATGTTATCATGGAATGACTCCCTCTCTTTCATATCCATATCTGTACCATCATGTTTAGCATCCATCAAATTGCATTCATGAGACTTGCTAGTCTCTTCTAGGACCTCATTGTTTTTTCCTTCTTTTCTTGCTCTTATTCTCTTCTTCCAAGCCTCTCTATGATTCTCTCTTATCTTCTTAAGTGCCTTATCTTTTCCTCTTAACTTTTTATCTTCAATAACATTATCATATAACATTATTGGTTCCTTGACCAGCTCAAATGACTTTATGCTCAGTTTACCTTGGCTTACACCTTTGTTTGGATCATCTTGTACCCATACTTGCCCATATTATTGGTTGTAACACATTACTAGATTTTGATTTTCTACCCTTGTATGACCTACAAGTTTATTTTCTTGAAGAGTTTATATGGGCATCATGTTCCTTGTCCTTCAAATCTTCTTTCTTTCATCTTGAAATTCTGCCTCTAGCTCTTGTATGATAGTGTCTACCTTCTTTTCACCTTGACTTAGGAACTCTAATAGGTTAAATTTAGCCTCTTGCATGAATGCTCTACATATCAACTCTTCTTCCTCGTTGTGCTCTTTCATAACTTGTAATTGAGCTCCATCTCATTTATGTGTCAAGCTAGACAATCTTTTCTGCTACAAATTAGTTTGTATACTTTGTTGATTCATGATGTATAATGCCTTATCAATCAACATTATTTTATATTGAGCCCCCATTGACTCATGCCAAATACTCATCTCTTAAACTATTTTTATAGGATAGAATTTATCCTTTTCCTCATCATTTATGGCATGCTCCAAAGTTTCCATCTCTGCTTGTAATTCCTCCCAACTCTCACATATAAATGGCTAACCTTATTTCTCACCTAGAAACTCTCCATCACCTGAAATATATTATATACCTTTGATTACTTTAGGTAATATAAATTCTGAATTATAGTTTTCATATCTCTTGACTCCATCCTCTTGATTTAACTCTCTCTTTTATGCCTTCAATGAGACATCCTTCTGCTTGAAGATCTCCTTCTCCAAGCATTTTTCAAGGTAACGAACCATTGTACCTCTATATAAGTCTTCCAAATAAACTTATTCTCCATCATAAGCATGTTGTTAATGCTTTTTTTCCTTCATGCTTTCAACTTTTATGTCCTCAAAATGGACTTATTTCTTCACTTTTGTACCTATATACATACATGATAAGAAATATTTAGATTTAAAAACTCGAGGCTTGTTTTCCTCCATATTCTCCTTCTTAGGTTGAATTATCTTTTTCATCTCATAATTATCCATTATTGTCTTCTTATCCTTAAGTTTACGCCCACCTTCCTCTTGTTTACTAAATTGTTCATCCATCATGAACTTCTTCATCTCCTCCTTGAGAGCTACCTACATAACAACTTCTTTTGATTCTCATTGTGTTTCATGACCATATTTATTAATCTCTCCATGAGTATACTTATAGGCCACTTAACTCTCTTATTCCTCATTACCCATCCATACCATTGGCTTTACTCTTCTTGCATGAGCTCCACCAAGAGATTTATCCTCTCTAACATTTTATCTATCTCACTCATCTCCTCTTTAAAAACCAACCCTTTTCTCTTTAGTTCTTCTCTCTTCTTTATCTCATTTTGGTACTCTAACTCAGCCAATCCCTTCTTCTCCTTTTCCTTATTTATCTTTATCTTCTCAAAAGCAAGTCTTTTTCACCTTGTTTTAGTGTCTCATCTTAGGTTATCTCCTCTACCTAGTCTATTGACACTACTGTCTAAGTATTTTTCACCTTGTAATAATAACTCATCTTGGAGTATTTATTATTTCTCCTTAGGGATGATCTTTTACCACAAACTCTTACCTTTTTTTGCCTCTCTAACTCATTCTTGCAATTTAACTTCGTGCAACCTCAAATATAAACCTTCAAAAACCTCAAATAATACTTTTAATACTTAAAATTCATAAATTTTCCATGAGATTACTTGCTCTAATACCACTTGATGTAGAGATGATGATTACACTTACCTTATTCATCTCCCTAACTCTAATTTTTGATTCACTACCTTCTTTGAACTCTGATTTTCTTATTTCCTATAGGTATTTTGCTTGTCATTTGAAATCCTTGATCCTTCTTAGATTTTTTAGGCTCACAAGACTCATTGTATGCATATAGTCATCCTTTCTCTTGATTACATATCACTCCTCATATACCTTTATACTCTCATCCTTCATATTACATATCCATTCTCTCAAACACATATTTCATCACTTCACTCTTGATTCTTGCCTTAAACTCATCTCTCTCTTTGATATAGGTACATAGACCTAAAAGCCTAAAGAATTATCCCATTGTTATTTAATCCATAACTGAGTCTCATACGATCATTTTAATACCTATTATAACTCCCATACATATCCAAACATAATAATCCATCTCCAAGTTTGCACTCTCAACCAATATTCACTTTCCTTCTTTAAGGCCTAGTCATTGTAGCCCTGTTTTATGATAAATATAGTAGGTATGAACCATATACAAAGCTTATAGTAAAAAAATATGCCTTTAAAGATACATTTTATCCTATTTCAACTCCACCTAAAATTTCAAGTCACCATTCATAATGAAAGTACTTTTTCTCCCACTCCCTTCATGTCAATTAAGTCTTTTTAGGCCTATTCCAATGACAAGACCTGGTGACCATACTGTACAGTCAGGTACTAACTCAAAAAATATAAAATCCTTTATATCATGATAAATAACATAGGATCATAAAGTTTCATCAAATTCTAAGGGTGGAAACTCAAGTTATGTAAAATGCAAGATTCAAACCCTAGGTTAGTCTACACAGGCCTATGTAAGGCCGAGAGCAAATAAAATGGTCAAAAATGAGTTTTGAACACTTTAAAAAAGTTATAAGACCTATTTTCAGTCTTAAAAAATAAGGTTTACCTTCTCCAATAGTCATTAGTCTTGGAACAATCACCAAATATCTTCAATATGTAAGTTTTCAAAATTTTAAGTCTCTTTATAGGATTGTGTGACAATTTGGGTTGTCTTTTCCACTTCAAATGGATTTATAAAACTCCAAAATGGATTTAAAACATAAACTATGCAACATAAAAAATTATTATGATCCAAATAATTAATAAACACTTATACAGCCATCAACAATATCTCACTTGTCATGCATAATTATACATGAGTAGAATTGTTCATAATGGATCGTGTTGTAGAAGAACGTATGTTTTGTTGGAAAATGCTTGTAATAAACTCATTAATGAAAATAAACCAAAACCTCATATTTTTTTACCAGCCATTAATCTCATGGAAACACATAAACTCTCTTTAAAACATTTTTTTATTTATGAATTGTATTGCATACAAAGAGTTGTACATAGAATTTTCCATAAAGGTAAGCATATTTCTTCACATTTTGATCTTTTATTTACTCCACTCTATATCCTATCCCTCTATCCAATCCTCCTACTCTAATCACATTACTCACTCACATGCATTTTCAACCTTTTTAACATGTCAAACATGCAAATAACCTCTTTTTTCTTGCCAACCCCACGTAGGGTGGCAAGTACATATTCTTGTTTATTAGATTGAATTGTTATTTATCATGAATTGCACATTGAGACACCTTACACACATTTATATTACCACTTAGGACCTTACACAAACATTCAAAAACATTTGGATTTCACCCGAGGATCAAAACACCATTCTAAGTTTTAAAATTCAAATTTTCAAATTTTGGTTTTTGGTAGGAAAATATAAAAGGCCTACAAACACACAACACCAAAGACTTATAATGACTCCAAAATAACCTAAGGGTCCCTAGATAAGACCTATAACACCCACACAAAACCAAAAATGGTCATATGAAACTCTTAAATACCTTATCTTCTCATGTTGTCTTATGATGCTCTGCATTAGAATGTTTGTCTTGTCTTGACACATTTGCTTGTTACACCTTTTAAATTAGATGAGGTAGC
Organism: Torreya grandis; assembly: GCA_037957365.1. Lineage (NCBI taxonomy): Eukaryota > Viridiplantae > Streptophyta > Pinopsida > Cupressales > Taxaceae > Torreya > Torreya grandis. Next base: position 2,987,232 of record JARHVA010000202.1, on the reverse strand, counting down.
CTGTATTTTTCACCTTTTTCATTTATAGTCATTGGAATTTGGTCATGCATGTCAATTTTTTCAAATTTTGAATTAAGTCCTATACAAATATACAAGTGATTAGGTAAATTGAATCATCAAGAACTTATTAAGTTCATATCTCATATTCTTAGAACACTTCATCAACATTGTTAGTGTTACACATTTTTTGCTTATCGACTTGTGATTATATACTCGGAAGGATATGACAAATTATAAGTGTTGGACTAACACTATCTATGTAGATCCTTAAATCAAACCCTTATCCATTTTCAATTTTTTAGGATTTATCTGTTTTGAAGAGCCATAAGTCAAAGTGCACAAATACAAGAGAGGAGGAGACCAATTAAAAATAGGCGCACATGATTAGATATTTGCATTTTAGATTATAAGTTCTATCCAAAACCATACAATTTTACAAGTACTTATCCTTACCATCCTGATACTAACCAAGATTGTCAATATAGTTTTAAAACTATCACATTTTGAGATCAAGACTTAGTTGGTGACATGTCAAATAGTTTCATATTCACGTATACAAGTTTAGATTGCTTGGGTTACCTCTTGAACAAATACTTAATTCAAAGTGGAAATGTAATTTTGGTGAAGACAAATGGCAACACCTTAGAGCTACCATTTATAAATCTAAAACTGATGCCATGACTCAAATCATTTCTTGGAAGTTGATTTTTTTCAAACTGCCTATGGGTGACAACATCTGTTTTCTTGTTATCAACCCTCTCAAGTGCCTCGTTTATAGTCTCCCTAAATCTGTCATTCATATTTTTTGGAGATGCAGGTTTGCTAAAAAGATATGGGTTGCTTTTCATAATGACTTTTCTAATAATTTTTGGACAGTCGTTATCTTAGAAACAAGCTCTTCTAGGGTTGAATATTTGACATAATGTGGCTATTGAATCTTTTAGGCAAATGATTATTAGCCACCTCTAGAAGAATAGATGCATTTTTGTGTTCAATAATTCTTGTATTCCATTTGAAGTTGCTATCCAAAAGCTTTACTCTAGTCGTTGTTTACAGTTTCATATTCTCCTTAGGGTTCTTTAGAATCAATAGATTAAAAAGATCAAGTAAATATAAGGTTGAAACTATAATCACTTTTGCCTTATAATTTATCCTTTTGTTATTATTGTTCACTTTTTATGTAATTATTTTAACATATTCAATAAAAAAAGATTATATTATAATCATAGATTCAAAAATAACTTAAAATCTTTAACGATAATGATTTAGAAAGTTTATAATCCTTTATTTTTTTACATATTTAATTGTATGATCAATAAAATATTATTTATTATATTTTACATATTTATAATATTTAATTAAAATATGATTATATATATATATATATATATATATAAAAGCACTATACAAATAATCATATTTTTAATATTATATATAAACAATATTCAATAAAACAATTAAATATAAATATATTTTCTCTTAAAAAATGATTATCTTCTAAATGAATACCAACCAACTGTTTTATTATTGTAATCATAAATATATATTATTATTTTGTAAATTAATAATAGTGATATAACATGTTCCAATAATGTATAAGTAGGTAGTAAGAGTTGAATTTACATAGAAATTAAACCCAAAAAATAACTTCAAGGAAAAAAAAGAAAGAAGAAAAAAGAGAGGAAAAAAAAAAGTGTCAAAAATTTTCTATGCACTTTTAAAAACACATTGAATTCTCACGTTTTAAATAAAACTTAGCTTATTATTGAGCAACTCAAAGGGTAAATGTAACTCATTAAATTAATTTTTGTTTTGGGTGATGGCACATTAAACATCGAATGTTATGAATGATTTCAGAGAATGGATGTATTATTGTATGTGTTATTTAAAGGGGAATAACTCATTTGCCAAAAATTTTAATTTATCATTATATCATAACTATTTAAATTGGTATATAAAAAATGTTTATAAAATATTTGATATTTGTAATTTGGATTGTAATTTGTATTTTAATATTTTTATTTTAGATTACAATTTAAATTTAAGAGTATACATGTTTATTATTACTTATTTTTATTATTTTGATATCGATTAAGATAATATAAATAGTTTTAGAATTATCTTATTTTGAGATACAAATTTAATTGGTGACATGTCAAACAGTTTTAAAATTCATATTGATGAGTTTACATTATAATCGTAAGTTCAAAAATACCTTTCACAACAAGTGTTCAAAGCTCAAGTTTCCTCTGCAGAACGTGAAATTGTCCTTCAACAATGTCTCATAGTGGTGCCTTGCAAACTCACTCCCAACCAGCGGGTGGCTTGCGATAGGCTCCTCACTATCAATGATTTGCATAAGGTTGTGTTTCATATGACAAATGATAAAGCTCTAGGCATTGATGGTTTCCCCTGTGAATTTTATAAAACCCTTTGGGATCTTGTGGGCAGTGATTTGCATAATGTTTATCAAGAGGCCTTTTGCACTCATTCTCTTGGAAATAATATAAATAAAGAAAACATTAAATTCATACCTAAGTAGGGGGATCCCAAGTTGATCTATAATTGGCATCCCATCACCCTCCTGAATGTTTCCTACAAGATAATTATCAAGGCTCTATTATTTTGGTTACATAATCTACTGCCTCACATCATTCACCCTAAATAAACAAGATTCATCAAAAACCGATATATATTGGATAATATTATAGCAGTCTAGGAAGGTATGGATTGGGCCAAAAGGTCTAAGTAACAAGCTATGTTCATTAAAACTGATTTTAAAAAAGCTTATGATTGTATCAAGTGGCCATTCATTCTGGCCATGCTTAGAACCCTGGGCTTTGGGCCAACTTCATTCAAACCATCCAGATGCTTTTTGTAGATGCCTTGGTCATCCTCTCCATTAATGGAGTCACCTCTGAGTAATTTAGTTTGTTTCACTCTATTCACCAAGGATACCCTTTGGCTCCACCATGTATGTGCTTGTAACTAAGGGTTTTAGATATCTTCTTAGCAATGCCCAAGTTAAGGGTCTTGTTAAGGTAATTTATCTCCCTACAGATGCAACGAATCTACATGAAGATATGGAATTGCTTAGTGGGCACTTTACAGATGATTCTTTCCTTACTCTCATTGAGGATGAGGCCAATGTGGACAATGCCTTGCAATGTCTTAACATCTTCTGCCTGGCCTCTGGTTCCAACATCTAATGGAAAAAACTTGTTGCTATAAGTAATCATACCTCCCACCGCGAACATGGGCTGCTAATTATGATTGAGCATGGATCCAACATGATGAAATCTTCAAATTTATTGGCATCCCCTTTGTTGTTGATGCTTCACCACCCTTGTTGTGGCAATATGTTATTGATAGAGTTGTTATGAAACTGGAATACTAGGTGACCAAGCCCCTTTCATTAGCAAGAAAATTTCAAATATGCTCAAAAGTACTTGTGACCACCCATGTGTACTACTCTTCATGTCGGGTGCCTTCTAAGAAGTCTTACTAGAAGCTGGAGAAATTGCTCGACTTTTTTTGAGCTAATTCTTCTCATGGTAATAAATTCCATAGGGTAGCCTGGAAATATTGATGCCTCACATAGGATGCCAGAGGTATGGGGCTCATTGACGTAGCTTGACAAGGATCTATCTATTGTGCCAAATGGATTGTGCAAGCCATTAAGGACAAAGAAGCTTAGAAGGTGTTGTTCTAACACTACATCTCTTCAAGCTTGCCCAAGGGTAAGAAAGCCTAAAAAGGGCTTGACTTCTCCAATTTACTTATCATTAAATCTCTCGTTCAAATCACATGGTCCTTTGTGGCAAAAAGCATATGAAAAGCATGGGAAAAGATCAAACCATGGCTTCTTTAGAATGGTTAAGGGTTCTGAGATGGGATATTTGTTAATACCCACTCTTTATGGTGGTCATTTGTTATTAATTTCAACAAAGTTCCCCTGATCGAAGTCCCTTGGATCAATGCTCTCAAGTTATTTTGTAGAGGCATTCATACTATCTAAGACATTTATTGCAGGCGATCTCTCTCTTGACTATCTTGGGAAGAGGTGAAAACCAAATTTTGGTTAGCCAAATTTCGATCAAGAATCCTACCAGAAGATACTTAACATTGTGTTACCCACCATGCTCCACAAAATTTCTATTCACTCCACTCACCCATGGTGGAAGGACTGGAAGTGGTATGTTGAAACTCCCTTTCAGAACTACACCCCTCGACTTGGCTATAGATGGCTCAACCCCACTTGCCTATGGTGGATAAGCTCAATTCCTATTAGGGTTTGCATTCTTCTATTCGTACTGGGGCTTCCACTTTAACACTGTCTAGGGGCTCATGTGGAGCCCAAGCTTGCTCATTTTGCTTGGTGTATACTGTATTAAGGCTCATCTAATTAGGAGTTTCCCTCCCCTCTTACCCTTTAAGTGGCCATTTGGAGATGCTCCCTCATCTTTTCTGGTACTAGTCCAAAGCTCAAAGGATTTGTATAGGGATTCATGACCTCTTCAAGCTTTTTCAGCTCAAATTTTTTTATTGGTAGCATATCTTCCTTGGAGATAAACCCACGTTGCTATTTAAATACACCCAAGTCTAGGATACTTTTAGAGTGGAGATTCTCTTTTGGCTTTGGAAAGAAAGAAATAATGTTATTTTTAATAATGCTTCTTCAGATTGTAATGTTTTTATTTTGATCGAGTCTTCTATCATCTCATATATTCTCTTGCAGATTCAAGTTCAAGCCAACAAAGTTGTCATAGAGCTTGGTAACCTTCATGATCTTCTCTCCCATAGGAGAGATGCTCCTTATGCCATGGCTTGAGTTCCACCATCTCTACCTAGGGAACACAGAGTGGAGGATAGAGTTAATTTATCACCTCATGGTGGGCATTATTTTAGCTAATCTTGGCATTGTTCTCACAACAACACCCCATACCACTGTATGACCCCTCCTGGGTAGTAACAAGGGTGGCAGCCTCTACCTCCTTCCCCTACTGGGTAGGATGGTTGGGATGCTCCTCCTCCTCCTCTATGCATGAATAATTGGGGGGTGCCACCTAGAGATCGATCGAACATGCTAGACAAGTTCCCCAGGCTCTCTCTAGCCATTTCACCCACTCAGACACATGAAGAAGATGATAAGGACACTACTCAAGCTACTAGTTGGGAGCAAATTTTAGATGAAAATGACTTGCCAAGCTCATACTGTGGTCTTGATGATATGGATCTTCCGCCTTCTGACCTTACTTTAGCTGCTTAATATTTTTTATTATGATGACTTGTTCCTAGGGGCCTAGTAGTTTATGGTGCTTCTATATTTGATTCCTAGACTGTGTCTAGTGTGACTTCATGGCATGCTTCCATACCACCAATTTGTTTTGTGAATTATTTGTATATTGATTTTGATAAATTTTTATAAAGATATATTTTATTTTTAAAAAAACACCTTATAACCTTTTATAATAATTAATTAAAAAGTTCATATCATTTATTTTTTCATATTTAATTGTATAATTAATAAAATATTATTTATTTTATTAAATATATTTTATAATACATAATTGAAACATGATTATTTTTATATATATTTATAAGTATCACAAATAATTATATTATTATTATAATATATAAATTATATTTATCAAAAAAATAAAAATATATATATATATATTTAATTTTTAAAAAATCATTTTATTATCATAAGTACTAATATATTATTATTTTTAATTGATAATAATAATATTATACATTTCAATAATAAAAAATAGAATCTACATAAAATATTATATATAAATTATATTTATCCAAAAAATAAAAATAAATATATATTTAATTTTAATAAAATCATTTTATTATTAGCAATACCAATATATTATTATTTTTAATTGATAATAATAGTAGTACACATTCCAATAATAAAAAGTAGAATCTACATAAAATATTATATATAAATCATATTTATCAAAAAAATAAAAATAAATATATATTTAATTTTAAAAATATCATTTTATTATTATAAGTGCCAATATATATTATTATTTTTAATTGATAATAATAATATTATACATTTCAATAATAAAAAAGTAGAATTTACATAAACTATAAAAAAAATGTATGTTTATTCACTTTTTAAAATACATTGAACTCTCTATTATATTATTGAGTAAAACTTATGTGTATGGGACAAATAGACTTGTCCATTTTAGTGAAGTCAACGTGTAATGCCAAAAAGATAAAGATGTACTTTATTATTGAATTAGTTTTTTTTTTGGATGGTGTATATATAGTGGCACCACACTAAACATCAAATGTCATTTTATATTTAATATACCACCATATTTAATGAACCACCACATTTGATATTTACCATGCCACTACTATATAACTGAAAGCAACATATACATACCCACTATCTAAAATCATTAATGACATTTGATGTTTAGTGTGCCGCGACCATATGTACACCACCCAAAAGAGAAACTAAAATATATCTTTATCTTTTTTGCATTACATGTTGACTTCCACAAAATAGACAAGTCTATTTATCCAATAAACATAGACTAAGTTTTACTCAATAATAGAAAATATAAAAAATATAAATACGAGTAATATATTTTTTATATTTTCTATTATTGAGTAAAACTTAGTCTATGTTTATTGGATAAATAGACTTGTCTATTTTGTGGAAGTCAACATGTAATGCAAAAAAGATAAAGATATATTTTAGTTTCTCTTTTGGGTGGTGTACATATGGTCGCGGCACACTAAACATCAAATGTCATTAATGATTTTAGATAGTGGGTATGTATATGTTGCTTTCAGTTATATAGTAGTGGCATGGTAAATATCAAATGTTGTGGTTCATTAAATATGGTAGTATATTAAATATAAATATATATTTTTATACAAGTAATATATTTTTTATACTCTCTATTATTGATTGAAACTTATCATATATTTATCGGATAAATAGACTTGTCCATTTTGTGAAATTCAATGTGTAATACCAAAAAGATAAAGATGTACTTTATTATTAAATTAGTTTCTTTTTTGGGTGGTGGACATATGGTGGCGGCACACTAAAGATCAAATGTCATTAATGATTTTAGATGACGGATGTATATGTGTTACTTTCAATTATATGGTAGTGGCATATTAAATATGGAATGTGGTAGTGTATTAAATATTAAATATGGTGGTATATTAAATATATATTTTATATGGATAACTATTTTTGAGATCAGAACTACAAATCAACAGAACATGTTCCACAATTTGTTATAAGGAGAATTTTTACAGAGACTGAAACTCTAAATTAAATATGGGACACAATAGAGGGCCTAGTTCCCAACAACACTAACTCGTCAGAAAACTCTGTAACACAAAAACTAATAAAATAAATAAATGAAAACATTAAATTAAAAGGATACAAGACAACAAGTCAGTGAAAACACTAAAAACATCCAATGTTATTTATAGAGAATCAAACTCATATTTTATATTTACAAAATTTTAATTTATCATTACATCACAACTATTTAAATTAATATGTAAATAAAATATTTAAAATCAAAGATAATAATATTAGTATAAGGAGGATAAGTTCTTATCTGAGAATTACAAACGTATGAGTCTTTTTGTATCTCTTTAAAGACATTTACATATTTATTAACTATGAATTATATGAAAATTAAAAGATAATCATATTAGTATTTTAATATTTTAATTCTCACCACTTGAAATTTAATGACTTTTTCATATAAAAAAGACTTAAAGGATTTAAATTTCATGCACGATAGATGAAATAGTGTAGTAGTAAAAATGGTTTATTGGAGAATAAGATTATTAATCGATCAAAAAAGATGTTTAATGTATAATGCAAAGAAATATTTAACTCCTTTTTTTCAATATAGAATGCTTTTAGTATTATTTTCAGAGTAAATTCTTCATATTTAATTTTTTTTTTTTTTTTTTTTCTTTTTAAATCATAGAAATTTCAGTTATAAGAAAAAAATAATTAATTAAAAGATTCAATCCTCATTTAATATCATTACAAAATAACAATAATATTGAGATTGATATTGTGATATTTATTCTTTATGATGATATTTTGTTTTCTTATATAATTTAAATTGTTGATCACGGGTTCATTTCCATTATAAAATTTGAATCAAAATTTAAAATATTTTAAATTTATTTATAATGTTCTTTAAAGTAACTAAAAATATATATATTTTAAAATAAATTTAAAAAACTTAATTTTTTCTTTTAAAAGTTATATATATATATAAACAAAAGTCAAAATTTTGACATATTTTTTTCCCTTGTCTTTGTGAAGGTTTGTGGAATTTTTCGTATTTCCATCTATTTTAGTTGTATAGCATCAAAATTCTTATGTATTTTTAATTTCAAGAAATGTATAAATTTTGACATGGTTGACATAATAAATTAAAACAAAACAACTTTGGGTTTCTCATTTTGGTTTGGAATATGATTATAGATCATGTGATAAGAGGGAGAACGAGACTAAAACATCATAACAATAAATGTCATGACACACATCATGAGAAGGATATATATATTTCTTAAACAACATGCGACATGCCAAACCCACATTTCCTTTTTCCTAACCTCCCAAATACTTTTTTTAATATGCTCTGTAAACCCAAAATTCTTGATTAGGGTTTGTTAGTGTTTAACCTTAAAATGGTTGTTTAAGTATTTGGTGTTAGTTTTAGATTATTTTTAAAGGCGTATATAGAAATGGCAATGCATAAGAGTGATAATTAGATTTACAATAGGTTAATTAGGTGTTAAACTCGGATATAACATATGCTAAACTTATAAAACTAAGAATATGTTAAATATGGAAAATACAACTAAATTATGTATGGAAATGATAAATAAGTAATGTACTTAGCTAGTTTTGATACTAGCATAATGTTAGATCTAGAATAGGCAAAAAATAGATTGGGGATGATTCTAGAATAATCGCCTGCTTATGAATTAAGTACCTCTAGAGCTATGGACACTTCATCTTGGGACAGTTACATCGATGCCACTATTTGGGTTCGATGTATGTGTCATATACAAAATAGATGCTAAAAAAGGGTGTGACTACCTAGATGCTTCTAGATTTGTCTTCGCCTTTGTTCTAGTGCATTCAAATCTGGGTCATAGATTGCCACTCCTCATGAAATGCTAAAACCCTAGTTCTTCATCTTCATGGTGACATTAAAAAAAATGGGTTAGTGGGCACATGGTGTCCAATTGACCCCAAAGACCCCTCTATTGATGAGTATTGCTTACATATCTAATATTTTGAATAAGGCCTCAGAATGATGTATTTCTCCCCTATGTGTTGGCTTATGTGTGAATCATGGAATAGGTGTGAATCAAGTATAATAATGATCTAGATTATAACTTGTCAAATTGGGCTATTGGGTTATTCCTTTAGTACTTCAACTTGTAGATATGATATCCCTATGACTGATATGACAATAGGAGAAAATAGGGAAGCTTTGCTCAATTGAATGCTCTTTAAATTCTCTTTGGTATGAATACTAGGTGTTTTCCCAAATTTACTAGGTTTTCCCAGGTGAGGAATGAATGAAGATTGATATTGTATTTATATCAATCCCTTTGGAGAAGTACTCATACTAAATCACTTAGGTTAACCATTAGGATATATTTCATTTATAAATTGGATGATTTTAAGGCACTAGATACTTGTGTTGGGTTATGACACTAGTGTCGATGCAGGTGTCTATCCCAGACATTAATGTCCAGAGAGCAATTAATTAGGTACAAGCTCAAAACTTGTAGAGGTGGAAGATAAGTACATTTTAAGCATTATGGGCAAGATATAAGGCATAGGTCATAAACATAAGATTGGTTGGACTAAGATATAGATAAGGGGTATAAGATAGATCAAATCCAAGACTTGTAGAAGAGGGAAAGGCCTAGAACTAAGAGTAACAACCAAGGTATAAGTTTACCAAGTGTACAAGACCAATGTGCTATATAATCCATAAATATCATCTATATTTTCCCCCCAATTTAAACTAGTAATGAAATTGTAAGTTTAAAAGAAACACATGCATACTTGGGTGTGTATAACACACCTTGTCTTTATGTGTGCCCAAATTTAGTGCTTTATTGATGACTAACCTACAAATAAGATCATGTTATAATGTATGATCAATGCATATAAGCTAGAACTTAAAGTACTTGAAATTGAAAGAGCAAGGTTTAGGATCACACCTGTGTGTCGATGTAACCACCTTGCCTATTAAAAAATTGATTTGAAAATATGTATCATAGTAAGGATATGAAAATGAGATTGGGATATATGTGTGTGTGTGGGTGGTGGGGAAGGAATTGAGGGAGAGAGAGGCACATGCCCCCTATATATATATATTGGGGGCATGTGCCTCTCTCTCCCTCAATTCTATATATATATATATATATATATATGGTGGGGAGGGGAGTGAGGGAGGGAGAGGCACATGCCCCCAACCTTGGAGCAAAGGTGAATTTCCAATTGCTAGTTGAGATTAGCTCAACCATGTAATCCAATCATACTTACAACTTAGTGAGGGTGGATGATACAATCAAGTCCAACCTAAAAACTTGGTAAGATTATGTGATTTAATCACCTCAACCATACCAAAAGGTGAACCAAATACTACAATAGATTGGCTCAATCAAGTCCTTAAAAGTTTGACCAGGGTATCAGTACGTAAAAGTCTGTGATGTGGTAACAATACATAGAAGAGTTTTAGAATCTAAAACTGATTTATATTTTTCAATATTAGGCACAAATTTCATAGCATATGCACCTTAGATATGTCTCATGTTGAAAATGTGTATAAAAATGGTACCAATGCATAAAATTCTGCCACAACTATGAATTTGAACCATATAACTCTGTGCTTTAGCTAATTCAGAAATTGCATAAGTGTGGACAACATGCTTCAAAATCATGCCCCCATTATATATGAAAAAAATTAAAAATTGATATAAGTACCAATATGAAGAACATGTTTCCAAAAACATGCCCCCAATATAATTTAGAGATGCTAAATATGAAATAAGTGTAGAGAATATGCTTCCAAAGCATGCCCCCACTGAATCTAAAAACTATGTCATGTGTGGAGAACATGGCTCTCTGACATGCCCCCTTTTAGGTGAGATAAAGATAGGAGTTGGTAGTTACCTCACCTCAAAAATATAAGAGAACTGTATAATCTATGAATGAAACAATGTAGCATATATAAGGAACATGTCTAGGTAAATATAGCATTGAAGCACCTATAACTAATGTGATCACATAAAGGCCTAAGATGCATGATAAAGATCATGGAAACAACTAGATAGTAATTAGGACAAACTCAAAAAGTAAACAAGCACGAACATAAGATCACTCAAAAGCAAGTCAAAAGGCAATAGTCCAAAGAGACCAAAAATTAGGGGCATGTTCAAGTGCCACACAATTGAAGGGACATAACTTAGTCAAATATCCATAAAAGCAAGAACAACATATTCAAATGTTTATACCATAAATAATTACATATTTAAATGTCAAATAAAAAAAACATAGGCACATTGGTTGTAATCAAAGGAGAATATTCAAATGCTCAAAAAAGGAATATAATAGCAAGGCAAGACACTCAAGTAAGTGCATAAAGGAAAGCATAAGCAACCAACATGAACATGCCATAGTAGCCCATTGATTAAATGTGTTAGGAAAAAATGTCAAGTGTATAACATATAAAATACCCTATGTAAGATATAATCATGGATAAAGGCATGTGTAATTATATATGTAATCTCAAATATGATAATGAAATGTGATCATCAAACCATATAAACTTTGTGTATCAAGATCAAATAAGCGGATACCCCCAATGTCTGCCTGACATGATTAGAGGGAAGGGCCAACATCTAAAATAGGAATGGATCATGTATCTGTGTATACCTTTATCAAACTCAATTAGGAGTGTGACACACATGTGTATGTATAATTAATTGAATATGTCATCCATCAACATGGAACTAACACATAGATGCCAAGGAGCCAATAAAACATGTACGTGCCGAATTTTTTTTTGTATTTTTGAAGTTTTTTTTTTTTTTTTTTTTTTGATATTTTGGAATGTTTGAAAAGAAAATATTATCCTATGATGTGATGCAAGAGAATATTCATGCTTTGAATATGTTTTTTATGTTTTTTGTTAAGTTTTAGAGAGTCTAGGTGTGACTATATTGATTTTCCTTCAATTTGTGTATTTCAAATTTTCAAAGTTACAATTATGCCTATTAAGCTTGTAATAAGGCCTAAACTTGTCTCAAGGCCACAAAAGTGTATATAATTTCATCTAAATAGTTTGTGAGATCATATTTTATATGGTCTTAGGTGGTTTGGACAAGATTTGAAATAGTTGTGATCTTGTTTGTTTTTAAAAGGTTGTTAACTCCATTTTTGGAGTTTGTTACATGAGTCTAAAATAGAGTTTTGATGTCCAAGTTAAGGTTTTTAGTTGTATGGAGTGATTAATTGAAACCATGGATTTGTATTATTATGTTTGAAATGTGTAATGATAAGATAGAGTGTTGAAGGATAATTTTGAGTGCTTTATTCAAGATTTTCTATGCATTGTGTATGAAAACTAGGTAGGGCAGCAAGCTCCAATTCAATAGTCAATACCTAGAGGGTTAATGTGGCTATTTTAAGTGCTGAGATCTTTAGTATAGGTAAAAATAAGCACAATCAATTTTTTTGAAGTCTTGACACTTTATAATTTGCCATGCAGCTCCTTTTGTTTATAAATTGGGCCCTAACTAGGGCTTCCTGATTCTCTTAATTAGTATAATGTAATTTATTAATTATTTTAAATAATTGGTTTATACATGAATACATACACTTTTTAAAGTTTAAAAACCCAACTCATTGGTTAAGACTATGTTTTAACCCTTGACCTTGTTTTAGCCCTTATAGGCCTAATAAGACTGAGACAATAGGTTTTGATCATGATCTAGGGTGATAAATTTCCAAGTTTTAAATGTAATAGTATTATTATGTAATTTTACACATATAATATGAATATTAAGTCTCAATACCAAATTATTCTCCATATACCCCCTAAACATGGCTCTTGGAGACCTAATTAGGCCTGACACAGTGCATGACAGGAATAGTTCGTACAAAGAAACCCCAAGAGTATTTGAGGTATGATATGTAAGCCTTTATTAGGTATCCAAATATTATTTAAAGTTTGTGTTATGATGAATATAAAATAATATATGCCCCAAAACTAGGCTAAACAGGGCTACAAGCCCATGCACCCATGTGCAAAGCCAAGAAGGTCTTATGACTTGTTGAATATCTATTGATCATCCCAAGGTATGTATATAGTTGTAAATAGTCTAGGTAGAATGTGTTTAGGGTTTATAGCTTGGTAAATAGTGATTTTGAGTCTTTTACATAATTCTTGTTGAAAATCAAGCCTTAATGCTTATGTAAAGTCAAGTGTCTTATCAAGTCTTGAAAACATGAGTTAAAGTGAAGTGCTTAAGCCTGTTTAGAGTGTTGAAAGTGTCTTTAGGTGATCTTACGGACATCATGATCGTGAACCTAATTATTTTTGAGGATCATCAAATGCAATATTTTGATCATCAATAAGATCTTGGATCTTGTGCTTCAAGATAAAACATCTATTCATAGAATGCCCTAGTCCTTGATGATAATCATAATAAGCATTCACATCATATCCTTTGGGTAGAGGTCAATTTATATCAACCTCTATAAGATGATGGAGAGATATAAGTTGACACTCTATTAACCAGGAGAGTAATGAAGATGGGGATTTAGGTAAACAAGAGCACTGTCTCCTTGGTGCATTGGATAAGATAAGTAGATTAGGATATTGTGAAACTATGTTAATTGTGGTGGTTGTTTCCTTTTTAGGCTTAGGAGGTTTTACCTTATAACTTGGTTTTATTATAAACTTAATACTATATTTAGATGAAATTGGTGTGTTTGCTACATAATTGAGCTTATTTAGTGAAATAAGCTTCATTTCACAGTCTCGTACGACATGGAATAAGTCATCAAAAGATTTTAACTTCTTGAAAATAATGTACTCATGTAAAGGAAAAATCAAACTTTGCTTTAATATGTCTTGAAACTTCTTATCTTCCATAGGATTGGTTATTTTAGCTAGCATTATCTTATATCTCAAGACATATTCATTAATAGGTTCATTTGTTCTTTGTTTGATTTTGGCAATTTGAGCATAGGAAACTTATTTAGAAATATTAATGAAAAAGTGTGCCAAAAATTGAACTACAAGAGGTTCAAATCTTTCATGGATTGGAGAGGTAAATCATATAACCACCTCAAATAATAAATTTATCATTGGAGGCATAATCAAGGCATGTCACATAAAAGGATCGAAGATGTTGTTCATGATCACCCTTGCCATCATAAAATGGAAACTTAGGTGCAAAAAAACTAGTTGGAAATGGGTGGAAAGATATATCAAGTGCAAGATGGTAATGCAACACATTTTGTGAATCAATACCACGGGGATATTTTAAAGCATTTTTTTCAATGTTTGTAACCTTGTCCTATAAGGTCTTTATAACTTTAAGGAGTGTTTTAACTGTAGACCCATTAGGATTTAGATCAATGGTTTAAGTAGTCACCAAAGGGGATGTAAACATAGTTTGAGTAGTAATAGGTGTTGAAACTGGTATTTGAGTTGAAACATTTGTTAATTCCATGGTAGATGTAGCAATAGTGTTTTGGTTTTTAGGAAACAAAGGTTTAAACACATAACCCATGCCCCCTTTAAAGGGTAATGTGTTCAAAGGGAGAGATGTTTCAACTAGACCTTTTGAAATTTTTATTTCTAGTATTATTTTTAGGATCTCATTAAGATCATTAGGATTTTGATGAATACACTCTTGAAATAATGTAATTATTTTCACTTGATCATTGTCTATTTTCTCTTTTTCATTTTTTCCCTCATTATCAAAATCTTCTTCTATGATAACCTCGTTAATATGCTTTTCATTGTGAACATGGGTATCATCATGATCCATAGTATGAGATATCTCATTGGTTTAAGATATCTTAGATGGTGGGATGGGAATATCAATGTGTTCAATAGGCACACCTCCCAATCTAGGGATATACCTAGGTTGCATGCAAAATAATATAAGTAGGAAATGAAAAATCATAGCAATCTAAAACCCCTAAATGAAAATTGTAAGAATCTAAAATGTTTGCATTCATACAAATCAAGTTTACCAAATGTTTAACCCTAGAATGGTTGTCTAAGTACTTGGTGTTAGTTTTATATTACCTTTAAAGGGGTCTATAGAAATGACAATACATAAAGGTGATAATCAAATCTACAATAGGGAAATTTGATGCTAAACTTAGATATAACATATGTTGAATTTATAACATTGAGAATAGAATAAATATAAAAAGTACAACTAAACCATGTATGGAAATGACAAATAAGTAATTTACTTAGTTGGTTCTGATATTAACATAATGTTGGATCTAGAACATGCAAAAAGCAGACTAGAAGATGATTTTGGAATAGTCACCTAATTCTAGATTAAGTGCCTCTGGATCTATAGAGACCTACATCAGTGTAGGATGATTATGATGATGCCTCTATGTAGGTTTGATGTAGGTGTCTTATATAGAATACCTATTGGAAAAGGATGCAACCACCTAGATGCTTATGTATTTGTCTTCACATTTACTCTAGTGCAATCAGATCTAGGTCATGTTGGGACCAACATATCACCATTTTTTTGAATTGGGACCCTTGATAGACCCTCAGAATAAAGCATGGAAATCTCAGCATTTTAAGGTTTTTTTTATAGAGTTTGAAGATCATCCACTTTGTTAAGAAATAAGCATATATGGTCTTGATTTGCTTTATCTAGACTAATCTTGCTAATGAAGTTCAATTGAGAATGAGTTGCAAGTTACATGGTGTATGTTTCTAAGAAGTCTGCATTCCAAAACCCTAACAAACCCTTGGTTCAAATTTGAATAAAGGTGGGAACTAAAACTAGTGGGAATCATTTTTTATGGACTTAAATTCAAGCACATATCCTAGGCTTAGTCATGTTTTTTAAATTAACTTGACTAATAAACTTGACCCCCATTTCATTATGTTTTTCTCCTTTTTTCAAGTTCCTTCTTGGCCTAACATAATGTCATTATACAAGGTATTTTTATATTCCCCAACTTAGCATAAGACCTTAATACTAAGGCCCATATGTATTCATTAATACCATCTCGACCTTAGTATTAACATCTTAGGCCTAAGTTTTTATTGTCCCCATGACCCTAACTTAAATAATTTGCATCTCAACTCTCACAAGATCCTACAATTGTCACTTTATCATGACATTTGATAAAATGGAGTGAAGGTAACCAAGAACTTTGGTTTAAATAGCCTGCATTTTCGATGATCCGATGATCCACTCTTACTTGCAGGGACTCGATCAGATGGAGAGAAGAATGTTTAAAAATTCAAAATAATACAAGGAGCCTAAAAGATGGACATCTGAAAACATTACATTTGAGGACTAAAAGAAAAAAGGACCCACTTGACACTACAACCAATCAAGAGCAAGTCTTAAGATCATAATACTACAATTTTTTCTTTATCATGACATTTGATCGAATGGAGCGAATTAACACCCAAAGCCTTGGAAGCCCCACAAAAATTCTAAGTGACATCCTTACATTTAAACATAAAGATTTTAACAAACTTAAAATTGACATTTATGTGACCATCATTTAATCATCCAAACAAACTAACTTGACTCCTACACGACCATCAACTTTAAGTCCATTAAAGTGCAATTTTTGCTAGTTTAAAGTGGACATCCACACAACTATCAATAGACACCCAAAAAGGTGTATTTGATACCCAGGAAACCATAAATTTTAAGCCAATGGAAATTCCTTACTTATAATTCAAAGGGCATCCCTTTTGGGCTCACCAAGCTAAGTAGAATGTTCAAAAAATACCCAAAATAGATAACCTCGATGTATATAATGCAAATATATGTAATAAATATACTTAGCCTAAGTCTATTATTTAAAGATCCACATGGAATTTTGCATAATAGACCTTAAATCATAGACTTAGCCCATGTAAAATTCATTTCATGTTGGAGATATTTTGAACATGGTTTGTGATTCATAACATAAACATTTTAGCCTAATATTTTCATTATGTTTGCTAAACACAACACATACATTAACCTAGGATGCTTATACCTTGACCCATTTTAAATCACAACATAGGCTTAAAATCCTTAGCTTAAGGTTTGTCCCATGCTTAATAAACATGAAACAAACCTTAGCCTAAGGGACGTAAGCCTAAGTCTTGACTTTTAAGAGTGTTCTAACTTAATGTTTGAGCATATATACAAATCAATAGTTGGTGTTTTATCATTGGATTTGATCCAATGGTTCAAACTTCCCCAGAGACTTTTCAACAAAACCTCAAGAACCCACATACCAATTGTGTGGCCAATGATTATTCAACAAGGGACTAACATAAGATTTGGAATATGGGGAAGATGTGTGAGCATGCCAAGTGTCATGGCCACATGGCTTAAGTCCCAAGAACCAATTAAAAGATAAGGGTCTATATTATGATCAATAGCTTATGCTAATCTAGGATTTTGATCCTATGGAATGAAAGGAAGGAGGTATTTTTAAATACCAATGACTAGTGTTCAAATGACATCTATGAAAGATGCCTCAAAAGATCCAAACTAGTTCCACATAAGCTCCACACAATTAAAAAAGGACAAAAATGTAGATCTTGTGGGATCAAAAACACAAAGGTATAAAGGCAAAATTACAAATCAAATCTGAAACATGTATAAGCCAAAGCCTGGATATCTTCTGCCATTAAAGATCCAACCCTAAACCCTACATAAAGGTAACCCAAACAAATCCAATTTGCTGCAATTCAATTAAGAGATAGTTAAATTATGTTTCTAAGCATGAGAGAGATTTCACAAGGATAATCTACAATATGGCATGAAAAATTAGCAAGAAATAGAGACCATGACAGCTAGCAAACAATAATTGAAGGAAAAGGCTGAGCTTTATTTGACAACTGATAGTGAGGGCTGGGTGTTCAAGGATATAAAATTGGACCTCATAGTGTTGAACATCCATGACATTAGGAATTGATTTGATCTTTTCTTCATGATAGAAGAATTGTAGCCCATCTCAAAGGAAGAGTAGATAAATTCACCACCAATAGATGGTACAATGACCTAGTTACAATTTAGATGGCCCTCCACCATGCCATGGCAAAACTAGAGGTAATGCACTGCATTGATGTTCTTGCCCCCATTTTTGTTGATTATAGAATTGATAGTGAATGGATTATTAGGGAGGATAACTTGAAATAGGTGGCATATATTTCCCATGTTGCTTTTGGAAAGTACTATAAGCTCCCTCTTCCCTATGTGGACCTTCCCAACATGAGAGAATAGACTAATAGCCATAACCTGGACTCCATCCTAAGACCCTGTATCCATCAAGGGCTTGAAATCTTTAGAATCCTCGATGGAAAAATCCCTATAATTTAGTTCAAAGAGGGCATTAGGGTGATTATGACCTTATTGAATATATATTCTGGTGCCCCTTCAACCACTTATGTAAATAAAGTTTGGGTGTCATATATACACTTCTTAGTAGAAGAAAAACTTACCCTTCCAATTGGAGATTTGATTAGCATCTTTATGGCCAAGCAATTCATTTCCATCAAGAAAAGGACCTCCAAGCTTCTAAATGATGTATTACCTCTTTCATGCCCTTATCACTTCAATCACATTCCATGGCATTAAGAATTCATCCCCAAAGGGTAGGACAACTATCTCACACCACTACTCCAAGCTACACATCTTCAATTACTGGAATCACATGTAATTTATATGTGATTGTGTTTTCCTGATAATAGTTGAAGCCATCACAGGTTTTCTAATGCCTAGGCTCCACCCCCTCATTAAGAGATAGGTTGAAATGAAGGGGGAATTATGGTATTATCATGATTACATAGTCATTAGGATAGAAGTAATCATGTCACAACCCTATAGACTACCATGTATGTCCTGAATAAGCTTGCTAAGCAGGAGATTGTCTCCCAACTCATCCTTGGCATTGACAAGGCTTGCAAAGAAAACAGGAAAGGTTTGCTTCACCCCTTTCCCTTGGGAATTGGGAAAACCCTAATTAAAGAATGGAAGTAGGTGGGGATTATGGTCACAAATAGGAATTCATTTGGGTTTTAGCTAGATGAACTCAAAATGTGGGATTCAAGGAACAAGGTGGGGGATCATCTAAAGGATAAAATGCTCAAGATTGATTATGTACATCAATTGGTTATATATGACACCATATACATCATAGCCAAGAACTATGGGGAAATATTGGCTAGAGTCTAGGGTCACAACATCAAATTAGAGCATAGATTATTTATAGACAATAAGTCATCTAGGGAAACATGGAAAATGCACCCCTTGCATTATCATTTACTACCTGGGCCATCTGGAATAGCTCAAAATAAACCTTAGGTAGAGTAACCATAGTAGTCCCAATATTAGGTTGAGTTAACTCAAGATGATCAAGGTAAAGGAAAGGAGAAGGTTAGAGAAGTAATATTAGAAGAAAGACCTAGATAAGGACCCTTACCTTCAACCAGATAGCAAAGACCACCCTCTCCAATCTAGTACATTGACATGATAGCCTTGGAGTGAAAAGAGACACTTGAGGGTGCTATCAAGGAACTTGTAGAGTCCTATGGCTTAGGAGGAGAGGAGGACCCTTCAGTGGAGCCTAAGGAAGATACAGGGAAAGAAATTATCCCAATGGCCTCCTATGAAAAGAGGAATGTAGAATTGGCCTTGGTCCTGGTAGAACCAAGGAAGAAACATAGATTGACCTTCACTCATTCCACTAGTGAAGTCAATCTCTCTAGTGATGAATTTACACTCCATAGACCAGTCATTCCTGATTGGTTCATCTATGAGAAATTGTAAAAGATCCCATCTCTCTCCCACTCATGGGCCATAACAAAGGTTGGTGTGGATGTACATGATGATGTGAAGCCTTGGATAAAATATATAATGAAGGAATATGAAGAGATAAGAATCATAGTCTCTTAAGGATTAATAAGTAAGAATATGGATGCTCTGAGAGCATTTACTAGCTCAAGAGTGGAGTTGCTAAAAACTCCCTAGTTTAAAGAACCAATTATCATAGTTCATTTCAATCTTGAGACAACAGTTTTAGAAAGGATAACAACTAGGATGACCATGGTTGGGATAGAAGAATTCACCTTTCATAAGGTGGAACCTTTTATAGGTTTGACCCCTATTGCAAGACAATAGCTTGGTGAAGTTATAATACATGAAGAAGATGTGGAAAGCTTGATGGAAGCACATTCACAACAAGCCAAGGTTGGAGTCTGGGGTCTAAAGCAAAGGATCCATACTTTGGAAAGGGAGAAGGAGAACTTGTAAACCCAGGCAATCCCATTGATCCCAGATGCCATGATCAAGATGCTTGATGAATAATTCTATGACATGTTTGAGGCATTAAAGTCAATGAAGATGAGGCAGAGTGCATTAGAAGACCAAGATATATTAGCCAAAGACTTGGTCACCTAATGACAAGCCTTAGAGGACAAGATATCCCATCTCCTCAACATTCAAGCAAAGAAGCAAATCCCAAACTTTAGAACCAAAATCATGGGACACCTATGCACAATCTTAGGGATTATTATTAATAAGGTTCATAACTTGAGTACTTGGCTTACCAAGGTGATGAGGCTTTTAAAAGATGATAAAGGGCTCATGAAAAAAATTGAGAAACTTCTTGGGACCATACTCATCAATCCTACACAACCTACTGCCCTTGGCCTCATCAATGATGAAGAGTTTAAACATAGATCCACTTTGGTGACTCAAGAAGTCCAAGGTAAAAGCAAAGGCCAGTCTAGATAAGATAACAACAAGATCTTGGATATGACCTTCGATGTAGGTGAGAGGATTAATGAATCTAGAAGAATTAAGGAGGCCTTGGAAAGAAATGACTAAGAATTCAATGAGATAGCAAACCAAGAGGAGGAGTGCATCATGAAGCCTACTATGGATCTCGAACTAGTTGATGAGCTACATAAGAGGACTATGAGCCTCCTCCAACAATAAATAGGGGCCCCACCAAAAAGTTAGAATAATATTTTATTCTAATATAAATTAGGTGGTATTTTATAATAGAATATTCCATTGTAAATGAATATGCTAGTTTGTTAGCATATTTACCTCTAAGTCAGTATGATTTGGGAGAGCACATGTATTATAAAGATTGTAAGGATAGTTGCCCTTAATTTTGTACACTTGTATTTTGTAACTGATTGGTATACTGCCTATTCTTCCTATAAAGGCATTTATCACCATTGTAAAAAGAGAGAGATTTTTGAGCAACTTTGTATACTTGAAGTAATTAATAGAATCAAGCAATTCTACAAGGATTGTCCATTTTTGATGTGTTAATTACTAATATAATTTTTCTCTCAATTGTTAATAGAGGTCTTGAATTTGAATAGTATATTTGAATTCTAAATAACATTCTTTAATCATAGGGTTTCTAATTTGTGCTTATGCTAAATTAGCTAAAATATCTTAGGTTCTACTTCATTTTATTTTGCTTTGTATTCAAATTTAAAATAATTATTTTATTATAGTAGTAAATTCCTAAAGTAGACATAGTTCTTATTTGTGATTCTTAAACATTTTCCTCTAAAGTTTGCCTGATATATAGTGAAATTTGAGTTTAGGGTATGTTGCACTCTATATTTTTTAAATGCATATTCAGTTACCATTAATACTTTGTCATAATGTTCAGGATCAAAATTGGCAATCACTTATTTATTTTCTACCTTACCCTTCTCCTTGCTCCTTTTTTTATACAATGATCACTTTAGTTTAAGCCACATTATAAATATCCATTTAGATTAGTCTATAGTATAAGAAAGGAACACAATTCACTAAGTATCAACAAATATTCACAAGAGAATGGACCAAGGTGGTTCCCAACCACCAACATTATATAAATATTATGGAACAATTATCTTACTCTACTGCTATTTCACCACAGGCAACCAGATTTCCAAAACTTACAACTCATGCTCTAAATTTTCTAAATTCTAAAATGAGAAGTGTTATTTAAACACTAAGGGCACCTGTGGTACATTTATAAGCATCAATAGGCTAGCTCCTGTTGTTGCTAGAAGGAGGGTCAATCTCTGAATCTTTGGTGATCTTAGTTTGCTTCACCTAAAGATCACTATATCTTTGTGTTTTGAGTAAATTATTTACTTAGGATATATAAAGATCATTGATCTTTGTTGTTTGAAACACATATTTGTACTTCCTTTGATGTTCTTTAAGAATTGGTGCTTGTCTCTAGTAAATTTGGCTTTAACTTTGAAAATATGTAGTATCTACGGTTAGAAGGGTTCATTTTGATCAAAGGTGGGCATATATTTCATAGATCTAAGTTCATTTTAGACTTGCAATTCTAGACCATACATACGTATTTGAGCTCATCTTTGAGTAAATTCAATCAAAGATCAACATCTTTTGCAATTCTTCATGCCACCTTTAAAAAATAAGCTCAATGTGTGGGTCTAACTCTTGTTCATTATATAAGTTAGCTTGACACATCATATTTTAGGCAGGATCTTTGAATTTCAAGATGGAATTATCTAAGGTTAGAACAAGATCACACTCATTAACCAAAGAACCCTTGCTCAAGTTTGCAGTACATAAAAAATCCAAATGTGATAAAGGTATATGTAGGAGATCTAAATCTCTTCCAACTTCACTAATTTGAGTTGCCTGTGCCTTCAACCATCACCCAGGTATGGCATGGTTAGGGGATTCCTCGATTAATGTGTTAGTGGTGGTTTATGATCTTTCAAGAAACCCTAAGAAATATCTACCTGCATTTAGTCTAATAGGTGTAGTGACTGCTAAGGAACATATAAAATCCTTTAAGGCTACTTTAAGATTGCTTAATGTTGTGCATGAAGATGTGGCATGTATGTTGTTTCCATTTAATTTTAAAGATGCCACTTATGAATGGTTCTTAAATTTTCTTGATAACTATATCACAATTTGGAATGATTTTAACAATGTCTTTATTGATCAATTTGGTAAAATTATTAGTCCTTGTGTTATTTACCACCAATTCACTACTATTAAAAGGGATGACAGTGAGCCCATCAGGTCCTTCAATGCTAGATTTCAAAATATGTATAGAATGATCATGGAGCCCTACAATCCTAATGATGTCCTAGCCCTATAAATCTATAAATACATAGTAGATTCTATGACCTCTGTGTTCTTAAAGAGGTTTATCCCAATTATAGCTTCATTAGCCCAATCTTATTTTGAATTAGTGATCATTAATGATCAAATGCAGCCCTAGGGGAAAATGGCTTTTTCAATCCCAAATGTGAACCCACACCTACCTATGATGAACTTGTTTCCCAACAATAACCAAAATCTCCCAACCTTAAACCAACTCCCAAATTTGACCTAGTTGCCATTAAGTCATGCAACTCCAAATCAAAGTATGGGATTCTTGACTCATCCCACTAATGGCTACAACTCAAGTGATCAAAGGGATTTGGTACCATCTGCTAATAATAACTAGGTACATAATTTTGAAACTCCTAAAAATGAGAATGAGTTCATCTTGAAAATGGTTCAAAAATTAAGGACTAATTTCCTTCAGTTACAGAAACAAGTAGGCAATACTGAAGGGCACCTAGGTAGGGATTTCTCATTTCAAAGGTTTAATAGGCCAAATAATAGATTTCAGAATGATAGCTTTCATAATAATAAGGCTAATGAACCATCTTCCAATAATAAGAATATGGACATTAATCTTACTAATATTACATTGCCTAACTCTCGTAGGGTACATTGCATAGCCAAGCATGGGGAAATTGACTGTATATAATTCTAAAAATCCTTTGAGGCCTTTAAATAATATTTGGACACATTTGAAGTGGTCCCTAACAAATAAATTGGTGCAATCACCTCTGAATCTAATCCATTTAATCAAGCCTTCATGGTGGACACCTTTGATTTCCCCTTTCAAGAGGAAAATGAACCTGATGAGGTTCCTAAGGAGATCCAAGCCCTTTAGAAGTTCCTAAAGAAGACCTATCCCTTGAGGAACAGAGATAAAAGGAATCCCTTGACTAATTCAACACCTCCAAACAACTTTGGAACTCCTCCTAAAACCTCTTCAAGCAACAATCCAGAGCCACCAAAAGGGAGTACTTCTAAACCCAATGTTGATATTCCTAGTCCTTCTGGAAAAATTGGTTATAACATAGTCAAGGACATGAAGAAGATACAAGCTAATATAACATTGCATGAACTCACATAAATTATATATCAAAGGGATCTCTTGTTGGAATCCTTGTTAGAAAATCACAATCCCTTCAAGACTAATCATGTCAATATAACAATCCATAAAACCAAAGTTGAGTCTCCTCCTTTCTTGCTCTTTATCAAAATGTTTGGTAAGAACTTGAATAATTTATTATTAGATTTAGGAGCATATAATAATATCATGCCTATAGGAATATACAAGAAACTTGTTTTAACACCTATAAAGTCTGAAGAGTTGTCACCCAATTAGACAAATCTAGGGTAAAAGTTGTAGGAGAATTATTAAATGTTCATATGCAACTAGCTTCTAAACCTAGGGTAAAATAATTCATTGATATTCAGGTGGTTGAAATAACTGATGTTTATGGAATCTTATTAAGTAGGTAATGGAATAATGATTTTAATGGTTACAAGTCTACAGATTTCTCACATCTATGGTTACCTTGGAAAGGTGCCTCCAATCAGATCAGAGTTGAGAGAGAACTAAGAATGAAGCATATGATAACTAAATACAATGATGTGAATGAGAGACTCAACATAATAGACTTAGACTTGGGGGTTTTCACCCTAGAGGCTAACAAGGTATGTGATACCAAGGATGCTTATGTTCTTGAATTATGGAAATTGCACTTTGATGGTGCTAGGTGTAATGCTAGATCAGGTGTTGGTATTGTTTTGACTGACCCCACTAAAAAAAGGTACCATGCTTCTTATAGACTCCAATTCCCTTTTAATAACAATATTTATGAGTATGAAACCCTTATCCTTGGCCTAAAATTTGATATAAAAAATAAGGTCAAAGAACTGCTAGTTTATGGGGATTCAAAACTAGTGGTTAACTAGGTTAAAAGTAAATACCAATGTAAACTTTCATATTTAAAAAGTTATAAATTTAGAGTTTAGGATTTAATTTAATCCTTTGATGCCTTTGGCATCACTTCCATACCAAGGGAATAAAATCAAGTAATTTATCAATTGTCATCTGTTGTAGCTAACTTCATGCCCAATCATGATTCCCCTAATTTTAGCATTGAACTGATCCCTTATCCTTCAGTACCTGATAATATCAACCACTTCCAAGTATTCAATAATGATCAATAGATATTAGATTTCATAACTAATTCTAGATAATTTGATGCTCATATCATTGATGAAGCTAATAGAAGTACATTTGGGGAAGATAAATTTAATGGTAAAGTCATTTAGCTGAGTGACAACAAAATCCCAAAGGGAATGATTGCTTTAGAGAGACTATTTGATAAGGACAAATTTTTTGAGGCTTCTAAGGATACTAAGGTAAATGGGATGGACTATAATGCTATTGATTTAGGCCTTCATGATCAACCCTGACTGGTAAATGTTGGTAAGGCCTGCACAAATGTTGAAAACAAGAAGGCTAAGGAACTTCTTGCTCAATACAAGGATGTCATGGCATGGTCTTATGATGACCTAAAAATCTTTGATCCAAGGGTCATCACACATATTATACCCCTTAAAGAGAGTTTTAAATCCTTTACATAGGAACAAAGGCCTGTAAAACTAGTTTTAGAACCCATGATCTTCAAGGAGGTCAAAAGGCTTCTAGATGCTAGGATAGTCTTTCCCATTAGGCACTCTGCCTAGGTGGCCAATTTGGTGCCAGTCATGAATAAAAATGGTGAGATTAGGATTTTATATACTTGAAAAATTTGAACAAAGAATTAGAGAAGGATAAATACCCCTTTCCTTCCCTAGACCAAGTAATTCAAGTTGTTTCAGGATCAACTATGATGTCCTTTCTTGATGGCTTTTTAGGTTACAACCAAGTATTGGTTGATAGAGAGGACAGGATGAAGATAACCTTCAAAACAAAATGGGGAACCTTCACCTACAAAATAATTCCCTTTGGAATCATTAATGTCATAGCCACTTTATAAAGATCTATAGACCATGCCTTCCAAGGCCTGATTGGTAAGTACATTATTAAATAAATAGATGATCTAACAATTTTTTCTAAATATATGGAAGATCACTTCATGCATTTACAACAAGCTTTTAAAATATGTAGAAGGTATGTCATCTCTTTGAACCCTAAGAATAGTATCTTTTATGTGAATAAAGGGAAATTATTATGTCATGTTATAACTAAGGATGGGATCTCTATAGATCCTGAAAGAGTGGAGGCCATATCTAGAATAGAACCTCCAAATAGTAAAAAAGGGATAAAGTCATTTTTTGGTAAGGTTAATTTTTTAAGAAAGTTCATTTCTAGTTTTACAAAAATAGTCAAACCACTGAATGACATGTTAAAGAAGGATGCCAAGGTCACATGGAATGAAGATTCCAGAAAATCATTCAATGACATCAAGGAAGCCATCAGTCAAGCTCTAGTCCTTATAAGTCCTAATTTTTCAAGGGACTTATACCTCTATTCCTTTGCATCTGACCACACTATGGTTATAGTGTTAACTCAAAAAATTGAAGGGTGTGAACACCCAATTGATTTTATGAGTACCAATTTTAAGAATGTTGAGTTAAATTATTCATTGATTAATAAATAGACATATGCATTAGTCAAGGTAGTTAAGAAATGTAGGCATTACATCCTTAGAAATAAGGTGCATTGCATCTTACTAGACCTTACCACCAAACTTATGTTAATTCATAATGAATTGAGGGAATGTAGAGGTAAATAGATGTCAATCTTGTAGGAATATGACTTAGAGATGAAAATGACAAAGTTGGTAAGGTTTCGAGGTTTGATTTAGATGATTGTTAATACTAACCCTAGACTAAGTATTATGTAAGTGGATCAACAAAACTTTCAAAATAGTGAGTGGTATGACCCAATCATACATTTTTTAATCAATGATACTTGTCCTACAAGTTTATCCATGGAGAAAAATAGGACCTAGAGGCTAAAGGTAGCCCACTACTTGATCAAGAATGGAATCTTGTATAAAAGGAACTTTGAAGGAATTTACTTGAGATGTGTCTCACAATAAAAAGCCACCCAAATCATGATCACCTTTCATGAAAAGCTAGGTAGTGGACATCCATCTGGGAAAAATACATCCCAAAAAATTCTTAGGGATGGCTATTATTGGTTAAATATTTTTAAGGATGTTCACAAGCATGTGAGGGATGTCATTCATGCCAAATTTTTAGTACCAAGGAGCCAAAGGCAGCGATGCCTCTATATCCAGTCATGATTGACAAACCCTTTGATCAATAGGGGTTAGAATTTGTTGGCATAATCAACCCCAACTCATTTGAAGGTCACAAATATGTCCTTACCACCATAGACTATTATACAAGGTGGACTGAAGCTGTAACTACCAAACAATGCAGAACTAAAGAAGTGATCAACTTTTTAGAAGAAAATTTCTGTACTAGGTTTGGGACCCCAGTATCTCTAGTATGTGATAATGGATCTGCCTTCATATCCATAGAGATGAATGAATGGGCTTATGATAATGACATCAATCTCAATTTTTAATTCAACCATTATCCCCAAGGGAATGAAGTCTCTGAGTCAATAAATAAAAACTTAATGAAGGCAATCAAGAAGTCTATTGAAGACAAACCTAGAACTTGGCATAAGCTCCTTAAATTTTCACTTTGGGATGATAGGATAAGGATCAATCAAGCCTTAAAAGATTCACCATTCATGTTGGTATATGGACAAGAACCCATCTTTCCTATCACTCTCAAGTTTCCCACATATATAGTTTTGCAAGAATACATTGAGGAGAGCCAAGAGCTGGCTAGTTCTAGATTACTGGATATAATTTAGATGGAAGATGCAAGGGAGAAAGCCTTTGTTGACTTTAATAGACATCAAACCATATTCAAGAGATGGTTTGATAAAATATTGAAAATCAAAGTGTTTAGACAAGGAGACTTGGTTCTTCTTTGGGACAAGGCATCTGAGCCTAAGGGTAAACATGGAAAATTCACACCCTTGTGGATTGGCCCATATCAAATTTGTAAAAAAATTCAGCAAAAATAATTTTAAACTCAAGGACTTATAAGGAATAGAGTTTACACTGCCCACCAATGGGTAGTATCTCAAGCACTATTTATCTAGTACTCCTCTTGGGGTCTTCATAGAGTAAACTGTAAGATGTTTAGATTAGTGTAGATAGGCTAGTTAGTTTCCTTTTAGTTCTTTCTTTCTTGTCCCTTGTTTGTACATAATTATGCACATTTTTTTCCATTTATTGTTGCATTTATCTTTGTGGTGTGTTTCTTTCATGTTGCTTGGTTCCTTGATCCCAATAAATCCCTAGGGACAATCTTGAGCTCAAAAGTTATGAAGTTTGCTTAAAATATGCACCCCAATTCAAGAATGAAGGTATGAATCCCATACATGGAGTAACCATGGCTCTAAAATATAAATCATGATGTTATATCTTAGAGAAATTGACAAAGACCAATGGAAAGGCCAATCATTTAATTAGACCTTAACTATTATCTTGACCTCAAATTGGTTTTAAGGAGACTTACACTTGGGGAATGGAGACTCAAATTATCATGGTATACCTTAAGCTAGCACTTAATTAACATCCTTACTTGGGATAAGAGTTTCAACCATATATGATTTTCCAAAGATCAAATACTTGACCAAATCTTAAAACTTGGCTATCCTGGGTCCTAACCTTGCTGAAAGCATAAAGACCTAAGAAAATACAAAAATAGGATACAATGCAAGATATAAAGATTTCAGGTAAAGGTGATTTTGGCAACTTCCATCAGGGATATGGATGCCTGATTAGTAGTGGAGAAAGGCCATAAGTGGATCCAAAGGCATCTCTATCAGGGCTGTGGATGCTTGGCTAGAATCAAAGCAATGCCCAATCCTTCCCTAAGTTAAAACATGGTTCATAATGAACATTTCATTATATTATAAATCAATGTAAGTGATTGATGACATGAAACTAGAAGTTGTTTCTTGAATCCCATGACAAATAGTAAGTGGAATCAAAGAACATACACAGTTAGAGTATGTCCTGGTATTTGACCTTAAGTCTATAAGTGTGAAGTTTGTTTCAACCATAATTTGATCTAGATAGTGGTTTTGGTCAAGTGAAGTGGATGACCTAATTATTAGTCTAACCAAAGTCTCTAGGTTATAACATATTTCTATGTTTCCCCCATGAGTCACCATTTTTTGGGACCAACATACCCCCATTTTTTTGAATTGGGACCCTTGAGAGACCCTCAAAACAAAGCATGGAAATCTCAGCATGTCAAGGTTTTTTTTATAGAATTTGAATATCATCTACTTTGTTAAGAAACAAGCATTTATGGTCTTGATTTTCTTTATCTGGAATAACCTTAATAATGAAGCTTATTTGAGCATGAGTTGTAAATTCCATGGCATACGTTCTTGAGGAGTGTGCATTCTAAAACCCTAACAAACCCTCAGTTCAAATTTTAATAAAGTTGGTAACCCAAATTGGTAGGAATCATTTTTTATGGACTTAAATTCAAGCACATATCCTAGGCTTAGTCATGTTTTTTAACACAACTTGACTAACAAACTTGACCTCCCTTTTGTTATGTTTTTCCCCTTTTTTCAAGTTCCTTCTTTGCCTAACATAATGTCATTATGCAAGGTCCTTTTATATTCCCCAACATAGCCTAAGAATTTAATACTAAGGCCCTGATGTAGTCATTAATACCATCTCAACCTTAGTCTTAACATCTTAGGCCCAAGTTTTTATCATCCCCATGGCCCTAACTTAAATTCTTTACATCTCACAGGATCTTATGGTTGTCATTTTATCATGACATTTGATTGAATGGAGAGAAGGTAATCAAGAAATTTAGTTTAAATAGCCCATATCTTGGATGATCTAATGATTCATGCTTACTCACAAGGACTCGATCAGATAGAGCAAAGCATGTTTGAAATGTCAAAAGAATACAAGGATCCTAAAAGATGGACACACAACACCATTACATTTGAGGACTAAAAGAAAAAGGGACCCACTTGACACTACAACCAATCAAGAGCAAGTCTCCAGATCATGATCTTATGATTTTTGCTTTATTATGACATTTGATTGAATGGAGTGACTTAACACGCAAAGCTTGGGAAGCCCCACAAAAATTCCAAGTGACATCCTCATATTTGACCTTGAAGATTTTAATGAAATTAAAATTGATGTTTGTATGACTATCATTTAAACATCCAAAAAGACTAACTTGACACCTGCATGACTGTCAACTTTAAGTCCATTAAAGTGCATTTTTTTCTAGTTTAAACTTGACATCCATGCAATTATCAATAGACAATCAAGAAGGTGTATTTAATGCCTGCAAGATCATAAATTTTAAACCAATGAAAATTCCTTACTCATAATTCAAAGGGCATCCCTAAACCTTTTTAGGCTCACCAAGCTGAGGAAAATGTTCAAAATATGCCCAAAATAGATAACCTCGATGTATAAAACATAAATATATGCAAGAGATATACTTAGCCTAAGTCTATGCTTTAAAGATCCACATGGCATTTTGCATAATGGACCTTAAATCCCAGACTTAGCCTATTTAAAATTCATTTCATGTTGGACCTATTTTGAGCATGGTTTGTGATTCATAAGATAAACATTTTAGCCTAATGTTTCCATTGTGTTTGCTAAACACAACACATACATTAACCTAGGATGCTTATATCTTGACCCCTTTTAAATCACAAATTATGTTTAAAATCCTTATCCTAGGTTTTGTCCCATGCTTAATAAACATGAAACAAACCTTAGCCCAAGGTATGTAAGCCTAAGTCTTGACTTTTAAGAGCGTTATAACTTAATATTTGGGCATATATACAGATCAATGGTCGATGTTTTATCCCTGGATTTGATCCAATGGCATGAAGGTCACTAGAGACTTCTCAAGAAAATCCCAAAAACCTATAGACCCACCACATGGCCAATTATTATTTAATAAAGGACTGACATAAGATTTGAAACATGGGGAAGATGCATGAGCACACTAAGTGTCATGACCACATGGCTTAAGGCCCAAGAACCAATTAAAAGATAAAGGCCTAGATTATGATCAACAATTTGTGCTAATCTAGGATTTTGATCTTATAGAGTGAAAGGAAGGAGGCATTTTTAAATACCAACAGCTACTATTCAAATGGTATTTATGAAAAATGCTGAAAAAGATCTAAACCAGTGCCACATAAGCTCCATGCAAGTAGAAAAGGACAAAACTAAAGATCTTTTGGGCTCAAAAACATAAAGGTATAAAGGCAAAGGTATAAATCATATCTAGAACATGTATAAGCCAAAGCTTGGATATCTTCTACCATTAAAGCTCCAAACCCTAGACCCTACATAAAGGCAACCCAAATGGATCCAATTTGCTGCAATTCAATCAAGAGATAGCTAAATTGTGTTTCTAAGCATGAGAGAGCTTTTACAAAGATCATTTGCAATTTGACATGAACAATTAGCAATAAATAGAGACCATGGTAGCTAATAGACAATAATTGAAGGAAGAGGCCAAGCTTTATTTGATGACTAATAGTGAGGGTTAGGTGTTCAAGGATACAAAATTGGACCTCACAGCATTGAACATCCATGAAATTAAGAATTGGTCTAAGATTTTCTTCATGATATAATAATTGTAACCCATATCAAGGGAAGAGTAGAGAAATTCCACCACTAACAAATGATACAATGACTTGGTTGCAATCTAAATGGCTGGTCTCCACCATGCCATGGCAAAACTAGAGGTAATTCACTACATTGATGTCCTTGCCCCCATTTTTGTTGATTTCATAATTAATGGTGAATGGATTATTAGGTAGGGGAAATTGAAGGAGGTGGCATACATTTCCCCTATTTCTTTTGAAAAGTAATACAATCTCCCTCTTCTCCATGTGGACCTTCCAACCATGAGAGAATGGACTAATAACCATGACCTAGACTCTGTCCTAAGACCCTATCTCCATCAAGGGCCTCACATCTTTAGAACCCTTGATGGAAAAATATCTATCATTCAGTTCAGAGAGGGAATTAGGGTGATTATGTCCTTGTTTAATAGATCTTTTGGTGCCCCTTCAACCACTTATGTAAATAAGGTTTGGGTCTCATGTGTACACTTCCTAGTAGAAGAAAAACTTACCCCTCAAATTGGATATTTGATCAACATCTTTTTGGCCAAACAATTCATTACCATCAAGAAAATGACCTTCAATCAATTCTACATGATGTCTTACCTCCTTGATGCCCTTATTACTTCAATCACCTTCCCTAGCATTAAGAATTGGTCCCTAGAGGGTAAGACAACTATCTCACACCACTACTCCAAGTTGCACATCTTCAAGTACCAGAATCACATGAAATTTATATATGATTGAGTTTTCCCATTAATAGTTGAAGCCATCATAGGTGTTCCAATGCCTAGGCTCCATCCCCTCATCAAGAGAAAGGTTGAAATGATAGGATACATATGGTATTATCCTGATTGGACATTCATCAAGATAAAAGGAATTATGTCACAACCCTATAGACTACTAGTGTATGCCCCAAATAATCTTGTTGAGCAGGAGATTACCTCACAACTCATCCTTGGCATTGATAAGGCTTGTAAAGAAAAGAGGAAAGGTTTACTTCACCCCTTCCCCTTGGACATTAGGAAAACCCTAATTAAATAATGGAAGTAGGTGGAGTTTATGGTCACACATAGGAATTCATTTGGGGTTTATCTAGACGAACCCAAAATGTGGGATCTAAGGAACAAGGTGGGGGATCATCTAAAGTATAAGAAGCTCAAGCTTGAGTATGTACACCAATTGGGTGTCCATGACACCATATACATTGGAGCCAAGAATTAGGGGGAAGTATTGGCTAGAGTCTAGGGTCACAACATAAAGCTAGAGCATAAATTGGTTGGAGACAACAAGCCATCTTAGGAAACATAAAAATGCACCCCTTGTAGTATCATTTACTACCTAGGCCATCTAAAATAACTCAGAACAACCTCAGGTAGAGAAACTAAAACAATCCCAACAATAGGTTGAGCCAACTCAGGATGATCAATACAAAGGAAAGGAGAAGGTTGGAGAAGTAATATTAGAAGAAATACCTAGAGAAGGACCCTTACCTTTGACCAAATATCAGAGACCACCCTCTCTAATCTATTACATTGACATGATAGCCTTGGAGCTAGAAGAGACACTTGAGGGTGATCTCAAGGAACTTGTAGAGTCATATGGCTTAGGAGGAGAGGAGGACCCTTTAGTGGAGCCCAAGCAAGATATAGTGAAAAAACTTGTCCTAGTGGCCTTCCATGGTTAAAGGCAAAATTGGCCTTGGTATTGGTAGAACCAATGAAGAAACCTAAATTGACCTTCACTCATCCCACTAGTGAAGTCAATCTCTTCAGTGATGAATTTCCAATCCATGG
Source organism: Torreya grandis (assembly GCA_037957365.1). Taxonomy (NCBI): domain Eukaryota; kingdom Viridiplantae; phylum Streptophyta; class Pinopsida; order Cupressales; family Taxaceae; genus Torreya; species Torreya grandis. Next base: position 2,953,278 of record JARHVA010000202.1, on the reverse strand, counting down.
ACCAGCCATTCCTGACTAGTTCATCTATGGGAAATTACAAAATATCCCTTCTCTTTTCCACTCATGGGCCATAACAAAGGTTGGTGTGGATGTACATGATGATGTGAATCCCTGGATAAAAGCTATAATAAAGGAATAAGAAGAGAGAAGAATCATAGTCTCCCAAGGTTTAGGAAGTAAGAAGATGGATGCTCCATGAGCATCTACTAGTTCAGGAGTGGAGTTCTCATAACCTCCCTAGTTTAAAGAACCAATTACCATAGTTCATTTCAATCCTGAGACAACATGTTTAGAAAGGATAACAACTAGGATGGCCATGGTTGGGATGGAAGAATTCACCTTTTAGAAGGTGGAACCTTTTATAGGTTTGACCCCTATTGTAGGATAAAAACTTGGTGAAGCTACAATACATGAAGAAGATGTGGAAATCTTGATGGAAGCACATTCACAACAAGCCATGGCCAGAGTCTAGGGTATAAAATAAAGGATCTAGAATTTGGAAAAGGAGAAAGAGAACTTGCAAACCTAGGTGATCTTGTCAGTCCTAGATGCCATGATCAAGATTCTTGATGAATAATTCTATGACATGTTTGAGTCATTAATGCCAATGAAGATGTGGTAGAGTACACTAGAAGACTAAGATACATTAGCTAAAGACCTAGTCACCCAATGGTAGGCCTCAAAGGATGAGATTGCCCAACTCCTCAACATTCAATTAAAAAAGTAGATCCCAAACTTTAGAACCATAAGTATGGGACACCTAGGCACAATCTTAGGGATTGTTATTGATAAGGTTCAAAACTTGAGTACTTGGCATACCAAGGTGATGAGGATTCTAAAAGATGATAAAGGGCTCATTAGCATGATTGAGCAACTTCTTAGGACCATACTCATCAATCCTACACAACCTACTACCCTTGGCTTAATCCATGATGAAGAGTTTAAACATAGAGCCACTTTGGTGACTCAATAAGTCTAAGGTAAAAGCAAAGCCCAGTCTAGACAAGATAACAAGATATTGCATATGATCTTTAATACAAGTGAGAGGATCAATGAAGCTAGAAGCATCAAGGAGGCCTTAAAAAGAAATGACCAAGAATTTGATGAGCTATCAGACTAGGAGGAGTGTATCATGAAGCTTGCGATGGATCTTGAGATGGTTGATGAGCAACATGAGAGGGCCATAAGCCTTCTCCATTAAAAAATAGGGGCCCCACCAACAAGTTAGAACAATATTCTATTCTAATAGAAACTATGTGGCATTTTATAGTAGAATATTCCATTCTAGAGGCATATGCTAATTTGTTAGCATATTTTCCTCTTAGTATGATTTGGGAGAGCACGTGTATTATAAATATTGTAAGGACAACTATCCTTACTTTTATACACCTATATTTTGTAACTAATTGATATACTATTTATTATTCCTATAAAGGCATGTATCACCATTGTAAAAAGGAAGAGATTTCTGAGCAACTTTGTATACTTGAAGTAATTAATAGATTCAAGGAATTTTGTAAGGATTGTCCATTTTTTGATGTGTTAATTACTAATATAGTTTTTCTCTCAAAATTTTTGTAGAAGTCTTAAATTTGAATAGTATCTTTGAATTCTGAATAACATTCTCTATATTTAGATGTGTAATAGCTATTTGATTATAGTAGTAAATCCCTAAAGTAGACCTGGTTCTTACTTGTGATTCTTAAACATTTTCATCTAAAGTTTACCTGATATATAGTGTAAGGTATGTTGCACTCTATACTTGTTAAATGCATTTTCAGTTACCATTAATACTTTGTCATAATGTTCAAGACCAAAATTGGTAATCACTTATTTCTTTTATGCCTTACCCTTCTCCTTGCTCTTTTTTTTCACCATGATCACTTTAGTTTAAGCCACATTATAAATATCCATTTAGATTAGTTTTTAGTATAATAAAGGAACGTAATTCAATAAGTATCAACAAAGATTCACAAGAGAACAAACCAAGGTGGCTCCCAACCACCAAAATTATATAAATATTGTGGAATAGCTATCTTACTATGTTGTCATTTCACCACAGACAACCAGATTACCAAAACCTGTAACTCATGCTCTAAATTTTTTAAATTCTAAAATGAGAAGTGTTCTTTAAACACTAAGGGCACTTGTGGTACATTTAAAAGCATCAATAGGGCATAGACTGTCACTCCTCATAAAATTTCAAAACCCTAGTTCTTCATCTTCATGATGACTTTAGAAAAAAAGTGGGTACACAATGTCAAGCTAAACCCAAAGACCCTATGTCAATGAGTGCTACCTACATATCTAATACTCTGAATAATGCCTCAGAATAATGTAGTTCTCTCCTACATGTTGGCATATGTGTAAATCATGCAATATGTGTAAAGTAAGTACAAAAGTAATCTAGATTATAAATTTGTAAATCGAGCTCTTGGGCTGATCCTTTAGTACTTCGACCTATAAATGTGTTGTCTCTATGAATTATATGGAAATAGGAGAAAATAAGAAATATTTTATTAATTGAATGCCCTTTGAATAATCTTTGGTATGAATACTTGGTATTTTCCCAGTTTTGCTAGGTTTTCCCAAGTGAAGAATGAAAGAAGGTTGATCTTGTATTTATATCAATCCATTTAGATAATTAACTCACATTAAAGCACTTAGGATGACCATTATTATACATTTCAGTTGTAAATTAGATGACTTTAGGTCACTAGACACTTGGGTTGAGTCATGACACTAGCGTTGATGTAGGTGTCTATCACATCCCATTTTTCTCTAGCTGAATAACCAATTTTATTTGTGGATTATTATGGTTGATTAGTTGATTAAGCTTAATGACATATGATGATTATGAGATAGTTTGTGTTTCTTAATTTACATGATTAGTTTGATATGGGTTAGTAGTACTTTTATATTCTATATATTGTGATCATGTTTATACAACATTATTTTATGGATATAATGGTGTTTCAACAGAGAATGAATCTAGAAACCCTTACGTACACCACTTAAAATATCATGTTTCATAATTAATTGTTTGATATAGATATCATAACATGTTTTGTGCACTTTTATTTTAGTTGATTTTTATTATGCTTTTTGGTATAATCTTTATTACTAATGATGATCGTATGCTTGTTTGAGTGATTTCACTATTTTTATGATCATATTAGTTTATCTTATATAATGCACTTATTTGACTAAATGAGTGAATTCAGTTATGTTTTACTTACATTATTGTGTTGTTAAATATGGTTGCATAGTGTTACGATATGATGACATATTCCATTGATGTTAATTATCTATAATATCTAGATAATAATAATTATAGATGATTATTATTATATATGCTAAATCTATATGTCAAAATATATAAATATCATTGTTTTTAAATACCTTTGTATTTGATTAACTATTGACCCAAGATTTGTTTTTAAATATATTGAATACATTGTTTTTATTATTAACTAATTAAATAATCATTGTATATATGATAAGGGATAATATAGTCATGTGGAACTATAATCTAGTAATATATAAAAGTATTATCATGCAATATAAACTATATACCTATAGTATTGGTCCAAGGTCATTACATGGAAATACTTTGGTAATCGACAAGATGTTAGTATTTACATGGAAAAGAGATTGGAAACTAAAGCTTAAGGTTTAGTGGTTGATGATTGTTTGTTATCATGCATATTTTAAAAACAATATAAAATTATTTCTATGAAATGGATAGAACCTTTGAGATGATTAGGGTTACTGATCATCCATTGACTTCGATTAAGCTTCTCTTTTGAGGAAAATATGGAGGTTACTGTGTTTACATGGTAACAGGCTGTGGAAAGTTGTTGAGCAATTTTTTCATGCATTTAAATAGTCAGTTGAAGTGGTCATTAAGGATGGGAATTAAAATAATGAAAAATAATAAAAAGAAGAGAAGGATAAATATGGGTAGACACATGACTCACGACATAGAAGAGAGAGTTACAGAATGTGAATAAGGCAAAAATTTGAAGGAAAGATGAAGGAATTCAGTTGGTTTATTTGGCAGACACATGTAGGTTTTGTATTTAAATTTCTATGTGAATAATGAATGGGTTTTTAAAACTAAGTATTGGGGTAATGGTTTTTCTATGTTTTAAATCTAAAGATTTTGAGTGGCATGTGGAGCCCTGTGGAAGGCTTGGCCTCCATAGAACCCCACATTCAACTCAAGGGAAAACCTAAGGGTTAAGGGTTAAGCCATAAAATTTCCATGACCATTAATATTTTATGAAACTTGTCTTAAACTCTCTCTTAGTGCAAAAAACTTTGTACATTAAATAGATAACTATTCTTATGGGTATATATTTTTGACTCGATTTGGATTGTTCGAATTAGTTTTATATATTCATTTGGGTATTTGAATACGAATTGAAACTCAGGTTAATGTTTTAAATTCAACTGTGTATACATCCATTGGTCTTTAGGTATATTATGAGGAATTTTTTTATATGAAATGGGTCTATGGATACACACACACACAATAATATATATGGTTAAATCTGAGGATTATATATACATATACTTATATATATATTTGTGTGTGTGTGTGTGTGTGTGTGTGAATTCTTGATCTCGATTTTAAGGTTTTTATGTGTTTATTGAGTACATATACATTTATGTGTATATATTTGATATTTGACTATGTATACATTTTTATATAACTTGTATTACGAATTTGTTAGGGTTTTATAGAAGGTAGTTGTATTATGTTGTAATCATGCCTATATATACAAATTGGGGGTTAAGATATCTTTGTGGTGATTTTGGTACAAACACCTATAGGTTAAAAAATATATTTATATTATAAATTATATAATTAAATTATGTGGCATATATATTAGTTCATATAGCTTTGTGATTTAGTCAGGTTTAGTCATTTTATAAAACTTGGGAATGAGTAGGATAATGACTATATGTGGACTGTGTTTTGGTTTTAAGCAAAGATCACGTCCAAAATTATTATTGAATTTGTACATTTTAATATGATAATTTTATGTTATAATGATATGTAAATAGAGATGGCTGTGTATTCTAAAATTGTCTTTTAAACAATAGAAAGTTTAAATACAGTTAATTGGGGGATTGAGCATGATGAATTATTTAAATAAATGCATACGGACTATTTCATGTGATTATATGGATGACCCATATGGGGTTTAGTCAACTGTGTTTTTAGATTAATTATATGCATTTTGATTATATGAAAGTTTGAAAATGATTTAACTAGAAATATTTTTGTTTAAATTGAACGAAACATATGATTGTTGTATGTTATATTTGGATTTTGTTAAATTATGTATGTTTGTTTTAAACAAGTATAAATGTGGAGAAAAAATCTAATTTTAAAAAAGGGGCTATGGGACTATTTTACAGACTAGATGTATACATTACAGTATATGGAATATTCTAAGTCATGGACAACAGATGTCTACTTAGAATGTACCATATATGATAAATAACTATATTACCTTCAAAATGTTATATATATATATATATATATATATATATATATATATATATATATATATATATATATATATATATATATATATGGTATAAATACACAAATTTTAGACTGTGTATTACATCTGAACATATTATACCATTTAAATATATATTATACTTAGTTGTATTGTGCTTAAAACATTATTACCATTGGTGCGTAATTGATTGTTTGAGTTATATTTTAATATTTTGGATATAAGCATTAAAATATTTTAATTAATAGATTAATATAAGCAATTATGATGTTTGGACTGGTTTTGTTTATATGTGGAATATAAACTATACTTATAAAGCTTGTAATATATTGTTATTTTGTGGAGAAATAACATTATGAGTTACTTAGTATGATAAGTAACTAACATTTTTGAAGTGATCATACCTAGATGATATGTTTAAGACTATTTTTAGATTCTATTTATTATATGTAATAAACTAGATAAATAGATTCATTACACTTCATTTGATAGACTAAATGAATGTATGATAAATTATGTACTTAGCTTAATTTGGATGTGCTAAGGAGGATTTTTTTTGAATGAATCTATTTGTTTTATTATTATTATTATTATATAACTTTACCAAATCTCGCATTCATGACCCTAATTAAGTAGTGTATGGATTCCATAGGATTAATTATCATCATCAATACAAGATGAAGTGTAATCCAATCAAGTGGTGTGGATGAATTTGACTGATCTTAGAGATCATTTATTATTAAAACTTTAGCCAAAGTAATGTTTGATAAACATTGTCATTTCATATGTTGATATAGTTTTCTTATTTGTGTGATATCATATTAAAACAAATTTCTTTATGATACACATTATGTATTAGATATCTTCGACACACGAGTTCTAGTTTGTTACTCTAGATTCCCACACCATCATTATCTACCCATCCATGAATGGAAGGACATACCCTTGTTTAAGATATAATGCAGGGGATCTATGGTCTGTGGTTGGTATGAAAAAGCATTCAAATGATGCTCTTCATCTCAATTTGAGTACTATACTTGAGACTACACTTGAGATTACATATTGATACTTGAGTTGTGGAGACTGCTAAGAGGAGATTTGTATCATGTTTTATCATTTGAGATATTATTATGTATTGCTGAAATTGTATCTTTTATACATTATACTTGTACAATAAAATTTGTATTATTATATTAGTTGTGGCTAAATTTATACTATTTAATTTATAATGTGATACAGTAATTATGGTAATTCATTATTATTCATAATTTATCTATTTGTTCATGGTGATCCTTAGCTAAGTGGATTAGCTATAACCTTTATACTTAACTAAATTAATATAGTAAGTTAAAGATCACTAGTTAAGATTTATCATGGTGAAATCTATATGTTGAATATGTGTATTTAATTTTAAAAAAAAATTGTAATATTCTGGTAAAATCCAATGGGGTTGTTACATTGTGGTATCAAAGCTGAGGCTCAAACTAGTACTTAATTTATTCATTGATACAAACTTAGTCTCTCGATAAATAGGAAGAAAAATGGTGCATGCTAGACCAGGAGGTGAAAGTACTTCAAATACTAAACCCCATGTTGATCCAAATCAATTTAAAGCTAAGCAAGCTATGAAGTTGGATTGAATACTTACAACCATGAAAGAGACTAGGGACCGAGTCATAGCCCTAAAATAAGAAGTGTATGACCATGAAGATTAAAATGCTCAAGAGGAACTTGAAGAGAATCCTAATGATCACGAACAACTTCAAAATCAGAGGCATTAGGAGCTACCATACGATGCGAGAGCTCGAGTAGCTATAGAGTTAGTATGTGACATGAAAAGGGTGAATCCACCCAAGTTTAATGGAACTATATTGGGAGATGGAGTTAAAGCATGGATATAATAAATGGATAAGTATTTCAAGATTTAGAATTATTTTGAAGTCACAAAAGTAGTTTGGAAATTTTATTAGCTTGCTAGTAAAGCAATGACTTGGTGGGCAAATAATAAGCTTGAGATGAACATCGACTCAACCATCACAACTTGGGAATATTTTGTGACACTGTTTCGGTCATAATGGCTTCTACAACTATACTTCAACCAAAATCTTATGGATTTCTAGAATCTTAAGTAAGGAGATTTGTTGATGAATGAACATTGGGAGCAATTCAAAAAATTTATTAAGTATGTATCAAGTAGCTGAGAGGTTTAGAATTAATAAATTCATCATGGAATTGAAACCCTAAATAGGCGGTGAAGTAGATGTACATGGTCCATCTACCATGGATCAAGTGTTTAAGCAGGTGGATAAGCAAGAAAAAAACTAAAATATCTTGCCCAAGTTAGAGATAAGTTCAAAAATAAAATTAGAATTTCTAAACCAACTTTCAAGAAGAAGAAACGGAAGCAGAGGAGCAAAGATTCCAAGGGTTAGTTCAGGAATTAGAATGCCAAGTTCAACAGTGGTTCAAGGAATATGAAGCCTGGTAATAGTTTCAAGGGTGGTTTCAAGGGAAACCAACAAAATAAGAATAAATGACCAATTGGAGGTTACTTCATATGTGAAGGAGACCACTTTTTTAGAGAATGTATTCAAGACAAATCAAAGAATAAGGGTTTAGTTTCTCAACAATGTACATTTCAATAATGGATTCATGTAGATGTTGACAATAGATAGGCTGAGTATCAAGCTTCACCCATAGAAATGTTAGGTATTTTATTTGATCATCTAGGTTATATTTTAATTGATACCTGAGCTACATAATGTTTTATTTCTCCTAGAGTACTTGGCAAATTGTCTAGAAAGGCTAGAGTAATAGAAAATACATCGTCAGTATAATATGGGAATGAGTCAAAGGTTAATGTTTATAAGTGTCTAGTCCAAGTAGATATTAGATTGCTTGAGTTTACTATAGTAGTAGATATTTATGCAACACTTTTGGGATCTTATGATGTGATCCTAAGAGTCAATTGGTTTGTGAAGCATAAATCCAAGGTTGACTATTTTTTGAAGAAGGTTGAATGTCAAGATGATTTTGGAAATCAAACACAATTTTAGGGTGATAAAAGGGATTTAAAGCTAAGTTATATTTATGCAATTCAACTCAAGAAATCTCAAAGGAAGGGATGTTAGGAATTTATCATTAAGATAAATGAGATGGAAGAATCTAAGGAACTATCTATCGAATATTATTATTTTTTAAGAAACTTTCATGATGTTTTTCCATAAAAATTATCAAGAATGTCAACTAAGTATGAGTTTGATTTCTCAATTGATATCATACATAGATCAGAACCATGTCTAAGGCACCATATAAAATGACAACTAAATTAGTTGAGTTAAAGGCACAACTTTAGGAGTTTCTAGTGAAAGGTTTGATTCGATAGAGTGTATCACCATGGGGTGCTCCAATTGTCTTTGTAAAAAAGAAGGATGACACTCTTCACTTATGTATAGACTACAAGATGTTGAATAAAGTAATGCTCACAATTAGATATTTGTTGCCACACATTTATGATCTCTTTGATAAAATGTGAGGATCCACAATATTTTCTAAGATTGATCTTAGAGTAGGATATCACCAGTTGAGGATCCATGAAGAGGATTTATAAAGACAACATTCAAGACTTGATATGGGCATTATGAATTTATAGTGTTACCATTTGGATTGATAAATGCATAAAAAACATTCATGAATCTTATGAAAAATGTGTTCAGAGTTTATCTTGATCACTTTGTGTTGGTCTTTTTTGATGACAACTTTATTTATTCTAAAGATTAGGAAGAGTACTTAAAACATTTGGAATTAGTTTTACAATGTTTATGAAAGCATAAATTGTATGGTAAGTTGTCTAAGTGTACATTTTTTAAAAATAAAGTGTATTATCTAGGACATATTATCTCTATGGATGGTATTTCATTAGATACATCAAAGATAAGAGCCATTATAGAGTGGCACCAAATAATGTGCATGAGGTAAGAAGTTTTATAGGATTAGCAGGCTATCAAAACAAATTCATTCTGAATTTTTATAAGATAGATAATCCAATTACCTCTCTTTAGTGAAAGAATCAGAGTTTCATCTGGTCAGATAAGTGCAAGGTAGCCTTTCAAAAACTAAAAAAGAGGCTTACTTCAGCACCGAAGCTAAGAGTTCCTAATCCTAATGGTTGATTCTTAGTGATCACTGATACATCTAGGGATGGACTTGGAGGATTTATTATACATGATGGTTCAGTGATAACCTATGAGTCTAGGAAATTGAATCCATATGAGGTGGATTATGCTTCTCGTGACCTAGAACTTGTGATAATTGTGCATGCTTTACAAGTTTAGAGGCATTATATGTTGGGAAAACTATTTGAGCTCAAGACTGATAACTTAGAACTCAAGTACATATTCACCCAACTAAATTTGAATGCTCATCAAATATGATGGTTAGATTTTTTGTTTGATTATGATTTTGATATTAACTATATAAAATGCAAGGAGAATAAAGTAGTTGATGCCATAAGCCATAAGAAGTACATAGCAGTCATGGCTACTATCAGGAGTACTTTCATGGATCAAGTGATCAAATCTCATCAAGAGATGAATTATATGATTAGGTCAGGAAAGCATTATCTGAGAATGCTCAAAATCTTAAATTTAAGAGATTTAAAATAGATAATGATAATATTTTATGGTATAATGGTAGGATGTATGTACCTAATAGGGATAATTTGAGGAGCACAATGCTAAATATACTGCATAATACCTCATAGTCAGGACAATCAGATAGAGGTTGGTTGAGGCTAATGATAGATAGAAAAGCTATGCTAATCTAAAGAGAAAAACTAGGCAATTTTCTATTGGTGATAAAGTCTTTATGTGGGTTAAGCCTCAGAAAAATTTGATTAAATTTAAAAAGTCATTGAAACTTTCACTGAGATATGTGGGACCCTTTGAGGTTTTAGAAGTGGTCAATCCTATAACATATAAGTTTGCATTACCACCATCTCTAACTCTTTTGCATAATGTCTTCCATGTGTCTTATCTTAAAAACTATATAGATGATCTTTCACATGTGGTGGATTGGAATGCTTAATAGGTTTTGGATCTAGGGGTGGTCATGGTAGAACCAATCATAATAATTGACACTTGCAAACTTCATTTTCATAATAGAGAAGTGTCATAGTGTAAGTTCTTGTGGGACCAATATTCTAAGGATAGTGCCACTTGAGGGGACTATGATGAGTTTTATAAGTTGTGTCCATATTTGTTTACTTGATTTGTTACTTCTTATTATATTATTTTTTGTTGAAGAATGTTTTAAATTCATAACTTGTGTTTGAATAAATGTCATCATGACAATGACCAACTTTAGGGGGGAAAGACATCATATCCAAATTTCTCTCTAGTTGAATACCTTGTTTGATCCATGGATTATTATGGTTGATTAACTAATATTTAATTACACTTAATTTACATGATTAGTTTGTTATGGGTTATCAATACTTTTATATTTTATATATTGTATTCATGTTTATATAGAATTAATTATGGATATAATGATGTTTCGAGCTAACTACCTTCATTTTTGTGAGGTGGATGAAGGTCAAATTCTTCCCTCAAAGTATGATGGAGGGAGAGTATCATCAAATAAAGTGGTTAGATGGAGACATTGGGGGTCAACAGAGAATGAATCTGGAAATCCTTGCACACACCACTTAAAATATCATGTTTCATAATTAATTATTTGATATATATATCATAACATATTTTGTGTACTTTTATTTTAGGTGATTATTATTATGCTTTCTAGTATAATCTTTATTACTGATGATGATTGTATGATTGTTTGAGTGATTTCACTAGTTTTGTGATCATACTAGTTTATCTTATATAATGCACTTATTTAACTAAATGAGTGAATTTAGTTATGTTTTAATTACATTATTGCATTGTTAAATATGGTTGCACAGTGTTACAATATGATGACATATGTCATTGTTGTTAATTATTTATAAGGTTTAGATGATAATAATAATAATAATAATTATTATTATTATTATTATATGCTAAATCTATATGTCAAAACATATAAATATCATTGTTTTTAAATACCTTTGTATTCGATTAACTATTAACCCAAGGTTTGTTTTTAAATATATTGAATACATTATTTTTATTATTAAATAATTCAATAATCATTGTATATATGATAGGGGATAATATAGTCATGTGGAACTATAATCTAGTAATATCTAAAATTATTATTGTGCAATATAAACTATATTCTATAGTACTGTTCGAAGGTCATTACATGGGAATACTTTAGTCATTGACAAGATGTTAGTCTTTTCATGGAATAGGGATTGGAAACTAAATGTTTAAGGTTTAGTGGTTAATGATTGTTTGCTATCATGCATATTTCAAAAAGAAAATAATATTATTTTTATGGAATGGATATAAACCTTGAGATGATTAGGGTTACTGATTATCCATTGACTTTGGTTAAGCTTCTATTTTGAGAAAAATATGGAGGTTATTGTGTTTGTATGGTGACAAACTATGGAAAGTTGAATAATTTTTGCATGCATTTAAACAGCCAATTAAAATGACCGTTAAGGATGGCAAGTAAAAGAATGAAAAATAATAAGAAGAAGAGAAGGAGAACTATGGGAAAACACATGACTCATGGCATAGAGGAGAGAGTTGAATAATGTGAAGAAGGTGAAAACTTGAAGGAAAGAGGAAGAAATTAAGTTGGTTTCTTTGGTAGACACAGGTAGGTTTTGTATTTCAATTCTTGTGTGAATAATGAAAGGGTTTTTCAAACTAATTATTGGTTTAATTATTTTTATATGTTTTAAATCTAGAAATTTTGAGTGGTATGTGAAGCCCTGTGGAAGGCTTGGCTTCCATAGAACCCCACATTCGAATCAGGGGAAAACCTAAGGGTTAAGGGTTAAGCCATAGGATTGTCATGACTATTAAGATTTTATGAAACTTGTCTTAAACTCTCTCTTAGTGTGAAAAACTATGTACATTAAATAGAGAACTATTATTGTGGATATATATTTATGATCGAGATGGATTGTTTGAATCAGTTGTATATATTCATTTGGGTATTTGAATATGAATTAAAACTTAGGTTAATGTTTTAAATTTGATTGTATATACACCCATTGGTCTTTAAGTATAATATGAGGAATTTCTTTATGTGAAATGGGTCTATGAACACACACACACACACACACACACACACACAGAGTTGAATTTGATGGGTATACATACATACATATATATACATACATACATATATATATATATATACATATATATACATATATATATATATACATATATATATATGTATGTATATATATGTATATATATATATGTATATACATATATATATATGTACATATATATATATATGTATGTATATATATATATATATACATACATATATATATATATATACATACATACATAAATACATATATATATATATATATACACACACACATACATACATATTATATATATATATATATACATATTATATATACATATATGTATATATATACATACATATATATATATATATATATATATATATATATATATACATATATATATATATATATACATATATATATATACATATATATATATATATATATATATATATATATATATATATATATATATGCATTCTTGAACTTGATTTGAAAGGCTTTATGTGTTTACTGAGTACATATACATTTATATGTATAACCCTATTCTTGACTGTATACATATATATTTATGTGTATATATTTGATATTCGATAGTATTTTTATATTTTTATATAAACATATATTGTTAATTTGTCAAGATTTTATAGAGGGTGGTTGTATTACATTATGAGCATGCCTGTACATACGAATTGGGGATTAAGATTTATTTGTGGTGATTTTGGTACAAACACCTATAGGTTCAAAAATATAGTTATACTATAAATTATATAATAAAATTATGTGATATATATATTAGTTCATATGAATTTATGATTTAGATGGGTTTAGTCATTTTATAGAACCTCAGAACAGGCAGGAGAATGACTGTATGTGGATTGTGTTGTAGTTTTATGCGAAGATCAGGTCCAAAATTGTTATTGAATTCATATGTTTTAATATGATCATTTTATGTTAGAACTATATTTAAACCGAGATGAGTGTGTATTCTAAAATTATTTTTTAAACAATAGAAAGTTTAAATATAGATAATTGGGGGATTGAGCATGATGAATTATTTAAATAAAGGCATATAGACTGTTTCATGTGATTATATGGATGAATCATATGGGGCTTAATCAACCATGTTTTTAGATTAATTATATGCATTTTTATTATATAAAAGTTTAAAAATGATTGAATTAGAAATATTTTTATTTAAATTAAATGGAACATATGATTGGTTGTATGTTACATTTGGATTTTTTGAAAGTCTATATGTTTGTTTTAAATAAGTATAAATGTGGAAAAAATATATTTTTTTAAAAAGGGGTTATGGGGCTATTTTATAGACTGAATGTATACATTACAGTATATAAAATATTCTAAGTCATGGACAGTCGATGTCTGCTTAGAATGTACCATATACAATAAATAATTGTATTGCCTTAAAAATGTTTTAGGGACTTACACACACACACACACACACACTTAGTTGTATTGTGCTTGAAAACATTATTACCATTGGTGTGCAATTGATTACTTGAGTTATATTTTAATGTTATGGATATATGCATTAAAATATCATAATTAAGAGATTAATATAAACAATTATAATGTTTGAACTAGTTTTGTTTATATATAGAATATAAACTATACTTATAAATCTTGTAATATATTATTGTTTCATAGAGAAATAACATTACGAGTTACTTGTAATGATAAGTAACTAACAATTTTGATCTAATCATACCCAGATGGTATGTTTAAGACTATTTTTGGATTCTGTTTATTATATGTAATAAACTAGATATATGGATTCATTACACTTCTTTTGATGGACTAAATGAATGTATGATAAATTTTGTACTTAGCTTAATTTGGATGTGCTAAGGAGGAATATATTTGAATGAATATATTTATTTTATTATTATTATATGTTTTTACCAAATCTCACATTAATGACCCAATTAACTAGTAAATGGATTCCACTAGCTTAGTTAGCACCATCAATACAAGATGATGCGTAATCTGATTAAGTGGTGTGTATGAATTTGACTGATCCTAGAGATCATTTATTATTAAAACTTTAGTCAAAGTAATATTTGATAAACATTGTCATTTCATATGTTTATATAATTTTCATATTTATGTGATACCATATTAGAATGGATTTATTGATGATATACATTATGTATTAGATATATTTGACACATGGGTTCTAGTTTGTTACTCTGGATTCCTGCACCGTCATTATCTACCCATCAATGAAGGGAGGGCCATCCCCTTGCTTGGGAGATAGTGTAGGGGATCTATGGTCTGTGGTTGGTGTGAAAAATCACTCAAATGATGATCTCCCTCCTATCTGGAGTACTATACTTGAGACTACACTTGAGATTACATATTAATACTTTAGTTGTGGAGACTCTACTCAGAGGAGCTTTGTATTATGTTTTATAATTTGAGATATTATTATGTATTGTTAAAAATGTATGTTTTATACATTGTACTTCTACATTAGATGCTATATTATTGTATTAATTATGGCTAAATTTATATTATTTTATTTATGATGTGATGCATTAATTATGGTAATTCAATATTGTTCATGATTTTTATATTTGTTCATGGTGATCCTTAGCTAAGTGGATTAGCTATAACCTTTATACTTAACTAAATTAATATAGTAACTTAAAGATCACTAGTTAGGATTTCTCATGATGAAATCTATATGTTGAATATGTGCATTTATTTATTTTTAAAAAAAATATTATAATAGTAAGGTAAAACCTAGTGGACTTTAGTTAACTAGACACTTGCATCGGGTCATGACACTAGCATCAATGTAGGTGTCTATCACAAACTTTAGTGTCCATGGCATGAAAAAGTATGTACAAGCTTATAACTTGTAGGGGTGGAAGAGAAGTACATTTTAAGCATTCTAGGAAAGATAGAATTCATAGGTCATCAACATAAGACTGTTCAGACTAAAATATAGGCCAAAAGGCATAAGATAGAGTAGATGCAAGACTGTCAAAAATAAAAAAGGTATAGAACTAAGAAGAACAACCAAGGCCAGTATTTTTTAAGTGTACAAGACTAGGGTCATATATAATCCATAAATGTCATCTATATTTAGATGTAGAATCATATGATGTTTATTTTTAGATTGCAAACTTGTAAATTTTGTAAGCCCTAACATTACTAACTTTTTTTTGGTTAAATTCCAAAAAAGTGTTTTTCAATGTATTTTGTAAATCAATAAACTTACTATATAAATCTTTAAAAACCTAATTAAAATAGTTGATTCTACGGTGAAGAGAATCCAAATTGTAGTTTTGGGTGCCTTATTATGATGTATGCTAAATGTAATATGTATGGTGCCAAATTTTGTTGATGTGAGAAAATAAGATTTTTCCAAATGTTAGGGTTACAAATTTAAAAGGCATAAAAATAACACCACACATGCCTTGAATATAAATGGCAAGGCTTCCCACCCATCTTTGAAATGCCTCACATGAATACTATGTAGTAACTCATTGAAACACATTGTATCTCCTTGTTTAACACATTAAAATTAGAAGGTAAGGATGTGAGTTATTTGATAAAATGTTTCAAAAATATATCCTAAAACACCTTGAAATTCCTTGAAATGGCTTTGGTGTGAATTATTTAATAAAATATCTCACAAAAATGTCATCTTTTGTTGTAATATTTTTTTTTAATTATTTTTTTGACATATATAAATTGTGCATATCTTTTGATGCTCATGCATGTCTATAAACCAAAGTTCACCTTTGATAGGCATGTATATTGCAATCTATAGAAACATACACACAGCATGGAAACTAAGTTTTTAAAATTTTCTTGGGCCAATTTGGTATGTTAATCTTGTATATGTGTATATCTATATAAATACACACACCCACACATCCTTACTTTCAAATCAAACAATTGTAACACAATAATGCAGTATATAATTGTTAAGGAAAATAAGCCCATTAAGCACATTCAAATAAAGAGAGACCTATAATATCTCATTTAGGTTCCATAACATGACTACATGTAATAATTTGTTGCCTAATATTTATATGTATACATGCATATATGTATCTATATGTATACATCTATTATTTATCATATCATTCCCTATTATGGTATCTTTGTTGTCAAATAGTCTAGAATCATTTTTAAAATGGCATCCTATGTTTTACACACACACACACACACTAGATGCATAGCCATATGTTTATACATATTTTATGTGGAATATATATGCTTTTAGTATATGCCATATTATGTATACATGTATGTATACATAAGCATTTAGTACCTATCATATTATTCTTTGTCATGATATTTTTGTTTTGATCCTTTTTCTTCACTTGGTGTGAAACTATTTTAAAAATAAGCGATTCTAATTTTTTTTAATGTAAATACATATATTTTTATATGCATCTGGTCTCTTTCATACTATTCCATATCATGTTGTCTCTATCACATTTTCTCCATCCTAACGTGGTCTAAAATAATTTTGAAAATAATTTGCCTGCCCCAAGTTATATAAGTACAACTATACAAATATGTATATTATTTTGTGTGTGTAGTATACTAAATAATATTATACTTTTTATGGGTAATTTATACTCTCATCTTTTCATGATAGAGCAGTCGGTAGGGGTTTCTTAGAGTTGTTATATATATCTACCATGTCATATTTGAGTAGGAATATTATCGAGGCCCAATAAAATCCTAAATTATAAGTTATAATTTTTCATAAGTTCATTGAGTATCATATAAAGATGCATTCCCCTATTCATTAAAACTTTTATTCCATAAAACTACATGTGATTGCTTATTACAACACAAAACATCTCTCTGTATTTCATAAAAATTAACAAAATTTATAAAATTTATAAGTTTATTGTGTGTACTCATTGTAAATAAAATAATTTTAGGCCTCAAAAAATAAAAAAATATGCTAAGCATTTAAAATATTTGGATGATGAAATTGTTTACTGTATAAATCAAGTGTTCTTATTTAGTTACTACAATATCTATACTCTATGACTAGCGCTGTTTCTAACTTCAAGAAATTATTTTTCATTATATGAAATGGTAGTGGAAAATTATTTTTTATTTGTTAGGTTATCCATTATTCATTGAATTGTTAAATTGGTGACAAATCTTGCATTAACTTATCAATCTTCAAATTATGCAAGATTATACATATCTTATAATCATTCCAATGCATAAAACTAAATTTTTTCAAGACATTTTTTTCATTTAATCCCAATCAAATAATTCACATCCTTATATTCAAATTAAAAAAATTTGTACTATAGGACTAACATATCCATCACAATGAACATACAATATATATGTATGTGTGTGTGTCCACACACACATAATTGAATTTTTTTTTTTTCATATATTAAAATCATCCTAGTGTATAAGATCACATTTTTATGAGGCATTTTTAAAAGTTGTATTATATTGCATTCTACTAACATAAATAGTGATAGAAATAAGTAAGAGTTTAGTGTGACTAAAAAATAATAATATTATTTTTGTCACACCATTATATTTAAAATTTTAAAGGAAACTAAGTCCATTAAACACATATAAATAAATAAATACCAATATCTCTATTAATTTATGAAAAAGGGAAGTATGTAGTTACTTTGAATAGTATAGATATCACTTTGTATTACAAAATAATTAGGGGTAATATATAAAGTTTGACCATGTTCTAATAATTTTATTATTAGAAATTAATCCTTATCTAGTGTATTTAAAAAGAGACTAAGATTATGCATTATATGTTACTTAAGATCTCTTAAGGTTCTTATTGTTATGAAGGGTAGTATCTTCAAGTTTTATATGCTAGGGAAAAAACATAATAGAAAAAATGAACAATAAGACAAATATACAACAATGTAATAGGAAAATAATTATTAAACCATAAGGAATATGTAGGTTAAAATATAGTATATAAAAATAGGATTAACCACTTAATAAACTCCAACATATAAACACTAATTAATATGTGGTAAAGTAGTAAATCTAGACTTAAGATTATAGCACTGATATTTCTAACAAACCCCTTTGTAAGCCTAAGCCCAATGAGCTATTATCATTTTAATTAATATGATGTAGAAGTGTAGACATTATTTATGAATTATATATCACCTCAATATTTTACATTTAAAAAATACATATCATGGATGTACCTTTAGATTTTAGACCTTTTCTACTGCCAAAAGGCTCACATATACTTTCTTTATGCCTAATTACTTATCTCTTAGTCTGACCAATGTTATTATGATGGTTCAGACCTTTTATCTTGCTTTGAATATTATAAACCTACTTCTCTTCCATCTCTTAAACTTTTGGACCTGCACATGTTTTCCAACTATATGAACACTTTCATCCCAATCAGACGCTTAGGTTGATGTAAGTGTCCTACTCTAACGTAAGTGTCAAGTGCCCTAAGTCATGTAGTTTTAAAATGAAATGGATTACTATGGTTGGCCTAAGTGCTTTACTGTGATATATTATCCAAATGGATTGGTATAAATATAAGATCAACCCTCATTCATTCCTTAGCTAAAAAAGACCTAAAAAGTTATTATCTACTCATAAGGCAACTTACCAAAAGTATTCTATCAAGCACTCAAGTGAGCAAAGATTCCTTATTTTCTCCTAATTACATATCAGTGATAGGGAGAACACATCTATAGGTATAAAGTACTAAAAGAGCAGCCCAAGATCAATGTTTTCCAAGTTAAAATCTAGGTCACTATTATACTTACTTATCACACATTGCATGATTCACACATAATCCAACACATTAGGGAGAACTACATAAGTTTAAGGCTCTCTTTGAAGTATTGGATACATAGGCAACACTCATTAACAAAGAGGTCTTTATGGAAGCTCAACACCATGTTCCCACTAATCAATTTTTACCACAACCACTATGAAGATGAACAACTACGATTTTCTATTTGACAAGGAGTGACAATCCATTAACTAGATCTAAATGCACCAAAGTGAAGATGATATAAAAGCTAGAATCATCCAAGTGGTCACATCCAATTTTATTAGGTACTCTATATTGGATACCTACATCCAAGTTAGATAGTAGCATTGGCATAATTTTCCTAGGTTGATATAAGTGTCCATAGATATAGAGGCACAATTTTTAGAATCGAGTGACTATTCTAGAATCCAAACCCAATCCACTTTCTACCTATTCTAAATCTAGATGTGTATTAGCATCAAAACCAACTAAGTATCTTATTTTCATTATTATATCTAGAATATTTATACTTTCTATTTTTAGCATCTAAATATAATAAATATAATATATATTTATCTAAGTTTCATAAATAATTGGTTGAATCTAGAGATAGTTTACTTTCCTTATGCCCTAGGCTATCTATTCCCCCTTAACCCTAGATTACCCACATCTAGATTTTAGAATTAAACATTTGGTGAACCTGATTCATGTCAATGCAAAAAAAATATGATATAGGGTTTATAACCTCTTAGGGTTTCATCTTGTTGTGATGGATTTTCAAATCTAAAACTTTACCCTAGGGTTTTACCCTCATCTAGTCACAAGGGATTCATGTGCATATGCTTGAAAGTGAATTCTTCATTGATTGGCGAATTTCAGCCTCCAAATAGATCCATTTTAAAATTAATTGAAGGTATTTTATGCTTAAGTTGGTATACTAAAAACCCTTTGTTTGCTAAAATATTGTACAGAGTTTTCAAATTTAGCATTTTACTATTTTTAGTAAATTTAACCCTATAGGCCTACACTATAATTTCATTTCCCCCTTTTTCTGGGTTTGTCTA
Organism: Torreya grandis; assembly: GCA_037957365.1. Lineage (NCBI taxonomy): Eukaryota > Viridiplantae > Streptophyta > Pinopsida > Cupressales > Taxaceae > Torreya > Torreya grandis. Next base: position 2,932,671 of record JARHVA010000202.1, on the reverse strand, counting down.
ATTTCCTATTTTTCCTAAAAAAAACTATTTTAGATTCTGAAATTTCTTATCCAATCATTTTTTATTGATTTATCTTCATTTAGTACATTATGGTGTACCCGACCTCTATGTCTTTGTGTGCAAACCCTAGTTGGCCTAGGGTTTCCTATTTTATGATATTTAAATACATTAATTATTCAATTTTGATTTTTATTATCATGATTGATTTGTCTTTATCATTTATATGTATTTCTTATATGATTCTCATATCAATTTTTAGAACATTTAAAATGGATATAAAGGAACTTCTTCCTCCTTATAAACCTAAGGAGGGTAGTAACTTCCATCCCTATAACTAGGTCCAGGATATCACTTATCCAAGGGGTAAACTGGCCCATCATATAGTTTAAAATAAAGGTAATCAATATAAAATACCTAGGGTCTGTGCTTGTGAATACCTAAAAGATCAAATCAAAAATATGAAAAAGTTAATAAGAGAGTTACAAAATCAGATTGCATACATGAAAAATCTAATACATGCTAGTATTAATCATGTATTCGCATCTTCATATACCAATGTTGTATCCAAAAAAGTTTTATATCCAAATGAAAAGCTAAAATAGAATACATCTAGAACAAGTGATTCAAAATGTGACCAAAAGGCTACTAAGAGTCCAAGTGAAATTCTAAGAGAAATGCTTCAAAACAAAGTGATTAAATTACCTCCTCCACATCCTATAATGAGATCTAAATACTATTATGAATATCATAATACATAGACATAATACAGATTTTTGTTTTACATTGAATAGAAATATACAAAGTCTCAAAGCTAGTGGTGATCATATCATAAATACATCAATAAAGAAACCCACTCACATTATGAGTACTTATCTCAAGAGCACATGTCAAAATAAAAAAATATGGGTGCCAAAAGATAATTCAAAGTAAAATAAGGTTCAAAATAACAAAGAAATGGATAAAATACCATTACCAGAGGTTCTAAAAATTCTAAATGATATATAATTACCAAAGGAGCCAATAATCTTAATACCATAAAATAAGCCATGTGAGCTCCCTTTGTTGGTCAACATTAAGAAACAAGAGGACACAATTCCAAATGGTTATGAAAATTTTGATACTATTCCTAATACATAACCAAATACATATATAAACAAGGAATACCATGTAGCTCAAGATGTTCATAAGGTATTAAAATTTGAGGTCCACATAGATACAAAGAATGCCATACCAAAAAGGTCACAACCATAATATGGCATGGTTTATTATTCATATATAGATAATCCAAATGGAATATCACATGTTTAATATAACCTAAGAGGTTAAATTTATAATTTAATAATGATCACATTGATGATTATGATCCTAATAATATATCAGATTGGTAGAATTCTGATGATATTGATTACGTAGCATACAAATATGACACACATGATACAGGGCCCTCACAGAGGCATCCCCTTGATGATATCCTTGGGTTATAATAGTAATTTTACCCATACATGATCATGATACATATAGTTTCTATCATTATATGGTCACTTTACTTTATCATGTTTAGAATCATACATGTACTTACACATGCCTTTATCCATGCTTGTATCTTTCGTAATGCACTTGATATGTTATTGTTTAACCCTAAAATGAAATATGTGTTGTTTTCAATTTAAGCATAAGGTTAAGAATATAGAAATGAAATGGCACAATGGTGATAATTAGATATATAACATGCCAATTAAATTCTAAACTTAGTATAAACATACACTAAATTTATTATGTTCAAATAGTCTAAATATAGAAATTAAAACTAGGCTAGATAAATAAGAGAAGTGTTGGAGTATTTTTAGTGATGTCATGGTGTTATAATGGAGGTGTCCTTTTGATTGGATGAAGTGATTTGATATCTTAAGTAATTATGAAAAAGTGTGCAATGTGCTTGTCCTAGTGTGCTTATAGTTGGCTTGGTTGATCTTCTATTTTGACATGGTTAAATATGTTTAAGGATGAGTATGGAGTATTAAGCATGTGAAATAGGCCCCTAAGATGTTTTATAAGACTTGAGTGCTTGTTTGAATAAGTGGAATTCATTTAGTTATCCATATTTTTCATCTAGACACTTTGGATCTAGTGGTAAAAAATCTAAGTAGGTTGTTTGATGATATCATCATTGCCATGCAGGAACGAGACAAGGGGACTTGGTCATATGGCTGTGATCATATTATTCCCTAGTTGGTATGCACTAGATATCAAGTCATGTGTTGAATCATAGTCAAAGATATGAGGGTGAAAATTTATCTTATCGATCATAATTCATTATTTTCCCATACTTAGCCATATTTATATGTGGCTAGAAAGAGCTAAGTAATCATGTTGATAAGGTAAACATTAACACATGTAGACATTTTAGTATAAGGTGATCATATGGGTTTGTTCAGTTTTGAGCCTAGTTTATTTATGTTAAATTTTAGATCATGTGTTGAAGTGTGGAAAAAGTTATGTATGTTCAAAGTTGACCTCATAGACAAGTTTTTAGCATAGTTGGCTCTGTGACAGAAGATTTTGGGAAGGCACTTTAATGATGATATATCTCACATGCATGAAGCTTATAGAAGCAGTTTGTGATGTGAATGGATTATCCTATGTGAGGAAATCATATGGTCCAAATTTAAGATCTTGCATTTAAGCACAAAAGAAGTTATTGAGGTCCAAATTAGGCTTTTCAAGCATATTATAGTTGGTCCATATACTTAGTCAATTTTCTTGATGTTAAAGATCTGGGCCTAATGAAGATCCAACAGTGTGTGGGCAATCATACAGATCATGATCTAATGGTGCATATTGATTGAGATGGTAATAAGTTTTCAAGGTTTAATGATTGAGCAAAGATATAAGATAATGATCTAGTGATGAGTGGGTGTTCATACAAATTAATTTAATGGTGTAAACTGCATGATAAAGGCTTGACTAATCCACAGAGATTGATAGAGCTTGTTGGGTTAAAGTTTCAAGATTACATGAGATGAGGTCAAAGTGACTAAGGTTTAACATTTAAGCATTAGTGCCTATGCATTAAAGTTTGGAAAAAGATAGATGGTGTGAGATTGATCCAAAGATGAGAGGACATGAGATGTGAGATTTGTGTTTGAATTTTAACTATGACCATTTGTATTTGAATATTTGAATTTATAAAGGAAAAACTAGTTTCTCATTTTTGGGCCATATCTTTTGATCTAGATGTAATTTGCTCATGCTGTAAAAATAAAATATGAATAAGAATTCATGGTACATATAATGAACCTAATTTGAAGATATGTAAGTGTGTACAATAAAATATATTATGGTTAAAATTTGATTATGTGTTCATGCTTATTCTGGAAGTGACCTGAGAAAGATATTCAAGATTGTGTTGATGTTGTTTCAATATCTCTTGGTGAATTGGATATTGGGGAGTGTTTTAGACTTGATGAGGATGCTCTATATGAATTATGAAGGATTGACCAATTGTATGCAGTGTGAACAAAGGTTTTGAAGTTAACTATGTTTTCATTCATAATGACTATGTGTACAGAGAAGTGTTTGATCTAATTAGTCTTTAATAGAAGAGTGTTTTGGAGATTATGATCATTTTAGGATGACAAAAGGGTCATGTGGAATGGGTCCATGATGTTGGAAAATGTTATTATGTTTTTTTTTTTGCTCAGATAAGTGTCAAAGAGATGAAAGGGTCTCCATAGAACCTAAAAGTGACTTAGGCCTATTTTAAAATGGACTATGCTTAAGTGTGACCCATGTGAGATGCCTTAAGGGTGAAGGCATGTATTATGTCCAAAAAGGATTATTTTAGACTTACTAATTCATGATTACTCTATATATAATGAAATCAAATATGATTTCTAGACTTGTAAGTGAGAGACTTGGAGAGATTTGTGAGAGGCTTATGTGTGTGGTTTGTGGATCAAAGGATAGGTAGTGTTCTTGTTGGTTAATTTAATGAGTATAAAAATTTATGGACTATGCGTATGATCTATAGGTCATGTTTATGATGGAAATATAGTGTTATTATAGTTTGAAGTTGTGCAAAGAGATCTGAGTATGCATATGAGGACTGTTTGACTGAATAAGGAGATATATTATGGCATACCTATGTGAAAGGCCTGTATGAGTTAGAGAAAAAGATTGTGTAGTTATTAGATAATCAAGAGGTCCATCATTAGGGTAGTTATTAGATAATCAAGAGGTCCATCAAGAGGTCTTTATTATCTAATGATCAGTCTCTTATTTATGATCATCTTAGTGTAGTTATTTGATGTGTTTACAAGTTTGAGAGTGGGTTTTATTTACCAAGAGGGTTTCCCATGTATATCTTGTGTTGTGTATGTGATTTTTCATTATGTTCATTGTTCACTACTATGAATGATATGTATGCTTCATGTGTGATTTTATTGAATGCTTAAGTATTTGCAAAGGTTTGGAAATTGAATTGGATTATTTTCCACCACTGATTAACCCCCATCTTAGTGGATTTTACCTCTAAAAATTGGTATTATAATGAGGTCCTTTGGTAAAATATTGACATCTTAAAGGTGATCCAAGGTACAATGGCTAGTCAAAATGTGCAAGGTGGTTTCTCAACCAAGTAAGCACTAATGCTCAATGGATCTAATTACGTATTTTAGAGTGTTATGATGAATACATACATTATGCCCCTATGGTTTGATGTATGGGAATATATTTTAGATGGTTATGTTGCTCCTGTTATTCCTCCATCTAGTGTTGTAGATAAGAAGTTATTTGAGAATAACTCTAAGGCAATGAATGCCATCACTTTTGGTCTTAGATAAATTGAGTTTATGAAAGTAATTAATTCTTCCAAGGAAATATGGGATAAATTTAAGACTATTTTTGAATGATATTCAAAGGTTAAGTTGGCAAAGTTGTGGACTCATCAAAAAAAAATTGAGAGCCTCAAAATGAAAGAATAAGATTTTGTGGCATCTTTTCTATAGAGAGTTGATGAGATTATAAACACCATTAAAGGTCTTGAAGAGAACCTTTAAGAAGATATTTTAGTTCAAAAGGTACTAAGGTGTTTATCCCTCAAGTTTGACCTAAAAGTATGTACTATAGAATAAATTCATGATCTTACTCATTTGAAGATGGATCAATTGCATGGCACACTTACTGCATATGAGATGAGAGTAAATGATGATATAACACCAAATCAAGAAGCAACATTCAAGATAGAGATGAATACAAAGAAGTTACAATGTAAGAAACCCAAGTAATATGAAATTTTTGATATAGATGAGGATGAATTAATTGATTTTATTTCAAGAAAATTGAGAACATGTTTAGGCAAGTATAAAGGTAAAATACCCCTCAAATGCTTCAATAGTGGTGAGATAGGACATTTTGATAATAAGTTCCCTCATAACAATAAGAAGGATGATGATGAAAGGCATGATAAAGGTCATGATGATGACAAGAGATCATTCAGGTATGATAAAATCAAAAAGGGATTCAGAATGTTTGACAACAAGAAGTACTTTAAGGACCAAAAAGAGTCTCTACACCAAAGAAGATTATAGCTCATCAGAAGAGAGTGAAGTGAGTGACTTAGAGTTTGATCATGAATATGATGGTCTTATTGAAGATGAAACCCTATTTATGGATGAGGAAGGAAGTTTCTCACATCAAATGGTGTCTACTTAAAGTGATTCAAATGATGATGAAGATGAGGTGGACTATGCGACTGCATTAACAAATGCTCATGAAGAACTGAAGATTGAGAAGAAAATCAATAAGAAGATGAAATATAAACTCAAGGAATGTGAAGATAAATTCAATGTGTTTGAAGCAAGAATGGATGAAGATGCCAAGGAGCATGAAGATATGGTCAAACATCTCAGTTGTCAATTGGAAATCCTATCTAAATGCCTAAAAGCTAAAAAATATGAATGTGCAAGGTATGCAATTAGAAATGAGTCATTGAAATATGAGTTATAGAAGTAGCTAGTAAGGTAATTTCATTTATTATATTTGAAAATATCTCAAGTGATCTACACAATATTCTAAATGATTAAACGCATTCAAATGATAAGATTGGTCTTGGATACAAAGAAGAACTAGAGACTGCAACTCAAGACAAGATCAAGACTAATGTGAACAAGGACAATCAACCTTTGAAGATAAATCATCAAAAAAGGAATGATGGTGCAAATATATTGAATATAAATTAGATCAGATATCCAAATGCCATAAGGTAAGCAAATTTCAATGGTTATTACTATACTTGTAATCAGTTTGAGCATAGAGATAGAGAATGTATAAGACCTATTAAGAATGAATTTACATGAAACTGTGATGGGGGTCATTAGTAAAAATGTGTAATAAATTTTGAGTGTTTCAACTATCATGATGTGGGACACTTTGTAAAACATTCTCTATTTAAGGTAAGACAAGCTAAATTTCTTTCAAGAAATGTTGAGTGCTACAGTTTTTATGACATATGACACATTGTAAGATTTTATCCAAATCTAGAAAGGTAGAAATATATTTTTTCAAAAAATATGGTGTGCTTCAAGTGTGAATAGAGAGGTCACATTGCTAGGTTCTACAAGCAAAGGCCTACAAGTCAGAATCGGTTCATTCAGGATCTTAAAGTAGATGGAAGAAGACAAGTTAACTGATGGAGACCAAAGGTAGCAAGTAGGAGTTATGATGAGTCTATAGGTCCAAGTAATATGTTTGATATGGTGTATAATGATTTGTAAATTGAAGAGTGTGAAGGCCTCTTATTATCTACTCAAGTTGAGAATAAAGAGACCAAGCTTAAGGAGAAGACCAAGGTACTAGTTGAGGATAGTCCTAAGATGTGTATGGATCCAAGTGAACATATTAGTGTGTTGAAAAAGTGCCTAGTGATGAGGATCCAAGTTTCAAGGAAGATTCTTTAGATGAAAAGGTATGCCATGAATCTATGTTGTCTCCATGTATTGATAATTCAATCATAGAAGAAAAGGAGAATGATGTAGTAGTTGAGGAAGTTATTTATTTAAAGCCAAAGAAGAAAAAGAAGAACTATAAGTATCAATTGAGAAAAGAGGAGGAGGAATATGAGGATTTGTTTATGTTTTAGAGCATTGAGGTATATAGGGTTCCTCTATCTATGCTTCTTAAGAGACTCTTTTCAAGTGGAGAAGCAAGTGTTATTGTGGTGTTTTTTAGTTGGAATAGTCTACAAGGTCAAATTGAAGGTTCTCAGATGGAAAAGGAGGTTTTATAATTTTTCAAGGTAATATTTTTTCATAAAAAGGTTTGTTGACCTTATTCTATCATGTTTTAGGTAGTTTTGTGATTTGAAGATATGTTGAAGTCAAATTAAAGATTTATGTTTGCTCTCGGGTTTCCTAGTTTGTGCTTATGAGTATGCAGGTCCTAAAATGATTTTTAGGAATTCAAGGTTCCAAATGGTGTGGAAGCTCAAATATTGGTTTACAAGTGTATAATGGTTATCTCTAGGTGTATAAGAAGTTTCAAAGGTGGATGTTGACTGGAAGATGTGTTAACTTTATTTGTTGTAAGATTCTAGGGTTTTGGGATCTGCTAGAAAAAATGGTCTACCTTATGATTTGAGGTGTGAGGCTTCTTAATATGATTGAATGGGTCAAATGAGTTGTCAAATCAAGGTTCATGTAGATTTGAAGGTTTGTGATTCTCAAGTCATTTCAAGATTTTGTCAAGTTAGAGGCCTAATTAGGTAGTTGGTTTGTTAAAGAAGTATGTCATATAAGATGATCTAGGTATTTAAAATTGGTGTGCTCAAGGGGGAATATGAGAGTGATCTAGATATGAATTTTTAGGTATTTAATTTGTGTCTACAAAAGGTTGTGGGCTCTGTAAGTTCTAGGTAGGGTTACAAGGAGTCTAGACAAGCCTAGTCTTGAAGTTGTGCTTTTTGTTAAACTTATCTAAAAGAGAAAGGCATGAATATTTTGAAGGTGAGTTATCAAGTTGGTCTAGTGCATGTTTCCTATTTTGTATAGTGCAAATGCATAGTTGGTGGTCATGAAAGTGTCTTGAGACAGAAGGATAGTAAGCCTGCTTGGTGGTTCTTCATGTTGTATGGAGATCAAAAAATGATCAAGTGGTGAAATTGATAAAAATAATTAGGGGGAGTCCATCTCATATGTTTTTTGGTGAGATAAATCATATTTTAGTTATTTTTTGTGTTCTTTTTTATTAGTTGTAGTACTGGGTTGAAGAGAGTGTTGGAATGGAGAAAGAGGAAGGTGTCAAGGCAAGAAAAGGGAGGCTCAAGGTAAGGAAAATTTTGTATCATATTTCTAAGATGGTCCTTTCCTATTTTATATTATTTTTAGGTCCTTAGGATCAGTTGGTTCCCACTTTGTCATTGTGTCAAAGGGGGAGAAAGTTCTTATTGTGGGAGTGCTTGAAGAGAGAGAAGGTGAGCTATATATTGCTATATATGATGTTTGTTGGTATAAATGAAAAAGGGGGAGATTGTTGGAGTATTTTTAGTGATTTCATGGTTTTTTAATAGAGGTTTACTTATGAGTGGATGAAGTGATTTTATAGCCTGAGTAACAATGACAAAGTGTGCAATGTGTTTATCCTAGTGTGCTTGTAGTTGGTTTGGTTGATCTTCTATTTTGACATGGTTAAATATGTTCAAAGATGAATATGAAGTATTAAACATGTGAAAAAGGTCCATAAGATGTTTTTGGAGCTTTGAGTGCTTGTGTGAATAAGTGGAATTCATTTGGTTATCCATAGTTTTCATATAGACACTTTGGGTCTAGTGGTAGAAAATCTGAGTAAGCAGTTTGATGATGACACAATTTACATGTGGGAATGAGTCAATGGGATTTGGTCATATGGTTATGATTACTTTAGTCCCTAGTTATTATATGATATATCTAAAGTCATGTGTCGAAGCATGGTCAAAGACATGAGGGTACAAAGTTGGCTTCTCAATCAGAATTCATTATTTTGCCATACTTAGCCAAATTTGCATGTGGCCAGAAAGATCTGAGTAAGCATGTTGATTAGGTTAGAATTTGCATGTGTGGAATTTTTAAGAGAAGGTGATAATATGGGTTTGTTTAGTTTTAATATTAGTTTATTTTTTATTAATTTTAGATCATGTGCTAAAGTGTGACAAAAGCTATGCATGTTTAAAGTTGGTCTCCCAGATAAGTTTTTAACATAGTTGGCTCTATGATAGAAAATTTTGAGAAGGTATTTTAATGGTGATATATCTCACAAATGTAAATGTTTCAAGATAATTTTATTATATTAATGTATTATCCTATGTGAAGATATCATATGATCCAAATTTAAAATCATGCATCTAAGCGCAGAAGAATTTATTGAGGTCTAAAGTAGGCTTTCTAGGCATATTGCAGTTGGTCCCCATAGTCAATTTACTTGATGTTAAAGATCTAAACTTAATGAAGATCCAATAGTGTGTGGGTGATCATACAGATCATGATCTAATGGTGCATATTGATCAAGATGGTAAAAAGTGTTTGAGTTTTAACGATTGAGCAAAGGTATATGATAAGGATCTAATGATTGTAGATACCTAAATCTAGCCACCAATAACCTCCAACCAGGCTTTTGGCCAATTTCCACTTAAAATTCACAATTTGGCCTAAAAACACTAAAGAACATTAAAAGATTTGAAATTGACATATTCAAGTGCCAATTTTGGCCAGGGTATCCCTAAATGGGGCAATGCAATTTATGGGCTAGCTAACTTTGATCAAATCATTTCGAGTCAAAATGCCAATTTTGCACCTAGGTGCTCTAGATTGATCTTTCTTATCAAATATATTTCATAAGACATGTGAATTTTTTTATTTATTATTGGTAACATCCTAAATGATATAACGGATCCAATGCATCTGACATTGCCATCCAATTCTAATTCAGTCAAATTTTGGACCAATAACAAGGCATTTTGATTAATTTGAGTAATTTGTGCATAAAGTGATTAAACATGCTTAAGATTTAATTAACCCAAATCAAGGAATAATTAATAATTCCATGGAAAATTGTTGAATAATTTGTTTTGGAAATGAATATGGAATATATGCATCATCAGGTGACCACATTTCTTGGGAAGACATCCCTAGGCTATAAATGTCATAAGTATCAAGATTCATGCCCTCCATGCCTCTTAATTGAACCTTCTTCCAATTTCATGATGAGGATAATTATAAACTTAATTCCAAAAATTGAATTAATCCTTAGCCACACATCTCAATCTTGAGATGGATGGTTCATGTTGATTCTGATCAATCTCAAAAATCTATAAATAGGAGGCCTTACCACATCATTTATAAGTTATTTTTGTGAAAATTTATAATGCACAAATATCTTCAAGAAGCCATTACAACTAGGGTTACCATGCCAAATTGATTCCAAGCTAAGTCAAGCCACAAGCCAAAGGTGCCAAGGAGAAGAAGAGATAGCCAAGCCTCCTTTGATAAAGACTTCATGAGCACAAGATGAGTAAGCCACCTTTAAAAAGGCATTTGGATAACCCAAGGAAGGTGAAGGAATTATTGTGTTTTCATTCCTTGATTTCTAGTTGTGTTTGTCATTTTTTTTTGTTAACTAAGCTCTCATTATTGTCTAGGCCTAGAGATGTTATGTTATTAGTGTGTTTATTTCATTTTGTTTTCATTTTGGAACTAACACCATACTAACCATCCTATGTTGAGTCAAATTAATAGATCACAATGATGAGAGGGTGTTCATATAGATTAATTAAATGGTGTGAGATGTATGATAAATACTTGACTAATCTGTAAAGATCAACAGAGCTCATCGAGTTAAAGTTTTAAAATTGCATGAGATGAGGTCAAAGTGACTAATGTTCAACATTTGAGTATTGACACCGATGAATTAAAGTTAAAACAAATATCAATAATGTAATATTGATCAAAATTTGAGAGGAAATGAGATGCAAGCTTTGTGTTCAAAATTTAACTATGACCATTTGCATTTGAATATTTAAATTTACAAAGGCAAAACCAATGTCTGGTCTTTGGGCCATATATTTCAATATAGATAGAATTTTCTCATGATGTAGAGGAATCCATGTGACATTGAATAAACCTAATTTAAATTTATAGAAGCGTGTATAGTCAACAAATATATTAAGGTTTAAAGTTAATCGTGTGTTCGTGCTTGTTTTGGAAGTGACCTGATAAGGATATTTGATCTTGTGTTGATCTTGTTTCAATATCTCTTGGTGAATTGGATATTGGGGAATGTTGCAGAATCGATGAGGATGCTCTATATGCATTATGAAAAAATTGACTAATCGTATGTAGTGTAAACAAAGGTTTTGATGTTGACTATTTTTTCATTCATAATGACTATGTGTATAGAGAAGTGTTTGAGCTAATTGGGCTTTAAAAGAAGAGTGTTTTGGTGATTATGATCATTTGAGGATGCCAAAGGGGTCATGAATAATGGGTCTATGATGTTGGAAAATGTTCTTATGTTCTTTGCTTGCTCAGAGAAGTGTCAAAGAGTTGAAAGGGTCTCCATAGGACCTAAAATTGACTTAAGCCTATTTTAAAATGGATTGTGCTTAAGTGTGACCCATGTGAGATGATTTAAGGGTGAAGGCATGTATTGTGGCTTATAAGGATTATTATGGAATTGTTAATTCATGATTGCTATATATATAGTGAAATCAAAGATGATGATTTTTAGACTTGTAAGTGAGAGACTTGGAGAGATTTGTGAGAGGATTATGTGTGTATTTTATGGATCGAAGGATAAGTAGTGTGCATATTGGTTTAATTAATGATATTAATAGTTTTTAGACTATGTGTATGATTTATAAGTCATATTTTTGATGACAAAATAGTGTTCTTGTAATTTGAAGTTGTGTAAAGAGATTTGAGTATGCATATGAGGACTTTTTGAGTGAAGGAGAGAGATTGTGGCATGCCCATGTGAGAGGCTTGTATGAGTTAGAGAAAGAGTTTGTGTAGTTTTTATATAATCAAAAGGTCCATAATTAAGTGTTGAAGACATCATTTCTTAGGTGGAAGTGTTCTTTTCAAGGAGGGTCTTAAGGACTTGATCTTCTTAGGGGTAGTTGCTCCTTGTGAAACAGGGTTTCACTAAAAACCTTTGGTCAGAAGGAATTGATCAAGATTGTAGGTCAAAAAGACTTGATTGAACAAGTGGTTATAAGGACTTAATAATCTTAGGTCCAAGTGCTCCTTGTGGAACTATTGTTTCACTAAAGTCCTTAGGTCAGAAGGACTTGACCAAGGTTCTTGATCAGAAGGACTTGATCAATCTCTTGTTTGTGATCATCTTATAGGATAGTAGTCCATGTGTTTTTAGGATTGAGAGTGGGTTTTATTCCTCAATATGGTTTTCCATGTATATCTTGTGGTGTGCGTGTGATCTTGCATTATGTTCATTGTTCACTGATATGAATGATCTATATAATTCATGTATGATTGTATTGAATGCTTAAGTATTTGCAAGGGTTTAGAAATTGAATTGGATTATTTTCCACCATTTATTCACCCCCCCACCTTAATGGATTTTACCTATAACAATAAGTACTTAGTTTATTTTGATGCTAATGTAGTTTTGGATCTAGAATAGGCTAAAAGTAGGTGGGAAGATAGTTATGGAATAATTGTCAGATTCTAGACTTGGTGGCTTTGGATACCTCTAGAGATTAAGATTATAAATCAAGTTATTTCATGCATTAGTAGATAAAAACCCAAAATAAGCATAGAAGACACAATGTGCTAAGCCTACTCCCTCAAGGGGTGTTGCTAAGGAAATCTAAGAGTTATTTAAGAAAAAAATATACCATCAAACCTTCCAAATAACGTCCCTCCTTCCAAGAGAGGCCAAGAAACATGCATTTAAAAAGATTTGGTACTCCAAGTTTATTTCAATGAAGAGTATCATGCTCCCCCATCATTTCCTAGTGCACCAATGTCTTAGGCTCACAAGATTTATCAATTTGTGCAAATAGGTGAAGCTTGTCTATTGTAATTTTTACATGATAAGTTTGTATAACTGAAGCTTGGTTTAGAGGTATCTTGGCACTTGTATTTATCAGTCTCATAACTAACTCTAACCCTAGGGAGGTTAAGTTTATAACTAACCTTGGTTAAGTTAGTCTAACCATGAGTTGAGTTAGGATAACTCTAGGTTGGGTTAAAGATAATCATGAGGGCCATGTAAGAGACATGGGTCAAGAATGATTATGTCTATCATCCAATTCTGATATTTTTAAAAGTGGATTGACGACTCATAAAATATATTTTTGGTTAAATTTATGACTTTACAAAAAATAGAAATTCATTAATTCTCCATGATCCACTTCTCATGAGAGTTGAGGAATAAATTTAATTAGTGAATTTAAAAAATAGGAAATTATAAAATCTATGTATTTTACATATTTGTGTGATGTCATGATGATGTCATAAAATCCATATTTATGAATTTTTAAAAATATAAATTCACTAATTATCCATAGACTTTTCAACTATGCATTTAATTGGGTTTAATCAATTAAATAATTTTGATCAGGTTAATTGCATTTTTTAAATTTATGTAAGGTTATCCCTCAACTCTTGGTCAAAAACATTAATTTTTTAGGTCATAATTTGAATGGGGATGAATTGGAGAGATTTTATTGTTGCATATAGGGTAATACCTCAGTTAGGGTATTATGAATGTGAAATAACACATGCATGTGATGTGTGATACCACATTAGAAGAATTTAATGGTCTAGATTATCATTTTGCATAGTTACAATTTGACTCAAAATGATTTAAGAAAATATAATATTTACATAAAATACATTTCCCCATTTAGGGATACATTAGCATAAATCATCACCTGTATGTGACAAGTTTAAAATGATTTAAAGCATTTTAATGATTTTGGTCCAACTTGTGTATTATCACAAGATATTGCTTAGATTGAAAATTAAACAAAATAGTGATAGGAATTGGATGTATATATTTTTCCCCTATTTGAGAAGGTTTGGTGGGACATTAGATGAAGTGATGACTTTTCAAAGAATGAAAAAGTTGCTAATAAAAAGTTAGAAGGTAATGATTGAAGAAATAACCCATGATGCCCCTTCGAGAGGGCATGCAAGGATGAAATAGAGGGATGGACTCTAAAAAATGAAATAAAGAGTGAAATTAACCCATGGATGATATGAGATCCATGTGAGCTAATGCTCGTATGTGTTGATTCTCAATGATAAAAAATAGAATATAATATAATGGGCCCTAAGGTGGGGGAAAGTGGAAAGAATGCAATCCCAAAATATAAGCAACACACTTTGACATACCCAAAAAAGGGCAAAAGTTGTAGACTTAGGGCATGATCAATCCTGAGATAAGTTGCACGCTTTGAATTTCCAAAATAAGGGGAAAAAATTGTAGAGCTTGGAATTAGAATAAAAATTAGAGCATTACTCTAAATAAAAGAGGTCAATGAATTAATAATTTGCTCTAGTATAGTGGATTTGATTAGTGGATAAATTAATTTTACCCTAGAAGGGCTGATTTGATCACTGATAAATGGTTTTTCCATAGTGGGGTAAATTAGATCAATGATTGGTTTAAATATTGTGCCCTAGTAGGGCAAATTGGCAAGCATAGCTCAAGGATATAACTTATTTCATAGATTAAGTATGAGTAGGTGCAAACATAGATATGATGTTCTAATGAGTGAAGAAGCCATAAAAAACCAAGCATACAAGGATGCACAAAGTGATGAAAGAGATGATTGGAAGAATAAGGGTGGTTGAGTTAACCTAAGATATGTCATGTATCCAAACACTACCTATATAGTCCAGATGGACCTTAAGCCAAATTAGTGCTCCTATAAATGGGAGAAAATATAATGAGGAACAAATAATAGAAGAAATATGGACCAATGTTCAATTATGTGAGAGCATGTTAGGTAGTAGATATATAGGATAGTGCCTTTAGATATGGTGTTTGATGTTGCATTGACTTTTAAACTTAGAGCACTTGGTTTTTACTTTAGCAAAATGAAATTATGCATCATAAGTATGAATAACCTATAATGAAATTTTATTTCATTTATGATTGATTGATTCAAATGTGAATATTTATAACTAAGGATAGTGATAAAAGTTACCAAAACCAAAGTTACAACTATTTACTTTTAAATAAAAAACAAAGAAAATAAAAAGATAAAAAGAGGTTTTAAATACAAAATGTAACCAACTCATAATCAAGACATGAATTATCAAGACTTAAGTAGGAACAAGAATGTACCTAAAAATTAACAAGAAATAAAATAATTCAAATACAAATGTAAACAATTCAATCCCAAGTGAAGGCCAAACTTAAAAAGGTTTACAAAATGTATTCAAACATAACAATAAAAATTAAAAAAATAATATAAGAATCAAGACAAAATAGTAAAACAAAAGGCACGAAGAAAATCATAAAAAATAAAGAAATAAAGACATAATAAGTGGTCACAAGTGGAAGGAAGGTCATACCCCCAATGGTTGTGGAATGGATTGGAACAAACAATGGAATATGCCTTCATAGGGAAGATCAAGGATGGGTGACTAAGTTTAGACCGAATAAATGTTTGTGGATTTTTTGGGTATCTTAAATCATTAGAGATTGATAAGATATTACTCGCAAAATGGTGAGAATGTGGACTTATATTACTCATAAAATAGTGAGAACGTAGGCTTAGATTGGTTGAAAAATGTCAAGAGTGTGGACTTCAATTTCTCATAAAATGGCAAGAGTGTGGTTTTAGAATATTGGTAATAAATCAACACAATAATCCCACATTCATTGGGGTTAGAGACTATTGATGGACAAGGTAGGATAAATAAGAGCCTAACGTAACTCTAAACACCACAAATTGCCTTTTATAGAGCTAAGCCAAAGGAAAAGTTCCTTCGTGAGGAGGTTATGACTTCTTAAATTATGTGATGGCTCAAGTGAAAATAGTAGTAGCTATCACTATGAGCTAAGTTTTATAAGATGGGCATCTATCAGGATATGCAAAGCTTTTTTGGCAAAAGGCCATCATCACTACAAGTTGAGTTTTATGGGCTATATTTGAGTGGAGACCTATAGATATTTTATTTGAAGGTTTTAAATATTCTATTTGGTAAAAAATCATCAACATGGTGAGCAATATAGGATGAATTATGCCAAATTCAAGAGCCACATATCTAGTCTTGGTGAAAGGTGGCAATGTATGTATCCTCTATCCTAGTACCTTGGTACCAATGATCTATGGGTTTCACTAAGTGGGGCCTTACCATCATGAATCTCTATGACCTAGGCTATTGCATATAAAACTAGAGAAGGTGGGGTAGATTTGAAAACTATTTAATAAACCACTAGCCCTATGAGGACCTCAAGATAAAAAAACAAAATAAAACATTAGATGTGGATCATATGACATGGACATATATGATGTGTCATGACATGATAAATAAAAGAGATCATGACTACACATAATAACCTTGTTAGGATGATCATTTGATTAGGGGTTACATGTTCATGCCAAAAAGTGAGTAGATGTGACCTTTTCAAATGGCATGACTATTTTGTGGAATCAATGACATCATGAGACCCATTCATTTGGCAAAGTAGATAATATGTAATGGAGGAACAATGGTCATGTAGGATACTTAATTCATCATCCTGAGAACAATCTTGTAACATGAATTCATTTTTGTTTTTTAGGGTCTTGACAGAGTATAGACATGTGAAGGTTGAAGATGGGACATAATGAAAATAGTGGCAATGGAGGTGGGGATGATCAAAGGCCACCACAGCCTGAAATTATCTATGAGGTGAATGTGAAATTTTTCTAGATGTTTCACCAAGTCATGGACCCTTTGGAAGAACTATTGTGACAACAACAACCAATGGATATTCGACCACAACATGAGCTTGAGCCTCAACCATAATTACAATGAAAAAGGTGGGAGTTTCAATGTATAAGATGTCGAGTAGGAAAGCATAATCCAAGGCCCATAGAAAATGAATAACTAAGAGTTTATCATGGAGGGAATCCGAACAGTCTAAGGGGATGTGCAATGATGAAATAATAGGCATTACTCATGAAAGATCAACAAAATGAGCAAAGGGATGCGATGGTTGTGTCAGTTGAGCATGGTTCAAGACCAAGAGTGGAGTACATTTTTTTTATGATGAGGCATGTGGAAGATGGGAGCTAAATACACCCATCGATAGCCAATGACATAGGGAGGAACATAGATCAATTAGGACAACTTATGGTAGTGTGAAAAAATTATGGGGAAACTAGCCATGCAAGCTAAATGTGTTTGAGAAGGAATGTTGTTGATGTCAGTTCAATAAGCAATCAGCAAGGAGGATGCCTCAATTTGAAGTTAGAGTCATCAAATAATCAACATAATGTAGGGAGAACAACTAGACAAAGGTGCAATGCCTAAGTAGTAAAAAGGTTTGTAAGTTCCTTAAGTGATATGTGTGTAATTGTATGACCATGTGTATGGTGTGTACCCCTCATTATATGCTTTGCTCAGTTATTACTTATGCAATGGTTATGAGATGGTTTTTTGGTTATCATCTGCTTATGGTGTATGACTTATATTTTTATTTATTCATAGATGCATGTCTGTATAAACACATAATAAATCATGTTTACTATTATTTATTACACATGAATTCAAGAATGTGTTTGGATATTTGGTTGGTTTTGATATATCAGAGAGATTTTGCCATCACATTTCTAGAATAAACTTTGTGAGCATGATTTTTATTTAACTTGTGATATTAAGCATGGTATTTATAAATAACTAAAATGGAAACATATACCTTAAACATGGAAAACTTAATTTAAATGTAAATATAAATAATTTGAGAATAATATATGGATAATCAAATTCCAAGTGTAAATATAATGAATAAATAAAGTGTAAGAATAAATATAAAATTTCACCACTGAAGTAGATGAATAATCAAGACTTAAGTGTAAATAAAATGTAAAAATCCTATGGCAAGTGAGAAGAAAATAACAAATAAACAAACAAAGAGATAAAAATAAACAAAATTTAAACAAAAACAATAAAACATTAATAAATATAATAATAAGACACTAATAAACAAAACACACAAAAGATTAAAGTGGACAAAATAATCAAAAATAAAGAAAACAACCAATACAATAAACAACCAAGTCTAAACAAATGAAGTGAAACAAACCAAAAAACAAAAACAATGGTTAATTACAATGTTAGTATAAACAAAAAAACAAATTGTTAGTACATGTGTAATACAGGTGTTACTCTAGGTGATAGGGTAACCCCTAAGCTAGATAGTAATGATGAAGTTATAACAAGGAAAGAAAAATTGGCACAAGGTTACCCTAAACTATAGGGTAATAATGACATAAATGAGATGAAAAGAGTTCCCCTAGGTGATAGGAGATAATGAAACAAATGAATAAAATGGGGGGGGGGGGGGGGGGGGCGAGGCGGGGGGGCGGGGGATAGAATAAAAGGAAGGGGTAGACGAGCTGACTCCATATGCACTAGGAAAGTGGAAATTACATACATAGTTCCATAGATGCAAGGTCAAACATAAACTTTATGCCAAATGTAGTTCTCCCAGGATATGGGATAGAATAAAATTGATGATAAAGAACATGATTATTTGGTAGAGGAATATGGGAATGGTCTCGCAAAATGGTGAGTGCATGAGATTAAAAAGGGGGGTGCTCACAATCATGAAAGCTTTAGTCACAAGAAACTTGTTAAGTTATGAGAGTGTGGGTTTGGTGAAAACCACATTGAAAGATAAAAGATGAGTGTTCACTAATGAACTGAATGTGTAGTTCATAGTGGAGACTACATCTAAGGTTTGGAATAAGAAAGAGATCACAAAATGATGAGACAGTTATGAAAGGTTGATCTCAAAATGATGAGAGTGTAAGATTAATCCAAGTGGTCATTAGTACATGAATGTTGAACACATAATGCTCACTACATAAACTCACAAATTGGCAAGAGTGTGCGGCTAAGGCCAACAAGGATGGGGAAACTAAATGACAAGTGGTTACTTGTGAAATATCTAGGAGTCTTAGAATCCTTAAGGTAAATAAATGGTTGAAAAATAAAGGAAGGTGTGGTCAAGCTAACCTGATATACCCCATGTATCCAAGTGTTGCCTACATTGTCTGTGTGGACCTCAGGGCAATGTAGTTCTCCCATAAATGGGAGGAAAAAAAGACCAAGGTGGTCTAGAAATAAACTAAATAGATAAAATGGCCCATCCTAGAAAATTTTAATGACTTTATATCTCACATGGAAATTCTAAGCCAATTTTCATGATTTTGTGATTTTCTAGATCATTTACAAATGTTTAGGGATTTTTGAACTATTACTAATGTTTTTGTAATTTTCTAGGCATCTAAACTCAATCAAGAATTATGAGACACAAAATAGTCTAACTCAAAAAATGGCAAGAGCGTGGTTTAAGTTGCTCACAAAATAATGATATTGCATAAGATTAAAATAAACAAAGGTTCAAGGCAATGTTTTTGCTCTTTTTACATATCAATTTCTAATGTTTTTTGTTTTTGGGATAATTAATAGAAACAAAATATTAATAAAAATCATAGGGAACTACCTAACTGAGGAGATGCACTTCCATAGGTAAGAGTTCAAACAACAATTAAATAAGCTACAATGGGGATATAAACAATGGTATAGGGAGCCACCTAGCTAAGGAGATACATGTACAAGGGTAATATTTATAATAACAACTTAAAATTGGCTGTAATGGCCCAATCAATGAAAGTGAGATATAATCAATGGCATAAAAAACCACTTAGTTGAGGAGTTACACATCCACATACAAGTAACAACTAAACTAGCTACAATGGTACTTGTGACCCTACCAAGGCAATAATTCCTACCAAACAACAGTAAAATAATAAGATAATAGTATGCAGTGTTGAATAAATTTGAGGAACCATCTAGTAGGAAAAAACATGTGTTGATATATCCTTGTACACTTGTCTACAAAAAATCTATAAAATAATGTTAAGGCTGAATTGATTTATAGAATAGGCATTGAATGTGTCTAGAATGCCTATGAATCATAATCAAGATCATAATTGGTATTTGGTATAATGGTTCAGGTTACAATAGTCCAGAGTGGAAGGAAACATTAGTTCAATAGAATATAAATAATCTAAGTGACAATGGTCTAAAATAAAATTGTATAGGGTAATGAAATAATGGTAAGGGAAATGCCAATTAAATGATTATGTTTTTCCTACTGACATGGAGATGCACGTCTTAGTTAACATATGAGACAACTAAAATAGTTAATTATGAAAATTGCTAGCCCACACCTCTTCTGAATAGTTGCTCTATCAACAACCTGTTACAGATTTAGACTCTAATAATGTTGTTGTGATCTTTATTAGTCATTGATTTTGCTTATAGATGGTATAAGTTGGAAATGGAATATTGGTTCATTATGAAATGTATAATTATTGGGTAATGAATGAAGATCGATACTTTCAGTCACACATAATATTGTTGATTATAGATTCAACATAATTTAGGTTATGCTAGGGCTAAATAATTTTAAATATGCTCTCGATAGGACCACTATATTTTTATATTATTTGGGCCTGAGAGTAGCTACCATCTGATTATGTTGTAGATTAGAAGTTGTATTGATGTTATCTTTAATAATGTCTTCATCAATTAGTGAAGAACTATTGTGTTCATCTATTGGCACCTCATAGAGGTTTTCACTAATAAAATTATCTTGATTATTGCATAGTGCCTTTGAGAATGTTTCACTGAGGAATACTTACTTTTGACTTTGATTGTCTTTTAGTGCCTCAAATGAGGTTTCACTAGAAGATGTTGAGTTTGGACTTTGATTTCCCCCTAGCACCTCTAGAAAGGTTTCATTAGGAGATTGTTCTTATTCTTCATGAATATGGTCTTGGTCCCCCTGATATACTTCAAATAATATGTTTCCATAGATGCAGTTCAATAAGGTGTGATTATGTTGATCCCAATCAACACTTGTGTGAGGTAGAATGACAATATAATGGCTATGTTAGTTGGTGGTAATGGTATGTATAATGGTAATAGAATGGAAAGAGGCAACACAATCCTCATAGAAGATACTAGGAGACCTTGTGTTGATGCTAAAGTAATCATCCTTAAAAACCATATAAGGATCACAACTGTATTCAAATTGATCTACAAGGCATGCATAACCAACATTGTAACAACTATGAATGTATTTTGATTCTAAAGTTGAGTTTGATTCATAAGACTCTAAATCTGATGGTGAGATTGACATTGATTCTACTTATGATGCTAAATTTGATGTCATTTCAAGAATATAACCTAACTTCAATGTTTATTCTTCATTTGGTGTGTATGTTTCTATAATGATGTCTTGTTGAATGTTTGGTATTGGATAAGTAATGACCTGTGATGGCATAATGGGATCTATAGAGACTTATTTGTCAAAGTGAGACTCCCCAATGACAGGAAAAAGGTTAAGAAACAACTCCATAGAGACTAGATTGTCAAAGGGAGGATCTTTAAAAATAAGACAATGGTTAAGATAATAATTTTCCCAAAGGAACTTATAATCATTAAGAAGTGACTCAACAAAGACTAGCTTGTCAGAATGAGACCCCTCGATAATGGGTAAAGGATCAAAAGGTGATACAATATAGGTTGACTTGTCACAAATAAGTGTTTCAAAAAAAAATATGATGGATTGGTTGGTTATTTTGGCCTTTGTTTACATGTAGTTGTAAAATATCAATTTTGAATACATCTTGGTCTTTGAATGGTTAGCTCTATTAAATAGGTACTAATTGGCTCTGTTGTGGCTCAAAGATTAGCATCAATTTTCTAAAGTGGGGGATTATTGACAATGAATGAATAATGGCCAGTGGTTGGATAATGGCCTCTTTTTAAATAGGCTTGTATACGATAGGCTTAATAAAGGCTAGTTTCCAACCTAGGATGGTAACTATGACTCGTCTAGTCATGATTGCATAACCTTGCTGGGATAATGAGCTATCATACATAGAAGGGCCTAGAATGGTAATGGTAATCCTTGGATGTTGTGGAGCTTGGTTTCTCACACAATCCAAAGGAAGGTTAATGATATAGGTTTGGGATTAGGTACTGTTAGCATTGAAAGGGTAAACTCGGTATGTTAACCAACCCAAAGAAGGTATCACTACATAATATGCTTAAGGATCTTGTCTTTGTTTCCCAGATTGAATATTGTAAGGAGGATAAGAATATATCTCACAAACAACATTGTCACTATAGGTGTCTTGAAAAAAATGTAGATTAAGATTATAAATCAAGTTAGTCCATGTGTTAGTAGAGAAAAACCCAAAATAAGCATAGAGGACACAATGTGTTAAGCCTACTCCCTCAAGGGGTATTGCTAATGAAATCTAAGAGGTATTTAAGAAAGGAATATACCATCAAACCTTTCAAATACCATCCCTCATTCTAATAACAACCAAGAAGCATGATTTTCCCTAGATTTGGTGCTCCAAGTCTATGTCAATGAAGAGTAGCATGCTCCTCCATCATTTCCTAGTGCACCAATGGCTTAGGCTAATAAGATTTATCAATTTGTGTAAATAAATGAAGCTTGTTTATTTCAATTTTTGCATAATAAGTTTTTATAACTAAAGATTGGTATAGAGGTGTCTTAGCACTTATATTTATAGGTATTATAACTAACTATAACCCCAAGGAGGTTAGGTTTATAACTAACCTTAGTTGAGTCAGTCTAATCCTGAGTTGAGTTAGGCTAACTCTGAGTGGGGTTAAAGATAATCATGAGGTCCATGTGAGAGATGTGGGTCAAGACTGATTATCTCTCACCAAATTATAATGTTTTTACAAGTGGACTGACAACTCATAGAAGATATTTTTGGTTGAATTTATGAATTTATAGAAAATATAAATTCATTAATTTTCCATGATCCACTTAGCCACTTGTCATGAGAGCTGAGGAATAAATTTAATTAGTGAATTTAGAAAATAAGAAATTTCAAAAGATATGGATTTTAGATATTTGTGTGATGTCATGATGATGTCATCAAATCTAGATTTATAAATTTCTAAAAATAGAAATTCACTAATTAGACATGGACTTTTCAACTATGCATTTAATTGAGTTTAATCAATTAAGCAAATTTGACCAAGTTAATTGCATTTTCTAAATTTATTTAAGGTTATGCCTCAAATCTTGGTCAAAAACACCAATTTTATAGGTCATAATTTGACTGGGGATAAATTGGAGAGAGATTATTATTGCATATAGGGTAATACCCCAATTAAAGTATTATGGATGCAAAATAACACATGCATGTGATGTGTGCTACCAAATTAGAAGAATTAAGTGGTTTAAGATATCATTTTGCATGGTCATAATTTGACTCAAATTTTTTTAAGAAAAGATAATATTCACATAAAATGCATTGCCTCATTCAGGGATACATTAGCATAAATCGGCACTTATATATAACAAGTTCGAATGATTTAGAACATTTTAGTGATTTTGGTCTAGTTTATGAATTGTCACAGTATATTGCTTAGATTAATAATTTTAGAATAATAGTGATCAGAATTAGATGTCTACAACCTTGACAATTACATCATCCCTGGATGGTCATGTCGACACTACTATTATAGTTTGATGATAATGTCATGCACATAATATATGGTGAAATAGGATGCAACCACATAGATGGTTATGGGTTTCACTTCACCTTTACTCTGGTGTATTCAAATTTGGGTCACAAATGGTCACTCCTTATGAAATGGTAAAACCCTACCTTTTCATCTTCAATCTGACCTTGTGGAAAAATGGGTTAATGGGCACATAATGTCAAGTTGACCCTAATGACACCACCTACATAGCTAATACACCATAAGAGGGACTCAAACTCATGTAGTTATCCCCCATGTTTTGGCTTGTATGTGAATCATGAAATATGTGTAAATAAAGCACAACAATGACCTAACTTTTAACTTGGTAAATTAGGATTTTGGGCTGCTCCTTTAGTACTTTAGACCTTTAGATATGTTTTACCTATGACTGATATGGAAATAGAGAAGATTTGATCAATTGAATGCTTGATAGAGTGATTTTTAATAAGTTCCTTGGCCTCTTTGGTCTTTTCTAGGTGAGTAATGAAGAAGGGTTGATATTATATTTATACCAATCCCTTTAGAGTAATGCATTAAAGCACTTAGTCGAACAATTGAAATGCTTTTAATTTACAAACTATATGATTTTAGGGAATTGGAAACTTGTATTAGATTAGGATAGTAACAATGATGCTACTATCTGTCCCATACATTAGTGTCCATGGAGTAATAAAATTGATATAGGCTTAGAACCTTTAAAGGTGTAAGATAAGCACATTTTAAACATTCTGTACAAGATATAATGTATGTGTCATCAATATAAGACTAGTCAAACTAAGAGATAGGCTAAAGGGCATAAGATAGAGCATATGTGAGGCTTAAAAAATCAAGGAGAGTGTAGAACTAAAAGGAATAACTAATATTTGAGTTTTTCCAAGTGTAAAATATTGAGGTGTTACATAATCATAAAATATCATCTACATTACCCCCTCCCCCCTTTAATATAGTAATGAAATTACTAGTTTAAAGGAAAGTAATAAGTACCTGGGTGTGTATGCACATATTATCTTTTCTTGAGTTGAATTTGAGTGTTTTTCTAGTAACTGACCTAAAATAAGAGCATGTAATAATATAAAATAAATTCATATAATTTGGGTTAAAATTACTTGAAATAGATTGAAATTGGAAGAGCAAGGTTTAGGAATACACTTATGTATCGATGTAACCACCTTGCCTATTGATAGGTTATTTTATAAAATATGTATCATTTTAAGGCCTTGAAATTGAGATTAGGATAAATATAGATAAATCTTTAAAGTGAATATATCCAAGGAGATAGAGAGAGGGAGGGAGATAGAGATTAAAAATCATATTCCCCCAACTTTGGAGCAAAAATGAGTTACCACCTACCAATTGAGATTAGCTCAACCATGCAATCCAATGATACTTATAACCTGGTGAGGCTAGATGATCAATTCCAACTTAAAAAATTGGAAAGATTGAGTGATTTGATCACCTCAACCATACCAAAAGGTGAACCAACTGTTGTAGTAGATTGGTTCAATATGGTCCATAAAAGTTTGTGAGGGTTCAATACGTGCAATGGTTTTAGAATTCCAAAATGATTTGGATTTTGAAATATTACACACATATTGCATAGCATATGCACCTTAGATATGTCGCATGCTTAAACTATGTATAAAATGGTACCAATGAATATAATTCTACCACAACTATGAATCTAAATCATATAAATTTGTGCTTTATCTAGTTAGATAATTTTGTAAGTGTGGTAAGATATGCTTCCAAAGCATGCCCCCACTATATATGAAGAAATTTAAAAACTTATATAAGTACCAATGTGGAGTTCATGTTTCCAAAACATACCTCCAATGTAAACTTGAGATGATGAATACTGAATAGGTATGGATAATATGATTCCAATGCATGTCCCCACTAAATCTGTGAACTGATATAAGTACCATATACCGAATGAGTGTAGAAAACATGCCCCCACTGAATCTAAAAACATTGAATGTGTGGAACACATGTCCATATGACATGCCACCACTGAATATACAAACTAAAATAAGTACCTACTAAATGAATGTGAAAAAAATACTTCTAAGGCATGGCCCCACTAAATTTGATAATTATGCCGAATGTGCAAAATATGCTTCCCAAGAATTACCCACTAATATACCCCCCTTTGAGGTGAGGTAAAAATAATAGCTAGGAGTTACCTCACCTCAAAATGTTAAGACAACTATAAATTTTGTGAATGTAACCATGTAGCATATAGAAGGAACACATCTAAATAAATGTATCATTGAAGTGCATAGAACTAACCTGATCACATGTAGGCCTAAGATGCATGATAAATATCATGGCAATATCTAGAGATTAAAAGTATAAGCTCAATAAGAAAACAAGCACACACACAAGAGCACTCAAAATCAAGTCAACAAATAATTGTCCAAAGAGACCACAAATAAGAGGCATGTTAAAATGTTGCACAATCGAAGGGACATGACTTAGTTAAATGCCCATGAAATAAAAAATTACATATTTAAATGTCCATACCAAAAATAATGACATGATGTAAATTTCATATAAATCATACATAGGCACAAGGGATACAAGAAAAGGAACATATTCAAATTATGGAACAAATAAGATAAGATACTCAAGGAAGTACATACAGTAATGCATAACCAACCAACATAAACATGCCATAGTGGCCCATGGATCCAATATGTTAGAGAAGCATGTCAAGTGTATAGTATATGAATTACCCTATGAAATATATAATAATGGATAATAGGCATGTGTAAGTACATATGTAACCTCAAACATGATAGTGTAGAGTGATCATAAAATCATATAACTTGTGTGTAGAGTGTAGAGGGACAACCTAACATTTGAAATAGGAGTGTAGCATGTATCTATGTATGCATGTATCACACCATAGTATAAATGTGACATATGTGTATGTAGGAATAACTATGTGGTCCATCAATATGGGAGTGACACATAGATGCCAAAGATCCAATAGAATAGGTAAGTACCGATAGTGTTTTTGGTTATTTTGAATTTTTTAAATTTTTTTGGTATTTTTGGAAGTTTTTAGAGAGACTAAGCTATGATTTTATCAAATGGATGATCATAGGTATCTCCCCCCATTGAGTGATTTTTGACCTTAAGTTGGATACTTTAAATTATTTGCATCATGATTGGATAGGTTAAAAATGTACATATCATTTTCCTCCTCACATTTTTCATGTGTAGTAGAAGAGCAAGTGCTGTCATTTGGAATATATATTAATTTTACTTCATGAGAAAATGAAATACCTTATTGATTTAGGTCAATTGTTGCCTCCATTTGGTATAACCAAAGAGTTCTTATTGTAAATGCATATGGATATGTGGTAGGCATAACTCAAGAATGTGTTTGAATTACTTTAGGACCACAATAATTGGCATTATTATGTTGTCCAAGAATTTTTTCCAACCTCCTTTGTTTTGTAAGTTCTCTAGATCAAATCCAATTTGTTGTAAATGTCTTACATTACAAGTAGTTTTTGATTATGTAAGATCAATATGGTTATGACAAAAAAAATCACCCCTCATGTATAATTTAATTGTTAAATCTTTTTGGTGTGGGCACTTTTTGTTGTGTTTATTTTGAGAATCTTGCATAGGATATGGACATTTTATTTGCCCCATGTTAAGTAATTTTTGTGAACTAGTCATATAGAGATTAGAAATACCAAAAATTTTATCATAATATTACTTAGGTAATTAATCTCCCTTTGTTATGTGAGGGATATAACTTTTGAATTTGTAGGGAGATATGTCTAGCTCTTTTGAATGAGTAATGATAAATGAAGCATATATGTGCATATCATTATGTAAATGGGTAAATGATTCATATTTTTTGTGCAATGCTCTATATTTTAATGGGGAAATAAGGCATTTACTAAATATAAATTGTAATTCCAAATTAGAGGGTCTAAATTCTAGATCATATGATGTACTTTTGAATCAAATGGTATAATCTTTAAAGGACTCATCCTTGCATTGTTTAAAATTGTGAAAATATTCTAATGTAAGTTTTGGTACCTTGTGAATATTGAAAGACATGAAGAATGCATCCTCTAAATTTAAAAATACGATTAAGTAATCCTTTGGTAAATTATAAAACAAGTTGTGAACCTCATTTGAAATGATCATATGGAATACATTTAGTAGAGGTTATTGGAGGACTCCAAAACATGCTAATTACAATGATAACTTGTGCAAATATAGAAACACAACATAGATATCATAATTTAAAATTGATATTTAAAAACACATAAGTAATTATTAAATGAATAATCTTAGAAATAACAAACATAGAGAAAGATAGCATATACAAAATGAGAAATAGATGTTAAAGAAAAATAGATTAATCACTATGCATAGTATAATGATAAAAGATAATCTGAAGAACCATATCAAGACTATTCTATTAACCTCTATCACATCAGAACCATATTTAATTACATTTGAGTGCTATATATAGAGCATTCTAGAGCATTGTCTCTTTACATTCTAGCCTTTCGATATACTCAAAAGAAAAGACTCTTCACATTCCTATACCATTGATTAAGATTACAAGGTCAAATACATCTCAAAGACTATACAAAAGACAAAATCATATATTTTGAACATGTTTCCAACCAATTATAATTCATAGTTTTGATGACCTCAATCCATACCCAACACTTCCCTAGACTTAATTTGTTATCTCATCCTAAGATAAAGTCACACCCTGAAATCTTCTTTGAAGCTAAGAGGATGAGTCCTAAACACTAGTTGCAGTAAATGCTCTAGGTGTTGTTTACCAGTTTTCACCCATTGTGCACTACTTAGACACGTTTTTTATTTTTCAACTAAGTAGCATATTATCCTACCACCCTTTTGGGTTTTCAATAAACTAGCATAACCAGGTGGCTACCCTTTATAGGTTATCAACTATTTTGGCCCCACTTCTAATATTTAAGACTATCCTATATTCTTTGTAAAAAACTAGTGTAAGCTATAAAAATGAAGTACACAATACCTATTGAGAAGGTGGTGGTGTGATTTGGAGTGGATGAGATGAAAGTTGATATATTATTGATTTTGTCTAGGCTATAGTTGGATTTTTATGTGTGTAGGTTATGTTGGAAGAGGTTGATATTACTGGGTGTCTACTTGAGTCTATATAGCTACCTTCCTCTATTGAAGTATTTGTTAGAGTTTTTATGGTGGAACTACCAGTTGAAAAATATAAATATCAATCTACTAAATATCTTACTTTAGCATCTTTCAATCTGTGAGGGCCTTATACACCAAGGAAAATAAGATGTAATGGTCTATATCATCATCAAATTTTGTACATCATCATCTTTCATATTATAGATGAGTGTTTTTATGTTTGAAATTTTAAGATGAATGTTTAACACTAGCTCATCCAACTAGTCTACAACCCTTTAAGCTTGAATGCCTAAAAATGTGTTATGCATTATCTCATTATGCCAAATTTAGAGCTTTTACATAGTGTTACCTTAGCATCCAACATTTGCTAGAGTGTAGTGCTCATTGCACTTGGATTAGCTATTTGATCATCTAATATTGATTTAGCTTTATCAGCTGATGTGAACTCAAGTTTTGAAATAGCTAATGATTGATTAAGGTGTTGCCTCTAATTGATCACTCCTTGTATTATCTATTGATCCTAATGTGCAGTAGTCTCCACAACCTCCTCATATTCTTCTAGTACCTCGTATATTACTTATATCTCCATCCTTAAGGCCTACCCCCATGTGTGCAATGTTTTCCTTCATTGCATGAACAACATATCTTTAATAATCTATGTCAATATGGTGGTGAGTTATTTATCTGGAGACATTACTTGATCACCTAGAACCTGTGTAACCAAATTGGGACAATTAGAATCTATTAGCTAGTGTGTGTTTGCTAGTTGATTATTGAGGTCTACATTATCATTCTATAGCCTTAACACTTCATATTCTAAGTCTGATTCCTTCTGTATAATTGACTCTTAGAACATAGTTTTGCCTTCAATTTTATTTAACAATCGCAGCTAGGACAAATCCAAATTTGTTTCCAAAGTAGTAGTGGTAAGTGCCATGGACATGATAGGAGTTTTAGATAGAACTGATGTGAATTATGCAAATGAAAGAGAAAAAGTGATTCATCAAGTGGATGTTGTGGGAACATCTTATAGCCACTACATAGAAAACCAAGGTTTTATTTATGAAGGCTACTTTTGTGCACTTGATTATGTTATTAGCTTATCTATGCTATGGAATCCATTTTGTTCTTAACTTTAACCTCAACCTTGGATTTATCATCTACCTCAGCTTGAGCTTTGGATTTCACCTCAACCTGAGCCTTATCTTCTATTTTCAGATGTGGCTTTCACATTTACCTCATCCTTAACTTTGTCCTTAACCTCAACCTTAGATTTGTCTTGAGATATTATAATCTTAGCTGATTGCTTCAATTTTGCCTCCTTGTCCCTATGTTTTTATTCCTCAATATTTCTCTTGACTCAATCTTTCTCTTGAATCAATCTTGTTTTTAATTACTTACTCAATCTTACTCTTGACTCAAACTGACTAGTTATGACAGTCATGCATTCTTAGTCCTTGATAATTTAAGAAACATGAAACTAAAAAAATTTAAGATTAGAGGTTTTGTAACAAGTTATTAAAGAATAAATAATGACCTCATACAATTTCAAAACCAATCTAATAATTGGTTTTGAAAGATAGATTATATAACAATTTAGTACCCTATTTTAATAAGAGACCTAATTGACACTCAAATATGCCAAATATTAAAATGTGGCTTTAAAAATTTAAAAAACACTTATAAAAAGTGTGAATAATCATTTAAAACATGATTAAACCCTCCCTTGGCTTCTTAAGACTCAATTTTGAAGAAATTAGACAAATTTCTCAACTCGATGTAAAGAAAACTCAAAATTTTGAGTTTTAAATGCACACAATCAATTGGTACGATGTCCTTACTCCTAAAATATAATTAAAACCACTTGAATACATTTTAAAACCTTTTTATAAATATTTTCACAAATTTTAATATTTTTTCAAGGGTTAAAACTAGTTTTATGACACTTTTTATGACCTAAACCTTGTAACTAGGGTTTTTCTGAGTGTACAGAACCCAAGAGTTATCTAATGATAGTTCATAGAGGATAAAGAATAATTATTAAAAATAATTATTGGATTTTAATTTTATCTACCCTATCCAACTTATCCAATAATAAAATTGAGACCATGCACAAGTTTCATTGACAAACAAAGGACTGAGATTAAGGTTTCTAAGCAAAACAAGGTCTATGTAACAGAAAAGAGGTATGTATGACCTTGGATTCACTTTATTTATTTGAATAAGATATATTAAAATTAAAATAATATATTACACATCTGAAACAAACTTATTAATAAAAAAAACTTCATTTCCTTTACAAAATATGCAAAAATACAATCTTTCACATACACAGACTATCATACATGAAACATATTCATACTATGTAACCTGGACATGTATATTTTTGAAATGTTTTAGAATTTTTACTTCCTTTGGAATATAATAGGATTAATGTATCTTATTTATCCTCAGTTCTTCATTTCTCCAAGATATTTATGTGTAACCATGCTCCAAAATTTACTCTTTTAATATGCCTTATTTGAGAATACACACAACAAACAATCTTTTTCAAGCACATATAGTTTATTGGTGATAAATATGACCTTATATTCTATATTTTTATCCTATAATATGTTTATCAACTTATATAACCATTAAAACTACCACATTCTCTATAAATATGACTTTTACCTATGATTTTTGATGTAGGGGCATCCTTATTAGATGACATGTTTTGAGTTTTTGTGAGCAAATTATGTTTTGATTAGTTTTTATATGGTCAATTAGGTGTTTTAGATGTGTTAATAGTCCTATGACACACCTTGTAATGTTTTACATGTGTCTATAGGTGTCTAGGTAGGTTAGTTTTCAAATTTGGCATTTTCCTGCCAAATTCATAATTTGAATTTTTGAAAGTTTTGGTCTAGTTTGGCTGTCGTAAGAATAATTTCAGGAGTCATCAAGGTATCAAGTGATTATTAAATATTAATAAAGACACAATGGGTATATACCATGGTACATAAGTCAAAAATATATGAAAAATCAATTTTGGCATTGATGTCAAGGTACAAACTTTCTTACAAGTGACTGTTGGAAGGTCAAGAGTTAGTTAGAGTCATTACGTTTGATATAAAACTTGTAAGTTTTGTTTCTGAAGTCATTTTTAATGATTTAATTGATTAATATATGGCTAAAGACCAAATAAATAATGTATGAGGTCTAAAATTTTGTAAGGAAGAGTTTGTAACTCTGTATTCATGTGTGAGTACATAGAGAAAGACTATATTTAGAATGCTCAAAGAATGAATATCTAATATTGATATGATTTTTTTTCCTAAAATGGGAATATTTAGTTTATTATTTTTTATTTAATGTGTTTTATTAGTTTATTCACTTATTTTCATGTTACTTTTCTTAGTGGACAATACAGACCTATTGAAAGATGCACACATAGATAATCAATATACAAAACTTGTTGAAAAGGTTTATAGACATGTCAAAGGACACACCAGATGCTTTAAATAAGTGTATGGAGATTTTATATGGTTTAATTAACATTAAAATAACTTTTTAAACCCTTATAATTCATACAACCTCAAAATAATCCCTCTCTAGCCCTGTAGAATGTGATTACACACAAAGTAAGAACAAGATCACAAGATATTTTTGAAATAGAGGATCTATGGCATGGGTATAATGCATGGAAAATATGTGTTAGGATGAGATATTACTTAACCAATCATTACAGCCTTTTGAAACCATATTTTAAACATCTAAGATCAAATTCTTTCCTCTCAAGCACTTTTAAACCATGTTAACCTTGAACTAGGGTTTTGGAAGTAAAACTCATTTTTAAGACATTTCCACTGGTGAAAATGTCCAAATATTTGTATTTTTATATGGTGAGATGATTAATAATATATTATTAAAGTTTTTAAATTGATATGTATGGAGTTGTATAGTGTAACTAGACTATGTGTGGCTAGGGGTAGAGAAGGCCTAATTAGGCCTAATAGTGACCTAAAAGAGGCTTAAAAAGTGACTTCCAGATAGATAAATGTGAATAAACTTTTTATAATTTAATTACATGATATATGGTGTCAATAAATATAAATATTTCTTTAAATCTAGTCCATACTGGATTGTACAAGGTGAAAAGGTCCAAAAAAAGGCTACAAAAGGACCCTGTCAAGAGGTGAAAAGTAATGTATGATATGAGTTGATGTTTTGATGGGTTTTTAATATAAATTTTGGAGTAAAATAGGATTAAAAATATCATAAATAAGATGACAAGAACCATTTAACCAAAAAATTAATCCAAGAACCATTAATGTGCATATGAACCCATGAACCTTTGTCATAAGAGTGGATATTAAAATAAATAAAAGTGTGAGTTTATTTTTTTATCATCTGCATCATTTGGTATCAGATATTAGGATATATTAGAAAGGTATAAAAGACACATGGAATGTAGAGGATGAGGATAAATATCAACCCAAAGGAGGTTGCAAGCATTGGATATATTGGTAGTGGAAGTGAGAAACCTACAAGTAATGTTGCAAGCCATGGAGCTAGCTCAGAGAAGAGAGATGAATATAGGTGATGTTAGTGAGGGAGAGGATGATATTACTCATGAAGAAGTAGAATAGGAAGTATATGGAGGTATATTTGAATAAATATTCATTAGAGTAGTCCTTGGGGTGACATAAAAACCCAAGATGGAAGTACCCATGTATAAGAGTAGTCTTAATGTGGAAGAGCTAGTTGATTAGATAATAACCATGGACAAGTAATTAAATTATGAAGAGGTGAATAAGACAAATAATTTGAAATTTACAGTAACAAGGATGAAGGTTCATACAACCTTGTGGTGGGATATCATATAGGAAGAGAGAAGAAGGGGAAAAGATAAGATAAGGTTATGGGATAGAATGGTGGCCAAGATGAAAGGAAATTTCATGCCTATGGAATATTAGACCCACTTTTTTAGGAGGATAAAAAACTTGAGGAAAAAATATATGATGGTGAAATAATATACAAAATAATTCTACAAGTTAACCATTCGAGCAAGACACCTAGAAGAGGATATTGAGAAGGTTACTCAGTACATGAATGAATTGAAGTTTATCATTTAGGATGAGATAAGCATATTATCACCTACAAAAATTTAGGAGGCCTATCAATTTTCATTGAGTGAAAAGGAGAAGTTTTTAAGAATGCAAAGTCAACTAAATAGAAGTAGAGGTGGTAGAAGCTACAGAGTAGAAGCCAACAAGAAGGAAAAGGACAAGAAGGTAATAAGAATCAATGGAAAAGTCAAAATAAATAAGTTGGTAGTAGTTTAGAGGGTGGAAATCAATCCATTAGAGGTGGTTATGGGTATATAGGTTGTAGATCATGCGGTAGATGAAGAAGCAATAATTGGTTTACAAGCAAATGCTTCAAGTGTAACAAATTTGTAGGATATAGGTCATATGAGTGTCATAAAGACATTTAAGCAGGTAGTTTTTTGGAGTGAGAGTAGAAACCAAGTGGTTCAGTAAGAAGATGAGAGTATAGATGCATTGAAAAACTATGTATAAGAACCTAAAATAGGGGAGAGCTTATTGATGAAGAGAGTCCTTCTAAAAACTAGTTATGAGAAGAGAGAACCACCACAAAGGAAAAAATTGTTCAAAACCATGTGCAAAAACAAAGGTAAGCTATACCTAGTCATAGTGAACAATGGTAGTATAATTAATCTAGTGTCTTCCTTAATGGTGTTTAAACTAGGATTAGAAAGTCATAAGCATGCAAGTCCATACAAGGTATCTTAGATTCAAAATAGTCACCAAGTCCTAGTGAATAAACAATTTTACGTAAACTTATAGATATGTGGGTATAAGGATATAATATTCTTTGATTTCATTCCCATTGATGTTTTCTACATCATTCTTGTAAGACCATGGCAATATGACAGGAGGGATATACATGATGGGAGAGCCAACACTTACACCATTGAGAAAGATGGATAAATCACACACTAAACCCATTGAAGGATAATCAAGCATGGAAGGAGACACCAAGTACAAGTAGTGTGATGATATTTGGAGAGGAGTACTTACCAAAGGAAGTTAGTTTCAATAAGGAGGACAAAAGTATGATAGTTGAAAGTAAGAGCCAAAGGAAGAGAGTGTAGTTCAAGTTGTCAAGGCAATGGGAGAAGAAGGTACATCAATTGATAAGCATTCAAAGGTGTTGAATGTAAGAAAAAAAGGGTCATTATAGTCAGATCAATAGGCTGAGTTGTTCTCATATAAACATGTGGAAGGGTTGTTTGCAAATTTATCCTATCACTTGACCTTCATACAAACTAACTAGTAGCTAATTCACAATTAGATATACTACTCTTGATCAAGACAAATAAGGATAGTAACCATAGATCTGTACCTTCTACTTCATTTAATTATCAACCCAGAGACATAAACTTGATAGCATGACATTATTGTATGTGCACACTCAATCTCTAATTTGACATTTTACTAATTGTATCTAAGATTTTGAAGTGCAGTAAATGAAATGCTTGAAATGAAACATAAACAAAGTATAGTAAAATAAATGATTATGTGTGGAAGCTTCCCTAAATGAATCTAAGTAAGAATGCAACTCACACAATTTTGAAATGAAACACAATGATTAAGGAAATCAATTAACATGCTTAGCTAACCAAGTAGGTTGGATTGTTGTTGTAGCCGTCCAAAGGGGGCCCTTCTTCCTTCCAACTTCAGCTTCAAATTTTCTTCTTACAACACTAAATTGATCTTAGAATTACTCACTCATATTAATCAAAAGTTTAGCAATGAATTGTTGCATGAATTTACAATCATAATTTCTTAACATAATGTACTTCTGACAATCTCTATTCAACATATACTATTTTATATCTCTCAAATCTACTGTTATATATTTATATACTGTAGAGGAGATTGTTTTATATAAAATAATATATACATTCTATTCTAAGATACATTCAAATTGGGATAACTGATATTTGTTCCTTTCTCTAAAGACATCCTTTATATGAATCTTGTGACTTTGTTGTAAGACAAACAAGGTTGTTTTGTTCTTTAACCACTTCCTTATTGAGCTCCATAGAGGTTAGAGTCATTTCTATGAGTCAGTTAGAAGAGAATCAAAATCTGTTTATTCATGGCTTTAGTCACATAGTGGCTACAAGATGGTCTATGTAATGAGATTCCTTTTGCTACAAGATGCTCCATGCTATATACCTATTTATCCAAAACATCTTCAAAACAATTTCATATAAAAATAATCCTAAAGAAATAGATAACCATCATATATTTAATTCCAATACATAATTATAACTATTTAAAAGAGTTTAAAAACATATTTCTATATGCTTTATGCAGAAGGAAACTTATATGGAAAAGGGTTCAAAATCATGGAAATCAAGCAAGATGATTATAATATATGGACACAATAATAAGACATTTATGGGGCTCATCATATCCCCCAACTTAAGATCTTACTTGACCTTGATCACCATACTTATTCATTTCTAGTGCACAAAGAACTCTAAAATACATGGGTTCTATAATGCCCTTGGTAAAGTGAGCGTAAAAACCCCACCTCTGCTCAAATATTTGCCAAATTTTGGCTTCTCAAGCTTTTTCCACCAAAATTTTGTTCTACCAGTCTAGAATAGGATACCAGAATAGGGGTGGTTGGAATTTTAGGTTCAACAATAATGATCCCATGTCACTTACAATAAGAATGTATTTTGTGGTCTTGTTAAATGCTGCATTTAAATTAAAAGGGGAATAGGGCTCCCTCTTCTCCTATGTATCAATGATCTCATATTAGAATTTAATACAAGATTCTTTGGCTGAAGGACCAATAGAAGTTCTCAATCCCAAATAAAAATCTTGAACCTCATCACATTTCTGTCAAAACCAAGTTCTAACTTATTTCTTTAACATGATATTGTTCCATTCAGCTAATACAACATTAGGTGCCATTGATTCACCCCTGATAAGTAGCTATATTTCATTTTCATTTGTATTTTATTATATTATTTCTCTTCCTCTTTTTTGTTCATTTAAAAAATATGATGAAAATGCTTGCAATTGGACATCTCCAAAATGTAGACTAGGATTACATTCTCTATCATATGAATTAAGATAATTGCATAGCTAAAACTCACACAATTGCACTTATTCTTCCTATAAACTTACTCTATATATAGAAAATAAGGAAAGGGGATCAATAAATTCATGGGGCATATCATAATAAATTCTCATAAATCTGAACTTGTGCCATTATTCTTCAAGATAAACTATATAAACTTTTTCTAGAGCTGTACAATCAAGGAGTTCTTGTGTTATACCAGCCATGTCCTCAAAATTATATTTTAGTTTGGTGATGTTCTCTTCCTTTAATTTATTTTCCTCTTTCAACTTCCTATTTTCTTTCCTCAGTTCCTTTAGAGATTCAAATTGATTATCCATCCAATTGAATAGTTTAGGAGATATTGCAAAATAGGAGTGATACCTAACCTCAGGGGTAGCTTTATGTCTCTCTTGCTGATTGACCTGTATAGAAGGTTGTGGAATGTTGGTTGCAGGATGATATTTAGCTAAGGGCTAAAACTAACAAGCTACTACAGCAAGTGCATCCAGACCTCCACTAGATTGATCTTACAACTACTTCCTTAGTTTCTTAATTTCTTGCAAGGCTTACTCAGGAGTGGAAAATTCCACTTGCACTGTAGGCTGCTCCAATTATTCAACTTTTTCTTGCATGAGTTCCTCATGTATCTCTTTTTTTACCTCTTCCTATATTGGTTCTTCATACAATTCTTAAAAACTATGTTCAACTTGTTTTTCTTCCTCATGCATTTCTTCAAGATTGTGCTTAACTTGTTCTGCTTCTTCTTACATTAGCTCCTCATGGATTCTTCAAAACTATGCTCAAATTGTTTTGCTTCTTCCTAATGGAATACTAGAGAACATTCTTCCCTATCAGTTTCATTCTCTAAAGATTCATTACTACTAGCAGTCTATTCTTCCCCATATTCTTCATTTATTTTGATAATAGAAGAAGCTTTAGTCTTCAGTTTTCTCCTCAATCTATGAGGAGTGGGAGTTACCTTGATCTTCTTGGAAGAAGGTGGAAGTTCCTCTTCAGACTCATCTGAATTAGGACATATAATGAGTTTCCTCTTTTTATTTCCCTTAGACCTTCCT
Source organism: Torreya grandis (assembly GCA_037957365.1). Classification (NCBI taxonomy): domain Eukaryota; kingdom Viridiplantae; phylum Streptophyta; class Pinopsida; order Cupressales; family Taxaceae; genus Torreya; species Torreya grandis. Next base: position 2,894,441 of record JARHVA010000202.1, on the reverse strand, counting down.
ATAGGTTCTCGTGTTATTATAGGAAGACCTTCTTTTACAGGTTCTTATGTGGCTACAGGAAGGTTTTCTACTGTAGGTTCTATAAGGAGGGCTTCTTCTTTTGATCTTTGTTCTTCAACCTCTAATTTTTCTTTTAATACATTTCCTTCTCTATTACTCTCTTCATTTCTTGGTATCTAGAGAAATTCCTTTGCAAACAATCTTGAATAAGCAATAGGATGAGATGAGACAATGGTGGGAGAGAACCTTAGAATTACCTTTTTAAAAAGAATTTAACATCTTGGTGATCATGTGAAGTAAAAATTTGGGAAAGTTTATCTCCATTCCATGCCATAAATGATTTAGGAACTTGAAATGTAGGCCATGTAATATAGAATACCTTCCTTCATAGATGAAATATCTAGAGATAAACTCGACAACCTTAAGCCATCTTCCTGGTAGAGTTAACCTTACAGTGCCCTACTTTGAGGTTTTCATGCATTTATTTACTCTACTAAACTTTTGTCTCTCATCCTCAGCATCATATTTGTATTTCCATTCCTCCCTTGTTCTTGGTAGCCCCATTACTCTACTGATGGATATTTTTGTCAACTTGATTTCCATCCCTTTTACTATGTCTAAGCTATTATGTAGTGTACTAAAAAATTCTTCCATAATTCCTTCATCTAGGGACTATATTTTCTCAAAATATTGCACCCATCCTATATGTCAGAACAAGGCCAAGATTTTTAGGCTATTGGTCAAGGGTTAATATCCAGTGGTTCATGTTTCAACAAATTTCCTCCCATATTGTGCGAGTTACAAGTCTGGGAATTAAAAAAAGGGTTTTGGGTAATATAAGAATGATTTGCAACTTTGGATTTAGGAGGTGAAATAATCTTTTTGAATTAATGGAAAATATCCCCCCTAATTTAATTTTTCACTTGTCCTCAAGGGACAAGGTCGACGTGTATAAAACACTCATGGTAAGAGTAAGGGGTGGCAATAGTAGTTGTGTCAATGGTCACATCAGTGAAGGAGATGGTAAGCGGGCATGATAAGGATAGGATATAGTGGTGCATTAATATCATTAAGTCTCATCATCTTTTAGAAATAATTAAAATGTATGATAGGAAATAAATATAAAATAATTATCATATCACCTATAGAAATACCTTTCATAAATGTATAAATGATTATATAAAGTGACAATCATGGCATACACTATCATTTGAGTGGGAACAAATGCTTGATGTAGGATGGAATGTAGGAATACATCTTGTAACAAGATATGCATCATGCAGCAGCAAGTTTTTATCCTACAACAACAAGTTTTACACCTGTAGCGATAAGTTCTCCATCTTGTAGAAAGAAGGAAAATATATTTCTACTCTAAGGGAATGAATCTACAAAAAAATAAGGGAAAATAAACTAGTTTTATTATATTAGTGCCTTTTCTATTTTTCATTTTTTTAATGAATGTCGATCAGCCAATAACCTAATTTTTTGAGATAACATCCATCAACAATGCTCAAAGGTTTTCATTACTAAATTTTTTGAGTTTTTTTTATATTTTTTGATCCAAACTCAACTAAAATCACAAGAATCTAGAGGGAATGATTTTATTCAACCTAAACTAATCCATTGGGAAATACTTGTTCTTGGTTGTAAGAAGCTTTATTACTCTTAGAAAATATTAGAGAAGGGTTGATAGAAATACGCTTTGGCTACAGGAATAGGTTGATTGGTTTTATGAAGAAGAGATGGATATTGTTCTTTAAGAAGTTGGTGAGTGAGAGTTTTCTTAGAAAATGGTTTCTTATATAGCTTAAGCTTATGGTCATTAACTAGTAGTTAAAACTAGACAGAGTCAATGGTCATGAGTTTTACAGCTCCATCATCAAAAACTTGTTTGATCTCATAAGGCCCAAGCCATCTAGACTAAAAATTTCCTTTATGATCCTTATATTTAGAATAAAAAAGGAGTGTCCAGTCTCCTAATTATAAATTCTTAGTCTTGACATTCCTGTCATACCATCCCACACATTATATTTGCACTATTTAAGTATGATTAAATGTTTCCTTTTTGACTTCATCAAGTGCATTCAACTGCATGATCTTGTCTTGTTGAGCTTAAGAAATATCTAAGCCCAAATCAAGTGTTTTTTTTAATGTCTTATGTTTAAACTCAATGAGTATGATGAAGTGTTATCCTTAATGTCTTATGGTCATGTTCTTTTACCAAGGCAGTTGTGAGGTCTAATGTGAATTATGGGACTTGGTCTAAGACTATTTCTCTTGGTACTCTATAATAGGAGAATATTTCTTCATATAAAAACTTAGCTACCTTCTCATCTCGAGCATGGGTTACATATTTGACCTCTACCTATTTGGTGACATAATCAATGCACACTAATATGTATTCCTTATTGTTGTATTTAGGATCAATAAGACCTACAAAATCTAGTCTCCATTTGTCAAAGGGTTCTAGAACTAGTTATGGTTGTAATGGCATTTCATTAGAGTGAGTGGGTTTTCCCATACATTGGCATTGATCACATCTATGGGTGTACATCATGGCATCCTTATGCAAAGAAGTCCAATAGTATCCAATAGTGAGTAATTTCATGATAGTACATTTGGCAGAAAAATGACCTCCACAAGGCTCATTATGGTAGGCTCTAATAATGTCATAAGCTTCATATTCTTAGATACATCTTCTCATAACTGAATCTAGTCTAGTGATAAAGAGATATCCTACAATCTAGGAATAATGTATGCTCTTTTGGAGTAGATTTTATTTATCCCTAGGTGAGAAATATTGTGTTAGTGATCTTGTAACAAGATAGTTAACAATATCTATGAATCAAGGAGATTGAATTGTTAAAATAAATAAATGTTCATCAGGAAAAGAATCATCAACAATAAGACTGTGCTCATCATTTTGCAACCAAGATAGAAAATTTGCTACTACATTATCTTTATTTCGTCTATCCATAATGGTGATATCAAAATCCTGTAGCAAAAGAAATCAACAAAACATCCTACTATTATAGTAGATTTGTTCATTAAATACTTTATTATTTCATGATTAGTGTGGATGAATACTTGGTAACCTATAATGTAGTGTCAAAGTTTGTTGATGGCATAAACAACAACTAAAAATTCCTTCTCCATCACAGTGTAGTTAAGTTTATCCCCTTAAAGATTCTTTCTGATAAAATAGATTGCATAACTCAAAGATTCATCTTTTTGGCCAAGGACAGCTCCTAAAGTGGTATCAGATGCATCTATATGAATTTGAAAAGGCTTCTTCCAATTAGGCCCTCTCAGAATAGGAGTTGTTATGAGCAAGTCTTTGAGTTGCTCAAAGGTAGTTTGATAATCATCAGTCCATGTAAATTCAACATCTTTAGTAAGCAATCCAAATAATGGAGTGAAAATTTTACTAAAATCTTTGATGAATCATCTATAATAACTAGCATGTCTTAAAAACTTCTAACATCTTTTTGCTTCTTTGGTGTGGGTATATCTTTGCTAATACTTATCTTTGTTGAGTTAACTTGAATTATGTGATGTCCTAACATAATCCCTTCAGTCATAAGAATGTAACACTTTTCATTTCTCAAAGATAATTGATGGTCCTAGTAACATTAAAAAACTTTCTCCAGGTTGGTCAACATTTCTTTGAATGTCTACCCATGGATAGTGAAATCATCCATGTATATTTCAACATAGTCATGGGAGAGATAAAAAAATATGCTCAACACAATCCTTTAAAAAGTAGTTGGGACATTGCAAAGAAAAAATGATAAGATGGCATAGGCATAGGTTCCCTAAGGGCAAGTAAAAGTGGTTTTGTCTTGGTCTTATAGATCGATTCATATTTGATTATAACCACTATAGCCATCTAGGAAAAAAAAGTACTTCCCTGCTAGCATATCCAATACTTGATCAATAAATGGTAGGGGAAAGTGATCCTTCCTGGTAGCAACATTCAAATCTTGATATTCAATACAAATATGCCATTTTCCCCCTTTCTTAGGGATAATGACCATGGGAGAGACCCACTAGCTGTTTGAGATAGGATAAAGAAATCCTGCATCTAAGAGTTTTTATAACTCAGTTTTGATAATGTCTTTGACTATAGGATTCATTTGTCATTGGGGTTGGTGAATAGGATTGCATTCTTCTTTAATGTAAATGTGATGAGTGCATAAATTTGGGGGTATTCCTCTCATGTCATGGTAATCTAAATAAAATGTTGTTGTGTGCCTTCTCAGCATTGTAAGTAACTGACTTTCTTGATGGGGTGTTAAATAAGTGTTAATGTTGAGAGGTTTGTTTGGTAGGATGTCTAATTGCTTTGTTAAAGAAAGCATGGTCTCTACATTGATGATTAAAGGAGCATAAATGCATTTATGGGGAAGTAATTGATGTAATGTCCAAATATCTCTTATGGTTTTTCAAAATCATTCTCAAGAAAGGTATTCTAAAGAGAGCATGGTGTACATTCCAATAAGTTGGTGACTACAAGATCTTATCAATAGGTGTTTTTTAGGATAATAGTAAGTACAGTGCCCTCTTCTTGGGCTTATAGATATAGACTTTGGTCAATTATGTAAAGAGTCTACAAAGAGATAGCTTCTTCAAGGTCATCAATCCAAGGGATTAGTCCATCATTTGGGGAATGCTGAGGTGGTGGATACAACACCAATTTTTTGGTGTCATTTTTATTATAAATTATCATTTTTATGATCTACAACCAATAAAAGCATTGGTAGTGGCCAACCATGGGCAACCATGGATGAGAGGATAACCCCCCAAATTGCTCTTTGGCTTTAGGATAATAAAATCTGCTAGATATTGCTAAGAATCCACAGTGATAACAAGGTCTTCAACAATCCCCTAAGGTTTAATAGTTGATTTGTCAACTATCTAGAGGATGGTAGGTGTTGGACAAAGAGTGGTAAGCTTTAGGTGTTGCATGGTATCCATGGTCATCATGTTGATGGCTACACCCAAATCAATTAAAGTATTGGAAATGGGTTAGCTGTGGATGCTAACATTAACTACAAGACTTCTCAGATCAAAATATTTTAGGGGAACTATATTTCCTAATATAATATCTGCTAATTGGCCAATGACCTGGACTATTTTAGGATATTTCTTCTTTCTTCCCTATTTTTTCAAATATAGATATTTAATATCCTTGTAGATAGGAAAATCATTTATTGCTTGAAAGAGTGGGATTTTGATGCACACATTCTTGAGTTATCCTAAAATATTGAATTCAGTCTCTAGTTCAAGATGTGATATGTTCAATATTTACAAAAAAGGAGGATTTTCAGTTTCTTTTTGATTTTTTGATGGACTTAGCTCAGGATTGGCTATGGGTGACTATGGATTATTATGGAGTGAAGATGGTTCAAAGTTTTCTGTGATTATGGGTGAGGTGGGTTGTGGAAGAATATGACCTGAGTAAAGTTGAAATTGATTCATATCCAAGGTGTATGTTGGATATTTCATTATTTTAGTGGAATGTGTCAGTTGAACTGACTTCTTGGTAAAATTAGGGATGGGTTGGGTGGGTAATTGAGTGGTTCAAATAGGCTTATGAATGTTTTGCATTATGGCTTGTTATTGTGGTTGTTGCATTTTTGGGGAAAGCCTTTATTTCCTCTCCATTATTATTGCCATATATTAGAGGGATAGAACCATTACTAGTTTTGGAATTGTCCCTATTGAGGTTGTTATCCATTTTATTTCATCTATAACTGATTTTGGGGTAGATACCAATTTGTTTGGGACCAATTTGGATTGGGTATATTCATCTAATAACTGTATTGAGTATTATTTAAAAATTGAGAATTTGCAAACATAGATTTTGATGGCATATTTGGTTTTTGTACCCATGGTTTCTATTGAACCATGAAAAATACCCAGTTCTCATCTTCTCCTATGGCATGCAACTCTACTATCTCAAGATTTTACTTGGTGATACTGGCTACTTGAAATTTCATGGAATGGCATGTGCAATCCACCTTCTTCTTTATATATTTAAGGAAATAGGTGGCTAAGGCTTTCTCATTTTCTTATTGCTTTCTCTATGTATGTAATGTATCAAGTCCAGTAGCAAGGTGACTGATGATGTCCTACTTCATGTCCTGGAGTAAGTTGCTAACTTCACCTTTAGATAATCTTGTAGTAGATTCTATAGGAAGGGTTCTATGGCTAATTTTGCTCATTTTTGATCTAGAGTAGTTCATACATAGAACTATTAGTTCATCGAATGGCAGTGTAGAAACATCACCACCAGACATTAGATCTAGTACATCTAGATAATCATATCTAATTCATTTCAAGAATATCAACTTGATTGATTCCTTGTCCATTATAGTTTTCTTGGATTTTTTTCAAGTTGAAAAAAAATATTTCCATATACTCTTCTAGTGACTTGTCATCATCTTGTGTCATTCAGAAAATGTCATCTCTCTTGTAGTTTCTACCCCTACAATAGTCTTGATATTTCATCAGAAACTTCTCCTTCATTTCTTCCCAAGTAGATATGGCATCCTTTCCAAGTCCCATGAACCATCTAAATGTTTCATCTTTGAGTGTTTTTGGATAAAAATTGAGTTTATGAGTGTCTTTATTATAATCATAGTTGTGGCATAACATGTCGAACTCAAAAAGAAATGTATCTAGATCCTCAGATGCTTTTTCTCTAAAAGTAGGGAGGGTAGAGTGAGGGATATTATTCATGGGTGTATTTTCATCAGGAGTAAGGATATGAAATATGAAATTATCAGACTCATTGGTAGTGTTTTCTTCTTGGTGATCCCCCATAAATACTCTTTATATTGGTAGATGGGAGGTTGTTGCTACCCAATGCTCAAAATTCTTATCAATTCTTTTATTTCTTCGGGTGTAGAAGATGGATACTTTATCTATTTCCTTAGGAATGTATGGCTTCCTATATAATGGGTATTGTGTAGAGGTTTTAGAAGAGTCCTCTAGTGTCTCGACAAAGAGTCTCTATAAATTGGAAGATTTTATTGGCTTGGTGTTTTTTCTAGGGGCAAGAATAGCTTTGAATGCCTCTTTAGCAAGAAATTGGGGCAACAGAGGGAAACAAACTTCATATTCCTAAGTATAAGGTGATAAGGTGGGAATTATTAGAGGTGGTGCTTGTGGGTATCTTCTAGGGGTATGAACCTCTTCAAGATCTCTAGCTTATACTACCAGTCCAGCCAAAAATTCTTCTTTCTCAACCTCTTATATTGACAACTGTGAGTGATATTTAAAAATTATTTTGTGTTCCTCAGTTAATACAAGATGTATTTAGGATCTTGCAAAAATGTTTGATGATTTATGCAAAAATATTCCTATATATTCCCCTTCACTTTTCATATGTCAACCACTTTTTTAAAACATTTTTCCCACCCTACCTGCACAGGGTTCGTAATATAGGTTTTTTGATATTTCCTCTATCCTACTTGCAAAAAAAGAAATTTAAACTATGAAATTGAGAAATATTTAATCTATAAAAACAATCTTTAGAAAAATAATAAACATCTAGAAATAATTGCTATCAAGATTGAAGATTACAAGTGTGTGACACCCTTCTCTGACAACGGGGCCAAAAATGACTAGCAACTGATTCACAATCAGATATGCTACTCTTGATCAAGATGAAAAAAGAGTGTACCATGGATCTATACCTTCTACTTCATTTAATTGTTAACCCAAAGATGTAAGCTTGATAGGGTGATGTCACTATATGTGCACACTCAACCTCTAATTTGACATTTTGCTAATTGTATCTAAGATGCTGAAGTGCAATAAATGAAATGCTTGAAATGAAACATAAACAAAGTATAGTAAAATAAATGCTTATGCATGGAATATTACCTAAATGAATCTAAGCAATAATGTAACTCATATAATTCAAAAATGAAACACACAATGCTTAAATAAATCAATTAAGATGCTTAACTAACTAAATAGGTTGGATTGTTGTTGTAGCCTTCCAAAAGGGGGCCTACCTCCTTCCAATTTTAGCTTCAATCCTTCCTCTTACAAAACTAAATTGAACTCAGAATTGCTCACTCATATTAATCAAAAGTGCGGTAATGAATTGCTACATGAATTTATAACCACAATTGCTTAACATAATGTACTTTTTATAATCTCTATTCAACATATACTATTTTCTATCTATCAACTTTGTTTCCACATATTTATATACTAAAGAGGAGATTGTTTTATGAAAAACAATATATACATTCTATTCTAAGATACATTCAAATTGGGATAACTAAAATTATTTCCTTTCACTAAAAATGTCCTTCATATGAATCTTGTGACTGTGTTGTAGGACAAACAAGGCTATTTTGTTCTTCAACCACTTCCTTGTTGAGATCTATAGAGGTTAGAGTTGTTTCTATGAGTCAGTTAGAAGAGAATCAAAATCTATTCATTCATAACTTTGATCACACATTGGCTATAGGATGGTCTATGTAATGAGATTCTCTTTGTTTCAAGATGCTTCGTGCTGTATAACTATTTCTCCAAAACATCTTTAAAACACATTCATAGAAAAAGCATCCTAAAGCAATAGACAACCATCATATATTTAATTCCAATACATAATTATAACTATTTAAAAGAGTTTTAAAACATATTGCTATATGGCTTATGCAGATGAAACTTATATGGAAAAGTATTAAAAAGCATGGAAATCAAGTAGGATGAGTACAATAGATTGACATAATAACAAGACATTTATGGGGCTCATCAAAAACCATGGAGTATCTAGACAATTTTTTTAAGAAGGTGGGCATGTTGAGAAAATTTACTATGGAAAGAGAAGTCAATGACTAGGTAAAGAGTGAACAGCAACAAGAGGAGGATAATGAAGGTTGATAATTTGGTAGGAGAGAAGATAGAACCATCAACAACAATCCAACAGGTTGTAAAACCAAGCTTAGTAAGGACAAGCATGCAAGAGTAAGAGTTTATTTTTCAAGAAGATAAGAAAGAGGTTGTTTTGATTGGCATGTGTGTTCCATGTGTAGGTTGGTTCAAGAGAATAGCCAAGTGTTGAAGATGATCAAGTGGGAGATCAACATTCAGGGAGGTAACCTTAAAGGAGAAAGCAAGGTGGCATAATTCAAAGCACAAGGAGGTCTATGTGTCACTCATATACCTTGGGATCTAGGAGGAAGTAACATTATTCAGTTGAAAGTGAACATGAGAGAGATATTTTGAGGATGATTTCAAAACAAATTGACAAACTTTCATGGAAAGTTTCTTTCACACCTCAGTAGTATGATGCAAAAGCATCCTTCTTGGATGACATGTTTTGAGTTTCTATGAGAAAATTGTGTTTTGATTAGTTTTTTTATGGTCAATTGGGTGTTTTACAGGTGTTAAAAGTCCTATTACACACCTTAAAATTTTTTCTAGGTGTCTAGGTAGGATAGTTTTCAAATTTGGCATTTTCCCACCAAATTCATAATTGAATTTTTTTAAGTTTTGGTCTAGTTTGGGTGTGGTAAGAGTAATTTTAGGAGTCATAAAGGTGTCAAGTGATTATTAAAAGTTAATAAATACACCATGGATCTATACCATGGACCATAGGTCACAAATTTACAAAAAAATCTTTGGTGTTGGTGTCAAGGTACAAACTTTCTTGCAAGTGACTGTTGGAAGGTCAAGACTTAGTTATAGTGGTTATGTTTGATATAAAACTTGTAAGTTTTGTTTTTGAAGTCATTTATCATGATTTACTAAAGGAAGATAGGGATCAAGACCCAAGAGATAATGGATGAAGTCAAAAGTTTATAAATAACATTCTGCAACTCTGTATTCTTGTGTGAGTACATGGAGAAGGACTGTATTTAGAATGCTTAAAAAATGACGATCCAATATTGATATGATTTTGTTTGCCTAAAATGGAACTATAGATTTTATTCTTATTTATTTAATGTGTTTGAGTAGTTCATTCACTTCTTTTCATGTTACTTTTCTTAGTACACAATACAGACCTATTAAAAGATGCACACATAGATAGTCAATATATAAAGCTTGTTAAAAAAGTTTGAAAACATGTTAAAGGACACATTCGATGCTTCAAATAAGTGTATGGGGTTTTGATAAGGCTTAGTGAACATTAAAATAACTTTGGAAACCCTTTTAATTGATAAAACCTACAAAAAATCCCTCTTTATCCCTATAGACTATGATTGCACACATAGTAAGAACAAGATCACAAGATATTTTTGAAATATTGGAGTTATGGCATGGGTATAATGCATGTAAAATATTTTTGAAGATGAGACATGACTTAACCAATAATTACAGTCCTTTGAAACCATATTTGGAATATCTAAGATCAAATTCTATCCTCTTAGGCACTTACAAACCCTGTTAACCTTGAACTAGGGTTTTGGAAGAAAAACTCATTTATAAGACATTTCCACTAGTGAAAATGTCCAAATATTTGTAGTTTGATAGGCTAAGATGATTATTAATAAATTGTGAAAATTTTGAATTTGATAGGTATGGATTCATATAGTGGAAGAGGATTGTGTGTGGCTAGGGGTAGAGAAGTCCTAATTAGGCCTAATAATGACCTAAAAGAGGCTACAAAAGTGACTTATAAACAGAGACATGAAGAAACTTTGTATAAATCAAGTACATGATAGAGGGTGTCAATAAATATAAATAGTTCTTTAAATCTATTTTGTACTAGATCGTACAAGGTGAAAAGGTCCAAAAAAGGCTACAAAAGGAGTTGTCAAGAGGTGATAAGTAATGTATGATATGAGTTGATGTTTTGAGGGGTTTATAAGATGAATTTTGGAGTCCAATAGGATTATCAAGAGCATAAGGAAGATGAAAAGAACCATTAATGTGCATATGAACCCATGAACCTTTATCATAAGAGTGGATATTGAAACAAGGAGAAGTGTGAGTTTGTTTGTTTATCCTCTGCATCACTTTTACAACTTAGCCAATTTGAAAATTCAAATTTTAAATTGGTGGAAAACCATTAATTGAGCTCTTTAAGCTAATTCATCATCTCTTAAACACTCTAAAAGACCAATTAGGACCTAAATGAATCTTTTAGACCTTAATACACTTACTAAGACACATTTACAATATCAAACTTGTTTATATGCATGATGTTCTTGCATCAATATACCAAGGTGCAAAAGAAGTCACATTGTAATCCATCATTATTGCACATTTATTATATAGTAAATTTATTTTATATTTCATGGGAGAGCACACTGATAAAGAAACACATTATTCTATCTAAACCTGCCTGACTGGAGACTTTATGATAACAAACTTGTACATTGGTCACTCTTTTTACTGTGCAGTATGTGATTATCCAATTTGATACTCTAAAGATCACAAAGTAGTTTGCCTTTCACCTACACTGACCTTAAACCAAATATTATCCCCATAAGCATAAGGAAACTCTAGATCTTTTAAAATGATATATGATTTTTGCTCAGATTTATTAAGGGGTATAACTACTATCTTATCCTTTTGATGTGCCTCTAGGTATTTGTGTATAGTGTTAAATGTAATTTGGCCATCATAAGCCCATTTCTTACTGATTAAGGTAAGATAATGTCTCTTTGTTGTCTTCATATCAATAACTTAGAAATATCCATTCAAACTAAGCTCTATTACTTTGATCTCAACAAACTCTAGCCTTACAATGGGTTATACCCTACCATAATCAGTAAAACTAAGAGTAATTGGACTATAGATTAAGGACAATCAACTAATGGCTCCCCAAGTTGATCATAAAATCATATTGACCATGATACCAACATTAAAAATTACATTTAGAATACAATATCTAGCCAGCTCAATGTCCATATGAGAACCAACATCCCAAGGTTTCTTGGTCTTCATATACCTTACTACTTTGTCAGTATGTTGTTAGCCTTGTTATGAGCACTTCAGATTATTATGCAAGAGGTTAGTGATATTCTATGAAATATATTCATGATGCAAGGTTTTGAGTAACTTTATCAAATCTATCAAGGCAGTCACCATACCGTATTTTCTCATTATTCTTACAATTTGATCATACATTTGAGCATCAATGGCTACATTATCACCTTCAAAAGATGGTTTTTGTTGAATTTCTTGTAGAATCGGTGAAATTTGGTACACCAAATTATTTTTAGTAGTAATATTGAGATATTTATCCCACTATACGTTTATAATCCCTTAATCTAGTGGCATTTCTAATGGTGGTAACCCTTGGTCTACTCTATCTTACCTAGTAACTACTTATACAAATACATTCTCTTTTAGTTGTGCATTAATCATGTTTACATTGCACACTACTTCTCTTTCCTTTGTTACTCATGCATAGTATAATATTATATTTGATGTTGACCTTAAATTCTATAATATATGTAGTATATTTGTCTTTATGTATTAGTGGGGCAAATATTCGCATAGTGGTTACTTCACATAGATAACATTGCATAGGTGGTCAAGTTTGTTGCTTTTCATTATTACAACCTCCTTGATATCCCCCATGATATCCTCCTTTGTAACCTTCCATATATCCACCTTTATTTTGTTGGTATCCCTAACCTTGTGTCTATTGCCTACCATACGCTCCTTATTAACATTATTGCACATCATACCCCCCATATTGGTGTTGAAGGGAACTCAGATTCTAATTAGATGGTTATTGTTAAGGTTTGTATTATTCTAAGGCTTTTAACACTGATCAAAATATTGATATGATGGATATGATGTATTGTTCCAACTTAATAGAGCCTATGGTTGATAATATGGTGATGAAGGCATCCATCTGGGGCTACCTTGAGTCACACTTTTTATTTCCACTTTTGGTCCTAGAATCACCTAATTCACAATTGGTAGTTTTTATGTTCCCAATACCAAGACATTCTTAGTAATATCTTCCTTGAACTCCTGTAATGCTCAACAATTCTTTTCATCACGGTTAGTAAACTTATAAAATTTTCAAAAAACACATTGTGATTTTATATGTAGTGTTATAAGAGATGGCACTTGGAAGTTGCATATCCTACTACTCTACATATCTCACAAAATTCATTTTAAAACTTTTTTATAATAATTTATATGATATCCTTCCCATCCACATTTTGTGCACTATAAGCTTAGTTTAGGTTTATCTTTTTCATGTATCTCATCCATTCTTTTCATGAATGCATCTATCTTGGCCTCAACCTTGAAACCAAATAAGGGAACATCCCCATAATCCCTGAGTTATTCTACTTATAAAGAAATAGATTAAGCATCAACTTTGCTTGGGTACTGGGTTTGTGCAATTGCAAATCTAATTCTTAATTGTAACATTTATATGTCCCAAACATCCTTATCTTTATCTTCCCAAATAAACTCAATTTTATTCATGACATTATAAAATCTTTGATCATATTCAAAACCATATTCACTAGAATTTTTCTAAATATCCTTTAAATCTTGAATGGTCTGGCAGGTACATTTTTTTTCCTTAAATTTTGTTACTAACATAATTCTAACTTGTTCAAAGTCAAAGGTATTTAAATTTCTTTCACATATGTACTCTATATCTTGTCTTGATAAATCCCCTATGAGTTCTCACCTCTTAACATCATCAAAGGTTACCCCTTTTACATTCCATTTCATGTTTCAAATTACTAAATACTACTCAGGGTTTGTAAACCTTGCATGCAAAAGGAAATGCAATAGATCTATAAATCAATCATAACTTAGAGAAGATAAACCCTACTTACACTTATGATTGTTAAGACATTATATACTCAGGGTCATGTCCAAGATGGATCCACTAGACCTATCCAAGGGATATTTTACCATAATAATATCACTAGGGAAGGTTCCAAACCCTCCAATCAATCAAATCTATGCAATAACCCTAACTAGGTCCTATTTTTTCATATTCACTAAACTAATAACAAGTAAAGTAAAGTCTAATCTTGTGCTCACCAAAGCTTGTAGCATAAATGGGGGTTAATAAACATAAAATTAAACATGCATAAGAGATTATTAATTAAGCTATGTATAGGTAAAACCATAATGCATGGAGAGAGTAATATATTCAAAAGCCATTACTTATGCTACTTTTATCTAATAAAAGAGAGGAGAAAAGTTAGAGATACTTACCTTGAAGACGAACCCATCGAGACTCAATATTTCCCTTGGCCAAAGGTGTTTCACAAGAAGTTATTGTGGTTTTTAAGGATCACTAAGAAACGCCTAAACATCCAAGAAATTTTTAAAAGATTATATTCTTCTCCAAGTAGAAACCCTAATCTAAGACTCCTCAAGTAGAATGATGGAAGAGTAGATTGTAAAGAAGCATAAATGAATAACTAACTCTTGTTATCTCTCTAATAATTGTGAAATGAATGTGTTTATATAGTTGAATCCAACCCTAGTCCTTTTCAAAAGTTTAGCTGACAAGATCTACCTAATCAACTCTATATCATTATGGATAAAAGAAAATTAGGTCATGGTCTAGTTTAGAAAGGGTTTGACCTAGACCCTAAATGATTTTTGTCAATTATAGTACAAGGTCAATGGGGTAGACATTGTATCATAAATTTTCAAAAAGGAGTTTAGGCTAGGGAAGGGCTAATGTGTTGGAAATATTGTCATTGATGTCAAAGGTTTAGTATTATTGGTGATAAAGGCCCCATTGCATTTAATGTTGTTTATCTTGGCTAATATGAGTTAATATTTATTTAATATTAACGAATATATTTTTGGTTGCATATGAGACAAAATAAGGGCCCATGGAGAAGTCGAAGAGCCACAGGATAAAGACAAAAGAAGGATGGGACGCATTTTCCCATGAAGAGTCATTTTGGGGAATACCAAGAGTCACCAAGTGAAGACAAAAGATTATGGGTGAATTTCTCATGAAGGGGCACTTAAAGGAATACGAAAAGTCACCAAAGATAAGGACAAAAGTGGGAAAGACGTTTTTGGTCATGAAGGGTCACCACATGACTTTTCAAATGCTTGGATATGAAGGGTCATCCAAGATTGGCACCATTTTCCATGAGGAATGAAAGGTCACAAAGGGGGAATGCCAAAGGTCATTTGGAAAGCTATAAATAAAGGCTTGAGTAGCCATTTGTAAATGTGGAAGTGAGAGGTTGATTTGATATTGTAATATCTATCTTAGAAGAGCAATTATGAGAGATGATTTGTATTTGTTATATCTAGCTTAGAAGAGCAAAAGTGAGAGAGAGGAAGGTGATGTTGTATTGATCTATCATTTGTTGAGATAGCAACATTGAGAGATAGGTGTGTGGTATACACAAAGGGGTTGGTGCTCCTGTGGGTTGGTGCTCGGCAAAGGGGTTTGAAGCTCCTGTGGGGTGGTGCTCATGAATTAAAGTTGAGGTTTTTACTTGGCAAAGGGGTATGGTGCTCTTGTGGGGTTGTTCTCATGAATATATTTGAGATTGATTCTCTGTGGTTTTTCCCACATTGGGTTTCCATGTTATATATGGTGTCTCTCTCTGGCTTGTGTGGATGTTTATTGTTTGAGTTTTATTGCATATATTTAATGTTTGATTAAGTGGATTTTGGTTAAAGGAAAGATTTATAAGATATATAATATACTAATTCACCCCCCCCTCTCAGTATATTCCATGCTTAAAAATTGGTATCAAAGTAGGTTCCTTTTGAAAAGTTTTACAACTTGAAGGTAGATCGGGAAAACACGATGACTGGGTCACAAGAAGGATTTTCTACAAATAAGGCACCTTTATTTGATGGGATGAATTATGCTTTTTGGAGCATGAGAATGGAGGTTTATTTGATGGCCCTTGGATTCGACATATGGAAATCAGTGGTGGAGGAATATGAAGAGCCACAGACATCTATAATTACTCCAATAGAAAAGAAGGCAAGTGAATGTAATGCTAAAGCTTTAAATGCTATTTTATGTGGTTTATGTGAATCTGAATTTGTTAAAGTTATGCAATGTAAATATGCTCATGAAACTTGGGTAAAACTTGAGAATATTTACAAAGGTGATGGAAAGGTACAACAAGCTAAATTGCAGACTTTTAGAAGGCAATTTAAAAGTTTGAATATGGAAGAAGAAGAAGATATAGCAAGTTATCTTTTGTGAGTTGATCAAATAGTAAATCATATTCAAGGTCTTGGAGAAACATTAGAAGCGTCAACGGTGGTGCAAAAGGTTTTGAGATCTCTACCAATGAGATATGATGCAAAGGTTTCGAAAATTGAGGAGATGAAGAATTTAGCCAAGCTGAAGATGGATGAGCTTCATGGTATTCTCACGACATATGAGATGCGGATAGAACAAGATAAACCCTCAAAGAGAGAAGCAGCTTTCAAGACATAAAAGAAGGAGAAAGCTAAGATTCAAGAATCAAGTGATAGTTCCAGTGATGATGAAGATGACAATGAAGCACTTTTCATTCGCAGGACAAAAAGAGGAACAGGTAAATATCAAGGAAAATTACCTTTTAAATGTTTTAATTGTGGAAAGATTGGACATTTTTCAGCTAGATGCCCAGATAAGGTCAAAGATGATGAAGAAGAAAAGCCTACATACAAGAAGAATTTCAAAGGCAAATCCAAGAAGGGATTCGAGAAGAAGAGCCTGTATTCTAAGGACCCTAGCTCAGTTGAAGATAGTGGAGTCAGTAATTCAAAAGATGAAGAGATTATATTCATGGCCATACATGAAGATGATCAAGAAGAAGAGGAGGAAGCTGAAGTATATATGGAAGGAGAACTCAATTGTGCCCTAGAAGAGTTAGAAGCTGTTCATAAGAAGAATCGAAGGTTAAAGCGCCAGATCGAGAAAAATGAACAAGAGTCAAAGGAAATGATTGAAGATCTACAAGCACACTTTGAAGAAGCCAAGAAGAATGAAGAAGATCTCATAGCATAGTTGGAAATAGAAAGACAAGAATGTCAAAGGTATGTTATTAAAATTGCCTCCTTAAAAGAAGATATTCAGAAAGCAGTCAATGATAAAGTAGTGAGTGATTCAAGATTTGAGGATAGCACTAACATGCTGAATAAGATATTGGAAAGTCAAAAAACAAATTCAGATAAGACAGGGATCAGATTTGAAAAGAAAAAGAGCTATGTTGAAGCTCTTACATAAGAGGAAACAAAAAGGGGAGAAGTGAAGAATACAGAGGACATTCCAAACATAGAAGGATGTAGGTTTTGTAGACAAATCAAAGAAGCCAATCAGGCAACCCAATGCTTTCATGTTTTCAAATTCTTTTCATGGCCATTTTTTTGTTAGTCATCATGTTGGTCATAGGGCAAAAGATTGTATGAGGAGCAGCAATGAGTCAAAGGGAGATCTCAGTCACATTCAAGAAAAAGGTATGAGAAATATTGTTTGCTTTTGTTGTCATGAGGTTGGCCATATTGCTAGATTATGCCAAAATAAAGTAAAGAGATATTCAAGGTATTTCAAAGGATTTAGAGACTCTAGAAAATATGAGAAAAGACAAATTCAAGTTTGGAGACCTAAAATAGTAAAGATTGATCAGGTTGAGGTTAAGAGTGAAAATGAATTACTTGCTATAGTAGATAAAGAATCAGATAAGAAGGATTGTAAAGAATCTCTTGTTACATTTGAGCATGAGCTTTGTCAAAATAAGAAAGTTGAAAAAGTTGAGAAGAAGAAGAACATCATAAATGATAAGGTTAGTAAGTCAAAAAGGTTAGATATGCTTAAATGGATTCTAAAATAAAAACACAAGAAGATCAAGGAAGAAACAGAGGAGATGTGGGAATCTCTTGAGATTTATTTCTAGAACCCTTCTATGTGGGGGTGTCTCTTCTAGGCTTCAAGGAGACACTTTTAAGAAAATTGAAGCATGGTGGGTGATATTGGGTCTTGGATATGTTGCATGACAGGAAGGTGAGCTAGCAAATTAATTTGTATATTTTTTTGAGGGAATATATTTTTGAAGAAAATTTTGCATCAGTATTATGGTTTGAGGCTTTTAGAATGATTCTTGCATAAACAGTGTTTCAAATGATTATGGCCATAAGAAATTAGAATGTTGAAAAAGAACTAACAATTTTAGAGAGAAATAAAAAGATACTCATGTAGATTCAATCAAGAAGGATCAAAGTTTCAAAGCTCCATTCATCAGGGAGAAGGTTCAGTCGTGTTCATGGCAGAAGAAACGACCTGAAGATTCTATGTTGGTGAAAATAGCTTTGCATGTATGAGATAAAGATCAGCCATGGTTTGTTGATAGTAGATGTTCGAGGCATATGACAGGAGAAAAGAGTAAAGAAGATCAATGGTGGTACAGTGAGATTCAGAGATAAAACCACTGCTAGGATAGCTAGAAAAGGTACTTTATTTTTGGATAATGGTAGAACTAAGACTAAGAATTTTTTATAAGCATAAGGAAAATATGTGATCAAGGATACACCTTAAAGTTTCATACGAAAGGAAATATTCAAATGAGTTGATTGTAGATTCTCAAAGGACAGGTAAAATCAGATATCTTCTCAAAGATCGACAAGAGGAGTTGGGAGTAATTTCTATTACTTCCTACCATTGATGTTCAACATCAAGTGAGGGGGAGCTAAGTGTTATCTCTAGGTATGCCCTTTTCCATTGATGTCAAAGGGGGAGAATAATAGGTACAAGTACAGGTGCAAAAAATAGGTACAGGGAATAGGTGTAGGTTGCTACAGTAAGGGGGAGTTACTATATGTTTTTAGATGACAGGATGTGCAGGTGACAGGATGTGGCAGTTTCAGGATTGAGGTTGCCATCAATGACAAAGGGGGAGATTGTTGGAAATATTTTCATTGATGTCAAAGGTTTAGTATTATTGGTGATAAAGGCCCCACTACATTTAATGTTGTTTATCTTGGCTAATATGAGTTAATATTTATTTAATATTAACGAATATATTTTTGGTTGCATATGAGACAAAATAAGGGCCCATGGAGAAGTCGAAGATCCATGGGATAAAGATAAAAGAAGGATGGGATGCATTTTCCCATGAAGAGTCATTTTGGGGAATACCAAGAGTCACCAAGTGAAGACAAAAGAGTATGGGCGAATTTCTCATGAAGGGACACTTAAAGGAATATGAAAAGTCACCAAAGATAAGGACAAAAGTGGGAAAGACGTTTTTGGTCATGAAGGGTCACCACATGACTTTTCAAATGCTTGGATATGAAGGGTCATCCAAGATTGATGCCATTTTCCATGAGGAATGAAAGGTCACAAAGGGGGAAGGCCAAAGGTCATTTGGAAAGCTATAAATAAAGGCTTGAGTAGCCATTTGTAAATGTGGAAGTGAGAGGTTGATTTGATATTATAATATCTAGCTTAGAAGAGAAATTATGAGAGATGATTTGTATTTATTATATCTAGCTTAGAAGAGCAAAAGTGAGAGAGAGGAAGGTGATGTATTGATGTATCATTTTTTGAGATCGCAACATTGAGAGATAGGTGTGTGGTATACACAAAGGGGTTGGTGCTCCTGTGGGTTGGTGCTCACGAATTGTTGTTGAGTTGGTGCTTGGCAAAGGGGTTGGTGCTCCTGTGGGTTGGTGCTCATGAATTGTTGCTGGGTTGGTGCTTGGAAAAGGGGTTGGTGCTCCTGTGGGTTGGTGCTCATGAATGACAGCTGGGTTGGTGCTCGGCAAAGGGGTTTGAAGCTCCTGTGGGGTGGTGCTCACGAATTGAAGCTGAGGTTTGTACTTGGCAAAGGGGTATGGTGCTCCTATGGGGTTGTTCTCATGAATATATTTGAGATTGATTCTCTGTGGTTTTTCCCACATTGGGTTTCCATGTTATATCTGGTGTCTCTCTCTATCTTGTGTGGATGTTTATTGTTTGAGTTTTATTGCATATCTTTAGTGTTTTATTAAGTGGATTTTGGTTAAAGGAAAGATTTATAAGATATATAATATACTGATTCACCCCCCCCTCACAGTATATTCTGTGCTTAACATAATGAAGATAGAAAATGACTAGAGGAGGGTGAAAAATAAGAGGAAAAGCTTAGGGAAATGTTTTTTAAGAGATGGTTATGTAGATAAAAAGTGGTACTAAAGGACAAAAATCATGCAAAGCACTAATGGTTTTCCCACCCCTTTCTTGATACACCCCTTAAGGCATACACTCAAATAGATTGAGGCTCGATGGGTTCTTTCAAGATAGAAATCATCATTAATTAATAGAGTTTGAAAATATTATGTAGATACATATGCCCCACTCAAAGCTCATCATGTGTCACTCAGGTGCAATTGGGGATGGAGATAAAAAATTACAATATTTTAAATAAAAAATAACTAAAATTAAATGACTGAAAGGGAAATAATAGAAAATAAAAGTAATGTGTATCTTAACTTGCCTTTATTGCTAGATGGTTGTCTATTATGTTTGTAGTTTTAATCATAGAGGGTATAGATATTAATTTCAACAAACCAAAGGATACAAAACTAAATATAAAAAACAAATAAACATAAGAAATCTAAGATAATTGATGCTATGTGGATGAGACATGGAAATTTGGCAAGCTGGGGTGAAAAGTGCAATGTTAAACCAAATGACCACGTCAAAGTTTAGAGTAAATCGAGTAAACCAAAATCCAAGGTTACTAAAGACCAAGAAACTCAAGCAAGTAAACCTTAAGTAAGAAAGGAAAAATCACTAAGTCAAACCAAGGATACATGTCAAAAATGGACGGTAATCAAACATCAATGAAAAATTAGTAATAATCCTTAAACAAAGATGGGTGAGGAAAATGGTAAAACAACATTGATGAGTAAGTAGTAACAATCCTTACTCAATAATAAATGGAAAAGGTGCATAAAAGGGAAAACAACATTGGTGAGTGAGGAGTGACAAGCTAACCTCACTCAATAATGGAAAAAGTACATAAAATTAGAAATAGACTCAGGTGTCTAAAGAAAAGGTATTACAATAATGCAAAATGGTAAAAGAAAATAAGGCACATCTAGAGATGTAGATCCATGGTATAAATAAAATTATCCATAGTTACTCAAACATATTATTTGGTTATAAAGCTAGATAACAATAAAACAAATTAGTTCTAGCATGTTTTTAAGATGTGAAGAAAAGGGACGTATAGAAGAGGGAAAACAGATTTAGAATCACAATTGCCTATCAAGGGGGGAAATGAAATGGATGGAGGGGAAAATTAGGAAAAAACCAAGGTATATAAGTTCTTTATCAAATTCAAGACACTCAAATTAGGTTTGTCAAAATAAGAGGACTCTCGACATTAAGGACTATGAAGAATGTCTCCTAGCCACATAAATCATAGGTCAACAAATGAAGTATGTAGATCATCCCATGAAGGGTAGATGCATGAAAATTAAAATGGACCTACCTTCCCATAATGTGTTCCCCACTCCTCAGGACCCCTTATAGAGCCGTCAGTCTACTGTGAAGATTAGATAATTGTGTGAAAAAGTAGGTAGCACCATAGAGTTTGTTGAATTCTCCTATTCCAATCTACTAGACTACTACACCCTAATGGACCTCGAATCTATCATGAGGCCAACTATTGAATTTGAGATTCGATTAAAGATAGGATATGTGCTTGTATCATGTTCTTTGATGTGATTTTGACTTTTAAAATTTGTATGTTGCTTTTTTTATATCATTGCTTTTTGTTTCAAATGATTTGGCTTTTAAATTTTGATGGATTTTTCTATTCCTCCTCCATACGGATTTGGATAAATAAACATAAATGCTAAAGATGAATATCATTTGAAGACTTTGGACTTGGTTTTTAAGAAAGATAACATAGAGAGAATGGTGTCTAAGAGTCTCATTAATCTAGGTGAAATAAAAGTGTTATCTTGACTTTGACCTTGGTTTATCTAATGTGGAGTTAAAGGAAAGGAAATTAAGAGGTATGAAACATGAAATAATTTAAATTACTTCAAATTGTAAAAAATGTGAGAAAGGGTGAAAAAGGGATACAATGATAGTAAAATGTGATTCCTTATCATAATAATGAGGGAAGTGTAGGAAAATATGCAAACATATAATGTTGTGAAAATTTTATCTACAAAATGAGGCAAAAGCCAAAATTGAGAAAAAGGATCAAAAGCTCATAACCATTGCAAACACATTCTATAAAAGGAACATTGAATTAAGTAAAGATGGTGATTTTATGAATAAGGCCTAGTCCTATCCATGGTCTTACACTACAAATCATAAAAGAGAAACCCAAGAGGGGGTAAAAAGTATGAGTAAAATGGTATTTTATGAGGAATGCCAAGTCATATCCATGATCTTACACTACAACTCAAAAAAGGAAAACCCAAGGGGTGAAAAAATTATTGGAAATTAAGTAAATAATGATAATAAAAAGAAAATCATGACTAAGACTAGGTCTTATCCATGGTTTTACAATGCAACTCATGAGAAAAGAGAAACTAAAGGACCAAAAAGAGGGACTAAGGTTTATAGAAAGAGAGGATGCTGCAGAGGGTGAGACTCGTGTAAGTATCCTACAAAAAGTGTTAGTAGGATAGAATATAGAAATCATGATAAGAAGGGAAGGATCTAAGAAAAATAAATCTTTAAAATTTTTGCATTGGTGGGCTCTTTAAAAATATGGCCTACATTAGTTTAAAGGTGATACATACTTGGACCAAGGATGTCTTTGACTAAATAAGGTCCCCACAATTTTTGGGTGTATTTACCTTCTTTGTCATGTGTGTAATATAGTTAAAGGACAAGATCACCAATATTAAAAGTGCAAACTTTAAATCTTTTGTTATGTTCTTTGGCAATACGGGTCTTATATTGGTGATTATGTTGTATAACAAAAAAATGGTGTTTATCAAGAATATCAATAGCATGAAGGTAAGCTTCACATAATTATTCATCGAGTATGATACCATGAAGAGATATACATAGATAAAAAATCTCAACTTCTAATGGGAAGATTGATTCAAAATCATAAACTAGCGAAAATGGTGTTGCCACAATAATAGTGTGTATGCTACTACAATAGGCCCAAAGAGTGGGATATAGATGAAGATGCCAATATGTGTGGGTTTCATGAATTGTCTTTTGTAAAATTTTATTAAGGATTTTGTTTGTGGCCTCAACTTGGCCATTTCATTAGGGATGATAAGGTGTGGAAAATTTGTGATTGATTTTAAATTTAATACAGAGTTATTTGATGTCTTTATTTTTATAATTACCACCATTATCTTAGATAATAGTATGAGGAATGAAAAATCAAAAAATGATTTTATTGAGGATGAATTTGGATATGGTGTTACCATTTACATTGATGAGGGTCATAGCCTCAACCTATTTAGTAAAATACTTAATGACTATGATAATAAATACATACTCATCCTAAGATTTAAGTAATGTTCCTATGAGATCTAATCTCCACATGGAGAATGGATAGGGAGACTCCATATTTTGAAGCTCAACTAAAGGGGAATGGATTATATCATAGTGAAGTTGACAAGAGTTACACATTTTAGTGAATTCAATGGCATCATTTTCAAGAGTGTGCCAAAAGTATCCCATGCATAAGCATTTATAGGCTATAACATGTCTGCTACAATGGCCACCACAAATGCCCCCATGTGCTTGTTCAAGGAGAGGAGGAACTACTTATTTCATAACACAATAGAGTAGGGTACCTTCAGAATTATGATAATAAAATGTGTTATATCAAAAGACATACTTGAAAGCTTATTTGTGAATGTGAGTCTTTTCACGAGAATCAATGTTTTAAGGATATGTTTGGTGTTGAAATAATTTAATGATATCTTTGTAACATGGGGCTTATCAAATGGTGACATCCTCAATATGGTAGATAAGTGAATCTTGTGGTGGAATGGAAGATAGGGACTTTCTTATTTGGATGAGAAAAGTGGAATCAGTAAGAACTTGGTGTGGATGAAAAAGAGATGTTGAAGAAGCAAGTGAATCAATAATATAATTATGATCTTGAGGGATGGGATAGATGGTAAGAGAAGTGATTTATTTGGCAAGGGTAGTTGTTATTTGATGATAAGCAATGAGATTTTCACTTTTTCATTGATAATAACCATTAACCTAGTGACAGATGAGTTGGGACTCACCTAAAGCATGTAAATATGTGATGTCTAAATCAAGGGATGCTCTCATGCCTAGGATTAAAGATTTGTATTCTACCATGTTGGTGACATAAAATTTAATGAAAAATTCTAAAAGAATAATTTTACCAAGAGGAATATTGAAGATACAACCTGTCTCATCTCCTTGAATTCATTTGGTGCCATTAAAATGAAGGGTCTAAGTATCTTTATGTAAATTGATAGTAATTTTAGGAAGTTCCTTGATAAATAATTTTAGTTTAGTAGTATCAATAAAGATAGAGGACTCTCCAAGATTACTTGCTTCAAGATCAAAAGTTAAATTATGGAAGTAATCCTTAAGAGATATGGCTTAATTAAGACCTTCAATATAGAGAATATTATTTTCAGGAAGACTATATTGAAGGTAGTTGGTAGTTGGTATGGGAGTTGTTACAAGTTGATCAACAAAGATTTATCCTTTGACAATTTTTAATGTAATAATTTGAAGATAAAATTCCATGAGGACTATCCACTTGCCAATTCTATCACCAAGAAGAAAGGCTTTGGATAAAAAGTGACAGAGTGGATCAAAATAAATGATGACATAATTATTTTGATAAAACATATAATGTTAGAGATTTTTACCAACAAATTATATGGTGAGACAATCACGTTATACTTTTGTATAACATTTATCTTAGTTTATGAGGCCTCGACTGATATAAGATGGTCAATTCTCTTCTAGTATCATCATGTTTGGTAAGCATTGCCCTAATTGATATGGGTGTGGAAGAAGAATATAAGATTAAAGAACAATCATTAAAAGTTGGATGAAGAGTGGGTGGGTGAAAAAAAGATTCTTTCATATTGTCAAATGCTTTTGGACAAGGATTCATCCATTCTAAGGAATTACCCTTATTGAAAAGAGAATTAACATAAAAGATATGATAAGCCATTTCAGGGAGAAACCATCTAATTGCCCAAAGTTTTCTAAGGTAAGTGTGATTATCTGGGATGGAATGAGAGATAAGTATGTTGATAATAGCATTGATCTTGATGAGATCGAAATCAATGTCACAAAGAGAGACTAAGAATCCTAGAAATTTGCCAAATGTGACACCAAAAACACATTTGTATGGATTTAGTCTGACTTTATATTTAATGAGGCATAAGATCAAAGAGATGAGTCTTTAAGATTTTAGATGTGCCAATGAGGTCATCCACATAGGTTTTAACAATTTTATGGATGAGATCATGAAAAATGTGGGCCATTACCCATTGATAGGTAGATCCAACATTTTTGAGGCTGAAGGGAATTTTAACATAACAATAGGTACCCCATTCCATGGTGAAAGTTGTTTTATGTTGGTCTTCAGGGGAAATGTGAATTTGATTATAACCCAAGAAACCATCCATAAGGGATAACATTTCATAAATGTTAGTGGAATTAATGATGGCATCTATAGAAAGTAAAGGGAAATTGTCTTTGGGACAAGAAAGATTAATATTACAGAAGTCAATGCAAATGTGAATGACCATGGTGACTTTCTTCATAATAGGGACAATATTGGAGACCCATTCTGAATAGTCCATGATAAACTTAGGATTGAAAAGTTTAAATTGATTTCTTTATGGCATAAATTAGAAACTTCTAGTGGAGATTTATGTTAATTTTTATTATATGGTATGGTATTGGGATAAGTGATGATGTTGTACACCATGATGCTAGGGTTAATACTGGGCATACCCTCATAGGACCAAGTGAAAGTCTCACAATATTTATTGAAGAATAATCTAAAGTTATCATGTTCAGTTAGTGTGAGTTATCAAGAGACTATAATTATTCGAGGGTATGATGGGATACCATATTCGATTCAGGTAGTTTCCTTAATAATCATAGCATTTACATCTTGTAAATGATATGGTGGGTTAGGTAAATAGGAAATGGGATTTATTTTAAGATCAATGCTAGTGATGAAGTTGAAATAAGGGGCTTTCTTTGTGAAATTCCTACGTTTATGATGCTACAAGGTAGTTGAGTGATCCAGAGGTCAATGTAGAAAAGGTCTTAAAGTAGATTGAAACCTACACCATTTTGTAGATAATTTTAGGATCTTTCTAATGGTATGTAAAATGTAGATAATGGAGCTCGTATGCTCCTTGTGCAACTGGTCAAAGTTCTAGTCAAATTGATTAGAGTAGGTCAAAGTTGGTCAAACTATAGAAATTGATCATTATGGAATACTTATAAATTAGTTCCATGGCATATATCATCTTGTGATCTTTCTAGCATAATTTATGGTTCATGAAATATAGATCGTATGTGAAAGATATGGCCAGTCAAAGTTGTGGACAAACTTGGTCAATATGATGACATGGTAAATTTGGATCAGTAAGAACATGACATGTGGCATGAGATGCAAGAAAAATGTGTGGTTTTTATCATTTTTCTTTGACAAGTGATCTTCGATAATTGGTAAAAAAATTGGGGGTTTAGATATAACATCCAATTGGATGTCGACAAGTGGTGTGGCTAGAGGTCGACAAGTGGCGAGAGGAGATTGGACCATGTGGTGGATCCTCAAGCCACCACATAGCTTTCCACCAATAATTTACTATTATCTAATTTATTGAATGTTCTATATAAACCTAATAAATAACCCATTTCCATGTAATATCCACCTCACCTCATTCCTACCATGTGACCCCATGCTCAAACCACATACCATCCAAATCATGTCACGTTTTATCCACAAATTTCCATGCCAAACCCATAAGCCTCCACATTCTACCACATATTTCCATGTCCCCACTTACCACATCCACATTTCCATGAAATTCATGTCATAACAAAACAAAAGGGTGGAGAACATGGCCTAAGCCATGAAATCTAAGGGATGAAAAAAGCTTAATAAAGCCTTGATAAATGTTAAAACCCATGAATGTGGGATAAAAGATATACATTCCCCCCCATCGAAAGCATTACCATGGGTTCAAACCTTTATCCTTTTGGATAAAAGGATAGGTGCCCCACCATTAAACCAGGGGACACGATCACTATGTAAAGAGCTAAGAAATTATATTTAAACACATTCTAAAGCCAACAACCATTGTAAAGGCTAAGAGCTAGAAATCTATTTTGAGGTGCAAAATGAGTTTGGAGCAGAATTTGGAGAAAGTCCAAAAAGAGACTAGCATTATTTTTACCCAAATAACAACTTTTTAGTTGTTCACTTTTCCATTTGAAAACATTTGTAAGTAATTTTAAAATGTTTTTCCTAATATATTGGTCGATATTAGACCCAGATATGTAGGCCTTTGTGTTGAACTCTATTATCAAATTATTTTTGAATGTTGTGAATTATTTTGTTAAAATCATGATTTGTAAGTCAAATTTTTAAATTATTCTATAAATTTATTCTAAAACCAAAATTAAATTACGTAAACATAATATTTATTATGTTTACAAATCATTGAGGTTCTTAGACATGAATTAATTCAAAAATGTCTTCATCACTTGACAAGGTGGGAAGATGACCATAATGCTTGACATCTACTTTGAGATCAATAATTTTTTTACCATGGAGATCATATTTAGAGTGTATTTATTATGCATTTGTGGCCTTATCATCTAATGTTATCTTAGGAGTAGATGGAGTAGGGGAAGAAAATTAGTCAGAGTTGGTAGTGTTATTGATAGGGGAAGAATTGGATGTACTGATTGGTTTTGTAGGTGGTATAGAAGATGCAATTTTTTTTGGAGGTTCAAGAGGTAAGATTTGTTTGACCACCCAAGGGGTGTCAAGGAGTGGATATTTAGTAGGAGGTATGTGAACTTTAGGTGCTAACTCAAATTTAGTGGAAATGGTATGAACATCATGATTAAAAACATGTATTTAAGATAGAGTTTTCTCATAATGTTAAACATCAAAGTCTCATGATTGAGTTTGGGCCATTATGTAATTATAATCATAGGTTGGAGAAACTGTACATGCTTGATATTCAAGAGGAATTTTGAAAGGGGAGATGCCTAGATCACTAAATTTACATGGAGACATGATTAAAGGATCTTGAAATAATTTGGCCACTCCATAATCCTTGCATTGGAAATCATCTTCTATATAAGAGGCTTCCTGAGCATTGCATGGAAGGGGAAAATTAATGATCTCATCAATGAGGGGGATGGTGCGATCATGAGGCAAGAAATAAGGGGGAAGCCACTCTGATATGTAAGGAGGTAGTTTAGTAGTGTTGTAAATATTTTACAAGTCATTGGGTTTATCATCATCATCTAAATCATCAAGAGTGACTTGTAAATCCAGATTCATGTTGATGAATTTGGGTAAGGGAGAACTATTGATCATTGGAATGGCGGGAATGAGATATTGAGATTTAGGATTTGGAAGTTAAATAATCCAAGGGTTGGGATTGGCCTCATGTTTATATCATTCGCCATTATTAAATAACTTGATACATTGGCTATTGGAAGAGGTCATAGCCCTCATTCTATGAGTCCATGGTTGTCCTAGGAGTATGTTTTAAGATAGGGGTAAATTGAGGACCATAAGCTTAGTTTAAATAGTCTTCGGTCTAATTTTAAGAGGGAGCAAAATATAGCCAAGTGGCTTTTGACTAGTTTTGTCAAATCCATGACATGTTAGGTGGGTTTGATTGAGATTATCTTTATTATAACTAAGTTGTTAGATGAGGCAAAAAAATATCACATTAATATCAAACCCTTTATCTACTAATACTTTATGAATAAGGGTGGTATTAATGGTTATTTTAATGAATATGGGTGGATCATCAGTGCAAAAGAGGATCTCATCATTGATCATGTCTTCTTCGAGGAACTCTATAAAGGGTTTTCAAGAAGGGAAAATGGATTCAATGGTATGCACTTTAGTTAGTTGAGTCTCATGAGAAGATGGTTCCTCTTCTAAAGAATATGGCTCTTTAATTTCTTGAAGTTTTTGCATGATGAACTTGCGATGATAAGAGGGGGTATGAACTAACTCCATAAGAGGAATTTTTCAATGCATGAAGTTGAGTTCTTCTAAGAAGTTCCAATGGGTTTTGGAAGAAGAACCAACATGAGGTTTAGAAGGTAAGTTAGATTTTGGAAGAACAAAAATGGTTGGTAGTTCAGAAGAAAGAGATGGTTCCTCATTAGCTTCTAAAACTGAGTGGTTGTAGTATCTTTGAGGATTTGTTCTTCCAAATATGGTTTCTTAGGTTTAGTGACAGGATCTTTGTGAGATAGTTTTTGGTGATAATTGACCTTAGCTGCATTAATATATTGAGAATTATTGTAATATTTGTTATAGTCAGCATCAATGGCACAGACATCCTTATTATCTTGTTGAGCATTAGACGTGGAAAAATATTTTTGGTTATTATAAAAAGAAGCTTTGGGAGCTTGTCATTTTTGAGAAGTGATGTTTTACTCTAGATGATGGAGTTGAATCAAGGATTCATGATTAAACGAATCACACAACATATAAGAGATAATAAATTTGGTAAGCCCTCTACAAGTTTCATAGGAGTGACTGATGTCAACGTGAAACCAAAAAAATTGATTAGGGTCATACCATTTAGAAAGACTATTGGGACAATTAATTGGTTTAGAGGGCACTAAAAATTGTTTCATTTATTGCATAGTTAAAGGTGTGTGAGAAGATGGGGGATTATCAGCTTTGGAAATTTCTAGCTTGGTTTGAGGAGTATTACCAGTGATTATATTGGTAGAATTTTTAAAATACCCTTTGATAAATTTGGTATTAGGTTCAAACTATTTCATTAAGAAGTCTTGATTCTTGTCTTGGTCAAGAACTTCATTAAGTATTTGCGGGTGTTTCTACTCATTTTCGCTTTTCACATTCAAAAGAAATAAGAAACTAGAGATAATGGTCAGGGGTTAGATGATCCCAGATGAAGTTGTGCACCATATCCAGATGATGTAAGGACTCCTCTTTGGCTGTGGAGGACGACACCTGTAGATAAGAAAGTCTTAAACAAAGAAAATGTTAGATAGATATATGGTGGACTGCCAAGCAAAGCTCGGTCCCAGAAGTGCAAAGACTTCCTTAAGGGATGACAGTCCACTAGTTGATAAAAGAGTGTTGCTAGAAAGAGAAATGGTGAAAGACTAAATAAAAGAAATAGAGATAATGTGTACCTATATTTTGATGTCAGTCTATCACAGTCACCGATGTCGGTAGTCCTATCGGCGTCGGTTGGTCAAGGTTGCTGACGTCGGTTATTCTACCAACATCGGTAGGGGCAATGGTCGATGTCAGTCAAGGTAATGGCCTTAGACAGGTTTTGGATGGGTTTATGGATGATAGAGGAGTCTGGGAGGTTTGTAGGAGTTTGGAGGTCCGTACAAGATTACAAGGAAGTCAATAGAGTCTTAAGAGGGACAAGGGGTAGAGGACAGGTTGTCAAAAGGAGTAAGGATATGGGGAAGGCCTCTTAACCTCTCTAGAAAGAAAGTTAGGTCTGGTCTGGTAGTATTTAGTAGTAGTAAATAGAAAACTAATTACTGATATAGTCTAAACAATTGAAATGAAACAAAAGAAGAATACTTAGCTCTACTTGGGGGGAGAACCAGGGGTGTAGAAGACTTGTTGTTGATGCGGCTGATGTAGAAGACTTCCTGCAATGTTTTAATCAGGTGTGGAGTGATTGATGCAGAGTTTTTGTAGCTTGTGATGCTTGGTGTGCATCTATGAGAGAGAGAGAGAGAGAGCTCTAGGAGCAAGAGAATTCACATTCAGGTCTGTGATTGAGGTCAGAATTTGGTCTTAAACAACTGACATCGGCAATACCGTTGGCATCGGTCGACTGTTAATCGACGTCGGTGGCTAGAGAATGGGAAAAAAAGCTATTTTTAGCCTTTTACCCATTCTTCCATCTACTGAGTTTAATTGTCGTTGTTAAACGGTCGAAGGTGGGTTTAATAGGCATGAGGATTAGTGGGAGAGTTGGAATGATTAGTCATAGGGTGATGAATGAGGGTATCCAAGGGTGAGGAATCCAAGGGTGGTGTTATTAATTTAAAATAAATATTTTATTTTAAATTAATAAAGTGTGTGGGTTAGGAATGTTTAGAAGTGGACCAAGGAGACCAAGGGGGAGTCGACCAAGGAGTGGACACAATTTTGGTGTCTACATTTGCCCCTTTTTGTCTTGTTGGTTGTTCTGACGAACTACAAGACAAAAATAGGAGTAAGTTGCCCCAGGTATGGGATGAGTTCTTTTTTGTCCTGTTGGTTATTCTAAT
This sequence comes from Torreya grandis, assembly GCA_037957365.1. Taxonomy (NCBI): domain Eukaryota; kingdom Viridiplantae; phylum Streptophyta; class Pinopsida; order Cupressales; family Taxaceae; genus Torreya; species Torreya grandis. The sequence goes on along the minus strand of JARHVA010000202.1, from coordinate 2,863,030 downwards.
GAACTGCAAGACAAAAATAGGAGTAAGATGCCCCAGATGTGGGATGAGGTATTCCCCCTCAAAATGAGAGTCAAGGGAAGGTAACCTGATATCAGGTGCCGATTTGATAGATGGTGGATGAGTATGGTGAAGTTTGAGTGTTAACGCTGCAATAGTTGAGATTGCGCGCATACCACTTCACAAGATGGTCAGGTCAAATTATCACAAGTTAAGGTCGAGGAGTGACAAAATCAAAATAATCAGTCCCTAGCATTTAGTCGTATCTAATTAGGTTATTTGATCCAAGATGTAGCTCCAATGGTCGTCATGTTCCAAGTATCTTGAGCTCAGGAAGTGCTCTTGGAAAACACGAAAATGTCACAAGTAGTGGGGATCAACTTGGGTGTGATCCAATACTTGTGATGGTCGTAATGTGATGTGCATACAATTTTGCTAACTATTCATGAGGTAGCATACATGCAATCAAAACAAATAAGAAGTTGTCTCAAAAGTGGTCACGGTTTGGGGAGATAGTCGTGATCTCCAAGGTTGTTGGTCATGATTTTGGGTTGGCATAGATAGTTGGTCCATTAGATGGATGGACAAAGGAATGGCCGAGCTAACCTCAGAAGACCCCATGTCAACTGAGTGTTGCCTACATAGCCCTTGTTGAAAGGGCCTCAGGCCAATGTAGTTCTCCCAAGAGGGAGGAAGAGGGTCAGTTATGGATGTGGGTTGGACTAGGTTAAGTCATGGTTAAAGGTTAAATGGTTTGTCCATCGAGTAGATGAATAAAGGAATGTGGCCGAGCTAACCCCAGAAGACATCATGTCATCGAAGTGCTGCCTACATAGCCCATGTTTGAAGGGCCTCAGACCAATGTAGTTTAGGCTGGTTGATAGGTTGGTTTGATGAGGGTATGATGATGTTACAACCTTTTCCATATTATGTGATGGTGTATTCTGTAACATTGGCTATGTGGTCTTTCATCCCTATAAATTTTCCATATTGGTGATGGTGTATGCTAAAAATGAAATGAGTATTTTTATGCTTCAGCAAGTAATGGTTTATGCTTGGCATAAATTGTGTGGTCGATAGTTTCCATGTGTATTGTTTTCCATAGAAACTAGTGTGAATGGGCTATGATAATATTAGTGGTCTAAAAATGTTTGGTTTGATTTGGTTGGGTTTAGAAAATGATTTGGTTGGATTTGAATTGGTTGTATGTGACCAAAGTGCGTAAGAAGTGAAAGGTGCATTGTTCTTTCATTGACAAGGACCATAATGATAACATAGATAGGGTTATTGCAAACAAAAACCCTGTTCATGCATTACGTCGTTGACCATTGTTTGTGTTAGAGAAGTATTCAAATCACTTGATGTTAAGTGAGCTCAAAATCCCTTGCGTATTTTGGGGTAATAGGTTTGATTATGTGAGATGTGAGGATAGCGTAACCCTTTTTAACAAGGATAACTTTGCCCCTTTTATAGGTGACCCTGAGAATGACTATAGACAAGTCATGATTCAATAGTTTGTTAGTCAAAATTATTATTATTATTATTATTATTTGGGTAGACTGATAGATGCAAGAAGTCTACGTGGGGATGTTGTTTTTTTTTGTGGTCATATGTGAAGTTGATCGATGTGGGAAGCTTCTGAGAGAGTGCTATTTGGAGAAAAAATTGTGTATAGCCATCCTTCGAGGGAGTGATCTATATTTTGCTTTGTATGTTGATGTCTTTAAATAGTTGTCCTTCAAGGGAGCAGTCTATTAATTACAACAATTATGCATCTGTCCTTCGAGGGAGTAGTCTACATTTATAGTTTATGAACTTTGTATAGGCATCCCAATTTTTATTTTTTTTTTTAATTTTTTTTTACTGGACATTTGGTCATGGACTTGACTATAGAGGTTTGGGGGTTTCCCTTTTATAAGGACAAAGCATTCATGCTTGATAAAAGGGTTAACTAATGTTGGGAAAAAGGGTTGAAAGGAATAGGAATGACGATGACAGCGATTGCTCAAGGGATGAGCTCAAGTTAAACATCAAGTGAATGATTACTTGACTAATAGTTGAATGGTCGAAGATGTAAGGCATTAAGGGGCTTAGGTTCTGGCTAGCCTTCAAGAGAAGACAGACGATAAGTCCCTGATCCATGCTTGTGCATCATGATGTAAAGTCTGAGTCAATTAGGAGCAAACTTGCCCCATTCGCTTCATTCTATATTGGTCACATGTTGGTCAATGCTTGGTTGGTTGATGTTTGGTCGATGATTGGTTGAGGTCATGATAGTCGGTATAAAGTTGAATTCCCCCAGTTGTTTGTGACAGGGACAATGTTTGATACCCATTGTGGATAATCAATGGGTTGGATAAAGGAGACAAAGAGAAGACGCTAAAGCTCCTCTTTGACAAGGAGTGCGACGTGAGGATGCATCTTGCAAAGCTTTTGCTTGATAGGCTTAGTTTGAGAGGGAGATATTTCGATCTTCTAGGTTGGAGGCTAGAATCTTAGAATGATTGAGGGTGACGGAGGTAATAGTTGGTAATGATTTGACCAAGGTAGCTAGTGGTTGGGGGTCTTTAGGTTGGACCTCCACTACTTGTAAGGCTTTGATCAAGGCTTGATGATGTTGTGGAGAGCTTTGAATGAGATCATACAAAGATGTCTTCACAGAAGTTTGGTGACATTGTTTTCCCCTGGACTCACAGATTACCCCAGAAGATGTTGATTGGGATGTGCCCAAGATTGAAATCTTGGGTTTTGGCAGTTGAGAGGGCTTGACGAATGGATAAGTCCAAGGAATAGAAACTCTCTTTTCCTTTATCCTTCATGGTTTGTGACTTGGTGGCCACATTGATGGTGTTGATTTTGAATAATGGGGTTGAAGGTGGTAGAGAGACCATAGTTTGATGACGGGATCTCGATTTAGGTAAGGATGTTTGAGAGGCATGTGATGGTGTCGATGGTTTGTTGAAAGAATGGTCAAGAGGATCCTTAATGAGAAGGGTATCCCTTTTCAAGCGTTGATGAATGACAGCTTTAAGAGTGCAACAATGCTCAGTGTCATGTCTAGGTGTGCGATGATACACATAGATTTGAGTGTCATCAAACCACGATGGTTTTGGTCTGAGAGGTTGGAATGGTTTAAGAGGTGGGAGACTGATGCTAGAAGACTACAACAACTAACGTAACAGTAAAGCATAGGACCCCACTAATGGGTCTGCACATTTTGTTGCAATAGGGGTTGACAACTTCTATTTAGAAGCTGTTGAGGGAGTGTTTCGTGCCATCTTTTTGTTTGACGGTGTGGCCACACATGTAGATGACACTTTTGTGGTGAGAGGTGTTGGATGTTTTGGAGGAGGTATGTTCTTGACAAGTAAAGGTAGTAATAGACATGATTTATTTTTGATAGGTGTTGGAGTAGGAAGCACTCTTATTAAGGTGGATGGATGTGGGCCCAAAATAGAGGGCAATGGTGATGGTGGGGGAGAAGTTTTCTGACGTGGTTTAGCAACCTTTTTTTGCATGGTGTGAGGACTACTATTGTGCGAGGTAAGGTTCAAGTCTACCTTCACTTGTGGGTGAGTGAGGTGTGATATAGGGCGAACATCGAGAGATTTAATCTGTTTCAGAATAATGGATGCCTGTGAGGGTTTGGGTGAGGTGATAAGTTCTTCTCTCGGTAGAGAAGGGATTGGAGATTTTGGCTCTTAAGTTGGATAGAGCACAAGAATGGTCATGGCTTTTGCGTGTGGTCAAGTAGTAGGGAAGGCATGATCCCCCATTGATAATAGGAAGGATGAAGGTGGGGCTAGTGGCATTGGTATGGTAAAAGCGTCCTCCAATATAAGAGGGGTAGATGAAGGACTATTAGGAGAAAAAGGCTCTTCTTCCTGTTGTGGACAAATAGGAGAAGAAGGCTCTTTCACCTGTGATGGACAAATAGGAGAAGAAGGCTCTTTTACCTATGGTGGACAAATAGGTGAAGAAGGTTCTACTACCTGTGGTGGACAAATAGGAGAAGAAGGCTCTTCTACTTGTGGTGGACAAATGGGTTGATTAACCTCTTCAGACTGTGGAAGAGGTTGGTTAGAAACCATGTCGATCGTGTGTATATTACACTCTTGGGGGTCATCAGCTATGGTTTGGATGTTGTTTTGACTTGAGAGATGGTTAGGGAAAGGTTTTCTAAAGATGTCTATGTGTTGGTTAGCTGGTGCATTTGGGTTATCCGAAACAAGATCCCCCTTGTCTAGCATGTCTTGGACAATGTTCTTGAAGGTTTTACAATTGTCTGTGTCATGACCCTTGACACGATGATAATGACAAAAGTCATTTTCCCTATACCATGTAGGGATAGCTTTTGAGGGGTCAAATTGAGGTGGTCAGATTTGAGGGAGATTGAGGACCCCCTGCTTGACTAGTTTATCCAACACAGAAGCGTATGATTCTCCTATTGGAGTGTATTGATGCTGTATGTACCATTGTTGAAATTGTCTTGTGATGCTTTGAGATGTGGAAGGTTCAGATTGGTTAGTTGTGGTCGATGATGATGGTCTAAGGACCACAACATTTGCCGATTCTTTGGACTTGATGTTGGAAGAAGAAGTTTGGGAAGAAGAGGGGTCATTAGATTTTGTGTTAGTATTACGTAATTTGACCTTATTTTCTTCGACAATGCGAAGTTCAAGCTTCCTAGCCATGGTGAAAGCTTCGTCAAATGTGCGAAATGTTTGGACCCGCAAAGTTGATGAGATATGTTTGGCACACGCTCATGAAAAGAGCTCAATGAGCTCAGGTTGAGGTAAAGAAAAGGAGAGTTGGTTGATTAGACTTCTCCATCGAGCAACAAAATCGGCTATTAATTCATTGTCGAATTGTCTGATAGAGTATAGGTCTGTGATGGAAACCTTTTTAGTGATGTTAATTGAAAAGTGGTCAAGGAAAAGTTGGGCTAGTTGAGTGAAAGAAAAGATAGAGTGACTGGTAATAGAACTATACCAATCGAGGGTAGCACCAGAAAGTGACATGGGAAATGTGCGTAGTAACAATGCATCATCATGTGCTATAAGGTAACAAGCGTGTCTAAACACTCATAGATGTTGTTGTGGGTCTTCTTTACTCTAAAAGTGATTAAACTTGGGAAGTTCCCACTAGCTAGGATATGGTCGGATTGGGACTGAAGGATGAATGGGTTCATTACAAATTTGTTCATATGAGAGAACATTTCTTGAACCAGAAATGGATGTCTCAAGGTTAGACATCTTATCCATCAAAATTTTGATTAGATCGATTGATGGATTTGCAGGTAGGGTGCCCCCTAGGTTGTAAGGCATTTGGAAGGTGTTAGGTGGAGCATATGACATAGTTGGTTGCGCTTGTATAGGCACAACATATTGGTAACTAGTCATAGGGACTGATGTTGAAGTCAAGGGTGCTTATGCCATAAAGCTAGAAGGCACAAATTGACTGGGTGTCACCAATGGTGGTTGAGTGGCGGCAATGCTTGTTGAACGATTGATGGTTACTCTTGTATCTATGGGTGCAAGAGTGGGTGTGGTAGAGACAATTAAGTTCTGGAATGGTGTAGGACTTTTTTGAATGGTTTATGGTTGAGGGGGTACAGAAACCCCAATGGAGGTAGGTCCAAAAATAGAAGGAGAGACCACACTTTGAAGATTGGTCATGGTTGGGTTGTTAGTTGAGGCAATGGCCTGGGTGACCATGGGTTGGGTCATGGAGGCTGTTGATGTGATTGTCGTTTTGACCGAAGAAGTTGGCATCCCATAAACTGGGTTGCCTGAAGGATCTCATGTTTGACTTCTCATGAGATAGTGCTGAAGAGCCTTGACATTGAGGTCAAGGAACCTTTCAAAGTCTTGGTCCCCTTCAGGAACAATTGAAGGTTGATTGGGGGTTGGTTGGATAGGAGTACATTCTATTTCTGAATTATACTCCATTTGGGGACTTGATATAGAAGGCAAAGGTGGGAGTGGTTGTTGCCTTGCGTGGTCAACAAGAGTTTTGGTTTGTCTACATGTCAAAAGTATCCAAGGAAAAATAGATTCTGGTTCTAGAACTGTATGTTTTAACCTCAAAAAACTAGAATTTATTTTTGACAGCAAAAAGGTCAAGTTTTAAGCTTGCTATTTGAGAAGAAACTTTTTTGGACAATGACCGACGTCAGTAGAAAAACCGATGTTGATGAAGTAAGTTGCTGATGTCGGTCAGATAACTGATGTCGGTGAATAAGTTGTCGATGTCGGTGGAAAAACTGATGTCGGTGACTGTGTATTTCCAAAAACTCAAAAAATTGAAAGTTTTTGGAAGAAAAAGAAAGTTCTGAGTTGTTTTTGAAGCTCAAAATAATTCATCCTTACCAGCTCAAAAAACTAGATACAGACAAAAAAATAGATGAAGGCAAGCAAACACTAAATGTTAATTCTTAAGAATAAGTTTTAGAGTCTTGTTGGATTATGCCTTAGAAGAGTGTGTTTAGGAAGTGGGCTTGCAGAACGGGTCCTAAAGAGGCAGTCTAAAGCTAGTTTTGAGTTAAGTTTTGGTGCTCAAAATCTATGTTGGGTTTCGTACGTGGCCTGGTGCTAGAAGCTTGCTCCCCTCACTTCACGAGCCCAGAGCCTAGCTAGGTTGCTTAGCCAATATATACTTCCCCTAGAGTTTATACTTTGCCAGAGAACAGAGTGGGTTCTCCTCTTGGTAGTGAAGTCCAAGTAGGATTACCAGGAAGGGTAAGGTATCCGCTAGGTGATGAAATCCTAGTCGGGCCTTGTCTTAGGTATGTTTAGATGTTTGATTTTGTGATGTGGTCTGGTCATGTAACATATGTGCACTATGATTTATTCATAATGCATTTTTAATTACTAGATGAGCTAAAAATGCATTCAAGCAGGAATGATATGCAATATATTTTTAACCCAAATTGAAATGTTTGTTCGGATGCAGACAAGTGAATAAAAGGTTGAGAGCATGAATTTCACTACTCTAAGATGCAAGAAAAAAAAGAAGAATGTTCTTTTTAACTTGTGCTAATGGTTTCTTTTCGAAATGAGAAGATAGAAGAAGGATGCAAGAAGAGAAAGTTTCCTAATGCACCTTTATAAAAGTTTGTTTTAGAAGAAATGAACCCAAAGAAAACTCCAGGGTCCCACCGGGCGTGCCAAAATGTTTCTATAAGTTTTTCGCTTTTCACATTCAAAAGAAATAAGAAACTAAAGATAATGGTCAGGGGTTAGATGATACCCGAATGAAGTTGCGCACCATATCCAGACGTTGTAGGGACTCCTCTTTGGCTGTGGAGGATGACACCTATAGATAAGAAAGTCTTAAACAAAGAAAATATTAGATAGATATATGGTGGACTGCCAAGCAAAGCTCGGTCCCAGAAGTGCAAAGACTTCCTTGAGGGATGACAGTCCACTAGTTGATAAAAGAGTGTTGCTAGAAAGAGAAATGGTGAAAGACTAAATAAAAGAAATAGAGATAATGCGTACCTATATTTTGCTATCGTTCTATCACAGTCACTGATGTCGGTAGTCCTACCGGCATCAGTTGGTCAAGGTTGCCGACGTCAGTTATTCTATCGATGTCGGTAGGGGCAATGGTCGATGTCGATCAGGGCAATGGCCTTGGACGGGTTTTGGACAGGTTTATGGATGACAAAGGAGTTTGGGAGGTCTGTAGGAGTTTGGAGGTCCATGCAAGATTACAGGGAAGTTAATAGAGTCTTAAGAGGGATAAGGGGTAGAGGACAAGTTGTCCAAAGGAGTAAGGATATGGGGAAGGCCTCTCAGCCTCTCCAAGAAGAAAGTTAGGTCTAGTCTGGTAGTATTTAGTAGTAGTAAATAGAAAACTAATTACTGATATAGTCTAAATAATTGAAATGAAATAGAAGAAGAATACTTAGCTCTGCTTGGGGGGAGAACCAAGGGTGTAGAAGACTTGTTGTTGATGCGGCTGATGTAGAAGACTTCCTACAATGTTTCAATTAGGTGTGGAGTGACTGATGTAGAGTTCCTGTAGCTTATGATGCTTGGTGTGCATCTAGGAGAGAGAGAGAGAGAGAGAGAGAGAGAGAGCTCTGGGAGCAAGAGAATTCGCATTCAGGTCTGTGATTGAGGTCAAAATTTGGTCTTAAACAATCGACGTCGGTGATACCGCCAGCGTCAATGGACTGTTAACTGACGTCGATCACTAGAGAATGAGAAAAAAGGCTATTTTTAGCCTTTTACCTGTTCTTACATCTGTCGAGTTTAATTGTCATTGTTAAACTGTCGAAGGTGGGTTTAATAGGCATGAGGATTAGTGGGAGAGTTGGAATGATTAGTCATAGGGTGATGAATGAGGGTATCCAAGAGTGAGGAATCCAAGGGTGATGTCAAGGGTGGTGTTATTAATTTAAAATAAATATTTTATTTTAAATTAATAAAGTGTGTGGGTTAGGAATGTTTAGAAGTGGACCAAGGGGACCAAGGGCGAGTCGACCAAGGAGTAGACACAATTTTGGTGTCTACAGCTGGGTAAAAGTTTGAACTTTATATTAAAGAAAAGGAGTTAAGGTAGTTATAAAGAGTTTAAATAGATTATCATCAATCATGTTATGTTTAGACTTGTGGGCCAAATATTTCCATATTTTGATAAAATCATGAGTTGATTCAATGGGAGATTGCTTAGCATTGATGAATTGGCTAAGGAAGTTTTCAAGAAGATCATTATGTTGAAACTTTTTAACTAAAGGATTGACTAAATCCTATAGTTTCCATATGAAATTATGGGGAAGTTGATTGTACCATTCCAATACATCATCAATGAATGTTTTAATGAAATTTTAGTTGTGGAAAAAGTATTAGTTTGGATCCATTCTTTGTAAATATTGTCAAATGCATTTAGAAAAGATACAGGGTCTTTAGTCCCATCATATTTGATAGTTTGAAATATGTTACTGATATCAATGAAAATAATGAAAGGGTATAATTATTCATTTTTTTGTGTTGAAGCATATTATTTTTCATGATAGTTTGGGGAATGACATTTACCACAACATCTCTAAGAGGTGGAGGAATAAAGTTTTGGTTATTTTGAGGGAGGAGAACGAGAGGTTGATTATCCATATTAATCAAATGATGTTGTAGTTGCATAATTTGGGAGGTGTTTTATGTTTGAATTATGTTCATTTGTTGCATGATATATGTAAGAATTTTGGTTGTATCAATTGGTGGGTTGGTGTTTATAGGAAGACTCCCCAAATTAGTATTAGGGGGAGGGTTGTCAGGAAGTGGATTACTTGTGGGGTTTTTAGATAGACTTGTGTCAATCACTCCCACATTGTGATGAGATGATTAAAGATGGAAATTGTCTTGATAGGTACAAAAAAGATCTGATCCACCCACTTCATCTTGAGGTGTGATTTAAACCATGTTGAAAGCCAAATATGAGGGAGGAAAGAAGCACTTCAAGAGTGAGGATTCTCTTGGGAGGTAAATAAAGAAAGAAAATAACACCCCATATAGTGTATAAATGGATTTAGGTTGTCCAAAAAGATTATGATAGGGAATTCCATGATGCTTGATGAGATAAATAGAATGTATGAAAGAAGAAAGAGAATTAGGGATAGAGTTGGCTAGATAGAGAACAAAGGCGACCAATAAAGAATAGGGTTGTCCAATAGGTACATAATTGACTAGGTCAATAGGGTGCTACTAAGATATGGGCCAAAAATAATATACAATCATATAGGTTGACTATGTACTATTGGACAGGGGATAAAATAGATAGATATAAAGACACAGTCATGCAGGTCGATAGTATACTATTGGTAGGAAGGTGGAATAGTCTATAAGAGACTATATTGACTAAGATGACAATATTTTAGAATAGGGAAACTTTTTGAAAGATAATTATAAGTAATAATGAAATAAAATACATAAATAATTAGATCAATAGGATTGATAATATTGGGGCACAAAGCAAAAACCTTGCACCAATGCTAGCCAATGCAAGTTTTGTAATACAACATACAATGATCAAAGAGCAAATAATCAATTTAAATAAAATGCTAACTAATTGGTCACCCTAGGTGTTATTAGAGTTTGAGAATTTTTTGATTTTAATGTGATAGGAAACTTCGCTGAAATAAAGAACTAGAAAGTAGTCTAAAGTTGGTTTTATGATGTTTGGATTGAAAGGGATTTGTATTGGCAATGATATTGACTTAGTATTGGGGCCTACCCCCTCACTTCACAATCCCACAATGATAAAGGTGTCAGGTTCTTTGCCAATATAGACCATTGACCACATATGTACACTTGGCCATAAAACCAAGTCGGCTTCCCCCTTGGTGATAAAATCCAAGTAGGTAGGCCTTGGGAAGACAAATGTTTAAATGTGTTTTAAATGTTAAGTGGTTTGGTAGTGTGTGCAAAAGAGTTAAATAGTGTAACTAAAATGGTAATTTTGAAAAACCACTTATTTAGACTATGTGATTTACTCTAAGCATGAAAATAATTGAAAAAGAAATGTGAATAATTACTATCAAATAAATGTCAATTCCTTGATTAAATAATACAGATTTAGTTAAAGTGATATTGTATGAAAATAATATAGAATAGTGTTGACTAGGTCAATGTTATTCTGTAGAAGTAGGGTATTTAAGAATAGAGTCAAATAGGTTGACTATGTCTCTCAGACATAAGATAGACTACAAAACTAGATCAACCAAGTCGACCTAGTTAGCTATAAGATTGTAGTTTTGAAGACTCCCAACTTATGAAAAATAGAATTGAAGGAAGTACTAAAATGGTAGAGAGAGAAAAGAAAGGAAAATTGGTGGGCTTGAAGATGATTTAGATTGAAAATTTTATGATGTATTGCTTTAGTTTCTACTTTTGAATTCTACAAATTGGATTGACTAGTTTGACCAAGTTCTACAAAACCCTATATGTTGAAGAAGAATAAGGAACAATTCCAACCTATTCAAAAATGTTCATTGACCTGTATGTTTGCAAAAATAATTAGAAAATAGAGTCAACCTATTTGATATTTTATTCTATTATATAATTGAATAATAATATTGTGTCAAAGTATTTTATCTAGTAACCTATAGTTGATGAAGACCTACACAGATAAAATAGAGTTATTTTGAAGTAATTGTGTGTTAAACATGCGCATAGAAAGTTAGAACTATATCAACTAGTTTGATAAAGTAATATAAATATAGAAAAATATAATAAAATGATAGAAATGATGACATGAAATAAAACCTATAAGGGTTATATTAATGTTAGCTTCACCAGAATGTATGCAAATGGAAATGCAACTAATCTATAAATTAATCCTAGCTCAGAGAAGATAAATCCTACTTACACTTTTGATTGTTGATACATTAGATATTCAAGGTCATGACCGATATGAATATGATAGACCTATCCAAGGGATCTCTTTCCAAAATAATATCACTAGGGAGGGTTTCAAAGCCTCTAGTCAAGGAAAAATATGCAATAACCCTAACTAGGTCCTATGTTTTCATATTCACTAAACTAATAATAAGTAAAGTCTAATATAGTGCTCACCAAATCTTGTGGAAAAAATGGGGGTTAGTAAACATAAAATTAAACATGAATAAGAGAATACTAATTAAGTTATGTATAGGTAAAATCCTAATGCATGGAGAGAACAATATATTCAAAATCCATTACTTACGCTATTGTTATATACTAAAAGAGATGAGCAAAGTTAGAGATACTTACCTTGAAGATGAAACTATCGACACTCAATCTCTCCCTTAGACAAAGGTGCTTCGTGAGGTTGTTTTGGTTTGTAAGGATCACTAATAAAGGCCAAAGTATCCAATACTTTTACAAGACTATATTCTTATCCAAGTAGAAACCCTAAGATAAAACTCCTTAAGTAAAATGGTGAAAGAGTAGATTGTAAAAAAGCGTAAATGAATAATTAACTTTTGATTTATCTCTAAGAATGGATAAATAGATGTGTTTATTTAGTTGAATCTAACCCTAGTCTTTTTTGAAAGTTTATCCAATAGGGTTGGCCCAATCCACTTTGTATCATTATTGACAAAAGTAAATTAGGTCTAGTCTAGGTCGGTCAAGGGCCAACCTAGACCCTAAATGAGTTTTGTCAATTAGAATACAGGGTTGATGGGGTTGACATTGTATCATAAACCATAAAAAATGAGATTAGGCTAGGGAAGGGCTAATGAAGGTAGAAAATGACTAGAGGAGGGTGAAAAATAGGAGGCAAAGCTTAGGGAAATGTTTTTTAGGAGATGATTGTGTAGATATCAAGTGGTAGTAAAGGACAATAATCTTGTGAAGCACTAATGGTCTTTCCACCCCTTTTTTTATGCACCCCTTAAGGTGTGTACTCAAAGAGATTGAGATTCGATGAGTTCCTACAAGATAGAAAGAACTAATAATTAATCAAGTTTGAAAATATTATGTGTATACAAACCCATCATATGGCATTATGTTAACAAACATACATGCATTGAGTGACATAGTTGGTACACTTGTGATTATTACTATAAGTTGTTAAACACTGGTAACTGTGATTAAAGGTAACTGCGTACTAGTGTCTATGACTTTATGTGATTCACATTATTGATTATGACTATGACTTTCTACGCACTAGTCTTTTTAAGGTATTAAAGAGGAGTTCTACTTCTTCTATTTTCTTCTTATCTAATGCCTATTTTATCTTAGCACATAACTTTCCAAACTTATCCATAAAGGAATAAAACCAATATATATATATATATATATATATATATATATATATATATATATATTCCCCCTTTACTTCTTATTTATAATAATAAATTGGCTTGGGGGGTACGTACTCTTGAAATGAATGACTTATAGTTTGCATTTAATCTAACTTTAAACTTGAACCTACAATATTTCTGCATTTAAATCTAACTTCTTCCTAATAACTTTCCTTCCTAGGTCCAAATAAAAACCCTTTCATTAACTATGATCTACTTCTACCATCTAACTATTTTATTGCTAGATTATCTTCTTCTTATTGCACTATCTCCATATCTGCATCATTTCTATTTTCTTCTTGCTCTTCATTTGGCTCTTCTACATGCATTGTGTATCCTTTACTTCAAACATCTCTTTGTATATTTTCATTTTTAGCAAAATATACCCTATATCTACTCCTATTCATTATTAATTTTGGATCTCTTTCTTTATTCTATTGTCTCTGTTGTTACAGTTCTCTTTCTAGTCCTAGAATTTTCTTTTCACTCTGAGTCTTTTTGTCCCCTATTTTTTAGGATCAGGGTTAATTTTTTTTTTCAACTTCACATCATTTAATTCATCTTACACACACCCCCATGGTATCTAAAGTGACTAATCCATGTTTCTTGGAGTAGGAACCATGGCCTTTTACACAACCAAAATCTTTATCAATGTAGGTAGTCACTATAAAAATTTCCCCTTATTCCTTGGGCAAATTGGTCTTCTACAGTTTCAAAGGCTTTATATCTTTGTATTATGAATTAGGTGATATAATAATCAATCATAGTCCTTGTCTAGTATTCTACTACTTGAGTCTAGTCCATATCCAGGTTGCACAGTCTTTCTAACTTCTCTTCTATCTAGACTATATGATATATCCCTCTTAGGCTAAAGTAATAATATTCTACCCTAGATAGCCATGTAAATAAAAATCCAGGTAACTCACACCAAAATATTTCATAAATTTCCCCATACGTATGTTCTTGGATAATCTCCTTCATAGATTTTTTAACTCTCTTCCCTTCCTCTTCTATAAAATTTTGGATTCTCTCATCCAACCATCTCTTTATGACCCTTTGTCCTAAAAACCATCTCAACATATTTCATCCAAGTGGTTCCATGCTCACTACACCATTATTAGCAGAGGTTCCTAGAAGACTCTAGAACATTCTAATTACAAGGATATCTTGCACAGATATAGAAACATGACATAGACATCATAATTTTAGATTAATATTTGAAAACATAGATGCAGTATTAAAAGAATAATCATATAAATGATAAATATAGAGCAATCTAGGATATACTAAATGAAAAATAAATGTTAAAGTAAAATAGAGTAATCACTATGCATAGTAAAATGATAAAAGATAATTCAAATAACCATATTGGACTATTATATTAACCTCTATCACATTGGAACCCTCTTTAATTACAACTGAGCACTTTATAAATCATTCTAGAGTGTTGTATCTTTACATTTCAACCTTTCGATATACTCAAAAGGAATTACTCTTCACATTCTTATACCATTGATTAATATTAAAAAGTTAAATACATCCAAAATACTATACAAAATCATATATTATAAACACGTGTCCAACCAATTATACTTCATAATTTTGATGACCTCGATCCATACCCAATAATAGACGTTTTTCATATTTTGCCCATTGACCAAAAGAGTCCACATAAAATAACATGTGGTCTAATGTATCTTTATGTGTCTCAGAAAGAGGTAAACATGGTATCTCAAAACTTGGGGGATAAGGATATTCAATTACACGTTATGAAAGAGGTTTATTATTGAATGATGTTACATTTGTATTATTATTTTGGAAATCCACTTACATTTGGAGTAAGGAAACTTGATTTTGAAGATCCTCAATATTGGTTATCATAGATATAATATATTCCATGGGGATAGTGGTTTTTTTCATGGGTGTTTTCATTGGTTCTAACCCACCACTTATTTTAAATCTAGTCATATGAGTATCATCATCCTCATGTATAACAAGTGCAAGTTCATGATCATTAAATTTAGGATATTTTAATTGTGGTATGGGATATTCAAAATTTAGTTCGACCATTAGAAGGATTTTTTTCATGTACCTTTGGTATTTTAATAACAATATTATCTTGGGAGATGTTTGGTAATGTAGAAAATTTTGGGGCTTTAATGCTTTTTCTTGAAGTCATGTCCCCATGTTAGTTATATGTATATAAATCTTAATTTCTTTGTATAATTGTCAAAAAAAATTCCTATCAAATGAAGGATCCTCTTGGTCATATGTACCCACTTATTTGGTAAAATTTATATGCTTGATTTATTGGTGAGTCATGGATTTGTTTGAAAACCCCAACCCTTGTCTATTTGTAGTGGTACATGTTTGCTTATGAAATTTGATAAGGCAATTAATGTATTAAAATAGAATAACTATGACATATTATAATCAAAATTGGATAATGTATGAATCCATGTTGCACATATTTTATGACAATCAGGGGTCAATAAAATAGAAAAATTAGAAAACCTTAAGTGACCTAGGGTTTGATGTTCACAGATCGGGTTAACCAAATATTCAACCCTAAAATGAAATATGTGTTGTTTTCAATCTAAGCTTAAGGTTAATAATATATAAATGAAATGGCAAAAGGGTGATAATTAGATCTATATAAGGCCAATTAAATGCTAAACTTAGATATAAACATGCACTGAATTTATTATGTTGAGATAGTCTATTTATAGAATGTACAACTAGGCTAGATATAAAATGACAAAGAAGAGAAGTGATTGTATTATTCTAATGTTAATAAAATTCTATATCTAGAATATTTTGAAATTAGATGAGAAAATAATTCTAGAATAATTATTATGTTCTAGATTTGGTGCCTTTAGCTATCTAGACAGTTGCATTAGTTTTGGATGGTTATGTCGACGCTATTGTTTGAGTCTGATGATAGTTTCCTATATGAAATATATGGTGAAACAAGATGCTACAACCTAGATGATTTTTGGTTTTAATTCACCTTCACTATGTTTTATTTAGATTTGGATTGTGGATAGTCAGTCCTTGTGAAGTGGTGAAACCCTAACTTTCTATCTTTAGTGTGACCTCGGGGGAAATGGGTTAGTAGGCACATAATATCGATCTAACCCCAATGACCCCACTATAAAAGGGTGTTATCTACATATAAAATACTCCAAAAGAGGGCCTCAGACTCATGTATTTATCCCCTATGTGTTGGATTTTGTGTGAATCATGTATTGAGTGTAAATCACGTATAATAGTGACATATCTTGTAACTTAGAAAATTAGGCTCTTGGGCTACCCCTTTAGTAATTTAGACATGTAGATGTGTTGTACCTATGAGTGTTATGTAAATATGGAGGTTTTGATAAATTTAATGATTGATAGAGTGATTTTTGATAAGTTCCTTGGTCTTTTTGGTCTTTTATAAGTGAGTAATGAATGAGGGTTGATCTTATATTTATACCAATCCCTTTAGATATGACTCATATTAAAGCACTTAGGCCAACCATTGGAATATGTTTCATTTGTAAATTAGATTAATTTAGGGAATTAGACATTAGAATTGAAGCAAGATAATAACATCAATGCTACTATATATTCCAGACATTAGAGTTCATGGAGTAGAAAAATAGGTATAGGTTCGAAGCTTGCAAAGGTGGAAGATAAATACATTTAAAGCATTCTAGGCAAGATAAAATGTCCATGTCATCATTATAATATTGGTTAGACTAATATATAGGCTAATGGGAATAATATATAGTATACAAAAGGTTTGTAGAAGAAAAGAGAGTGTATAACTAAAAGGAACAACCAAAGTCTGAGTTTTTCCAAGTATACAAGACTGAGGTGCTACATAATCACAAAATATCATGTATAGTTATGTACTTAGCATTTTTTTATTAACACATATATCTAGATACTATTATGATATGTTTATTTTGGTTGCTTATGCTTTTATATATGTACTTCCTTGAGTGTCTTTCCTTGCTATTGTCTTGCTTATTTGAGCATTTAAATATGATCCATTGTTTATGGCCCCCGTGCTTTTATTTGCCTCTTTGATATTTTAATATGTTATTTCTTATTGTAAGTTGACATTTGAGTGTGTCATTTCTTTATTTTTTGGAAATTTTATTAAGCCATGTCCCTTTGATTGTGTAGCATTTGAACATGCCCCTTATTTATGGTCATCTTAGACCTTTATCTCTTGATTTGCTTTTTAGTGCTTTTATGTGTGTGTTTGATTTATTATTAAGCTTGTATTATTATATAGACCTTTCCATGATATACATCATTCATCTTAGGACTCAATGTGATTACATTCTTTGTGCTTCAATGATATATCTACCTAGACATGTGTCCTCTATATGTTACTTTGTACATTCACAATTTACATGGTTATCTTGTCCTTTTAAGGTGAGGTAACTACCACTTTCTACTTTCCTCACCTCAAAGAGGGGGAATATCAATGGGGGCATGCCATGGAGGCATGACTTCCATATTTTGTCATAGTTTTAGATTTAGTGGTGGGAATGTTTTGGAAACATGTTCTCCACACTTATTTAGTATGTAGCATACCCAAATTATAGTGGGGGCATTTTTTGAAAACATGTTCTCCATATTGGCTCTTATATCAGGTTTAGGATTTATCCATATATAATGGGGGAATGTTTTAGAAATATATTATTTACACTTACACATTTTCAAATTGGCCAAATTACACAATCATATGATTCAGATACACATTTATGGTAGAATTATATACATTGGTACCATTGTTATAAATAGTTTTAGCATGATACATATCTAAGGTGCATATGATGTGAAATGTACACTTAATATTGTAAATCAAATTAGATTTATATTCTAAACACTTTAAGTGAGTGTCATTACCCACCAGGTTGGACTGTTACAAACTATGTTAAGCCCATTTACTATAATAGTTTTTTCACTTTTTGGTATGGCTGAGGTGATTAAACCACTCAATATTTCTAAGTTTATAGGTTGGAATTGATTTCATCATCTAAAATTAGTAATTTTATAGGGTGATTTTAATTAGTTCACTCACACTCATCAAGTTATAAGTATGATTAGGTTGCACAATTAAGCTAATCTCAACTGTCAGGTGGTAACTCATCTTTTCTCCAAGGTTGGGGGCATGCTCCCTCCAATATCTCTCTATCTCTCTCTCTCTCTCTCTCTCTCTCTCTCTCTCTCTCTATATATATATATATATATATATATATATATATATATATATATATATATATATATATATATATATATATATATATATATATATATATATATAGATGCACTTCCAAAATTTATATTTGTCCTAATATCATTTTTATTAATTCATAATGATATATGTTTCAAATGAAATTTCCAAAAGGTAAGATGGTTTCATCGATACACAAGTGTACTCCAAAACCTTGATCTCTTTTAATTTCAATCATTTCAATGCTTTCAATTTTAGATTATATGCACTGACTATATATTGTTACATGCTCTTGGTTGTAGGTTAATCACTATAAAATCACTTAAGTTGGACTCAATCAAAGACAAGGTGTGTTATACACACCTAATTACTCATTCATTTTCTTTTAAACTAGCAATTTCATTACTAGATTAAAGGGGGGAAAATGTAGACACTATTTTTGAATTATATAGTACTTTAGTCTTGTACATTTAGAAAATATATATCATAAATGTACCTTTAGATTATAAACCTTTTATACTACCAAAAATCTCTCAAACACTATTTATTTATGCCTTATTTATTATCTCTTAGTTTGACCAATGTTATTATGATTACTCAGACCTTATATCTTGCCTCGAATGTTATAAACCTACTTATCCTCCATCTATATAATTTTGGACTTGTACCTATTTTCTAGCTACCTAGACACTTGCATCCCAGTCAAATACTTGCTTCTTATGTAAATGTATAGTGTCTTAAAGTCATCTAATTTGAAAATGAAATGTATTCCTATGGTCAACCTATGTGATTTAAGGTGATATATTATCCAAAGGATTGGTATAAATATAATATCAACCCTCATTACTCACCTAAAAATACCTAAAAATTGCTTACCTTCTCATAAGGAAACTTAACCAAAACATTCTATCAAACACTCAAGTGAGCAAAGCTTCCCTATTTTATCCTATTCCTATATCAATCATAGGGACAACTCATCAACAAGTCTGAACTATTGAAGGAGTAACCCAAGAGATTTATTTTCTAAGTTACAAGCTAGGTCACTTTGTACTTGATTATCACATATTGCATGATTCACACACCAACTAACACATAGAGGAGAACTACATAAGTCTAAGGCCCTCTTTTGATTAGTGACTATGTAGGAAATGGTCATTAACAGAGGGGTATTTGGGTTAACTTGACACCATGTGACCACTAACCTATTTTTACCATAGCCACTATGAAGATGAAGAAATAGGGTTTTTCTATTTGACAAGGAGAGAGAGTCTATGACCCATATCTAGATGCACTAGAGTGAAGGTGACATAGAATCTAGAAGCTTCTAGATGGTTACATCTAGTTTTAGAACTTCTTTTGTACTAGATACCTACATCCAAATTAGATATTAGCATTGATGTAACTATCATAGGTCAATATATGTGTCTACAAATATAGAGGCATGATTTTTCAAATTAGGAGACTATTATAGAATCTAGACCCAATCCACTTTCCACCTGTTCTAGATCCAAATCTATATTCACATCAAAACTAACTATATTATAGGCTATCTCTTCCCCTTTTAACCCTAGATTCCCCACATCCAGATTTTAGGGTTAAACATGAAGTTTTACTCAAAACTCTAAAAAAAACCATTAATCAAAATAAAATCACTGCATATGATCCATCTCCAACCCTATAAGGAATCACACCCACTTGTAGTGTTTCCCAATAAACCATGTGCCAATAGACAAAAAATGATAACTCAAGCTGATGTCAAGTAACCCAAAACCCAAATACTATGATGTAGTTATAGTATAATATTTGGCTATCTCGATCCATGTTAAAATAAAAATGTGAACTGATCTTTGTCTATAAAGCTATCTAACACAAAAATATAATCACATGTTGACACAAAAAAAACCTCAAGTAGAAAGACTGCATTGAAACTCAAAATATTAAATAAACTAGCTTCATTAATAGTTATAAAATAACCTCATACTCAACTATCTCATATCTATAGTGTCAACCTTTGTAATATATAGTCTTTAAAGTATGATTTATTAGTTGTTGTTTTAACATCAATCACTTAAAATTTGGATATCAAAAATTCTTGGACTTATCCTATTATCCATCCTTAATGCTAAAAAAAGGACTAAACAATGTCCAAAGCTATATAAGTTACAATATCCTATAATTTATAATATATTATAATGACCGATTCTTAGTAACTAGTATGAGTAGTCCCTAGGCAACACATATGTGAAAAATCCTCACAAAATTGATATTATCAAAATCAATATGCCAATATATATCCACATACATGATTTTTATCTACATCTCATAAAAAATCAAACTGTGACATACATCCATAAATATTTAAAAATAGTGCAAAAATTTCAGAATAAAAAATCAACATACATGTAGATCAAAAATATCTAATATAACATCAAAAGATACACAAGTAACAAGATACACAACAAGTGATCTAATCCTCAAGAAACAACTACTCTGACAACTGCAAGTAACACCCAAAAAATCCATCAAATGCACAAGTAGACATATCACATATGAGAAAATATCTAGTGACTCAATGAAGTATTAACAATTATGAGTCAAATATGCAATCACTCATCCATAAAATTAAGTACTCAATAATGAAAAATCTCAATCAAGCATCAACAATTATCTAAAACTCATCTTTTAAATCAAGTGATTACTTACAATCTATAAACCTCTAGATTAATTATGCAGTCCATATCAACTCATAATATCACCAAAACATCCCCAAACTCATGATCTAATGCTATAATCCACAACATGAGATCACTTAGTTATAAATAATATGAAATCAATAAATCCATAATAAAAAATTAGAATTTGACCTTTGGTATTCCACCTGTCAAATTAGAGTGGAGAGATACTACATATAACCCCTATAAAAGGGATGTATTTTGAGTCAATAACTCAAATATGTAGAGATATAAAGCACAACTCATTGACACCCTTTTAGGTTTTCATTACAAGTCTCCATTAAATCTCCATTTTGGGTTTTCAATGTAATGGGAAGAGTTTATAAGATTCCCTTTCCAGCTTTCAACTTAAAACTCAACTACAAAAAATTATAATCAATAAGAGGAAATATATCAATCTACATAGCCTCAAATACCTCATAAAATACTTAAAGATCATATAGCCAACCTCTTCAATAGTTTTATTTCTTAGCTTAATAAACATCAGGAAACTCTCATCAAGAAGATTATCATCATCAATGTCCAATCCAGAATGAAAAATCTCAGGAATTAGATCAACATAAGTGGAAACAATAGAACCATCCTAAATAGGAATCTCCAACTAATCATAAAATATATTAATGATATTATCAACACCATGTGAACAAACATCGTCTATGGGAGTTAGGTCCAACTATAAAATCCTATCAACAAGTGGTTGTTCATCAAATAGACCAAGAACTATCTCAAGAAAATGAGAATAAATATCAAGCCTATAAATTGGAATAGTATAATTAGGGTCAATAAGATATATAAGGTTGAGATCATCATTATCAAAGGATTCAAGGTTGACATTAACATGATCAATAATATTATCATGGATATAGAGGTCAACATTATAAATGGTAAACCAAACTCTCTTATAGGATTAAGACAATAAATGAACCTCAAATTACCATATGGAATGATCTATCCAAAAAATATAAACATGCCTCATAAAATGTGTAGGCAGATCTTAGAGATAAAAATGATTGACTAAATGAATATATTAACCACATGAAATAAAGGGACGTAGATCAAATAAATTACTAAAGTATGACTTTAACATCCACAATAAGGAAAAGCTTGGACTTAATTGGATTTAGTACAGGGTGATTTTGGTTGACTTGAAAACCTTGAGATTTGGACTTCAAAATAATGACCAATAGGTGAAGACTCAACTTGAAATTTGTGTATAAGAGTTCTTGATACAAATTGCATGGGTTTGAAGTTCTTTAGCATACAATAACTCAAAGATTCATTAAACTCTACACCAACACAATATTTATTAGATTTTATTATCTCTTATACATGCACAATGGGTGTAGTTTCGATAGTATGATAATGGACATGTATATTATGTACAATGTGTTTAGATGGATTTTGAACATGTTTGGGCTTAGAAACAACAAATTCAACATTGGTTATAATAGGAGGTTGGCCACTAGTAGATGGTATACCATGGTTTCTCATATCGTTTAAAACAAGTTTGAAAATTGATTTTACAATAGGTTTGACATCACAATTGTGTTGTGCATTTAATGTTATTTGCAACTTAGAAATATTTATTTGCATAAGAGAGTGTTGATGATAAAAACACATAAACAATGGCTTAAATTGAGCCTAACATTATTCAAGTAAAGTAGCTTTGTATGAATTTGAAACTAGAATGCAAAGTAATAAAATTTCATCTGTGTAATGTGTAGAAACCATGATGTAGTTACAAAACCAATTGAAAAAAATATTGAACACAATTCACATCGATCTCAATTAACAATGCTTTAATATAGACAAAATAAATCTCTCTCAAATCACTCAAGTATAGTTTTCATATAGGTTGCAACAACATGAACTTATTAAGTACCATTTACAATAACTAATGTTTACTAATATAGGTCTTACAACAACATATGTCTACCATTTAAGGTCTTATGACAATCGATTTCAAAAATAATAATTATCATTATTCTTAAAATGTTTATTTTATTTTATTTTATTTTCAATAGAATTATGGGTTGTTAAAACATATCCATATGACCTTATAAAGGCTCAAATCAAATAATTTAACCATATAATATACATTTTAACATTTTATTATTTATCTCTTTTTGTGAGAAATCATGCCACTTATTTTAAGGACTAAACTTGCTTTTCAAAAACTAAAAAGCTAAGTAATGAAACATTTTTTTTTCACTTCTGGATTTCTAAATTTCTAAACTCATCTATGACCATGGAGGAATCCATTTTAAGGAAAAAAAACATACTATTTTGGTTTATAATCATTACATGCAAATACGTTGTTGATAAAGTCCCAACAAAAAAAAACACTTCACTTCTATGCCAATTTTTAGAAGAAATTGTACCATAAAACTTCATCTCAAGTTATTTATTATCTTGTTAAGGGGAGGAAGGGGAGGTTATATAGCCCTCACTTTAACAATTGTTTTTTTTCTTCCTCTAATAACAATGTGATATATTTTATATTTTAAAGTATGTCATATATTTGTTGTAAAAAATAATTATTTTTGCTTTTAAAAATATATATTTTTAAGTGAGTTTATTGATTGAAAAGAATATTCTAATCATTTCAATTATTTTTTAATTAATAAAAAATAATTATTCTTTAATAACTAATAAAAATGAAGTATTTGATAATATTTTTAATTAAATTATTATCTCTAAAAGAATTAAAAAATAAAATAATATATATGATTGATATCATGGTGGTACACAATCAAGTGTTATCATATGTCAAAGTTATAGTGACCATTAATGCAAGTTCATAGCGAAATTGTAGATGGCGATTTTATTTTATGCATTTCATAAAGTTCATTGATTGGGAATTTTCACTAGATATATGCTATATTTGTTAATTTCATTAATAAATAGTAATAAATTTTGATATTGCAATTTAAGTGAAAGTTTGATCACTAAGGTTTCAAAAATGGTAGGAAGACCCTAAAGAAGACATAATATAATAGTTACATTGATCTTTATTGGAATTGACAAGAGATTGAAGAATGTTGTTAAGTTATAGCTTCTTTAATTTTCCTTTTCCATCACATTGCATAAATTACATGTATTGTTGAAGGTCATACACAAACTATTATAGGTGTTACACAATGTCATTTTATGGTTAGATTAGGGGTTTCATTTGTTCCCATATTTATTTATTATGGACTTTTTTTCCACACTTAAAAGTTTTCCTACTTTCATGGATAAGCTTGCTTAAGTGTACTTAGAGTTTTTGACCAGATGAATTGGAAGTAACTCTCTTGACTGACTATTATGAATATGGTAGTTACTCGTATATTATTAGCTCTCTAACCACTTTTCTTGGAGGAATTACTCATGCACTCCTATTTGTACATCTCTCTTGGTGAGCTATTGCTCAATGGAAGATTAGTTTTCTCTCTTATTTTATCTATGAAATATTCTCATGTATGTGATTTTATTTACTTGTAATTATTGTGTTGTGTACTTTCTTGACTCGTGCCTATCGCAAAAATGCATATTCAATTGATCTAGAGATATTGGAATCCACTCTAATATGGTATTAGAGCTATTCGGGTAATCATGTGTTTAGTTATTTGTTAGTTTTTTTAAAATAGTGATATTTTCATTTGAAAAATAAGTTTTCTATACAATCCATTTGTGGGAGTTTTCATCTTTGGTGGAGTCATTTTTTTTAGATATGGTTCATTGGTAACCATTACCATAGTTTTTGTGGTTTCTTTGTGTATTTTCCTGAAAAATACTTACATGCCTCTATGTAGCCTCAAGTTTGATCTCCTATGTTTGGTATCATCATGTGTATCTGACCTCAGTTGGTTTTGTGTTTTTAAGAGACTAATTTATTGGTTACAAATGTTTGACCTTAGATCTGTGTTGCTTCCAACCAACCCTTAACTATGGCATTTTCACTTACTGAGTCTATTCTCATTATTTCATAGTTAGAGCTACCATTCCATTTAACCTCAATGCCAAAATAAATTGACTCAGCCTAATGGCCTCACCAAAAATAATCTTTATCTATAGTAAGGGGATACATCCCACCTCCCTGTAACCCCCTAGCTAGGTTATTCAAACAACAACATAAAATACTCCTACAATTTCAAAAGGCTTGAAAGTTTCTTCCAAAACAAGCTAAGTCTATTCATAGTTTGCCCTAATGTTTTTTTTAAAAAAATCTACCATATTAAATTACCTTTTTTTAAATAGCTTGATTTAAAACAAGGTCAAATAGGCTACTTTTATTTGAATGCATAAGTAATGCATAAGAGGATTGGTCAAGTTTAGTATTATTAGTGGAAATTTTTTATTTGTTTTTTATAAAAATAGTATATTGTGAAAAATATTTAAAGAGAAATTGTTATCATTTAAAATCTCTTCAATTTTTTACTTTCTCAATTTATGTACTAATTATGGATGCATTTTTGGTTGAGCCCAATGTCCTCACCTAGTCTTGCAAACCACATCTTTAAGACATTTACATTGGTTTCTCTAGATGAATTCTTGGCTATGCTCGGTGTATTTTGAGCGTGTATTTTTTTAACATTGGGAGGGTCACCATTTCATAGTTTAAGGGGGTATACTATGTTTATGAGTCACTTTCCATTCTACTTGCAGTTTTATTTCTATAATAACAACTATAACCACTGAACTTAATTTTTGCATAAAATAGATACAAGATCAATTAACCATCTAACACCATTTAATTGTCATGAATTGAAAATTAAAATGAAAATTCTTCTCAGGATCAAAGGTTTGCATCGCATAACAATGGGATTAGAAACTCAACCAACTACAAATACAAAAAAAATTAAGTGGTGTAATTTTAGTAATGAAGCCTATGGGTTGTTGTGTCTTTCTATGTCTCATGATCTCCTCTTTCATATAGAACCTTCCAAATCACCCAATGAAATGTGGACCATTTTAGAAAATCTCTTTGGGAATCAAGGTGTGATGAGAGGTCATGAAATATAAAATCAATTTCTTATCCTAAGTCTTAGCAACTTTGACACCCTTTAGGATTTCTTCACCAAGTTCAAGTCTCTGAGATTACAATTAAAAGAATGTGGAATATAAAAGAAAGATGAACAACTTATTATTTTTATACTCTCTAAGATAGGTCTTGATTACTCAGTCTTTATCTCTACTTTTCATGTCACTAAAATTTCTTTAGGCATTACATGGAAAATTCCCTCTTTAGATGCTTTCATTACCAACTTAACTAGGGATTAAGATAATTTAATACATATGGGCACATTAAAGACCTAAAAACCTCAATTTCTAATTGTTGGGAATGAGAAATAAAATGCTTCAAACAAAGAGAAGAAAAATAATAAGGAACAAGATAATGATAAAGAATTGAACTCTACCAAAATAACCATTGAAACCTCTTCTTCCAATGATAAACCTAAGAAAGAGAAGGTTAAGTGTGCCTATTTCAATAAAAATAGGCATGATGAACACAAGTGCATGGAGAAATAAATTGATCACCTAACTCATCTTATAGAAAAGAACAACATAAGTGTCCCTAAATCTATCAATCAAAATTCATCAACTCAAGATTCTTCTAAGGCAAAAGGCAAAGGTAAAGGGAAAGAAAATAGAAAGGCTCTTGTAACAGTTGTATCTCTAACCAATTCATGGGTTATTGAATCAGGTGCTTCCCATTACATGGGCTCTTAAAAAGTAAAGTTTTCTTCTTTAGAGCCTTGTACCATGTCTTCTATCACTATGGGTGATGGCACTTCAGTAGAAGTTGAAGGGAAATAGTCTATTGAAATTGATGGAGGAACTTTAAATAATGTTCTAAGTGTTCCATCACTTTAAACCTATTATTGTACCGAATCACTCACATCAATAAGGTAATGAGGATAGAGTTTTCACTAGATTCAGTCACAATCAGAGAGTTACACAATGATTCTACAGTGGTAGTGGGTAGAAAAAATCACCAAGCTAGGTTATATACCTTTTTCACATTTTGCACCTGATTCTTCTTTAATTGTATTATTGACTCATTTAGATGGAGTTAGTAAACTTTGTCTTGAGAAGTTTGGAAACATTAACTACCACTACCTAGAACAACTCCAAAAAAATGACATGGTTAGAGGCTTACCTAGATTCCATTTCTCTAAGGGTCTATTTGAGGGTTTCACCCTTGAGAAGTATCTTGAAGATAAATATGACAAAGGCAAAGCTTGGAGGGATTCACATGCATTGGAATTAGTACACAATGATGTATCTAGGCCTGTTCTTAGTCTATCTTTCCCAAGGGATAATTATGTTCTTACCTTCATTGATGATTTCTCTAAATACACATGGGTTCACTTCCTTAGGCAAAAATCTAAAGTTTTTGACAAGTTTTGAAACTTCAAGTTTCTTACAAAAAAATAATATGAGAAATGCATCAAGGTTCTTTGAATTGATAACGGGGGTGAGTATGTCAATAATTGAGTAGTTTTGCACAACATAGAGGATTGATTTATAGTAGATAGTTTCTTATAGTCCTCAATAGAATAGAGTTGTAAAATGCAAGAATATGTCTTTGAAAGAGATGGCTAACTATATGATTCACTCTAAGTCACTTGCACCATAGTATTGGGTTAAAGCAATAAATTATGCTTGCTACATTTAGAATAGGGTTCCCCACAAAATGTTAAAAGGCATAACTCCCTTTGAAGCTTAGTATAGTAGGAAACCTTCAATTGAGCATTTTAGAGCCTTCAGATCTCTGACAATGGCCTATATACCTAAGAAGAATCACAAGGCTATGGAACCTCATAGTAATCCTTGAATCTTCATAATTTATCCAAATGGTGTCAAGGAGTACCACTTTATTCATCTAAACACACATGAGATGTTCATCGAGATAAGTGTTCACTTTTAGGAGAGTTCCACATACTCAATACTTGACACTTCTCCCAATTCATTGGACTCACTTGAATTTAATTTAGATGAGCTTGAGCACATTTCAGAGGTTAAAGACATTGCTTCCAATTCTGATAGTGAGAGTAGTGATGGGCACTCATCTTCATTTACATCTAGCCACACTTTAGAGGATGATATTTCTCTACCTGACTCATCCACTTCTAGTCCTCTTTAGTGTAGGCATACACTATAGAGTATAGTTACATGAGTTGGGGATCCTTCAGATGATGGTGGATACATTCATAGTTTCAAAGTGGGCCATATGATTTATATGCCTCTACCTCAAATCCGTAGACTTTTTGAGAGACATTAGATATTCCTGAGTGGGATTCTACCATGCATGAGGAGTATAACTCCTTAATAACAAATCACACTTGGGATTTGGCACTTATTCTTAAGGGAATAAATATATTTTGATGCAAATGGATATATCAAACTAATTGTTGACCATTTTTTGGTCTTGCAGGCCAAAAATTGGTCCCCCCTTTTCTTTCCTTACTGTCCCAGTCTTTGATGCCTTTCACCTTATTACAATCATGGTTTTTTCCCTTTGTAATAAGCCTGTTCCATGAAAAATCTGATTGATTTGATTCCTATAGGTTTCAGGTTGATCTGAGGCTTGTTTCACTTCAAAAAAGTGCCTCGAGCATGCCTTTTATTGCAAAGGAATGGGCCAGTTCTAAAAAATGCAAGTCTTTTATAAACACTCCAAAGGGCAAGTGCCCTTGCAAAGGGTAGGAAGGTGCCAAATGGGACCTTTCACAAAGCTCTAAAAGACATTTTAGACCCAAGGTGCCCTTGCAGAGGGCAGAGGGCACATTTGGAAAAGTTACAAGGTAGAAGGCCCAAAGGGAAGAATTCTTTTAGAAAAATGACAAGGCAAAAGGGGAGAAACCAAAGGGACATTTCCTTTAAACAAAATGCTCGAAGGAATTCCTTTGGACATTTTATCTAAAGAAAAACACAAATGGAAGGGTCGATATTTAGAAGGAAAAATACAAGGAAGGGATGAAGGTGAATTCCTTTGGACAAAACCTTAAAGGAATTCCTTCAGACTAAAGTCTGAAGAAAAAGACTCCAAAGAAAAAGACTAAGGCATGAAGAAGGTTTTCCTTTGGGCAAAATGTTTGAAGGAATTCCTTTGGACATTTTGTCTAAAGGAATTAAGAAGACCAAGGCAGCCCAAAGGAACCCAAAGGGCAAGTGCCCTTACGGGGGAATCTTAGTTACCAAAAAGAGACCATCTCCTCTCTTCTAAAGGGACACCTTCCCTTCAAGAAGGTTTAATTACAAAAGTCCAAAGAAATTTCCAAAGGGGTGATGAGCCCGAAGATGTCAAATTTAGTGTGGCAAACTAGCCATTGGAGGTTCAAACATCTAGTGATAAGCATGTGAACATCAAAATTCAAGGCAATGAAATAGCCATTGGTTTTCAAATAGGTGACAGGGCCGTAGATGTCAACTTTAATAGAATGCATTAGCCACTGAGGAAGGATCCCAAAGAGCTAGCAAATGATAAAAAGATAGCCTGAGAGCTGAGTTACCAAGAAAGAGAGAAAACAGTGAAAGTGTGACCACACACACATAAGCCAAGCACCGAATAAGACAAAGGTGGCACAAGAAGCGTCGGTAGAAGATTTATTACTGTGGGTGAAATAGTCCTTAAGAAATGGTCATCAAAGAGTGTAAATCGTGAGAGCGTGGCTTGTTTTCTTCAATTTTACATTAATGAGTAGACAATGTTGTGAACTTCATTTAAGAAGTAGCCTTGTCATTCAAATAGAAAAGGGTGACCCATGATCTTGTAGTAACAGTTAATATAGTTTGAGTGCCAAAGTCAAGACTTGTGACATCTACATCATGGTTATCTCAGGGCTTTCTAGAAGGATGACACCAGCATGATCAAATTCCTCCCCCTAGGTGTTCAACGTGGCATGGGCTGCTTATTTCTAGAAAGTTCCTAAGTCTTCCTTTGATGATATATATATATATATATATATATATATATATATATATATATATTGTAACCTCCAAGAGAGGAAGGAATCTCTCATTTTGTAAATTGAATCCCTACCAAAATTTCACCTTTGATCAATAAGGATGTGTTTTACATCTATATGACTATTATGCCTTTGAGTGTGTCTATGTATCAATCCTATGTTCAGTCATTTTTATATGATGCTTTCACAAGTTTGACACCAACATACCTGATATAGACAAAGCACCATTTCTATAGGTTAACAGGAAGTGTTGTATCTAGAGCGCAGAGATAGAAAAGGGTTATCAAACAATGTGTTTTCTACAACACATGTGGTAAGTTCATTTTCTATGTGTCTTCATTAAGCCTATTGTTAAATCTCCCTATAGTCTAGTATTTTCATCAAATAAAGTGTATGTCTACCCTCTTTTGGTCTGAAGTGTGAATAACTGAGTAGATCAAAATTGTTTGGTGCATCACCACTTAGATTAGTTTCTATTCTGGTTATCCTCCTCCCCTTTCATCCTTATTAGCAGTAGTAGTGAAAAGACAATAGAGATGCATCAAAGGGAGATAGCCCTTATCTAGAGATTCTCCCCTCAATTTTTCTAGACCCACAACAAGATGGGAGTCTCCATTGTTCTGCGTGGAAGAGATAAGCCCAACCTTCTATCAAGGGTGTAATCCATAACGTCAACACTAAGTATGAAGCAAATGTGTTTTTTAATAATATTAAGGTACAATTAGTTGCCAAGGGTTTCTCATAGGTTCTTGACATCAATTACATAGATTTTTTTACACCAATTACTAAAATTAACTTCATTATACTCACCCTTACTATTGTTGTATCCAATCATTGGTATGTTAATCAGATTGACATGAAGAGTGCCTTTCTTCACAGTGATCTTGAGGAAGAGATTTACATGGAACAGCATTTGGGATTTATTGAGGATTCTTATTTTTTATGCAGACTCCATAAATCCATCTATGGCCCCAAATAGGCCCTTTAATATTTGTATTCCTTAATGGATTCCTTTATTCTTTCAATAAGATTCACTAGATGTCGTTTAGATCCAAATCTTTACCTCTTAAAACATGATGATTTGCTATTAATTTTGGTTCTTTATGTTGAAAATATTTTGATCATTGGTACCTCTTATTTATGCATTATAGTGGTGAAAAGTTCCCTTTAGGACATATTTTCCATGATAGACTTGGGATTATTACACTACTTCTTTGGGATTTAGATTTCTCAATATGACTCAAGGATTACTCTTACACAACCTAAGTATACTCTCGATCTACTTGCTTGATTTCACATGGCTAATTATAAGGCAACTCTAACTCCCTTTCTATCTAGAGTCAAGCTTGAGGGTTGATGTTACATTTTATTGAAAAATTGTGGGTAACATTATCTATTTGACATATACAAGACCTAACATATCATATGCAGTGGACCTAGTCTCTAGATTCATGTAGGAACACCATGAGCTTCATTGGAAAGAAAATAAGAGGATATTGCACTATATTTAGGGCATATATATATTCAAGATTCAATATAGATTTTTAATTAACATTGAATTGATTAGTTATACTGACTTAGACTAGGTTGGAGATATTCATAATGATAATTCCACTATAGGTTATAATTTCTCCACTAGTTTAGGTCTGACTAGTTGGTCAAGCAAGAAGCAAAATGCTATTAATTTATCATCGACTGAGGTAGAGTATAGGGGGATATTAATGTTACCATTGAGGCCATCTATCTTCAAGTTATTCTCATAGAATTTGGTATCTAGTTTATATGACCTACCATCATATACTATGACACTAGAGTACTATTCAAATTTATTGGAATATGGTTCAACATCAATAAACCAAACACAGAGATTCACATACACTTCATCAAAGAGATAACTCATGGGGACATCATTGATATGATATATTTATAGATGACAGATCAGATTGTAGACATCTTCACCAAACCTTTCACAGAGAGCAAATATCTTTACTTGTAGGCTCTTTTTGAGGTTTAAGACACTGCAACATCATCTTCTAGTGGGGCCTTATAGCCACTTTTTTATGTATCTCTTTTAGGATGGAATTTTTCCTATGGGTTTTCTCCTTATATCTACTTTATGAGAGATTTATTTACACATGGGTACCTCATTAGGCCTAGTTGTTGTGACCCATTTTTTTTACACTACCCACCTAAATTGTGCATATGGAGAGTGTTAGAGTAGGGGTTTTATTTTTTCCCATATATATTCATTATGGGATTTTTCCCTCATTTAGAGATTTCTTACTTTGATGGATAAGATCGCTTAGGTGTACTTAGAGTTACATTTTGAATGGATGGATAGGAAGTAACTCCCTTGATCAGGTATTCTAGGTATGGGAGTTACTCTTATATTATTGGCTCTTTGACTACCTTTCTTGGAGGAGTTAATCATGCACTCTTATTTGTACATCTCTCTTGGTGAGCTATTTTTCAATGGAAGATTGGTTTTCACTCTTATATTTTTTATGAAATATTCTCATGTATATGATTTCACTTTCTTACAACTATTGTGTTGTGTACTTATTTGACTTGTGCTTATCATAAACTTGTGTGATCACTTGATCCAAATATCCTGGCATCCACTCTGATATTTGTAAGTAAAAGATAAAAATAACCAAACATAAAATTTAGTTTCATAGTTTTCTTGGAATACTCACAAGGTGGTGGAAGAAGTTTAGACCTGTAGTGATTATAACAATCAACTTTGTGGCTATGTTTTGGTGGCTAGTAGTAGTAGAGTAACTGCCAGTTGTAAAATGGTTATAATAAGTAATAAATTTTGGTATTCACAAAATTCTAGTGTTTGCAATGCCTTATAATAACTAAATAACATACACAACCAATGTTTTTTCACATTGAATCTTAACTTGTGTAGCCTATGGAAGGGCTACCCATATTGTCAATAACCATTCCCTAGTGATTATTAGTAGTGACAACTCTACCATGTAAAAGCCTAATTTTTAACCAAGTATGAATCTAAGCTATAAATTAGTCATAGGAAGATGAATTCAAAGCTTATAAAATCATGTATAAGAGGGTGCTCAAGATTCCTATGATCAAATTTATATGTGATTTTAAGGTTTTTGAGGTGCTAGGAAATAAGGAGTTTCTTAGTAGGTTGAATTTGAGAGGAAAGGTCACAGTGGAGGAAAATTTGATGAAAGTTTCTAGGTTATGATTTTTGTGATACTTAGATCAATTAATTTATAAATGTAAGTCCACACCAAAACACCAATCTGAGTGTTTGGTAAGACTTAATTTTTATTTATTTATCGTATCCTCTCTAGTGGATTTTTTTAGCTTGTTTGAAATATAGAATATGTTATTTTCCCATTTTTGGGATTTAAACTCAGATCAATGCTTTGTTTTGTGCTTTTTAGTTAATCGTTAGTAGCTAGGATGAAAAATATAGTTTGAGAAAATACCTACAATTTATTCTTTGCCAATTGTATAAGTTTAAAACTCAGTAGTGGTGGCCATGGTAATGTTATGGAGTGTTTATAATTAGCTTGTTTCTAGGTAATAATGACATGATTATACTCGTTGTTGTTTTCATTATCTTTAAGCTACATGTTGTGATAGTTTAAACAAAGCTATGCAGTTGGCTTATAACCACATCTTTGGTCTATATGTGTTTTCTATTATTTGTGATATAGATTAGTTTAGGGCTTAAGTATGGAAATATAAAGACATTATAAATCATTTTATTCTAATATAATAGTTTTATTGCATGTATGTTAGAATTCATGATAATAATGTTAAAGATATATTAATGTCTTGTGGACTTCAAAATGAAGAGGTAGGAGTTACATCTAATTCCTTTTTAATTAATTATGTAAAAATGGTGCTTCTAGTTACATTAATCATATGGAGCTACAATCCACATGAATATTGAGCTTATTAATTATGTTTTTTTGTGAGTAGTGTTTCATTGCACTTTCATGGCAGTAGGGCACATAAGCCATAAAGTCATATATTTAATAGCCCATAAGTAAATTTTTCAAGATATAATCTTTAATTGAGTACATAAATTAAAGAAAGAAATAATTAGTTATCAATTTATAATTAAAGTAGTTATTTCATTTCTTATTTTCTTATATAAGCTATTAGGATTGATTAAGAGTAAAATTTAATTCAGTTATTTGTGTTTTATTTGAGCACCATGATATATTTACAATGTCAAACTATATTAATAGTTGTATATCTATTTACTTAGTTTGAGGGATTTGGGTGGACCGAAATAAAACACTATCAATTGCATGTGTTCATGCAAAAAAATAACACTGTATTTAAAAAGTTGAACCACTATGCATGCTTAATTAGCTCTCAGTTTGCCTATATTTATGCTTTTTAACAATAATTTCCATAAATTTTTTAAGTCAATTGTATCAAATATAAAATGAAATTTAATTATTATTAAGTAATGGAGGCTTAATCCAATACTCAAATGGCTAATATAATCCCAAAATGGACTAATCCAGTTCTTGATGTAATTTAAACATCTTGTACTTATGGACAATGGAAAGAGAAAGTTTAATATAACACAAAAGTGAGTACCCAAAAATACATGAAGCTGATGCTTTATCTAATATGCTCTTAGACACCCCAAATGGATTAATGTAATTACTAATGCAATATGCTATGATTTATGCTTGTTGGTTAGGATGGTGACATGGTTTGGGAAAAGAACTATAGTTTTGTTATTTTCTAGTGGTATAAATTAAAAACTTAGTAGTGGTGGCCATGGAAGTTGTGTGTAGTGTTGCAATTGGCTTGTTGCTAGGTAATAGTGGCATGTTTATATTCCAATTTTTGGTGTTTACATTGTCTTTAAGTTACATGTTGTCATAGTCTAAATGAAGCTATGTAGTTGGATTATAACCACATCTTTGGTCTATCTATGTTTTCTATTATTTATGATATAAATTCGTTGAGGACTTGAGTATGGATATATGAAGATGTTGTAGATCATTTTATTCTAATACAATAATTATGTTGCATATCTACTTAAATACATGATAACACTGTCAAAGATATATTGATGCCTTGTGGACTTTATAATTAAGAGGTGGTTACTACATTTTATCCCATTTCAATAAATTATGTTGGAATGGTGTTTCTAGTTACATTAATCATATGAAACTGCAATTGATATGATTATTGAGAATATTAATTTTATTTTGCTATTAGTGGTGATTCATTTCACTTTGATATAAATAGGTCACACAAGACATGAAATCAAATATTAAAAGCGTATAATTTTTTTTTAAATCTATAATATTTAATTGAGTATAGAAAATAATGCAAGAAATAACTAATTGTCATTTTAAAATTAAAATAGTTAATTCATATCTTATTTATTATATAATTTATCAGGATTGATGTAAGATAAAAATTTAATTTAGTTACCTATGTTTTATTTGATAAATTTGATATATTTACAATTTCAAATTATACTAATGGTTAGATATATCTCTACTTAGTTTAAGGTATCTAGGTAGATTGGGGGAAAATATTGTTGGGTACATTAACATGTAAGTACATTTTTATTCACAAATTTTGGCATTGTAATTTAAAAATTTACACCATATTTTGAGCTAAATTAGCTACCAATTTGTCTATATTTATGATTTTGTTGTAAATTTGATATATTTTTTATATTGAAATATTGTTAACAAAGCACCTAAAGGTGAGACACTAGAAATTCTACCTTGCAAGCAGATAAATGTCAAGTTAAAACTACAGTCAATATTAATTTACATATCAATATAAAAAAGCCTCACATAAGAGGGACCAACAAAAAGGGAAAATAACCAAAGCACATCAAGAAAGATAACACCACCACCTAGGAAAGTCAAGCATCTGGTGACCTCCTAATATCAACACCTCCAAGAATAAAATCAGGGCCCAACTAATTAGGATCCTCAGGTGCCTTATGATCAACCATGTCCAACACAATTTCCAATAGATAGTAATGGTCTACTTTTTCTAGCAAGGGACCAAATATATTTTCCTTAACAAATTTCACATCACTCGCCTCCTTCAACTCCCCTGTTTCAACCATACTCTCAAGTCTATTAATCAATTCCTTTAAATTCTTATGTAAGCACTTTCAAGTTTTTTTTTTCATAAAAATAAAAGAGAGAAGGCACAATACCTTCCATAGACATATTATGATTAGAATGAGTATCAAACACCAAAGAAGCATTATCCAGGTCCATAGAATATTCAATCCCTAAGATACTATTAGAATTGATCTTTTAAATAGAGCAGTAGGGGATTTTGATAAATACCATTAAATACTTCAAATTTTCATCCTAAATCTAAGTGTCATTCTTACTTGAATCTAAAGAGTAAACCTAGGATTGGATAGGATCCTTAAATTGCTCAAAGTATGAATCTTTGATGCACGTCCAGTCATATTTAGATAAGATCACCTCTATAGAATTAGAATGTGAGACACCCTATTCAAGGTGAGGTCTAAGCTTAAGAAATCCACCAAAATCCATTAGATACTCCAAAGTCAATTTTAGCAGGCTTGTCTTTAAAAACATCTGATCTTACTCTATAAGATTTTTAGCTAAAGATATATCTGCACAAAAACAAACTTAGCAATGACTTCAACTATGAAGTCAATAAGAACTCTAGATTTTGATTGAAAAATGTCCAGGTTCCTTTGCTTCCATAAAAACCAAAGAATTTTAGTATAAAACACAAGCCAAAATTTATGTAAAAAGGGTGAACTTGTTTTTTAGAATAGACATCCAAAATCAATATTAAACCAAGTAATCTCACAACCAAATACAATGGACCAACTCTATAGATAACATTCCTAGATTTAAAAGTAAAAAAAATGTGCTTAATAGACTTAACATCACTACACACAAGATAGAATTGGGGGAAATCACCACATTCGACAAGGACATCACCCATAGCTAGCTTATTATACAACAAAAACCACCTAACACAAGATTTTTTAGGTTCTAAACAAAATTCCCAAATAAAATTAAATATAAAAGCCCAATTATAATGAGGATCACAAACATTCCACCCATGGTTAAGAGTAAGATAAGGAGGATTGGGGGAGTAAAGATTATTATATATTATTCTTGTGGAGAACTCATGGAGGGAAGGCCCTTTGATCCATTTGATACTATCCTAGAATTTAGTTTCAATGTCTACATGAGCCATAGAATTAATGCCCTTGAACACTTTACTCAACATAGAATATGTTATGTTGGGTCATAGGGATATGATATATGTTCTTGATAAGACTCCAAGATGCATAACCATCAGTAGGAAATAGGTCTTTGAAATCCTATCAATCTTTCTTATACCATTCCAAGGTAGAACACCCTCTAATAAGAGTAAGGGGTTGATTGTTGAGGGAGAGGTTCTACCATATGGATCTGTATCCTTGGTAACAAGAGCCCATCTAGTTGAAAAACATGTTTGGAAATAAAAACATATTTCACATAGTCCCAAGCTTTCCAAATGGAGGTAAAAATAGGAGAGCCAACAACTCTAAAAGAACAGGGGCCTAAAAGAATGTCATCAATATGAAGGCCTTTCCATTCTACCTTACCTTTAAGAAAACCTCTTTGAATATTATTTCTAACCAACACCTTCCAAGGATCATCTCCCTTGAAATCCTTAATAATCCACTTAACATATAAGGTAATACATTGGTTGCATATGTCTTTTAAACCAAGACCAACAATATCCCTAGGTTTATAACATAACTTCCATGCAACAACATGCCTTTTCCTATTCCCTTTGTTGTCTAACCATAAAAATTATCTAATAATCTTGTGAAGTAAAATGATTTGGGTTTTATTAAAGAGCCAATAGGAAGCATAGTAAATACTATAGGAAGAGATAATTTTTGACAAACATGGATTCTACCTAGTAATGAGAGAAGATGTTCATGCCATTTTTCAATTTTCTTATTTATTTTACTATAAACCCACTCCCATGTCTATTTGAGATAAGGAACAAGGGAAAAGTAAATACCCAAATACCTAACCATATGATTACGGTCCTTCCAATCCCAACCAAACTCTAAGATCTAGTCTAGCCAGTGTTCATTCCAACCAATCATAGAAGACTTATGCACAATAATTTTTGATCCTGAATCTAAATAATATATATGCATCTAGTGCTCACCTTCATAAAATTATCAATATAAAGTTAAATTAAAAACATTGATTCATCAACAAAAAACATATCAATAATTTCCAAATTATTTGTAAGCTAAATACCTTTAACTAGGGGGTAACTTTAGTAGTTCTCAGTAAGCAATGTAGTGCATAATCAACCAACATGAAGAGAAAAAGAGCAAGGGGAAATCCTTGTCTAATAAATATTTTCAATAAAATAAATTTTTTGATCTCCCTATTAACCTTAATAACAACCAAGGAATATTTTAACAACACAATAATCATTCTACAAAACCTCTCTTGACAACCAAAGGCTCTAAGCATTCTTTCAATAAAGAACCACTCAATTATCTAATAGGGATTTTCAAAGTCAAGAAGGATAATCCCAATATCATGTTGATATTCCTTATCCCAATACATACCCTCCCATATTGTAATGATATTATCAAGTATATATCTACCCTCCATGAATCCAGTATAAGTCTCAGAAATAGTCAAGGGTAGTAGGGAAGAGAGTCTTTTTTTCTAAAATCTTAGCTAAGATTTTATTAAAAAACATTAAACAGAGTAATAGGTCACCAGTTTTTAACCAAAGAGAGATTTCCATCCTTTAAAATGAGTTTAATTACCCCTTTATTAGTCTCTGAGCCCAAATAGCCAACACTAAATGCTTCCTTATAGACATCTAGGCATTCTTGTGTAATCCAATCCATATTATATTTGTTTAATTCCACAAGTAATCCATCAATCCAAGTGGCCTTATCAACTTTCATAGAATCAATAACTCTTCTGACTTCATCTAAAGATATCTCACTATCCAAGAATGCAGCTTCTATGGAAGAGATCTTTTTTTGGAATGATCTTTTCACACATGAATCTTCTCTACTCAATATGACCATTCAAATCATCAACCAAAAAATAACTTGGAGTAGAAATCAAATAAGGCCTTTTTGATCTATTTGGATCCAACTAGACTATTATCATCAACCTTAATCTCTAATATTTTCTATCTTTGATGCTTAACATTTATAAAATGGGAAGAAGTTAGTGCCTTTATCTCAAAGCTTAAGCTAATTAAGCCTAGATAAAATATACGCACCTATGGTAGAATAAGTTTAATGTTTCCTAATTTGATGCTTTACATTAGAAAGGGTTTCAAGTAGGGAGGAGTTAGATAGATCCTCTTATAAGGTAGATTATTCCCAAATAAGCTACTCTTGGGAAATTTTAAAGGATTTCCTTTTCCTCTTGGATTTTATTTGAACAAAAAATATAGAAAATTTTTTAGTCATGTCCATGGATTTATCTCATATATAAATTTTAGAATCAGAGTCATAAGTAAATTTATCAATATTCCATGCAGAACAGATACCATCCAAGCATTCTCTATCTTCAAGATGGGAAACATTAAGTTTATAAAACCCTTTCATTGTAGCTTTCCTTCCTTTTTCATATTTACTAAATGCAAAAATGAGCTCAATAGGATGATGAATAGAAATATTAAAAGGAATAACATTATCCACATTACCATCTCTTTCCAAACAAGTATCAAAGTAATCTTTACATAGGTAGAATCTTGCAAGTCTAGAATAGAGCCTTCTAGAATTAGCTTGGTTGTTGTACCAAGTATACTAGATTCCTTTACTTTTTAACTTAATTTTATTCATGAGATCAGCCACTTTTTCACTCTCTTGAATTTAGACTGAATAAATAATTTATTTCCTTTCCAAGAATGCGGTATCCACCCTGCTTATCCTCTTTCACTTCAATCATATTAAAATCCCCACCAAAAACCCAAGGGATGCCCTTCAAGTTAGAAGCAAACTAGTTCTAGAGTTCCATTTTTTCCCTATAATCATTAGAGGATTATATGTTACATAGCTTGAAGACCTTGTTCTACTTATTAAAAATAACCCAAATAACATGATTGCAAGGAGAAGTGCCATGTTCAATAATAAATTCCCCTAGAGCGGATTGATTAGAATAGAGGTACCACATTTACCCTTAAAATTATTAGTGGAAAAAATATTAGATTTAGAAAATATAAAGCCTAAAATAGATGAAAAATTAGAGCAAAAAAATTTAACCTCCTAAAGAAATATAAAATCAATATTTGTTCTATAATTTCTGAATTGCTTAACAATAAGTTTTCTATCTGAAGATTCTAGTCCCCTTATAATCCACCTGATAATATGCAAACCATCTGTAGGGTTACTTATTTAAATTAGGGGATTTATCCCACCCTACCACTCCCTTATTTTGATACAATATTGTAAATCATTCATGAACTTTGTTCTCCTTATTCCTCTTTTTACTACTATTATATCCACCACTCGTCAACCCATCTTTAACTATTTTTTCATATTTACAAGGAGGAGGTTCAAGGGGGAGGGGGTTCCCCAAATGGATAGTTTTAAGTCCTTTACCCAATGATGTAGCTCTGATACCACCTAATTTATGGGGATGCATATGTCAGGAGCTTTCAGTACAATTGATTACTTTTGTGTAAGCAACTAAACATGGAATTAAACTAGAAATAATATGTAACTAGAATTCAGAAACAACATAGAATATGAGAGACAATACAATATTGTGTTAAAAATCTTCCAAAAGGAAATACAATGAATAAATCACACTCTTCCCACACCTCTTGGACATACAGTAATTCTCCCTTAAGAGTTCTCTCTCTCAATTACAAACCAACTCAAACACAAAGTTATTCACTCCACCAGTAAGTGACAATCAACTCAACCGTTGTTGCCTACTTCCAGTCCACCAAGTACTCAAAGTAATCCAAGTAGATCTCCTTGATCTTGCACACCTACAAACCAACTGATCTTACTTACCATGGAGATCTCTCTGATCTTGCTACCTGTAGATCAACTGATATTACACCCCTGGAAGAACCCTTGTTCTTGTCCTTGACAAGTCCTTTTGATCCTTCACACTTTACAATACAGCCCCATGGGTCTCTTAAATAGATCCCATACAAACAATAATTAGACTTCCTAATTACAATAATTAGAAATGCAGACTCAAGACTAAAATTAGTCTTTACATGCAAACTAACTGTCCGTCTAAAATTAGACTAGTTCTGGAACGCACAAATGACCAACGTTAGTCGCTGTCTTTCTAGAGATGACCAACGTTGGCCAATGCCTGACCGATGTTAGCATCTTCTAGTTCTTGCCTGACTGATGTCGATAGTTTATGATCGACATTGGTGACTGTCAAACTCTAACAACCTCCACAATTTGTATACCTGTGAAGCTTTTAGCTCCACAACCTAACAATCTCCCACTTGGAGATAAATAGCTACACCTGTACTTGTACCTGTACATCATCTAATTTTGTTTCTTGGCTTGTATTCCTCTTCAAGTTCAATCTTGATGACCAACAGAAGTTAAATGAAGATTCAACTTCTCCTTTATTCCCAGCTTTGTTAACATACCTACAGGGTTCCTATCCTTACTAGCCTCTGTGACTGCAACAACCTTCTACATCTCTAAAATCAAGCTAACCACCATACCATCAACAGTGAACACATATCCTATGGTGCTTCTCTTGTCATCCAAGTCACCTACCATATCCGAATCTACATACCCATGTAGAGAAGTTCTTGACCCTGCATAACATGTATACCTGTTGTTGGTCCCTCTCAGATACCTGAGAATCCACTGAACTGCTTTCCAGTGCTCCTTTCCTGAATTGGCCATAAACTTGCTGACAACTCCCACTACTTGGCTAATATCAGGTCTAGTACTCATGTACTCAACCTCATCATGTGATTCAGGACACTATTCTGTGAACTGTCCAACCATAGGTGTGTTAACCGGTTCTGCATCCTGCATATTGAACCTCTCCAATACCTTATTCACATAATCCTCTGGAGACAAAATCAGCCTGTGACTTTCCTTGTCTCTAAAAATACTCATTCCAAATAATTTCTTTGCTGCTTCCAAATCCTTCATGGCATACATGTGAGCTAATTTTACCTTTAGCTCAGCAATTCCCTGCATGTGTGACCCTGCAACAAGCATATACACTACATATAGTAATAGGATAATGTAGCTAATATTATCCAACCTGGTAAAATAAACACAATGGTCACATTGACATTGACTAAAGCCATGCTTTGTCATACACCTATCAAACCTTAAACACCATTGTCCTGCAGCTTGCTCAACACCATATAACCTGGCCTTCTGTCTCACCTATCCATTCTCTCCTTTCTTTAACTTGGGAATCCATTCATCTTTCAGTGCTTTAATCCTGGCTGGAAACTCTACCAAATCCCCTATTTGGTTCTTTCCCAAGGAATCAATTTCCTCATTCATGCCAT
This sequence comes from Torreya grandis, assembly GCA_037957365.1. Classification (NCBI taxonomy): domain Eukaryota; kingdom Viridiplantae; phylum Streptophyta; class Pinopsida; order Cupressales; family Taxaceae; genus Torreya; species Torreya grandis. Next base: position 2,820,781 of record JARHVA010000202.1, on the reverse strand, counting down.
GCTCCCACTATTTTCTGGATTCTACATGCATTGCCTCTTCAAAACTTCCTGGTTCTTGACCATCAGTGAGCAGTAAGTAGTGTAAAGAAGGGGAATAATGAATTTGAGGCTTACTTACCCTTTTAGTCCTCTTCATGGGCATTTGAGACTTCTTGACAGCTTGCTATCTGCCCAAAATCTATTTTAACAGTGACCGATCTCGGTCACCTCTGGCTGACCTCGGTCTACACCCAACCGATGTCGATTCCTCCTGATCACTGACATTGGTTCCCTAACTGACATTGGTGTCCACCTGCCCAACATCACTGACTTTAGTTTGCACATGACCGACATTGGTTCTTGCCTGTTCGATGTCAGTTCTCATCTGATCGATGTCGGTAACTGTGTTTTCCTGTGAGTGATGATTTTTACCCATGAGCTCATTTTGGATCATAACCTTGTCCAAATCAACACTGCCCTGCTCAAAATTATTTAGCCTCTTGAGCTGATCTCTGTCCATCATCTTCTCCTTAAAAACCAAGGCTTTCATGTTCTTGTCAAAAACATCAAATTTTCTCTTTATGCAATACTGTGATCCTCCAATAGAAGCTCCCTTCTTTGTTGACCCAGTTTCAAGAAACCTCACTTTCTTCTGTTGCTTATAGAAATCTTGATCTATGATTTTCAAACTTGAAAGCTTACCATTTGACTTAAGAACATCCATTCCCTTCTCACTCATGTGACCAAGTCTATAGAGCCACATCTTTGCATCTACATCTGAAGTAGATAAAACAAAAGGAGAATCAGTAATACAAGTAGATAGATAAAGAGTACCTACTTTATTACCTCTTTCTAAAACAAGTGCACCCTTAGAAACTTTCCAAGATTCCACTCTGAGAGTTACTGTGCAACCCTCATCACCCAACTTTCCTACAAAAATCAAATTCTACTTCAGGACTGGGACATGCATGACATCCTTCAACACCCATGTGTTGCCATTCTGCAATTTCAGCTGCACTTCCCCTTTGCCAATCATTTAACAAGGCTTACCATCCCCTAAATAAATTTTTCCAAAGTCTCCATGGACATAATCATGAAAAAATTCTCTATTTGGGGTTACATGGAAAGAGGCACCAGAATCTAAAACCCAAGATTCCACTTTATCCAAGGAACTTGCAAGAGCATCCTATGCAACAATACCTCCATCTTTTGCTTCTTCATTTCCTTCATGCTGATCTTCTTTCAACCAACAATCTTTTTTTACATGCCCTTTTTTTCCACAATTCCAGCAGATTATACTGCCATACCTGGATCTGGATCTCTTACCTATCTTTGACCTTGATTTCCCTTGCTTGCTCTTCTCTCTTTGCCTTCCCCTACTTTCAATACTTAAAGCATTACCTGATGATTCCCTTGTGCTTTTCCTACGAATTTATTCATTTAATATTACACTAACAACATCATCAACTTTCAAGATATTTGAAGTAGACGCAGTATTACTAACTGCCATTACCAAACTATCCCAACTTTTAGGTAAAGAGCATAAGATTAAGAGAGCCTTAATTTCATCATCAAAATCTATATTGACTGAAATTAACTGATTTACTAATCCATGGAAATCACTAAGATGACTATGTACCGATCCACCTTCCTGCATTTGCAAATTAAATAATTGCTTCATAAGAAATACCTTATTCGAAGCTGAGGGTTTTTCATATAAATTTACCAAAGATTCCATTAACTCTACTGTTTTCTTTGCCTGTGATAAGTTGGAAATCACAGATGACGCCAGGCTCAACCTTATAGGTCCCAGAGCCTTCTGATCAAGAACATTCCATTCTTCATCTTTCATTTTTGTGGGCTTGCATGCAACCCCACCCAACGATAAGTACAAATCTTTCTGATATAAATAATCTTCTATCTGCATCCTCCATAATTGATAATTATTGCCATTGAATTTCTCCATTCTTAGCTTACTTTCTTCTGCCATTGCTTTACTCCCACTCAAACAAAAAACCCTTGTGAGTGACCTGTAATCAACAAACACTAACCTGCTCCGAACCAGGCTCTGATACCACTTGTTAGTGGTATCACTTGGTGATCCTAGCTCTGATACCACTTGTCAAGATATTTTAGTACAATTGATTACTTTTGTGTAAGAAACTAAACACGAAATTAAATCAGAAAGAATATGTAACTAGAATTTAGAAACAACACAGAATATGAGAGACAATACAATCTTGTATTAACACTCTTCCAAAAGGAAATAAAATGAAGAAATCACACTCTTCCCACACCTCTTGGGTGTACAGTAATTCTCCCTCAAGATTTCTCTCTCTCAATTACAAACCAATTCAAACACAGAGTTGTTCCCTCCACCAGTAAGTGACAATCAACTCAACTGTTGTTGCCTACTTTCAGTCCACCAAGTACTCAAAGTACTCCAAGTAGATCTCCTTGATCTTGCACACCTACAAACCAACTAATCTTACTTACCATGTAGATCTCCCTGATCTTGCTACCTACAGATCAACTGATCTTACACCCTGGAAGAACCCTCATTCTTGTCCTTGACAAGTCCTTTTGATCCTTCACACTTTACAATACAGCCTCATGGGTCTCTTAAAGAGATCCCATATAAACAATAATTAGACTTCCTAATTACAATAATTAGAAACACAGACTCAAGACTAAAATTAGTCTTTACATGCAAACTAACTATCCGTCTAAAATTAGACCAGTTCTAGAATGCACAGATGATCAACGTCGGTCGCTATCTGTCTAGAGATGATCGATGTTGATCGATGCCTGACTGATGTCGGCATCTTCTGGTTCCTGCCTGACCGATGTCGGCACTTTCTGACCGACATCGGTGGCTGTCAAACTCTAGCAACCTCCATAGTTTGCATACCTGTGAAGCTTTTAGCTTCACAACCTAACAACATACACTAACCTCATACATTTACCTAAATCTGATTTCTTGATTTTTTTATCCCTTATTTGATCTCTGATTGCTTGCCTCTTAATAGGTACTCTACTCCTCTTTTGACACCCTTGATCAATCTTAGCTTTACTAGGCTCCTAAGACTCTTTAAATAATATTACTATGTTATATTCATAATACATGATACCCTTAATCCTCTTATGTGAACTCTCCTACTAGAAAAAACACCATCCACTCATTCACAATTTTCAAGACTTCACTATTCATATTTGATTGAAGCTTACTCATCCCCATATAGGTTCATAAGTCTAAAAGACTAATTAATGGTTCTAAGGCTTTTATCCACACAATGGATCATATTTACATCTTCTTGATGTATTTTATCTCCCTTCACATTCAATCTCTAAGATTAAACTCTCAACCAATCCACTCTTTCCTCCTTAAAACATAGTTTCTTATAGCTCTAGTTTAGCATAAATATAGTAGGTGTGAATAATATACAAACTTTTAAATCAAAACAAACATATTTTTATATACCCTTTATCTTATTTTAGCTTCACATAATTTTTTAGGACACAACTCTCAAGGGATACCTATTAACTCAACAAGCCTCCCTAGGAATTAGGTCTCCTTAAGCCTAATTCAATGACACATACATAGATACCATACCGTATAGATATGTACCAAATTAAAACCTTAAAAATAATCTAAAGAATACAAAAACACATTATAATCCAAATTTTCATCAAATTTATAGGTGGAAATAAAATTTATTTGAGTTATAATTTGGAAACCCTAGTTTAGGTTTACACAGGCTTGTACAAGGCTGAGAACTTACAAAATGGGATAGAATGGGTTATAATCCACTTAAAACACTTATAATACCTATATTAGGTCTGACCCTACTCACTTCACCTTATACAATAGATATTTGTTCTTCAAAAATCACAATAAGTTTTTATTAGGTTGGTTTCTATGTTTAGTAAAATGAGAGTTAGAGTTGAATCTTGCACATTTGAATGGATTTATAATCATAAAAAAGGATAATCAACATAAAATATATATTATCAATTCAATCCCAACATATTAAAACCATTTAATGAAACTCAAATAAACAATTTGATGTCCCTCTCCTTGACTGTGCCAAAAACATAGTTCTTAAAACTTGTGTAAAGCAACTTATGGCCTAAAGATAAGTGCCAAGATTTAAATATAATAAAATGAAAGCAAAATATTCATATTGGTAACATACCAAAAACCTCTTTAAATCCCCAAAAAATCTCTTAAATCATTCTTTTTATTCATTGATGTCATTCACATACGATAATCATGTACAAGAATTGAAAGGCATGCAGGGTCCTCTTCAAATCTTGATCTTTCTTGTCTTTATTGAGTGTGATGAACCTCCTACAGCAATTTACCTCTTACAACAGATTTAATCAAAATATGCCAAAATAAAATAACTCTTACCAATAACAGAAACACAGAAAGCTTATATTGATCGCAGGCCTCTTCGAGGGGGCAACCTCCTTTGAGCAAGCTCAATACAATGAATTCGTGGATGCCTTTATTCGGCCTTAACACTTACTTATATACTAACTCTATTCTAACAACTTCTACTTCCCCTTGTATGTGGGATAATTCGAATAAGCTCTAAGGGACGACTTACAAAGCATATGCGTCCATAGCAATTAAGCACGGGTTCCTAACATCCCCTCCCTCTTAAAAAAAAAGCTTTGCCCTCAAAGCTTCAAATGTGGGAATTGTTGTTGAATCTGGAAGAGTGGTTCCCATGTTGCATCTTCTGGTTGCATGTCGTGCCATTGGATTAAGACCTCTGTGATGGAGCGGGATCGAAGTTGGCGGGTGCGCCTGTCCAAGATTGCTTCGGGCTCGAGAAGGATGGAGCCTTCGTTATCAAGTGCTGGTAAAGCTGTCTACACTCGGATGTTGGATCCAAGAACTTGTTTCAAACATGAGACATGAAAGACGGGGTGAACTTGGGAGGAAGGTGGAAGCTCTAACTTGTAAGCAACTGACCCAATCTTTTGAAGAACCTTATATGGCCCATAAAACTTTGGAGCAAGCTTTTGGTGCCCTTTTTGTTTTAGTGATGATTGCTTGTATGGCTGTAGACGAAGAAAGACCATATCACCAGGTTGAAAGGTACGCTCAGAGCGGTGTTGATCAGCTTGCTGCTTCATTTGGTTTTGGGCCATGTGGAGATTGTTTCGCAAGGTGCGGAGAATCTGATCCCGGTTTCGGAGAGTAGTGTCAACTGCCTGAACTGGTGAGCTACCAGGATGATATGGAAGAAGTGGTGGCGGTGCTTGACCATAAACTGCCTCATAGGGAGTCATTTTGGTGGAAGTGTGGTATGAGGTATTGTACCACCATTCAGCTAGGGGAAGCTACTTGGCCCATTGATGTTGTTGTTCTGAAGCAAAACAACGAAGGAAGGTCTCCAAGCATTTGTTGACGATTTCTGTCTGGCCATCTGTTTGTGGGTGGTACCCAGAGCTCATTTTCAATTGTGTGCCTGTGCGACGAAATAGTTCCGTCCAAAAATGGCTAGTGAAAGTGGCATCACGATCTGAGACAATTGAAGAAGGAATGCCATGAAGACGGAAGATCTGATCCAAGAAAACCTGTGCAACTGTGGACGCGGTGTATGGGTGGCTGAGTGCACAAAAATGACTATATTTGGAGAGGCGATCGACAACAACTAGGATCACTGTCTTTCCCCCAGATTTAGGGAGGCCCTCAATGAAATCCATGGAAATATCTATCCAGATCCTAGTAGGAATGGGCAAGGGCACGAGCAAACCAGGAGTCAATGTGGTTTCACCTTTGTGTCGTTGGCAGGTTTCACATTCAGCCACCATCTGTTTAATTTTGGTTTTCATGCCTTTCCAAAAGAAGTGTCGACGTGCCCGCTCATAGGTTTTGAGAAACCCTGAGTGCCCTGCTGAGGGGGAAGCATGAATTTCATAGAAGATAGCCTGATGTAGGTCTGAAATTTGGGGAAGCACCAAACGACCCTTGTATCGCAGAGAAGCACCATCCCATGAATAATGTGGTATGGCAGAGGGGTCAGTGGTCAATTGATGAATGATGTGGCATAAGGATGGATCATTTACATACCCTTGTTGGACAAATTCCAACCATTTAGGAATGGGCATGGAGATGGCAGAGAGGGAAGGGTGGTCCTCGAAGGTTCTTGAGAGAGCATCAGCCACAACATTGTCTTTTCCCTTCTTATAGGTGATCTCATAGTCATAGCCCATGAGTTTGCTGACCCACTTCTGCTGAGCTGGGGATGAGACCCGCTGTTCCAAGAAATATTTCAAACTCTGATGATCAGTTTTGATGCAAAAATGGTTTCCCAGTAAGTAGGGTCTCCATTTTTGTACTGCATGTAAAATTGCCATCATTTCCTTTTCATATGTAGACAAAGCTAAATTGCGGCCAGAAAGGGCTTTGCTGGTGAAGGCAATTGGTCGGCCCTCTTGGAGAAGAACAACACCCAAGCCAATGCCACTGGCATCACTTTCGATGGTGAAAGTTTTGTTAAAGTCTGGCAGTGCCAAAACTGGTGTACTACACATAGCCTGTTTGAGTTGGATGAATGCATGATCAGCTGTTGCACCCCAGGTGAAAGCATCCTTCTTCAATAAGGAAGTCAAAGGAGCCGCGATCTTTCCATAATCTTTGACGAACTTGCGATAGTATCTTGTCAGGCCTAAGAAACCACGAAGGCTCTTGAGGGTGGTTGGTTGAGGCCAATTCTGCATAGCACTGATTTTTTTTGGGTCCACGCGAACCCCATTGGCTGAAACAATGTGCCCCAAATAGTCAATTTCCTCTTGAGCGAATGAACACTTGGATTGCTTGGCACATAATTGATTGTCGGCTAACAACTGTAATGCCTTGTCAAGATGTTGGAGATGCTCGGCCCATGTGCGGCTGTAAACCAAAATGTCATCAAAGAAAACTAAAATAAATTGACGGAGAAAAGGCCGAAAGATTTTATTCATGAGTGCTTGAAAAGTGGAAGGGGCATTTGTAAGGCCAAATGGCATGACAAGGAACTCATAGTGACCCTCATGTGTACGGAAGGCTGTCTTGGGAATGTCATCAGGATGCACTCGAATTTGATGATAGCCAGAACGCAGATCCAACTTGGAGAAGAATTTGGCCCCATGGAGCTCATCAAGAAGCTCATCAATGACAGGAATTGGGAATTTATCCTTGATAGTGAGGTGGTTAAGGGCTCGAAAGTCTATGCAAAGGTGCCACGACCCATCTTTTTTATGGACAAGAAGCACTGGGGAGGAATATGGGCTGGTGCTGGGGTGGATAACGCCAGACTTGAGGAGTTCCCGGACTAAGTTCTCAATTTCCGTCTTTTGCAGATGGGGGTAACGATATGGCCGAATGTTGGGTGGAATGCTTCCTGGAAGGAGAGGAATGCGGTGATCTTCAGGGCGTGAAGGGGGTAGCCCTACTGGTTCTAAAAAAATGGTTACATGCTTGTCGAGTATGGCTTGTAAGTCTATAGGGTGGTTAGAAGCAGCAGAGGGCTGGAGTTGAATGGAATGCAGTTGTGCAATGACCCCATGTGAGCCTTTTTTCAAAAGTTTTTCCATGCGATGAGAACTGATGATGCTAGCAGATCCTGGTAATAACCCTTTTAAGGTGTGCTTCTGACCATTATCTGTGAACTGCATCCAAAGCTCAGATAAGTCCCATAAAATAGGTCCTAATGTGCGAAGCCATTGTGCCCCTAAAACCACATCACACCCACCTAAGGGTAGGGCAAACATATCAGAGCGACAATTATAATCGCCGATTGCAAGACGCACATTTCGACACTTCCCTTTACATGGCAATGTGCCCCCATTAGCAATCATGACTTCAAAGCTAGAACAAGGGTATATAAAGCAGTCTGTTGCCTTAGCAATGCGAGGATCAATGAAATTGTGAGTACTGCCCGAGTCAATGAGAATTGTGAGAGGGATCTTTTTGAAGCACCCTTTGACCTTCATGGTTTGGGGAGTAGTGACACCTGCTAGTGCATGTACTGAGATCTCAGGTTGAGTCTCTTGAACCATTGGGTCCTCTTCAGTGCCGGGTTCATCTTGAGCATCTTGAAATTCTGGAATATCAATCTCGCTGTCTTGTTCTGGTGGTGACTCCACATCTAGCAAGTAAAGTTTTTGTTGGATGCACCTGTGACCCTTAACCCATTTGTCATCACAGTTGTAACATAATCCTTTTTCTTTACGAGCCCACATCTCTGTCTCAGTCAGGCGCTTGATTGGTGTGGTTATGGTTGTCCGCTGATTCACTGTGTTCTTGGCTGGTAAAAAGGTGGGAGGTCGACGCTGTGTGGAGAGTTTATCTTCTGCTAACTTAGCCAGACCCAAAGCATCCATCATATTTTCAGGTCGAAACATTTTTACCTCTGAGCGGATCGGCTCTCTAAGGCCACTAACAAAGCAACTTTTGAAGAAGTCATCTGACAACCCTTCAGTGTGATTAGCGAGTTTTTCAAATTCAAGCTGATATTCCCGAACAGTTCCTGTTTGACGGAGTTTGGTGAGGGTGCCTGTGAAATCCTCGAATGCTGAGGGACCAAACCTACCCAAAATTAAGGATGCAAAAGTTGACCAATCAGGTTCATCATTGGTCTTGAGATACCAACGGTACCACTGAAGTGCTTCGTGTTCCAAATGAAAGGAAGCAATTGGGACTTTGTTTACAGAATAAGTATTGTGGAGGTTGAAGAATTGTTCAGCTCGATATATCCATCCTGTGGGATCTGTACCATTGAACCGTGGAAAGTCTAGCTTAGGTCCACGGGAGGAGTTGGAAGTAAAGGAGTGACGGTCTGAAGAAGACTCCTCCTTCTGCATTCGGTTGAGCAAGATGCTATTCTGTTGATTCAAGCCACGCATCATATCGGTTAACTCTGTAACCTGAGATTTCAATGTGGCGATTTCTTCCTCCATGATTTTTGTGCTTGCACGAGTGGTGACCATAACCAGTTGTGAATAGCCGGGGATTTTTGCTGCTGTTTTTTTTTTTTTTTTTTTGCTGCTGTTTGTTTTTTTTTTTTTTTGCTTGCTGTTGTCGTTTTTTTTTTTTTTTTTTTTTTTTTTTTTTTTTTAATAAGCCGCTGTTTCAGGAACGGATTGTCTGCAACTGTGTGGTTCGAAATATCATCAACTGTGGGTATGCTGTTGTTTGCTGTCTGAACCTGATAAGTTGGATATGGACCCCAGGTTTGTTTGGCTGCCTAAAGGATTTTAAAATTCTCTCTGGCCACCAAAGCTGTCTGAGCGAGTACCGCTCTCCAGAAATTTCTGGCCACGGGTTTACCTCTTAACGACAGCTTTTGGTTTACCTCACGGGTGGGATCTAGTCAATCAGGTTGGGGTCGTTGCCCTTTTCGCTGGCAGGTCCTCTCAATGGGCCAGCTACTTTGGGGTTCCTGTGGTACTCCTCACAATGAGTTTTAGGGCTTATACCCAAGCACTTCCCACAGTTAAGCGGATAGGTATTTACCCAATCCGAAATGATGGAACCTGCAATGAAAAATTTCTTGCCAAAAAATGACGCAGCTCCTGGAAAGCCCTGCTTTGAAAAAAAATTGTGCCAAATCTACCCACAAAGCCAAGAAAGCGCTCTGATACCAAATGTGATGAACCTCCTACAGCAATTTACCTCTTACAACATATTTAATCAAAATATGCCAAAATAAAATAACTCTTACCAATAACAGAAACACAGAAAGCTTATATTGATCGCAGGCCTCTTCGAGGGGGCAACCTCCTTTGAGCAAGCTCAATACAATGAATTCGTGGATGCCTTTATTCGGCCTTAACACTTACTTATATACTAACTCTATTCTAACAACTTCTACTTCCCCTTGTATGTGGGATAATTCGAATAAGCTCTAAGGGACGACTTACAAAGCATATGCGTCCATAGCAATTAAGCACGGGTTCCTAACATTGAGGCTCTCCTCTCTATATTAATAAAATTTATCCTCACCTAAATATATTATACCACTAAATATACAAACCTACATGCATTTTATCTTCTTATGACGTTAAACATGCAAGAAAACTCCTTCTCAATACCAACTCCACATAGGGTGGCAGTTATAATTTCAAGTTTCTTGGTTTTCATCATTATTTCATGACATGAAAATTTAAAAACCCCTCAAACACACTCATAGTACCTACTATTACCCTTTAAAAACTTACCAAAACATTTTAATATCACACAAAACCAAAATTTGACTCAAGATCCTAGTTAGAAAATTAATTTTTCAAATTCTCCTTTTTGGAAAGAAATTCTAAATAGGCTAACAACACACAATCCAAAGACTCTCAAGGAATAAAACACACCATATGGGACCCTAAAATACCTATCACACTCATATCAAAAACGAAAATTTCTAATATTAATGCTAAAACACATTAACATTCTTTGTTACTTGGTGATGTTCATCATCAAGTTCCCTAAGTGGAAAAATTTGAGCACCTACTTAAATGCACTTTATCCAACTTATTCCTTGATTTAAAATTATTCCTCCTCTGATTTATTATTTACTCTTTCTATTTATCCTCTTGTATTTCTCATTTATTCTCATCTAGTTCTTTTGTCTTTGTCTCCTTGCCTTGTCTTACCTCTTTGCCAACTCATCCTCTACCTTCATGAAGTACATGACCTACTAAAACTCTTTTTCTTATTCATATTATATATCCTCCATATATAATATATATTCATCACACTCTACCTCAAATGTCTGGTTCTTATTCTTCACTCTTGCTCCTATTTCATAGCTTCCTTCTACATTTATCATGGTTTATTCATGCACTCCTTGTTGGTCTATCATATTAGCAATTTTGTATTCTTTGTCCTCATGATATAATGAATTATTATGAATTTTTCCTTCCTTAACCCTTGTTATATTCTCATTTATATCTTCTTTGGATGCCTTCATGATAATTTTCCCTCTCATGGTGAGTCTTCTCATGGCCTTCTTGCTCATCTTACAATGGCATCTCCTTGACCAATTCAGTTTCATCATAACACAACACTTAGTGGTAACTTTTCCTCTTACTATTAACATGCATACCTCTAACAAAATTAGTTACAACATTACCAATTTAATATATTTATTTATTACCTTGATCTTTCTTCATGTCCTTGTTCTCTTTCTCACCTTCTTTTAGTTCTCCTTTCATGAGCCTTTTCTCTTCATCTCTTGGCATAATACTTGGACTAGTTCTTGGAAAAATATTGCACTCTCTTTGCTCTCTCAATGATAACCTATTGTTACTCCTTAAATCACCTTTGGATTGATCTTTTCCTCCTCTAAACATCCATTCTTCATCCAACCATCTTCTTTGTGAGGAACATGGTTGTCTTCCACATTACTTTGCTCTATAATGAGATCTTGTGTCTCATTGCTTCATTTATCCATGTGATCATGGATTAAATCCCTCTTTTTCATCTCTATATGTGCACCATCATGTTTAGTACATGTCAAACTACATTTATCAAACTTGATAGTCTCTTCAAGGATGTCATGGACCTTTCCATCCTATCTTACTCTTGTATTCTTCTTCTAAGCCTCTCTAGGAATCCATTTCATATTTTTAAGTTCCTCATCTTATCCTTTTAACCCCTACTATTTATTTACAACATTATTTGCCAATATTGGTTCTTTGATCCACTCACATGATTATATGCTCAAATTATTCATATTTTTTAGCTTATCTTGGCTTGTAACTTTGTTTGATTCACCTTGTACCAATACTTATCCATCTTCTTGCCTACAACTCATTACTTGTTTCTTATTTACTTCCCTTATGTGACCTATAATTTCACCATCTTTAAGTGTCCCTATGGGAAACATACTCCTTGTATTTGAAATCCTCTTTTCTCAATCTTATGTTAAGAACCCATGGAAGCACAATTGATTACCATATACAAGCAACTTAAGATGTGGAATTAACCAAAAGTAACAAGTAACTAGAAACCAGAAACAACACAGAATATGAGAGACAATACACAACTTGTATTAATACTCATCCAAAAAAGAATACAATAAAGAAGATGCCACTTCTTCTTCACACCTCTCAGAGGCTTCCCACACCTCAAGTGTATAATACTTCTTTCCTCAAAGCTCTCTCTCTTACGGTCCCAACACACAACTCAAACACAGAGTTGGTGTTCACCTCCAACCAGTCAGTATCCACTATTACCAGTACTCCAGTGCTCCACACACTCCAAGTACACAATCGTACTTCAAGTAGATCTCCCCTGAACCTGTAACAACCTGCAACTCAAATGATCTTACTTATGGAAGGATCTACCTTGCCTTCCTCTTTGCTCAATAACTGAGTACACACTATACTCCAAGTAGATCCTGCCTGATCTTGCTCCCTATTGTGTTGTTGTCCTCCCTGATCTTGCACACCTAAAAATCAATCTAGTTCTGCACACACACATACACCTACAGATCAATGATCTTACTTACCATGCAGATCTCCTAACGTAGCCATGCACACCTACTGACCAAGATCATACATACGTGAAGAACCCTTCTGATTCTCCAAACCAGCACCCACACTTGGCACTATGGCACTAGGAGGAACACACCATGCTCTCTTCACACACATAAGGAGCTTATTTTGCTCTCTTACTCTCTAGCACACTTTACAATACAGCCCATGAGTCTCTTAAATAGATCTCATGCAAACAATAATTAAACATCTAATTACAATAATTAGATCCATAGCTTCAAGTCTAAATTTGGCTCTTGACATGTAAACACTTGGTTCATTAACTAACTGCCTATAAAACTTGCAGTTCTGAACCGCATAGGTGACCTACGTCGATCCCTATCTTCCTGGAGGTGACCGACGTCAGCTGATACCTAATCGATGTTGGTTGCTTCTCTTCACTAACCTGACTGATGTCAGCTGATCAGATCGACACCGGTTGCTCTATAACTCAGCAACCTTCAGCAACCTCCTCCCCTATTTGCATCAGTGAAGCTTTTAGCTCCACAACCTAACAATCTCCCACTTGGAGATAAACAGCTGCACTGTACCTGTACCTGTACCCTGTCTAATCTTTTTCTTGGCTTGTATCCCTCTTCAAGATGAATCCTAAAGACCAACCACCACACAACCTATGGTGCACCTCCTATCATCCAAGTAACCTGCTGCATCCGCATCTACAAACACATGTAGAAAAGAACTTGACCCTACATAGCATGTATACCTGCTGCTAGTCCCTCTCAAATACCTAAGAATCCACTAAACTGCCCTCTAGTGCTTCTTTCCTGAATCGGCTCCAAACTTTCTCACAACTCCCACTGCTTGGGAAAACTCAAGTCCATTACTCATGTACTTAACCTCATCATGTGAATCAGGACACTGTTGTCCAACCCATCAGCATGCTAACTGGCTTCACACAATCCTCTAGAGATAAAATCAACATGTGATCTCCATGCCTCTAGAACACACTCATGCCAAAGAATTTTGCTACTCCAAATTCTTCATGACAAACCACTGAACTAACCTTACCTTTAGTTCAGCAAAACCCTATATGTCTGAATCTTCTACTAGCATATCATCCACATACAGTAATCAGATAATGTTGTGACCATCATCCACCTGGTAAGACAAACCACAATAGTTACCCTGACATTGACTAAAGCCATGCTTTGTCATCCACCTGTCAAACCTGTACCACTGTCCTGCAGCTTCCTCAAGACCATATGACCTGGTCTTCCATCTCACGTCTTCATTATCTCTATTCTTTAACTGAGGTATCCATTCATCTCTGTGCTTTCATACCAGCTGGCAACCCTACCAAATCTCCTACTTGGTTCTGTATTCTCATCATGCCATGCTCCCACTGTTTCCTGGATCCTTCCTACTCTGCAGTGAGCAACAAGTATAAAGAAGAGGAACAACAAATTTGAGGCTTACTTACCCTTTCAGTCCTCCATATGGGCGTTTGAGACTCCTTGATAGCTTGCTGTTTGCCCAAAATCTATCTCAGTGACCGACCTTGGTCACTACACAGTCTGCATCCGATCGATGTCAGTTCCATGCAACTATCCAGGTCGCTGATGCCGGTTATCCTATTGACGTCAGTCTCTACCTGCCCGACACCGCCAACTTCTCTAGTCTACACATGACTGATGTCGGCACCTGTCTATTCAACGTATATTATCCTTGACTGATGTCGGTACCTGTGTATGCCTGTGAGTGATGACTTTTTACTTGCGAGCTCCTTTGAATCAAAACCCATGTCCAAACTTCCCTACTCAGAAGTATCTATCCCCATCCACTGGTCTCTATCTGTCATCTCCTCCAAGAACACCAAGGCTTTCTAGTTCTTAAGTTTATCAAACACATCAGTCTTCATTTTTCTGCAATAAACACACTCTTTTCTTGTAGCATCCCACTGCTCACAGAAATCTTGGTCTATGCTCTCCGAAGCTGAACTCTTACCATCTGACATAAGAACATCCATTCCCTTCTCACTTATGTTACCAAGCCTATAAATCCACACTTGTGCAACAGAAGTGGAATCAGTAATACAAGCAAGTAGATAAAGAGTACCTGCTTTCTTACCACCTGCTAATTCAAGTGCATCCTTGAAAACATTCCAAGAATCCGCTGTGAGAGTTCTTGTGCATCTCTCATCACCCAACTTTCTTGAAGCAATTAGCCGCATCTTCAAGACTGGGACCTACATGACCTTCTTCAACACCCATGTGTTGGCCGCCTACAATTTTAGCAACACTTCCCCTTTGCCAACAATCTGACAAGGCTCACCAACCCCTCTACTTGGGGCTGCATGGAAAGAGGCAATAGAATCTATTAACCAAGATTCAACTTTATCCAGAGCATCCTATGCAACAACACTTGCAACATCTACTTCTTCATGCTGATCTGCTATCAACCAATAATATTTCTTTACCTACTCTTTCTTTCCATAACACCGTAAGTGACCATTCATGCTATTCAGTTTCTCCATTCATAGCTTACTTTCTTCTATTGTTGCTATACTCCCACTCAATCAAAAACCCCTAAGAGTGACATGTAACGAAACACAAAAATTGCTCCCTACAACCTTAGCTCCGATACCAACTGTTAGGAACCCGTGGAAGCACAATTGATTACCATATACAAGCAACTTAAGATGCAGAATTAACCAGAAGTAACAAGTAACTAGAAACCATAAACAACACAGAATATGAGAGACAATACACAACTTGTATTAATACTCATCTAGAAAAGAATACAATAAATAAGATGCCACTTCTTCTTCACACCTCTCAGAGGCTTCTCACACCTCAAGTGTACAGTACTTCTTTCCTCAAAGCTCTCTCTCTTACGGTCCCAACACACAACTCAAACACAGAGTTGGTGTTCACCTCCAACCAGTCAGTATCCACTACTGCCAGTACTTCAATGCTCCATGCACTCCACAAGTGTTTCACGCACTCCAAGTAAACAATCGTACTTCAAGTAGATCTCCCCTAAACCTACAACAACCTGCAACTCAAACAATCTTACTTATGGAAGGATCTACCTTACCTTCCTCTTTGCTCAATAACTGAGTACACACTATACTCCAAATAGATTCTTCCTGATCTTGCTCCCTGTTGTGTTGCTATCCTCTCTGATCTTGCACACCTGCAAATCAATCTGGTTCTGCACACACACATACACCTGCAGATCAATGATCTTACTTACCATGCAAATCTCCTAATGTAGCCATGCACACCTGCTGACCAAGATCATACATACGTGAAGAACCCTTCTGATTCTCCAAACCAGAACCCACACTTGGCATTGTGGCACTAGGAGGAACACACCATGCTCTCTTCACACATAGAAGGAGCTTATTTTGCTCTCTTACTCTCTAGCACACTTTACAATACATCCCATGAGTCTCTTAAATAGATCTCATGCAAACAATAATTAGACATCTAATTACAATAATTAGATCCATAGCTTCAAGTCTAAATTTGGCTCTTGACATGCAAACACTTGGTTCATTAACTAACTACCTGTAAAACTTGCAGTTTTGAACTATACAGGCGACCGACGTCGGTCCCTGTCTTCTTGGAAGTGACCGACATCGGCTGATACCTGACTGACGTCGGTTGCTTCTCTTCACTAACCTGACTGACGTCAACTGATCAGACTGATGCTGGTTGCTCTACAACTCAATAACCTTCAGCAACCTCCTCCCCTGTTTGCATCAGTGAAGCTTTCAGCTCCACAACCTAACATCTTATAATGCTACATCTAGCTCTTTTATGATATCTCCCACCTTATTTATACTTTGGTTTAGGAACTCAATTTGGTCAACTTCATCCTATTGCATCCATTCTCTCCATATCAACTCCTCTTTCTCATTGTGCTCATCCATTCTCTCCATATCAACTCCTCTTTCTCATTGTGCTCTTTCATAACTTTTACCATATTTTTTAGTTGGGATCCATATTTATCATGTGTTAAGTTAGACACTCCTTTGTATTGTAAATCAGTTTATATACCTACACATGTATAGCAAAATGAAGTGTTATATATTTGAATTTGATAATTTTGGGTCTCTCTCTATATTTATTATATCCATCCTTTTTGTTTCATGATGTATGTTGTCTTGTCCAAAACTATTCTCTCTTTTGAGACTCTATTAAATCATCTGAAGTTCTCATCTCTTCCACTTTTGTTTTAGGACAAATTTTATTCTTTTATCCATTGTTTATGGCATGTTCCAAAGCTACAAGATCTAATTGTAATTTATTTCAACTTTCATAGATAAATGGTTGGTCTTGTTACTCATCTAGCAACTCTTCATCACCTACAATCTCCTATTCAAGATCTTTGATTTTTTTATGTAATACAAATTCATATTTATGACCTTTATACCTCTTGAATCCATCTTCTTGATTTGAATTTTTTTCTTTTAGACCTTCAATGAGGCATCCTTCTTCTTTAATATCTCCTTCGCCAATCATATCTCTTCTTTCAGGGTAACAAATCACTGTATCTCTATACATTATTACCCAATCAATTTATTCTTCAACATAAACACATTGTTCATGTTTGTCCTCATTCATGATTTCAATTTTTGTGTCCTCAAAATGGAATTATTCTTTCTTCACTTTTGTACCTTCACACACACATGATAATAAATCATCAAATATAAAATTTTGAGGCTTATTTGCCTCTTTATTTTCTCTTTTAGGCTACTTTGCTAATGTCCTTAGTTATTTCCTCTCATCCTCCTCCATGACTATCTCATTCTCCTCAAGGTGCTTCTCACCTTCCTCTTATTTACCAACATTTTCATCCATCATGAATTTATTCATATCCTCCTTGAGCTACATACATAGCAACATATTTTACTTCTCATTTTCTCTCATGAAAATCTTTCTTCTTCTCTCCATGAATCACCTTATAGGACACTTATCTCTCTTCTTCCTCATTATCCATCCATACCATTAGATTTCTTCTTCTTGCATGAGCTCCACCAAGAGAATTATCCTCTCTATACTTTGATTTATCTCAATTTTATCCTCTTCAACAACCAACTCTTTTCTCTTTGGATCTTCCTTCCTCTTTCTCTCATTATAGTACTCTAACTCAGTTGAGCCCTTCCTCACTTTTTTCTTATCTATCTTCATCTTCTCTCAAGAAAGTATTTTTCACCTTGCTTTAGCAAGTCTCTTTCACCTTGCCTTGGTGTATCACCCTAGGTTCTCTCCTCTACCTAGTTTGTTCACACACTTTTTAAAGTCTTTTCCACCTTAAAACTACTCATCTTAGATTTTTTCTTTTCTCTTATTAGGGTTGTTCTTATACCACAAACTCTTACCTTTTACATTTTAAAAACCCTTTTGTCTCTCTTAATATATTATTGTAACCTCAATTAGTAATATTTAATTCTCAAAATCATAAACATTTCCAAGAGCTTACCTGTTTTGATACTAATTGATGTAGGTCTTGTTGTCCCCCAAAAATATCACTCATTTTTGAGACAACATTTGAACTATTTTGGTCTAACAAACCAAAATCCTCTCTGCCCTCCTCAAAAATTGTTCTGGGCATTCAAATTCTTCATTATTCAAGATTTTTTAGATATCTACAGACTCTGTACGCTTAAATATAAAAACTCTGTAGGAGAGAAACAAGTTCAACACTTAGCCATTTTTTCTATCGTGAAGAAACTATGGAAACTGCGAAGTGTCATATGTCGAGACACATTATGATTTGCTTCTCAAATTGCAGTAGAACTTTCCACATGTCCCTTGTAAGATAAATGGAGTGCGCTAAGTGTCAACATTTGAAACCTCTTCCTTTTGTTTTATAAAGACTATGGCAGACCCCAGGTAAGTCGCTAAGGTCAAACAAAATGTGACAAGTGTCAACATCCGCATGAATCCAAAAGAGTCCTAAATGTTTTTGCATTGTTTCTATGAGCTCAACAGAAGCCACCATGTGTCATCTTCTATAAGACTCTCAAAAGGCATCCAAAGACTCTAAAATTTAAGTGGATGCTGCCATGTGTCCTCACCTATTTCATAGTGGATGCTGCCATGTGTCACCTGTTGAGATCGATAGAAAATTGACTAAGGCAAAGCCAAAGGAAAAAGTGTCCTTAAGGAGGGCAGTGAACCAAGCCAAGTGCCCTTGTAGAGGGCAGTGAGTAAAGGCAGACACAAGGAATTCCTTCAAAAAATTCCCCACAGCAAAATGGTTAAGGCAAAAATCCTTCAGACTTTTTATCCAATAGAATTCCTTCAGATTTTTTGTCTGAAGGAAAAGTCTAGCAAAATAGAAAAATCGACCGAGGAAATAAAAGCTTGAAAAGCTACCATGTATCCCTTCTCAAAGTGTAGTGGAAACTGCCATGTGTCATCTATCGAGACACGGTTTCTAGTCACTTTCAAAGTAGCAGAATGTGCCACATGTCATTTACAAAACTCAGCGGAGACCATCATGTGTTATCTTCCATAGGAAACTAATATGAGTCTCAAGGATTTTTTGAAGGCAGCTAAAGCACGGTAGAAGGTAACAAGTGTCAGCATCTAAGTGAATCTAAAATGAGTCATGAATGTTTCTATAGTATAGCCAAAGCTAAGCGGAGACTGCCATGTGTTCTCTTCTGCAAGACTTTAAAAAATGTTTATAAAGCTTCTATAGACAAACAGAAGCTGCCACATCATGTTATAACTCAACAGAGTATGACAAGTGTCTACATCTATGTTTCAAGTTTCTTACCAGTTTTTAAGCTTCTTTTAAGCCTCCCTCAGAGTCTAGCGGATACTATCACATGTCTTTGTCTGTTTCATAGCGAAACATGCCACGTGTCAATTACAAGTTCAGCGACTGGCCAAAGAGATAGCTCGAGATCTTAGAAAAGGGAAAAAACATGGCCAGAAAAGGAGGAATGATCAAGAAGGACCAGAAATACCCACACATGGGATATGTTTCTAGAAGGTGTAGTCCACCAGGTGGACATTAGAGAACACGAGCATTCAATGGAGTGACCCATTTCTCTGCATTGAGAAAAGTAAAAGGGCAACTACACCCAATTCCAGCATATCTTCTTGACAAAATTTAAAATGTATTGAATGCAACATGATGTGTTACTACTCCCAAGTCTTTCTTGGATAGCTATATATTGGACTCTCTCTTATTGTTTTAAGAGAGATCTTCTTTTGGTTATCAGAAACTAAACTCTACCTAAATTGAAAGGCATTACTGAGACTTTGAGTTGAGATTGTTGATCATATTTTTTATTGGAATAAGAAAGCAAGTGTTTTTTCAGACTTTATGCTATAATAAGTTGGTTGTTTGGGAAATTGTTCTTATGTCTATTTTTTTAATACGTTTCCTTTTAATTAAATAAGAAAAATTAGTGAAAGTAGTCAGGAAGGTGTCCTGAAGTCAACTGTGGAGAAACTTTATGCCCCCACAATTGCCTTTAGTGTGTTTTCTTTTTGTTTCTATGTAAAGGACCTTGGGATGACTTTGTGCCCTCATTGTCCTTCGTATCTCACTCTTGGGAAGTTGAGGTGGAAACTTTGTGCTATGTCTCAGTCTGCTAGTTACTACGCCCTTGGTTACCATTTGCAATTACTACCAAAAATATTCTTGTGGTTTGTTGAATAGTACTTATGAAAGAAGATGAGTGCTTTCTATCATTACTCCTAAGATTTCTCCTTTGATCCTTGAACATCATCTCTAAAAAAAGAGATATGGATGGTATTGTCCTACCCCAAGTGTTATTTTCAGCATAAATATATAGTATATAGTTCCTCATATTTAATAGGGAACCTCCCCTTGAGGAGAGGAGAGATTAGTCCTCTTTTAAGGTGGTAAACCTGCATATCTGACTGAACAATATCCCTATGCTATGGTGAACAAAACTATTTTGCCTATCAATTAGCTGAGTGACAAAATATTCACCCAATAGTTTTTGGTGACTCCACTGGGGATTACGTGCAATATGAAGCCTCAAGTTTTAGATTGAAGCAGTCCTTACCCTTATCCATTATAGACTCTGGTAACTCCATTCTATGTCTTACTCATTATCATTATAGCCTTACCATTTCCCTCCACCTCCACGTCAACTAGGATAGAAAGCGTAGTTTGAAGCCTCAAGCTTTAAGCTGAAGCTCTTTTCCATTTTTATTTTTACACTCTGGCAGATCCACAGTATACACGAAGCCAAAGGGCTTGACCCTGTATTTGAGTTGGTACAACAAATTAATTTTGATTTGTTTCCTTCACCATCTCACCTCCAATGAACCAGGAGCTTTCCTCCTGCTAAAGTCAAGTCTCCATTACCAGGCAAAGCATCCACTTCTACTATTAATAAAGCTTTATCAATAGTTACCCCTCTGAGTTTTGTTAACCCACCTTTCCACAGTCATACAATGGCAGTTCAAGGTCCTTAGGGCAACTCTTTTGGCCCACTCAATTTAACCCCCACCTTTACATGAGCTACCATGCAGTTCAAGGAAAAAAATTCCCAAATTCTATGGTGATGAGAAAGTTCATCCTGATGAACATATTGTAGCCTTCAGCATAGCTTGTGGCATAATAGGTGTGGAATTTAAGGATGTAGCAGTCAGGTTGTTCATGAAAACTTTACAAGGTGCTGCTACAGACTAGTTTTATCATCTTCAGGCCCAGACTGTGACTGACTGGAACACCTTCAAAGCCAAGTTTGAATCCAGATTCAAGCCTACAGAAGATGTGCATGCCCTGTTAGCCCAGCTCACACAAATGAAGAAGGAGCCTCATGAATCAATGAGGGATTTCATAGCCAAGTTTGATAAACTGAGGAATAGGATTCTTGCAATTGATCAGCCAACACCTGAAAACCTCAAATGCTTCTTCATCAACTCGCAGCTGCCTGAAGTGATTTTTTTCCCAAGACAGGCTAGCCAAATAGACCTTGCTAAAGTTCAAGATTTGGCCACTGAGGTAGAAGATGACCTTATCTTGGCTGGAAAGATAAGGAGAGATCCTAATAGAAATAGACCCTCATCATCTTCTGAATATCCATCTATAGGCACCACTAATCCAATGGTGTAGAAGTTGGCAAATGAGTTACTTGCTCTCAAAAATCAAATGGCACAAGGGATATCTTCTACCCCTTCATACAGAGATATGCCAAGGAGGACATTTCTAAATCAGTCATACTAGGGCAATGCTACCAAGAATCAAGGCTAGCCAAATCATCTTCCTCTCCCACAAGGAAAACATGCCATTGAAGCACCACCAGCCAATTCAGCAGTGGGATATCCTAAAATAGTATCTAATTTCTCTTTCCAAACTGAATTGAACTAAGAAAATGACACTGATCTCTTGGTAGAAGGTCAAGAAGAATTAGCTGGTGACTCCAACATTGGTTTCTTGAATTACCAGGATGAACGTAGAAGTAAAAGAGAAGTAGTTGATGGATCATATGTTGTATTCACCTGGTCCTAAAACCAGTCAGCACAGCAAGCTGATAAAAGAAAAATAGGGGAAATTTCTCAGCCTGTAATTTCAATTGCCAAATGAGGAACTTCTCTGCCTTTCCATCCAAAAGACCCAGTGAGTAATAAAGAGGTAAGTACATCAAACATTTCTCCATCTTCAACTTCAATTCCATAGATCAATCCTCCCCCTATAAACCAGAGGGTTGAATTACATTCCTCTGTTCCTAGTCTAATTCAGTCATTTGACATAATTGATCATGTCAAGAAAACCAAAATTCAAATGATTGAGTTTGAATATTTACAATCTAATATTGAGTAGCTGGATAAGTTAGTTGAGTGTGTGAAGAATAAATCCATCTCTACAAGACAAGAGATTTAAAAAGTAACTCATGATTCCCCAAGGAACATTCCCATTCC
The DNA here is from genome assembly GCA_037957365.1 of Torreya grandis. NCBI lineage: Eukaryota > Viridiplantae > Streptophyta > Pinopsida > Cupressales > Taxaceae > Torreya > Torreya grandis. The sequence continues at coordinate 2,798,387 of JARHVA010000202.1, read as the reverse complement.
AAAAAATCTTGTCATTACTCCTCCAGCTGCCCCTGGGAAAATAGAGCCTTTCTATGTTTCCTTATTGATAAATGGTCACAAACTGAGCAATTGCATCATTAATTCTGGAGCTTTAGACAATGTCATACCTACTAAGGTGGTAGAATCTCTTAGACTCACATTGACCAAAACTTTTGGGAGATGTTTCTACATGGAGAACAAATAAGTACCTCTACTAGGACAAATCAAAGATGCCCAATTTGCATTTGTAGCATTCCTAGACAAAAAAATCAAGATGACAGTTCTGGTGGCCGATGTCTCAGCATCCTATGGTATTCTACTATGGCAAAAATTTTGCAAGGATGTTGGTGGAAAATTAAGCATGGACCTATCTGAAGTGAGGATCCATGTTAAAGGCATTATGCAGAGGCTACTCCCTGAAAAGGAAGAAAAATACATGGTCACTCAAACATCAGCACCTAAAGCTCAAATTTTTTTCAGTCTTCAAGCATGGGTAATTATTTTTTATCCACAAAAGAAGTTCATGAGTTGCTTGATGAAGTCCCTAAATGTGATCCAAGGTTTGACTCAGACCATACATCAGAAGAACTGGTAGGTTACAATACAAATGGAGAAGGATCTTCCCTCTCTAATGAAGGAAAATCTAAAGAAAAATCAGTATCTAATGAGGTATGGATTCTAGAATTTGATGGCAGCTACTCCTCTACCAGTTTAGGAGCTGAGATTGTGTTGATATATCCTCAAAGAGATATTTTCCCCTACTTATATAAGTTACAGTTCAACAACACCAATAACATAGCTGAGTATGAATCTCTATTGCTTGGATTGAAGGTTGCTCAAGATAAAGGCATCAAACTCCTTCATGCCAAAGGAGATGTTGAACTGGTGGTTTGTCAGGTAAAGAACCTATATCAAACCAAAAATAAGAGATTGCACCATTACTGCAACCTAGTCTGGGATCAAATTGAAAGCTTTGATGCTTTCAACATCTCTACCATATCTAGAGAAGTCAATGATCGAGTTGATGCACTCGCTATTTCAGCAACTATTTTAGTTCCTCACTCAGACTTCAAAGAAGATAAGTACACCATTGAACTAGTTTTTTGACCAAGTGTGCCTGATAATTTTGATCATTGGAAAGTATTCAATAGTGATCACCAAATCATTGCCTTCTTGGAACAAAAAGACAGATTTGAATGGCTACACTTCGAAGGTAGTGAACCTCACAAGCCTAAACTAGCCCCTAAATCAAGTTCAAATGTAGGTGAAGAGTTCTTACAACTTAAAGGGAATAAAAGTCCAAAAGGCTTGGTTTCCCTTGAGAAATTATTTGACAAGCATGATAGGTTCATCAAATAGTAGCAAACAAATTCAAGCTCCTCCCAAGGGTTTAATCAAATAAATCTAAGTACTAAAGAAAATCCCAAGATGGTGAATATTGGGAAGTGTTGTACTCATGAAGAGAAGCTCAATATCATCACTCTGCTCCACCAATATATGAATGTTCTAGCATATTCCTATGATGATCTGAAGTCACTCAGGCCTGATGAAATCCACCATGACATTCCTCTCAAGGCTGACTCGGTCCCTTACAAGCAAAAATCCAGACAATATAATCTAAAGATATCAGGTACTATTCTATCTAAAATACATAAAATGTTAAATGTTAGAATCATTTTCCCAATCCATCATTCCACATGGATTATAAACATAGTCCCTGTGAGGAAGAAGAATGGTAAAATTCACATCTGTGTGGATGTTAAGAATCTGAATTAGTCATCTTTAAAGGATAACTATCCATTGCCAATCATGGATCAAGTGCTTCAAACAGTGACTAGTTTGGAGATGTTATCAATGCTAGATGGATTCTCAGGATATAATCAAGTTGAAGTTAGTGAAGTAGACCAACACAAGACTACTTTCTCCACACTTTGGGGCACGTTTGCATATAGAAGGATGTTATTTGGCCTAATAAATGCTGGCACCACTTTCCAGAGAGCAATGGACCTTACTTTCAAGGATGAGATGGGTAAGTTCATTATAATTTATCTTTATGACTTGACCATCTTTTCTAAGCATCGCTCTAAACATGTACACCATTTACAACAAGTGCTGGAATGCTACTAACAAAATGGCATTTCCTTGAACCCTAAGAAGTCATTTTTTGGAGTAACAGAGGGAAAAATTCTCAGACACATTATGTCCAAAGAAGGCATAAAAATTGACTCAGACAGAGTCAAGTCTATCCAAGAGCTTACCTTGCCTACAAGTAAGACTGTTGTTCACTCTTTCTTTAGAAAGGTGAATTTCTTACGAAGATTTATTCTTGAGTTTACTGAGAAGACTCATCATATTGTGAACATGATGAAGGGAAAAGCCACCTTCAGCTGGACTGAAGAAGGCAAGTCATCATTTGAGGATATCAAGACTGCCATTGCTCACACCCCAATTTTGGTTTGTCTAGACTACAATAAGGAATTCACCATATATAGTTATGCTTCTGAACACATGCTTTCAACAATTCTAGTTCAACAAAATAAAAATGGTATGGAATGTCCCATTTATTTCATGAGTTGCCCTCTCAAAGCTCATGAGCTGAAGTATTTGAACATGGAGAAACATGCTTATGCAGTGGTGAAGGAAGTCAAGCATTTCTACTTCTACATCTTGAATTCTCACACTACTGCCTTGGTTCCTGATGCCACAGTCAAATCCATACTAACTCAGTAGGAGTTTGGGATGAAAAAAAGAAATTGGATTACAAATATATAGGATTTTGATTTAGTCATCAATCCAATAAAGCTAGTATGTGGAAAAGGCCTGTGCCAATTAATTGCTGATAACAAACCAAAAAAAATAGAGCATGAAGAAACAGATGAGGAAGACACACCGACAGTTCTCTTTGTCTCCACCATGAATGAGTGGTATTCAGATATTGCTCATTTCCTTACTTATGGTGAGTGTCCTACTCACCTATCTTATAAAGAAAGGAGAACTATCAAGTTGAAAGCTACCAATTTTGTCCTCTGGGGCAATGGCCTGTTTAAGAGGAGCCTTGATGGAGTGTTCCTTCGCTGTGTGGACAAAGAGCAGCAAAGCCAACTTTTGAAATCCTTCCATAATCTAGCCTATAGAGGACATTTTTTTACTCTTATAACTGCCCACAAGATTCTGTGAGCCAGGTATTATTGGCCAACTTTTTTCCAATATGCATACAAGTGGGTAAGAAAATGTGAACTATGCCAGAAGTTTGTTGGGAGACCCAAGTTAGCTGCCCTACCTCTCAAGACAGTGGTCATAGAAGAACCATTCCAACAATAGGGAATTGATTTTATTGGAGCTGTAAACCCATCTTCAAGTGTTGGACATGATTATGTCCTTACAGCCATAGATTACTTCACCAAGTGGGTGGAAGCTATCCCAACCAAGCATGCTACTTCAAAAGTAGTGTGTAATTTCCTCAAGGAGAATATCATTTCCAGGTTTGGGGTCCCAACCAAGATTGTCACAGACAACACAACTTGTTTCACTTCCCAGGAGACTACTCATTTCTATTTTTACTATGGGATCACCCTCTCTCACTCTTCTGATTACTTTCCACAAGGGAATGGATAAGCTAAATCAAGTAATAAGAACCAAATGACTATCATCAAGAAGCTGGTGGATGACAACCAAAGAACATGGCATAAGGCATTGGTTGATGCTTTGTGGGCAAATAGAATTACACCAAAAAGGGCAATTGGTATGTCTCCTTTCCAACTTCTTTATGGTATCAATGCTGAGATACCAATCACCTTAGAATTGCTAGCATTAAAATTAGCTAAGGTAATTGAAGATTAGACATATGAAAGCTCCATTGATAAGAGGATCATGTGCCTGACTGAGCTAGATGAGTAGAGAACTATGGTGGTGGACTGAATTGCTGCCCATCAAAGTTTGGTAAAGAATCTCTTCAATCAGAAGGCAAAAAACCATGATTTCCAGGTTGGAGATCAAGTCCTATTGTGGGACAAGAGAAGAGAACCAAAGGGGATGCATGGGAAACTTGATTCTCTTTAGAGAGGCCCATTTATTATCCATCAGCTCAATGGTAAGAATAACTTCTTATTGAAATATCAAGATGGCACACTCTTCTCTCTGCCTTACAATGGGCAGCATCTGAAGCACTTCAATCCATGAAGTATCAGATAAGATCAGCTTGTACATATGTATATTTATATAGTCTTTAGTTTTATTTTTGTGCTTTCATTTTTGTTTTTATCACCTTTCTTTTTGGGTATCACGACTCCATATCCCAATGGCATACTTCAAGGCACTAGAGATTCTAGTTTTTACTCCCCTCAGCTGTCCCAACTGAAGGAAGTTCCCCAACTAGAGCCAGCTGTTGCCCCCCAAAAATATCACTCATTTTTGAGACAACATTTGAACTATTTTGGTCTAACAAACCAAAATCCTCTCTCCCCTCCTCAAAAATTATTCTGGGCATTCAAATTCTTCATTATTCAAGCTTTTTTAGATATCTACAGACTTTGCAAGCTTAAATCTACAGACTCTATAGGAGAGAAATAGGTTCAACACTTAGCCATTTTTTCTATTATGAAGAAACTACAGAAACTGCCAAGTGTCATCTACCGAGACACATTATGATTTTCTTCTCAAATTGTAGTGGAACTTGCCACATATCCCTTGTAAGATAAATAGAGTGTGCCAAGTGTCAACATCTGCAGCCTCTTCCTTTTGTTTCGTAAAGATTGTGGTAGGCCTCGGGTAAGTTGTTAAGGTCAAACAGAATGTGACAAGTGTCAACATCCACATGAATCCAAAAGAGTCTCAAATTTTTCTATAGTGTTTCTATGAGCTCAATGGAAGCCACCACATGTCATCTTCTGTAGGACTCTCAAAAGGCATCCAAAGCCTCTATAAGTTAAGTGGATGCTGCCACATGTCCTCACCTATTTCATAGTGGATGTTGCCATGTGTCACCTATTGAGATCAGCAGGAAATTGACTAAGGCAAAGCCAAAGGAAAAAGTATCCTTTTAGAGGGTAGTGAACCAAGCTAAGTGCCCTTGCGGAGGGTAGCGAGTAAAGGTGGACATAGGGAATTCCTTCAAAAAAGTCCTCACGGCAAAATGGTTAAGGCAAAAATCCTTCAGACTTTTTGTCTGAAAGAATTCCTTTAGATTTTTTGTCCAAAGGAAAAGTCCATCGAAATAGAAAAACCTGTCGAGGAAATAAAAGCCCAAAAAGCCACCACATGTCCCTTCTCAAAGTGCAGTAGAAGCTACCACGTGTCGTTTGTCGAGACACAGTTTCTAGTCACTTTCAAAGCATCAGAATGTGCCACGTGTCATTTACAAAACTCAGTGGAGATAACCATGTGTTATCTTCCATAGGAAACTAATATGAGTCCCAAAGATTTTTTGAAGGTAGTTAAAGCACAGTGGAAGCTAACAAGTGTCAGCATTCGATTGATTCTAAAATGAGTGCCAAATGTTTCTATAGTATAGCCAAAGCTAAGCAGAGATTGCCATGTGTTCTCTTCCATAGGACTTTAAAAAATGTTTCTAAAGCTTCTATAGACAAATGGAAGCTGCCACATATCCCGTTATAACTCAGCAAAGTGTGACAAGTGTCTAAATATGTGTTTCAAGTTTCTTACCAGTTTCTAAGCTTCTTCTAAGCCTCTCTCAGAGTCTAGTGGATACTACCACGTGTCCCTGTCTATTTCATAGTGGAATGTGCCACATGTCAATTACAAGTTTAGAGATCAACCAAAGAGATACCCTGAGATCTCAAAAAAGGGACAAAACACAGCTAGAAAAGGAGGAACGATGAAGAAGGACTAAAAATACCCATGCATGGGATATGTTTCTAGAAGGTGAAGCAGTCCACCAGGTGGACATTGGAGAACATAAACATTTAATGGTGTGACCCATTTCTCTGCATTGAGAAAAGCAAATGGGCAACTACGCCCGATTTCAACATATCTTCTTGACAAAATTTAAAATGTATTGAATGTAACATGATGTGTTACTACTCCCAAGTCTTTCTTGGATAGCTATATATTGGACTCTCTCTTATTGTTTTAAGGGAGATCTTCTTTTGGTTATCAAAAACTAAACTCTACCCAAATTGAAAGGCATTACTGAGACTTTGAGTTGAGATTGTTGATCATATTTTGTTATTGGAATAAGAAAGCAAGTGATTTTTTAGACTTTGTGCTGTAATAAGTTGGTTGTTGGAGAAATTGTTCTTATGTCTGTTTCCTTAATACATTTTCTATCCCTTTAATTAAACAAGTAGAATTAGTGAAAGTAGTTAAGAAGGTGTCCTAAAGTCAACTATGGAGAGACTTTGTGCCCCCACAATTGCCTTTAGTGTGTTTTATTTATGTTTCTGTGTAAAGGACCTTGGGATGACTTTGTGCCCTCATTGTCCTTCGTATCTCACTCTTGGGTAGTTGAGGTGGAGACTTTATGCTACGTCTCAGTCTGTTAGTTACTACGCCCTTGGTTACCTTTTGTAATTACTACCAGGAATATTCTTGTGGTTTGTTGAAGAGTACTTCTAAAAGAAGAGGAGTGCTTTCTATCATTACTTTTGAGATTTCTCCTTTGATCATTGAAAACTCTAAAAAAAGAGAGATGGATGGTGTTGTCCTACCCCAAATGTTATTTTCAGCATAAATATATAGTATATAATTCTTCATATTTAATAGGGAACCTCCCATTTATGAGAGGAGAGATTAGTCCCCTTTTGATGTGGTAAACCTACACATCTGGTCGAACAATCTCCCTATGTTGTGGCGAACAGAACTATTTTGCCTATCAGTTAACTGAGTGACAAAATATTCACCCAATAGGTCTGATATCACCTCATGTAGGGGGATGTATACACTAACCTCATACATTTACTTGGATATGATTTCTTGATAATTTTATCCCTTTTTTGATCTCTAATTGTTTGCCTCTTAATAAGTACTCTACTCCTCTTTTGACACCCTTGATAAATATTAGCTTTACTAAGATCCTAAGAGTCTTTCCAAACATAGTCCTTTGCTCTCTTCACAAGACATAATACCCTTCATCTTCCTCTACACTCTCTCCTCTTAGCATAAACACCATCCACTCATTCATAATTTTCAAGATTTTACTCTTCATTCTTAATTCAAGCTTACTCATCCCCATATAGGTTCATAGGTCAAAAATCCTAATTAATGGTTATAAGGTTCTTGTCTCCATACTTGGGATCATATGATCATCATCATGATGTATTTTATATCCCTTCACATTCAATCATAAATATTCAATCTCCAAGATTGAACTCTCAACCAATCCACTCTTTCCTCCTTAAAGCATAATTTTTTGTAACCCTATTTTAGCATAAATATAGTAGGTGTGAACAATATACAAAGTTTATATTCAAAAAAAATACATTTTTAGATAATATTTATCTTATTTTAACTTCACCTAATGTTTTAGGACACAACTCTCAAGGGAGACATACTAACTCAATAAGCCTCCTAACAATTAGGTTGTCTTAGGCCTAATTCAATAACACAGACATAGATATTGTATTTTATGGTCAGGTACAAAATTAAAACCTTAAAATACTTTAAATAATATAAAAATACATTGGAAACTAAATTTCCATCAATTTTTATAGTTGGAAATAAAAGTTATTCAAGTTACAATTTGGAAACCCTAGTCTAGGTTTACACAAGCATTTACAAGGATGAAAACATTCAAAATGGGTTAAAATGAGTTATAATACACTTTAAAAATTTATAATACATATATGAGGTCTTAAAAAACTCATTTCACCTTCTACAATATCTAGTTGTACTTGAACAATCACAAGTCTCCATCAGGCTAGTTTATAGAATTATGTGTGCTTGTGTAGGACTGTGTTTAGTAAAATGAGAGTTGGAGTTTAATATTGCACATTTAAATGGATTTATGAGAATAAAAAATGATAATAAAAATCAATTATATATTCTTAGTTCACTTCCAACATATTAAAACCCTTGAATGAAACTCAAAAAAACATTCTGATGTCCCTCTCCTTGACTATGTCAAAAATAGAGTTCTTAAAACTTATGTAAAGCAATTTATGGCCTAAATATAAGTTCCAATATTTCAATAATAAAAGAAAAAAAATAGTGTGATATTGATCACATACCATAAACCTCTGTAAATCCCTAAAACAAGCTCTTAAATCATTCTTTTTATTCATTGATGTCATTCACAAACAACAATCATGCACATAAATTGTAAGGCAGGCAAGGTCCTCTTCAAATCTTGATCTTTATTTTCTTTCTTAAGTATATCCTCTCTTTCTCCTTAAAATTTCTCCTCACCTACATTTTTCCTCTTATGATTCCAAACATTCAAGAAAACTCTTTCTCAATACCAACTCCATGTAGGGTGGTAGTTACAATTTCAAGCTTCTTGGCTTTCATTATTCTTTCATGACATGAACATTGAAACACCATTAAAACACACTCCTATGACCTAATATTACCCTTTAAAAACATACCAAAACATTTTGATATCACACAAAACCAAAATTACACTCAAGAACCTAGTTAGAAATTTAAATTTTCAAATTCTCCTTTTTGGAAAGAAATTTTAAATAGGCTAACACACAATCCAAAGACTCTCAAGGAATCAAACGCACCCTATGGGATCCTAAATTACCTCTCACACTCATATCAAACCAAAAATGTCTAGAATCTCAAACACATTAACATTCTTAGTTACTTGGTGATGTTCTGCATCACCCAAACATTTATAAGTTCAATTCTCTCTAGTAATATGAGTACCAAGAGCCACAATAAATTTTTAACATGAACAAATTTAATCAGGATATCCTTATTGGGGATAGGGTCCATCAAGGGAGATATATATTCAAACAAATTTTTAAGAGGAAGTTCAATATTATTACCAAGGAACAAATCAATGATTTTTTCTTTGTCAGCTAAGGATCAACAAAATCACCTGATGTTCTCCTTTTAGAAAAGGGAACAACATCAACCATATCTTCATCATGAAGTTATTAGATATTTAGGGCTAAAATAGGTAGTAGGGATTGATCCAATGATACGACCTAGCTAACCTTCTCCCTAATAAAAGGTAAATATATATCTCTAGTAAGGGGAGCATCAATAAGGGGTGACTCCCCATGTCCCTTCTCAAGAGGGTATTCTTTAGAGATATGAATAAATAAATTGGCATCTACACTAGGTCCCCCACCAAGGGGTGTTCTGAATTCACCGAATTCAATGTCAAAAATAGGGTTAGAAATATTTTCTAAATCCTCCATTCTATGGGGATAGGATTAAAAATAAAATCTTTACTATTAAGCTTGGAGCCTCTCTAAGAATATCTATTAGATTTTTTATTAGAGGATAAAAAAGGGAAAAAATTCCTCATATGCCCATTTTTTTTTAGAAAAAACATGCATTGAGTCCTCCCAAGACTTTAATAGGATAGATACAAGAACTCCTATTAATATCAAATACAAGGGATTCTAGGAAAACTTCTAATGGGTCTAAAGAGATTAGGACCTGAGCATTCATGCGGGCCAAATAATGTTTGGTATACTCAACCCTAAGCACCTTTCCTAGGGATTTAAGGGCCTAGGGAAGAAAATTCCACAATTGAATGGGAACATTTTTAATATCAACCCATCTGAAAGCTATTGTAAAAACCGAATCTTGACAATCCAAATTGGTGTTCCAGGGGACTACTTTAAACATAGATTGACCCACATTCCACAGGGGTTTGTTAATAACTCTTATCTTCATATTGTAATTTTTTTGGATTAATATTTACATTGTGTAAATTAGTATCTACTATTTTTTATTTATCATATGGTTAATACAATTATTATTAGTTAGTGGTTAGTTTGTTATACCCATGACTATTACTAGGTTATTTGTTATCATGGCTTCTTATTTAATAGGACGCTGGTTTTCTATTATAATTGCTATCTAATAGAAAATAGCATGAAATATATAATAATATCCTATATTACATTTGAATTTTAGTAAATCTATATCAGTCTCATTATCTAGTATCAAAGCAGGTATGATGTTTTGAAGTTTTAATCTGGGGCAGTTGCATTATGGTTTGTCGATGTGGATGAGAGATTATTTTTTGAGAATGAGTCTATATTATTAGTTTTTGATTTTATTTAAATGCATTTTTACTATTTATCCAAAATATATAGCGTGTGTATTCATTTATTGTGTATACTACAAAAGTTTTCTTAGGGTCGTATATCTGCAAAACTATATTGCACTTGGATTTGGCATAACTACATTTTATTTTATCCAAGTTTGAAGCTCCATTCATGATGAATGTGGGAATGAAATTTTTTAATAATATTTTAATACTTTTTCAACCTTGAAGAACATCTATATTTTTTTGTCATGCACCTGTCTACATAAGACTTGCACAGTAAGATTTGATAGTCTTTAGATGTGTGTGAAAGTTTAATGTCATTAAGAAGGCATGTTATTTCAAATCCATGTAAAATTAACTATTTAAAGATAAATACCCCTAATCTTGACTTCTATTAGGCATGAAACATTTCATAGAGATCCCACCTACATCAAATTGGATCTATATTAAAAATTGGAAAGGGTTTGCTAAAATTTGGATTGGAAGTCATTGCATTTCATTATTAGATTTGAGTATCACGGATCTCTCTTATGTAAATATCTTTTTCTACCCTACGTCCTCATGGAAGTCATCATGTGGTTTGAAAACTCCATAATTCCATCATACAGATATGATATCTATGTTTCACTTTTCAATACAAGCATTGAGTAGTAAATGATGTCAAAGAACTAATTATCAACATCTGTAATAATCAAACTCACCATTCATCTTGACATGTCTTTCCATTCCATGCCTCAAGATCCCAAGTTATTTTAATAGGTATAAGTTTAAGTTTATTTGTTTATTATTCTATTTTTTTATTCTTTGTATTTCAAGTCTTTAGATAGTTTAAAGTATTGTGGGTCTATTTTAGTTTTTTTAGTCTTAAAAAAAGAGTAAAGAGTAATTTTTATTTTATGGCATCAACATTAGTGTCAAAAGGATGTCTGTAAAAAATCCAAAGTGCTTTGGTCATTATCAAATGATTGTAGGTTTAGAGTCAATTTTATGTCATATAGAATCATTGTCAAAATTTGTAAAAATAAAAAAATGCCTCACAGACACATTATCGAATTAATTGACATCCATTTTGTAACAATTATGTCTAGAGTGTGATGGGGAGGAATTATATTCACTAATATAATTATTTGAGTTATATAATTGAGGTTGGAGGCATCAAAGGAAGGAAGATAAAAATTGCCTCTCATCAGCCATTATTGATGAGGTCACATTTTGTTTTGGTGGCACATTTCATTTTTTTAGTTGTTTATGTTGTGTGTAAAAATAAAACATTGTAATCATTCCCATACTAAGTTGAAGAAGTAGAGAATGTAGATATAATTTAATATGTAAACAATTGTATAGGAGGGAAACTAACTATAGAAATCCTCTGACTACAGAGATCCTCTAACTATCATACTTTGTTGGAAGATGGTCGATCGATGAATACATTCAACTAGAAGTGAAAGTGAGATAATTTATTGTATGTAGGTGATCATGTGCAACAAGATCCATAAATCAAAATTCAAATAGAAATGTGTAGACCTAAAATTATGCATTGACATATGATTCTATTTTTAGTTCACATGATGTACTTTCTCCCCATGTAAAAACTAGGGGGGATGTTGGGCATTAGTATTTACATTAGGTAAATTACTATCTACTATTTTTTATCTAACATATGATTAATAAAATTATTATTGGTTAGTGGTTAGTTTGTTATACCCATGACTATTACAGGTCATTTGTTATTATGTCTTCCTATTTAATTGGAAGTTGGTTTGATATTACAATGGCTATATAATAACCAATGTATTGTTAGAATTTAATAATAGGAAATATATAATAATATCTTATATTGTGTGTTTGAATTTTAGTAAATCTATACTAGTCTCATTATGTAATTTATAAAAAGGACCAAGAAAACCCCTTTTTGGAACATTCTACAAAAATTTAACATAAACTCCCATTTTCTTAACCCAAACTAAATTGATCCAGTTATCAAAAAAAATCCTTGAAGGAAGCACATTTCTATTCAAATAGACAAAAAAAACCCAATATTTTTCAACCGATATTCTCCCCTATACAAATCATATTCCATGGATGAATTAGGAAAGAAGAAAATGGTTTACCAGAGCTAGGGAACTTACCATCTTGTCCTTTATTACTACCTCCTACTCCATCCTTAGATGCATCTTATGGGCCACTAATTAATTCCACACCTTAAGAATGTTTGTAAAATTCTTCCTACCGAAGGACTTAACTGAAAAGTTTCTTGGGGTCACCCTTTTTCTCACCACCCTTATCAACAATAAATTATGGGACATTCAAATTAGGGCACACTTTAACTGAAGTTGTATGGTATCCATTTCCATTAATCCTACCATCAAAATGACTCTCCACATCATTCAACTCACTTCAACTAACCTCCTCCATAAGCCACAAAATTAATTGCATTTTCTTCTAACCCCCAACACATACCAACGTAGCAAGGAATAGGGAGGATGGCACACAAAACAAGAAATCAAGTGGAAAAATTAGCCTCAATACTTAGAAAAATAAAACAAAGAAAGAATAAACAATAAATATAAAATAAATAAATACCTAGATTAGAACCACAAACACAAAGCACCCTTGACAACCAAGAAACATTCCACCATACATGCACCAAGGAAGCAAAGGTAACCAAGAGAGAAGAGATCAAACATGAAGAATAAATTTGATACATTTTAAAGTAAACTATGCTAAATACAAAATTAAATTTAATTATTATTATACAATAGAGGTTTAATCTAATACTCAAACAGCCAATCTAATCCAAAAATGGCCTAATCTTATGCCTGATGTAGTATAAACATCTAGTACTTATGGACAATGGAAAAATAAAGTTTAACATAACACATAAATGAGTACTCAAAAATACATGAATTAAATTATTTATCTAATTCCCAAATGGCCTAATGCATAATGATATTCTCTCAACCACCCCAATCTCTCAGAGTGTAAGAAATCCTTCTCTCAAATGAACTAAAAACCCACTCATGAAGGTGTGTAATAGGCCAAGGCCTATGCATGTGTTGGTGTTTGATTCCACATATATTTCATTAAATTATTTATCTTAAATGTACATACTTTTTGAATTTTAGAAACCATTATTAAAAAGAGAGAAATTTTATAAAACATTTTCAAAACTGAGAGAATAAAAGAACCTAACAAGAAAGGTTAAAACATGGCCAAACTTTCAAGTTTAAAATGTTCTATGTAATGCTAAAAATGTCATGATATCTACACTAAGTTATTGAATGAATAGATACTAATTGAAGTCATTTTTGAAATTTGTACATCATATTGGGTGAATATTTTGTCATCAACTAACTGATGGCAAAATGAGTATATCAACCATAGCACAATGAGATTTCTATGGTAAAATGGGTATGTCTACCAGAGCATAATGAGATAAATCTCTCCTCTCATCAAGGGGAGGTTCCCTATAAGTCAGGGGAGGTTCCCTATAAACTACTATATACTAATATAAACTAAAAATAGACTCAGGGGTGAGATAACACCATCCATCTCTCTTTTTTCAAAGATAATGTTTACAAAGTAAAGGAAGATTCCTGGATAATTGCTGAAGGCATTTATCTTCTTTCAGAAATGATGTTCAGAAAACTAGAGGAAGACTTCTTAGGTAGTAACTGTAACCACAAGAAACCCATGAAAGCACAAAGTCTTTCATTGCTTTTCCTATCGATTCAAGATGAAGTATCACAGTAGAATTAAGTGCAGCCCAAAGTCTCCACTTAAAACTACAACAGAGTAAAAGATTAAGAAGGATAAGGGGAACTCAAATTCTCTCCAATATCCTTTACACTGAAACACAAAACACACAGACTAAAGACAATTATGGTAGCACAAAGTCTCCCATAGTCGACTTCAGGACATCTTCCAGATTATTTCCACTAGTTTTGCTTATTTGATCAAATGGACAAGACTGTATTTAGGAAAAAGACATAAAATAATTTCATATATACACAAGTTATTTCAACACAAAGTCTGAAAGGTCACTTGCTTTCTCATTCAACTAATAAAATATGATTAATAATCTAAGCTCAAAGTCTCAAGAATGCCTTTCAATTTGGGCAGAGTTTTGCTTTTGATAACTGAGAGATCTCACTTATACAAGCTCAAAGATTACAATATATAGCAACCAAAGAAATACTTTGGTGCTTATTTTCATGAAATGGCCCATGCTGTATTGAATGCATTGGAAATTTTATGAAGGGGCCATGCTGGAGCAGGTTATCATCCTTAACTTTGGCATTTTAAATCATCTCAAATGTCTCCTCCAAAGTATGGGACACCTATTCTTCTTTAAGATACTTACACAGCTATCCATTCACCTTTACTTAATGAAGAAAAATAGGCCACGCCATTGAATGTTTGCGCTCTCTGATATCCACCTCATGGACTGTTCCACCTACTTGAATAACTCTCCTATAGATATTTCTAGATTCTCTACAACTTTCCCTCTATCCTTGCTATATTTTGTCTCTTCCTAGTGACCTGAGCTCTCAGGGCTCTCTTCTCACTTTCTTCGGCTGGTCACTGAGTTTGTTCCCAAGTTTGCATCTTTGAAAATCAATGGTTATTCTATTACCCTATATTTGACATCTATGGGGATGTCACTAGTCGCTTGAACCACTTTGAACCTTTCAAAGTGCACTAGTTCAATGGTTCAATGGTTCAAATTTCATCAGTTCAACGGTTCAGCGGTTCATTATTTCTTGTAAAAGAGTCGTGTTCACTTAGTCTTCTTTAGGAGTTCAATGTGTCATTGAACCAATTGTTTGAACCATTTGGTCAAACCTTTTTTTGGAATCTTCCAATCAAACTTTAAACTTTGAACTCTTTGAACTTGTTGAACTCATTGAATTCGTTGAACTCATTGAACTCGTTGAACTCATTGAACTCGTTGAACTCATTGAACTCATTGGAGTTTAGTGAACTCATTGAACTCGTTAGAGTTCATTAGACTCATTGAACTTGTTGGAGTTTAATAGTTCAATAGTTTAATGGTTTATTCTAACTCTTTAAACCTTTGAAGCTTTGAACCTTTTAAACTCATTAAAGTGGAGTTCAATGGTTCAATGGTTCATTCCTTTGAACTTTTAGGAAATGCCTTAAGTGTTTTAGAATTTTTCCTTACAAAACCCTGCCTATTGAACCTGTGATTTCCTTAGCTGAAAAGGCTTGCGCAACTGAATAACTTGACTGCTTAGAACTTTTTTTTTTGAGAAAAGAAGAGACCATTTTTGGCTTGTAGGACCAAAATGATTGATCGGTTGTCCACAAAAACAAGTGACAAATTTTTAGAACAACAACTGATTCCAATTGGGAAACTTCCTTTGATTGTAAAAATGATTGAAGGGAGTAGAATCTAGACTCTAAGTGCCTTCATCTATGCCATTGGGATATGGAGTCATGCCATCCAAAACGAGAAAGACACTAAAAAAATAAAATGAACAACATAAAACAAAACAAACAAAGACTATACAAATGTACAACTGGACTTATCTGATACTTCAAGGATTGAAGTGTTTCAGATGCTACCCACTATGAGGCAGTGAAAATGGCATATCATCTTGATACTTTATTAAGAAACTATTTTCACCATTGAATCAATGAATGGAAAATGGACCTCTCCACAATGAATCTAGTTTCCCATGCATTCCTTTTGGTTCTCTCCTCTTATCCCACAACAAGACTTGATCTCCAATCTAAAAATCATGAATCCTTGCTTTCTGGTCAAAGAGTTTCTTTACCAGACTTTGATGTGCACTAATATGGTCTACCACCATAGTTTGCTACTCATTTAGTTTAGTCAAGCACATGATCCTCTTGTCGATAGAATTTTCAAATGTTTGATCTTTGACTGCCTTCACCAACTTCAGTGGTGGTAGTTCTAAGGTGATTGGTATCTCTGCATTTGAACCATATAGAAGTTGAAATGGTGACATACCTATCACCCTTTTGGGTGTAATCTTGTCTACCCATAGAGCATCAAACAATGCTTTCTGCTAGGTTCTCTGATTTTCATCTACTAGCTTCTTGATAATGGTCACCAGGTTCTTGTTGCTTGATTCTGCTTGACCATTTCCTTGCGAATAATAGTTAAAAGAGTGGGAGAGGATAATTACATAATAGTAGTAGAATTGGGTAATCTCATGAGAAGAGAAATAGGCTGCATTGTCCATTACAATCTTGGTTGGGACTCTAAAGTAGGAAATAATATTTTTCTTGAGGAAATTACATACCACTTTTAAAGTAGCATGTTTGACTGGAATGGCTTCTACCCACTTGGTAAAATAGTTTATGGTTGTGAGAGCATGGTCATGTCTAGAACTTGAGGATGGGTTCACAGTGCCAATGAAATCAATATCCCATTATTGAAATGTCTCTTTGATCACCACCGGCTTAAGAGGTAATGCGGCCAACTTGGGTTTCCCAACGAACTGTTGACACAACTCACATCTACACACCTAAGTGTATGCATCTTGAAACAGAGTAGACCAATAGTACCTGGCTCATAGAATATTATGAGTAGTCACAGGTGCAAAAAAATGTCCTCCATAAGCCAAATTGTGGAAAGACTCTATAAGTTTACTCTATTGCACTCTATCCATGCAACGAAGGAATACCCCATTAAGGCTCCTCTTATACAAACCATTTTTCCACAGGACATAGTTAGCAGCTTTCAATTTAATAGTTCACTTTTCTTTACAAGATAGGTGGGTAGGACACTCACCATAGGTAAGGAAATGAGTGATATTGAAATACCACTCGTCTATAGTAATGACAAAGAGAATTGTAGGCATGTATTCAACCTCTATTTCTTCATGCCCTGCTTCTTTTGGTATGTTATCAATAATTAATTAGTAGAGGCCTCTTCCCTACAAAAGCTTAGTAGGTTTGAGAACAAGATCAAACTCTTGAATTTTGGCAATCCAATTACCCCTTCTGGTACCAAACTCCTATTGAGTCAAAATGGACTTTACTGTTGTATCAGGCACCAGAGCAACAGTGTGTGAGTTCAAGATGTAGAAATAGAAATGTTTTACCACCTTGATCATGGCATAAATATGCTTCTCCATAATTGAATATTTTAATTCATGAGCTTTGAGAGGACAACTCATGAAAGATATAGGAGATTCCACACCTTCATTATTCTAATGAACCAGAATGGCTGAAAGTGTGTGTTCAAAAGCATAGCTATATACTATGAAGTCTTTGGTATAATCCAGACAAACCAAGTTTGGAGCATGGATGATAGCTTCCTTGATATCTTAAAATGTTGACTTGCCTTCTTCAGTCTAGTGGAAAATATATTTACCCTTCATCATATCAACAATGTGGTGAGTCTTCTCTATGAATTCAAGAATGAATCTTCGTAGAAATTCACCTTTCCAAAGAAAGAATGAACCGAAGTCTTACTAAAAGGAAGAGTAAGCTCTTAGATGGATTTGACTCTTTCTAAGTCAATCTTTATGCCTTCTCATGATACAATGTGACCAAGAAGTTTCCCTTCTGTAACTCCAAAAACTAATTTCTTGGGATTAAAAGAAATGTCATTCTATCAACATCATTCTAGCACTTGTTGTATGATGCTTGGAAAATATATACCATGATGAACTTCCCTATTTAATTTTTGAACACAAGATCCATTACTCTCTGGAAGGTGGTACCAGCATTGATCAAACCAAAAGGCATTCTACGATATGCAAAGGTGCCCCAAGGTGTAGTGAAAGCAGTCTGATGTTAGTTTGTTTCACCAACTTTCACTTGATTATACCCAAAAAAACCATCTAACATTGATAACATCTCTGAACCAGTCACTGTCTGCAATACTTGATCCATGATGGGCAGGGGGTAGTTGTCCTTTAGATAGGATTGATTTAAGTTCCTGAAATCAACACAGAGATGAATTTCCCCATTCTTTTTTCTCACAGGGACTATGTTTGCAATCCAGGTGGAATGATGGATTGGAAAAATTATCCTTGCCTTTAACATTTTTTGGATCTCAGAAAGAATGGTACCTGATATCCTAGGGTTATATTGCCTTTATTTCTACTTTTGAGGCAATGACCCAACCTTGAGAGGAATTTCATGCCAAATTTCTTCAGGCCTAAGAAATTTTAGATCATCATAAGAATATGCCAAAACATCAATGTAATGGTGAAGCAAAGTAATGAATTTGAGCTTCTCATCATGAGTGCAACAATTCCCAATGTTGACCATTTTAGGATTATCTTATGTACTCAAATTAATTTGATCAAACTCCTTGGAGGAACTTGAATCCATTGGTCACTGCCTGATAGACCTGTCATGCTTATCAAATAGTTTCTCAAGGGAAACTAATCCCTTTGGGATTTTATTCCCTTTGAGCTAAAGGAATTCTTCATCAATTTTTGAATTTGTTTCAGGTGTTGATTCCCATGGTGGAGACTTATTGTCTTCAAAATAAAGCTCCTCAAAGCTATCCATCTATTTCAAAAAAGTGATGATTTAGTTGTCACCATTAAATACCTACCAATGGTTGGCATTATCAGGTACACTTGTCAAAACACTAGTTTAATAGTGTACTTGTTCCCTTTGAAATATTTGTAAGGAACCATGAAGGTTGTAGAAATGGCCAAGGAATCTACTCAATTATTGAATTCTTTGGGCACCACAAAAATATTGAAAGCATCAAAACTTTTAATACAGTCCCATACTAGATTGTGATAATGTCACAATCTTTCATTCTTGGTTTGATACAGGTTCCTTACCTGAAAAACCACCAGTTCAACATCTCCTTGGTTGTGAAGAATCTTGACATCTTTAGCTTGAGCAGCTTTCAATCTGAGCAACAAGGATTCATACTTAGTGGTGTTGTTGGTATCGCTGAACTGCAACTTGTATGAATAGGGAAAAATATCTCCCTGAGGAGATATCAAAACAATTTTTGCTCCAGAGCTGGTAGAAGAATTACTTCCATCAAATTCTAAGATCCAGACATCATTAGAATCAAATTTTATTTCAAATTTCCTCTGGTCAGGGAGGGAGGATTATTTTTTGCCTGAATTATGCTCTACCAATTATTCTAATGTCCTATCTAATTTTTTTGGATTGTCACCTACAAGAATTTCATCTGATGTAATAGAAACATCTTCAGTGGATAGGAAGTAATTACCCATTCCTAGAGATTCAAACAATATTTGAGCTTCAGGTCTGATGTCTAAGTGACAATGTATTTTGCCTCCTTCTCAGAAAGTAGCCTTTGCATGATGCCCTTCACAGGTATCCTCACCTCAGATAGGTCCATGCTCAATTCACCACCAACATCCTTGCAAAAATTTCATCCAAGCAGAATGCCATAGGAAGCTAGAATGTCAACCACCAAGACTATCATTTTAATCCTTTTTTATAGGAAGGTCACAAATGTAAATTAGGCATCTTTGATTTGACCCAATAGAGGCACTTATTTATTTTCCATGGAGAAACATCTCCAAAAAAATTTAGTCAGAGTGAGGCTGAGAGAATCTACCACCTTGGCAGACATAATATTGTCTAAATCTCCAGAATCTATTATGCAGTTGCTTAGCTTACGACCATTTATCAATAGGGAAACATAGAAAGGTTCTATTTTACCAAGGGAAATAGGAGGAGTAATGACAAGATTGTTTCAGGTTGATGTGTTCTTTGGGGGATCGTGAGTTACCTTTGAAACATCTTGTCCTGTAGGGATGGTTTTATTCTTGATGCATTCAACTAACCTATCCAACTACTCAAGGTTGGCTTGTAAGTATTCAAACTCAGACATTTGGATCTTGGTCTTCCTAGTATGGTTAATTATGTCAAATGACTAAAAAAAACTAGGAACAGAAGAAGGAATTCCATCATTCTAGTTTTTAGTGGGTGTGGTACTGGTCTAAGAATTTGAAGTAGAAGGAACATGATTGCTTGAGGTACTTACTTTTTCATCGATCACTGGGTCCTTTGATTAGAAGGGTAGAGTAGTTCCTCATTTATCAATTGATATTACTAGTCGAGATTCTTCCCTTGTTTTTCCCTTATCATCTTATTGAGTTGACTAGTTCTGGGACCTGGTAAATACAGCGTATGATCCATCAAACATTTCTCCCTTACTTCTAGCTTCATCTTGGTAATTTAGGAAACCAATGTTAGAGTCACCATATAATTCTTCTTCTCCTTTTATGAAGAGATTAACATCATCGTCTTGGTCTAACTCAGGTTGGAAAGAGAAATCATGTTCAGCTTCATGATAACCAACTATTGAGTTAGTCGGTGCTACTTCAATGACAAGCTTCCCCTATGTGGGATGAAGATGATTGGGTTACCCTTGATTTATGGTAGCATTTCCTTGATATGACTAGTTAGGGAATGTCCTCCTTGGTATATCATGGTAAGGAGGAGTAGACATTCCTTGTGCCATTTTATTTTTTAGAGCTAGTAATTCATTTTCTATCTTTTACACCATAGGATCAGTGGTACCTATAGAAGAATTTTCAGCAGATGAAGAAGATTTAGTTCTGTTAGCATTAGGATCTATTCTTATCTTTCCTACCAAGATAAGATCATCTTCAACCTCAGTGGCCAAAATTTGACCTGTAGCAAGGTCTATGTGGATAGCCCGCCTCAATAGGAAACTCACTTCAGGAAGTTGAGAGTTGATGAAGAAGCACTTAAGATTCTCAGGTGTTGGTTGAGCAATTATAGGAATCTTGTTCCTCATCTTCTTGAATTTAGCAATGAAGTCTTGCATAGGTTCATGAGGCTTTTTCTTCATTTGTGTGAGCTGAGCTAATAGGGCATGTGCATCTTTTATGAGTTTGAACCTAGCCTTGAACTTGGCCTTGAGAGTGTTTCAATTAGTTACAATCTGAGCTTGTAGATGATAGAACCAGTCTATAGCAGTGCCTTACAACATTTCTACAAATAGTCTCACTGCTATGTCTTCATATTCCACACCTATCACACCAAAATATATGCAAAAAGTAGTAATATGTTCATCAGAATGAACTCTTCCATCACCATCTAATTTGGGAAAATTCTTCCTTGAACTGTGGGGTAGTTCATGTAAAGGTGGGGTTAGATTCAAGGGACCAAAAGTGTTACCCCAGGGGCCTTGGGCTACCATGATATGACAATTGAAAGGAGGGATAACAAATATTTGTGCTATATGTATAGACAAAGCTTTACTAGCAGAGCAAAGAGAAGCTTTGCCTGGTATTGGGGACGTGACGTTGGTAAGAGGAAAACTCTTGGTTCACTGAAGGCGAGTTTGTGGAGGGGAAAGATCAAAATTATTTTTCTTCACAAACTCAAATATAGGGTCAACAATACCTTGATCTCTCTAGCTTTGCATGTACCATGGATCTACAAGAGTAAAAATGGAAATGGAAAAGAACTGGAACTACTTCAATTTGAAGCTTGAGGCTTCAAACTGTGCATTCTTCCCTAGTAGAGTTGCCAAAAACTATTGGGTGAATATTTTGTCATCAACTAATTGATAGCAAAATGAGTATATCAACCATAGCACAATGAGATTTATATGGCAAAATGGGTATGCCTACCATAGCATAATAAGATAAATCTCTCCTCTCATCAAGGGGAGGTTCCCTATAAGTCAAGGGAGCTTCCCTATAAACTAATATTTACTAATATAAATTGAAAATAGACTCAGGGATGAGATAACACCATCCATCTCTCTTTTTTAAGAGATGATGTTCACAATGTAAAGGAAGATTCTTGGGTAATTGTTGAAGGCATTTCTATTCTTTTAGAAATGATGTTTAGAAACCTAGAGGAAGACTTCCCAAGTAGTAAATATAACCACAAAAAACCCATGAAAGCACAAAGTCTTTCATTACTTCTCCTACTGATTCAAGATAAGTATCATAGTAGAATTAAGTGCAGCCCAAAGTCTCCACCTAAAACTACACCAGAGTAAAAGATTACGAAGGATAAGGGGAACTCAAAGTCTCTCCAATATCCTTTACACTAAAACACAAAACACATAGACTAAAGACAATTATGGTAGCATAAAGTCTCCCACAGTCAACTTCAAGACATCTTCTAGATTATTTCCACTAGTTCTACTTATTTGATCAAAAGGACAAGACTATATTTAGGAAAAAGACATAAGAACAATTTCCTAGATAACACAAGCTATTTCAACACAAAGTCTGAAAGGTCACTTGCTTTCTCGTTCAACTAATAAAATATGATTAACAATTTGATCTCAAAGTCTCAGGAATGCCTTTCAATTTGGGCAGAGTTTTGCTTCTAATAACTAAGAGATCTCCCTTATACAAATTGAGAGATTACAATATATATCAACCAAAGAAAGACTTTGGCACTTATTTTCATGAAATGGCCCATGTTGTATTGAATGCATTGAATGCATTAGAAATTCTATGAAGGGTCCATGCTGGAGCAGGTTATCATCCTTAACTTTGGCATTTTAAATCATCTCAAATGTCTTCTCCAAAGTATGGGCTGCCTGGTCTTTTTTAAGATATTTACATGGTTGTCCATTTGCCTTTACTCAATAAAGAAAAATAGGCCATGCCATTGAATGTTTGCACTCTCTGATATCCACCTGGTGGACTATTCTACCTACTAGAATAACTCTCTTGTAGATATTTCTAAATTCTCTACAACTTTCCCTCTTTCCTTGCTATATTTTCTCTTCTTAATGATCTAAGCTCTCAGGGCTCTCTTTTCGCTTTCTTCAGTTAGTCATTGAGTTTTTTCCTGGGTCTGCATCTTTAAAAATCAACAGTTATTCCATTACCCTATATTTGACGTCTATGGGGACGTCACTGGTCGCTTGAACCACTTTGAACCTTGAACCTTTGAACCTTTCAGAGTGCACCAGTTCAATGGTTCAATGTTCATCGATTTGGTAGTTTGGTGGTTCAATATTTCTTACAAAAGAGATGCGTTCACTCAATATTCTTTAGGAGTTCAATGTGTCATTGAACTAATTGTTTAAACTATTTGGTTAAACCTTTTTCTAGAATCTTTCGCTCGAACTTTGAACTTTCAACTCATTAAACTCATTGAACTCGTTGAACTCATTGAACTTGTTGAACTCATTGGAGTTCATTGAACTCATTGAACTCATTAAACTCGTTGGATTTCATTGAACTCATTGGAGTTCATTAAACTCATTAAACTCATTGAACTCATTGGATTTCAATGGTTTAATGGTTCAATGATTTATTCCAACTCTTTGAACCTTTGAAGCTTTGAACCTTTTGAACTCGTTGAAGCAGAGTTCAATGGTTCAAAGGTTTAATGGTTCATTCCTTTGAACTTTTAGGAAATGCCTTAAGTGTTTTGGAATTTTTCCTTGTGAAAGCCCACCTGTTGAACCTACAATTTCCTTAGCTGAAAAGGCTTACACAACTGAATAACTTGACTACTCAGAACATTTTTTTTTGAGAAAGGAAGAGACCATTTTTGGCCTGCAGGACCAAAATGATCGATCAGTTGTCCACAAAAACAAGTGAAAGTTTTTGGGAACAACACATCATACAAAAATAATTCCAAATCAAATTTATTTCTATATCAGCATCCATAAGGACTTAGTACATTGTGCAGTTTTTATTATTACACAGCACATACAAGAACTGTATACTTGGCTTTATATTTAGTAATAATGGTTGGTAAGGGTCAACGTGTCATGTTATTTTTAATATATTAAATTTTCATTAATGTATATTTTTTAATTGTATCTTAAAATTTGAATTCATCACTGCATTAAGGTATGGATGGTGTAATGGGTTTTTCTTATTATAGTGGATTTTTAGATAATGTAGTAATATACTTCGCATTTGAGATAAGGAAGAAAAAATTGTAGATACGTAGTTTTTTTATGCTTCAATTGCACCTTCAAATTCTCTAACTATATTCAATATTTTTACTATGTAATAATCAACCAATGGAGATACGGAGCATATTGCTTACAGTGCAGTCATAGAATAGACTAAATATTTTAAATGGGTGTTGAATTTTGTGGCTAATTCAGAAATGATAGTACTGGTAGTCACCCTCTATCCTTTTCATAACTTTGGATTCAAATGGGAAATGGAATTTTCAAAATAAAGTGCTTTCTTGTAGTTTTCCATCATTAGATTTTTTTTTAATTCATCTTTGATAAAAAAAAATTGGATAGTGTTGAATTAATTTTTTTCCACATGCTTCAATAGACAACATGGATACTCCCTCTTGTTTTGGGATCTAAAATGTTAAACCCAAATCATGAGTTCAGGTTATGATTCTCATATTGAATCCTTAGAGATTATACCAATGTTCATCCATGTGTTTAAATAACACCCATTAACAAAAATAAAGATATAAAAGAATTGAATTTGATAAATACACATATAAAAGAGGGAAAGGTAAAACTGAAAATAATATTTAGATTGAAACTTGTATTTATTTATCTAAATCAAATATTCAAAGTGATATGGTGCAAAATAAACTAGTACTCATCAAATTTAGTGTTCACCTAAATTTAAACAAACAAATTTCCAAATTCTAAGGAATAATGTTATGAGAAGATTTCATAGGCATACTTGACAAGAAAATCAAAATTAGAAAATACCATTTCTCATTCATAGACAAATATCTAATTGTGGTCATAGTTTGCAAATGAAAAGGGTACAATAACATGTGCTCAATCAAACCAAGTCCTAAAAAGAATATATACCTAATTAATGAAAACTTTAAGCTAAAAAATTACAAATCATTAATATGAGAGAGAGAATAAAAACACAAACTCATAAAACATCCATAGTGGTTTATTAAGTTTAAAATTTTAGTAGAATTTGTCAATTTTTTATCTTCTTAATTTTCTCCCTTTCTCCTTAAAAGGGTCCCAATATAAAGTATTTATAAACAAATGGTGGGGCGTAACCTCATCTTCAAATTGTTTGCATGTTCAACACCACTTATAAAAATAAATTAATATATCTAAACTAGAATTCTAAAAAAATATATCACTATTCTAACATAACTGAGACATGCATTTCAATTTTAAGTCCTTCAAATTTATCACTTAAATGAGTTAGGTGTCCTAAAAGAACATGAAGTGTCAATTGAAGGTTTAACCAACCATTTGCTTCCTTTTTAATCACTTGATGTAAAGTTGATAATTTTCATCTATTAGTGACACATTAATGATTGGCTTTCAATAGTGAAGCTTAATCTTAGTGACCACTTATGTGTGGTTCAATAGGAGACATTTTATATATTATCTAACTTAGTGGATTTCTTAACTCTTTACACTACATGTATGACAAAATCCTTAACTTGATTGTTATTCTTATTTACAATAGCCACTTATCCTTTAAATGCAACTATGAACTCATAAGTAGTTATCAAGTTTTCATATTCTCTATATAGTTATGGTATGTTTGAATCTATGAAGAAGGAAATAATTTATCCATGAAAATATTTAACTATGACATAGTGGTTTCAAGTTGATGTTACATGACCTAAGCCATGTGGTGAAATCTATGTAGTGTGACCTTGTTGAGTTCAAAGAATTCATTCATTTTGACCTTTATATGTGGCCACATACCTTAAATATGAAACTTATTAAAATTTAGGTCACAAATGAACTATATTAATTATCATTAATTTCCACATTCCATTTGACTCTCAATTTAGATTGGAAAGGCCACTATGCATCACATTTAAATCATCCCTCAACATTGTGAATTAATGGCTTGTAGTGTGAAATCTGCATTATTTATCATTCCATATATATCATATATATATATATATATATATATATATATATATATATATATATATATATATATATATATATATATATATATATATATATATATATATATATATAATTCAAGATATAACATGTGTGTGTGTGTGTGTGTGTGTGTGTTTGTATGTTATATCTTGAATAATATGTGAATTTTTGGCATTAGTCACATCAAATAATCTATATCATCAACATCACACAGTTTCAAGGTCATAGTGGTCACAAATTTGCAATGATCAATTTTGATGTTCAGTTCTTCTCATGGACTCCATAGACATGTTTTATTCACAATTAAATTTTATATACACTCAAATATAGATGATTTTAATATTTATGTGTACCATGGCCATGTGGTAGAATCTTGTGTAGTGTATCCTTATTGTGTAGTGTTTCCTTATTGGGCTCCAAGTCTTATTTTTCTCTCTTTTATTGTGTCCACACAAAGTGATACATGTGTAAGTCTCTTATTGTCTCATAGTTATGTAGTAACAGAGTATCTCCAAGGTTTAAAATACATTTTTTGGAAGTCCACATAATTTATTGGGCTTTATCCTCATCTTTATATTTATTTTGCATCTACATACTTTTTCCTTTAGTATTCATGTATTCTATGTAGGGTTGATGTATGTATTGGATATTAAACTTGCCTTCATATCTGCTCAAGTTCAAACTCTTTATATACTTGCATCTATTAGGGCCATGTCATTAAATCTACATGATGTAACCTTGTTGAGTTTGAAGTGTTCATTCTTTTTTTTTATTATTCATGGCCACTCAAAGTCATATATGTGACAACTTATTATTGTTTCATAGTCATGGGGTTATGGAGTGCTTTGAAGCCTTGAAATCCTTTATTATTCATAATTCATTATATATTCCTCTTATGTCTATAACTTTCCCTACACGTAATGAATAAACATGCTTGGAACATATTTAAAAAATAATAATAAAACACACACACTACCTTAATAAAATTTGTGATATTAGAATAATATAGGTGGAAATCATCACAGTGTCATGGAGACATGTAATATATCTTTTATCATCAATGTGTCCTAATGAAATCCATGGATCCATTAAAACTTTTAATCCACTTTATATTCATATGTGTCTTATTTCTCCTACCCATGATCACATATTTTAAATAAATAGAGGCTAATTTATAAGAACACCATAAAATTGATTTTTTAAACAAAATACACTTGACCAGTTAAGTAGAGTCATAGGGTCACAAATACTTCAAAACATAGCTTAAATATTTAAGGTGTGAAATAAAAATGTGGCAATTAGAATGTTACCATGGACTCATAAATTTTTATAAAATAAAAATTAGACTTTGAAGTAAAAAAAGCCTCTACAGAGACATTGATTTATAAAGCTAATTTTAAATTGTGATCAAGTCCATTGGTCTTGAAGGTGTGATGGAAATAAGTGTCAACCTTTAAATTTGGGATATGGGATGGGAGCTGCAAAATGATATAATTATTCCACAATGGTATGTATGGGATGATGTTTTGGATGCCTAATGTGATCTAATCAAGACCTAAACTAGGTCACCATGTGAAGAAAACTTCCAAAATATTATGAAAATAAAATGGTTATCCACTTATAAAAGGAACTAGGGTTGTGTTGGTCAAAGTGATACATGTGGTAGTCTATTATTAGATCAAAGTCATAGAGTAAAAAAGTATCTCCAAGCTTTGAAATGTATTTATCTAAATTCCACATATTCGTAGGGATTTATCTTTCACTATATATTAATTTTACATCCACATGATTTTTCATTTAGTTTTCATTTCTTCTTTGGATATTGAATTTTAATCCATATCCATTATAGTCTAGATGCTTTCAATCCTTACATCTATCAAGGCCACATAGTGATATATGCATAGTGTGATCTTATTGAGTTTTACATCTTTGTTATCTTTGAAATTTATATTTAGACACTCAAACTAATATGCATGAAAACTTTTTTTTTTTTTAGACACAAGGTCATGGAGTGCTTTAAATATTTAAAATTCCTCTGTTTGAAGTCTAAAAATGTGTTGAATTCATAATTCATTGTATATTACTATTGTGTCCACAACTTTTCCTACACATAATGAATAAACATCCCACAAACATATTTTAAAACATCAATAAAACACACATACTACACATGGTAATCATCATTATGTCATGAAGTCATTAAGAAATGGAATGCCTCTTTTATTCTCAATGTGGCCTACTAAACTCTATGGATCCATTAAAAATTTTAATCCACTTTATATTCATATGTGCCTGCTTTCTTCTACCCATGATCACATTTTTTAAATAATAAAGGCTGACATACGTGAACACTGTAGTGAGATTTTAAACAAAGTACACTTGGCATGTTAAGCAGATTCATGTGATCATGAAGACTTTAAAAAATAACTTAAATATTTGTGGTATCAAATAAAACATGTGGTATTCAAAATGTTACCATGGTGTCATGAAGTAAATGAAGCATTTACAGATGTGTTGATTTATGAAGTTTGTTTTAAACTATGATCGGGTTCATTAGTGTTGAAGGTGTGATGAAACTAAGTGTGAACCTTTCACTTTAGGATATGTGAATATGATCATGAAGTGATTTAATTATTTTTAAAGGGTAAATATGATATGATGTGATTTTCAACTAATGTGATCTAATCAATACCAAAACTAGGTCATCATGTGAAGCAAATTTTCAATACAATGTGAAAATAAAATGGGTCTCATGGCTGTTAGTAGAAATTTGATTGCATGCATGTTTGGGATATTGTATGGAAATAAACCTTATTCATTAGATTTAGTTTGGTTTCCATGCATAGTTATATAAGGCACACATTTGGAATATTTAGTACAATTAAAACTAAATTGATTATTGATTCATATGGATCTGTCTGTGACAATACCAAGCTGAAAAGCATAGATCTATCAACATAAGGATAGAGCAAGAATTATAAATGATGTTTAATAATTTGGAATATTTAAAATTTTGTATATTTCATCTTCATATCATATTAATAAATTAATAAGGATGCATGATGTTGACTTATTATTATTCATTTATATATTTTAGTTAGATAAACTATGGATGTACATAAATTATTATAAATATCATAATCTAATAATTTTATGTTCCAATTCATGACTAATTTTATAATGAATTTATTATTTAAATTTAAAATCCTATTAATATGCTTTATTATCCCATCTTGGTTTAGGTATGATAACTTATTAATAATAGGAAAGATGATTTCAAGTTCTAATTATGACAAGTCCATTGCTTTACTGTTGTGTTGTGATATATAAATATTTTGATAGGATTTTCAATATCATGACATTTTTAAAATTAAAATTCTGGAAATCTTCATACTTAAATTGAAACAATTTCATGCTACTTTTATTATTCCATAAAGTAAAAATAAGATATCCAATCTATAGGATTTTTATCACATGATAGTTGCTTATAGCATCATATAAGTGGGTAAATATGAACATGAGGTCAATTAAAATTAATCCATGACTACTGAATTCCATTTATGAATGAATTTTCATCATTGTGCACCACCACCATATTAAAAATAGTTAATATCTAGTTCATTTAGACTTAAGACTATACCACTAATATTTGTAATATGAGAGAAAATGGAATTTAATAAAGACTATTAATTTTATGTTCTATCTTCTATCTCAACTCTTTTAATATTTTTTATACTTTAATTTTACTTTCAATCCTCATATTATGTTTTGGCATAAGGTTACTGAAATTCTACAAAAACCAAGATTTTTACAAGTTATTTATTTATTTTCCATTCTTTAAACTTGTGTTCTATTTTTTAACATTTGAAATGAAAAGAGTGCAAAGATTATATGTTCCCTAAGCATATTCCTAACTATAATTTTTCAAAAAAAAATCATGAACTATCTTTTCATAAAATTCCTACTTGTATTTTTTAAATTTCTAGGAGAATTCTTTCTATCCAAAATCCAATAAGACACCCTTCCAATATAGTCAATATTTTATTTCCCTCTCATTTTTTAAATTCGTAATTCAAATTCAGGTTAACTTAAGGGAGTCTTAAATTTTACTTATCATGACTCTTTTTTAGGTGTAATTCAATTGTAGAATATCTTAAGTTGGCTTTGGCTTTGATTTTTCACAACTCTTTAATTAAGTCATTCTCCTCTCTACTAAATTTTCACTGCATGCCGTTAGAATATGGATTACATTTTTTAAATGTATTTAAGTTTCTATTAGATATGTCACAATTCCATTATATGAGGGATATATGATGGACATCTAATATAATTATAATAAATAATGTGATAGAATGTATAATGCACATTCCTTTAATTGTCATCTCAAAAAATAAAAAAAGTGGACAAAATTAGGGATTTCTTGTGTATCATTAGGAATCTGAAGAGCCAAATTTTGTTAGTTTCTTGTTAGTGAAATCAAAATATAATTCAAATAAAATAATACAATAGAAACTAAACTAATCTTGCCTAAGTACTAGGGTGAGCTTAACATAATGAACAAAATTACAAATAAAAGATAAAACACAAAACTATGTTACCTCCCTTGTCAAACTAGTGCTCATTCATAGCATAGAGGATGTGCATGCTTAGATTATGGGAAATAAAGACCTTCATCAATGTAATCTCCATTTAAGCAACACTTCTCTAAGACCACTTGAGGCTTAGATTGGATTAGCTTGGCTTGGTGATGCTTCTTCTTGATCAATATAACATTATAACTTTGGCTTGAGAGCTTTTTTAGATAGGGGCAATGACACTTGTATTTATAGGTTCTAAAACTAACTCTACTCAAGTGTGGTTAAGTTTCGTTTTAACCTTGGTTGTGTATAAATTGACCTTGGTCAAGTTTAGATTAACCCTAATTTGGGTCAAAGCAATTATGAAGTCTTGAAAACTCATAGAAGATATTTATGATGCTTGACAACTCATAGAATATATTTATGACGTGTCACTCACCTTTGTTAGAATTTTAGGCATTTATAAAAAGATATTATTAATTCTTTTGACTTTGACCTCATCTTTATTGAAAATTTTCTTGTTTATAAAATGTAATACCCTAATTGAACTTAGAATTTTTACTTAATAAATTAATTAAATTTGCTTTTTAATTAATCCTACTTAGGGTTTTTAGAATTTAGAAATTGTTTTAGTGTTTTACATTAATAGATCAAAAGGCCAATTTATCAATTTTCTAGGTCATAATTTTATTGGGGTTGAATCCAAGATAGGTTATCATTATGTACAAGGTAATACCCCAAATAAGGATGCATCAACATGATTCTAGGAAGTTATATCCCATGTACAGATGAATTTGGGCATTTTGGTTGATTTTTGGGCTTAATTTGCATAGTTTGGTAGAAATCAATCTGAAGTCCTATTTAGACAGAGATGTAGTTGAAATAGGGTGTCAACATTTTCCCCCTATTTGAGAAGGAATTGTAAGACACATGCATAGTAATGTATTTTCAAATAATGAACAATTCATTAATAAGAATAAGAGGATAATGATTGAAGAATGATGCTCCAAACAAAGTTTGGGAAGCCTATGATATTCCCTCAAGGGATTGTCTAACACATACGATTGATGGACAATCCCTCAAAAAGAATCAAGAAGAAGAATGAAATTAAACCATGGATGAGATTAATCTAATTGATCTAATGCTTGCATGCATTGATGACCATACTAATTTTCCCAAAAGTGGTTATAATCAGTAACGAAGGCTGATACACTAATTTTCCCAAGGATGGTTATAATCAGTGGCACAAGTATGTGCCTCAGCAAGGTAGATGAGTTGAAATAATGATTTTTCCAAAGGTGGTTATAATTATTTTTATGACCTATATTGAATAATGATTTTTCCACAATAGAGAAGATTTAAACATGATAAATTGGCTATGCACCAGTAGGGAAAATTGGCAATCATAACTCAAGGATATAAACTATCATAGATTAAATATGAGTGGGTGCAAATGTAGGTGTAATGGTCTAATGAATTTTTAAAGATTGAAAAAGCCACAAACATCTAGGTACACAAGGATGAAAAATGTGATGAAAGATATGATTGGAAGACAATAATGGGGATGGAAGAATAATGGTGGCCAAGATGACCTGAGATACATCATATATCCAAGTGTTTCCTACATAGTCCAAATAGATCTTAGGCTAATGTAGTTCACCCAAAAGTGTTATAAAATAGAACGAAAAATATAATATAAAAATAAGAATTGATCAATGTGGATGATTAGGTTATAATTACCAATGTGGAGATACATGTCCTTATTAGAATTGATACAACTAGAATGATCAATGAGTTGATTTGATTAAGAAGTATGGGATAATTGTTAGTTTGCCACAATAGAGCAAAATAAGATCATGTATTAAACCCATAATTAAGGATTGATGGTGAACTAGTACAGTTTATAGGTATGAATTTGGGCTTCCTTTTATTATAGAGATACATATTTTAACTAGCATGGATTACCATTCATTTATGTTTATATTACTCTGTGTTTGGGATATGCCAATTGTTAACAAGGGGAAGTACTACCCATTGCATTGTATGATAGATCTATTAACCAAATTTTTGTTTTTAGTTGTGATATTATGCATCATAGTTATGAAAAATTATAATAACAATATATATCCTAATAATGGGAAAATTTTAATTTAAGTGTAAATATAAACAACTGAGGAATAAGATATGAACAGTTAAATCCCAAGTGTAAATATAAAATAAATAAACTAAATGTAGGAATATATACAAACACTCACAACGTAAGTATAAGATATGGCTAATCAAGAATCAATTGTAAATAAAATATAATAGACCTATAATAACTAAGAAAGGCACAATTAAAGAAAAAAAGCAACAAGCAACTAAAAATAAACAAATAAATAAACCAACTAAATAAAAAAATTTAACAAATGAACAAACTAAAGGAAACAAAGTTAGTTAATCAACCAACTAAAGGAAAAGAAAAGAAAATTAACAATTAAACTAAGGCACGTAAAACATACATCTAAGCTAGGCAATAAATAAATAAACTAAAGCACAAGCAATAAATAATTAAGTTCAAGTAAGAAAAATAGACAAACTAAGTTAAGTAAAATGAATAAACAAATAAAATGAATGCAAAGGAGAATTTAGTAACCAAACTATTCTAAGACACACAAAGGTAAATAAAACAAACTAAGCTAAAATAAACAACAATATACAATCTAGTTAGTGATAATGTTATAAATAAACAAATTAAAAGAAAGCAGTGAATTAGTGAATGATATTATTCGTACATGCATAATATAGGTGTTACACTTGGTTATTATTTATTCATGTGTAATAGAGGTGTTAAACTTGGGTACAAGGTTTCCCCTAGGTTATAGGTAGTAATGACATGGATAAAACAACACAATAATAAATGGCACAAATTTGCCCCTAGCCTATAGGGAATAATGACATAGGTAGGATAGAAAATGTTGCCCCTAGGCTATAAGGAATAATGACACAAAAATAAATAGGGGTAATAGAATAAATAGGAATGGGTAGCTGAGGTAACTCTATATTTGTTATGCAAGTGGATGTTGCCTACACAGTCCCATGGATATGAGGTCCAATATGAACTTCAGGTCAAATGTAGTTCTCCCAAGAGATGGGATAAAATAAAATTGGTGATAATGAAAAGAAGATGATTATAGAGGAATATATG
This sequence comes from Torreya grandis, assembly GCA_037957365.1. Classification (NCBI taxonomy): domain Eukaryota; kingdom Viridiplantae; phylum Streptophyta; class Pinopsida; order Cupressales; family Taxaceae; genus Torreya; species Torreya grandis. The sequence continues at coordinate 2,764,611 of JARHVA010000202.1, read as the reverse complement.
AATGATCTCAAAAAATAGAAAGTGCATAGTGTAAACAGGGGGTGATGCTCATAATCATGAAAGCATCAAGTACAATAAAATCATGAAGTTTTAAAAGTGTGGGTTTTCGCTAAAACCACACTAAAATATGAAATAAGAGTATCCACTAATGAACTAGATTGATAATTCATAGTGTTCATTACATCTATGATTTGGAATGAGAATAAACTCAAAAAATGATGAGATAATTAGGTGAGGTTTCTCATAAAATGATGAGAGTATAAGAAAAACCAAGTTTTCATTAATGAATCAAATTCAAATGCACAATGCTCATAAAAGTGACTCATAAAATGGTAAGAGTGTACAACTAACATTGATAAGAGAACAATAAAGATGGGAAACTAAAGGACAAGTGATTACTTGTGAAATAACTATAAGGCCCATAATATTTAGGGAAAATGAGATGAAAGGAAGTGCTAAAAGGTAATAAAGTGATGAATAAATGGCATTTGAGCTACTTCGAGATACCTCATGTATCCAAGTGCTACATACATAGTCCATATGGACCTCAGGCCAATGTAGTTCTCCTAGAAATGGGAGGAAAATGAAAAAGTGGTCTAGAAATGAAGTTGTATAGGTGAGATAGCCCATCCCCCAAAAACATTAAGGCTTTATATCTTGCATGGAAATTCTAAGCCATTTTTTGTGATTTTGTGATTTTTAGGAGTTTTACACGCATTTCAACTCGATTGATAATTATGAGATGCAAAATGGTGATAGTTCATAAAATGGTGAGAGAGTAACTTAGGGTGATCACAAAATGGTGAGAGAATTCAACATAAATTACTCATAAAATGGTGAGAGCATTTAACTTAAATTGCTTACAAAATGGTGAGAGTGTTTTAATTAAAATTGCTCACAAAATGGAGAGAGTTTTCTAACTTAAATTACTTGTAAAATGATGAGAGTTATCAAACAAGGGTGGCTAAAATGACCTAAAAAAAAACTGAGCATTGTCTACATAGTCCAAATAGACCTCAAGCCACTACAGTTCCCCTTATAGTGAAGTGTCTGACTAAGTAACAACAATTTCATGAATATGCAATGGCAATGTATGGAAAATGATGTGGTAATGCATGGTAAAGGGTTGTTCCCAAGCTATAGGAACAAATGACATAGGTAAAATAGAAAATTTTTCCCCTAGGCTATAAGGAAATAACAACATAGGTAAAGTGATATAGAATGTGGCACAAATGAAGGATGCAATTGCCAAGACCACTGTCATCCTACTTTCATATATTTCAATTGAATGAATTCCTTAAAAAAATTTAATCTAAATCAATTGATGGAACTTCATTTGATATCAAACACTAAAAGTTCCTAAAATATAAATGAATCTAAACCAAGGCCAAAAAGTGATAGGGAATAGGTGAAAATAATAGATGATCAATAGGCTAAGCTATGGTGGGAAAGGGATATGGGTATGGTACTAAGAATGGTTATATTTGTTGTATATTTGTCAAATGATGTTATGGTGATGTCATAAAGGTGTTCAGGTGAATGGATGAAGTGCCTTGATAGTCTAAGTGGTAATGACAAAGTGTGTAATGTGCTTGTCCTAGTATGCTTGAAGTATGCTTGGCTGATCTTCAATTTTAGCATGGTTAGAGATGTTCAAGGATGAGTATGGTGATTTAAAGATGTGAAAAAGGTCCCATAAGATGTCTTCTATTCTTTGAGTGCTTGTGTGCATGAGTGGAATTCATTTGGTAGTCCATAGTTTTCATCTAGACATTTTGGGTCCAATGGTAGATTCGAGTGGTTAGTTTTATGACATCATAATTACCATGTGTGGATGAGTCAGAGGGAGTTGGTCATATGGTTGTGATCACATTTTATCCTAGTTTTTATGTGCTAAATTTTAATTCATGCAATGAAGTGAAACATAATATATGAAAGTGCAAAGTTGGGCTCCCAAGCAATTTGATAGTGTTATCCCTTAGCCAAATTTATAATATGACAAGAAATATTGAGTAGGCATTTTGATGATGTTATAATTCACACGTGTGAAGGTGAAAAGATAAAATGATCATATGGATTTGTTTAGTCTTATGCCTAGTTAATTTATCTAATTTTTAAATCATGTGATGAAGTGCATCAAAATATATGCATGTGTAAATTTGGCCTTTCAAGAAAGTTATTGACATAATTGGCTCTGTGGAAGAAAAATCTGAGTGAGCAAATTAATAGAGTTATATCTTGCACATGAAAAGGTTTCAAGAGTAGTTTGACACATGGTTGTATTATCCTATGTGAAGATATCATATGTTCCAAATTTTATATCATTAATCTAAGAGTATCAAAATTTATTGAGGTATAAAGTTGGCCTTCTAAGAAGATAAACAATAGTCCCCATACTTGGTCTTTTTTTCACGATGTTAAAGATCTAGACCAAATGGAGACCCAATGGTTCACGAGAGTTAATACATCTATATATATGGTGTGAAATAATTCAAATTATTCAAAGGGTTTTTGGGTTAATGAATTTAAATATCAAGTTCCGTACAAAACAATCAATGGAGCATGTTCATTTCAAGATGTTTGGAAACAACGAGATGAGGATAAATATTCATTATTTAACATCAAGTAGAGATAAAAGATCAATATTATTCTAATATATAATAGTGAACACATGTTTGTACATATATATATCAATGAATCATATTGAGAGATATGTTTTCAAGGCATCCAATGATTAACACAAATAAAGATTGAGCTATATACAAGAGATTGATGGTGCGCATTGAGTCAATATTACAAGATTGTACGAGATGAGGTCAACTGTTTGAGGTTTAACATTTGGGCATTGATACACTATGCAGTAAAGTTTGAATAAGATCAATTTTTCATTATTTATCTAATTATTTAGGACATGATATGTGATCAAAGTGACTGAGGTTTAACCGTGACCATTTGCATTTGAATATTTGAAATTAACAAAGGAAAGACCAGTGTCTAATTTTTAGACCATATCTTTTTATCTAGACATAATTTGCTCATGGTATAAAAAGTGAACTTATAGAGGAATCCAAGGTACATATATAAATATAAATTTTAATATCTTAAGGTGTGTGTAATCAAATTCATGAAGGTTAAAATTTGACTATGTTTTCGTATATGTTCTGTAAGTGACCTGAGAAGGATGGTCAATTTTGTTTTGATATTATTTAAATATATCTTGATGAATTAGCTATTGTAAAGTGTTTTAGACTCCATAAGGACCATATTTATTAATTATTAAGGTTTAACCAATTGTATGTAGTATGAAAAATTCTTAATAAGTTGACTATGTATTCATTCATGTTGTTCCTGTGCACTAGGTCAGTGTTTGAGTTGTTTGAGCATATGCAAAAGTGAGAAAATTGAATATGATAATTTGAGGATGTCTAAGGTTACATAATGAGTGGAATTTTTTAATTTAAAGTGGTCATATTTTCTTGTTTTTCTCTATGAAGTGCTAAATGGGTGAATAGGTCTCTATAAGACCTATAAGGGCTACAACAGCCTATTTGATAGGTGTAGCTACTTAAGGGTGATCCATGGGTGATATGGCTGACCTATGAAGATTATTTTTAATAATGTATTAATTTAAGATATGCATTAATGGATAATTCATGCCTAATTTTTGACCAAGGTGTTGATTATCATTTATGCTCTATAAATAGTGAAACCAAACATGATAGTTTCTAGACTTTGTAGAGGCTTGTGTGTGTGAGTTATGGAGTGAAGGAGATGTAGAGTGCCCAGTAGATGAGTTGATTATTAGATAATATTGAGGACTATGTTTATGACCTATAGGTCATGTTTTTGATGTCATAATAGTGTTCTTACTGGTTGAGGATGAGCAATAAGGTCTAGAGTGATCCAAAAGGTAACTTTAGATGTATTGAATGTGTAGAGATAAAGAGAGTTGATATAATTTTTATCTCCATTATATTGGTAGGAAATAAGTGTTTAGGATATTTTGTGATCATAGGTGTTGTTTTGGTTTCTCATCATCTAAGGGGGTTGTTTCCTCTTTGCAAGGTGAAACTTGCTAAAGGTGTAGTTGATATGGCTGCTCAGCTACACAAGTTTGGTAGCACCTTGTGGGATTATAATTTCACTAAATAAGAGATGGTAGTTCATTTATCAATTATATCTAGTCTAAATTGGTTCTTTTTATTATAATATAGTAGTCTAATTGTAGGTTCTATTGGGTTTTCTCCCCCAGGAGGGTTTCACATATATGTCATGTTTTATGTGTTTAATCTTACATTGTCTCTCTTATTCATTGCTATGAATGATATGTATGCTTCATGAATGCTTGTGGTAACTGACTAAAAGTTTTGAAAGGTTTTTAATTAAAATTTTATTATCTGGGCTCACTAATTCATCCACTCCCTTAGTGATTATACCTCTAACAATTAGTATTAGAGCATGTCCTTCATGCAAAGTTTAACCACTTGAAGGTGATCAAAGGTACAATGGTTGACAAAGAGGTTATATCTTGTCTTTAATACAATATTGTTTTTGATTTATTATAAGTCAATGCAATCATGGATGGTGTGAAGACACAAGTACAAGATCTAGAGGCAATAGTCAAGAATCTATAGGTCATGATGAATAAAGATCTCAATCAAAGAATAGAACAATTAGAAAGTAAAGTCATGACTTACTCAGATGTAATCTTATCTAAGGAAAAAATGGATTTCATCTCCACCCAAAGGGTCAAGAATGAAAATTCATAGATCAATAATGATCAAGAAAAAATGAGGTCAAATATGAACAATGTCTTCAATGGGTATTGCTTCTCCTGAAATCATTTTGGTCATAGATATAGAGATTGCACTTTCTCACTAGAGATAAAAAGGATCTCATATGCAAAAATTATAACCAAAAAGGTCATATAGCTAAAAATTATAAAATATAATTTTGGAAAAATGATATACAAGTCATTAACACTATCAAATGGTTCAAAGAGACTAAGTCTAAAGAAGAAAAGAAGCAAAATCCAAGCAAATCACCAAAAGAAGAGTCATTATTTATTCAAGTATCCTTTCATACTCAAGAAGATGAGAATAAGAGATGGTTCATAAATATTGGATGCTCAAATCATATGATAGGAGACAAGAGCAAGTTTATCTCTCTCAAAAATACCAACCTAGGTCTAGTTAGATTTAGTCACAACAAATTTGTTAACATAGTCAGTAAAGGTAGTGTGAGTTTAGACAATGGTCATACTTAGATTAAGAATGTCTTATATGTAGAAGGTTTGAAACATAATATTTTATATGTGAGACAAATGTGTGAGCAAGGAAATGTTATAACTTTTCATGATGATGTATGTGAAATAAGAAAGGTAAAATCTGATAGATTAATTGAAAATGTTCATAAAATAGATAAAAACATGTATGTATCCCATGAATCCAAGAAGGAAGAGTGCTTCATAAGTCAATTGGAAGAAAGCTAGCTTTGGCATAGAAGGCTTGGATATATAAATTTTGATAATATGGTAAAAATTAATTCAAAGGGGTTAGTAAGGCATATGCCTAAGATTTCTAAGATTCATCATTCTCTTTACAAGGCATGTCTTCATGGGAAACAAACCAAGAGAAGATATAAAACCAAGGAATTATCCACTACAGAGCCATTAGTGTTGATCCACACTTATCTGTGTGGACCTATGAGAACTCAAAGTACTCAAGGTAATAGTTACTTCATGCTTCGCATTGATGATTTTACTAGAATGACTTAGCTATTGTTTCTTAAAGAAAAATCTGAAGCTTTTACAAAATTTGTGGTAGTCAAAGCTCTTGTGGAAAATGATAAAGGTTCAAATATCAAGTGTGTGAGATCAAATAGAGGAGGTGATTTTTGGTCTCATAAGTTCAATTATTTTTATGAATGACATGGGATAAGAAGAGAATATTTTGCTACTAGAACACCACAACAAAAGGGTGTGGTTGAAAAGAATAATAGGACTATTATTGAGATGAGTAGAACCATGATTCAAGATGCAAAATTATCAGATGGCTATTGGAAAGAGGAAACCAACACTTTATTTTACATCCTAAACACATGTTAAATTATAGTAAATGGTAACAAGACTCCTTATGATTTATTGAAGAATAGAGCAGCTAATGTCAAATATTTCATAATGTTTGGGAGTATGTGCTTCATCAAAATAGATGAAGAGAATCTTAGAAAAATTGATTCAAGATTTGATGATGGCATACTCTTAGGTTATTATTCTATCAGTAATGCCTATAATTATTTCAATAAAAGACTTCACAAGATTGTTGAAAGTTTAAATGTAAGGATAGATGAGACAAGTAGAGTCAAGAAGTTAAAATTATAGGTAAGTGATTCAATTCAGAATTCTATTACATACAATGATGAACTATCCATTCAAATAGATGATGAAGATGATGAGGAGAAAGAAAGATAAGACTCTAAAGTTCAATCTAGAATAATTTAGAAATATCATCCAATCTCTCAAGTTATTGGAAATGTTAATGCAAGGTTACAGACTAGAAGGAGAATGTTGATCAGTCAAAATCAACAAGACTTAGCTCTTATCCATGATTGAACCCAAAACATTTATGGAAGATATATAAGATGAAATTTAGAATGATGTAATGGATGAATAAATTGATCAAATAGAAAATAATGAAACATGGGACTTAGTTCCTAGGCCAAAAGATAAAAATGTGATAGGTACCAAATGGGTTTTTAAAAATAAGATGAATGAGAAAGGAGAAGTCACAAGGAACAAGGATAGATTAGTGTGTAAAGTATATGCTCAAGTTTAAGGAATATATTTTGATGATAATTTTGATCCTATGGAAAGAATGGAATTAATTATACTCTTTTTGGCATATACATGTTTCAAAGGTTTTAAGGTATATCAAATGGATGTGAAATCTGCATTCTCGAATAGAAACTTAGAAGAAGTCTAAATTGAGTTATCTGAAGGATACTTCATGTCAATTAATAAAAAATTTGTGTATAATTTGAAGAAGGCTTTGTATGGTCTTGAACAAGCTCCTAGAGTTTGGTATGATAGTCTAGATAAGTATCTTTTAAGTTAAGGTTTTAAAATGGGGGCAATCGATAGTAATTTATACATTAAGACAGAAGGTAATCATCAATTGATAGTTGTTGTATATGTTGATGACACAGGTTTTGGATCTAACAATGATAAAATGAGTAGACAATTTACAGATACTATGAAGACTAAGTTTGAAATGTCATTGTTAGGAGAACTGTATTTCTTCTTAGGAGTATAGATTAATCAACCTAATGTAGAGATATTCATTTCACAAGCTAAATACATCAAGGATATGCTAAGAAAGTTTGACATGATGGATTGTAAGCCAATGGGTACTCCAATGATCATAGGATGCAACTTAAGTAAACTAGATGACTCACCAAAATTTGATCAAACTTTTTATAGATCCATGATTGAAAGTCTTTTGTACTCTACTACTTATAGGCATGACATCCTGCAAGTAGTAGGTCTTGTAGGAAGGTTTCAAGCTGACACTAGAGAATCTCACTTGAAAGCAGTTAAGAGGATCTTGAGATATCTTAAAGGCACCATAGACTATGGTTTATGGTATCCCAAAAGTAAAAAATTATCTTTGAAATCATATATTGATGTTGATTGGGTAGGATGTGTGGATGCTAGGAGTATCAGTGGTGGGGTCTTCTTCATGGGATAATGCTTGGTGTTTTGGCTAAGTAAGAAGCAAGCCTCAATGTCTCTATCAACTACAAAATCTAGGTATATAGCAGTTGCCTCTTGTTGTACTCAAGTCATGTGGAAAAAACAAACTTTGGAGGATTATAAGGTAAGATAAAATGGACCTTATCCTATTTATTGTGACAATAATAGTGCAATTAGTATCTCAAAGAATCTTGTTATGCACTCAAAAACTAAACACATTCCTATTAGATATCATTTCTTAATAGAAAAAGTGATTAATCAATGTGTTAATTTTAAGCATGTGCCTACAAAATAATATCTTTCAGATATTATGAGCAAACCACTATCAAAAACTACATTTGAGTATCTAAGACAAATCTTGAATGTCATGAAGTTCTATTGGTGATTCTTGAGGTGGCTTGAGAGAAGAGGCTAGTAAGCTTGTGTGGTGATTCTTCATGGTTTATGGAGATCTAAAGATGATAAAGAGGTGAAATGTCTCAATTATCTTAGAGGGAGTCCCTCTTATATTTTTTTTAGTGAGTTACATCAGATTTTAGTACTTTTGTATGTTCTTTCTTCATTGGTTGCAGTGCTTGGTTGAAGAGAGTGTTGGCATGGAGCAAGAAGAAGTTATCAAGGAAATAATAGGTAGGCTAAAGGTAAGGGGGCATTTGTATCATATTTATAATATGGTTATCTTCTATTTTTAGTATTTTTAGGTCATTGGTATCAGATTGTGCCCACTTTGTCATTGTGTCAAAGGGGGAGAAAATTCTTGTTGTGAGAGTGCTTGACGAGAGAGAAGGAAGATGAGTTATATATTACTATATGATGGTTTTTGACATCAATGAAAAAGGGGGATATTGTTAGAGAGTTGTAAAATTATGTCATGGTGATGTCATGGAGGTTTTCAAGTGAGTGGATGAAGTACCTTGATAGTCTAAGTGACAATGACAAAGTGTGCAATGTGATTATCCTAGCATGCTTGAAGTATGTTTGGTTGATATTTAGTTTTGGCATGGTTAGAGATGTTTAGGGATGAGTATGGTGAATTTAGGATGTGAAAAAGGTCCCATAATATGTATTTTTTACTTTGAGTGCTTGTGTGCATGAGTGGAATTCATCTATTAGTCCATAGTTTCCATCTAGACATTTTGGGTTCGATGGGAGAAAATCCAAGTAGGTAGTTTGATGACATCATAATTGCCATGTGTGGATGAGTCAAAGGGAGTTGGTCATATGGTTATAATCACATTTGTGACTAATTTTTATGCACTAAATTTTAGGTCATGCAATGAAGTTCAATATAAGATATGTAAGTACAAAGTTGGGCTCCCAGGCAGTTTGATAGTGTTTTCCCATAGCCAAATTTGTAATGTGATAAGAAATGTTGAGTAGGCATTTTGATGATGTTATATTTCACATGTGTAAAGGAGAAAGGAGAAAATGATCATATGGGTTTATTTAGTTTTATTATTATTTTATTTTTTCTAATTTTTAGATCATGTAATGAAGTGCATCAAAATATATGCATGTGTAAGTTTGGCCTTTCAGGAAAGTTATTGACATAGTTGGCTTTGTGGCAGAAAAAATTGAGTGAGAATATTAATGGAGTTATATCTCACATGTGAAAAATTTAAGATAATTTTGAAACATGGTTAGATTATCCTATGTGAGGAGATCATATGGTCCAAATTTTATATCATGTGTCTAAGAGTAAAAAAAGTTATTGAGGTTTAAAGTTGGCCATCCAAGCAGATAAGCAATGGTTCCCATAATCATTTTTGCACGATGTTAAAGATCTAGACCAAATGGAAATCCAATGGTTCACAAGAGTTTATACATATAGATATATGGTATGCATTAAGTCAAAAATTTTAAAGTTTTCATTGGTTAATTAATTTAAATATCAAGTTCCTTACAAAAGGATCAACAGAGCGTGTTCATTCCAAGATGTCTGGAAGCAGGGAGATGAGACAAATATTCATTATTTAACATTAATCAGAGATAAAGTTAGAGATTATTTTAATATATAATGGTGAACACATGTTTATACATATACATATCAATTGTGCATATTGAGTGAGATGTTTTTAAGGTGTCTAATGATTAAAATAGATAAAGATCGAGCTACATACAAGAGATCGATAGTACACATTGAGTCAATATTGCAAGATTGCATGAGATGAGGTCAGTTGTTCAAGGTTTAACATTTATGAATTGGTTAAATATGAATAAATTTTGAATAATATATATGGTTCATGATTTATCTAAGCATCAAGGACATGAGATGCGATCAAAGTGATTGATTTTTAATCGTATACGTTTGCATTTGAATATTTGAAATTAACAAAGGAAAGACCAGTGTATATTTTTTGGACCATATATTTGATCCAGATATAATTTGTTAATGATGTAATAATATAAATTATAGAGGACTCCAAGGTTCATCTATAAATATAAATTTAAATATATGAAAGTGTGTATAGTCAAAGTTATGAAGGTTTAAGGTTGATTGTATTTTTGTATATGTTTTGCAAATGACCCAAGAAGGATGTTCGAGCTTGTTGTGATATTTTCAGGATATCTCTTATTGAATTAGCTATTAAGGAGTGTTATAGACTCCATGAGGATAATTTATGTACATTATGAATATTTGACCAATTGTATGTAGTATAAATAATGATTAATAAGTTGACTATGTATTCATTCATGTTGTTCTTGTGCATGAGGTAAGTGTTTGAGTTGTTTGAGAATACAAAAAAGTGAGAAAAGTTGATTGTGATAATTTGAGGATGTATAAGGGGACATAAGGAGTGGACCTATGCAATTATAAGTGGTCCCATATTCTTTTTTTCTCGATGAAGTGCTAAATGGGTGAATAGGTCTCCATGAGACCTATAAGGGCTACAAGGGCCTATTTGATAGGTGTATCTACTTAAGGGTGACCCATGGGTGCTATGGCCAAACTATGAATATTTTTTTGAGTCATTTATTAATTTGAGAGATGAATTAAGGGATAATTAATGTCTAATGTCTGACCAAGGTGTTGATTATCATATATGCTCTATAAATAGTGAAACCAAAAATGATAGTTTCTAGACTTTTTAGAAGCTTGTGTGTGAGAGTTGTGGAGAAAAGGAGAGGTAGAGTGCCCAATAGATGATTTGTTGAGAATGTCATATTGAATATTTTGTGTATGACCTATGTTTCATGTTTTGGATGTCATAATAGTGCTCTTACAGGTTGAGGATGAGCGAAAAGGTCTAGAGTGATCCAAAAGGTAGCTTTGGATGCATTGAGTATGCAGAGTTGAAGAGAGCTGATATACTTTGTATCTCCATTAGATTTGTAGGAAATCAATGTTCAAGAGATATTGTGATCATAGGTGTTTTTTTGGATGCTCAATATTTAAGGGGGTTACTAGCTCTTTGCAAGGTGAAACTTGTTAAAGGTAGTTTTTGTGGTTGCTCAGCTAGACAGGTGTGGTATCACCTTATGGGAGTGTAGTCTCACTAAATAAGGGATAATAGTTCCTTGATATTTTGTAGTTGGTCTAAATTAATTCTTATTATTATAGGATAGCAGTCCAATTATAGGTTTTAGTGGGTTTTTCCCCCAAGAGGGTTTCCCACATATGTCATGTGTTATGTGTTTGATCTTGCATTGTCTCTCTTGTTCATTGCTATGAATGATATGTATGCTTCATGAATGTTTTTGGTAACTAATTAAGAGTTTTGAAAGGTTTTTAATGGAAATTGGATTTCTAGGCTCACTGATTCACCCCCAGTGATTGTACTTCTAACAATATTTATGGCACAACTTAAATGATCCTTGTAGACAATAGTTTATGTCCCTTAAGTGTAAAAATGTTTTAATTGCATTATGTTCATCAGTTCATCTCCTTCTAACGTGGCTAGTTTGTATGCTCTAGAACTATAGTTAGCAATAACCACATAAGGCTCTAACTAGTTAGGTTAAAACTTTCCTTTGTTTTTGGTCCTAACATCGATGTTTTTCTAATTTTATTTTAGTAAAATATTGACAAGATTGAATTCTCTATGCTTTACACATTGATTGTAGTCTAGTACATTTGAAGGTTATTCAAGATGGCCATGAACTTTCCATCTAGTAAATATAGCTCTTAAAAATGATCTAGTCTATAGTCCTCATCATCAATGATGTGTTGTAGTGAAATGCAAAGAGAAGGGAACTTGACCTTGACAAGAAGAATGGCATCAGTGTCATAAACAAGGGAATATGGTATAGCTCCTATTACAGTACAAAAAGTAGTACAATAAGCTTAGAGGGCATTATACATCTACAAGTGTCAATTATAACTAGCATCATTGAAAATCTTCTTGAGGATTTTCACAATGGTCTTATTAGATGCCTCAAATTGGTGGTTGCCTTGTGGGTAATAGGTGATGGAAAAGTGTTTTTGATATAGTATTGGGAACAAGGGGTTTTTACATATATTTTTTAAAATGAATTGTCATTATCATATATAATGTTATAGGGGATACCATAGTGGCAAATGAGATGGTTCAAGATTAATTTGGAAATCTGCTTACTAGTCACATAAGTGAGGGGAATGGCTTCCACCCACTTAGTGAAATATTTTCTAGTAATAAAGACATGTTTGTGACCATCTGATGATGTAGTATTTATCTTACCTATGATTTTAAGTCCCCACATTAAGAATGGACATGGTGTTGTTAATGGTTTAAGTGTTTTGGCTAGAGCATGGATCAAATTATCATGCTTCTAATACTTTGCACACTTCTTCACATAGGTAGTTGCATCACTTTCCTTAGTCAGCCAATAATAACCAATACATAGTAATTTTTTGGAAAAAATGGCCCCAATGGTATGGTTTCCACACATTCCATGAACTTCCCTCAATGCTAATCTAGATTTTATTGAAGATAAACAATGAATTAGGGTTCCATCATAGCTTCTATGATATAAGGTAGGTCCAAGTAAGGTATAATTGGAGGCTTTATGAACGAAGGCTTTTTGTCTTTTGATGAAAAGGTCTAGGGGAATGATTTAGTCATGTAGGTAATTATATAATTTTTAATACCAAGTAGACATGGGACCAAAAATATCACAAACCATCTCAACATTTGTTTGTTCATACATTGGTGCTAGGAGATGTTCCACAAGAAATTGCTAGTCTCTAGCTCTATTTATAATTTGAATCATAAATCTAATTATATCCATGGCATTAGTTACTCTATTACTATCCCTAGGTATCTATTTAAACTATATATTGGTAATTTGTTGATTAAGAGTGTTAACCATACCTGTATAAGGTACTAATTTCTCATCCTTTATCTAGTATTCGTGATAGGTCAGATTTCATCCAAAATGCAAATGAAATTTTATTTCATGATTCAATTTGAAAAGGAAGAAAATAATAAAATTTAAATATAAAAATGACTAATCACTTCACCTACCAAGAAGTCCATTCAACTACCTATGGGACTATTGAGCTACACACTAAAAGACAAAAGTAAATGTGCAACTACTCCTAATAATTAGGAAATATTATTTACAATAACATTACATCCCCCCTTAATTTGTAGGGGTTGTTGTTAGACCAATCATTCCTCTAAACTTTTCAATGTTTTATCATCCAAGTGCCTTTGTCAGGATGTCTATTGGTTGCTCTATTGTCAGGCAATGTTGCAACTTGGCACTGCCATCTTTGACATAGTGCTAAATCAAATGAAATTTGGTATTGATGTGCTTGATTCAGTCATGAAAGACTAGATTTTTTTCCATCTAGATTATACAAGTGTTCTCAACCATGAGAGGTGTTGACAAAACCTATTACTCCTGTGAAACTAAAATAACCCTTTTGAGCCACAAGATCTCTCTAATTGCCTCTAAAGTGGCCATATATTCTACTTCTACTAAATAAATTCCTAGCACTAATTGCTTCTTAGATTTCTAACTAGCAACTTTTATTCCCAAATTTATTAGAAAACCTGAGGTGGACTTCCCATCTTCATGATCAGCAACATAGTCAGAATCTGAATACCCAACTAGTTTGAAGTCTTCCTAGTAGTTTTGAGCCCAAAATATTGTGTGGCTTTGATATATTTGAGGACCCTTTTTATGCTACCCAATAACTCTCCCTATATTGTTTCATGAATCTTGAGAGGATACCAATTGCATATGATACATCTGGTCTAGTGGTAGTCACATAAATCAGACTTCTAATGCATTATCTATATCTAGTTGCATTAACCAAATCTAATTAATATTTAGCTGTCAATTTGAGATTCTTTTCCATGGGAATGCTGAGAGACTTACAATCTTCTAAACTTCCTTAGAATTTCACCAATGTGCTTTTGTTGAGTGATGAAGAAATACTTTGGTTTCTTAATTACGTCAATACACAAATAGTAATTAAGATAGCCCAAATCAGTCATTTCAAAGTTTTTCATCAACTTTGATTTTAATTTTGGAGTGTACCATTCATTGTTCCCTATGATGATCAAATCATCAACATACATCACCACAAATACAACTATTTTAACAAAAATAGTTACATCTTCAAACTCAAAATGTTTAAAGTTCATGTTCATGAGGTGCTCAGCTAGTTTTTCGTACCATGATCGAGGGGCTTGTTTCAAAATATACAATGATTTTTATATTTTGCACACCTTGTACTCTTGTCCTTTTCCTATAAAACCATTAGGTTGTGTCATGTACATAGTTTCCTTGAGGCCTCCATTTAGAAATCCATTTTTGACATCCATTTGGTGAACTTTCCATCTGTTGTGAGCTACCAAAGCCAACATAGTCCGAATGGTAGTCCATTTTATTATAGGTGCAAAGGTTTCATTATAGTCAATTCCTTCTTTTCTAGTAACCCCTTTATGATAAGCCTTGATTTATGCTTATCAAGTGAGTTGTATGCCTTGTATTTATTGTGATAGACCCACTTGCATCTAATCAATTAATAACCATATGGTGGATCAAACAGATTCCAAGTCCTATTTTTCACGTGAATTATGCTCATCTTTCATTAATTTTCTCCAAGAGTCAATCTTCTCATCTTATTTGAAATTTGTTGGTTCTTAATCAAACACAACATTGAGTTCCTCTTGAGAATCATCCAATGTGAGTTTTCTAATCATGTCCTAAATTTCATCAATAGACTTGTCTGGTTGAGAGGATGTTACATGTGCACTTTGAGTTCTTGTTTTCCTAACTTCATTAGGCCTCACATCTTTTAGTGTTTGAGTGGCTCACTAAGGCATCTTTTTCTACTTTGTAGGTGATTCAATTTCATCCTCTGAAGTTCCTTCACTATCTACCCTCTATTCTAATGGCCCCTGTTCAATAGCTAATAAAGTTTTTCTCTCTCCTTCAGGAGGAATTTCAAGCTCATGTATAGGAGATAATATAAAATCAATATATTCCCAACTCTATATCCCCCACTCATTATTTGGAACATTCAAATCACTCTCTTTTTAGACATCAAACTTTGCACATTTGTCTAGTTGACTCAACTATTGATCAATATGCACTTTGTCCTTTATATTTTCACAAAATAAAACTTCTCTTGTGATAATAAAATTCTTTTATTTCTCATTAAATAGCCTAAATGCCTTGGAGGAATTAGAATATCCCAAGTGGATGCATTTTTGACTCATGTGGTCCAATTTCTTTCTTTTCTCCTTTGGAATCAATGTGTAATAAGTCGATCCAAAAATTTGAAGATGTCACACTAAAGGGAGGTAATCACATCTCATATAGAGTATTTGATTCAAGAGTTGTTGATGGTGATCTATTGTGAAGGTATACTACTATTTTAGCTGCTTCAACCTAAAAGTATAGATTTACCCCTTTGAAATACAACATTGCATGAATCATATTCATCGTAGTTTTTTTCATTTTTTTCAACTACTAAATTTTGTTGTGGAGTGTGAGGAACTGTGAGATGGTGTTTGATCCCATTTTTCTCAGGATATGATTCAAACTTCTTTGATTTAAATTCACCACCATTATCTATCCTAAGTTTTTTGATGTGGGTTTATGATTCATTTTCAATCATTGTTCAAAACTTTTTTGAAAGTATTAAAGGCTTATAATTTCTTTTTTATAAAGTATATCCATGTCATCCTGTTGTAGTAATCAATGGACAACATAAAGGGCATATGATCACCAATGAAGAGGATTGGAAGATAACACAATTCTGAATGAACAAATACAATTTTTTGGTTGCTTTCCACTGTGACTTTAGAATTGGTTCTCTTGCATGTTTAGCCAAGATACAGGCTTCACACTTCTCATATGATTTTGTAGGTAATGTAGGCATGCCAACAACACCATTATTTTACAATACATTAATATTATTATAGTGAGTGTGCCCAAATCAATCATGCCACAACATCTTTGGAGATATTCTATCTTCCACAAGATAAGCATAATTCCTTGAATTTGATGGCTCACCCTTCAGTTTGAGTAGTTTCCCTTCCTCATATCCAGTCAAGATGATTGCATTGTCACTTTTTCTCTTGATTGCGACATCACCATTATCTAACAAAATGGAATGGAATTTTTTCCTTATGAGCACTAGGGACAACAAGTTTCATTTTAATTAAGGTAGAGAACATTCTCAAGTTTATTGTCTAGAAGCCTTGGACACTTGAGTCAAATTTTACCTCTTCCTTGTGGTTGCAAACTTGATCTATCTATGAGGTATATAGAGCCACAACTTTATTCATTGTACTCCTCAAAGAATTGTTTTCAAAAATTCATATGTTGAGTGGTGATAGTATAAGGAACCCAAGCATCAAACCATGAGGAACTGATCAAGCACTATTTGCTTCATCATCTATACTGAAAAACACACATTCACTAGTGAATTGGGCTGATTTTTACTCTTTTGACTATTTCTTTGAGTTTCCCTCTTTCTTTTTATGGTATACTTCAATTTTCTCCCATAGAGTCTTGAATTCGTGAGTCTCATGGTTATCTTTTCTATCACATTGTTCACAATAGAGGTTCTGTTTATCATTCTATTTTTTATTTTGACCACCATAATTTTCATTTTTGCCACCTTTTCCCTTGTACTTGTTCTTTTACTTATTATTGCCTTAATTTTTGGAAGATGTGGCTTTGTTTGATGGTTTGTAATATTTTACTTTGACATAGCACACACTTTCACCTTTTATGGTTTTTGTTTTCCTTCCAAAGGCCTTTTTTCTTTCTACCATATTTTCAACCAACTAGTCAAATGTGAGAGACTTCAACTAATTGATTACTTGTAGGGACTCCAAATACATTGAATAGTTGTGAATAATGTATTTTATGAATGTGGTCATGTATATGTCAATTTTGACACCTGTTACTTCAACATCATGTTTGATAGCATGTATCTTTGAAGCCAATCTCATCACATCACCATATTTTAACTCTAGGTTGAATAGTTTCAATTGCAATGAATGAATCCCAACTCTGAATGGGAGTCATATAGGTCCTTCAATTTATGGCATGCTTCCCATGGTATATTACACCCCTATATATGATGAAATACATCTTTATCCACTGATGCCTTCATCAAGGCCAAAGCCTTCTGGTTTTTATGCTTCCATGTTTGAGTGCCCTTTGCATTCCTTATTAGTTTAACTAGTTATTTTACCCCATCACAAATATTTAACCATAGATCATTGAATATGAGTGTGTTCTCCACTTGTTGAGACCATTCTAGCCAACTGTCTTTACTAGTCAAGGTAGTGCCAATAATGGATTTGATGGAATGCATGGTTTTGAGTTTTTAGAGGTTTTGAGTTTTTATTTAACCCCAATTGGTTCCTTATCACTCCAAAATGGTCCCATTTTCTATATATGTAAAGGTACTAAAAAGAATTTGCTTTGTCATTAACATCGGCTTAAAAAAGAAAACCTCATACATCAACATACTCAATTCTTCTTGATTTCCAAATTTACATTTTTTGACATACACGATTGGGTAAAAGAATAGGTCCCCTTATTTCTCCTTGAATTACATGATTTGGTTGTTTTTTTCCAAAATCCATTTAGAGTAGCTTGCCTCAAAGAAATTTAAAAAATTGCACAAATTTAAAATGCTTTCAAATTTAAATTTGAAAATTTTGAATTAAACATTTAAAAATAGAATTTGTTTTTTAATTAAAAAAGCTTAAAATTATACCTTCTCTCCTTCAATTTATCTCATGTGGACAAAATTCCAATATTGGAATAAAATAATATATACGGCCTCTTCCACTTAGTAGTGCCACTTGGAATAGATGGGAATATTCACAACTTTTAAAATATTACATTATTCAAGAGAAGTTAAAATGTGGATAAATAGTTAATAAGATTGTCTAAATGTTAGAAAACCTTCCCAAAAAAACATACAATAGTGAGCACTATTGTTGTAGTTGATAAAGTGTCTTAGATTCATTAGTTGGTAAAATGCTTGGATGCAACATTAAATACCAACCAGTTGATAATGCCACCCCTCAGGTAAACTGCCACTCCAATAAATCCATGCCAGACTAATGACCCTAAAAATTTCACCAAAACACAGGTCATGACCCTAAAAATTATGCCAAAACATGGCTAAATGTGCCAAAACATAGCCAAATGCACCAAAAGAGATACATGTAGATCAGGTCATAAATTTACAATTAGATACAAATGATAGTAGCTCTTTGAAGAGAAAAAATTCAAAATAAATACCACCATGCAACGTCTCATCCCAAAAGCAAAAAATGACACCATAATCACTTCTATGTAGTCTATAGATGGATTTATTCTCAAATAGATATATGCAAGTCCATACAACTAAAAATGAAGAGAAATAATGAAAAACAAATAACTAATTAAAATTCTAGGGTTTGATACCAATGACAGGCTAGATTACATATAGAATGCAAGTGAAATTTTATTTCATGATTCAATTTGAAAAGGAAGAAAATAATATAATTTAAAGCAAAAAATGACTAATCACTTCACCTACCAAGAATTCCATTCAACTACCTATGAGACTCTTGAGATACACACTAAAAGACAAAAGCAAATGTGCAACTACTCCTAGGAAATAAGAAATATTATCTACAATAATATTACAATTATTCTGTAACCTGATTAATTATAAGTTATGAATCAACATGAACCAGTAAATGTTGGATATTCCACTTTACTATTTGGTGAAGCCCTATGATGAGTGAATCATATTCAACCATATTATTAGTACATGTAAAACCAATGCGAAAGGACTTAAGAATAAGATCCCCTTGTAACATGATAAATAATATGTCAATACTTGATCCACGTGCTTTGAAGGAACCATAAAATTAAATTATCCATTATTCTGATTTAGGAGGTGCTTATGTTATGGTCATGATGGATTCATATAGAAACCCAAATATAAGAGGTTGAGTATCAAGAAAAGGAGATTTTACAAGCTTCTCTATAAGTACGTCTCCCTTAATGGATTTTTGATTGACATACTTGATCTCAAACTCACTCAAGATCATGATCCACTTTGCCATGCAACCCTATAAATCTATTTTAGATAGTAGATAATTGAGTGAATCTACTTTTGAAATTACAATAGTCTAATTATTCAATATGTAATGACAACTTTTAGTCTTCTAAAACCATAGCTAAAGAGGATTTCTTGATCAGCATATAATTGTGTTCATATGTGACTAATGTTCAACTTCGGTAGTAGATTATATGCTCTTTGCCCTATTTATTATTTTGTGCCAAAAGTTACCCCAAGGCATTTTAGTGGCAGATAAGTAAAGCAAAAATGGTCTTCTTGGCATAGGCAATAGAAAAATAGGTAGATTAGCCAACTATTATTTTATATGGTCAAATCATTTATGGCAATCTTCATTCCATCATAAATTGGTGCCCTTCTTTAGCAAGTGTGTAAAAGAATGGCATTTTTCAGCCTATAGTGAAATGAAGTTTTTAATTAATTATATTTTACCCTGTAAACTATAGAGTTGCTTCAAGGTAGACGATGGTGGCATCTCAATAATGGCTCAAACCTTGGCAATATCAACTTCAATACCTTGATAAGAGATAGTAAATACTAATAATTTTATAGAATTTATACCAAATACACTTTTTATGGTTGAACCTAACCTTGTACATTTTTGAAGTCTCTAAAAAATCCTCCAAAGTACGGTTGGGTGTTCAACTTGGGTCTTACATTTACCCAATAATTCATTGACATATTCCCCAATAATATGATGCATAATATAATGTAAAATTACCATCATGGCCCATTGGTACATTGTTCATGCATTCTTAAGTCTAAATGGCATCACATGTTAAAAAAATGTTCTTAATGGAGTGGTGAATGTCATCTTGTGTTGGTCCTCTGGTGCAATCCTGATTTGGTTGTATCCTAAAAAATTATCCATAATGGAAAGCATTTCATATTTGATCATGGAGTTAAAAATAATTTCAATATTTAGTAAAGTAAATTCTTCCTTTGGGCATGCCTTGTTAATGTCACAGAAATCAATGCATAATTTGATACCATCTAGTTTCTTGTTGACTGATATTATATCAAAAATCCATTCTAAATAATTAATAATTCAAATGCATCTTGCATATATGAGTTTCTCCAATTCTTTCTCAACTAATATAACTATACGAGGATGCATTTTTCTCAACTTTTGCTTAACTAGTTTTGCATTAGGGTGTACAAAACAATGTTGTACAACCAAGGCAAGGTCCAAACCTAGCATATCTAAATAGGCCCATGCAAATATATCAGCCAATTCTCTCATAAGGTCTATAAAGACTTTGCATTTCTCCTCAGTGAGGGAAAAACCTAATTTTATCCATTTTGGGTTCTCTAGAGTTACAATGTTGACCTCAAAAGTATCCTTTACAAGGAGTGTAGAACTATCTTATAAAAGAGTTGGTAAAGATGTAAATTGGTTGGCAATGTTATAGTATTCTGCCCTAATTGGTTCATTGATGTCACTTATACAAGACAAGTCTTGATCTTCCAAGGGTGTCAAAGGCCATTTAACTAATACCTCTGGGCACTCTTATACGATCTGCTCAAAATATTTTTGCTTTTTAGTACTGATTTCGGATCCATACATAAACCTTAAACTAGTGGTATCCTAGGCTTTGTGTGAAGAGGGGTGAACATCCTCATCTAATGGCACCTAGAATAGGTTTTCACCAAGAGACTTACCTTTTTATTTAATTCTTTGAAAGTGCCTCAAGAAGGTTTTCACTTTTAGACCTCAATGTTTGATTTTCTATTTTATTTTGGCCAAGGAAGTTCACCCGCTCTTCAAAATAGGTAGCAAGATCTAATCTGATAGAGAAACCTGATTTGTGATCTCCTATAGGAATATGATACCTTAAACCTAGAAAGTTTCAAATGTCCTCATCATTCTTGAGCTCGTCAAGTGGCATTATCGACTCTTATTGGTCCTAGTTTATTAATTGTGGGTGATGCAGGGAAAGTGGTAAAGGGAAAATGATAGGATTAATAGTATATATGGTATAAGGGTTAAAAAAATTAGTATTAGCAAGGTCATATTAGATGCTAAAATTAGACCCTATGTTGTTATTGGTATCATCCTCATTAGTTGTTGGTGCAAAAACTCAAATAAGGTATGCAAGATCACCCCCACATATTTTAAATCCAATACCATGAGTGTACTTGGCCATGGAAATTGGATCGAGTGTTCCTTGTTGATGTACACATAGGAATATTTCTTCATAAGCTTGGTTATCCATAATCTAGTTAGGGATAGGATATTTGTCACTTTGGTAACAATCAACTAGATTATCATTATAGAGCCATGAATCATCTTCGGCTAAAGGTTCTTATTCTTAGTCAAAGGTTGGTTTGAAAATAATGGATTGAGTGAGATGAGATTTTCCCTAAGCACACTATTCTATGCAAATAATCTTGGCTTTAGGTCTCCCATAAGATTTTTTGATCTGAGGCAATTTGGATATATGAAAGGAGTCATGATTATTATACTTTCCTAAACCTTTCTCAAATATATAGATGTGGTTATCTATCTCTAATGGAGGTGCAGATGAAGTTAAAGCTAGGCTTTCAGGGTCACTATAATTAGGTTTGGCTTCTGATTCAATGGATTTTGATTTATCATATTTTTCTTCATCATTTTTAGGCATAAGATTCAGTCCAAAATGGTATTTGTAACTCTTGTACTTTGCCTCAAGATGTTTGTAAAATTGGTAAGGATAGAGATTACTTGACACGATTACTTCCATCCCTAAATGAGGAAATTTGAAAAATTGATGTTGCATGGAAGGTATGGACCAAATTTCATGAATTCTTAGTCAACCCAAGATAAATTTGTATGATAACTCCAGGGTGATAACATGACAAAGGATGTCTTGGGTTAAAGGCCTAAGTACCACTAGAAAACTAATGTTTCCTTGTGATTCTCTTTCCTCATTATCATACGCTTGGATGACAATGATAAATGGATGAAGATCATCTATTGTGTATCCAAGATGCTTCATGAACTTTAGAGACACAATATTTAGGCTTGAATCATTACTTACAAGGACACATTCTACCATATGTCTAGATGTACCGACCTTGATGTACAAAGGGTTGTTATGAAATAGGATGAGGGATGACATATCACTTTGATCAAAGGTAAGTAATTGGTTAGGGGCCATATGTCCTACCATAGCTTAAAATTTATCAGGAGTAATGTCATTAGGTATAAGGGATTGGCTTAGGTATTCATTAAGTATACTCTTATGAGTTTTAGATGTGCACAACAAATCCATGATGGATATTTATGTAGTTGTCTTTTGTAGATGTTCCGTAATGTCATAGGTTTTATATTTGGTATTGGAAATTGGCTTATTCTTTATTTTTATGGAGGGTTGGATGGGTTAATTCATGGAAGAAGGTTGTGGGCCTTAGATAGCAACCTTGGCTCATTGAGTTATGATTGCATGATATCAATCTAGTATTGGGTCTCTATAACTAGATGAAGAGGTAAAAGGGCCTAGAATGGTAATTCTTGGGTGATGTTGATCTTGAATGGTAACATGGTCCAAAGAAGGATTGCCATCATAAGGATGTTGATAAGCATTATTAGGCACTGGTCTAGGTCGATTGGTATTTGGTTGAGTTTTGATAGTAATTGTGGCAATATGACTACCTGTGACATGTCCTACAATATTGTTGTAAGTATATGCAATGGCATGATGGCCTCCTTGGTTTGATTGATCAGTTTGACCTTGGTTCTGAACATTTTATTATTGTTATTATTAGTGATTTTATTATTGGTATTGATGTTGTTATTATGGTGTTGGTGTTCTTTACTGCAATTGTAGTGTTCCTTTTTGCCATTGTTGTTATTGTTATTGTTGGTTGTTGTGTTGAAAAAAAGGGTTTTGATAAATACCCAATTTATGATTAGATGTAGGTGTATCATTATCATGCTCTATCTCTACATTCTCAAACATGTTCTCAAGCAAATGTATTAGTTGTATGTAATGGTGTATAGAGTGTCCCTTAATGCTATGGTACTCACAAAACTCATGCTCTTTGTATTAGTCAAAAAAAGGAATCCCTTCATGAAAAGGCTTTAGCAAAGGTCAGCTAATCATATTGGCTTGAACCAACTTGCATAATATGAACTCAATGGGTTCTTCAAGGTCATTGAATGTTCTAACTATGGGTGATTTTCACCTTGGAGGAGGAATTTGTAATTGTGAAGGATTTTGTGGAAGCTTTTTCAGAGGTCTAGGTTGAATGAATGGTGGTGGTTGTTGTTGAATGGGCGTAGGTAAATGAACATTCAGTGTTTGTACTATTTAGACATTTCATGATTTAGTGACCCCATTAATAATAACATTATTGTTTTGATTATAATTTTTTGGTATTTCCAAAGTATTAGCTTGTGTTGGAATTACAACTAGTATTTAGATGTGATTTTGGTTTTGAGTATGGCTTTACCTCTAGTTCTTATTAGAGGAATATAATTTGATAATCCATTTATTGAAAAGGGCCTTTTCAATTTTTATACATTTATTGATAATTTATTCAAAAGTGTGAGCACATTGTAGCTCAAGATGATAGGATATATTATTATGTAGAATCTGGCTAAATATTACATCTAACTATTTATTTGGTAGATTGTGAGTGAATCAGCTATCAAGTGCCTTCCACTGTTATAAGTAACCAAAAAAAATTTCACCATTTCTCTATTTTTCCTAACCCAAATCTACCCCTATAATCTCATGTTTGAGATTGTATGATAAATGTTGTACAAACTTATTTTAAAGGTCATAAAACTCTGGCATAAAATTCTTTGGTAGTTTAAGAAGCCATTCCAAGGCTTGTCCAACTAAACTTCTAAGAAAGAGGAAAAGTAGATATATATATCATTGTAGGCCACTGGTTAGAAAGTAATAAAAAAATCTTTTAAATTCTCTTTTGGGTCACTTTTCCCCTTACATTTATCAAATTTGGGTGGCTCATAACCCATAGGGAAAAGTATTTGGAGGTAATCCATATTAAATGGATATGATCATATCTCTTCTAATTTGAACTTATTCATTTGCTTCCCATTTTAAATGGCTATAATCACATCCTTCATTTACTACAACTCTTGGGATAAGGATTTAGATGGTGTGGCCTCTTAAGTTTAGGGTTATGCATTCAAAGGTAGATTACCTTGACCGGGGTATAATGAAGGAATGTCATATTGGGGAATGTTCATTTGATTAGTCGACTGATGAGAATTATGTATCCATGCATTAGGATTATATTATTGGTATGACATATGTTGTTGCTGATAAACATTTTCACTATATTTTTAAACATGGATTTAATTTTTAAACTATGATTAAATTGGAGGAATTTGGTTAGGTGGAATATGATATGCTTGCTAGGTTTGGATAGGAAATTGTTGTCGACTTGTCAAACCCTATTATATAAATGGTACCTATTATTGGCTAAAGCCCTATTGTTGAAGGTGTTTCATGTTAGATACTTGTTGTATATGAGGTACCCATTGGGTAAAAGACAACTATTTCCTACTAGGTACCTTCTATAAGTTAAGACCTTATTTTTGGGTAAAGACCCGTTATGAATTAGGCATTTATTAGAGGTTAGGTATCTAGGAACACATTTTTTATTAGGAAATGTTTACAATGGTTATGGTATATTGGTTTGTGTTTGTGTTGGTGGAACATTAGTTACCACCTGTTGATATAGTGTAGTGTTTAACACTTTTTAGGGTGGAATGTTGGTCTATTTTTGGCTACTTTCCCCCTATTGCATGTTTGAGGGAGCTTTTGGTTGAAGAGTGGAAGTTACTTTTTGTGTTTTAGAACTAGGGATACTTAGCCCCTATTATTTTAAGCCACTCAATTTATTAGTAATAAGAACCTAATGTGTGTTTCTCTATGGTATACTAGACCCACTTTGGCTTAAATTGGGATACACTCGTGTGTTATCTGCTATGTTTTATGTGAGGTATTATATAGGAGATATAGTTTATTATATAATAATTGGGACATTAAACATGTCTCCTACCAATGTGATTTGGCCAAAGGGGTCTATATTTTGATTTATATATCCCAAATAATTAGTTTGTACCCCTATTGGGGGAGTTAACTCTATGAGTGGCATGTTTGAAATGACCGTGACATTGAAGTTTTGAGCTAGGTTAAGATATGTTTGGTGCACTTATTATACCTTTTATAATTGTTCATCCATTAGACCCTTTCCTTTTGCAAACAAATTTAGGCCCTATTTAGGTATTCGTACTAGATCTTGATTATAACTATTTGAATCATGTTTAAATTGTTAGACATGAGGCATATTTCTAGGTGTTATAATCAAGCTAGATATAATTTCATGTGGGAATTCCCTAGGGAATTTTGATCCTACTTTTACTACCCTAACTAAAATTTCAAATTTATTTTATAGTAAGTGAAGATCAAACAAGTATGGGTCATAACTTGTTGGAATGTTTACATAGTAGTGTTATTTTTGGACCTATTCAATTATGAGTGGCACATTAGTAAGATATTGAGTTGTTTTTTCTTATTCATGTATTAGATAATAAGGTGTGTTAGCTATGGATTATGCTACTTGATCTTGCCCTTATTTTATATATGGGGTAGTATAAGAGGGATATTGATCTATCTCATTTGTTACATCATCACCATAAGGTTCTTGAAAAAATCGGTCACTAGTAACAATGTTCTCATAATCCAGATTATACATGGTCCCACTATGTGTATAGAGAGGCATGCTCGAAATTATGACTAGGTCTCTCAAAAAAAGGTCTAATGTGGAAAATGAATATGGTCTAAGGAAAACAACCTTTAGCTATTTAAAAGAGGTCCAAAGGTAAAACATATATTCTAGGTCTAAAGCAAAGGTAAAATGAAAATGTGAAACCGGTATTTGGCAAAGTGTTTGAGCAAGGTAAAACAATCTTGATCTAGGTCTAACAATGAAAAGAAAGTTGCTAAGTCTTTGGTCAAATGTCACAAAGATAGACTTTTAAACTAGGTCTAAAGCATGAAAAAAAAATACTAGGTTTTTGGTCAAAAGTCATAAAGCTAAACTTATAAATTAGGTATAAATCACAAAAAATAATGATACAACTTTAGTCAAAAGTCACAAAGCTAGACTTCTAAACTAGGTCTAAAGCATGAAAAATAATGGTAGGTATTTGGTTAAAAGTCACCAAGCTATACTTGGAAACAAGCTAGTCTAAACAAGAACTTGAAATAAATCTAAGTCTAATGTAATTGGCTCAAAAAACTTAGTCTAGTGACACAAATGACTCTTGGCAAATGAAACTAATATATTCTTGAACTCAGCACAAAGAAATCTAAACTAGGCACGTGACAATATAACACCCCTAAGTCTAGGTAAATGTCTTTATACCAAATGAGAAATTAATCCAAGTTTCACAGTCCAAATGTAAAATGTAAACCACCTGAGCCTAAATTAGACAAAGCTTCAAATTTAGTACAAAAGACTCAAATTTCCTAAAGGTCAATAGGGTAGACTCAAATGGGTAGCATAACTATGCATTTTTGGAAACAAAGGTATGAATGGGTTTTGAACTTGGTTTTTAACAAGGGAAGTGTTTTAGAATAAAATTATTAGCATGATAATATTCCTTTGAACAAGTGGTACAAAAGTGGTTTTTAAAATTCTCAAACTAAGGCAAAAGCTTTGAGTGATTTTGATAACATAACACCTATTGGTTCAAAGTGGTGTGTAACACATGTCTTGTTTTGAAGGTTTTGACTTGTTTTGAATTTTTTACAAAAATAATTTTAGATGAAAAAATACATTAGTAAAATAAATATAAAGAGAACCTAAGTGCACGTCTTATCCTAAAACTGACAAGGTGTGTGTAGCTTCTGCCAAAGTTTTCACTAATATACTAGTCTTGAAAGGAATTAAGTGTTAATCTAAAAAGTAAAGAACACATGTAGGTAGGGTTTTTTAATCCCCCACCCATTTCTCCCAATAACTATTATGTGGAAAGGAAATTGTAATGATGAAGCACTCAGCATTTGGTAAGATATTCCATGATAAAGTGGGGTTTATTAAAATCTACAATTTTTGAAATGGTCTAAATAGTCCCAAGTGTGGTTAACACAAGGGCACATCACATAAATTGGATTAAAACACTATATATTATTATTAAAAAGTCTATTCCTTTTCATAATTACTTCATCCATGTACTACTTAATGAATTTTGATGTCTAGCATTAACTGATCTAAGTTTTCATAAGAATTGTCAAGCTAACCGTTCAGCCATTATTCAATTATAGTATATTGTGCCCAATTTATATACCTCACCATGGATTTGGTTTGGAATTATGTTTGGTGATGAAACCCTATGTCAATGTTCCCCTAAATAACTTTTGAGGATGCAATAAACTCCTGGCCAGAAATTAATGCAAAAAAAATGAAAATTTGGAAAAACTTTAGGGTCAGTTTTTAGTCACCCAAGTCACTCATAGTTTAGGGAGAGCATATGTGACTTTTATTCCTTTATATACTCAACCAAAAAAAATAAAAGGTGATTTTTATCACCCAAGTTCCCTAAAGGTGATGGGAGGAGAGCATACACGTGAAGTCTATTTTGCCAAAAAACATAATCTAAGAAATGAAAACTAATTAACTTTACAAGAATGAATTAAACAAAAAAATCTTAGGAGAACTAATCTAAGGTTGTTGTTATTTTTAGATCACTATACAATATGTGAAGTGAAATTTTTCCCCTTGGATTTGTTGTTTACACTTTTAACCTTGAAATACAAAAATCAAAGTTGTTAGGTAAATTTTTAAGCCCAAAACATAAGTGTGAATGAAATTTTGAAGTGTTTAAACCTCCTTTTCTTAACTTAATTTCCTACAAAAAAACATTTTGTGTTTATGAAAAATAATTATCCAACAATCAACCTTCACTTTAAATCTTTCAAGTTTTTTTTTAAACAAAGCGAAGACATCAATTTCATAATAGAGCGAAATATTTTTTTTTAAACAGAGCAAAGTCAATGTTTTCTTGTGGAACCTGAACAGACAAAAAATAGTATTTAGTAAAATCACTATTTATTAGGAATTAAGTCATTGATAAGGTTATTAAAATTCACTATTTATGCTTAAAAATAGAGCAAAGTCTTTGAATTCATGAGAAAATATACCTAGCAAAGTCACTATTTTCCTTCATCAAAGTCATTGATTACATAGAGGATGATTCAGTAGGTTGATGTCACCATTTTTTATGAAGTCATCATTTTCTATGAAGTCACCATTTTATGCAAAGTCATTGAAAAATAGGTGTGAACTTGTCATTTCCTAAAAAATAAACAATTAAAAAATAGAGGACAAAATAGGTGAAGTCATCGTTTAGCAAGCACAAAGTTACTGATTAGTAGATAATTAAATGATGGTAAATTAAGTCATAAAAATAAAAACTTGAAGTTTTGAGTGATATTTTTAAGGATTTTAAAGGTTCCATGTCACTCATTTTGTCCATGTGGGGTGCAGGGTCCCACCAGGCATGCCATTATGTATCATTAAGAATCTAAAGAGCCAACTTTTGTTAATTTATTTTTAGTGAAATTAAAATAGAATTTAAATCAAACAAAACAATATAAATTAAAGTAATTTTGCCTAAGTAATTGGGTGAGCTTAATGTAATGAAAAAAATTACAAATAGAAGATAAAACACAAAACTATTTTACCTCCCTTATCAAAATAGTGATCATTCATTGGCATAAAGGATGTTCATGCTCATCTTGTGGTAAATAGAGACATTTATCAATGCAATTTCCATTTGGGAAGCACTTATCTAAGACCACATGAGGCTTGGCTTGGCTTGGATTGGCTTGGTGAAGCTTATCCTTGATCAATCTGACATTATAACTTTGGATGGAGATCTTGTTTATATAGGAGTAATGACACTTGTATTTATAGGTTATAAAACTAACTCTAACTCAAGTGCAATTAGGGTTAGTTTTAACCTTATTTGTGTCTAGATCAACTTTGGTCAAGTTTAGATTAACCCTAGATTGGGTCAAAGTAATTATGAAGTCTTGACAACTCATAGAAGATATTTATGAGGCTTGACAACTCATAGAAGATATTTATGAGGTGTGACTCACCTTTTCTTGGAATTTTAGGCATTTATATAAAATAATTATTAATTCCTTTGACTTTGACCTCATCTTTATTGAAAAATTCCTTTTTTAGAGAATGTAATTTCCTAATTGAACTTAGAATTTTTACTTAAGCAGCTAATTTAATTTAATTTTTAATTAATCATGCTTAGGGTTTTTGGCATTTAGGAATTATTTTAGTGTTTTCCATTAATAAATCAAATGCCAATTTTTCAATTTGCTAGGTCACAATTTGATTAGGGTTGAATCCAAGATATATTATCATTACATGCAGGGTAATACCCTAAATAAGGATGCCCCAACATGATTCTGGATAGTTATATCCCATGTGCAAATGAATTTGGGCATTTAGGGTGATTTCTAGGCTTAATTTACATAGTTTGATAGAAATCAACATGAAGTCCATTTTAGACATAGATGCAACCAAAATGGGGTGTCTAAATCTTGCTCCATTTCATCCACTTAAATATTTCATTATCTACCTTATTTTCATGGCACTTACACTTGTCATTGAGGAAAATTTATCCCCTATCTTTAATAAACCCTTGACTCTCTGATTTTATTCATTCATTTCTCTAAATGAAACTACATTTTTCATTTTTTATATTCACATAAACATAGTTATAAAATACACCATTTATTTCCCTATTGTTCGCATGATAAAAATTATAAGACTATCACTACATAGATTCATCTTTGTGATCAATATTGTAGGAGGATTTCACTTCATTTTTAGGTATGCTAGATTTATACCCATTTTCTCTCCAAAGCTTAGATTTGTTTCTATGTAAGTAAAAAAATCTAGATATATACATATACATGCATACATACATACATACAAAACCTTGTGTCTTTTTAATCCAAAAAAAATAGACATGTGAATAAAAAACCCCTCGATGTATTTTTTCATAAAAAACCCTAGGTCTAGATTTTTCTACAAATAAAAAATATTTTCTATGTAAACTTGTAGACATTATTTCTAAATTATATAGCACCTCAGTCTTATATATTTGGAAAATATAGACCTTCGTTATTCCTCTCAATTGTATACCTTTCTTTTTGTCTAAAGGCCCACATATACTATCTCTATGTGCCTATTATTTATCTCTTAGTCTAACCAATGTTATTATAATGACTTAGATCTTTTATCATAGTTAGAATGTTATAAACTTGTTTATCTTCTATCTATACAAGTTATAGACATGTCCCTATTTTTAACTTCTCATAAACTTATGTCCTAGTCATACACATGCTGACACAAGTTTTCTATCCCAACACAAGTGTCCAGTGCCCTAAAATTCATCCAATTTGTAAATAAAACATATCCCTATGGTTTTCCTAAGTGATTTAATGTGAGATATTCTCTAAAATTATATGTATAAATACATGATCAATCCTCATTTATTACTCACCTAGAACAGACCTAACACATACCAAAAACATTCAATCAAGCATTCAAGTGATTAAAGCTTCCCTATTTCCCTTCTTTCCATATTATTCATAGGGAAAACACATCTATAGGTCTGAAGTAATGAAGAAGCAACCCAAGATCCATATTTTCCAAGTTATAAGCTAGGTCACTATTATACTTACTTATCACACATTACATCCGTACACACATAATCCCACACGTAGGGGAGAACTACATGATTCTAAATCCTATTCAAAGTAGTGTCTATGTAGGTAGCATCCACTAATAGTGGGGTCTTTTGCGTTATCTCAACATTTTGATTCCACTAACCCATATTTCCCATAGTCATTATGAAGATGAAGAACTAGGGTTTTATTATTTGATGAGTGATAGTCCATGATCCATATCTAAGTGCACCAGAGTGAGGATGACATAAAACCCAGAACATTCTAAGTGGTCAGGTATTTCATACTGGACACTTAAGTCTGGGTTAGATAGAAGTGTCGATGTAAGCATCCAAGGTCAATGCAAGTGTCTAAGATCATAGAAGTCCTAAAATATACTTCTAGTCTAATTCCTTTATGTTCCATGTCTAGATCTATGTTAATAGTATAACTATCTTATTTTCATTATCATTATAATATCTAAAATAAATATACTTTTTATTTTTAGCATATCTCAGTATATAAATTCAAAATATTGTTTATCTGAGTTTAGAAATTAATTGCCCTATTATAGAGATAATTTACCACCCTTGTGCCCTAGACTATCTCTATCCTCTTTAACTCTAGATTCCTTAATCTATATTTTAGGGTTAAACAAAACCTTAGATCTTTTTTTTATTACTAATTCAAACCTTATATTGTTCCTTTATTTTTTTTGTAAAAACATTTGGTATTTTCTTTAGAAAAAATATGTGGGTGTTTTTTTGTGTGAGTTATAAATACCTGGATCCCTTTTCATAAGTATAAAAATGCTAAGTATATTTTTCATATATATAAAAAAACTCATCTCTATAAACCCTAGGTATAGTTTTTAATATAATGCCTAAACACTAGTTTTTATACTACATGTTGAACTATATATATTTTTTGTCCCCTCTAATTTTGTTTTATTTTTATTTTATTATCATTTTTTAATTATAGTTTTATTGTTTTCTTTTTTATTTGAAGAAAATTATTTAATAAAATAAGGGTTAGTGTTGGATTTGATCCCAAATGTGCTAAGCTAGCACCAGCCCTACCTACACAAACACTAGACATTTTCCTGGATCATAGGAGGGATCAAGAGGAGTCTCTTATAGAGATAAAATAAGAAAGAGATATTTTGTTGATCAAAAAAGACATTGCAGTGACATAAGGACATAAACATTGGTGGAAACAACTATAAATAGACATACAATGATGTTTAACTTATTTTTATTAATGATCCCAACAAGATAAAATATTATATGAATTATAATAATAACCACAAATCTAAATGTAAAAATAAGAATGTGATTTGATAATTTCACTTGATATTTATGGAAAGTACTAAGAGGATTAAGATACTTGGTGATTTATTGTATTTTTTAGGTCTAAGATTTAAAGTAGATATCAAAGTGAGAAATTTGACTATGAGTCACTCATATTGTCAACCTCTAGATGGTATGATTGATGATATGTTCTACAACCTGACAATTTCATCCAAGTAAGTTTTACTTCTTTGTTTCTATATAGGCCACTGTGACTACTTCTAAAACATCTATGTGTGTGATCTTTACTAACTATATGTGTGTGCAATTTAAAAAACCTATCTCCTTCTCTTTGAAACCCTAGATCCAATTTAGACACTAGGTTTTGGTCTACAAAATGGGAAAGAAGGTGGGTTGAGCTGATTCCAACCACTCCCCAATGAGTGATTGAGTACTACCTACACATCCAATATTTTGAAGAGAGAATTTAAACCACATGTTATTCTCCCAATTTTAATGTATGTGTATGATAGTGCTCCTTCAATGAATGCAACTTATGATCTATCTTTTGATACTTAGAAAATGAAAACTTTGGCTTGACTTTGAGGTGATTGAAAATTGTCTAGGACATACTCTTTATGACTGATTGCTAAATGGAAAAGAATATGGTAGTCTATTTGAATGTGTAATATGTATGGCAGGATTCTTTGATAAATATAGGAATATGATTAGACTTATTATGTATTTATATGGGACTCTTTGTCTACTTTATCATGTAACTGACATACAAAACATATGGGTTGACCCAAAAGAGGGATTCAAATTTGAAAAGTAACCATTGTTTGGCAAGAGACAACTCCATAAATTTTGAACGAGTCTAAAATTCTAGTATAATTTGAGTTTAACGATTATGTCTAGAAGGTAGGAATACTGATATGATGATCTAGAGATTGTCTAAATATGATTTTGGACAAGTTAGGTACACACAAAGGACTATAGGTGACTAGTATAAAATCATAAAGGTTTGATCCATGGAAAGTATGTATATGTGGAAGAAGGGTGAATAAGAGACCTATAGGTATACACAAGTTATGTAAGTTGAAATTAAGTCAACACTAACATTTTCAAGCATCAAATACTAGATTTTAGTAGCTAAAAAAAAACCCATTTTATTCTAGTATTGAAATTAAATACAACACTAGAGTAAAAGGATAAATAGATGTTCCTAAGTGTGTATACCACACTTTGTCTATGGGAGAATGCTTAAAATGTATAACTTGCTCCATATAACCTACAATGAACATGCAACAATCAATGTCTACATATGAAATTTTAAATCTAAAATTAAAATTAAAACTTTTCAAACTTAAAAAGAAAGGAATAAATACACCGATAAATGGGTGAACCATATTGCCTTGTGTCATACCATTGGAGATGATGCTTCCTTGTTGAAAAATTCAAGAGTTGTTCTTCCTTATTAAAACATTTGGATAATTTGGAGATGATCATGCCTCAATTTATGTACTAAGACAATGCCATGGGTTGGGAAGAAAAATTCCCATCCTAGTTGAAAAAGGGAGTAGTGCTTAGGTCATTGAGAATTATCGAACCTTCATCTAGCTAATATTTAACCCCATAATGAAATGTGGAAGACACATATTAGGTTAGATTGGAGTAATTACTAATCTATTAAATGCCACTAAAATTCAACCACATTACCTCATTTAATTGAATTAAGTGTTACAAACAAAATTATAGATTTAATGGTGATCACTTCTATATACCATCAATACAATAATATAAAATTATAATAGAGGGTATATGTATAAAAATGTTCACATCCCATGATTTGATCTAATCAGTGTCAACATGATATAGAATTATATGCATCCATATGCTATTATATCCCAAATTTGATAACTTTTAATTCATGTTCTCGTAAAATGAGTGCATATGCCCCATATGTGTTTGAATATGTGAATATTTGAAAACCTATTAATTATATTCCTATAAAATTTGTGGATATGTATGGAATATCTCCATATAATCTATTACAATGTGTAAATATATATCCAAAATTTATATTATGAACTAATGTAAACTCTCTAAATCATGATTTTTTTCCAAAATTCTAATTTTATACTCAAGGAGGCTTAAATAACTATGAAAATCCCACTAATATGTACTCCTTTTAAGGTGAGGGAAATAGCCTACTAATTATTCATATCAAATAAAAAAGTTAACCACATCATATCATGTAAAAATATGTAATCATGTAGAATCATATGCTAACATGTTGATAATATGTCATCATATTAATGTATAGATCATCAAAGCATTTATGAAACATTTAATACAGTGTATACGAGTGTTGTGTCAAGATAGATATAAAAATTAGGTGTGTAATAATAACCATCACTAATATAAGTATTGAATAATACTACATAATAATCTTAAACTTATCAAGCCTAGTAAACAATCCTATATTTATCTCCTCATATGCATAATGTGATGTCCATGATGTACAGAATAAGGCACACACAATAGCACTCAATGTCATAAAATCCTAAGGGTCACATAAAAGGCCAATGGCCACATATAATAAACAATCATATTTTGCATTCAAGTCCAAGGGCCACATACAATGTATAATAAAATATTGCACACAAGGTTAAGGGTTACATATAATAAATAATAATATGTGGTATACATGGCCAAGAGAAACATACAATGGACAATAAAATATCACACACAAGGCCAAGCACTACATAAAATGTATAATTAAATGTTTCACACAAGTCCAAAGGCCACATATAATGGACAATAAAATGTTGTGCATAGGGCCAAGGACCACATATAATGGATAAGTTGTCGCGCACAAGGCCAAAGGAAATATACAATGGACAACAAAATGTCACACACAAGGCCAAGAGCCACATATAGTGGACAATAAAATATAGTACATAAAACCAAGAGTTGCACACAATAAACAAACAATGAGTAGCCTACAATGAAATTAAACAACATAAATGAAGCATAGAATAAGTATAATTAGTTTATACTATCAATTTATGTCAAATTCACAGTATAACAAAGTGGCATATCCATGAAATACAACATTTTAATTAATATAAGTAATTAAAAATACATGTGTAAGTAATAAATTTATCTCAAAATAATAAATAAAAATGTCATAAAAAGATATAAACTATATCAATTTGACCTATGGAATAATATGACCCTAGAATTAGATAGCCCCTATGTATAGTAATGTCCTACATCTATGCATGCATGTATCATGTGTTACATGCATGTCCTACATCTCACTAATATTTACAATGGTATGAATTTGCATATCATTGTCATGGTTTTTGAATTTTTTAAAATTAGAAAAATTTTAATATTTTCAAATAATTTTTGGTTTGATCTCAAAATTTCCAAATTTTGAAAAATTAAAAATGTTAATTAATTAATTTTAAAATTATGGGTAAAACATTTTATATCCCAAACTATGTAAAAGCACTTTCAAACTCCTCCATGTAAAACATCATTGGCTTTCCCCATATTTTATAAAATTTAACTAAACCTTTTTTAAGTTGTACAAATACTTTTTTGCCTTTTCCCAAGTTGTGTAAAAGCACCTTGACACTTTTTTAATTTGTGCAATTTGCTTTTTAAATTTTTCAAATGATGTAATTGTAATTTGCTTTTTAAAATCTTGTTATCATGTAATTGTCATGAAGTTTTCCTCAAGTCATGAAAATGAAGTTTATTTTTCCCCAAAAGTTTTAAAAACAAATATTAAAACCTCAAATTACATATAAAATCCTTGAATAATTTTTGCACATAGGAAGCAGAGGAACCTGATCAATTTTCATTTTGTTTTGCTTTGCAAGTGGATCCATGTAATGCCAAAAATTATAGGTTGGGGGAGGTCATTATGCTACCAAATTCATGTTATTTCACAATATTTAATTGTGTTTATTTTGTTCCCATTAATAACATTTATATAAAATCAAGTTTTAATTTTAAAATCTCAAGTAATCCATGCAAAGTATTTATCCTCTTCACACATAGAAAGCTTCTATGGAATTCACTTATTAACATGTATGTAAAGTGTGTTAATTTAGTACATGATCTTAAAGTGTTTGATAAAATTCCTTAAATATATGCCTTCTCTTGGACAAGAATGAATATATGTTTTAGACATAAAGGATATGTTGATGAGCCAGTGAAGTTCTTTAGATGACTGTTGTTTTGTGGAATGCAATGATTATAGGAATTGCACATAATGAGCAGGATGAAGAATATTTTAAGATATTTGACTAGATTCAAATGATAGGCATGATTCCAAACTCAAATACCTTATTAATAATTCTCCTTGTGTGCGTGAACTTGGCATCTCAGGAGTGGGCTATCCAAATGCATGAAAAGATATTGAGAAGTGGATTGCAGTTGGAGGTTGTTGTGGTAGATACTCTACAGATTTTAGGATTGGTAAGTGATATACCTATCACTTCAATAAAATATGAATATTAGGCTCATTATGGAGGGACTTTTTGGTAGTGAGACTCTACAGATATTTTGTTTAAAGAGATGAACTTTCTTTTCAACTCAATAAAGATCGAGACTAGGAGATTTTGCAAGCTTTGTATTTGATTTTTCTTTAGGAGTTGTATCTTTGTATATGATTCACTTGTTTTTATATCTGTACTTTCAATTTATCTTCTAATAACTACCAAATTGTCATAAAATGGGAATTTCACATTTTGTATCTCTTTTAGAATCTTTTTGTATTATTTCTATGAATGTGAAATCTTGGTGAGGTTTAAGCAATATTTTAATTATCTTTTATAGGTAAATATGAGATAGTTGTCTTTCATTATGTTACCAATAGTACATAATTATATCAATGTATGTTTTATACTCCTAAGAGTACATTAAGTTTTTACCACTCATTGAAATAGAGAGGTTTTCATGAATACAGTGTTTTCCCCTTCTTAGACTATTCTAGTAAGTTTCTATAATTTAGCTACCCAGAGTTGTCTTTCATTTTCCCTGGGATTATCATGGTAGTTTATATGTTTAACTGGCTATAATAATCTCATTATCCTTTTATTCCTTTCTTTTCTCTATTTCCCATCATTCCCTTCATTCATCTGATTTCTTTCCTATATCATTTCTATATTTTTTGGTTAAAAGCACAAAACCCCTGCAGAAATTTTTTTTGCTTTAACTAGTTGTGAAGAGCTCTTCCCATACTTTTCCCTTTTCAACTTTCAATAAAGGTAGTTATGCCTAATAATAGGAGAGGTAATTTATCCCCATGTTTCTAACTAATGTAAGGACTCAATTCCCACACTATTGACTCAAAGTCACCAATTTATCCCCTTAATATTTTCTTGAGCCAATAATTTTTGGTGACTCTATTGGGGATTGAGGTGCTTTATGCACATCATTTTCAGACATTTCAAGGAACCTCCCCTATAATAGAGGTTGGTAACTCTATTGATAAAAAGTACCTAGTGTATGCATCTTCCTGATTGAAGAAATGGTAACTTCATGGGGAAAATGTTTTGCATTGTTGGATTTGGTCAAATACAATGTGTTACCATCAAATTATAGGAAGAAATTTCTAAAGTTTTCTAGAGAAAATGGTCAAGATTCAGATAACCATATCATGACCTTCACAATGTCCTATACCATATTTGGAATTATGCATGAAGATATCGCTATGAAGATTTTTGTTAAAGCTCTTACTAGACTATCTGCTAAGTGGTTTTGGCACCTATAAGACATATAATTTATGGATTGGAACACTTTAAAGAATAAGTTCCTGGATAAATTCAAATTAACTGTGAATGTGTGTGCAATTTTGTCAAACTTATTTTAGATTCAAAAGTGAGATTATGAGCATATGAGAGAGTCTATAGCATGTTTCAACAAATTATTGATATTGATATCTCAAACAAATCATCCAAGTCTCAACAATCAACTCTACATCTTCATTGGTTCTTTTCACCCAGAGATCAAGTCCATCTTGATAATAAATAAGGTAAATCATTTAGAGGTTATATAACAAGATTCCATTGAGATTGAAGATGATTTGATCGTGTCTGGAATGTTAAAGAAAAATGTTTTAAAAGGTTCTACAACTATTGAAAATGGTGATGAAGAAATAGTGAAACCTGATAAAATCAAGAGTCTAAAATATTTAGAAAAAAAACTTTGAAGGAAAGTTCCTAATCAAACATGTCATAAGTCTAATAGGGAGAAATAGAAAGTGATTCATATCACATATGATTGTTTTAGTTTCACAATTATAAAATAAGGTGATCAATTAAGAGAACTATTATTTGATTAGAAAATAAATGAATTTGGCTTCCCCTTTGATAAGAAGATAAATATTTTCCTATTTCACTAGATTTCTTAAACCCCATGATCCTACGAGATAATGGGTTATCTAAAAAATAGTTGATAGATCTAAAAATAGAAAGGAGTAATAATACAGAGAGTAATGTTTTACTATTTAAAGGTGAAGATAGTATGGAACCATTTTTTGGTAAAGTAAAAGATCCCTCTTCTATCAAAGTGGAAAATTCAACAATAAAAAGGAAATATTGTCCTAACACTTCCTTTTCATGTTATATTATGGAATAGTTCTTAATAAGACTTGAATCCAAAGAAACCAATCCTACACATATTTAGGATAATAATCATGCCAATATTGAGGTCAAGGAAGACATAAAGGTAGAACAAAATGAATAGTACCTAATTTTCATTTCAAGTGAAATGGAAACTGTCAAGGCATAAATGATTGATGAAGGTGATGACAATGATTCATTCAATGAAGAATTCATTTTTGCCATGGGAAATAATTTGAAAATGGATATCAACATGTTTTTCATTTTATAAGATAATCATATTATGGTTCTAGCTCAAAAATAGATATGTGATGCACCTCTCTCCAATTTAGATATTGTATCTAGCACAGATGCATTTAAAGTCACCCAAGAAGACATTGAAAAAGTTCAGTATTGCTCAAGAGTGTTCATAGAATATTAGAGAGTTCATAATGATTTCATTTTAAAATAAGAAAACTTTGTTGATTTATTCATTCATGATCATCTATGTGTGAATGGTAATTTTAAGTTACTTTTCCCACCTACTTGGTTACTACTGATGAATGTGTTTGAACCTCATAAATCAAATCCATTATTTTAAAATGACAAGTACTTCTCTCAACTAGTGAATGTTTTTGTATGATCTTATCATTTTACTTTGCTCCTTATAAATAGTTTTGATTTCCCACTTTTGATTTGTTTCATTTTCTCATTTATGTTTTGGTTTTTGTGTGTGTGTTGTTTTTTAATAACTGCAACACGTTGTCTATTTCTCCTCCTCTGTGTTTTTGTCATTTTGCCTCCACATATTCGATCTCTCGCTATAAAATATCATGGGAAATCACATGATTTGCAAGAATATCATAATGGTCATTATTTCAAAGTCAATGAAAAGATCACATTCTTAAAGAGAAACATTGAAGTTATTCAACTAAGTATATCTACAAGATAAAAAGTTGACAGTTGATTCAAAGAATATATTTTATAGTCATTAAAATGGTGATATGGATGTTTTTTCCTCAAGTGATAGAGTGGATAGATTATTCATGGATCTCTCCAAGTGAACAGGTGGTAAACATATAAAAAATTTAGAGTAGGAGATTGGCCCGAAAGTGTTGTGGTGTGGAGCTAAAAGCTTCAACTGTTTGCAGACACAAGAAGAGGATGTTGAAGAACCAGAGCCACCGGCATCGGCAGTATGACTGACGTCGGCAGCACCAGACTAGCAGGGACCGGCGTCGGTCACCTGTGTATTTTCGGAACTGCTGTTGACGAACAGTCAGTTAAGTGAAGCGAGTGTTTGCATGTCAAGCAACTAATTATAGTCACGAGCTGCGTGTCTAATTATTGTAACTAGAGTTCTATTTTTGTAAGCATGGGATCTTATTTATAGACCCATAAGGCATGTATTGTAATTAAGCAAGAAGGCAAGTAAAAGCATTGAAGCTAGCAAGGTCAAGGAGATCAGCTGTAGCATTTAAGGAGGGATAACAACTCAAGCTTTAGAGTTGTTGTGTTGAGCAAGAGAGAGAGGGAAGAAGGTCTTGAGGTGTGGCAAACCTTTGAGGTGGAGGAAGAAGTGGCATCTTCCTTATTGTATTTTCTTCTAGTAGTATTTAATACAAGAGTGTGTATTGTCTCTCAAATTCTTTGTTGTCTCAAGTTTCTAGCACTTTATCATTCTGGTATAATTCCGTGTTTAATTACATATAAGAAAGTAATCAATTGTGCTCTAATTGGTAGAGCTTGAGATCCCCTGACAAGTGGTATCAGAGCTACGATTTGCAGGAAGCAGGGTATTGTTTTTTATTACAGGTCATTCACAGGGTTTTCTGATTGAGTGGGAGTTCAGCAATGGCAGAAGAAAGTAGGCTACGAATGGAGAAGTTTAACGGCAAGAATTATCAACATTGGAGGATGCAGATTGAGGACTATATGTATCAGAAGGATTTGTACTTACCATTGGGTGGGGTTGCATGCAAGCCCACAGATATGAAGGATGAAGAATGGAACGTTCTTGATCGGAAGGCTCTCGGTTCCATAAGGTTGAGCCTTGTATCGTCTGTGATTTCCATCTTATCACAGTTTAAGACAACGGAAGAGTTGATAAAGTCCTTGGCAAATCTATACGAAAAGCCTTCAGCTTCTAATAAGGTATATCTTATGAAGCAGCTATTTACTTTGCAAATGCAGGAAGGTGGATCAGTACATACTCATCTCAGTGATTTCCATGGTTTGGTAAACCAACTAGCTTCAGTCAATATTGTTTTTGATGATGAAGTAAAGGCTCTCTTGATTTTATGTTCTTTGCCTAAAAGTTGGGACGGTATGGTTATGACAGTAATTAATTCTGCATCTGCTTCTAAAATCTTAAAAGTTGATGATGTTGTGAGTGTGATCTTGAATGAAGAAATATGCAGGAGAAGCACAGGTGAATCATCAGGGAATGCTCTAAGTGTAGAAAGCAGGGAAAGGCAAAGGGAAAAGGTTGAGCAAGGGAAATCAAGGTCGGGAAGGAGATCTGAGTCCAAAGGTATTACCTGCTGGTTTTGTGGAAAGAAAGGACATACAAAGGAGTGTTGGTTGAGAGATAAAGAGAATCAACATGCAGGTATGGAAGAAGCAAAGGATGTAAATATCGTGATGCAGGATGCTCTCATACTTTCTTCGAATAGTCAGGTAGGATCATGGATTTTAGATTCTGGTTCATCTTTTCATGCATCCCCAAACAGAGATTTGTTCTATGAGTATGAACAGGGAGACTTTGGAGTTCTTTATTTAGGGGATGGTACGCCTTGTCAGATAGTTGGCAAAGGGAAAGTGCAGCTGAGATTGTAGATTAACAACACGTGGGTGTTGAAGGAGGTCATGCATGTTCCAATTCTGAAGCAGAGTCTGATTTCTGTAGGAAGGTTGGGAGATGAGGGATGCACAATAACCCTCATAGCGGATTCTTGGAAGGTTACCAAGGGAGCACTTGTTCTAGCAAGAGGTAAGAAAGTAGATACTCTTTATCTGTCTACTTGTATTACTGATTCTAATTTTGGTGTAGATTCAAAGATGTGGTCTAATAGGCTTGGTCACGTGAATAAGAAGGGAATGGACGTTCTTGATTCAAAAGGTATGTGTTCAAATTTGGAAAGCACAGATACAGTTCATTGCAGAAAGAGGAAATTTGATGCTTTTGACAGGAACAAAGAAGCCTTGGTGTTTACGAAGGAGATGAAGGACAAAGATCAGTCACAGGGGCTGAATAAATCTGAGCAAGGTAGCATGGATAGAGGTTTGATCTAAGAAGAGCTCACGGATGAAAATTTCATCACTTATAGGAACACACAGACACTGATGTCGGTAGCTTGGCACTGACGTCAGTCATCCAAATACCGACATCGGTCATGTACAGATCAATAGGGTTGATAGGTCAGATAGGAGAAGTCTGACGTCAGTCATAAGGACTGACGTCGGTAGGAGGGACACTGGTGTCAGCCAAGGAAATGACGTCGGCAGTCAGGGTCAGCGCAGGGAACCGACATCAGTCGGGAGCAGACTGGGCGATGGCCTAGATCGGTCACTGGAACGGATGTTGGGTGAATCAATAAGTCTCAAACACCCATGTGGAGGTTAGGAAAGGTATGTGAACCTCATATTCATTGTTCACCTTCTTTATATTGCTTACTGATAGTCATGAACTAGGAGGATGGAAGAAGCAATGCAGGTAGAATCCAGAAATAGTGGGAGCTTGGCATGGATGAGGAGTGTGAGTCCTTGGAGAACCAAACAGGTATTTGTTGGTAGAGTTGTTAGCTGGAAGGAAGCACTGGATAGAGGGATGGATTCCCATTTTAGAGAAGAGAGTGGATGGACACATGAGACAGAAGGCTATGGTATATGGTCTTGAGTAGGCTGCAGAACAATGGAGGTTTGACCATTGTATTTTATCTTTACCAGGTTGGATAATATTAGCTACATTATCCTGTTACTGTATTGTGTTACTTATTGTAGGGTTTCATATACAGGGAGTTTTCTGAGCTAAGGGTAGAGTTGGTTCAGAAGTATGTCATGGAGAATTTGGGAGTAGCAAAATTCTTGTGGCATAAGAGACAGGTATTGCATCACAGGTTTGCGTGGTGGTTGGTCTTCAAGAGTGACATTAAAGAGGGATACAGAGCCTAAAGAACAAAATAGATGGTGTACAGGTACAGGTACAAATTGCAGTTGTTTATCTCCAAGTGGGAGATTGTTGTGGTGTGGAGCTAAAAGCTTCAACTGTTTGCAAACACAAGAAGAGGATGCTGAAGAACCAGAGCCATCGGTGTCAGCAGTATGACCTACATCGGTCAGATGTAGTGGAGAAGGAGACCGGTGACGGCAGGGAGCCGGCTGACGTCGGCAGCACCAGACTAACAGGGACCAGCGTCGGTTGCCTGTGTATTTTCGGAACTGCTGTTGACGAACAGTCAGTTAAGTGAATTGAGTGTTTGCATGTCAAGCGACTAATTATAGTCACGAGCTGCGTGTCTAATTATTGTAACTAGAGTTCTATTTTTTTAAGCATGGGATCTTATTTATAGACCCATAAGGCATGTATTGTAATTAAGCAAGAAGGCAAGTAAAAGCATTGAAGCTAGGAAGGTCAAGGAGATCAGCTGTAGCATTCAAGGAGGGATAGCAACTCAGGCTTTAGAGTTGTTGTGTTGAGCAAGAGAGAGAGGGAAGAAGGTCTTGAGGTGTGGCAAACCTTTGAGGTGGAGGAAGAAGTGGCATCTTCCTTATTGTATTTTCTTCTAGTAGTATTTAATACAAGAGTGTGTATTGTCTCTCAAATTCTTTGTTGTCTCAAGTTTCTAGCTACTTTATCATTCTGGTATAATTCTGTGTTTAATTGCATATAAGAAAGTAATCAATTGTGCTCTAATTGGTAGAGCTTGAGATCCCCTGACAGAAAGTGCATGTTCATTTTTCATATAATTGGGAAAGGTGAGCTAGCTATTAGTTAGTCAGATCAGGATGTGTAAATTTGAGATATAAAAAATTTCAAGGACATTTATTAATGACAAGGATGGTAATTTTTTTATAAGGACATCGACTCCATATCCTAATGGACAAGGCTCGAATCACATATTGAGATATGCTTATTTTTAGAGCTTATAATGATGAGCCATGTATTGGTTTATGGAGTAGCATTATGGATTGATATGTATTCAAAGAGAATATTTTGGTCAATCTTAATTTGGAAGTTTTGAGTTACAAATTTAAATGTATTAATGATCTCTTAATTATATCTCTTTTGGCAAGAGAAGGTTGAATCAAAAAGGACAATCCCTCAAGATGACCATCTTGGTTTTATCACACTAACAATGGTAGATTGGAGCCAATATTATAGATTAAATTAAAGAAAGTATTTATTGGTAGTCTTTCATCAACTTTCATAGAGAATAACTTCAAGGAATATTTTCAAGAGCTTGGCACTATTGTAGATGTAGTGGTGATGTATGTTCAAACAACTCAAAGGCTTTAGGGATTTGGTTTTGTCACTTATACATTGGAATATGTTGCAGGATCATAGATATGAGTAGAAGAGGTAATTTTGATTGTGGATTTGGTCAGGGGTGAATTTTCATTCTTGAAGATAATATTTATGGAGGTTTCATCAATATGGTGAAATCATGGGTTGTACTAAATAGAAATGATAGTCTTGC
The DNA here is from genome assembly GCA_037957365.1 of Torreya grandis. Classification (NCBI taxonomy): domain Eukaryota; kingdom Viridiplantae; phylum Streptophyta; class Pinopsida; order Cupressales; family Taxaceae; genus Torreya; species Torreya grandis. The sequence continues at coordinate 2,719,994 of JARHVA010000202.1, read as the reverse complement.
CAAAATTATATTCCATCAATTGTGTTCTTCACAAGATTTTACATGAGGTATACCTAATATTGGATGATCTGATAGTCAAGATCAGTACCCCCAATATTGAAAAAATATGACATCTAAAAAATCACTTTGTGGCCATTTTCTCACTTGTGTAAGTTTTCATTGTCAATACCTTTGGGTGGTTATAAATATCTCATTATACATTTTACCTAGTGTTCCAAATGTCATTACCTTTCATATTAGTTCAATTGTAGTTCCAAGCATCTTATGATGGATGAGTTTTTGGGTTCTTAAGGATAATATGAAATAATTTATTCAAGGTGGTCACTCAAATTGAACAATCATGTCATTTCCAATTATAACAATGCAAGATAAATTCCATCACCTAATGTATTTGTAGGCAAAGAAGTTTCATGTGATTGTTGATAAAATAGAATATGGGAGACTTTGAATGTTACATTGATGGTGACTCTCAAAATGAAGGAGAGGTCTCTTTTTATTTTTTAGTTTGTGTGAAAAACACATAAAAAAATTCCCTCAGGATATAAGATATAAGATATAAGATATCATCTATCAGGCTATGTACCTCATGCACTCACATACACATCCTTTTGGGATATCTGATATCATCTATCAAGTTGAGTACCTGATGCACTTACATACACTATCCTCTATGATATGTGATAACATCTATCAAGTTGAGTACTTGATGCCTTCGCATACACTATCTATTGACATGTGATAGTATTTTTATGGTTTGAGGACCCATTATTTCATCAAAGATCAGTTACTTCTCAGTTGATCAAGTTGTAGTCAATTTCAAGACTCTGTTTCCCAATGGATAAAATGCTTGCCTTCAAACCCAGAGCCTAAGTTATTTTTTACCCTTATAGTTTGAAATCCCAATTGGATCCAACTATTCTCAAGGTTTTCAAAAAAATTGAAATTAGTGAAAATTTAATATTTTTGGCTAATTTTTGGTTTGAGCTCAAAATTGCCAAATTTTGAAAAATTAAAATTTTGATTAATTTATTGATTTTAATTGATTGATTGATTAATTTTAATGAATTAATTGATTTTATTTAATTAATTTCAATTAAATTAATTAATTTTAAAGTTACAATCAAAACATTTTATATCCTAAACTATGGAAACGTGCATTCAAACTCCTCCGTGTAAAACAACATTGGCTTTCTTCGTAATTTGTAAAAGTTCATTAAACCCTTTTAAGTTGTGCAAATGCTTTCTTGCCTTTTTCCAAGTTTTGTAAAAGTTCATTGAAAATTTTTCAACTCATGCAATTTATTTTTTCAATTTTTCTTGATCAATTCAATGAAAGTATGCTAAATATTATTTGAGAAGACTTCTCAAAGAAGATTGTAGGTGATTGCAAGTTGGTCAAGGTAGATTGAAAGCCAAGATAGGATTGATTAGAGAGAAAGAGATAAATAAGATTAAGAAAAGAGATCAAATTTATTGCTCAAAGAATTTGATCTAGGAAGATAGCTTGGATGAGAATGGAGCAAGGTGAAAAAGACTTGCTTAAGGGAGAGCAAGGTAAAACTGACTTGCTTAAGGGAGTGTAATTGCCCAATATGAAGGACCAACAAAGAGAAGAAGAGAGAGGTAAGATGCTTTCAGATGAGTAGGTAAAAGGATTGTTTGTAATTTTATCACATCATTTGTCATGTATATAAAATAAGGAGAGTTTAGATACCTTTATTGAGAAAGTGAGTATGTTAAGAGCATTGGCCATGGAGATAGAATTTTATTGATCAGTTATAGTATCAAGAAGAGGATAAAGTGGTTTCAAAGGTTGAAAATATTGATAGAGAAAAGAAAACACAAATAGTAAATCCAAGCAAGCACAAGAAAAAGAGTGGTTACCAAGAAGATGAACAGGAAATTGTTTATATTGACATGTGTGTTTCATGTGTAGGTTGGTTGAAGGAGAAGAAGCAAGTGTTGAAGGTGACCAAGTTGAAGATCAAAATGAAAGAGAATGACCTCAAAGGAGAGATCAAGAAAGAGAAGAATCAAGGAGGAGCCAACAAGCATCAAAAAGGCCTATGCATCTCAAATAGGCCATGGGATCCAGGAGGAGGTGACCTTGACCAAAGAGTGTTGAATAAGAAGATCAAAGTTAAAGAATTTATAACTTTATGGTAAATATTTCATTCACTCCTTAGTAGTATGATGTAGAGGCATCACTACCCCCTTTGTAAATAATAGTCTAATTTTATATTTTGAGTCTCAATGGGTTGTTATGATCTTTAGGATTCAATCTAGTCATTAGGGTCTTAAAAATTATTAGTGGTGTTATAATATTTAGATAGTTAATAACTTTCCCTCAATGTACAAGTGGGAAGTTACAAAGTTAGTTATGAATCTTTTTGTATAAATTGTGGTTTCTAGTAATTAGAAGGCAGGTCATTTGAGATAGGAGAAAGAGAAGTGGAGGGGGTTGATTCAAAGATGTAATGAAGATCAAAACCCCAAGGTAATGAGAAAGATTTCTTGATTTTGTCATTAATTTGTAGACTCTATTTCATCCATTTATTTTATGTTTGGAAACTAACTCATAGGATGGATTTAAGTTTGAATATATATCATATTGGGATATATGTTATTGATATCAACTTGTTAGTGCAATCTAATACATTAAGTATGAATGCTTGCTATGGTAGAGAGGGTGAATATCGAGTATTCTATTAGGTAGAAGAAATCACATGCAATATTTAATAATTTATATTTTTAATGACTAAGTAACATCATGGAAGAGAAGAGTCTGATGGAGGCCTATTTGAAATGATATGTCAATTCATAAGTCCACATTTTTGTACTTGAAGTTATTTATATGGATTTAATCTTTTTTGAAAAGTGACTCATATATAGAGAATCAAAAATTTACATAGATTGTGTAACATTAGATAGTTGTATCCAATTCATGCCTAAAGTGAATAATGGTTTATAAATAAGGTCATGTGACTAAGCAAAAGATGGGTAACTATTTGATATAATTCTCCTAAGGTAATTAAGAGAGTTTCATCTATTTGAACAAAGTATTTGAACCTTGAGGAAAAAGGTTGATTGTATGCACAAGGAAATAGAAAGGATTAAGTATGTATTTTGAATGATAGAAATAATATGAAATCATGATCAAGACTTGAAAATGATTGCCAAAGCATTTGATTTGGTGTCAAGTTGTTTAGATCCTCTTTGCATTAATATATACATGTGAACTCTGGAGTAACTTTTAACTATATGCACAGTTAAACCAAAGTGATATGTGAAACCAATCAGAATTTTGTTTCATGAAAAGGATGTCGAGAAGTCATTTCATGTTGGTTCAATAACTCTATAAAAGGCTAGAGGAAATTTGAGTGTTTTAAAAAAAAGAAGGTCCTATTGAGTAACATACAGTCTAGAAGTGCACATTATAGAGTAAAAATTTACATGTTTATATTGTTTTCAGGCTATTTTAAAGAAAATGATTATTGGAAAAATTGAAATGCTGAAGGAAAAACATCATTAAGGTCTTGAAATGTTTTGAAGGCAAAGTGGCTCTTGAAAACTCAATTTGAAATCTCTCTACTAAAATAGAATGCAATGTTGAAAGGCATAAAGTATTAAGTTCTAATGATCATGCGTACCTATAAACAATATAAACTAGTAGAATAATATATATTCAATCATCAAAAATTTAGGGTTTGGTTAAGAGTTTAATAAAGGTATCTCAAGATTGGATATTGATTTCAAAAGGTGAATGGAGTTACTATAAGTATTAAGTAACCTAATGTAGAGTTTGCAAACTATTATTTGGAGTTGAGTTTCAATATTTTGTTTTCTAAATTATATAGAATGTGATAGTGCCTACAAATCCTTCAAGATAGAACCCACAGAATGAGTTTGTGTAAATAGTGAATCAAAAATGAGAACATAGTTAGATATTGTTTGAATAACCTTTGGTGTGTACAATGAGTAAAGAGATATATTAAGACCTCTATTAAGCAAGATAAAGACATTAGATACTCTAAGTCTATCAGGTGAACCTCATATCCACTGCATGAAGGTTGAACTAAGAAGCCATTGGTAAAGGAGTAAAAAGTGAACAAAGACAAGTTGAAAGATTGATTGATGAACCTCTGCATCAACATGGTGCAATTGCAATTTTATTTTTAAAATTTCATTGTCATGTAATAGCCAAAAATTTTCCATGAGTCATGCAAATTAAGTTTATTTTTCCCTAAAATTTTTCAAAACAAATATTAAAACCTTGAACTACATATAAAATCTCTGAATAAGTTTTGCATGTAGGAAGTAGAGGAACTTGATCAATTTTCATTTTATTTTGCTTTGCAAGTGGATTCATGCAATGATAAAAATCACAAGTTGGGGGAGGTCATTATTCTACCAAATTCTTACATTTACACAAGACAAAATTATGCTTGTTGTGTTCCCATTAATAACATTGATAGAAAATCAAGTTTTAATTTTAAAATCTCAAGTAATATATGAAAAGTATTTATCCTCTTCACAAATAGAAAGCTTATATGTAATTTAGTTATTAACATGTATGTAAAGTGTGGGAATTTAGTATATTCTCATAAAGTGTTTGATAAATTTCATCAAAGAGATGCCTTCTCTTAGACAAGAATGACTATAGGTCTTAGACAAAATGTATATGTTGATGAGGTAGCGAATATCTTTAGAGGACCATTGTCTCATGGAATGTAATGATTGAAATAAATACACATAATGACTAGGATGAAGAAGCTATTAATCTCTTTGAATAGATTCAAATGATAGACATGATGTTAAACTCAAATTCCTTCTTAATCATTCTCCCCATGTGCACAAACTTGGCATCTCTGGAGTGGGGTATCTAAATGCAGGAAAAGATAATGAGAAGTGGATTGTAATAGGAAGTTATTTTGGTAGATACTATATAGTTTATAGGATTGGTAAATGATATACCCATCACTTAATGAAAATATGAGTGTTAGGCTCATTATGGAGGGACTTTTTGGTAGTGAGACTCTGCAGATATTTTGTCAGAAGAGTTGAACTTTGTTTTCAACTTAATAAAGATCGAGACTAGGAGATTTTACAAACTTTGTATTCAATGTTTATTCATGAGTTGTATCTTTGTATATGATTCACTTGTTTCTATATCTTTACTTTCAATTTATCTTCATAATCACTACTATATTTTCAAAAAATGGGAATTTCACATTAAGTATTTCTTTTAGAATCTTTTTGTGTTATTTCTATGAATGTGAAATCTCAATGAAGTTTAAGGAATATTTTAATTATCTTTTACAGGTAAATATGATATATTTGTCTTTAATTATGTTACCAGTAGTAGATAATTATCTCAATGTATGTTTTGTATTCCTAAGAGTGCATTATGTCTTTAACACTCATTGAATCAAAGAGGTTTTCATGAATACAGTGCTTTCCCCTTCTTGGACTCTTCTAGTAAGTTTTCATATTTTAGCTACCCAAAGTCTTTCATTTTTATAAGGATTATCATGGTAGTTTCTATGTTTAACTGGCTATAATAATCCCATTCTCCTTTTATTCCTTTATTTTCTCTATGTCCTGTAATTCCTTCCATTCATCTCATTTCCTTCCTATATCCTTTCTGTACTTTCTAGTTAAAAGTATGAAACCCCTATAAATAACATTTTTACTATAAATAGCTGTGAATAGATCTTCCCCTACTTTTCCCTTTTTGGCTTTCAATAAAGGTAGCTCCACCTAATAATAAGAGATGGACTTTGTCCCTGAATTGCTAACTAACATAAAGACTCAATTCCCACACTAATGACTCAAAGTCACCAATTTATCCCCCTAACAAATTTTTGAGCCAACACATGAAAAAGGATATGTAATCTACCAAACATGTGATAAATAACATAAATGAATAATTTAAACTAGCAAACATGTCAAGCTTAGGTCATCATTTTTTTTTAATATTTTGTATTTTTGAAATATTTTACTTAAATGAGATGATAATTAATTAACTAAGCTATAATATGGTCATGTGGAGGTCATATATCAAACATGGGAAAGGTGAGATTTCATGGGCAAGTAGTATCACTTGTATTTTTATTTGAATCTAAAAATTGATCTCATGTTGTAATGTAACCATCAACAACAACATGGCTCATAGTTTCATGTGTGTAATGGGTAGCTCTAGGAAGCATTGTATCATTTGGTATCTATTGTATGGTAGTAAAAACATGTGCCTATGTTCACTATGGAACACACTAAACTATAAGTAACACTAGCTTATGACATGGATTAATACTAGCTATCATGAGTCCTATATGACCCTCTATTATAACATGTGTTTAAATAATGGTCATATAAGAAAATTAACTACCTTCCTCTAAGTTTTCATAGATGTTTATTGAACCTTAGTAGGTTTTATAACTGACTGCATATAATGATCCTAAAATATGTATTAATCGCCTACATATAATGATCTTGATTAGGTGGAATAACCAACTATGGTGGGGGGTAGAGGAGGAAATGCCTCTATTTGAATAGGATACTCTTATAAAATACCTAATACTATCACCACTTTGTTTCAATGTATATACTTTCCAAATGTATGCATTGAATATGGTATTATACACACCTTGTGTATCTAAGCACATCCTAACAACATGCAAAATAATCTTATTCTTGATAAAACTATGAAGAATGAAGTAATTATTACAACACCTACCTTAGGATGTAAAACAATGTGTCCCAGGGGGTTCTATATTTTTCCATAAAATCCTTTAAATATATTTATTGTTTCCTTAAAATATTCATATGTGTATCCAATAGTATGAATAAATTTCATTGTACAAATGTTTTCTCTTAAACCATTATCTACCATTAAACTTTGAATAGGATGCACCTAAATGTAGACTCGTAAAAATAATGAATTGAAATCAATGTCATCTTCTACAATATCATTGTCATCAAATGTATTCTTAATTCATTATATTGATATACATATAAATATGCCAATAAGACTCTCTAATGTAAGCTTATATGTATAAGGAGGAGGATGTGCATTGTATATCATATGCACCTTAATAGTAACATTAGTTTTTGTTACTACATGATTTGGAAAGGGATTGGAAAAGATTTTAAAATTTTCATTCCCATTAAGTTGTCATCTGAAATCTATTATAGGTTCGTTAATATAAATAGTTTTTCCATCAATGAGATCTTGAATCTTATGCCTTAGCTTTAAGTATTTATTCATATAATATCCAACACATTGTTGATAGTAAAAATATGCATTATTGTTATATCCTATGTGTGTAGTCTCACTCATATCAACCTCTTGTGGAAGATGGAAAGATATAAGGTTTGACTGTAGTAACTTTAGTAATAGTATATGCTAAGGTTGAGGTAATCATGAAAACATACTCTTTGTGGAATGGATAGGACAATCCAATTAGTAGGATTTAATAATGCATTAACTATTATATTTGATTCATTATTAGTATCATTTTATTTAACCATATAACTTTATTTACATTGAAACTTTTAAATTGAAGGAGCTATAGCATTAGGCACATATTTGAGCTTGTTTAAATTAATAAGATTAACTTCTCAATCTCTAACTATATTGCTTAACTCATTAAATGATTTGAATATATTAAACAAAATGGACTCATGGAGAGAAGAAATCAAAATTTTCTTTAAAATGCCTTATAACACATTATTGGCCATAGTGTTTTTCATCTTAAAAATCAAAATATTATATTGAAGCACATATTCATTGATTGGCTCATTGTATCCTGGCTTAATTTTTATAAATTGAGCATAAGATAATTTATCATAAATATTGATTAAAAAATGTGTTAAAAAATAATCTTCTAAAGGATTAAATACCTTAACTGATTGGATTGCGAGATCATAAAACCATTGAAAAATATAGTCCTTAAGAATTCACGAAAATAACGTAGTCAACAATTTGTCATTGGATGCATAGCCCAAACATGTTATGTGAAATGATCTTAGGTGTTGCTTTGGATCAAATTTAATGTCATAAAATGTAAGATTAAGATCTAAAACACCCATAGGTAGAGGATAAGCTAAAATATCTAGGGATGATGGACTATGAATTAATGCATACAAATATATTGAATGACTAGCTCTAGAAGGATCTTTTTCTAACTATAACACCTTAGCCTGTAGAGCTATAATATTCTATTTTAGGGATCATGTAGTAGACAAGGTTGATGATGTCACACACCTAGTCATCATAAGATGTACATAGGTTGGCTATGTAGGAATATGCATAGTAATATGAGGGAAACCTTATGTTTCCCCCATACAATGGGTGGGCATCACATGTAAATACAAAGGTGTATATGTATGAATAATAAAAATAATATTAGTCTAAACACCTATGGTGGAATTGCTACCTCTAAAAGGTTGATTAGTATCATTGAAGGGATATCCCTAAATAATTTTTTACTTTCATATATTTTTACATATAGTAGTGCATCATGAATTTGTGGATTTATGTCAAGCTATTGATTTAATTCCATTTCATATATGTCATCAAATATATTAGGAAAATCCACATTATTTCCTTTAGTATCCATAGTACTTATTTCATGAATAATGTCAGATTTAATAATCATGTAAATTCCAACAATAGGGTGTATTCTATCTCTTATAGTAGTGACAACATGGATATGAAATCCAATATAAGCCTTGGGAGAATAATGGGATAAGAAAGAACAAAAGGATTCATACATGTCATTTGGTGGCTAGTGGTTACATCAGGGAACTCATATTGATTATTATAATAACATGAGCTATGGAAGACTAAATTTTATTCATTATTGAGTTTAGCCTTATTAGTGTACAAATATTTGATCCTTGGAATTATATAGTTGTTATAAATTTTATGTAATAAAGGAAAACATGTGATGATTACAATTAGAGATTGAGTCAATAAATAGAAACTATGTACATCCATTATATACATGTATAATTTGTGGAGGAAAAAATCAGGAATTGAGTCTAAAAATGAATTTGAAAAACATAAATTAAAAACCCTTTAAGAAGGATAAAGGGAAGATTTAGGGTTTGACATGTTTAGTATATAAACAAGTTCACCAGTATGTTATACATTATTTTTTATTAATGAATCTAACAATATAAAACTAGATACTAATTCAAATTATATGAAATACAATAATAAACATGAATCTAGATGTAAAAAACTAAATTCAATATGACAATTGCACTACCCATTAATGAAAAATATTAAGAGGGTTAAGATACTATTCAGTTCTAAGTCTAAATGAAAATATTAAAAAGGGTATGAAACATGATTATGATTTCCTCAAATTAGGACTAAGTCTTTAGATATGCTTAGATAAAATAGTCCAACTTTGGATAGTAGTGATTGACGTTATGTTCTGAAACCTGATGGTTTTATCTGGGTGAGTTTTTCTTGTCTATTTATACACATTCCACTACACCTTCTTCAAATCCATCTCCATGTTAAATCTTAAATATCCATCTTAGCATAAAATTATAAAATCTTGTCTCCTTCTCTTTGAACCCTAGGTCCACTTTTGACACTAGGTTTTGGTCTACAAAAGGGGAAAGAAGGTGGGTTGAGTTGACCCCAACCACTCCATGATGAATGGTTGAGCATTAGATCTATATCCAATACTCCCAAGAGGGAAGTCATAACACATGTAATTCTCCCAATTAGGTGTATGTGTGCATGAGTGTTCCTTCAACAATACTTAGAAAATGATAAATTTAGCTTAGTTATGAGGTGATACATACTTGGTTAGGACATGTTCCTTATGACAAATAGATAAATTGGAAATAATAATGAAATCTCTTTGAATGTGTAGATGTGTATAATAGGATTCATTGATAGATGATAGATATCAATAGGCATAGACCTATTATGTGTTTATATGTGACATTTTGGGTACTTTTTCATGCCACCAACATGAAAAACGTATGTTCCAACCCATAAGAGGGGTTTGAATTTGAAAAAATAATCCTTACTTTGCATGAGATGAGTTTTTCAAGTCTGCTTGAGTTATAAATTAAATAATAGTCAAAGTGATGCAGTCATGGTTAGGGAGTCCAATGAAGGATAACCTCAAACCATACAACCTACCAATTTAAGACAACAAATGGAATTATTCACACTCATGCACATGAAAACAATATTCTTAACTAAAATAATAATGTTATTTATTAATTAAAATTAAGAATAATCACTTTCATACATATAATAGTCTAATTATAAACTTTCAGAATTACCATAGTTTCTAAATGAGATCCTTTAAAACCTTTCACACTTTCATATCTATGACTTGCACAAATATCAACTTGAACTGATCTAGGTCATCTCTTTCTCTAAAATACTTCTAAAAACTACCAAAGAACTAAATAACCTAGAAACCTCCTTTTACAAGTGTATGGATGTGTTTATATAAATAAACAATCTACCTAATTACATTAATGCTCTCAGCTACCCACTAATGCCACAATCATTAACTATAGGTAACACATCACCATGAGATACAAAATTAAATGATTCTAACACATCATTATGCATCACAATTATTAAATGAATAATATTTCCCAATGTCCATAACATATTATAGGTTACATAACACATCACTATGGATCATCACAAACTCTAGAATTCCCTGAATAGGTCATACCCTATTGGAAATCAATCATACATAGGTTTAGAGAAAATATCATTTGTAGAAATAAATTCTAACCTTGCACCATAAACTAATTTTATAGATTGGCTCAAAATGATGTCACTATGTTTCCTTTTGAATCATGAGTTACAATGTATCTTTCTTTTTTTTGGAAAACCATGATAGTGCATTGAGATATATCTTGATAGATGGCATTAGAATGATGATACGAATGTCCATGTAAAACAACATGTTACTGCAAGGCCTATAGTATTTTTTCCATTTTCACAAAAATATGTGGTATCTTGGTAAGAATTGAGTTGACAGATGTGTTCCTTGTCTAATTTCCATGATTTTGACAAATCCATAAGTTACTGCAAGCTCTATAACTCCATTACATTGATTTACAACTCTAGATTAGGTTTTCAAGTGATGTGTCACTTTAGGAGACTATTTGTATGTTTTATGCATGTTACAAGATGTCACAGTGCAGTGAAAAGTGATCTAAAACCTTCAAATATATTCATAGTTAAAATTCACATTTTTAGGTGTTGTGCCATTGAAGATAAGTGTGAACTAAATTATATCAAATGTATGAAGAACCAATATGTACTATAAACCTACTAAAGTGATTTCATAATACCACAAACCTTATAGCATCATTAATATGTAACCCCACTTATTATGACCTATCCTACTCATAATTCTAGTTGATGCAAGATTGCATGAGGCCCTAGATGCTCCTACATCATATAATTGGGATAAAAAAAAAATTGATCATAGTGCTCACAAGTTTAGGATATATGGTAGAACCATCCTTTTGACACGAAGCATAAGCCACAGTTTTCCCTTCCACCATGTGAGATACCTAAAAATATTTTCATTCAATTTCTTTTTATTTTTCCAGCCAACCAGTAAACCATAGACCATTCTCCTCTGCTCAAATATAATCAACATTTTCCTTATCTTGCCCATTGCTTGGGCACAATATGTCTATATCTTTTAATCATATTTTTCTCTCCATTTATATCCTCTTATGGAATGTGACTCACCTCTATCCTTCCACCTCCACCAAGTTGTATTTATGATATTATTCCACTCTTTTGTAGGTTTAAACCCACTATAGTCTGACCTCCTCCATAAAAATCCACTATGGATTTTCTCATCATTTGTCCAGTCTACTACTGGAATCCCAAACCATCTTCAGCTAATTGTAACTCTTTTTGCTTCTTATTAGCTTCCATATTTACTCCTATCTTCATATATTTTAATTCCATATGTTTTCCCACAACCTCCACTAATATCATTATGATAATCTGTGTGTCATCTTTTTTTGATGTCTTCATTGTAGTATCAAAAAATTCTAATATCTCTATCAAAATATAATATTTATTTATTACCTTTGCCTTTAATTTATTCAAATAATTTATCAACCTCTTAGGAATGTTGTTTCGTCCAATATTTCTTTAATATTTTCATCAACTGTTATAATTTTATGATGTTCTTCCTCCAATGAGATCTTTACTATAATCTCATTCTAATCTACACATTCTTGGGTTGTGTTGACTGAAAATTTTGTAGGATGACATATTTTACACTTTTGGTCAACAACATATGATATAAATTCCCTCTCTTATTAGCAAGTGGAGCTACCTTTATTGATAATAAACAAAATATAAGGAATAAAATATTTATATCAAAAGCGTTTTCTTTGGGGGTTTTCATAATTTTTACCTAAATATAAAAGAAGGTGATGAGACTAAGAAAAAGAAAGCAAATTTAGAAGGGGAAAAGGAGAAAGAAATAAAATAGGAGAGAATGGGATAACTTCAACATGTTAAAAAAGTAAAAATACCATAATAACCCAAAATTATGATTTTTTAGTGATTGAAATGTTTATCATCCAAATGAATTAGGAAAGAAAAATTTCAGACATAGGAATGAAATGCATAAATTAGAGAGGTTGAATGATTTAGAAATCCCATGCAACAAATTTGAATTTGCCATTGAAAATAAATACAAAATTTGTTTCCAAATTCACCAAGCTTTCTCTATTTTAAAATTCTTAACACTGATTTCAATGAACTTATAGGCTAAGAATATCAAATTTTTGACAATATAACAACATTTTCACAAATGGAAAGATCAAGAATCAAACTAAAAATACACGTACATGAAAACCATTTATCCAAAATATTTTATGGTATAAATTTCCTACAAATTTATTTTGTATTGATTCTTTTTGGAGCTATACACACAACTTCTCTCTTTCAATCTTCCCAAAAATTACTTGTAGTGTAAAAAAGTCTTACTACAATGAGTGATGTTCATATTTATAGGTTCAAGTGACATAACCACCTTATAACTACTTCATAGTGATAAATTTTATATTTTACATTTATTTTTTTATATTATGGATTTCAAAAAGTGAAGCATAACCTTTTAAGTCATTTACAAAAAGTGCAATAGATAAATAAAAAAAGTTAGAGAGAGAAAATCATGTAGAATGACTTAAAAGAGAAGTATTCTTTCATTTTTTGTAAATTTGATCTATGGTTGAAGTTTGTTTTGATTAATCTATCTAAGAATACTTGACCCTGCATATTTTAAATTTTTGAACACCTTACATATTCCTTCTCACATAGGGAAAATAATATGAGCTAGATGAGTAAGCCAAGCATAAGATGCATTGGTTGCTTATTCGATCCATTTGAATATATTTTTAAGGATCTTATTTAGATAATTAAGAATACAATGTATATCACTTATCTTATTCATGGCTTCCATGTTGAATGTATCTATCTTAAAAAGTTATTCTTTTACCATCTTCAAGAATTATGCCTTCAACTTAGCATTTGTATACTCTTTTGATTCATCTTTGCTCAATAAGTCACAATGAATGGCCCAAATATTCATACAAACCTCAAAATTTGTGTTGTCACAATTTTTTCCATGATTTTAAAGATATTTCAGTGCTTCATTCAAATTAAAAATCTTCAAATCTATGCAATGAGCCCATAGGCATGAATAGTCATTTTTAGGTTTGTAAAAAATACCTTAAAATACCAACACATTTTCATCTATAACAATTATTCCCTACAAGTATCTAATCAAACCTTCATATGAAAAATGATTTCTCAATTTTTGTAATCTCTTCACATTTTTTTTGTATGTAAAATTGATTCAATCATAAGCTTTCTAGTTCTCATTAATAAATTCCATACCATCAATAAGCAATTTCTCTACCCAAGATTCCATCACCTTACCATGGTTTCTATACTTGTGTATTTTGGAAACCATTTCTTTATCAATTTTTACTACAGAAGTTAACACTGATGTAGTTTTTGGAGTAGTTGGTATAGGTGTAGTGATTAATTTTTGACAAGTTTCCCCTATGTTTTAAATTACTTGATGTATGCTAAAAACATACATACATTTTTATTCCAATTTATCTTTGATTTTAATTCATTCCATCATCTGAATCAAAAAATTTGTTGTCACTTTAAAGTTATGAATTTTGACCTCAGGGGTGAACTCTCTAAGATCTAACTTTCTAAGATTATATTTAGCCACTGTCATGTCATCTTGATTCTTCTCCATAAGAGGTTCAACAATTTATACACATTGTCCACCTAAAGAATCAATCATCAACCTTGATTTTTTTTCCCTTATTTTATTTGGAGGACCTTGAGATGGTTGAAAACAACATTGAAATCAATATCTTAAAGTTTTATTGAGGTTCTCTTATTGCTTAGAAGCTATTGTACCCATGAAGAAGATGTATCTCCTTAATATGTTATTAATTGAGAAATTTGGGATACAAAAGGAGCAAATGAATAAGCTAGCTACAAAGGTGAGCCAAGAGTAGTTCCAAGGTCAATAGGTTGTTGAGGAGAAATAACTTGTTGAGTGGAGAAAACATGAAGTAGAGGTGGAGGAGGAAAAAAAGTGAATAAGTGTATGAGGGGGAGAGGAAACATGTGTAAAATATTGGATTGGAGAGAAAATAATCGTATTCATGGGATATGGGGCAAAAAAATAATGGAACAATACCTAGATCAAAGGCCAAGAATTGTTGGGTAGTATTATCAATCAGAGTGAAGAATAAATATTTTGCATGACATTCTCAAAAATATATGGACAAGGTCTGTTGATAGGAAGTGTTTTCCTTGGTGGATCAACTTCACATGTTTGCCTAGGAAGTTTATCTTCATTTGGATATTTTCCATCTCCTCCTCCACTTGTAGCAAGACTAGATTTATTGAATCATATTTTAGTCCTATAAAATTGAGTGGTTGAGGTAGAAGAGGTTTGTTGTTGTCATTTTGAAATCCCTTCACTTTTTAAAGAGCTTCCTAAAGCATATTCTCTTATTTTATTATTGTACAATCCCTTGACCATAATGTCATGGTTTTCATGCATTCCAAAATATTTATCAATTCCATTAATGACTAATTACTTGAAGGAATTAATGAGAGATAAGTTTTATCAATAATATTGGTGCCATCATCTTCAAAATCTATAGTTAACCATTCAAATCCTAAATCTTTCATATGATCCAATGCGATACTTAACCAATCAATTTTTATAATTTCAAAATCATCTTCACAATCTTCCCAATAATCTTCAATTTATGGGATGTGCATATATCCAAAACCTAACCTGAGATTATTTTCTATGAAGACCTTACTATAAAAAATAAGTTTTTTTATGTACGACTGCATTGGGAAATATATCATTGATATCTTAATATTATAAGCATCCCTAGATAATTTTCAAATGAAATAACCAAGGCCAACTAGAAAATTAATTCCTTTGACATGTTGGATGGTGCATTTATTAGGTACTTCACTCAATTGTCTACAAATATCAATCAAAATTATATGATTATTTAGATAACTTGGTAACATGTAAGGGACACCTTCAAATCCATCAACTCAAATATAAGTGAACTTTGGGAACTAGTTTAAATAGCTCCCATATTTATTGATCAATGTCATTACCTTGTTAGATATTATTACTGTAAGATTGCCCTCTAAATATCTGACAACCATCATGGTGAATGCAACACTTACCCTTATGAAATGAATTTTTCCTCTTTCATGAGTGATATGGGGAAACTTATCATATACTAGAGTATCAAAACATTTGTATTCTCTTCATTCAATCCTAGCTAGACTCTAAGGGTTGTAATAGAGAAGATTAAGTAAGAGGTCATGTATAAATCCTAGGTGGATTCTAATTTGGTCAATTTATCATGAATTTTATCATTGATTCTTTAATCCCAATCGATGTTTTTTCCCTAAAATAAATGATATTGATAAACATGCACATCCAATTATGAAACAAGTTAATTATCTCATTCCCCATGACTATATTCAAGAGTGTGATTATATCTAAGATTTCTTATTTGGATTTATACCTATATAGTGTTTTGGCAAACTTGGTATTTAAAAATTAATAATTAACTAAGCTTTAGTCAATGTATTTTCACATTGTTATTGATTGTTAAACTAAAATTGTTCAACAATATTTTTGTCAATTTATATAGTTTCATCATGAGGTTAAATTCTAAAGGTAATACCTATGGAGAGTGCTTATAATTTGACAATCAACTGATCATTTGAAATTATTGATTCCCTCTTCCCCAAATCATAGTATTTTATGCATGGAATCACTAAATATGCACCATGAAAATATGTTCAAAAAGCAACAATATGTGCAAACCTGCTATCCAGGACTTGGTTGCCCCATTTTGGTTATTTTTAGATCATCTATTCTTTCCTATAACTCATCAATGTCCTTATATGTCATATTTTTATCATTTAAATTAGCAATATCTATGTCCAGAATAGAGATGGGCTTCATAGCCCTTGTGTTTGAAATTCATTTTTGAAGGTGCAATTGTGAGAAGAGAAACTTGGAAAAAAATTCAAATTGTTGGAGTTGAGTTTAGTAGGTAATAAATTATTTTGTGGGTAAACTTATTCAACATAGTGGTCATAAATCTTGAAATAAGTTTTAGGAAAAACTTTCAGAGTTTACCTACGAGGAGGAAAACAAGAGTTTGACCACTTGCAGCAATTAGCTCAAGCAATAAATTTATGAATAGAACATAAATAAAAGCTAAGAAAAGGATAAAAAAATAGAAAAGGATGAATTTTATAAAAACATTTATGATAAAATTTTGCCAAAGTTTCCCTTAATTAAATGTAAATGGAGTATGAAACAAAATCCTTAGTTGAGCATGAAACACAGAGATAAAAACTTAAAGAAGAGCAAACAAAATTCATAGATGAAGGAGTTGTAGCTTTGAAATAACTCCCTATCCTTAAAACACCTCAAACAAATTCCTAGCTTAGAATGAATGAAAAATGAGTCGTTACAGGGTCATATTGCTGAAATGACATTTTAAGAACAAATCAGGCTTAGTTAAGCTTCTCTCTTTTTTAAGGATTTGTTTTAGAGTTTTGAAGATATAAATGGGATTTCCTATGTAATTAATACTACATAAAAAATCTTTGAAAACATTATTGACATATTTGGGTGAAAAATCTTGATTTGAATTGTGTTAAACCACTTTTTCACTTCCTTAACTTAATAAGAGGAAAAGTTCATATTACTACTATGTCATTTTGACTTAGGGACTTTTAAAAATTTAAAGATCTAATAAAATATTTGAGCTTGATTAACATTGAGTTTTATTTATTGTTTTATTTAAATTATAATTAGGATTTGGATCCTAATTTATGATGTATTGGATTTTATTGTAATCTATTTGACTATGTCAAATAATTTTATCTAATGAATATTGTGTTGAATCAATTGGAAGCTTCACAGACCTAATAAATATTTTGAGACTGATTAACTTTGTGTTTACACTTTGTAGATCCATATATCTATTTAGGTTTTAAAACTGATTGTGCCAATTAACTCTTGAACCTCCAAAACCTAATTGAGGAATTGATCCTGATTAGCACTGTGAAATCTTTTAGAAAAACTCCATGACCAAATCTGACTTTGAGGCTCGATTAACACTGAGAAATGTGTTTATTTTCTTTCAAGACCTAATCATAGTTTCAAACCTAATTAACATTGTGCTGAAGCACTTAGAAAATCATATACCTAATTAGAATTTAAAGTCTGATTAACACTACAATTTTTGTTGTACTTAGAATTTTACTCAAAAAAATTCAATGGGGTCTAAGAGATATTTCAAAAATTTACAATTGTTACAATGGAAACTTGACTTTTTCCACTTAGACAATGACATAGTGAAAAAAATTGATAGATTTTAAAGTTGCAAATTTGGCGATGAAAGGTTGATAGCATCAACTACTTTACCTCATTTTTTTCCTTTATGTCACATGTATTACACTCATCACCTTTTCTTATCTAGATTCTCTTTTATTAAATCTATTAATCTAAAAATTGAGGTGCATTACCCATTTTCTCCACTGCCAATTCTAGAATGTTCTTCATGTTATTCTATTGTGTGGCTCTAGTTACAACTTCAAATAACTTTACCATTTCTATTGCAACATCCTCTACTTTTAGTTCTACTAATTCAAAAAATTCATCTCTCTCTTCACTCTTCACATCCTCTTTTTCTCTCCAACTACTATATATAATTGAGTGCTAAAACATCCACTCAATAAGCTTAATATCTTTTGTAATTAAGAGTTGGTATTTATCTTCTCCTTTATCTAATATGGGATCTCCATAAACTGCCATCTCATCCACCATGTTTATATTCTCTACATGTTACTCATATTCTATAAATGGAAGATATTATTAATCTACTTGTATGCTTGAAAATATAGAGCTATGCAAAAAACTAAGAATAATATTAAGTTCCTTTTTAAAATAAAAACATAACCTCAGACTGAGTGAATAAAGAAAAAATAATGACTATTATCACCTACCAAGTGAGTATCTCCTTCATTGATATGGATTTTATATTTTGATAAATGGATTGTGGTTGCTTAAGGGACCATACAAGATTGTATGATAATGTACATGTAATGCATGATTGCTTTAATATTGGATGATAGAGATTCAGATTTAGATTCAAAATATAAATGATTGCATATTTATATGTGAGAATGAATGATGAAGGGTGAATTTCTAGATTTCTAGATGGAAGGATGAACGGTCGAGATTAACTTGATCAAATTTAAAAACTTGAATTTGGATGGATGAGATTAACTTAGTTGATATAAAGCTTGCATGTTTTGATTTGATTTAAAACTGATTTAATTTATTTGTTGATTGGATTGATTTATTTGATTTATTTATTTTTGGATATGCACTACCTCCATATCTTTTAAAAGACATGTTATTTATCTCTTCTTTGTTAGAGCTTCTTTCCTTGTACTTATGTAGATCAAATGAATTTGGTGCTTCATGAATCCACTATCTTCTTCCTTGGATATATGACATGTAGCTTCAAATAATGCATTTATCTCCTCAACATCTTCATTCCATATGATCTCAGCTAGCTCATCCTCTTATTTTTTTAATGCTTCCCCAAGTGACTTATCTCCTTCCTATGATATACATGTACTAACATACTAAAAAACATGTATTAAATTATAATTTTGGGACTCAAGAGACCCATTATTCATTACCTCCAACTATGCCTCTATTTCATCCTTATTCATTTCCTCACATGCATTACCTAACATATAAATCAACTACTCATCCACTCTTGTTCTTCTTTTATTCTCTGTAGTCCTATGTTGATTGGTAATCATTTCATTTATATCTATTTACATCAAAAGGAACCCATGTGCAAATACCATTGTAGTCTCTTCTTCCTCATTCTCACCTTCCTTTATTTTCTTTTATTTTTTTCTCTTCTCTCATTCATACATGTAAGTTGATGTAGAAATCAATTTCTCTAATTATTATTTACAAAATTATACAAGTGCAAGAGCTTGCACTTATTGATTCTTCTTTATTTTAATTTATTTACCTTCTAAAAGGCATTATTATTCCATTTTTCTATTATTTAAATCATTTTATTATTTATTTTTATCCCTTTTAGTGAGTATATTCCTTGTTTCTTCACACTTGGCTTGATTCTCTTCAATATTTAGTTGCTCGTGATGTAACTCTTTTCATTTAAATTTCTCATTTATGCCTTCAAGGAGACATACTGCTACTTCACTGATGTTCCTACCATTTTCTTTAGATTCATCCTATTTAATGAGGATATCTTCTCCTCCATATTCAAATACTAAATATGTTAATAATTCATCTATAATTTTATTTTCCTCTTCAACTATGTGATATGCTCGAACCATTATTTTAACTATTTATTCTTATATATTATTTGGTGGACATATATCTATCATGCCCATCTTGATATCTTCATTAGGTATATGTGATTGCACCTCTCTTCCACTCATTTTCATGCCTAATAAAAGATATAGTTTTGTTTTTATTTCTTCTCCCACTCTAATGTTGTTTTCTTCTATATTTTTATCTCATTATTAAACCTCCAATTAATGGTTTAAATTTACTTATTTTCTTCCTCCCTCATCCCTTAAGATTATTCCTTAATTTCACTCTAAAACTAGTTGCTCATAATATTATATGCTATGGTATTCATCAAATATTTATCCTTATTCTGGGTAACAATAACTTACCCCTTCATCACATTCATCCTCTTCATCCTTACTTATGAGGGAATCATCCCCATCTCTAATTTATTCACCTTATTTTTAAACTAATATATTTGTTGTAATATTTTCTTCAAGGATGCCTATTATGGCTTACACCCTTCTCAAATCCTTTTTAAACTTCTTAATCTTTGATTTGTGTACTACTGATTTACCCTTCCTCTCAGTTTTCTCTTGGCCTGTTATTTTTCTTGCATAGATGCCATCATGCTTTTTACCTCTACTACCTGTGATACTTTATATTGAACCCATTCTATTTTCTTATGAAAAATTAATGTTTCCATCTCCTCTTTGGTATATTATTTTATTTCTAATGCTTTTTTAAATCTTACTTCACTCAATTCATCCCTTAAAACATTTCTTTGTTGATTTATTGGTAACTTCATAAGTTATCATAGTATCACTTCAATATTTACTTATTCAACCTCACCCCATTGTTTCAATCCTCTTGAAATACTACATATTCTATACATTTTATCAATTCTTAGTTCTCTAGCTACCTAATAACATGGAGAACACAACACTCTAGATCTATTATTGTACCACTTATAAACCTACACAAATCATACCACTTTCACACCTCAAGTTTTGTTGTTACACCACTTGAAAACCTACATAAATATCTCTTTTATATTATTAACTATTTCTTATTCTCTACCCACCTATATAATATGGAGAAAAAATAATTCATTTATGAACATCTATCACTGCAAAATATATCTTCCCTCTATCCACTTTTATTCACTGTGGAGGACACTTCAATACACTAACACCTTCTACCCATCCTTTTTTTAAGGTTTAATATGTGTTTACATACTCTCAATCTCTAAAAAAATTATATCCATAATTTCTCATTTAAAAAAAACTCTTGAAAACATCTAAACCTCATTTGTATGCCAATTATTTCCTCAAATCAAGGAATAACCTATACATCTTCTATCCAAAAATCTTGTTGGAAGATATTTTCAGATACTTTATACACACACTCATAAATGAGAAATCATC
Organism: Torreya grandis; assembly: GCA_037957365.1. NCBI lineage: Eukaryota > Viridiplantae > Streptophyta > Pinopsida > Cupressales > Taxaceae > Torreya > Torreya grandis. The sequence goes on along the minus strand of JARHVA010000202.1, from coordinate 2,698,594 downwards.
AAGAATCAACATGTATTAGACCTTGATTTGATACCAAATGATGCAGGTGTGGTTAGGGCTTCCAATGATGGACTACCTTAGATCACGTAACCCACAAATTTAACACAACAAATGGACTGTTTCATATTCCAACACAAATATGCTCAAATGAAATAACACTGTTAATTATTGATACAAATGAGGAATTACATCTTGCATACATATAACATTCTAATTACAAACTTTTATAATTACCATAATATCTAAATGAGATGTGTTACAACCTTTAGATCTATGACTTTCACAAATCTTTGCTTGAATTGATCCAGGTTATCTCTTTCTCTAAAATACTTTAATATAATTCCAAGAACTACCAAAGATATAAATAACCCAAGAACCACCACTCATAAGTTTAGGAATGTGTTTATATAAATAAATTATCCACCTACTTACATTAATGCTCTCAACTACCCATTAACACCACAATAATTAAATATAGGTAACACATCATCATGAGACATAATTATTAAATGATTATAACACATCACTATGAATCATAATTATTAAATTTAATTAATATTTATAATTTCCATAACACATTTTAGGTTCCATAGCACATCATTAAGGATTATCATGAAATCTAGAATAGTTTGAACATGTCACACCCTGTCAAAAATCAATCATATATAGGTTCTTAGAAAATATCCTTTATGGAAATTGTTACCTTGTGCCATAATAAAAATTTATATATGGGCTCAAAATTATGTCAATATTATTTTGTTAAAAACACTAGTGAGGGGATCCACTTAAGGACTAAGATTATCTCTATGTTGCTCAAGTTGGACATTCATTCAAGGACACACTTTCAACACATACTCAGACTTGATGAACTTAACACATATTCATTACATTAATATTAAAAATATTACAATGTAAACACACTCACACTCTTACACATGCCTCTATAGTCTAATTACATCATATAGATAGTTCTAGACTTTGATACAGTCCTTTATGGACTAATACAACTCTTTGTTATGCTCAAGGAGGATGTTGTTCCTTTACAACTCATCCCTCTCTCAAATCCATTTTTTCTCTAAATCCCATATTCATATTGGCATCCCAAGATTCATGGGGTATTTATTAAAATTGTATGACCTCAAAAAATCATACAATAGTTTGGCATCTTTTAGTTTTCATGATTAAACACCAAACTATTCATAATAGCTCCCTTCACCCATCACAAAATAAATACAGATGCACATAACTTATTGGGAATTGAGGTGCCTCAACCTTGAAAAGTTAGGACACTATTCATGAATTACTATTCATGGGATACTATTCATATTCACTATTCATAGTCAATATTCATGTGATGAGGTGGTAGTGGTGAGTTGGCAATGACTATGCAAGAGAGGTGACAAGTGATGCAGGTGATGATGTAGGTGATGATATGGCTTATGGATGAATTGGCATGTCCAATATAGGAATATACATTATTTGAGTGCATGTGAGTGGAGTGGGATGTATCACTCCACTAAAGAGACAATTATTATCTTTTATTATACACATGATTTTGTTTTAGGTGAAAAATAACAAAGATGGATATGGGGCACACCTCTTAGTTGAACTCATGATCTTGAGTGGAGGAAAAGTCAAACATTTGATGGATAATCTCTTAGAAGCATGTGTGTGCACATGGGATAGTGGGGAATAAGTTACTATTCTAGAATGGAGGCACATGTGAGAGTGGGGTGCAATTTTGGAGGTAAGTGAAAGTGGAGGATAATTTATCAAAGTAGAGGATCCACTTTTGAACAATGCAAAAGAATACAAGCTTGTCACTTTTCATAAATAGTGATGCCACTAAAGGGTGGCACATTTTCTTGTCTTGATCATGAAGTTTCCTTATTCGTCATCTTCTTTGTAAATTTATATAAGACATTCTCCTTTGTAATTGTATGAAGCTTGAATGAAGCAAGTAGAAGTTAGTAAGATTGTAGTTAAGCTTTGTAATCTTGAGAGTTGTGCACAGTCATTAAAGTTCTATGGAACTAGTTTCTCTCCTATGTAGTATATTGATGATGCTCATGTGAAGGCTTTTTCTGCAAGTGTGTTGTAATTGGTGTTGATTATTAATAATACATTGCGCTGTTTTGGAGTGTGGGGTTTTTTCTTGAAAGGGTTTTCCCCATGTAATCATGTGTTATGGTATGTTATTATTTTAATTTATATGTGTTTCTTATAATTCTATATCAAGTTTAAATTAGATTGCATATTCTCCTCTCAGGGTTTAGTGTAAGGAATTGTTTCCACTATCTCATATTCCTTTCAAGTGGTATCATAGCCTATCCATTTTTGGTTCTAGTTGTGGGTTTGTTGGATTTTTCAAACTAATCCACTTTAGAGTGGGATCTTGTGCAAGAGATATTTGGTAATATTTTTTGCATGAATTTTAAGATAATAAGAACATTAGGGAGAATGAAGGTTGAAAATTTTCAAGAAGCAAGTCCTAAGGGAGATCTGAATCTTCTAGAAAGTATAAGGTGAGATGTTATAATTGTGGAAAACTTGGTCATGTAGACACCCAATTTTGGCCATAACTAGCTTCCGACTAGGACTTAAAATCAATTCCTACCAAACTTTACAAATTAAGCCTAGGAATCACTGAACATCCTAAATTTGTTTGAGCATCATTCATCAAATCTTGGAATCATCTTGAGGCATCCCTATTTGGGATACTAACCTATATGCAAAAATAACCTCTCATAAATTCATCCCTAATTTCCTTGTGACCTAACAACTGGTAGTTTAGCCTATGAACCCTTTAGGTGGGGAACTTAATCAATTCTTAAAAGAGATAAAATGATAATAAAATTGAATCAACAAATTCAACAAGATTAAATGCTTAGTTAAATTATCCATTTTCAATTAATGAATATCTTCAAATGGCAACTCCAAAATTCAAAATATCAAACATTTTCATCATTGCCTTTATGAGTTGTCAAGCTCTTTCAAAATATCTAATTTGATAGCTATGCCTATCAATTGAAAATCATAATTACGTGACAACTTTTAACTCAACTGGAGTTAGTTTCAACTCACCTAAGGTTAGTTTGAACCCATTCCATGTTTAAACTGAACCTTAACTCACCTTGGGTGAGAGTTAAATTTTGAGGCTATAAATACAAGGCCATACCTATTGATCTATAAGCTCTTTTGGTGTAAATTTATTATGCCTAAATGTCTTCAAAGTTTGGATAGCGTAGCATTATTATGAAGGATTTCATCATAATCTCTTTTTAGTAGTGTTACCATGCCAAATTCATAAGCCAAGCCAAGGTGCCAAGGAAAGGTGAAGCTAATGAAAATCCATTGATGAAGATTTATTGATGTGAAAACCAATCAAGCCACTTACAAAATCTATTTGGAGCTCCAATGAAGGTAAAAGAGTGATTTATTTTGTGTTGTAGTTGTGTTTTCATTTGTATTACTTGTTACCTATGCTCTTTCTAGTGTTTAGGTTAGAAGTTTTAGGATTTAGTGTGTTATTTTTATTTGTTTTATTGGAATAACACAATACTAACCTTCCCTCTACATATTCCTTATTCATATGTTGTCACATATAGTGGGACCCGCACCCCAAAAAATTATTCTCAAGGCATTTTAAGATATCCTCCTAACAATTTTCATGTCAAAATCCAAACTGGCTGATCAAAAAAGGTGAAAATTGAAAGCTTAAGGATGTTTTTTTTTTTAAATCATGAAGTTATTATATGAAACCATGTTCTTTTTCTCTATAATCACAATATTGCACAATATCACTACTTTTATAGTTCTGATTTTTTCATAATTTCTGTGGTAATATATTAACTATCATGATATTGTGCTTAACCACCACGGTTTACTAATTATTTGTGTTTAACAAGGAAGACTTGTGATATTGAAAATATCATGACTTTGTAAGTCATGATATCACCAAACATTTATGATATTATTATAACTTTCATAGTATTTTGTTAAACCACTATGGTCTATTTTTAACCAGTTTATGCCACAGGGTAGAATTGTGTTATTGTCCTAGGATATGTGATTTTATCCTTATTTTAGTGATATTATTTTAATAGTAGTAATTTTTCACTAATACTCAATTTTGTAGGTAACTTGCGACATTGTACTAAAATTTATGATTTTATAGGAATAGTCATAGTATTGCTCTGTGTCTTTATGGTTTTACACTCCATGTAAAATTTTGGAAACACGTGAGTTGAAACTCAAAAGTCATTTATCCACTCATGTTTTTATTATAAGCATAAGGACCCCCTAGCATATTTTTTAGGACCCAAAGACTAAGAGAGGAAATTTTTAAAACATTTCAAGTTGCAAAACTCACATTTGAATTTGGTGTTTTAAAATCTTTTACTTGAGTTATTTTTTTATTTTGTTTAAATTTTCAACACAACACCAAGGGGCTAAATGTCATGACATATTTTTTTTGGCGCTATAAAAATTAACTCACACTTTAGTTAAATACTCATAAGGGTTTTCATTTTTTATGCTTATTTGTTGAAGTGTTTGTTTATCAAGACGAGTGTCGTGTGTGTGCTCTCCCCCATCCCCTTTAAGGAAATTGGGTGATCAAAAATGCTCACTCTTTGCATTTGTTGCTTTAGTTTAAAAATGTGTAAGAAAAGTCTCTAAGGCCTTCCCCAAAATCCATATGATTTGTGTGATCCCAAAACAATGCTAAAGTCCTTCCACTTTCTTTATTTTCATGAATTTTGACTTGTGGGTGGGAGTTCATCACCTCTCCATGGGTTCTCTAGGGTGGTGTTAACCTGGGAATTCATCTACTAGAATCACTTCAACCCCACTCCATAGTGGGGTATATAAATTGAGGGTGACACACTAGTTTGCTTATTTGAGTGGTTAAATAAGCTCTGTTAGTGGTACTCATCCTCAGACCATAGGGGAATCTTAGACATTGCACTACATTGAGCAATTTATGGATGTAAGGTTGTGAAAAGGACAATACCTTTTCACAACAATCCAGTTGATGTAGATCCAAATGATGTGATGCACCTTAGTGTTTGCCACATATATGAGACCATTTAGATATGAGCAAAAATTTATAGTTTAGACAACCCCACTTGTTGTGGACATACTGTTGATACAGGGTGAGTATCTCAAAGTTCTATGTCATCTTACGAACTCTTGAGAGAAGAGGGGGCCTAAAAACCCTAATTTTAATGTACTTTTACTTTTTAAATAAATAATTTAAAATCCACTCAAGAGCAAGTATATTGATAGAATTTGATAGTATGATACAACCTTGTCAGTTTTAGGATTTAGGACATTGCACTTACGTGTTTTTGTCAGTTTATCTTCTTTAATTACATGGTCTTGTGTTGAAACTATTTGTCTATCATACCACATCTAAAATGAGTCTTGTTTTCACATTACTCCTTTATTTCAAGATTTTTTATGCCATCCATTTGACATTACACTTCACCTTAGTCATTTATCAAACCTTTGTGTAGGTGTCACTTATTTGAAAGGGGTATCAGTATGCTACCCATTTCATTCCATATCTTGTTCCTTAGAGTCTTAAAATAAATCATATTTATCATACCTTTAGAGTATGATAATGTCATTACACTACTCAAATTATTTCTAAGACTTATTGCCTTATGTCTAAATTGCAAAATCGAAACCATGTGTGCCTTCTTGGTCTATGCCTAGTACAATCATGTCATTCAATATTATCTATATTTTTGTCTATTCTAGGGACCTAGCTTTCTAAATTGATTCTATAATTGGTCTTGACAAGTTTAGATTCAAACATTGATTGTTTTTTTGCCTAGGCCTTGTGTAATTTTGGCCTAGAAATTTATATATAACTTTCAAGTTGTGTAACTTAGACTAATTCTTTACTTTATTTAAAGACTATTTTTGTGCCTAAATTTGGAGAAGTTATCTCTCTTCCGTATCCCTAAGGTTCAATGTCTTTTTCTCAATGACCAAGTGTGTGTTTAAGTCCGAATGCCTAGTTTGTGTCAAATTGTTTTAAATTTGTTAGATTAATCTCTTACCTTCTTGAACCTAGTTTGTTTAAAAGTCTAGATTTGGTTCCTTGTTCCCAAAAGACATATAAATTCCTATTTTGAGCCTAGATTTCGTGCCTTGTTCACAAAATACATATAAACCTTTGTTTCTTTAAACCTAGTGTAGACTTGTTTGAAACACTTTTTACCTAAGTTTAGCATTCCAGTTTTTATAGATCCATTTGGCCATTTATGTAAGACATTTAATGTTAGACTATATTATAACAAGTTTTAGCATAGACCTTTTTGGAGATACGGCTCCATTTCCTAGACTAGGTTTGACCAAGTTTAGACCATTTGTCCTTTAGACCTTATTTTTAAGAGTTTGTATAACTCTATCCCTTCTTCATAGAATGTTTATCATAAATTTGGATATGTCTCATTACACTCCTAATGAAGCCATCTATAGTCCAATTTATGATAACATGGTTGCACAACATGACTTTGTTCAAGACCCCTATGGTGATGATGTAGTTTATGAAACGGATCCTTATCTTCCTTACACTAATCAAACTAGGGTACAAAGTTAAGATCCATTAGCCCATTATTTGGTTAAAATTCCTCCCTATTTGGAGTAGGGCCAAGAGAAAACCATGAAATACCTTTCTAACATACCATTGGTTGTACAACAAGCTCAAAAATAACCATATTACGTTACTATGCCATTGACATATGATCCCTATTTATTTGATCATCACTTGCTTGAAAACAAGGACAAAGTTTTAGTTAGATCCATATAGGTAGGGTCCAAGTTTCCATTGTAATTCCCTCTTGAAAATTTACCAATTCTATTAGAGTGCCTCTCAACATGCATTATACCCAAACAATTGAACATGCCCTTACTATCAATCCTCAAGCACTCATGTCAATGATGTATCAAGACCCAAATATGCTTGTCAAATAAAAGCACCTCATGGAGGACCACTTTATACAAATGAAAACATCATATCAAACCTATTTGAATTTAGCACACAATTTTAATAACATGACCATGTCAAATGCTCTGCTCATTGAGATAAATCCTTCAATGGGGATATTAATTGAATTGATAGGTCAAGAAAATTTGGGTATAGACCCATTTACACAAAGCACTTTAATTGGTGACATGTAAAATTTCCCACTTATTAAATAAATGACTACTTCTATGCATAATAATGTGCCAAACAAGGTGGATAACATGCAAGTGTCATCCAATCCATGAAAAAGTGGTTTAACTACACCAACAATTAGTCTAAAACAAGTAAATTTAGTTAAAACCATGAGTGGTTCATAACATCATGGGATAGGAACTCCTACATCCCAACCACAGCGAGTTACCTCTAATCCTCAACCAGTTGATTCTTCAAGCACACAACCACAAGGATTAAGTAATCAAGTGTCGACCAATGACTTACCTCAACAAAATGTTATAAATGCTACTCCCCCATAATAGGTGATGACTAAAATTCCAAAATATAATGCATAGTTTAATATACAAACATAGTAAAGGAAAAACATCATGCCACCTCAACAGGGGGAATAAATGTTCCACCTTGACAAGTAGTGATAAGTGTACATCTCTAGTCACAGACCAACATATCTTTATAATCAAAAATGTTTTCTAATCAAAAACATGTGTCTATTGGCCAAATAAAAATGTTGAACACTCAACCAACATCTATTTTATAACTACTATTTACATAATAAAGAGGTATCATTATTTGATAAGTACTAATTAGGTAGAAATTGTCTTTTATCTAAAATGTGCCATAAATCTAATGACATGACCTTGGTCTACAAGTTCCCCTTATTTATCCAAGTTTGATTAGTCAGAGGCAAGTTCATACTCAACCTAAAAAAGCAAAGTAATTTACCTTGAGCCATATCCTTCCATCTCAACCATAATTCCCTCAAAAATAGGCCTATATACCAAATCCAAACTAGATTATCACATAGTAATGCATGTAATTTCAATAGTTGCGCATCATAGTCTATGAGTACATATTCCTAGTCAATTCACTCATAAAAATAAAATTCCATAGTAAACCATTCTTCCATTATACCCTGGTCAAGATAATCCACCTTTGACCTCCCATCCAACATCTCAGCCAAATGTTCCATCTAGTTTCTTGGCCCAAGAGCTATAAAAAATGAAGGATGCAATTTTCACCATTCAAGCAGGGATGCAGACCAAGAATTTCAAGTTATATGATGTGTTTTCATATCCATTCAACATGGATTATCTATAGATACCATTTATTATATGGTACGAACCACTAAATTTTGAAAAATAAAAGGGTAAAGGAGACCCTAAGTCTCATTTGATAGAATTCTTTATTGTTTTCCAGCTAATGGCTTACAGTGACATTTATTTACTCCTTTTATTTCCTCAAAGTCTATTAGGATATGATTTGGAGTGCTTCCTAAAATTTCCAAAGAATTTTGTATATGATTTTGATGACCTCTGTGATAAATTTGTGTAACATATCTCCTATAATCTCAAACATGAGATTTCATTAGTGGATTTGACTCAGGCCAAGAAGAAAGTTGGTAAAAGGTTCACAAGATATCTATAGAGATGGAGAGCACTTACTAGCTACTTCACCTATAACTTACCAGATAAATAATTGACCACTATGCTTACTAAAGATTTGCATAGTGAGATATCATATCATCTAGAGCTTCAGTGTGCACATACCTTCAAGGAGATCATCGATAAAGGTTTATTAATTAAAAATTTCCTTATTAATAAAGGGATTATCAATTTCACCTCATTGAATCAAAATAAAATCCAACTCCAAGGAATAGGCCAAAATTAGAACCAAAATCAAGTCCAAGCATAAGTGTAAGTGTCAGCACCAACCCAGGCTAATAACTATGAAAAATACAAGCAATTCAACTGCAAGAAGAATGTTATTATCAATGGAGTAACTAAGTCACATCATATTCAAATGGTTTAAAAATCACCTTCTTAATCTATGCCCCAAATGTATCTTACTCCTCATCAGTAACCCATTCAACAAGCTCAACCTTTACAGTAGCTTAGACCAACTCAATAAACACAACAACCAATGCCTTTGCAAACCCTTCCTCCAAGAAGAAATGTCCTTACTCATAGAGTCTTTAGTGACCTTTGTGATCTTATAGTAGCTATGGTTTGTAATTTATTTTTAGCTAATATGATTAGCTAGCCAATTTTGAAGGACTATCTTGAGGCTATTACATATCTGAACTGGTAGAGGGAGAATGTTTCTATGAATACCATTGTGTTCATAGACATAATCTATGCCATTTTATGAAAATCAAATGCCTCATCTAAAATATGTTATAAAATAGTGAGATTACATTGGATAATAGAGCATCTATGTCCAATCAAACTTGGGTATCTACCAAAACCTTTTTATACAACATAATAATAACAATCACCAACAAAAACAAAAAAATCCAAAAAAACAACAATATTATCAATAGCCACAATAATAAAAACTTTTTTAATAGCAACAACAAAAACAAATACCAAATAGGAGGAACCAAGGCCATAATGATTCTAATACCCAATATACTTACCACTCAGTTGTACATGACTACACCAAAGTTATAAGTCATATTACAGGAGGTCATGTTTCAACCATCACCATTAATCTTAAACCAAGTACCAATAGAATAGGATGGTTTCTAACCAATTCTAATCAATCCACTTATGCTAGTAATCTTTTCTTGACTTGGGACCATAAACAGGCACAATAACAACTAGGGATTACTATTTTTGAACTTTATACCGATAACTCATCATTGCCCTATGACCATAACCAAGTACACCAGTATTTGAGACATATATTATCTACCCCCCTCTATCATCATTTTCTAGAAATAATGATCCTTTATCTAATCTTGATTATGTAATCACAATTTGATGGTCAAAGATTACCATTCTAGGCCCACAACCCCCTGCCAATGAATTAATCAAACGCACTATCTTGGCTAGGAACAAGCCATATACCACTATTAAGGAAAAGGCATTAAACATTATGGAACTACTTCAAAAGACACTTGCACATATCTCTATTTTGTATTTGTTATGTACATCTACTATCCACAAAAACATCTTAATAGAGTTCCTAGGAAAATCCCAAGTCCCAAACGATGTAACTCCTAATAAATTCCAAGATTTGGTTGGACATCTAGCCCCAAGCCAATAGTTACCCTTTAACTAAAGTGATATGTCATCCCTTGGCCCTCTCCATAACAATCCCTTGTATATTGAAGTTGCCATAACATGACACAAAGTCAAACATGTCCTCATAGACAATGGATCGTGCATGAATATTATGTCCCTAAAGCTCATCAAGCATCTTGGATATATAATAACCAATTTACAATCAAAAATGATCACTATCAAAGCTTATGACAATGAATAATGAGAATCACAAGGCACCATAAGCTTGTTAGTTTATGTTAGACCCTTGACCCACAATACACTTTACCATGTGTCATTCCTTGACCTCTATTACAATTTGCTTTTGGGTAGACCCTAGATATATGAAATTCATGCAATCCTTTCAATGTTACACCAGTGCCTCAAATTATTGAACTTAAGCATAGAGGTCACCATCAATGGAGATTTATAGCCTTATGAACATTAAAAACATTTGGAGGTAGAATACAAAATTTATAACTAGCACTTTGGCCTAGATCATATTCCCAAAAAGGACAAAGACAAAGAAATACTTGTTGAATTACCTAACTCTAATTGCATATACCCCGATAGACTTGATTCATCTTCATATATGCCACCTCTAGAAATGTTTAATCATTTTACCATCTTGGCCAATGGCCAAGGAGAATATTTAACCTATGACACATTCCACATTGCCAAGCTTACACAAAACCCCAAGTCCTATGGAAGACCTAAACCTAAGCCACCTTACATGGAATGGCCAAGAAAAGGAAAAGGAAAACTCCATAGTCTAGCTCCTATCATTTTCACATCAACCACTGGCCAATAAGTAAACCCACTTGATAATAATGAATCATGGTTTTATAATGACAAATTGATTTGTTGCTACAAAAAATCCAAATATCCCATCCCTATCATAATCATGAAGAATCAAGCCTATAAATGAGGAAGCCTTGGCCACATCAATAGACATATCTTGAGCCACTTTTGATAATACAAAGGAACTTATGGTCTTTGATTTAAACTACTTGGGGTTGACCTCATATATTTTGTTTGTGTTTTTAACACCAACATCTAGTGATGATGATACTGGTAGTGAAGTAGAGTCAAATCATAGCATTTATGAACACCTTGATAATACTAACCTATTTGACCCACATGCCAGTTGTACCACTACCCTAGTTATCCAACATAACATGTTTCCTTTTTATCATCCTCAACTTATAGCCTGGGAACAACAACAATCCATAGTGCTTGTAGATGAGTTTGAGAATGATGAGGCCTTTTGTGATTTTCTAGGCCTAAGAGATAATGTTCTTTTGGGATATCACAAATAAGGGTTCTCTATCAAACTAGATCATGTAGCCTATTTTGGAGAATGGTTAAACACCCTTAGCCATAAACAAATAAATAAAACATTAAGGTCCCAAAGTAAAAACATCTTTGAGGCACTTTTGGACCAAGGTAAAAGTAAAGAGAAAGGCTAGTTTTCTAGTGAAAACATGTTTCAAGTGAAAACATGTTTCAAGTGCCATTAGATGGGGTTGTTTGTCTTTCCTTGAATAAAGATCAGGAGACCACAAATGATGAACTTACTTTTGGGTTCAAGTTTAGTTCTATAGAATAGCATGCCTTTGATCAAATTATTCAAAAATTTAAAATAGTGTTTGTAACATGGCCATCTTTACCATTGGGAGATTCAGATTCATCTTGTTTAGGAGAACTTAAAGAGCCAATCCAAATAGAGGATTTTGCTATTGCAGGATAATTCAAATCATTGCCAACCATTTTAGAAGATGACTTGACTCTCCTAGTAGAAGATACTATGGAATTTGACATCAAGACTTCAGTTGACTTGAAATGGATTAAATTAGGTGTATCCCTCACTGAGGAGGAACGTGAAATATTTACAACCCTTTTGAGGGAATTTGTTGACATATTTCCTTGGGCCTATTCAGACATACCAAGTTTGGACCCTACCTTGGTTGTACACTACCTTGCTATACATCTTGATGCCAAACTTGTGAAGAAAAAATTTAGTAAGATGCATCCTCATATTATTGTATTAGTATTAAAAAAATAAGAAAAACTCTTAGGAACAAGATGTATCTGACCAATCAACTATTCAGAGTGGATCTTGAATGTTGTGCCAATTATCAATAATCTAGAAGGAATCAAATTATGCATTGATTTTAGAGATATAAATAAGGTCCACCCTAAGGACAACGTTCCTCTATCAAATATTGACATAATAGTTGAATCCATAGTGGGGTATGAAATGTTTTCACTTATGCATGGATTTTTAGGATACAATTAGATCAAGATAGCATCAGAAGACCAACATAAAATAGTGTTCACCACTCCATGGGGAACATTTTATTACCAAGTTATGTTATTTAGTCTCAAAAATGTTGGGGCCGCATACCAAAGATCCATGACCATCATATTTCATTATATGATGCATGACATTGTTGAATACCATGTCAAAAACATATTGGGTAAATCAAAGACTCATGTCGATCATCCAGTCACACTAAGTAAAATATTTAAGAGGCTTCATAAATACAAAGTCAGACTTAATCCTAAGAAGTGTGTTTGTAGTGTTACTTTAGGCAAATTGTTAGGCTTGATCATCTCTCGTAGAGGTATTGAAGTTGATCCTACCAAATTAAAATCCATTATCAAGATGACACCACATTCTAATTTAAAATATCTCTATAGTTTATAGGGCAAGATTCAATTTATCAGGTGATTCATCTCATAATTAGCTAATAAATACATCTATTTACACACTTACTAAAGAAGGGTGCCATATTTCATTGGGATGAAGAATGCTAGAAATACTTCCTTCACCTAAAGGAATATCTTTCCATTCCACCTATTTTATTATTGTCAATGCTAGGAAAGTCATTCCTACTATATCTCTCTGCCACAGATAAAGCCCTAAAGGCACTTCTAGCTCAGCATGATGATAATGGAAAAGAACATGTCATGTATTATTTAATCCATACACTAATTGCATATGAACTCAACTATAAACCTATTAAAAAATATTATTTATATATGGTCTTTGTAGCACATATTATGACATTACATGTTAAACAACAAGACCATAGTTATTTCCAAAGTATATCCACTCAAGTATCTACTATCCAAGACAACTTTACAAGGCTTCATGGCTAAATGGATCATGCTTTTGAATGAGTTTAATAACAAATATGCCAATTAAAAATCTATAAAGGGACACGTGCTTCCAGATCAACTTGTTGAAGGTCCCCTTGCAGACACTGAACCCATCACTTTTCAATTCCTAAATGAATCCATCATGACCATCATTGAAACACATTTTTAGGAGTAGCACTAGAAGTTGTATTTTGATGAATCATTTACATCACATGGATCATGGGAAGCCTTATTATTTATTACACCATAGGGGGATCTTATACCTAAATCATTACGTATCAACTTTACTTGTACTAACAATATGTCCAAATACAAAGCACTCATTGTAGGGATTTGTCAGGTAGTACAATGGAAAATTCAACATCTCATGGTTTATGGTGATTTTTAGCTAATGATCAATTAGGTTACATACCACTTTTAAACCAAAGATGACAAGCTAGTGTCATACAAGGCCATGGTTAACACTCTCAAATAGAAAATTGCTAGCGTATAGTTTAAACACATACCAAAGGCTAGTAACAGAATAGTGAATGTCATGGCCATAATTGGCTCTTTGATCTATCACATAGATAAGGCAAAATAATTTCAATTCCTTATTGAAAATATTCTAGTTCCTGCTCATAAACCTTTAACCATCGCAATGATATGTGATATTATTGGTCCAAGATCTATATGGTATTCTAACCTCTTTACCTATCTTCATGACCATATCATACCACCCAACCTATCACATAAACAACAAAAGGCCTTTACACACTAAGCCTCATGTTATACCTTACTTGGCCCACCCCTTTATTTTTGAAGCTTTGATGGAACTCTACTTCATTGTTTAAATTCATCTAAATCAACATTAACATTATGGGAATTTCATGGATTACATGGATCCCACACCAACAAGGTCATCCTAGCCAAAAATATCCTATGTATCAAGTATTATTGGCCAACTATGGTTGTAGATGAAACTACTTATGTTAAATGGTGTGACAAGTGTGAAAGGCATGCCAATCTAATCCATGTCCTAGCCAAAACACTTAAACCAATTCTTATGCCATGGTCATTTGTAACATGGGGACTTGATCTCATTGGGAAGATTAACCCTACCTCATCAAATGGCCATAAATACATTATTACTACCATTGAATATTTTACTAAGTGGGTTGAAGCTATACCCATCACTTATATGACTAGAAAATAGATTTTAAAGTTCATATTTAATCACCTCATTTGCCACTATGGTATCCCATCCAACATTATATCTAATAATGGAGGATCATTTAATAACAAGGATGTCAAAACACTTTGTCAATTATAATATTACTCAACATTTTTCTCCTACATATTACCCACAAGGTAATGGCCAACTAAAGGCATTCAATAAAACCATGATCAATATCCTTAAAAATATTATTAATGATGTTGGTCATGATTGGCACCTCCAAATATTATACACCCTCTGGGCATATTTGACTAATTACCATACTCCAATTAGAACCAATCCATATTCCCTAGTATATGGCACTAAAGCCATTTTCCTATTGAGGTTGCGTTACCTTCTCTGCATATCTCTTTGAAACACATCCTAGATGATGAATATTATAGAGTATCTCACCTGTAAGAGCTGGATTTACTTGATGAAAAATGCATAGCCACTTTCAACAGCCTTTAAGCATATCATAACCAACTCCATGTCCACTATAACTGTCAAGTCAAATATAGAGATTTTGAACTTGGTGATCTTGTTCTCAAATAAAACTAAAAGAACACCAAAATCGAGAAGAAGAATGAGGGTAAATTTAAACCCAATTGGATATTCATATATATCATTATTCCAAATTATGGATTTATAGCATATAGTCTCACTACACCAGATGGAGATGAAATTGATGAGCTAATAAACATCATAAACCTCAAGCATTACTTCATTTGAGAGATTTGACATATTATATTGTACCATATTATGACCTTATTTGTATTATACCCTATATTGTTCTACCATGCCTTCTCTATTGACCAAAGTTATTTTTAGCCTCCCTCCCAACCCCTTTAACCATGGCTCCATCCCATTGGTTCTTTGGGCACCTTCAATCAGAGGATTCAGATTAAGTTCCAATAACTGATTAAGTATTCTAGACCAAGGTAGTATTTTGGACCAGTATGATAGTGGTTTGGTAGTTGTATTCTTCATTTGTTATTTTCTTTCATTCTGAGTGTTCCTAATTATAACTGCCTTTGGGCAAATTAGTACCCCACTCTATTCTACTAATTATAGCCATATTTGGGAAAATTAGTATCATTGACCTATGTTGTTATTTCCTAATTATAACTACCTATGGGTAAATTATGAACAATACCTTTATAATGCCTTGAAGTCCCACCTTGCCCTTCTTATTGCCATACTATGTCATTTACCTAATTTGAGAACTTGTTACTACCTAGTCAAATTTTTACAATGTAAGATAGAATTACAGCGACTTGAGGTCCCATCTTGGGACTATTTAAATAGTGCGTGATTCTTGTTGAGGTCACCTCAATCACCTTTTTGCCACTCTCTCACCATTTTGTGAGTAATGTAAAGTTTGAATACTCTCGTTGTTTTACGAGTTAGACCATTTAGTATCTCGTAATTCTTGATCAGGTTGATATGCATAGAAATTTCGAAAAACATTTGTAAAAGACTTAAAAAATCCTAAAAATTACCAAATTGACCACTTCTTTGCCTTAAGGATTCTGGGACCCTTAGCTGTTTCATAAGAAACCACTTGTCATTTAGTTTCCCCATATTTATTTAGCCTAAGACTTACACTCTCACCATTTTTATGAGTTTATGTTGTGCATTATGTATTCCACATTGATACACTAATGACCTCTAGGCTTTATTTCAATGCACTCACTATTTTGTGAGACCATTCCCATATTCCTCAATAACGCAATCATGTTTTTCTCGATCATTATTTTCTTCTATACCATCTCCTGGGAGAAATACATTTGACCTAAAGTTTATGTTAGACCTTGCATCCATAGAACTATGTAGGCAATATCCACTTACCTAGTGCATCTAGAGTCATCTCGACTAACCCTTCCTTTTCTTCTCTTCCCCCCATTTTATTATTGTGTTGTCTTGTATAGCCAAGGGGAAATGTTTGTTATCTTATTTATTCTTTGTTTGATGCTAACATTGTGATTAACCATTATTTATGTTTGTTCATTTTTTTTTGTTTATTTTGTTTCATTGTGTCTTTCTTTTTGTCTCTTGGTGTTTTGTTGTGCTTTTAGTTTCTTGGTGTTTTTGTCTTTTTGTTTGTTTGTTTTTTTGCCTATTTTTTTGCTTTCTTTGTTATGCCTTGAACTAGTATATCTACATTCATTAAGTGATTCCTTGTACATTATAATTAATTCCATCCATATTCATCCATCAACATTATCATCATGGTTTTTATCATTGATGTATTATTTTTAATTGTTATTGGATCGCCTATCAATCCTTATGCATATTTTGTCAAACTTATCATGGTGGTTTATATCATGATGCATATCATCCCATGCTATAGAAAAAATCATCTCAAGAAATCTTACAGGCAATGATGTCATGGTACTTCTCGTCGGCTACCTAAAAAATTCCTAATCCATCCAACTCATTACCCAATATGAAGTAATTCACTAATGAAATACTTTTAAATCCTTGCTAGTTAGGACATGAATCTCCATACTAGCAAGTTTCCCAAATTCATGTTCCTCCTCTACACCAGTGTACTCTTACTTCATGAGTATGGATTCAATATGTAATCTCCCTTTTCTAATTTTCCATATTATCCCACCCATAGTACCAATGATTATAACCACCTTTAGGAGAATAATTATTTTTTAATCCATCCAGATGTTAATGATTATAACCATCTTTGGGAAAATCATTATCTCTATCTACCCACCTAGGGCATGTTTTATTTTGCTAATGATTATTACTACCTTTAGTAAAATCATTATTCTTTTACCTTTTCATTATACCAATTATTATAACTACCTTTGGGCAAATCATTATTTCCCTTTTGCTAGTGATTATAACTACCTTTGGGAAAATCATTCTCTTGTTACCTTTTCCTTTGGCTACTAATTATAACCACCTTTTTGTAAATCATCCTTGTTATCTACCCAACTAGGGCATCTAACTGTGACACTGATTCCAATCGCCTACGAGCAAATCAATCTTTTCCACCCCCTTTTCCATTTTGGTCCCATCATTTTCCTTTTTTTGAGGGACCGATCACCAACCTTTTTTATCAACCGCTCCCTCATGGGGGAATCCAAAGCTTATCCATCATTTTTTAAGGTAGTAAGCATATAGGACCTTTTCATTTTTTGAGAAGACATTATTATGCCTATAGCTTGTAATGAATTCCCAAATAAGGGCAAACTATAGACACCTAATTCTGGCCACAACTAGTTTTTGACCAGGATTTTAGACCAATTCTTACCAAATATTACAAATTAAGCTTAGGAATCACTAAACATTCTAAATTTATTCACACATCATTCATCAAAGCTCATAATCATGTTGAGGTATCCCTATTTTGGATACTAGCTCTTATGCAATAATAACCTCTCATAAATTCATCCCTAATCTCTTTGCAACCTAATAACTGGTAGTTTGACCTAAGGACCCATTAAGTGGGTTACTTGATCAATCATTAAAAGAGATAAAATGCTAATCAAATTGAGTCAATTAATTAAACAATATTAACTTCTTAGATGAATTATCAATTTTAATATAATGAATATCTTAAAAAGAAAATTCTAAAATTCAAAATATCATGCCTTTTCATCATTACCTTTATGAGTTGTCAAGATCTTTCAAAATATATAATTTGAGATCCATGCCTATTAATTGAAAATTATAATTACATGATAACTTTTAACTCAACTAGAGTTAGTCTCAACTCACTTAGGGTTAGTTTGAACCCATTTCATGTTTAAACTCAACCTTAACTCACCTTGGGTGAGAGTTAACCTTTGAGGCTATAAATCAAGGTTGTACTTATTGATCTATAAGCTCTTTTCGTTTAAATTTATTATGCCTAAATGTCTTAATATTTTGGATAGTGTAGTGTTATTATGCAAAATTTCCTTGTAATCTCTTTTTAGTAGTGTTACAAATGCCAAATTCATAAGCCAAGCCAAGCCAATCAGCCAAGCCAAGGTGACAAGGAAAGGTGAATCAAATGAAGCTCCATTGATGAAGATTTATTTATGCACAAACTAAGAAATCCACTTTAACAAGCCATTTAGAGTTTCAAAGAAGGTAAAAGAGTGATTTATTTTGTATTCTAGTTTTGTTTTCATTTGTATTGCTTGTTATCTATGCTCTCCCTAGTGTATAGGCTAGAGGTGTTAGGATTTAGTGTGTTATTTTGACTTATTTCATTGGAATAACACAAGAATAACCTCCCATCGATGTATTCCTTGTTCACAGATCACTTTCAAACAAATTATATAAAATAAAATAAGAAAAAGAAGAAGTGTGATTCTGATTTTGAATCTAAGAAGGAAGATAGTGATGCATTCATGATAGCCTTGGAAACCAATGAATGTAATGATGCATGTTTAATTCATTTAGGTGCATATTACCATATGACCTCTAATAGAAATTGGTTTTAAAATTATGAAGAGTTTGATGGAGGGAAGGTGTATTTGGGTGATGATTCTTTTCTAACCATTTTCGGTCATGGTAGAGTTAAAATTAGATTTTTAGATGGAAGGGTCAAATGGTTTTATGTTGTGTTGCATATCTTGGGGATAGCTCATAACTTATTATCTATGATAAAACTAATAGATCCAGGTGTGTAGGTTATCTTTTCTAAAGCAAGTTGTAAGATTGTTATAAGTGCTATGGTGATAGTTAAAGGTGTCATGATTGACACTTTGTAAAACCTTGATGCATGCATAGTTGAGTGTAATAATACCTATGTGAATACTAAATCTAAGACTACTCCATTGGATAAAGAGGTAATTACTATTTCTATGTATGGTCATGGTTTTTGGGTACCTAAGGGTGCTCATTCTATGGAGTTAAAATTAACTACAAAGAGGACTATGGTATGGCACCAGATACATGGCCACATTAGACAAAAAGGTATTAGGGCCTTGAAGAATAAAAAACTTTTTGAGGTTTTGACATATTAAAATCTAGAATTTGATTTTTGTGAGCATTGTGTTTATGATAAACAAAATTGTGTTTTATTTTACTCAAGTTCTCATAAATCTTGTGGTGTGTTGGATCTTATTCATTCTGATGTTTTTGGTCATGTTAATGTTCCTTTAATTTAATAATCCACATATCATGTTTCATTTATTTATGATTATCATATAATGACATGGGTTCATTTTTCAAAGAGTAAATTTTAAGTTTTTAGTCATTTTAAATATTTTAAAGCAATGGTCAAGTTGCAAACTAGAAATAAAATTAAGTGTTTGAGAACTAACAATGATGGTGAATTTTGATCTAATGATTTTGATAGATTCTATAAAGATTATGTTATATAGATACAAAAGAAAACTCCATATTCACCTCAATAGAATGGAGTTACAGAAAGAATGAACAGGACATTGATGGAGAAGGATAGGAGTATGCTTAGTGGTGCTGGACTAGAACAAAGGTTCTGGGTTGAACCTATAGCCACTACTTTTTACCTGATAAATAGGTTTCCTACATCAAATTTTGTTGATAAAATTCTTATGTAAGTATGGTCTAGCCATAATCCTTTATTAATACATCTTAGAGTTTTTGGTTGCAAGGCATATGCACATGTGCTAAAGGAGAAGCAGACAAAGTTGGAGAACAAGGATGTGAAATGTATCTTCGTTAGTTATAGATATGGTGTGAAAGGATACAAGCTTTGGGAACCAATAGCACAAAAGGTAATATATTTTAGAAGTGTTATTTTTAGACAGACTGAGCCTTATTTTATTACACTACATCTAGAGAAAATAGAAAAGAAAGAAGTCATTCAACTTCCTGCTATGCCTAAAAAAGTTGAGTCAAGGGCATGAGAGAGACAAGAAGTTGAGGAGAGATAATTAATATCTAAATCATTTGAAGAGGAGGTAGATGAATAACCTCCACCTTAACTTGTTATAAGGTATACAAGGCATAAACAACCACCAAAAAGGTATTACCTTGATGATTGGAGATGTATATTTGCTTTGAATACTAACATTGATTAATTGAGATCTATAGAAGAAGATTTGGGTATGAATGATGTAGAGTCTTGGAAGATTGCTATGGATGAATAAATATAATATTTGAATAATAATGATATAGGGTACCTTGTACCATTACCTGATGGATGTAAGCTTGTTGGTTGCAAATGGGTGTTCAAGAAAAATATTGATTTAGATGGCAGTGTTGAAAAGTACAAAGCTTGATTGGTTGTAAAAGGTTACTCTTAGATTGAGGGTGTTGATTATGGTGAGATATTTTCTCCTATTGATAAAATTACATCCATTATATTCTTGATTTCTATTTCATCTACTTATGATTTAGATATTGAGAAAATGGATGTCAAGACTACTTTCCTTCATGGTGATTTGGAGGAAATTTATATGACAGTCAGATCACTATGTGGTGAAAAGTAAAAAAAATAGTTTTCAAGTTAAATAAATACTTTTATGGTCTCAAATAGAGTCCTAGGATGTGGTACCATAAATTTTATACATATGTATTGAGTTTGGGGTTTGAGAAATCTAAATCTAATCTTTGTGCTTATTATAAAATTGATGGTGATCATTACCTGGTTATTGCCTTATATGATATGTTGTTTGTTGGCAATGGGAAAGTTTTGATTTTAGAGCTTAAATATAAAATCTTAGAATAAATTAAGATGAAATATATTGGTGTTGTGAGACACATTCTTGGTATGGATATTAGAAGAGATAGATAGAACATAAAGCTATGGCTTAGCCAAAGTATGTGAATTCACTTTTATAGAGATTTAACATGTAGGATTGCAGACCAGTGTGTGTTCCTTTTTCCATTGGAATGAAGTTATATAATGCACAATTTCATACATACTTATTAGATATGGAAGACATGATCAGAGTGTTTTACTAGAGTGTAATCAAAATTTTAATGTATGATATGGTTCATACTAAACCAGACATTACCTAAGTAGTGGGAGTTCTTTCCCATTATATGTTTAATCCTAGTAGAGTTCATTGGGATGCATTTAAAAGGATATTAAAATATTTATAGGTTACCTTAGATTATTCCTTATGTTATCATAGTAACATTATTGGAGACACTCATCCTCTTAGCATTCATGGTTATGTGGATTCAAATTGGGTAGATGTTGATAGCAAAAGATCTGCCAGTGTTTATGTGTTTACTTTATTTGGTGGTGAAATAAGTTGGATGAGTAAGTGAAAGGTTGTGGTCACTTTGTCCCCCATAGAGGTAGAGTGTATGGTATCTACTCATGCCTATGAAAAATCCATTTGTCTTAAGAGACTGTGTTCATATATTGAGTTGAAATAGGGTGCAGTGACAGTTTATTGTGATAATTAGAATGTTATTTGCCTAGTAAATAACCCAACTTTTCATGTCAAGACCAAACATATTGATTTAAAATATCATTTTATGATAGATATGTTTGATGATGGTAGGTTAGAGCTAATAAATGTAGAGACTTTGATGAATGTTAAAAATTCATTGACTAAGCATGTGAGCACAAAGAAGTTCAAATGGTATTAGGAGTTTATGGGCCTCTTGGCCCTTAGCTTTTAAGTTCATGTTGGTACAATTATTTTAGGTATTGAAATATATTTGACAAGTGGGAAAATGTTTGGAATTGAGGTGTCTCAACCTTGAAAAGTTAGGACACTATTCATGAGTCACTATTCATGAGATACTATTCACAATCACTATTCATGTGATGAGGTGGTAGTGGTGAGTTGGCAATGACTATGCAGGAGAGGTGGTAAGTGATGCAGGTGATGATATGGATTATGGATGAGTTATCATGGCCCATGGAGGAATATGCATGATCTAAGAGCATGTGAGTGGAGTGGGGTATACCACTCCACTAAAGAGACAAAGTTGTTAGCTTTTATGATGCACATGATTTTGCTTTAGGTGCAAAATGACAAAGATGGATATGGAGCACACCTCTTAGTTGGCCTAATGATCTTGAGTGGAGTAGGATTCAAAAATTTGATGGAAAATCTCTTTAAATCATGTGTGTACACATGGGATAGTGGGGAACAATTTATTATTCCATATTGAAGGCACATGTGAGAGTGGGGCGTAGTTTTGGAGGCATGTGAAAGTGAAGGATGATTTATCAAAGTGGAGGATCCACTATTGACCATTGAAAAAGAATACAAGATTGTCACTATTCATAAATAGTGATACCACTAAAGGGTGGTGTATTTTCTTTCCTTACTCATGAAGTGTCCTTATTTGTCATCTTCTTTGTAAATTTATATAAGACATTAGCCTTTGTAATTGTATGAAGCAAGTATAAGCTAGTAAGCTTTTAGTTAAGCTTTATAAGCTTGAGAGTTCTGCAAAGGAACTAAATCTCTATAGAACCAGTTTCTCTCTTCTGTAGTATATTGTTGATGCTCTTGTGAAGGCTTGCTCTACAAGTGTGTTGTAATTGGTGTTGATTATCAATTATACATTGAGCTGCTCTAAAGTGTGGGTTTTTTCCTAAAAAGGTTTTCCCCACATAATCATGTGTTATGGTATGCTATTATTTTAATTTATATGTGTTTCTTATAATTTTGTATCAATTTTAAATTAGATTGTATATTCTCCTCTCAAGGTTTAGTGTAAGGAATTATTTCTATGATCTCATATGTTATTGCTAATCTCAGGGGTCATGTGGAGTATGTGGAGTAGAAAGTTCATTCTTTGGGAGCCTCTATTAGAAATATGCTATGTTGCTTAGTTTTGCTCAACCTGAATCTATTGAAGGAACAAGAGTCGCTAGTGAATGGTGAGGATGACGAAAAAGTCAAGAAACTAGATGAAATTGTGGATTTTCTAGCTAAAGGCTAGGAGGTTGTTTCTCTTTAGTCTAGTTTTTTTTTATACTTTGTGTTGTTTTTTACTTTATACTATCTATTATTTATCAACTTTTTATTTTGTTTATGATGTAGCTGTCTCTGGTGTCTCTTTTTGTTTGTGAGCCTTTATGTTCCTTTTTCTGCCTCTGTTAAGGGTTCGGCCCCTAATTTTTACCACCTTATATTAACAAAAACTATCAAACATTACCAATGTATAATTTCACAATAATATATTTGGAATGTAGGAATAATATTAAAACACTAATTACCTCCAAAAAATTTAGCTTCCTAGTTGATATTGTGGTAAAGAAGCAAACTATTGACTCTTGGGTACTCAAGTGACATTTTTAGGCCGAATGATAGTTACCAAAACTATCATAAATTTACCATGTTTATCCAATTGATCTAAAATTTTAGAAAACTATTTATCACTACATTTTATATCAACTCACCAAATTTGTCAATCTAATTCTCATTGCTAGTAAATAAACATCTTTCCAAGTGTCATAGACTAGAAAAATGATGTGGACTGACATAAACAAATGATACATTACTATTTTAACTCAAAATTAGATGAAATTTAATACATATATTTTAATTATTAGTTTATATTACCTTGCCAAATTTAATTATACAATTATCACTGTTGTTAAAGAACCATCATGCCAAGTGTATCAATTTATACAGAATGACATAGACTAACATAAATAGATGGTGCATTATCGTTGTGACTCAAAATTAGCTAAAATATAATTCATATGTTATAATTTTTAAGTATAATGAACTCAAAAAAATATTATTTATTTTTCACTGCATGTAAATAAAAATATGACCAATGTCTTTGATGTTACAATCCACATAGACTGATAAAAGATTAATAAATACCTCTACACTTTTCCCATGGTAAAGGAATACTTTTTCAACTTCTAACTCCACTATCAATTTTATCAACTTATTATGGCTCTATTTACCATGAATCAAATCAATATCATAAATTGACTTACCTATTTACTTCACCTTGACCTCTAATGGTCTCTTTATTTTTATAGAATATTTTCTAGTTGGTCCTTTCTCCAAGGAATACAACCTTACTTATAGGGACACCAAACCCATCATCATCTCTTCCTCATAATATTCACTCATAGCTGCAACATCTCCACTTTATGCAATCTCCATAATTTTCGATCTTACTTGGAATCCTTTCAACATCTTTGTCAAGTTATCCACCTCTGGTGTTCTTCTTCCTTTATGTGACATATCCTCTCAAAAATTAAGCTTCTCTTTTACAACCTAAAATAAAATCAAAATAGATACTCTCAAACTTGCTTTCAACTTGTAGGACTTCTCTCACACCTATAAAAAACTTATGCAATATTCACTTTCACAACTTACAGCTCACGCAACTGAGTTCTCTTTCATAGTTTGTATGTGACTAATACAAGAGCCTTAAACACTCAACCTACATGGAAAAAACCTTACTATGATACCAATTTCTTAAAATACTAATGATGGGATCCACTTAAGGATTGCCTTTATATTTGTGTTTCTTGAGACAAACATCCATTCATGCACACACTTTCAACACATACTCAGACTTGAGACAATTAACACATATTCATTACATTGATATTTAAAACATTATAGTAAAAACACATTCACACTCTCATACATGCCTCTATAGGATTATTACATCAAATAAAATAGATCTAGACTCTCATATAATCCCTCCTAGAATGATGCAACTCTTTATTCTGCTCTTGGAGAGTTATTTTCTTGCACAATGTGTCCCTCTCTAAAATCTAATTTTTATCTAAATCCCATATTTATATTGGAATACCAATATTCATGGGGTTTGTCTTAAACTTCCATTACCTTAATATAATGTACAATAGTTTGACATATTTCAATTTTTATGATAAAAAGCCAAACTATTAGTGATGACTCCTTCCATGTGTCATAAAGCAAAGACAATCACACATAAATGTCAAAATTATCTATGTACCATTTTAAAAGGATATATTTTTCATGTATGAATAATATTCAAATAAAAATCACCTCAAAACAGCTTAGCTTATCAAGTGCTATTGTAGTCAAGAACCAAGTTCTTGACTCCTAAGTGCTCAAGTGACATTTTCAAGCTAAATGACAATTACCAAAAATATCATAAATTTACCAATATATATAAATTTCATATTATTTTTTTTAAAAATATTTATTAATAAATTTTATATCATCTCCCCAAATTTAAAAATCTAATTCTCATCATTGGTAAAGAACCATCTTGCCAAGTGTTGTACACTAGATAAATGACGTACACTAACAAAAATAGATAGTACATTACGATTGTAACTCAAAATTATCTAAAATTTAACATAAATATTTAAATTTTTAGGTAATATGACCTTATAAAATTACATCATCCAATGATCACTACTA
Source organism: Torreya grandis (assembly GCA_037957365.1). Lineage (NCBI taxonomy): Eukaryota > Viridiplantae > Streptophyta > Pinopsida > Cupressales > Taxaceae > Torreya > Torreya grandis. The sequence goes on along the minus strand of JARHVA010000202.1, from coordinate 2,672,677 downwards.
GTAAATAATCATCTTGCCAAGTGTCATAGACTAGACATATGATGTAAAATGACAAAAACAAATGGTACATTGCCATTGTAACTCCAAATTATCTTAAATTTAACACATTGAATTTAATTGTTAAGTAATATGACCTAACTCCATGTGAAGAACTAATCTAACCAATGTCTGGGACTTAACAGTCCCCACTGACTGAGAAAAGTATACCAAAGATCTCCACACTTTTCTTGCAACAAAGAAATACTTTTGAAATATCATTCCAAAGGTTAACAAGATCATTACAAGTATTAAAAAACATAAACTAACACATGCCACTCTATTTTTTTTTTGGTGCAAGATTGCATTAACTCTTGGATGCTTTTGCATCAGCTTCTTATAGAACCACGATTTATTGCAATGCTTGTATCATATTTTACATTTTCTAGGCAAACCATGAGAGTGTAGTGAGATATGTTTTGATAGATGGATCTATAATGATGATGATAATGTCCCTATAAAATTATGTGTTACTATAATTCCTTTAGATTTTATTATTATTTTTGCATAAATCCATAATAATGTAGTAATATATGACTTGATAGATGTGTTCCTTTAGTCATTTCCATGTTTTTTAAAAACCCAAAATATTTGTAGCTCCATTGCATTTAATTGAAAATATAAATTAGGTTTTTAGGTTTTGTGTCACATTTTTAGATTGTTTAGATTTTGTACGCATGTATTAAGATGCCACAATGCACTGAAGAGTGTTATGAAACCTCTAAATAGATTCATAGTTGCAATTCATGTTTTCAGGTATGGCACCATTGAAGAGTAGTGTGTTAAAAATTATAGAAATTGTATATAGAACCAAGATATATTTCATACTTACTAAACTAATTAGTTAATACCAAAACCTTTTAGCATTAGAGAACTATAACCTCGCTAATTTGTACCTTTATTACTCATATTTTTGGTTGATGCAAGATTGCATAAGGCCCTAGATGATCCTGCATCATTGAATCTGACAAGTTTTTCTAAAAGGAAATAATATTGATTTGATGGTTTTGAGATAGTTTGGATATGATTATTAACAAGATAGACATAGACTATAGAATTTTTAAGTGATTGATAACAAATTAGAAAGGTCAAACTCATAGAAAGCATGTAGATGTGAGAGAAGGGAAAATAAGAGCCATATATGTATGCACAAGTCATGTAAGGTTAAGGTAGGTCAAAAATTACATTTAAAAGTATCAAATTCTAGCTTTTAATATCTATAAATCAAAAAAAATAGTAGTTCAAAGTGTATAGAATGGAATCCTAGAGGAAGAATTAAGACTTGTGAATTCAATTATTTTATTTTAATTTAAAAATTATATTTTTATTTTAATTTAATGAGGCATATCCCTAGCCTCTTTCACTAAATTTTAGGCCAAATGTTTTATTTTAGTTCCTCTTCATGATACATTCCCATGGATGAACCCCACTACCTCCTCATCATTTCATGCATTGCACTCAACAAGATGGCATTCACATGGTTCATCATCATGGAATGATCCTCCCTATTATAATGATAGTAATGTAGAACTAACATATGTCCACCACCTTATATTTCTTTCTCCTTCATCACCACACAAATTTAGATATTGGTTTATGTGGGATGGTTACAAATATTTATCCATTGGAAACCTTAAACAATGACTTTGGTTTTGTTTTTTTTTTTAATATATATTAAAAATTATAGTTGTAATTATAATTTTAACTTTTTAAAATTCTATTATGAATGGCAAATGTGGTATTTGTCTTTACATAAATAACAAAAACTTAAGAAAAATATGCCAAATACTTATGTTAAAGAGTGGTAAAATATTTTTTATGTCGAATATAGAGTGTGGCTAGAGAATCGTAAGAGAAGGAAAAAAAAAAGAGATACATGAGAGTTTGGGATGTATTTTTAATCATAAATTAATACAAATGGTGATAAGATTCAATGTTAAGGGATTGAGAAAACCTAAACTAATAATAAATATTTAAACGTTACTTAATTTGAAGTTAAAAACATGGTATTTCTTTATAAGTTTAGATTTATTTTATTTATGTGTTAAAATAATGTGATACTAGTTACAAACATTACTTCAAAGATAATTAAAGGTATCTAGGGATACCAAAAATTTATCCTACCCCTTGGGATCAATTCCTTGATAAGAATAAGGAGTGATAATATGCATAAGGTTGTACAAATAAACATGTAGACTCCTAGACTAATAATCACATAAAAGATGATTATGTTATTATTTCAAGCTTATTTTCTTGATATCCATATTTTTATTGGTTAGATGACTGATATTTTTTTATTTTAAGTGGGATTTAGTAGATGTTTACATCTCTTTAAATGTCAAATTCAAGCCATAAGTAGTGTATAAAGTTAATTTCACTCTAAATGTGTCATGTTCTTACATGTTATCTAGATAATGTGTTCTTAAGACCTAAATCAAGGTGTTATTTAATGGGGTTTATTTACTAATAATGAGTAATAAATTGTAATGACTTTACAATGACAATATAAGTAATACAAAGATATTGAATAATGTATTTTATTATTTCACATTTAATTGGATAATCTTTTAGTTAATGTGAAATTATTGTAATATGTGATGAATTTAATGTTATTATATCATATGTTGGTACACATTAAAAGTTAATCAATAAATAAATCATGTGTTTTTAATTAGTTTTATAATGAAATTCCAACTTACCATGGGTACCCACAATTAGAAGGGAAGATGTACAATTTAACATGGGGAACCTTTATTGGAATGAGGCATGGCAAAATTTCCTACCTCAATTGGACATGGGGTGGATAAAATAGATGTGGGTTCTATGACATGTCGAATTACATGATGACCACTCATGGTTTGTCACAAGTGTTCATGGAATTTTATATTTGGATGTGACATCGTTGGAGGCAATAATGGAGGATATTAGCATGGTTTCAGAGGAACATTCAAGCAATGATAAAATTTTAAGGGTTAGACATAAATTACATGTGAATGGCATATATTCATTTGAATATTTCATTAAGTTTATAAATATTTATACTTTAGTTGACAAGAATAAACTAAGTACACACTTTATAAAAATAAATTTTATATAAAATGTTTTCCTTCCAAATTTTAACCCCTTCAAAGGGTTGTGACATTGATTCAATAATAATATGGGGTAAACTAAATGAAAACCTTGTCCTTGTAACCTTTATCCATAAACACATAAAATATAATCTCACATAACCAAATATGAGACTATAAAATAAATGAAACCACTTCATGTGCTTTCAAAGAGGAATGACAGAGATTACAAGCCACACATGTGCTTTGGTTACAATATAAGAGAAAAAAATACCCTCAAAAACCCTTAAATGGACTATAATAAACTCTATGATCCTTTATTATCTCTCAATAAACACCTACACTCTCCTAGCATGTTGTCTCTCACTCCAACCTGATTTATTTAAATATTTGAATCCCTTTCATGTTTGGAAATACTCAAAATGAAAAATCAACATTTTCTAAGTCATTATTTGATTTATATAAATATCATGGGAAAAAATGTTGCTTATTGCAAATCGATGATTTTGTAACCACCACGATGCTTACGTAACTACCTTGATAGTTACACAATCACACCAACAACTTTTTAACTATTAGTTAATATAAGCCTTCACTAATCAAAATTTTATTCACAAGAAAAAATAATCATTTTATTAATGATTGAAACCTTCCTTTCTTTATTCTAATAGCCTATTGAAGTGCTAAAAACCTTCATTGGTTTTCATAAGTTGTATTCATATAATAATATGGATGATAAACTATCAATTGGGTTTAATTTCACATGAGCATAATAGTGGATATTTTTGGGTGATGCAAGATTACTTGATCCATGGGATGTTCTTGCATCAGATGCTCCAATTAAGCATTTGTGAGCATATTTCTCAAAAATTTGGGATATATGGTCAAACCATTCTTTTGGCTTGAATTGTAAATCAATGGTGTGCCCTTCCACCATGTTAGGTACCTCTACATTTTAGAACCACCTGTTGGACCATAGACCATCCACCAAATGTTCCCCACACTATTATCATTTTATCCCTTTATAAGCTTGGGTTAACCAACTTTCCTAAGCTCAACATATTATTTATTTCCTCAACTATAAATTCATCCTATGATACATGTATCTAGTTTGATAATAATATGAACTAATCTATCTTGTTTTTAGTTGGAATAAACACCCCTTAAACCTCCTTTGCTTATGTTTGGAGTAAGAGAGTGCCTTCCATATCTTCTACTTGACCATACATTGCTACCACAATTAGAAATTTAAGTTTCGCTTTTTCACTCTCATTCATTTTAGTTAGACCCCTTGTATCCATTTTTTTGGGAAATGTATTCAAAATTTCCTCCTATTCTTTCAATAAAGCATGTTTTTTAGTACAGATGAAAATATGGATCCTATGGCTATTCTTGTCTTCCTTTTCATTAAAAATAATAATATTATAACTTTTGAACATTAATTGTTTTAGTTATTATATCATATAAAATCTAGCTATCAAATATCCATGGGATTCCTAATAAAACAAGGCATGCATGCATAAGAAAGACATTATAGAAGGCATTGTTCTAGTACCTAAAATTTTATATTTCAACTTCACAACATCCCTATATAGTAATATCATGAACCTATTGTTGACTATTTTGACCACAAGTCAAAATAGGTCAACCCCCTATAGTACAAAACTTTATATAGTGGTCTATTAGCATGTTATAGGGTGTGTCATGGTCAATTTGATGTCATTTAATATGTTATTAGCCTTGGTCATAGTTAAATCTAGTCCTAAATCATTTTATATCACCTAAGGGTCATATTTGGGCCAGGTGGTATAGTTTTATTTTGTATACAAGTGTTTAAAACTCTCTTTCAACATCCATATGTCAGATTCCTTGTCAAGAATGTTAGTCCTAACTAAAACTTGTAGGTTCTTAACTGAAATCAAGAAAACAAGTGAAAATAAGGAATTTTTGGTAGTTGTATGGCCTATAGAGGAGATTGGAATGTGGGGTAAGATCATGCAATGACCCTTAAGCTTCCCTAACTCCATTTCAACTCTTAGTCAGCTTTAGAAGTGTCAAAAATAGACCAAAACCATTTTGCTTCTCCATCACTCCACTAGACATGTAAAATGGGTAAATAAATATTCTGATCGTACAGCTAGTAGGAGATGTTCTATGTCAATTATCTTGGTGGTGGATAGTAACTTGGTCTAATTCATTTTCATGGTATGAGTTAAAATAATGGTTTCCTATGTTTTATGAACCATTCTTAAGAAGTTGACTATTTCATTTTACTTGCTAATCTCCAGACCCTATAGGTTTTCTTTTTGTATGAGCTTATCCATACAATCCTATTAGTTAAATTGATTTCATAGGATGTAAACATCATTATTTCATGTTTTCCATTATTTTCTGCATGTTTGGAGGTGATTTGATATGCTCAAACATATTAAGTTACAGGTTGAGCATACTAGTGAAGTTGTAGGCATATCCATCAACTGTATAAGTTTTCCCTTCCTATAGTGGTTCTAAGAATAAGCATATATGATGTTCCATGCCTCTTATATGTCATAAAAATATTATTCCTTCCATTCTTAGTGTCTCAGGGTCATGCATTGAGCAAGAGTATAGTCATGTTTCACATAGTCAAGTTTCCTGTAGGTACTCACTTACAGTCATGGTGAGTCAAGAGTATGAAAGCTTGTATAACATATATGGAGAGGTAATTATGAATTATAAGGTGTTTAGAATATTCTTGGAACATGATAAATTAATCCAAGTCCCTCAAATGGCATTTGATTGAGTATAAAAACCAGTTCAATCCACATACACAGTCTTGCACCATTGATGTGCACCTATAGGAGATTGAGAACATTGGAATGGAAGTGCTGAAACTTATTTCAAGTCCTTAACAATGAAAAATATCAGTTTGAGGGCTTTATAGAGGTTTTAGGATTGGTTTTAGAACATAACTATGCACATTGACCTATATCTCTACTCACTGACCTATATATCGCATGTTCACCTATAGGTGACTCTCACATAGACCTAAGAATGCTTCATGGAGGTGTGTGAACATGCTTTGACATCTTCCTTAAGGTCATAGAGTGATGAAGGTACCATAGTAGTCATGGTGAATTAATAGATTGGCAAGCAAGATTGAAAATCCATGTTCAAGTTGGAGAAATTATTTCAGGGATGGGTTACCTTAAAAGCTTCGAAACATATCCCTATCTATTTTTGAGGCTATTATATAATAGTGTAACATGGAGTCTAAATGTATATAAATGATCCTATCATTTAACCCTCATTTAGGGTTAATATATTACAAAATAATATTGGGTGTTTGGTCCCATAATTGATGTAAATAAGGCTCCCAATTTATGCATTTGGTCACTACAGAAGGTCGGTATTCTCTATAGTATGTTGAATCCCAAATGACTTCATAGTCCAAGGTGACCTAATAAGAGTGTATACACATGTAAAATGACTTTATTGAGGTGAGATGGACTATTAGATAAAATAACACATTAAAAATATTTGGAGTACAAGGTTTTTTACCTACATCACAACCTATAGGACTTCCTTTTGGTCCAAGCTATCTACCTCCAAGTTTCAAAGAGAAGTGACATGTTAGAAACTAAATGTTGAGTACTAGTTTCAAGATTTAGGAAGTGTAAGAGTATAATTCACTCATTAAAAGAGACTAAAATATTTTAATATAACCTAGATATAAAAAGGAGTATGCATTGAAACCTATAGGCATCTTTGTGGTCCCAAGGTGGTCATCCATCGTCAATTGTAGGGTGACAGTACACTAGCATCACAATTTGGCCTTATCACATGGTCTTTGAATTTGAAGTGGACTCAAATAAATTTTAAATGGACTTGGTTGATTTCAATGGGAGCATATAATGAGATATAAGTCCTAAATATGCAATACTCACCTACAGGTAGGCCATTTTCTAAACAAGCAACACAGTTAGTGTTGATTGTCAACCAGGCATATCCAAATGAAGGGTCTACACTGAGAGTTTGGAAAATTTTGAAGTGTTATATATGTTTAAAATGACTCCATAGTAGTAATAGACATCTTATTATACTCTTATCATGTGTAAATAGATCATAAATGGTTTCTACACCACAACCTATAGTCATACTTGTAGAATCCTGCATACAATAAGTTGTATAAAGTCTATCCTGGGTTTTGTGAGATTTGGAGGTGCTAGAAAGATAGTAAAAATCTAATTTTTTTTAAATATGGTCCCTATGACCTATTTAATCCTTTCATTACCTTTATTTACATAAGACAATAGGGTAATCACCTTTTTTCTATTTCAGATAGAGGGCACTTTGAGAGAACTAAAACCCTCCATGTTTAGTAAGCAAATGGTAAGAAGGTGAGTGAGAGACTAAAAAAACTTTGAAATAGGATGTATGGAGTTATTTCAAGCATTAATAGACATAGGATACTCATCATAGTCACAAAAAATACTCAAAAATGATGGTGAGTAGTCATATGCAGGCTAAGCCTATTAGGCTTAGACTAGGCCTAAATCCTCAAGGGGGTCTAATATCATTTATAACACTAATTAATCATTCCAAAGAATTTTTAAATGTTCATATGGAGTTATAATGTGTTTTAGAACTTTTAGTCTATAAATAAAACCATATAGAAGCCATTTCTTGGCTCAATAGCATGATAGGGTATATAGAATGCGAAGGAGAGTTTGATAAGGCAATTTTTGAAGCTCACACCTCTACAGAGACTTAGTATGGGAGCTCAAGGATATAATATATGTTTGATAGGGTATTTAAATTTCACTTTGTGTAATTTATTTAGGGTTTGAACTTCACAACTATATGAACAATCCTTAAAGGCTAAAACCCTATAAAACCCTTGATAAGGACCTAATTGGAAAGATGAAGAAGGAGAGGCATCTAGATGGGATTGTTTGATCAATAAATTTATTGGAACTTATATACAAATCCATATGTCCCATTCCCATGAATTTGTCTTCTACCCTATTTATATGGATAGGGTGGAAAATGGATTTTATTGATAGATTTATGTGTTTTTTAGGTACAAAAAGGTTCCAAAATGTTGGGGATCAACCAACAATTTGATTACACTTATGAAAGCAATAAACGCGGAATTAAATTAGAATGATAAGTAACTAGAATGATAAATAGCAAGAACAAGAGATACAAGAAACCACCCTGAAAACTTGTATTAAACTCCTTACATAAGGAATACAATTGAAGAAACTTCTTTCTTCCACACCTCTCTCAGATGTACAGATCTCTCTCTAGATCTCTTTCCCTCAAGAGCTCTCTCTCTCAAGTACAATCAACTCCAACAACCTGGAATGATTCACCTATACAATTATGTATTGTTCTTCAACATTCACATACACTACAATGAGCTAAGAAGATCTTTCCTACATATAGAATTAGGAAACTTGAGCATGCATTTACAACCAATAGTTATGCCTCTTGAATAAGGGCTCTAAAAATAGTCTTACTAATAATAGAGATGCGGACTTAAGACTATGACTTAATCTCATCATGAAAACACTCGGTTCTGTCCTTGAAAATAGCTCTCTGGACGCACAGGTAACCGACGTTAGTTCCTGCCTGCTTGCCTGATGACCGACGTCGGCCGATCCCTACCGACACTAGCATCTCCTAAACTGCACCTGACCGATGTCAGTTGCTCCTGACCGACGTCGGTGATTGTGTAGACCTGCAACTATCAAATGTGCTCCTTGGTGAAGCTTTTAGGCTCCACACCTTAACAATCTCCCACTTGGAGATAAACAGCTGCACCAGTACCTGTACAGCAACATCTTCTAGCTCCTCCATCTTCAACTCAATCATGAAGACCAACAAAAGTTGAATGAAGATTCAACTTCTCCTTTGTAACTGGCTTGGTTAACATATCCACAGGATTCTCATCTGTATGGATCTTCTCCAGCTTCAACTCACCATCTTCCAATACTTGTCATATGAAGTGGTACCTTAGCTGTATGTGCTTGGTTCTTGAGTGAAAGGCTAAATTCTTAGCCAAATGAATTGCACTCTAACTATCACTGTATAATCTACAACTCTCTTGCTCCTTTCCTAACTCTTCCATGAACCGTGTCATCCATATCATCTCTTTGCTAGCCTCTATGACTGCAATATACTCTGCTTCTGTAGTTGACAAGGCAACAACCTTCTGCAACTTTGATATCCAGCTAACTGTCATTCCACCAACAGTGAAAACATACCCTATGGTGCTCCTCCTACCATCCAAATCACCTGCCATATCTGAATCTACATAACCATGTAGAGAAGTATCTGAACCTCCATAGCACAAATGCTTACTGTTGGTTCCTCTCAGATATCTAAGGATCCACTGAACTGCTTTCCAGTGTTCCTTCCCTGGATTGGCCATATACTTACTTACAACTCCCACTGCTTGGGCAATATCCGGTCTAGTAAAAACCATTGCATACATTAAACTCCCTACTGTGAAAGAATATGGAACTTTACTCATGTACTCTACCTCATCATGTGAATTAGGACATTGTTCTTTACTCAACTTAAAATGTCCAGCCAAAGGTGTGCTTACCGGTTTTGCATCCTGCATATTGAACCGTTTCAACACCTTGTTCACATAATTCTCTTGAGACAAAATCAACCTATGATTTTTCTTATCTCTCTTAATGCTCATGCCAAGGATTTTCTTTGCTGCTCCCAAATCCTTCATGGCAAATGTGTGAGCTAATTTCACCTTAAGCTCAGAGATATCCTGCATGTGTGATCCTGCAACCAGCATATCATCTACATACAACAATAGATTAATTATCTACCATTATCCAATCTCTTAAAATACACACAATGGTCAGATTGACACCTACCATAGCCATGCTTAGTCATAAACCTGTCAAATTTCAAATACCACTGTCTAGGAGCTTGCTTGAGGCCATACAAGCTTTTCTTCAATCTGCACACTAACTTCTCCTTACCTTTGACCTCAAATCCTTCTGGTTGTTCCATATATATTTCCTCATCCAAATCTCCATGAAGAAACATTGTCTTAACATCAAGTTGCTCAAGATGCAAATCCTCAATAGCAACCAAAGACAATACAACCCGTATAGAAGTCATTTTAACAACAGGAGAAAAAATCTCACCAAAATCAATACCTGGCTTTTGTGCAAATCCTTTCACTACCAACCTGGCCTTATATCTCATCTATCCATTCTCACCTTCCTTTAACCTGTAGGTCCATCTGTTCTTCAGTGTCCTCTTACCAGCTGGCAACTCAACCAAATCCCATGTTTGGTTCTCTCTCAAGGACTCCATCTCCTCAACCATGCCACGCTCCCACTGACTCTTGGACTCCACCTGTATTGCTTCTTGAAAACTCTCTGGTTCTCCACCATCAATTAGCAATAAATAGAATAATGAAGGGAAATATCGAATTGGAGGATTACTTACCCTTTTTGACCTCCTGATGGGCGTCTGAGACTCATCCACAACACGTTGTCCGCCCAAATTCTCTGACAGTGACCGACCTCAGTCACTTCTAGGCCTGTAACTAGCTAACGTTAGTTCTACTTGACCGATGTCAGTGCATGTCTTGTCGACGTTGGTCTCTGTATGATCAACATCAGTTTCTGTTCTGTCAACATCGGTTCCTACCTTGTCGACATCGGTCTCTGTGTTTTCCTGCAAGTGATTATTTCTTTTTCCTGCGAGCTCATTTTGGACCGTCACCTCGTCCAATTCTCCATTGCTCTGCCCAAATTGATTCAGCTTATTCAGTTGATCACTATACATCACTTTTTCATTGAAAACAACATTATGGCTCCTAATTATCTTGTTAGTTCCTAGATTCCAAAATCTGAAACCGAAATCATCTGAGCCATAGCCAATAAATGTGCACCTCATAGACTTAGCATCCAGCTTCTTTCTATTTTTCTTATCAACATGCACAAAGGCTTCACAACCAAAAACTTTGAGAAATGAGAGATCTACCTTTTTACCTGTCCATGCCTCTTCTGGGATTCCACCATCCAGAGCTGTAGAGGGACCTCTGTTAATCAGGTACATTGTAGTATCAACAGCTTTTGCCCAAAACTCTAAGGGCAAACCAGCATGCAATCTCATATATCTTGCATGCTCCATAATTATTATGTTCATCCTTTTAGCAACTCCATTCTACTGAGGTGTCCTTGGAACCATCCTTTGCCTATGGATTCCATGCATATAACAATACTAGTTGAACTTATAGCTGCAGAACTCACCACCATTGTCAGATCTCAGGCACTTCAATCTTCTACCTATTTCATTCTCAACCATAGCTTTCCAAATCTTAAAAGTCTCAAATGCATCAGATTTCTTCTTAATACAATAGATCCATACCTTTCTTGTAGCATCATCTATGAATGAAACATAGTACTGTGATCCTCCAATAGAAGCAACCTGAGATGGTCCCCACACATCTGTGTGAACAAGCTGTAACTTATGCTTCTTCTTTGTTGACCCAGTCTTGAGAAAACTCACTCTCTTTTATTTTCCAAACACACAGTGCTCACAAAAATCTAGATCTATGCTTTTCAAATCTTAAATCTTACCTTTAGACTTAAGAATTGACATTCCCTTCTCACTCATGTGGCCAAGCCTTGAGTGCCACAATTTTGCATCCACATCTGAAGTAGATAATACAGAAGGAGAATTGTTAGTAACACAATTACATAAATAGAGAGTACCTACTCTCTTACCTCTGGCCATTACAAGTGCACCCTTGGTAACCTTCCAAGATTCAGTTGTGAGAGTTACTGTACAACCCTCATCCCCTAACTTTCTTACAGAAATCAAATTCCTCTTCAAGCTAGGAACATGCATAACATCTCTCAACACCCATGTGTTGCCATTCTGCATTTTTAGCTACACTTTACCTTTGCCAATAATTTTACAAGGCTCATCATCCCCTAGATACACTATTCCAAAATCTCCATGGATATAGTCACTAAAATATTCTCTATTAGGGGTAGCATGAAAAGATGCACCAAAATCTAACACCCAAGATTCTATATTATTATGCAAAGAGAATATTAAAGCATCTTGTGCAATACCTGCAACCTTTGCTTCTTCCTTTCCTTCGTGATGATTGTCCTCCTTAGGCTTTGACCAGCAATCTCTGCTTATGTGCCCCATCTTTCCACAATTCCAGCATTGTGGCTTCTTGCCATTTCAGGATTTGGATCTACCTCTCACCTTAGACTTAGATCTTGATCTCCCTTTCTTGCTCTTCTCTTTTTGCCTTCCCCTGCTCTCAAAACTTAAAGCATTCCCTGATGTTTCCTCTATGCTTTTCCTGTGAATTTCCTCATTCAAGATAACACTAACAACATCCTCTACTTTTAAAATATTTGAAGCAGATGCAGTATTACTAACTGCCATTACTAAGCTATGCCAGCTTTCAGGCAAAGAACATAATATTAAAAGAGCTTTAATTTCATCATCAAACACTATTTTGACTAAACTTAATTGATTTAAAATTCCATGGAAATCATTTAGATGATTAGACACAGATCCACCTTCCTACATACACAAATTAAATAACTGCTTCATAAGATATACCTTATTAGAAGCTGAGGGTTTTTCATACAAATTTGCTAAAGTAGTCATTAACTCTACCATAGACTTTGCCTGTGATAAATTAGATATCACAATAGATGCTAGACTCAGTCTTATAGACCCCAGAGCCTTTTTATCAAGAAATTTCCATTCTTCATCATCCATGTCTGTGGGCTTCTTTGCAATCCCACCTAACGGTAAGTATAGATCTTTCTGATACAGATAGTCCTCTATCTACATTCTCCAATGTTGATAGTTTTTGCCATTGAACTTCTCCATTCTCAGTTTACTTTCTTATGCCATTGCTTCTCCCACTCAAACAAAAATCCCTGCAAAAACCCCTGTGAGTAACCTATAATCAATACACACTACACAGATCTGAACCACCTGTTAGTGAACCTGAGCTCTGATACCACTTGTTGGGGATCAACCAACAATTTGATTACACTTATGAAAGTAATAAATGCGGAATTAAATCAGAATAAGTAACTAGAATGATAAATAGCAAGAACAAGAGATACAAGAAACCACCCTAAAAACTTGTATTAAACTCTTTATAGAAGGAATACAATTGAAGAAACTTCTTTCTTCCACACCTCTCTCAGATGTACAGATCTCTCTCTAGATCTCTTTCCCTCAAGAGCTCTCTCTCTCTCAAGTACAATCAACTCCAACAACCTGGAATGATTCACCTATACAATTATGTATTGTTCTTCAACATTCACATACACTACAATGAGCTAAGAAGATCTTTCCTACATATAGAATTAGGAAACTTGAGCATGCATTTACAACCAATAGTTATGCCTCTTGAACAAGGGCTCTAAAAATAGTCTTACTAATAATAGAGACGCAGACTTAAGACTATGACTTAATCTCATCATGCAAACACTCAGTTCTGTCCTCGAAAATAGCTTTCTAGACGCACAGGTAACCGATGCCGGTTCCTGCCTGCTTGCTTGTGACTAACATCGGCTGATCCCTACCGATGCCAGCGTCTCCTAAACTGCACTTAACCGACGTTGGTCGCTCCTGACCGACGCCGGTGACTGTGTAAACCTGCAACTATCAAATGCACTCCTTGGTGAAGATTTTAGGCTCCACACCTTAACACAAAAGATGCAAATCACTTAGGGAGTTAGTATGGGACATAATATAACCCTTAATACTCATTTATTACTTCAAAAAATATCAAAATTACTTTTTTTATCACCTTCATCTCAGCCAGTTCAAACTGGCATAGTGAACAAAGAATGATCACCAAGTGAAAAGGTGAGAAGTCCAAGTGAAAGGACTTTTAAGGTCTACTTGATGAATATAGAATACATGAGGACCCTTAACAAGTTTCATACACTCCCCTATATAGATTGGTTTGAGAAACTAAAGCACATCTTCGTGCCAAGTGTGAAGGGTGAGTGAAGTAAGGGTGTTTATGACTATAGGCAATGAGAACACTTGTCCAAAAGAATATTGATGATTAGGGACACAACCAATGCATGTTGGAGTTTGTTTGTAACCCATCCCTCATATTTAAATTATCTCATCTACATTTTTTTTTATGGAGTACTCATGAAAAGCCAAATGATGAAGGTAGTTTTCAAACATGCAGTTAAAGAGTCCTACACTAGAATTGAGGAGTTTCATACCTTGGACAGACATTTATCCAAGTAGACCTTGCATGGTCTATCTCATACTTCATCTTATTATATATTTAACTCTTTATCTAATATTTACAAGTGGATTTGTGACTCTTGGACTTCATTCTCTTCTCTCTTCTCTCAAATTCTATAAGTACTAGCCATTTTAGCTCTTGTTTAATAATTCTATACCATGTATGGCGAAGCCCTGCTAGTTTGATGTTATAATTTGCCTTTGAAAAATAAATAAAATATGGTTTGAGTTCATATATCATCTTTTTAAAGTTTTTGAAGATATGTATAGTGAACAACTAAGTGATATTCATTTATTCTTATTTCTCTCAATCCTTTCATGTTTGATGCAAGTTGTTCCACTCTAGTAGGTCATATGGAGTGTTTTCAAGCGTATGGGTCTATTTTCAAGTGTACAAGTAGAATTAGTTTCTAAAACTGATCTTTGGTTCATTTAACTTGGATAGTCCTCATGCATATCACCTTCATATTGAAATACTAATGTTAGAGCATTCTAGGACCTTAAAGCTAGTGTTGTACGTCTTGTTTCTTAGTGAAATAAGTATGATGGTATTGTGGAAATAATTATGGTGTATCACCCTATTATATTAGCTTTATTTCATTCATACTTATGTCCTTTTTCCCACAATCAAATAGTTAGTGTAGCTTATAAGCACTTCAAGGTAAATTCAGGGAGCTAGCCCTTAAACCTAGAGGTCTACTTCTACTATAAGTAAACCCACATACCTATAATTATTCCCATGTTTCCAAAATCTAGAGGAGAGTTGAAAAACCTCACCTAGGGTTAAATATTTGGTTAAAACACATAAAATAACCAAGATACCTTATCTGTATTTTGGTGTGGTGTATATGTCAAATTCACATTACTTACAATTATAATAAACACTAAATTATATGAACTTCCAATATCAACCAAAACATTGAAACACTTAACTTTTGTTTTGAACTTTTTTCTAAAAATGTAACCTATTTATAATGATTACACATTATCCCTCTCAACCTTCAAGACTTTTTTCCTTTATATATAAATTTCTCCTTGTTTAAGTTCATTCATATGCTCAAGTGAGGCTATAGATTCTACTTATGCTTGTACAACTTGTGTGCACTACATTCAATTATTATTATTACACCATCACATTAAGCATGTGTAAATTCAAAATCATGATGACCAAAGTCCCCATATCTTAATGACATTACATTGAATGATATTCCACTCCTTCATCCATAAATGACCCTTCCTCTTTATTTTTGATTTGACACTTGAGAAGTGTCAAATCCTTCCTCATTTCAATAATGATTTCCTTGATGGGATGGATAATTGATACCATTTCTAAACCTCCCTCTTCCTCTTTACACACTTTTTTGCCTTATAGATAATTTTTCTTCTTCCCTTAAAGCATATTGGTATATTTATTCTACCATATGCAACCTAAACATGTTGATTTTATTTTGAATATGTACCTCTAACTAATTTATGTATCTTTCACATTTTCTTTGTCCATCTCACTATGACTAGCCTAATTTTTTATTTTTTTAACTTTTCTATGTATTACTTCACACTTAGTTCCTTTTACCTTAAATGTTTATCCTCTTTAATAATTTCAATTGATAATCCATATAAATAAAATTTTATTTCAATTTTACAACCATCCTTTCCCGATAGGTAATATTTTCTTTAACCCTTATATTCTTCTCGGTGTATACCTCTTTCCACCATAGGTTTGTATGACCTTTTAGTTTTGTCAAAGCCAATTTCACCTTCCTTAGGTTATCCAGTTCATCAAATTTCAAATACTCTTTAATATAAATGAATTAATTAATCATCTCCTTGAGGTTCAAAGTCCTTAAAATATTAGTGCTTTCATCTTGGTTGTTCTTCCAATATTTGAAATGATTCTAAGGATATTATATTCTCCTACCTTCAATTGATCATATTTTTGTACCACATCTTCTACACCCAAATATTTTCCTTTTGAATCACTCTCATATTTCCTTGGAACAAATCCCATTCTTATTTTCTCTTGAATAACAACTAATATTGTTTGCATAACCCTCAACATTTATACAATATCATCTAGTCTCCTTCCTAGATTGGTATCCACTATTACAACTCTATCTACCACTCTCCTTAGAGGCATCTATAATCTCTCTCAATATTAGCCTATTGATGAAATATCTTGGTCAAAAACCTACCAAGGTCACACACCTTTGTCAACCACTTTTTCAATACTTTAATCTCTGCCCATCTATACAAGATAGAGCATACTCAACTATTAATGCACTCTAGACCTCTACCCATTATTTGTTAGTGGAGGAAAAACATCAACACTCTTTCACTCACCTTAGATTTATTAGCACCTTGGATACCATAAAATGCATTCAAGGGCATTGGGTCAATTGAATGACAACCTTGTCCTTTCATCCTTTAACCACAAGAAAAAATAGACACTCATAAAACCCAATATTAAACTCAAAAATAAAGGCAACCACTTCATTTACTTCTAAATAGGAATTATAAAGGTTAAAAGACACATAAATCACTCTTATCTCTAGTTAGAATAAAATAAGAACTAAATTAAATATCCCCTAAATGGACTCAACTTAATTATATTTTCCTCTATGCTTTCTCATAAAACATTTACACTCTCATAGCATGTCTTCTCTCACTCTAAACTATCTTATTTTTATCCTTCCCTTCATTTTATGTCTCATGGAGTGACTCTTGGAAAAAATTTCATCAAATAAAATGCTCAAAAAGAATAATAAAAAGTTTTATGATGTTATTTGACTTGTGTAACAATCATAAGAAAAATTGTTGCTTTATGCATCTAGATAGAGAATTTGACAAAAGGGGTTAGAGAAATCATGTATGAAATATACATATAAACAATCTAATGCCTCTAAAATATCTTAGGCCTTATAATAATGAGAAATATATATGAAATGAAGGAAACAAATAAGAAGACAACTACCAATTTTACCTCCCCTTTAAGTGACCTCCTTGTAAAGTTGGTTGTAAATGTGTTGAGCTCAGCATGTGAGTAAGAGATCTTTGGTGATGTTGATTCCTTCAGATAGAAGACATATCCCCTTGTCACTAATGTGATGGGGCTTTGTTTTGGATTTACAAATATAAGGAAATTAAATCTCTATAGATAAATCAATCATGTGAGTTTATGTAGACAAAGCTTACTATAGATAAAGGGTGACCCCCTCTATTTATAACAAAGTTGAATAATTTGGAGCCATTTATCTCATATAGGGAGATAAATGGAGGAGTATGAAAGGTTTGTGAACCATTGATCCAATTTGGGAGATCAGCAAAGGAAAATTAAGAGGACATATGAAGGGCATGGGCCATGTCTCCCACCCATGTGAGTGGGGAATAAAGTGTCCTTCAATATGTTTTTCCCTTGGCATGACATGCTTTCCAAGTTAGAAATTTGGAGGATGAGGAGGTAATTTGATTTATTTATAACACATATTCATGAAATGTGCATTCTAATTATAGAATTTATTAATTAACCTAATCAAGTAATTAATTAATTAATTTGAAAGAGTATTTGTGGTTTCATTTGCAATTTATTTAGCTTTTGATTTAATAGGTTAATGAGATGATTATGAAGGGAATATTGATTCTATAAGGCTTGTAGAATAATTTGATGAAATGATGCAGTGTATTTCCCCAATCAGGGATGCTCTACTATGATTTAGTAAGTGCACGTCAAATGTGTAGAGAAATTCAGGCAATATGATGATTTCTGGTTAAATTTGTGTTTCATTTTAAAATATAATTTTGATCACAGTTTAAACATGAAAGTGATTAAAACATAGTGTCTACAATTTTCCCCTATTTGAGAAGGTTTTATAAGACATAAGGTGAAGTAACATCTTTTCAAATAATGAAAAAGTCATTAAAAGAGAAGAAGTAGATGAGGAAAATGAAATAATGATTGAAGAATTATGTCCAAATTAATACCCCAATAATGTGATTGATGAGTTATAAATGATTCCCAAATAGGGTGATTGATGAGACCTAGATGCTCCCTCAATGGGTTGGGTGAAATTTTATTTGTAATGGATGGACCCTCAAAAAAAAGGAAGTAGTGCAGACCGCTAAGAAATAAGAAGAGGAAAATAACTCGTGGACAAAAATTCACTTGAGCTAATGTTTGGATGTATGGATTTTAGAGAATGAAGAAGGATGAACTTGTCCTAAGTATGACAGAATGTTATATTCCAAAATAATCTACCAACTTGGACTTTCCCCAAATAGGATAAATTCAATGAGCTAGGAATGATAAGTTGCCCCAAACAGGGAAGAAGTGATGTGTTTTACACCAAAAAAGAGAAAACATGATTAGTAGTATCTCAAAAAGGGTGGATTTATGATGAGAATTTTGGAATGCAAAAAACTAATGCGAGAAATCAAACATATGTGTGAATGGTATAATAATTTCCCATGACTAAAGAAGCCACACAAAAAATAAGTGCACAAGGATGACCAAAATTGATGATAGACAGAGTTGAATGATAAGATAAAGATTGAAGAATGATGTGAGTGGGGTAGAATAAAAGTTGTATAAAGGATGGTGACTTGTGGTATGCTCTCACTGATTTTTATATATCATGATTAACACATATTTTAGTCAGGATGTTTAGTGATTTGTATTGGGATTTAGTGAACAAAGAGATGTATCACCATGACATTTTTGTATTATACCTCTTGTCCATAATTTAATTTTACATGTTGACATTATATATCATAATTAGTAATGAATCATGAAAACTTTTGATGTCAAAAGTGTGAAAACATAATTTAAATGAAAATGTAAACAATTTAAGATGAAGATAATAATAATCAAGAATTAAATGTAAAACATAATTTAATAAATAAGATGAGTTTAAATACAAATACTTATAGCTTGAGATCAAGATATAAATAATTAAGACCTAAGTGTAAATCATAATGTACTAAACAAAAGCAAGTCAAATGTAAATACTCATAACTCCACATCAAGATGTAAGTGTAAAGCATAATATAATGAACAAATGTAACTGAAAAGAAAGAAAGAAAAGAAAAAAAATGCACAAAAAATAATGAAAATTAAACAAACATTCAAGACTCACAAACACACCTTTAGAAAATAAAATAAACAAATAAGTAGTTAGTTGACCATTTGTGTGTGTGTGTGTGGTATTAAGGCATTACTCTTGATACTAAGGAGTGGGTAGTAGAGAGTGGATCAACATAATTTAGGGGAAATAGAAGAATAATAAGAGTGTTATGTGATGATTATGATTATGGTTTTTCATGATAATGATAGGTGATACACGGATGATTGTGAACACCTATAATAATTATAGTCATAAAAGATAGTTGGACTACTAAAAAGAAGAATTAACATTACATTTGGTTGAGTGGAGAAACTATTTCCTAGAATCCATGACATTGTTGGATCCCTATAATCAGCAAAAATGATGAGTTGTGACTAATTAAGATTGATCACATGTTATATAACCATTGTGATAAAAGTGTTTGTGCAACTAGATTCATGTGATTAATTTATTGATATATGTGGTGAGTCATGTCTTGATGCATAAGCAAATCCACTAAGTCCCCAAATGGTGTAAAATATGTGTAATGGAAATACAGGCAGGGATGATCAATAACCACCACTTCTGTCTCTGATCTACAAGGTGAATGCGTAATTTTTTAGACTCTACATCGAGTGATAGATACGGTAGAATAATTATTATGGAAACAACATCCAATCGAATGGACACCTCAAACACAATAGAGGATGTGTAAGTTTTATATCATGAGATGTCTAGCTGGAGAACATGCCTGGAGGTTTGTAGAACTCCAACCATATCCAAATAGTCAAAGACGAGCACCAAATTGTGATAAGGGGTGCACAAACTAGAGGTGGTGAGCATCACATTCACAATCTCATTTGAATAGGGGGTAAATTTAGAGGTGGCACTAAAAGAAGAGGGCACAGGGCTGAGGTGAGGTTATGAATCACTTCAAGGTCTGATGCACATAGAAATTGCAAGTGGGATACTACCAATAGTGGATATATAGGTGGTGTTGTGAAATTTTACATTTCACTAAAACACCCCCAATTGAGCTCATACAAGTAATTAGAGAGTTTTAAAGATAAGGATAAGGCTTGGGTAGAATAATAAAATCTAATTATTTTTCAAGCTTCCAAATAGTGTGTTGAAGATATTTCAACATTTTTTCTTTCAATGAAACAATATTCTTATCATCATGGAAAGTGTACTATGATAGAGATAATAGATAAGTCATGAATTCATTTGATCTTATCTGTACCAAAGTGAAATTTAAGGTAAAATCAAACTTCTCTAAAAGTTTTTAATTTTTGTCCTAACACAAAGACCAAATCTGAGAGATGAATTTTGACTATAGACACTTGGTACAAAAACTTCATCTTGAACTTCAAAAATCAAGGGGGAGAATTATAATTGTAGGTTTAAAGTCATACAAAAACACCAATGCACTTTTTCAAGTCGTTTAAATTTTTTTTTGAAAATTTTAAGTCATGCAAAAATACCAATGCACTTTTACAAGTCGTGCAAATTTGTTTTTGCAAATTTCAAGTCATGCAAATTTGTTTTTACAAATTTTAAGTCCTTTAAAAACACCAATGCACTTTTACAAGTCATGAAAAATTATTTATTTCTAATTTTAAGCCATGTAGAAACACCAATGTACTTTTACAAGTCATGCAAAATTGTTTTTACAAATTTCAAGTGGTGAAAATTTAGATATAGTGGTTCCATCCTTTGTACACTACTTGGAAGCACTAGATAATTCAGATGGAGATAGATTATCAGGTTAGCTAGTGTTCCATCAACTACCCTCTCAAACTCTTCCACCTTGTATAATATCCTTCAAAACCCACAACATGAAAATTCCCTTTTAATAAAAATCCCACCAATTATTCTAACTTTCCCCCTTATCCCTAAATGTATCCCACCAATGTCTTTTCAAAGCTTATTTCTCATAAATACATGGTATAACATGTGAAAAGACTTATTTTCAAAAGAATAAATATGTGGTATGGTTGAAAAGTCAAACTTTTGGGAATAATACATGGTTTTTGTTAAATACATTTCAAAACCTTTTCCTCATATATTTTATTCAAGGTTTTTGGATTTTGAATAGTGGTTTGAGAATAATATGTAGTTTTATCCCTTTATATAGGTGGGTTCTGGTCAAAATTTGGTATTGATCATTATGACCATTTGAAAGAGTAGTTTTGCCCAAATTCATGGTTTTGACCCTTATTAAGGTGGTTCTAGTCCATATTTTGGGGTATATGGCTTTCACAAGATGGTTTTTAAGAAAAAACTCATGGTATTACCTTTGAAAAAGTTGTTTTCATTTCAATCCATGGTATTCACCATTTTGTGTCATTTCAAACAATTGTTTTGGCTTGAAAGGGTTTGAAGCTGGCTACTGAAAATATCTATATGCCCAATAACTTTAGTATTACTCAAATTATATAAACTTTGAAAGAAGTCTTCAGGAGATCCAATTCATTTTCAAGTTTCATATGAGCGTGCAATAATAAAATTTCTAATTGTAATAGAATTACAGCTTAGCTATACCCATTATTTGGACATCAATTTGAAGGTGACTCATATCATTAAAGTTATTTATGGTAGAGTTATTCAAAGTTGTCCCTAGGTTGAAGCACTATGGGCCAAGTACATGTTTGCTTTAGATTGCTTTGATGATTTAGAGGAAGATATTTCTAGAATTTGAGTAATCTCTATAATGTGGATTTTTAAATCCTGATGAATATATGGATTTATTCCTCACTCGTGTTGATGGCTTGAGACAAAATATAATGAAAATGGATGAAATCAATAATACTTATTGGTTACCTCTACTTTTGTAAACCTTTCAGCGTATTTATCATAGCACCTTACTTATACAAATACATTATTGCATTTGCATGCATATTGGGCTCAGTTGAAATGTCAGATTGTAAAGGACATGATAGCAACTCAAGAAGTTTGGGAAAGCTTATTAAAAAAAATTAATGGTATATAGACATGGAGCTGGCACTGAATTTTGTAAGTACAAACTCGTAAATGCAATTCATGCAAATACACTGTATCAACTTTGTAAATCTCAAATCATATAATTTTTATTTACACATTTCAAGTGGTGTAAAAGCACTAAAGCATTTTTTCACCATTCAAGTAGTCCAATTTTGTAATTTCACTTTTGCATGTAGTGCAATTGCACCAACACACTTTTACACCACTTAAGTGGTGCATTTTTTGTAAAACCACTTTTGCACCTTTTAAAATGTAGAAAAGGTGGTTACACACCATAACCACCTTTTTGCATTATAAATATAAGTTTTAGGCTTATTATGCAAGAGACTTTTGGTAGTAAAACTTTTTAAAAACTTTTTGAATGATGAGATTGTATTTTCGACTCAATAAAGATTAAAACAGGGAGATTTTGCAAACATTGTGTTCAAGATTTCTTCATGAGTTATAACTTTATGTATGATTCATTTGTATCTATATGTTTACATTCAAATTCTTTTTATAATCACTACCAAATTGTTAGAAAATGGGAATTTCACATTAAGTATTTCTTTTAGAATCTTTTTGTGTTATTTCTATAAATGTGAAATCATTGTGGGGATTAAATGATATTTTAATTATCTTTTACGGGTAAATATGAGATAGTTATCTTTCATTTTATTACCAATATCAGATAATTATATCAATGCATGTTTTGTATTCTTAAGAGTGAATTATGTCTTTACCACCTATTGAATCAAAGAGGTTTCCATGAATACAATGTTTTCTCCTTCTTGGGCTATTCTGGTAGGTTTTTGTATTTAGCTATCTAGAGTTGTCTTTCATTTTTCTTAGGATTATCATGGTAGTTTCTGTATTTAATTGGATATTTTAATCTCATTCATCCTTTCATTTCTCATTTTATTCCTCTTTTATATCATTCATCTCATTTTCCTTTATAACTTCTTTATGTGCTTTCTGGTTAAAAGTACAAAACCCCCAATAGAAAACATTTTTGTTGTAAATATATGTGAATAGATTTTCCCCTACTTTTCCCTTTTTGGATTTCAATAAAGGTAGCTCCACCTATTAATAGGAGAGGGACTAGGTTCCTTCATTGTTGACTAATGTGAGGACTCAATTCCCACATTCTTGACTCAAAGTTACCAATTTGTCTCCATGACAAATTTTTGAGCCAAGAATTTTTGGTGACTCCACTAGGGATCAAGGTGTTTATGCACATAATTGTTAGACATTTCAAGAAACCTCCCTTGGAATGGAGGTTGGTAACTCCATTGATATAAAGTACCTAGTGTCTGCATATTTATAATTGAATAAATGACATGGGTTCACCTCAACCCTAAAGTTCCATGTGTCCCATGGGGAAAATGTTTTGGACCATTGTATTTGGACCAATACAATGAGTTGCCATCAGGCTCAAGGAATAAATTTTCAAATTCTTTTGGAGAAAATGGTCAAGATGCATATAACCATAACCAAGCATTCAAAATGTCATGTAGCATCTTGGGAGTTATGCATGAAGATGTCATTGTCAAGTTTTTTTTAGACTCTCATAAGACCTACTACTGAGTGGTTTTAGCATCTAGAAGATGGATGCATTGTGAATTAGAACTCTTAAAGAATAAGTTCCTAAATAGATTCAAATTAGTTGTGGACATGTGTGCATTTTTATCATATTTATTCCAGATTCAAAAGCAAGATGATGAGTAAATGAGAGATTTTGTATCAGGATTCAAAACATTATTGAGACTGATCCCTCAGACAAATCATCAAAGTCTCAACAATCAGCTCTACATCTTCATTGGTTCTCTTCACCCAAAAATAAAATTCATCTCGATAAGAAACAAGGTAAATGACCTGGAGGTTGCATAATAATAATCCATTGAGATTGAAGATGATTTTATCATGTCTAGAATGTTAAAGAAAGAGATTTAAAAAGGTGCTACAACTATTGTAAATGGTGATGAAGAAATAATGAAACTTGATACAATCAAGAGTCTATAATATTCAGAAAAGAGATTTCAAAGGCAAACTCCTGATCAAACATGTTAGAAGTCTAGTAGGGAGAAATAGAAAGTGATTCCTATCACATATGATTATTTCAATTTCACAATTATGAAAGAATATAAATAATTGGAAGAACTAATGATTGATCAGAGAATAGACAAAGAATTTATCTTCACCCTTGGCAAGGAAGAGAAAAAATTACATGTTTCACATGATTGCTCGAATCTCGTGATCCTGTAAGAAAAAAATTTATTTGAAGAACAACTAATTGAATCATAAATAGAAATTAGGAATAGTGCAGAATATAATCTTTTAACTTTTAAAGATGAAGATAGTATGGAACTAGTTTTTAGTAAAGCAAAATATTTTTCTTGTATCAGAATAGAAGACTTAGTAGTCAAAAATGAAGATTCCTTACGTATTTCTTTTTCGAGTTATACCAAATAAGAGTTATCCATAGAACATGAATACAAATAAATCAACCCCACATAGTTCTAAAAACATAAGCAAGCCAAAATTGAGGTCAAACAAGACATCAAGATAGAACAAAATGAATAGTGATTGATTTTTTTTGAGTGAAATGGAAATTGTCAAGGTAGAGGAAATTGATGAAGATGATGATGATGATGACTCATTCAGTGATGAATTCACTTCTAATATGGGAAGCAATTCAAAAAACAATGTTAAGACTCAATTCAATCCATAAGCTAATTATATTGTGATTTTGGCTCAAAAATAGATATGTGACACACTTCTCTCCAATTTAGATATTGTCTCTAGCACAAATGTAGTTAAAACCAACCAAGAGGACATTGAATAAGTTAAGTATTACTCAAAAGTGCTCATATAATATTGGATATTTCATAATGATTTCATTTCAAAATAAAAAAAATATTGTTGATTTGTTCATTCATGATCATCTTTGTGTGAATGATAATTGTAAGTTCCTCTTCCCACCTACTTGGTCACTAGTGTTAAATGTGTTTGGAGTTCATAAGTCAAATCTATTATTCTAAAATGATAGGTATTTCTCCTAATCGGTGATTGGTTTGTGTAGTCTTCTCATTTTCCTATGCTTCATGTAAATAGTTTCCTATTTTGGCTTATTTATTTTTCATATTTTATTTTGGTGTGCATGTGTTGCTTTCAATAAATACAATAGGTTATTTATTATTCTTTGCTCTCCTTGTTTGGTTCTTATTCTTTCACATATTCATAACCATGATCTATACCTGCATTGAATACCAATTAGTTAGACATCTCAGATCCTCATGTGAGTTATTTAGTGTAAAGCTTCTTTAATTCCTAGATGACATGCAAAAATGGGTCATGAAGTATTTTGGTAAAGTGAGTTTTCAAAATAGACATTTGATAGTTTATCCAAAAAATAGTTTTTGTAGTTATGAAAATGGTGTTGTGAATGCTTGTATCTTAAAAAATAATATAAATAGGCTTAACATGGATCTCTTCAAGTGAACAGGTGGTGAAATGGTAAAATTTTAGGAACAGTCTTAAATATGGAGCTCGTTTCACCCCTAAGGTAAAAGTAAAATTACCAAGGCATTTTTAACATGAAATATTTACTTTCATAAATGGTGGGATACATTTTTGAGTGTGTCAACCACTTCCCCCATTTGTGGCATGTTTTGAGAAAAAGTGGGTGTGATATAAGGTGTTCAGAGAATCAAGGGATTATATGGTTGAAACACCCCTTATTTTTTGCCGTATATTGTGGGGATATGGTTATCTCTATGGTTATGGTGCATTTTTCAAGGGATTTTAAAAAGTATAAATAGGGGTGAGGGGTAATACATTATTTATTGCATTTTGTATCTCATTTTAAACTCTATAATTCTCTCTTTGGTCAGTGTGATCGGGTTTTAGGTATAGCTTAGCATCTCAAGAATTTTGGTGTGAATTTAGGTTAAAGAAAGTTATCTTTATAAGAGTTTTTTTGTTAAGAGTTGTTTTGTACTCTTTTTTATAATATTATAGAGAGACTCTTGGTAGATGTAGCTCACATTGGGTGAACCACGTTATATTGGTGTTATGTGTGTATTTGCTTAGATCTAAATTTTATTCCATGTCTCTACTGATATGATTTTTAGGAATGAATTTTGTGTTGCATTTTATTGCATAATTAATCACTTATTCATAACTAGTATCAAAGCTAGCTTTAGTGGTTTTTCTAAAGTCGTGAATCATAGGGAAAGATATTAGCTTGAGTGGGAGCTATGGCAGATAATGGTAGATCTAGATTTGAAAAATTCAATGGGAAAAAATTTAGATTGTGAAAGATGTAGATAAAGGATTACTTATTTCAAAAGGATCTTCATCTCCCTTTGATGGGGAAAATAAGCCAACCTTTAGGTATGAATCAAGCAGATTGGAATTTGCTCAATAGGAAAGCATTGGGAGCCATACGGTTGTGCCTTGCATCTTCGGTTGCCTTCAATATTTTAGAGGAGATGACCACATTTGGTTAGATGAATAAATTAGGGGAGTTATATGAAAATCCCTCTACCTCTAATAAAATATTTTTGATGAAAAGGTTATTTAATATGAAAATATCTAAAAATGGTTATGTAGCTAATCATTTGAATGATTTTAATACAGTTTTGAGTATGCTAACTTCTATTGGTATTAAATTTAAAGATGAATTTAAGGCTTTATTGATTTTTTGCTCCTTACCTGATAGTTTGGATAGCCTAGTTATGGATGTGAGTAATTCCATCCCTACTAAGGTAAGTTTAAAGTTTGAGGATGTTATAGGTGTGATTCTTAGTGAGGAAATGTGAAGGAAGAGCACTAGGGAATCATCTTCAGGGAATGTTTTGATAGTGCAAACTAGAGGGAGACAAAAAGATAGAAGCAAAGGAAACAATGGAAATTCAAAGGGTCTAAGATGATCTAAATCTAGAGTCAAGATGGTGTGTTGGTACTATGGGAAAAGTGGACACATAAAGAAGGAATGTTGGGAACTTTGGGATAAGAAGACCAAACATGAGGAGACCAAAGAGGTAAATATGACAACATGTATTGTTAGTCAGGATGATTTAATTCTTTCCTTGGATAATATTTTAGAATCTAGGGTATTAGATTCAAGGTCTTCTTTTCATGCCACCTCACATAGGTATCATTTTACTGATTATGTTCAATGAGATTTTGGACATGTTTATCTTGGTGATGATGAACCATGTAGTATAGTAGGGAAAGGTTATGTTTAAGTGAATATGTAGAATGAGAACACATGGCTACTAAAGGATGTCAGACATGTTCCATAGTTAATGCAAAACTTAATATCAGTGGGGTAGTTGTATAGTGACAATTGTTTGGTGTTGTTTACAAAAGACTCTTGGAAAATTACCAAGGGTGATCTTGTGGTTACGAGAGCTAATAAAATTGGCACTTTGTATTTTAATAGTACTGTTAATCATTGTAATTTAGTTTCTACAAGTAGAGATGTAACTTTTTGGCACTATAGGCTCGTTCATATGAGTTAGAAGGGCATGAAGATCTTAAAAGACAAGTTGCCCAAATTGAAACAGGTTGATTTGGACTTTTGTGATGATTGTGTGTACGGGAAGTATAAGTGTGTTAAGTTTATGAGGGTTGGACCTAAAAAGAAGGATAATAAGTTAAATTTGGTTCGCTCAGATGTATGGGGGCTAGCTCAGGTATATTCTATTAATGGTTCAAATTATTATGTTACATTTATTGATGATGTAACTAGGAAAGTTTGGGTTTATTGCATTAAGAAGAAATATAATGTATTTGAAACATTCAAAAGATGGAAAGCTTTATGTGAGAATGAAATAGGTCTCAAGTTGAAATGTCTCAGGTCAAACAATGGAGGTGAGTATTGTAGCAAATAATTTGATGATTATTGTTCATATAATGGAATTCATAGGCAAAGGATGGTTTTAAGGACACCATAGGAGAATGGAGTGTCAGAGAGGATGGACCAATCTTTTTACGTCAGTAGATGCTCCTTATACATTCCAACTTTTGTTATATAAAACCCATGATAGTAGGTAGGGGTTGAATGGCTACGGCTTCAATATTAATTTAAACACTCTTATTAAAGATATTACAATACTATGATCAAGTTTTTGATTCTCAGGTTTCCCTAAGGGCAAGGAAGAGCATACGTTTGGATCAATAGAAAACTACTAGATCTCAAGAGATTTTTCAATGCCTTCACTACTAACAAGAGGTTTTATTTATATCATTTGGAAGGTCTTGTCTGGAATCTTTGCCAAGGTGGTGTATGTCCCTTCATGCTTTACAGCTCAAAATTATACTACAGTGAGATGTTGTTGGATGAACTTGATGAGGATAGTTGTACTGGTGGGTCCAAAAATGCTTCTGCTTCTATCAACAAATCATCCTCACTGATAGGCTAAAAAGGACATCTTATTTGGAAAGTGTTGGAAAGATGCCAGTGAAGGGGCACATTATTTCTAATGCACGGATTGATGTAGAAATAAGACTCCCACTCTAGCTGTCTCTGAATAATGGTGTGAACCATAGTGTTTTGCTCATGATTCTCTTCCTCATGAAAGCGATGAGGACCATACCATGTTATCCACTTATAAATATGTTCATTATGGGGTGTCCATATTTTGATTCACCATGTCCATAATGGATGCTTTATCAATTCAATGAATTAATTGTACAGTAGTTCACTATTTAGGTGATTGATGGTGAAGACACCTTCTCTCTTGTGACAGTCTACTTTAATGGAGACTACATAAGACATCTATAGATCTGTAGCTGCTACATAGGAAATCCTTATGATTCATGGATGCAAACCTTCATGCAAAATCTATTCCTAGATTAAGATGTTCAGATAATCAAATTCTTGATTATGAATTTTGGTTAAATTGAAACTAGGGTAAGGCTGGTGCATCATTGTTGCAGGTGGATTTTGACTTAGCCAATCTGCCATAATATTATCAATGCCTTTAATATGTTCAACTGAGAAATTAAACTAGTTAAAGAAAGCTTTCCATCTTAAATATTTTCTTCTTCCATCCTTTATGTCGTGATCTTTTTCTCAAAAGGTTAAAAACTGGGTACAGTCAGTTCTTACAATAAAATGTGGCAAGTGAAGTAATTTAGCATGAATTTCTCAAAGAATTTTTTGATCGCATAAATCTCTTTATCAAAAGAGATCCATTGTAAAACATTATAACTAAACACACCACTCACAAATTCACATACAAACTTTTTATAATTTTTACAACAAACTAACATTCCTCCCTATGAGATATCAAAAGCATCAGTATAAATCATGAATTGGTCAAATTTTGGGATATACAATTCTGAAAGTGAAGATACTTTTTATTTTATTTTTTGGATAGCTTTAGTATGTTATTCCTTCCACTGAAATCCTTTCTTCTTCTGGAGAATCTCTTGTAACACAAACCTGTCTTCACTAAAATTAGGATAAAAACTATTTAAATAATTTAACAGTCCCAAAAATGCTTGGAGTTTTGGTTTATCAAGATGTTCATGGAAACTAATGATCTTTTCCTTAATATGATTTTCCATATCATAATAGTCCCATGAAAGAATTGAGATCTTTTTCCCAATTTTCATCTGTTTGCCTTCAATGATTTTAATCTCCATTTTAGGCATAGATTTTGACCAAAACTACTGGGGGTTATCTGAATAAATAGTAGCTTTGATCATTTCTCCTATTTCTTTAATTTCATTAGGAACTATATTTTCAATGGTCTTGCTCATTGAGCTAGGGAATTTTTTATTAGCATAGATTAGATGAGGGATTCTCGGTCTCTCATTTTCAATAGTGAACATGACACTTTTGGGTGTCGACCCATAGGGTGAATACTTATCTATAAAAGCACCACCTAACAAAATATCTATAGGCATTTTGCATAAAGCAAATAAATCACAATATAATATTTTGTTTTGTATCCTAATGGAATGCTGATGT
This sequence comes from Torreya grandis, assembly GCA_037957365.1. Lineage (NCBI taxonomy): Eukaryota > Viridiplantae > Streptophyta > Pinopsida > Cupressales > Taxaceae > Torreya > Torreya grandis. Next base: position 2,642,225 of record JARHVA010000202.1, on the reverse strand, counting down.
TTATACATATGACAAATAAAACTATTTCCTTAGACATCTAGGCTCTTATAAGCCAAGAAATCATCTAATTTATTCTAATCTTGAATGATTTGAGGTTTAGCAAATGAGAGTGAAACACCAGTATCAACCTGTGCATCTATCAATCTACAATTAATTTAAACTATAATGAACTGAGCAAACTTACCATTAATGAGTTGAGTGAGATAAGCTGGTTGTGGTATTTCCAATGGAAGAATATTAGTACATACTAGTTTATGCTTTGCTAGATCTTACACTACAATCTGTTCTTGGTATAATATTTCTTCTACTTGTGCTTCATCTTCTTCTTGAATATTACTACATTCTCCTTGTTCAGGGTTTTAATCTTGATCAGAGTAGAAGGAATCTTCTGCTTCTACTTCATTTTCATCTTCAGCAAGCAAGAGTACATCCCATTGTGGTTCTATTTTTGGAGAATGAATTTATCTTGAGGGATCAGTACTGGCAAACTTGTTTCTAACCCAAGAGTCACTTGGTTTGAATATGCTTTAGAACTACAAAGGAGTATTACTGGGCCTTTGCATTCAAGGTGGCATTCTTGGCATGAACGGTTGGTGTCCTCTGCTTCTGACTTGTCCTCTATTATATCCTCTACTTCTTGGTCTATAATTTCTTTCAAGTACTTCTTCATGATGGTGAGAACATCTTCCATAAGCTTCAAATTGAAGGCTTGAATAGTCATGAGACTAGGACCGTTGCATGTTGGTGAGTGGTTATTCCAAATCATCAGTTAATGATTCAAGAGCATCAGCATCATCTTATTCAAAATCTTCATCAGAGATTTTATCTAAGACTAGTTCATAGATGTCTTCTTGGTGATAAAGATCTTCATCAATATCTACAACATCCCACCACATTACTGCATTAGAGGAATAGACTGCTTTGACTACTGAATTTTTGCAATGGAAAATGGGTGCAATGTGACCAGGCTTTTTGAAAATATAGAAAATGGGAGATGTGGATGGAGGATGAGGAGTCTTTCACTTTTTAAGGGAGTGATGTGGATGAGCATAAAAATTCTTTCAAGGGAATGAGTGATGTTTGAAGGTCAAATGGGAATGATGCTTCTTTTGGTGCTTACATGACTGGATAAATTGGTGACAATCGAATGGTGCAGTTTCAAGAAAAGTAGGAGCAATTCGAGAGGTTTGATGCTTGGTTAGCTTTTGGATGGTTTTGGTTTTAGATACTAGCTGCATAGCTTGTTGCTTAGAAAATTCAATCACATCAAAGAGAGACATATTTGCTATAGTTAATCCTTTTATATCAATATAAGCAATCACCTTATCTGTCAGATTATAAGGAAGTGCTTGCAAGAACTTCATTTTTATTTCTATTGAACCAAAACATCAGACTTCATAGGCCAAATCTCTAAACTATTTAGTAAATGCATCAAATTAATTTATATCACAAAGCTCCATTTTAAGTAACCATTTTTGAGATTCAAGTTCTCAATTTCCTATGGGAGGTGCAAACTCATTTATTAACAACTAATATAATGCGGCTAAAGGATCAAGCTGATTATGAACATTCGCATACTACTATTATTTTGGAATAGAATCCCACCATTGTGTGACTATTCCCTAAAATAATTTAGAATCAAAAATAGTAGTAATAGCTCGATCCAAATTGGATGCTACTATAATTACTCTCATAGAATTGCACCAGGTAGTGATCTCATTCAAAGGATTGAGTGTATCATCGATATTCAAATACCATGGCTGCAAGGGGATTTGAGTTCTCTACATCAGAGAAGTACTGAGATTTTTTCTCTTTTTTTATGGCCTAAAATTAGTACCAAAATTGATAGAACTAATTCCATATGGTAGTAAAAGTTGTTCTAGAACTTCTTCAATCTTAATTGTTTCTTTCTTTTCTTGTTTTACAAGCCAGTCAAGACTATCTTCTAGGGCTGATAACTTAGAATCTAAAGAATATAACTGGGTGCTAAAGGTAGATATTGCACTATGCATTAGATTGACTTTATCATGTGTAGGCCTAACATAATTTAGGGCTTCATCTGTATACTTTTGAATATCATTACAGACTTGCCTAACATGATTAGTGTTATCTTTAATAATGGCTAATCTATTCAAATGATGTCTTATGTACAAAACATATTTACAAAGGTCATCAAAAAATTTAGAGAGATGGGCATTAAATCTAGACATGTAATTTCTCTATTTGAATTCATTAAAAGGTTCTGCTTCACCTTGTTGTGTCTGATAAGTTGTAGAGAAGTAGCTAATAACACCTTCTTATTGTTTGTAGATGCCTTTGTGAGGTGGCCATCTTCCAACATTGTACAGACTGACCTAGTTGTCAATATAAAACTCAAGAGTCTTTTCTCTAGGAAGACTCATCATGGTGTAGGGCAATTGATCATTAGTATCAGGTCCTTGATTAATTTCTTCATCTTCGATAAAGATATGGCTTGATTTAATAGTTCTTCTTATAGAGAAAGAAGGTCTTTGTGGTGAATACATTCTAGAAGATGTAGTGGAAGAATGATCAAAAGAAATAGATCTAAGAACAATATTGATTATTTTCCCATCTATTTTATGAACATTGGCTTGACTTTCTTCTTTGGAGTTACATTTTTCAACCAATCAAGCTTCTAATCAGAGGGAATATCTATGGCCTATATATGCCCTTTTGAAGTTGGACTATGCTGCTTAGTCTACGAGCATAGGGTAAATTATCTAGGATCTTGGGATTATTTATATTAGTCTTGTTATAAATAATAGTTATATTTATGGAAGCATACTTTAATTCTCTAAACATATTAAGACCAAATAAGGAAGTAAACAATCCCCAACAATCTAGAGATCCAAATTTGACTTCTTTACAACCTTTATCATGGATTACAATAGAAATGTTGGGACAACACTCAAAATAGATAACATTATCATTTATACAACCAAGACTGGATAATTGGTAAGCATGCTTGAAATTTACTTGACGTCTATCACACAGAGCTAGATATAAAATGGGTTTTATGTTGCTAGGAATTAATTGGGTTATTAACACTTTAATAAGACCAAACTGGACAAATTAATATCATCATGGGATCAGATATAATTAATCTTAGATTCAGGCAACAAAGACAACAAATTTGTCTGAAAAGTCTTCTTAGCTTTATAGCTAAGAGTAAGCTTGACAAACTTTATACAAGGATTCACAAAATAAAGATAGGTTTTGTTATACACAAACTTAGACTTTAAAAGTTTAGACTTTTTATAGACCTGAGAAAACTTTATAGCAGGTGGTTTATATAGGCTATTTTCTTTTTCGAGGGTTTCTTCTATCACCTCAATATCTCAACATTTAGATATTTATTTTAGAATGAAATGTGGTAACTCATACATCCTTATAATTTAGATTCATTAATAATTTTGACTGTAGAAGCTTCTTAGGATTTTCCAAATTCCATTTTATTAGACCTTTCAATTTCCTTAGTCTAAAATTTTCTTTGGGAAATTATTGCATCAAGTCTCTTGGTCATTTATTCAATTGTTTTAGGCCCCTTTTATCTCTGCAAATTTTATTCCCAGTCCAAAAATTTCTTATCTCCTATAAATTTAATCTCACCTTTCGAATTGCTCCCACTTTTCTTAAAACTACACCATTCAACTATCACTAATTTATCCAGTCATGTAAGCACCAAAAGAAGCGTCATTCCCATTTGACTTTCAAATGTCACTCATTCCCTCAAAATCATTCTTATGCTCCTCCACGTCACTTCCTAAAAAAGTGAAAGACTCCTCATCCTCCATCCAAATCTCCAATTTGTTATATTTACAAAAATCTTGGTCACATTGCACCCAATTGCCATTGCAAAAATTCAGCAGTCAAAGCAGTCTATTCTTCTAACATAGCAGTGTGCTGAGATTTTGTAAATATTGACAAAGGTATTTATCACCAAGAAGACATCTATGAACCAATCTTAGATGAAATATTTGATGAATATTTTTATGAAGATGATGTTGACGCTCTTGAATCATTAGCCGATGATTTGAGGTAACCACTCACCAACATGCAACGGCCCTGGTCTCATGACTATTCAAGCCTTTAATTTGAAGCTTATGGAAGATGGTCTCACCATCATGAAGAAGTACCTGAAATAAATCTTAGACCAAGAAGTAGAGGAAATAATATAGGACAAAGCAAAAATAGAGGACACCAACTATTTATGCCAAGAATGCCACATTCAATACAATTGCCCAATAATCCTCCTTTGTAGTTCCAAAGCATATTTCAAACCAAGTGACTCTTGGGTCAAAAACAAGTTAGCTAGTACTAACCCCCCAAGAGAGATTCATTCTCCAAAAATAGAACCCCAATGGAATGTACTCTTGCCTACTGAAGAAAATGAAGAAGTAGAAGTAGAAGATTCCTTCTACTCTAATCAAGATTACTACCCAGAGCAAGGAGAATGCATCAATATTTAAGAAGAAGATGAAGCACAGCTAGAAAAAACATTCTACCAAGAGCAGATTGTACTCCAAGATCCAGTAAAGCATAAACTGGTATGTACCAATATTCCTCCTTTGGAAATACCCCAGCCAATTTGTCTCACGTGGCTAATTAATGGCAAGTTTGCTTAGTTTATCATAGTTGAGATCAATGGTAGATTGATAGATGCACAAGTTGATATTGGTGCTTCACTCTCATTTTCTAAACCTCAAATCATTCAATATTGGAAGAAATTTGATGATTCCTTGGCTTATAAGAGCCTAGAGGTCTAGGGAAATAGTTTTATTTGTAATATGTATAAACATCAACAATCCCTTAGGATACAGAATAAAATCTTCCATTATGATTTCTTTGCTTTAAGCAAAATGCTTGTAGATATTTTATTAGGTGGTGCTTTCATAGATAGTTATTCACCCTATGGGTTGACACCCAAAAGTGTCATGTTCACTATTGAAAATGAGAGATTGAGAATCCCTCATCTGATCTATGCTACTGAATAATTCCCTAGCTCAATGAGTCAGACCTCTAAAAATATAGTTCCTGCTGAAATTAAAAAAATAGGAGAAAATATCAAAGCCACTATTTGTTCTAATAACCCTCAGTAGTTTTGGTCAAAATCTATGCCTAAAATGGAGATTAAACTCATTGAAGGCAAACAGATGAAAATTAGGAAAAAGATCACAATTCCTTCACAGGACTATTATGATATGGAAAACCAAATTAAAGAATTAGAAGTTAATGGCTTTATTGAAAAATCAACCTCTCCCTATTGTTGGTATGCCTTCATGGTAAACAAACATTCAGAGCAGAAGAGAGGCAAAAGGAGAATGGTTATAAACTATAGACCATTAAATGCCATTACCTAGTCATATCCATATCCAATACCAAATAAAAGTTACCTACTAGATAAGGTTGTCAAATGTAAGTACTTCTCTTAGTTTAATTGTAAATTTAGATTCTACCAAATCAAGGTCAAAGAATTTGATAGAGAAAAGATAGCATTTAGTTGCCCTTTCGGCCATTTTCAATGGACAGTAATGCCATTTAGATTAATGAAAGCTCCTGCATACTATCAAGCTTATATGGATGGCATATTCAAAGACACTTCTAATTTTTTGTGTATATATTCATGATATACTAATTTTTAGTAATGATTTAGCCCAGCATTACTCTCATTTATCCAAGTTCTTTGAGCTGGCAGAAAATACAAGAATAGTTTTGTCTGAAACAAAGATCCAACTATGTAAGATAGAATGTAACTTTCTTGAAATGATAATTCAGAATTCAAAACTACAAGTCCAACCTCATATTAAGGAAAATATCTTAAGTTTTCCTGAATAGCTTGATAAACCTAAACTTCAAGCATTTTTGGGATTGTTGAATTACTTAAACATTTTTTATCTGAATTCTGGTGAAGACAAGTTTATGCTGCAAGAACTCCTCTAGAAGAAAAAGAGTTTCTAGTGGAAGGAAGAACATACTACAGCAATCTAAAAAATAAAATCTAAGGTATCTTCACCTCCAGAACTACATATCCTAAAATATGATCAATTCATAGTATATACTGATGCTTTTGATATCTCATGGGGAGGAATGTTAGTATGTTGTATAGATAATAAAGAGTTTGTATATGAATTTGTGAGTGGTGTGTTTAGTTCTGATGTTTTAAAATGGACCTCTTTTGATAAAGGGATTTATGCTGTCAAGAAATGCCTTGAAAATTTTATATTGAAATTGCTTCACTTGCCACATTTCATTGTAAGAACTAATTGTACTCAGTTTTTAACCTTCCAAGAAAAAGACCATGGTAGGAAGGATGATAGAGGAAAGTATGTAAGATGGCAATTATTTTTTAATCAATTTCATTTCTCAATTGAACATATTAAAGGCACTAACAATATTATGGTAGATTGGTTAAGTTGAAATCCACCTATAATAATGATGCACCAGCCTTACCCTAGTTTCAATTTAACTAGAATTCATAATCAAAGATTTGATTCTCTAAACATCTTAATCCAGGAGTAGATCTTGCATGAAGGTTTGCATCCATGATTCACAATAATTTCCTATGTAGTAGTTGATGTAGACCATCACAAGAGAGAATGTGTCTTCACCATCAATCACCCGAATAGTGAACTACTGTACAATCAATTCACTGACTTGATAAAGAATCTATTATGGACATGGTGAATCAAAATACGGACACCCCACAATTAACATCTTTACATGTGGATAACACAGTATGGTTTGCATCACATTCATGAGGAAGAGAATCATGAGCAAGACACTATGGTTCACACTATTATTCAAAGATAGCTCGAGTGGGAATGTTATTTTTACATCAATCTATACACTAGCAATAATGGGACCCTTCATTGGCATCTTTCCATCACTTTCTAGATAAGATGTCTTTTTCAACCTATTAGTGAGGATGATTTATTAATAGAAGTAGAAGCATTGTTGGACCCACCAGTACAACTATCCTCATCAAGTTCATCCAACAGCATCTCACTATAGCATGCTTTTGAGCTATAAAGAATGAAGGGACTGACACCGCCTAGGCAAAGATTTTAGGTAGGACCTCCCAAATGCTATTAATAAGACCTCTCTACTTATGTGAAGGCATCAAAAAAACTCTTGAGATATAGTAGCTTTCTATTTATCCAAGTGTATGCTCTTCTCTTTCCCTTAGGGGAACCTGAGAATTAGACACTTGATCATAGTATTGTAATATATGTAATAAGAGTGTTTTAAGTAATATTGAAGCCATAGTCATTCAGCCCCTACCTACTATCATGGGTTTTCTATAACAAAATTTAGAATGCATAAGGGACATCTACTGATGTAAAAATATTGTTGAATAGGACAATCATGGAGCATACTAAGAGTAGAGGTTATATGCAGGGTTTCCCCTAATATTTTGCGTAAAAGTAGTTAGCACAGTGATATATCTGATTAACATAAGACCTTCAAAGCCTTTGTATGGAGGCATACCTAAGGAAGCCTGGTCTGGTAAGAAAGTTAATTATTCTTTTCTTAGGGTCTTTGGATGTGAGGCATTTGTTTATATTGCCAAGAAAGATAAAACCAAGTTAGAGGCTAAGTCTGAGAGATGCACCTGTATTGGTTATGGTGAGGATGACTTTGGTTTCCGAATTTGGAGTCTTAGAGTTAAGAAAATATTTTGGTCTAGGGATGTTATCTTTAAAGAAAAAGTCATGTATAAAGATCAGTTGTAACAAGAAAAAAAAGGTACAAAATGTTCGATGATATTATGAATGGTAAGGTGTCCAAGGAGACATTTCAAGAACCTCCTACATAGGAACCCCAAACTCTTGTAGTAATAAGGTATTCTAGGGTAAGAAAAGATCTTGAACATTTTTCCCCATTTTTGATTTATTTTTTACTTACTAACATTGGAGAACCAAAATGTTTTGAGGAAGTAATGTAGGCGAATGCTAGGGAGAAGTGGAAGAAAACCATGGAAGAGGAACATGGTTCTCTCATGGAGAACCAAACACATGATTTGGTAAAGCTACCCAATGGCAAGAGAGCATTGCAAAACAAGTGGGTATACAAAATCAAAGAAGAGGATGGAGGAAGGAAAAGGTATAAGGCCAGATTAGTGGTCAACGGGTTTGCACAGAAGAAAGGTATTGATTTTGATGAGATTTTTTTTCCTATTGTTAAGATGACTTCTATTAGAACTATGCTTGGTATAGTTGTAGTACAAAATTTGCACTTAGAATAGTTAGACGTGAAGATTGCATTCCTTCATGGTGATTTTAAGGAGGAATTATATATGGAGAATCCATAGGGTTATAAGGTTGAAGGAAAGGATAAATTGGTGTACAGACTAAAGAAGAGCGTGTATGGCTTGAAACAAGCTCCATGATAATGGTATAAGAAGTTTGACAGTTTTATGTTGTAATAGGGTTACTCCAAGTGTCAATCTAACCATTTCATTTATGTCAATATATTTGAGGATGGTAATTATATTATCATATGATTATATGTATATAACATGTTGGTTGTAGGAAAAAACATGCAACAGATTCAAGTACTCAAGAATCAGTTTGGTGATTCCTTTTCTATGAAGGATTTGGGTGCAGTGAATCAAATCCTTGGCATGAGGATAACTTGGAAATGGAAGGAAAGGAAGATGATCTTATCCTAGGGAGAGTACATGAAGAACATTTTGGAGAGGTTTAGTATGTAGGATGTTAAGCCGTTTGGGACTCTTTTGGCAAGCCATTTTAGATTATCAAAGGAGCAGTGTCCGAATATAGAAGAAGAAAATATAAAGATGTCCAAGGTACCTTACTCATCGGTGGTTGGTATCCTGATGTATGTTATGGTTTTCACTAGGCTAGATATTTCCCATGCAATGGGAGTAGTAATTAGGTATATGAGTAATCTAGGTTATGAGCACTGGCAAGCAGTGAAGTGGATTCTTTGATATTTGAGAGGGACCATGGGTACAACATTGTGTTTTGGTGGATCAGACACCACTTTGCATGGTTATGTGAGCTCAAATATGGTTGGGTATGTTGATATTAGGAGTATGATAGGTTATGTATTTCCTATTGGGGATACAGCGGTTAGTGGGATTTCTTAACTACAGAAGGTTGTGGCTTTATCAACCATAGAGGCTGAATATATTGCTACTATAGAAGCTATCAAGGAGATGATTTGGTTACAATAGTTACTTAATGAGTTGGGGAATAAGCAAGATGTTGGGGGATTACATAGTGATAGTCAAAGTGTTATACACTTAACCAATAACTCTGCTTTCCACTCGAGGATGAAGCACATACAATTGTCATATCATTTCATCAGGATAACTTTGGAGGAAAACATGGTGAAGCTAGAGAAGATACATACAATCTAGAATCTTGTGGATATGATGACCAAGGTAGTCACATTGGAGAAGTTGAAGTTATGTTTAGCTTTAGTTTGTCTTCATGAAGATCATGGAGAAGTGTTAAATTTTGTTCAAGGAAAAATGAACTCCAAGTGGGAGATTGTTAAATATGGAGCTCGTTTCACCCCTAAGGTAAAAATAAAATTACTGAGGCATTTTTAACATCAAATATTTACTTTCACAAATGGTGGGATGCATTTTATAGTGTTTCAACCACTTCCCCCATTTTTGGCATGTTTTATGGAGAAGTGGGTGTGATCTAAGGTGTTGAGAGAATCAGGGGATTATGTGGTTGCAACATCCCTTATTTTTTGCCTTATTTTGTGGGGATATGGTTATCTCTGTGGTTATGGCACATTTTTCAAAGGATTTTAAAAAGTATAAATATGGGTGAGGGGTAACACATTATTCATTAAATTTTACATCTTATTTTGAGCTCTGTAATTCACTCTTCAGTCAGTTTGATCAGGTTTTAGGTGTAGCTTAGCATCTCAGGAATTCTGGTGTGAATTGGGGTTGAAGAAATTTATCTCTGTAAGAGGTTTTTTATTGAGAGTTATTTTTTACTCTTGTTTATAATATTATAGAGAGCCTCTTGGTGGACGTAGCCCACATTGGGTGAACGACGTTATATCAATGTTATGTGTGTATTTTATTATATCTAAATTTTCTTACATATGTCTCTGTTGCTATGATTTTGATGAATAAATTCTATGTTGAATTTTATTGAATAATTAATCACTTATTCCTAACAAATTGGTGATTTGGCCCAACATCATGAGTTCATTTCTCATACGATTGAGATGGGTGAATTGGATATCAGTTGGTCAAATCAGGACATGTAAATGTGAGCTACATAAAAATCTTCAAGAATCTATGGTAATGAGGCACCAGTCATGTAAGATTTTGAAGTTATCTTGCATTCCCATTGGAAGTGCAGTGTCATATTCAGAGCCAATTATTGTCATAAAATTTTACATTTCATGGAAACACCCCTAATTGAGCTCATATAGGCAATTAGAGGGGTTTTAAAAATAGGGATGGTAAAAAATTTATAGAATGGGACATCATCTCTATAGCCCAATAGACAAGGCTTGGGTAGAATAATTAAATCTAACTATATTTCAAGCTTCTAAATAGTGTGTTGAAGATATCTCGATAATTTATCTTTCAATCTAACAATATTCTTGTCATCATGAAAAGTGTATTATGGTAGAGATAAGAGAGAAGTCATGAATTCATTTGATCTTATCACCATCCAAGTAAAAATTTAAGATAAAATCAAACTTCTCTAAAAGTTCTTGATTTTTGTCCCAATGTGGAGACCAAATCTGAGAGATGGATTTTAACTATAAATACTTGGTACAAAAACCTCATCTTGAACTTCAAAAAATAAGGGGCAGAATCATAGTTACAGGTTTCAAGTCATGCAAAAACACCAATGCACTTTTACAAGTTGTATAAATTTATTTTTGAAAATTTCAAGTCGTGTAAAAACACCAATGCACTTTTGCAAGTCGTGCAAATTTGTTTTTGTAAATTTTAAGTCATGTAAACATACCAATGCACTTTTGCAAGTCATGAATATTTGTTTTTATAAATTTCAAGTCATGCAAAAACACTGATGCACTTTTTTAAGTTATGCAAATTTATTTTTGAAAATTTAAAGTCATGCAAAAACACCAATGTACTTTTTCAAGTCATGTAAATTTATTTTTTCAAATTTTAAATTCATGCAAAAACACTAGTGCACTTTTGCAAGTCATGCAAATTTGTTTTTACAAATTCCAAATTGTGCAAATTTAGATATAGTGGTTTCATCTTTTGTACACTAATTAAAATCACTAGATAATTCAGTTGAAGATAGAATGTTAGGTTGTCTAATGTTCCATCAACTACCCTCTCAAATTCTGCCACCTTGTATAATATCCTTCAAAACTTGCAACATGAAAATTCCCTTTTAACAAAAATTCAACCAATTATTCTAACTTGCCCCTTATCCCTCCATGTATCCCACTAATGTCTTTTCAAAGCTTATTTCTCATAAATATGTGGTATAACAAGTGAAAAGACTTGTTTTCAAAAAGAACAAATATGTGGTATGGTTGAAAACTCAAACTTATGGGAATAATATGTGATTTTTGTTAAAGACTTTTCAAAATATTTTCCCCACACATTTTATTCATGGTTTTTGGCTTTAAATGGTGGTTTGATAATAATACATGGTTTCATCCCTTTATATAGGTGGGTTTTGGTCAAAAAATTTGGTATTGATCATTAAGACACTTTTAAAAAGTAATTTTTCCCAAATTCATGGTTTTGATCCTTTTTAAAGTGGTTTGAGTTCATATTTCATAGTATATGGCTTTTACAAGATGGTTTCTAAGAAAAAATCGATGGTATTACCTTTGAAAAAATTATTTTCATTTCAAGCCATGGTATTCACTATTTTGTGTCATTTGAAACAATTGTTTTGGCTTGAAGGGGTTTGAAGTTGGCTACTGAAAAATATGTAGAGGCCCAATAACTTCAACATTACCTAAATTATATAAATTTTGAGAAGTCTTCAAGAGACCCAACTCATTTTAAAGTTTTGTATGATTGTGCAATAATAGAATTTTTAGTTGTAACAAAACTACAGCTTGGTTATACGCATTATTTGGACATCAATTTGAAGCTTCCTCATATCATAAAATTTGTTTACGCTAGAGTTGTTTAAATTTATCCTTGGGTTAAAGCACTATGGGACAAGTACATGATTACTTTGAGAGATTTGATGCTTCAGAGGAATATATTTCTAGTATTTGAGTAGTCTCTGTAATGTGGATTTTGAAATCTTGATGAATAACTAGATTTATTCCTCACTCATGTTGATGGCCTAAGATGAAATATAATGAAAAGGGATTAAATCAATAATAATTCTTGGTTACCTCTACTTTGGGAAACCTTTCAGATTATTTGTCAAAGTAAATAGCTTATATGGATCAATTCTTGCATTTGCATGCATATTGGGCTCTATTGGAATGTCAGCTTACAAAGGATATGATAACAGCTTGAGAAGTTTGAGAAATCTTAATAAAAAAAAGTAAAGGTATATAGACATGGAGCTAACACTAAATTTTGTAAGTGAAAACTCACAAATGTAATTCATGCAAATACGATGTATCAACTTTGTAAATCTCAAATCGTGTAATTTATATTTGCACATTTCAAGTGGTGTAAAATCAACAAAGAATTTTTTCACCATTCAAATAATTCAAATATGTAATTTCACTTTTGCATGCAGTGCAATTGCACCAACACACTTTTACACCACTTAGGTGGTGCATTTTTGTAAAATCACTTTTGCACCTTATAAAATGTAGAAAAGGTAGTTATTCACCATGACCACCTTTTCATGTTATAAATATGAGTGTTAGGCTCATTATGTGGGATATTTTTGGTAGTGAGACTCTGTAGAAACTTTTTGAATGATAAGATTGTATTTTTGACTCAATAAAGATTAGAACAGGGAAATTTTGCAGACTTTGTTTTCAGGATTTCTTCATGAGTTATAACTTTGCATATGATTCATTTATATTTGTATCTTTATTGTCAAATTATTTTCATAATCGCTACCAAATTATCAAAAAATGGGAATTTCACATTAGGTATTTCTTTTACAATCTTTTTGTGTTATTTATATTAATGTGAAATTTTGGTGGGGTTTATATGATATTTTAATTATCTTTTACAGGTAAATATGAGATAATTATATTTAATTCTATTACCATTAGTATATATTTATCTCAATGTATGTTTTGTATTCCTACGAGTGTATTATGTCTTTATCACCCATTGAATCAGAGAGGTTTCCATGAATATAGTGTTTTCTCCTTCTTGGGCTATTCTGAAAGTTTCTGTATTTATCTACCTAGAGTTGTCTTTCATTTTTCCTAAGATTATCATGGTAGATTTTATATTCAAATACCTATAATAATCTCATTCCTCCCTTCATTTCTGATTTTCCCCCTCTTTTCTATCATTCCTCTCATTTTCATTTCTAACTTCTTTTTGTGCTTTATGGTTAAAAGTATGAAACCCCCAATAGGAGACATTTCTGTTATAAATATATGTGACTAACTTTGTCCCTACTTTCCACTTTTTGGCTTTCAATAAAGCTAGCTCCACCTGCTAATAGGAGAGGGACTTTGTCCCTTTATTGTTGACTAACGTAAGGACTCAATCCCACATTGTTGACATGAAGTCATCAATTTTTCCCATGACAAATTTGTGAGCCCAAAATAGGTAGTGAGGAACAAGGGTTGAGAGGTGAAACCTTCAAACGTTTGTTATTAATGTGGAGACACTGGGCATGCAATCCATGTGTTCTTGAAGAGGGAACATGATGATGTGACTTTAATTAGAAACCTATGCGATGAATGGTTGAGGGTGTGAGAGGCAAAATGAGTGTAGTTATGTGTAATTATGCATAAGAAGTGATGTGTTTGTAATCATGTTGTGGTGTTGACACCACTTTATATGAGTTGTGCAATGTTTTGCAATGTATTGATAAAGTGTTTGTTGATATTTCATGAGTTTCACAAATGCAGAGCTATTTAAATATCTATATTTTATGGTTTATTTTAATCATTGTGAATGACATGTTATAATGTTAAGATAAAATAGAATGATTTAGATGTCCGAGTAAGGGGAAATAAGAAGGAATTAGTCGATCTATGTTAAAAACTAAGCACTTCCTATATAGTTTGTGGACTTCAGGCCTAATATAGTTCTTAAGAAAAAAGTGATGATTGGTATATAGATGAATTGATAGAAAAAAGAGGAGTGTAGCTTATAAAATAATGAGTACATATAAGAGATAAGCTCATAAAATGACAAGAGAGTATAACAAAAACTAACTCACAAAATGGTGAGAGTGTGAGGTAAGGGAAATGGTGATAATAAGGATGAGGGAAAATAAAAGTGAGTGTTCACTCATGTAGTCCCAATTATGTCTATCTGAAGATAGTGAAAAATTAATGATAAGGATGATAATGCTAGTTGAGCTATTCCAAGATACTCCATGTATCCAAGTGTTACCTACATAGTTTGTGTGGACCTTAAGCTGATATAGTTTTCCTAAAAATGGGAGTGTAATGAGAAAATGATGATGATTGGAAATAACTACGACTATAAAAGAGGTTTCCACCCATGAGATGTCCAATTACAAAATGATGTTCACCTAACACCATACTTGAAAGAGTACCACCTAAAATAGATTAAAGATAAAAACTATTGGTGAACAAGGTGATAAAGAGTACAAAAATTTTATGGCTTGATATCTTTGTTGGAGATTGGAACCATTTTCTAAGTTTATGGTTTTTTTGTGTGGATGTTGGATGTTTGCAAGTGTTTTAGGGAATTTTGGGAAATATTTTAAATGTTTTTAGGTTTTTGGAATAAGATATATGTAGGAATATTATACGAGATTTTTAGAAGGAACTATCTCACAAAATGGTGAAAACATAAAAATAGGAGAAGTAGCTCATAAAAATGTCAAGAGTATATCAAAAAATAATCAAGAAAGTGACTAGGAATTAAAAGTGAGCTCACAAAATTATGAGATCATGAAAGAAGGAAAATTATCTCATAAAAGTGGCTAAAAGGGATAAATAAATAGTCTACACAACAACTAAGGGATAATAATTGAACTCACAAAATGGTGAGAGCGTGGATAGTTATATCGATTAATAATGAGAGCAATGTGGTAGGGAGAGTGGAGAAATAAAGAGATTGTAAAAGTGTCTATATTTTAAAGAGAGGTAACTTACAAAGTGGTTAACGGATAGAAATTTAACTCGCAAAATGGTGAGAGTGTGGATGAGGAGAAACAAGGAAGATGAGTGATCACATGGTAAAAATGAAAAATAATGAAGGGTAATAATAAATGTGTTTGAATTGATCTTGGAGATCTTATGTCCCCATGCATTGTCTACATAGTCCAAACAAACCTTCAGCCCATGTAGTTCTCCCAAAAATGGGAATGTAATATGATACGAAATGTTATGAATAAATGAAGGTGGATACATATGAATGAGATAGGATGAAGAAATTTAATGAGTGAAAGGAGAATATTAACCTCAAGATGAAATTAGCACCCAATAATGTGTATGCCATTAGTTGAGGATGAAACAATATTAACCCAGAGATGATACTAACTCAAACAACTAGCACTGGGTGTTTTGGATATGCAATAAGGAGATATGGAATGACAAACATGGGATAGGTAATTATATGATTGTAAGAACAAAGAGTAATCATGTTGATGGATAGGAAAATTTGAATAGTTTGGGTGATGAGGATGATATGTTGAGGTATATTTGATCATGAAACCTTGGGATGAGGTTATTAGACTAGTCCCATAATGAGAAAAATGGGTGAAAATTGGCTTGGATGTGAAGGGAGTAACTGGAGAGGGACAAAGCATATAATGAGTACCCACGCACAACATGTAGATACATTAAGGGAAGAAATGGAAGGACTTCAATTTGAAAACCAAATATTATGTGCATTAAATAAAGAGAGTGTAAGGCATGGGTAAACATGCATGGAGATGCATGTAGAAGCAGTATAAATTGGTGATCATACCCTTATAGGTGAGGAGATTGATTTACACTTGAATAATGTTAGGCATATCTAGTAGCTGATGCAAATGTGGATGCTAATGATGATGGGGAGATGGATGAAGGAGGATGGATAAGATAGTGAGTTCATAGATAAATATGATGATGAAGAGGGACAATAGTGTAAGAGGCATTATATAGAGAAGAAGATAAAAGGAATGTGAAGCATGATTACTTTCATAGATAAGAAGAAAAGAAAATTATGAATCATGAAGACTTGCACATATAAGAATAAAAGGACAATTATGGAAGGCTTATCAAAGGATAAATACATTTAAAGACATTATTGGGAAGGACTAATATGCAACTTGGAAATTAAACCAAGTAAAATCAAGGAATACAAGAAAAATGAAATGAAACAGAGATATGAGATAAAGAATAAAATGCAAAATATGAGGGTGAAAGGAATATGATAAAAAAAAGTAGAAGATTGGGGGATTGAAAGTGAATGTGAGAGAATGTTAGCAGTCATGCATGGGAACAGGATGATGAGAGATGTGGCAAGAAATGAAATCAATGAAAATAGATCTAAATTAGATCAAGGATAAAATAATTTGGTGATGAAAATGAATAATTAGAATACACATGGAAGAAAGGAAAATGGGAAGGAAATGGAGTGGAATAAGGAGACAAAAAAGATGACAAGAGAGTGAAGAATCATGTGGTATCATGACCAACTAAGCATTGATAAGATAAATTATGATAATCAAAGAGATGAATAATGAAGTAGATTAGATGGTGTCTTTGGAGATGATAATGTGATGGAAGATTTGAAAATGGTTAATAAAAATAGGGGGAAGTGGAGGATGGGTGGAAAAAAAGGTGAATAGATAAGATCAGTGTTAATCATCTTGTTATAAAAGATTGATAGGTTGAATGGGTGATTAGAAGACATTGACAAGATGAAAAGGGATGAGGTGGTGAATAAATAGTGAAGAGATAATGGAAAATTAATGATAGGATAATGAAGAAATGAAGTTGCAGATAAAGACAACATAGGGGATGAAGATAAAGATAATAAATGATAAGAAGAAAGGAGGACTAAGTACAAGGGTTGACAAGGATACAAAGTGTGAATGCTCACACAAATAAATAACATAAGTGCATACAGAGATGGAAAGATGAAACGGGAATAGAAAATGACAAAGTCTTGAATAGATAAGAAGAATAGTAAAAAAATGGAAGGCTCCTCAAAGTATAAAGACCCAGGTAGAATCTAGTTATGGAGGAAAAAATTAAGATGGAAAAGGTGGGAAAGATGAAATAAACTAGAAAAGTTAAATGAATAAGGACAAAGAAAAAATGTTGGCATAAAGAAGAAGAAAATAGGGATGTATAAGACAAGGGGGAACACAAGAGAAGAAGGAGAACATGTGACTAGGTGACAACATAAATAACCTCCTATGTAATTTTTTTGAATTGAATAGTTAGGACACATACCAAAGGACCTCATCCAATTATTGGTAAGTTTCCTCCTTCTCAGAACACCAAAAAGCATGCAAAACAAGGCATTTGTGATAGACTGTAAAAGTGACATCAACATCAAAGTATATGTGTAGAACCTTCTTATAGTAATAAATAACATACAAGAGGATTAAAAAGAAAAAAATTATATTAGACATGCATTATAGTTATTTTTCCTTGACTGATCACTATTAGGGTTTTAGGAGGGTTTAAGACCTATTTGGGGTCTTAACAATTTTTCATAAAGATAAGATCATAAATTAACCTCCTTCCACTTTGAAAAAGTTATTTACTAACCTCCTCAACTATCTAAATTGGCTTATCTTCACATGCAAAGTGTGAGATATGGTATGAGTATTTGAAGTTGCTCTTCGGGTGGTATGTTTAACTCTCTTTGGACTCAAGAGAAGTCTAATCTAAGTTTTGGGCCTCAAAACTTATTCTCATTGTTTGTGGAGGTTTAAACACCTCAAAAAAATCCTCTCCATGATTATACATTCCTTGGTAGTGCTCATCACTCCTTTGTATGCATTTGGTAACCTGGTGAGGGGTCTTGGGGTTTAGGCCTGTCATCTCTTTGCTAGCAGTCAAGGGAACTTAGATTGAAGAATAAAGTTTGATGCCTTATGAAAGTGTATGAAAACATTTGATATGTATTTTTACCACATCTAGGACCCTCCATGATGTTTGATATACTTTTTTTGTGCTTAGACCTCAAATACACCCCTGGTCTCATGATTGCCCCTTACCAATGGAGTGGGTAGGGTCTGAGATAAAAGAGTGGGTATATACTCTATTTTTATGACTTTAAAATGGCCATAGATGAATTTTTCCACTCATTATAACCCCATGAACCATTTTTTATAGGGTGATCATGCCTATGGAGCTCTTAAAACTTCAATTTCTCATGACTGGTTATAAGTGATGACTATGTGTGTTTATTGATTGTGTCTTGTGTTTTAGAACTTAGTTTCATTCACTATTCCACCACCTCATGTTTTTTATTGTGTTTTAGACATATTAATTAATTTATGCCTTTTTTATCTAAGGTATACCTCAGTGTCCTCTCATGCACTTTTTTCCTTAGGCTTAGGACCAGCTGTCTAGACTGTAGCCTATAAATGGCCTAAAGGATATCAATTATATTTTGATGTTTAAGATATCACCCTCACACTAATATACCTTTAAATGATCTTGAATCTGATTTAAATTCATAACTAGGTTCAAATCATTTTTAATATCTCTGACTCTTCCCTTTATGCTTTGTACCAGCTTATGTTCATCTACAACCTTTTGACTGTGTATGGAGTCAGGACTACATTCCTTGGTTTTAGGTATTCACCTTTACACTAATTACTTTGTGTATGGATTTTATGTTTTTTTATAGTTTTAGTTAGGCTCAGAGTGTACTCTACCTTTTTTCCTTTGATTTGAATCCATCTTATCCTAACTGTAGCCTATAGGTACTAGAGGGATATGGTTGTGTTTTTTGCCTAGATCTCACCCTCACACCATTGATCTTCTCCTAGTTAATTAATTTTATTATATAATCCAATTTGGGCTTATAAAACCCTTCAAAAATCTATGTTCCTCTCATTATATGAATTTTACCCCACACCTTTGATTCATGGTTATAGGTGTTCATTAGGGCTAAGTTTGATTGCATACTTATTATTCTAGACCTTACTCCTTTCAATATGCATGATGTTTGAAGGATAAAAAGGGCTTATTCCATTTTCACTATATTAGAAGGTCTACAAACTTCAATTTGTAACATTCTCAAATCATTTATCTCTTACCATCAAGTACAGACCATACATAGTCCTATAGGTGACTATTGACTATCAACTCAATTTCCTTGACCTTCATTGTCTAAGTAGCTTAGTATCTCTTCAAGGGATTTTATCTTGTTTGTATCTATAATGAAGTTGAATAGCCATGATTGAGACTTCCTTGAGTTAGTCTAAGGTTAATCTTGGTCCCAAAAGAGGACATATAGGTTTAGAGCTTGTAGGTCTCTTCTTGACTATATAGGCTACAAATCCACTCTTGATTTTTTGAAATTTTGAACATCATCAACTCCATGACACTTATTATTACTATTTTAATGACCTAAAAAGGCTTATGATAATACATTTTCATCTTCAACTTAACATACTAATTTATATGAACTGCAAGTATAGTCAACCAATGCATAAGACTTGTTTGAGAGTCGTAGAGTATTTATTCAATTGGAAACAACTTGATTATGGTAGTGGGGAAATAAATGACCATGTGGATGCATGAAGAGATGTATTATGCCTCTCCATGACTCTAAGTATCTCTCATCTACTCTCTATAGTGCATACAACTATATATGGACACACCTATGATCCTTATTGTAAAGTGTGCATTTGGGCTCTTATCTTCACTTTTTTACACTTATAGGAGTAAAATATCATCTTAGGATCCTATACCATGATGTATTAGTGGTACTTTAGCTAAATTTACAATCAAACTTCTAGTATATTGTCTAAACATAGACCATGTTCCAAAGAGCAAGCACACTTGAAGAATATGGACAAGAAACACATCTTAGACCAATAGTACATGAAATACATGAAAATAATGGAGATTCCATGATTTATTAAGCATTAAAAACATCTGAGAGTGACCTCCATGAAAATGAAATATAAACTTGCAATAGGATTGTCTAAAAGACCTTGTATATCAAGACCTCTTTCTTTCAAGTGAATACACTTCATAGAGATGATTTGGAGATAAACCCATAATAAAAAATATATCCATGACCTCTAAAAATCACCCTCAAAACCATTCATCTCTATAAATTTATTAAGTGGATAAATAAAT
Source organism: Torreya grandis (assembly GCA_037957365.1). Taxonomy (NCBI): domain Eukaryota; kingdom Viridiplantae; phylum Streptophyta; class Pinopsida; order Cupressales; family Taxaceae; genus Torreya; species Torreya grandis. Next base: position 2,621,807 of record JARHVA010000202.1, on the reverse strand, counting down.
GCAAGAACATACCCCTCTTCGATGGATAGGCTATAATGAACTATTGTCACTCTTATCAATTGTTCATAAATAATAAACCACCAATATACAAAAAAATTCCATGTATTTGAAGCTTACTAAGACCCCTAAAAAATTCCAAAGTTTCATCTCCTAACTCTCTATCTCTTGGTCGTGCCATTCAATTAAAATTTGCTTTCCTAAGCTTGTCTAGGTAGTGATGGAGGAGAAAAGGTGTCTGGAGTTTTGGTTTGACTTAAAACTTGTTCCAGAGCTATAAAATGATTTGAGGGATCCAAAGAGACTCTTAAAAACTATTTTTAACTAAAAAATTATCTTACAAGGTTGTACAAGTGCTTGTAAAGTGTCAACTTGCCAAGTTTAGGCATCAAACTGTAGATGTTGTCAGACCGTAACTATCCCTAAACATTAATTGACCAATCTCTAACATCAAGGATGTTTTTAATATTTTTTAAACATTCTCTTATTTTAATGGTACATCAAACTCTTCCACATGGGCTAAAAGGTGGCCAAAATGTGTTTTTTTGCATATGAGAGTCAAAATAAAGGTTAGAGCATGATATTATGATATAAATGACATACAAATAACATTTATAATGACCCTAGAAAAAACTAAACCTTTGACCATTTTTGACTATTTCAAGACCTTGTACTTGACTCATAGGACTATACAAGTGAACATAATACCAAAACTTGGACAAGACTAGATAAGGACAAACATGACCATATAGGACTATTAAAGACTATTTGAGACCATGATAAACATTTGACATCCCTATTAGGTTTCAACCTAGATGGGGTGACCAATTTTGACTTGAAGTCAAAATTTGGTCAACATTTTTGGTGATTCACAAGGGTAGTATCCCTACAATGCTAATGAACTAGTAGCCTTCTCATTCCATTGGTAAATGGAGTCACTCTTATTCTACAATCGAAAACTGATATGCCTTCTAAATATTTCAAACTCATACAAAACACATAACAAGAAAAACACACTATACCAAGGGCATTTAGGTAAAATTGCACATAAAAGACTCAAAAAACACACCTAACCTAATATGCACAAACCTCAAAACATGGTATAGGTGATAAAACATTTATTCTTACTTCAACCATGATCCAAAAGAATGTTTCTTAAGTCAGAGTTGCTCCATAAGAAAAAGTCACCATAGGATGGATGTTTTTCAAAAAAAACTAGATGTGAAGATGATCAAAATACTTAACAATCATAGGATCTCTGTTAGCTACAAGGGAACCACTTGAAACTCCATTAAATATTACTTCTAGCTCTCTTTGAGGTCTACTTGATAGTACAGCTTGCTTGATCTCATTGATGTCCATTTTATTCTTTTCAATTTACTCCTTGGGAGTCATGAAACCTTTGTCAACTTCACCTTCATCTAGACCATGATGTGTTTGATGTGTAGAGTCTTCATACTTACATTCTTTTTGGTCAGTCGTGCCTGCAAGTCAGTCAACATCAGATTGAGGCCTAAGTTGTTCTTCAATTACAAAACTTTCTACCTTGGCCTAATTATATTCTTCAAATACTAAAACCTACTTGATAGTAACTTGACACTCTATCATTCTCAATAAGTCTGCCAATGATCTTACTATCAAACTCATGATTCTTTTGAGGAAGAGTTATCTTACTCACTTTTTCAAAATCCTATATTATGGCATGAAATTATTGCCATAGATCATCTTATTTTTCATGACTATCATACTCATGAACTCCTTCATTTTTAATAGGTATAATTTCACCATCTTTTTCATCCTCTTGATCTATCACACTTCTCATCATCCATGTGAAGATAGTAGTTACCTTTTGTATCTTGTTGAAGAGGATCATCAAATCTTACCTCAGAATATTCATCACCCTCATCATGAATGATGGATGTGCCAAGGCTTGTCTCTTCAATTAAATCATAAGGATAATATTCATATGTCTTATCACCATATTCATCTAGGAAGAGTTCATAAATACCTTGAATTTTGGAAGATCCTCCATCATCTATGGCATGTTCATTTTGCTCATGGATTGTGCAATTCAAACTAGAACTAGCTTTCACATATGGTTCAATGTGGAACTTGGTTAATGGTTGTGTTCTTATTTTCACCTTTACTCCATACCTCATTTTGAAATCCAAGAAAGACCAATTAGTATAAGCATACCCTCCTATCTTGGTAGTGAAGTATTTTGATAGGCAAATAGCAAAATGTGTAGGTAGTTCTACCACCATAATGTCTTGTTGAATTGGAAATCTTAGGAATTCATGCAAGAACATTTTCAAACATTTAATTATCTCTATTGATTTAGTTGGTGTCCCATCAAGCTGAAACACTCCTTTGATAAATGGCTCATATTTCAATCCTAACTTGTCTGTAACTAGTTTGGGCATGATTGAAGTACTTGCCCCACTATCCACAATGTAATTATAAACTATCTTATCTCCCACAATGAGGGTAAGATAGAAATATGGGGGATTTTCATACTTGGTGGAAGGTTAAACAATATGAGAAGTTTCATTTATGATGGATACACCACTATTATTGACTATTTGGGGACTGATATGGAGTTGGGATAATTATTCTTGGAGTAACTCTTTTTGATCGGGCATGTGTACTTCCCAAAGAGATATACTAGTCTTTGTGTTCTTCAAAGACTCAATGATATTCAAAGGAGAGACACTAAAATTTTATTACATCCTTGTAGGAAATGAAGTGCCTTGATCTTGAGGCAATTAACATTGGGTCACCCTTCCTAAGTTTTGATTTTGAAGACGTGCAGGGCTTGTATAGGCTACCACATTTATATTCATACCTTGTTTCCTTGAACAATAATTGTTTGGAGTTGTATACACATCTTGAACATCTCCAAAATCTCTTTTCTTTGACCTTGTGTTAGCTACAATTGAGACACTTTGATTTAATACAAATTTTTCCTCCAATTTAAAGTTTTAAAGGCTCACTCCTTGACTACTACACTCACCATGTGATTTTTATTACATGAAGCTCTTATCTTCTATTTTCAAGTGAGGAGTAGGCCCTTCTTGAGATACCAAAGCTTGTCCTTCACCATCATTTGAAATCATTTATTGTCCTTGAGGATACCATTCTTCTCCTTGAACTAGATTACTATGGACTGGAACCATGGCTCTTAACTTAGAAGTATAATTTGGATTATAGGCATCGAGTGGCCTATTGAAATTAGACTAACCTTATCCCCTCGCTTGACCATTATTATGAGTTGAAAATCTATTTGCTTGTGGGGGGTAATAGCATGGGTTTTAGTGGCTCTAAAATGTTGATTTGGTTTCCTAATTTGACATTCTAAGGCCTTACATCTTGTTTTCCAATCAATGGCATCATTTGATTTCTTTGGAGAAGTTTTAGGCTTGTTTGAATTTGGAATTGGAGAAAGGCTTGGATAATTAGCAGGCATGTTACGCATTGAGAATTTTGGAGGGATCTTACTAGATTGAATTAAACTATTCTCATCTCTAATAGCCACATCAAAGTTGTTAGGTAAAGTATATCCTTCCATGGACTACGACATGATAGATATACCAATCCTAATAGCTCTAAGATATGTTAGGAAAATAAAACTACAGGGGGTTTCATGAGAGGTGGCAGCCTATTCCATGTCCTTTGAAACCTTTCATTAAAGTCATGCATAGATTCCTTAGGTCCTCTTTGAATTACATTCAATTAATGAATCAATGATGTATGATCACTCTTGTCCACAAACCTTTGAGTTAACAACTCTCCAAACTCATTCCAAGTAGTGATGCATCCTCCTGTCAAGGTTTTATACCAATCAAGGGATTTTCCTCTAAGATACATGCAAATAAATATGATTGATACATTAATCTCAGTGATATTATGAAATTTACAAAAGTTATAAATGTCTCTAATATGCTCACTTGGGGTTATAGGATCTTCCCCATTGAAATAAAGAACACTCTTGGTGGTATTAAGAGGGATATCATCATAGGCATTAAGGTTTATGGGAATTTTAGTATTGAAGGTTGGGAAAGCATGTTGTATATCCATGTTTCCATAAAACTCTTCTTCATTGTCTTACTTTTCTTAACTTTCAAAGTCTTCTTGTTCTTCAAACTCTTTAAGTGTCAAGTTAGGCTAGGATATTAAACTTCAAGAGGAAGTTCAAGATGAGGGAGTGAATTTGTAGGATGATTACCTCTATTATCAATTGATCTAGTAAGAACCATGAAGCATGAACAAAATAAATAATAAAGTGGTCTAAAACTAGATGTTATACCTTTAGTGGAGTCATCAAAGGCTGAGTAGAAAACACTAATGCAGTTATGATGTTGTCAAGACCAGCATTCACCTTGACAAGAAGTGTTTAGGATAATGATCCCATCAAGTGTGCTAAAACTATTGTCATGAAATTTTTAACCCTTGGAGAGGTATTTCAAGCCTCATCTAAATTTATTGTAACATCGGATTACTCTTAGACCTATGGGTTGTCTATAGCATTGGTAAACCTCTAGATTGAAGGGTTATCTCCCTTGATATGTCTATTGAAGCTCTACTAGCTTATTATGGTTGAAAAAGGATAGAGAGAACATGAAATAAACCTACTCTAATGAGGTGATGCACAAATTTAAACTCCACTAGACTACTATGAATATGCACTATGAAATATGATTCACAAGACTGACTTCAACATCAAGGTTTCTCTAGCATGATTATTTTAAACATGAAGGTGATATACAATGCACTTCTCAAGGTAGATGAATAAGAGGTATGATTATAGACACTAATGTTTTTCCTTACACTTATATATATACAAAGACACTAACTACAATTCATGTGACCTATTAGAGAGAAAACTTCTTGCACAAAACATGAAAGAGTAAAGTGAACACAAGGATAGATGATTATCACTTATCATTCAACTATGTACTACTTCACACACTTAGACAAGAAATTTGATAAATAAAAATCAGTTTGAAATATTGTATTCAAAGGCAAAAATATTATTCAAATCAACAGGGCTTCACCATACCATATGTGGATTCTACAAACTTAGGTAAAAGTGGTTGTTTATATAGAGAAGTGTGAAGAGAGAGAGAGGGGCATAGTATAATAGATCTAAAAAGTGACCGTGTGAGTTAAAATAATAAAGGGAGTTATTAAATAATATAAACATACCTACAAGTCCATGTGTCTAATTCCTAAATAATCTCCAACCTTCCAAGTGGCATAGAGGTTATAAATTTGCTTGACACCTTGACTAGCTTCTTGAAAACTACCCTTCTTTGCATGAAAGGAGTAACAATTGGAATTTAAAAAAATTAATTAACCATGGAATTTTCTTATAAAAATTATTTTAAATCTTCCACTCCTTAATAAACTCCTCTGATCTGACATTCTATCATTCATGTGCATAGGTGTCTTGAAGTTCTTCATTTCCCATGCCTAGCTTAGTCCAAGTGGACTATAACTCAAGTTCATATTATTCAAAGAATAATATATATGTTAATGGTCTTAAAATATGTTTAGGTCTAAAACAAAATATTTTTTTTCTTGGAACAACTCCTAATAACTTGTTTTGCTCCTTAATCCCTCACTAGACCTAGTTTCCTTGTAGCCCTAAAAACTTGTAAACCTCATTATGTATGGATTTTTATAGATTATAATAAGAAAAAAATGGAATATTATATGACCCATTATGTAATTACATATCCATATCAAATTTAATCTTCTAAATTTGAGTGGAAGCCCATTTTTTTGCCTTTCTCTCTCTTGAATTGGGCCTCAATTAGGCCTCTTTACCTAAAACCCTATTTTCTTGATCTATACTTATTCCACACATTTTAAATCACCTAAAACAGTTTTATTAACTTTACATATGATATCATCAACCTTCATATCAATTTATAGGTCCTAATACCCTATGGAAGTATGCAAATGAAGAAATCACCTGGTCTCCTGGCCCCATTTTGAGCCTATTTGAGACTACCTTAGAAAATAAGATTTATTATACCACATCCATAATATATTATGAAGTTTTTTGGAATTTAATATCTATGACACATATAAAATTACATCTTCTAAATATTTGTAAGTTTTCCCCTTCTCATAACACCTATAAAACACCAAAAATCATACAAAATAAGGCATTTGTGATAGTCGTTACAAGTGACATCAGCATCAAAGTACATGTATAATATCCTTGGAATAATAAATTAAATACAACAGGTTTTAGGAGTAAAATTTTTCATTATATGTGCATTAGAGGTATTTTTTCCTTGTCCAGTCACTATCAGGGTTTTAGGATGCTTTAAGACATATTTGGGGTCTTAACAATTGTTCATAAAGAAAAAATTATCAATTAACATCATTCCACTTGGAAAAAATTATGTAATTACCTTATCACCTATCCCAAATGGTTTATAATCCCATGAAAAGTGTGAGAGATGGTATGAGTATCTAAAGTTGCTCTTTAGGTGGCATGTTTAACTTTCATTTGACTTAAGAGAGGTAAAATCTAATTTTTGGGCCTCAAAACTTATTCTCACTATTGGGGGAGGTTAATACACCTACAAAAAAATTATTATTATACTTTAATTAGTATTTCTCATCACTCCTTTGTATGCATTTGGTATACTAGTCAGGGGTCTTGGGGTTTAGGCCTATCATCCCTTTGCTAGCCCTCAAGGGCACTTGGATAGAAGACTAAAGTTTGATGGCTAATAAAAGTGTATGAAAAAATTTGATATGTTTTTTAATCACCTCCAATACCATACATGAGGCTTTATATGCTTTTTTTATGATTAGACCTCAAATAGACCCCCTGGTCTCATGATTGCCCCTTGTCAATGGAGTGCACAGGATCTGAGATAAAATAGTGGGTATCTCCACTATTTTTATGAATTTTAAATGGCCATGGATGCATTTTTACACTCATTATAACCCCATGTACCAATTTTTAGAGGGTAATCATGCTTATGGAGGTCTCAAAACTTTAATTTCTCATGACTGGTTGTATGTGATGACTGTGTGTGTTGATTGACTATGTCTTGTGGTTTAGAACTCATTTTGCTCCACCACCTCATGTTTATTCTTATGTTTCATATATCTTAATGAATTTATTCTATATTAATTTAACTAAGGTAGAATTTAGTGTCCTTTCATGCACTTTATTCCCTCCCTAGACTTAGGACCAGTTGTCTAGACTGTAGCCTATAGGTGCCCTATAGGATATCAACTATGTTTTGATGTTTAAGATATCACCCTCACACCAATATCCATTTAAATTATATTAAATCTAAGTTAAATTCATGACTGGGTTCAAATAATTTTCAATATATATAACTCTTCATTTTATGCTTAGCACCAGCTTATTCTCATATATAACCTGTAGGTGCCCTTTTGACTATGTATGGAGTCGGCATGATTTCCTTGGTTTTAGGTCTTCACCTTTACACAAAGTAATTTGTGTATGGATTTTTTGTTTGTTTTCAATTTTAGTTAAGTTTAAAGTGTACTTTTCCTTCATTTCTATGATTTGAAGCAAACTTATTATGAATGTAGCCTACAGGTGTTAGAGGGATATGACTGTGTTCTTTTCCTAGAACTCACTCTAACACCACTGATCTTCTCATGGTTATTTAATTTGATTAGATAATCTAATTTGGGCTTAAAAAACACTTAAAACATCTCTTCTCCTCTCATTGTATTAATTTTACCTCACACCTTTGATTCATGGTTTTAGGTGCTCATTAGGGCTAGGTTTGACTACATACTTTGTGTTCTAGACCTTACTCCTTTCACTAGGCATGATGTTTGAAGGATCAAAAGGGATTATTCCATTGTCACTGCCTTAGGAGGTATACAAACTTCAATTTTTAACTTTCTCAAATCACTTTTATCTTTCCATCAAGTACAAACTATACACAGTCCTATAGGTGACTATTAGACTATCAACTTAGTTTCCTTAACCTTCACTATCCAAGTAGCTTAGTATCTCTTTAAGGGCTTGTATCATGTTTGCATTTGAAATGAAGTTGAAACCCCATATTTGAGACTCCCTTAATTTGGTATGAGGTTGATCTTGTTCCTAAAATAGGACATATAGGCTTAGGGCCTATAGGTCTTTTCTTATCTGTATAGGCTACAAAGCCACTCTTAAGTTCTTGAACTTTTCAACATTATCAAATCCATGACACTTATTATCATTGTTTCAATGACCTAAAAGTGTTTATGATAATGTATCTTCATCTTCAACTTACCCAATTAATTTGCATGGACTGCAAGTATATTCAACCAATACATATGCCTTTTTTAAGAGTCTTAGAGTATTTAATCAATTGGAAACAACTTGATGATGGTAGTAGGGAAATAAATGACCATTTGAATGCATGAAGAGATGTATTAGGCATTTCCATGACTTTGAACATCACCCATCTACTCTTTACAGTCCATATAATGGCATATAGACACACCTTTGATCCTCATTGAAAAGTGTGAATATGGGCTCTTGTATTCACCTTTTTACACTTCGAGTAGTACAATATCATCTAAAGACCCTATGCCATGATGTATTATTGGTACTTGAGCCAAATTGATAATCAAACTTCTTGTAGACTATCTAAACACAAACCATGTTCTAAAGAGCAAGCACACTTAAAGAATATGGACAAGAAACACATATTAGACCGATAGTACATTAAATCCATGAAACTAAGGGAGATTACATGAGTGGTGAAGAATTATAAACCTCTAAGAGTGACCACCATGAAAAATAAAAAGGAACTTGCAACAAGATTATCAAAAAGACCTTGTATATCAAGACCTCTTTATTTTAATTGAAGATGCTTCATAGAGATTAATTGGATAATTAAACTACCATGAAAATTATCTCCATGACCTATATAAACCATCCTCAAAAGCATTACTCTCCATCAATTTTTGAAGTGGAGAAACAGGGGCAAAAATAGATCCCTCTCAGATGGATAGGCTATAGTGGCCTATTTCCACTCTTATCAATTGTTCATAAATAATAATCTACCAATATGCAAACCATTTCCAATAATTTTAAGCTTACTAGTACCCCTAATAATGTCAAAAGTTTTAGATCCTAACTCTCTCTCTCCTAGTTGTACTATTCAGTTCAAATTTGCCTTCCTAAATTTGTGAAGGTAGTGATGGATGATAAAATGTGTTTGGAGTGTCAATTTGACTTGAAACTTGGTCCAAATCTATAAAATTATATGAGGGATCCCAATAGACACTTCCAAACCATTTGAAACTAAAAACTAGTCTTGCAAGGCCGTACAAGTGTATGTAAAGTGTCCTTTTGCCAAGATTAAGAGTTGAATTGCAGATTTTGTCAGACTATAACTATCCCTAAACATTCTATGACAAATACCTGATACTAGGGACATTTTTAATCTTCTTGAAATGTTATTTTCTTGGAATGGTACGTCCAAGTCTTCCACATGGACCAAAAGGTGGCCAAAATTAGATTTTTTGCATATGAGATTCAAAATAAAGGTTAGAGCATGATATTATGATATAAATGACATCCAAATAAACTTTTATAATTACCCTATACCAAACTAAATCTTTCTCCATGTTTGAATATTTCAAGACCTTATAATTGATTCATAGGACTAGACAAGTGAACATAATACTAAAACTTGGGCAAGACTAGACAAGGACAAATATGACCATATGGGACTATTAAAGACTATTTGAGACCATGACAAACATTTGACAACCCTATGAGGTTTAAACCTAGATATGGTGACCAATTTTGACTTGAAGGCAAAATTTGGTCAACACCTACATAGTCCAAAAAGACCTTCGGCCAATGTAGTTCTTCCAAAAATGGGAGTAAAAAGAAGAAGAAGGATTTATATAATGTTAAAATATGAGGTTAAGAAAACTTCAAAGCTTCCATAATGTAGGATTCCCTAAGTAAGAGGACATTGTTAGTAATAGATTATCAATGAGAAGAAAAGAGGAAGAATGAGGTGGTAATTAGTTGTTAGCGATCGAGTTGCCCTTAGAATTGAGAAGCACCTACATAGTTTGTGCACTTCAAGCCAGTTTAGTTCAAAACAAAGGGTTAAAACCATGAATCAATAGAAAATATATTCTCAAATGGAAAGGGTAAAAAATGAATCCTTCACAACTTGGTGTGGTGCATCAAATTTTATGAGTAAAGTGGTAAGGGTGAATCAAGATATGGGAATAGGGTTAGGGATGTGAAAAAGGATAAAGTTACCTATAAATGTGTGTATAGTGATCAAATATGAACTATCCATTGCTATATTTCTTTGTTGAATGTTTCCCCCAAATGTGCATGTTGTACTAGTGAATCAGAACCAAGATCAGAAAGGTCAAGGGATGAATGGGAAAGGAAAGGATAAACTATATTGGAGAAAGGAAAGACACATGGGTTGCCCTCAATCAAGGGTCCTTATTGGAAATGTGTTGAAGTAAGTCAAGCATGAAAATGGTTGAGATGGATAATTCTAATGGGTTTAGTGAGGTCATCACCCTTGGTGGTGGCCAATATATATGATCCTAACCCATATTTGATTGTGATAATGAATATACATAGCCAAGTAGGTTCAAATTTGCCATTATTTTCTCGATATGCATTGGTGTTCTTCTAATTTTCTTTTCGTGACAAATTACCAATTTCAAATTCTCTATGCTTGATTTTTTTATTATAGTTGTGATGTAGCTAGTTTTGATAGAATTTGAGGCTATTTAATATGGCTACAACCTCAATTGGAATCACCATTTTAGATCCAAAAACTAGGTAATAAGGAGTGGCTCCTATGGTGGTACGTGCATTAGTTTTTTATGCCTAGAGGGTAGGAAACAACTGTAAATACCAATTTTGGCTAATAATATTTAAAAAAAACTTCAGGTGTTAATAATAGTTTTGTTAAAGGCCTCAGCTTGACCATTGCCTTGGGGAAAGTAATGAGAATAAAATCATTGTCAGATATGATATTGTGTGTAGAGTGCTATCTTGATTTTTGAATTACTTGCCATTGTTAGAAATGAGGTCAAAAGGGATGCCATAATGATAAATGAGGTGATTTAGGATGAATTTTGAAATTTGATTCCTAGTTATGTAAGTTAAGGGTATATCTTCAACCTAATTAGTAAAATACTTGGTGGTAATGAATATGTGTTTGTGTTTGTCTCAAGAAGTGGGGTTTATCTTTCTAATGATATTGAGTCCCCATGTAGATAATGGCCAAGTTATAGTAATCAGTTGCAAGGGTAGCAAAGGTGCATGAATGAGATTTCCATTTTTTGACAAGGTACACACTTTATGATGTATGCACACACATATGTCTCCATTTTTAACCAATAATATGCAACACGTTTGAATTTCTTAGCCAGGGCCATCCCACTACTGTAGACCCCACAGATCCCTCTGTGGACTTCCTTAATCACTAATTGAGATTCTATTGAAGGTAAACAATAAAGCATAATTCCATCATAGCCTTTATAATAAAGGCTTCCACAAAAGATTGTGCATTAAGATGTTTTTTGAATGAATGACTTGTGTTGGTTTTTTGAAAGGTTAGGAGGAAGGGTATGGTTTTTTAAATATCCAAGGATGACTTGGTGTTAGGGAGAGATGGAACCAACAATGTCACATAACATTTCAAAATTGAGAGTAGTGTGAGTTGGTTGTAGGTGTTCCACCATAAATTGATATTCCCTCTCATCATCTAGAATTTGGATGAGGGAACCTATTGTTTCCACTGCATTAAAAGATTTTTTTTTGGCTCCTAGCACTTATTTAAACTGAATATGTTCAAATTGTTGTATTATATTGTCAACCATGGATTTGTATCGGACAATATTATCATCCTTGGTTTGGAATTGGTCTGTGACCTAGTTTATAATTAATTGAAGGTGTATGGTATGCCATTAGATAAGGAATTTGACAAAAGGGGTTAGAGTAATCATTAATGAAACATGCATTCAAATAATCTAATGTTTCTAAAACACCTTAGGCCCTCTACTCATAAGGATAAATATTTATGCAATGAAGGAAACAAACAAAAATACAACCACCAATTTTTCCTTCCCTTTGAGTGACCTCAATGTAAATTCAGTTGTAAATGTGTTGAGCTCAACATGTGAGCAAGAGAGATTTGGTGATGTCGATTCCTTCAGACAGGTGGAATATCCACTTGTAACTAGTGTGTTGGGAATTTGTTTTGGATTGGAAAATAAAAGGAAATCGAATCTATATAATTAAATCAGTAGCATGAGTTCTATTGAGAGATTCTGCTAAAGATAGAGAGTGACCCCTCTATTTATAATAAAGTTGAATCATTTGGATCCATTGATCTCATTTGAGAGATCAATGGAGGAGGATGAAATGTTTTTGATCCATTTATCTGATTTGGGAGATCAACGAAGGAAAATTAAGAGACCATGTGAAGGGAATGGAAATTGTCTCCCACCCATGTGAGTGGGGAATAATGTGTTCTTCCATATGTTTGTCCCTTAGCATGACGTACTTTCCAAGTTGGCAAGTTTGAGGTTGAGTAGGATACTTGGACTTATTGAATTTTAAATATTCATGAAATGTACATTCCAATTAATGAATTGATTAATTAACCTAATCAAGTGATTAGGTAATTAATCTGAAGGAGTATTTTTTGGTCTCATTTGTAATTTATTTGGCTTTTGATTTAATACGTTAGTGAGATTTTTCTGAAGGGAAGATTGATTATATAAGGATTGTATAATAATTTAATGAAATGATGCAATGTATTACACTAATCAAGGATGCACCACTATGATTTAGGAAGTGCATGTCAAATGTGTGGATAAATTGAGATGAATTGATGTTTTTCAGTTAAATCTATGTTTCATTATAAAAGGTAGTTTTGGTCATAGTTTGAAAATGAAAGTGATTAAAATTAGTGTCTATAATGCATAATGGTGGTTTGTAATCATTGGTTAATGTAGACATACGTTATCTAGTGGTTTCAACATGAGACAAAGAACTCTCTATTTTAATAACTAAAACCATCCTTTCTCTATTCCAAGAGCTTATTAAAGTGTCATTGACATTCATGGTTTCTTGTAGGTAATCTTAACATTATGGAATGGATGAAACATTACCAATTGGGTATCGTTGCACAAGAACATGCTAGTGGATCTTTTTGGGTGATAAAAGATTGCTTGATCTTTAGAATTCTCATGCATCATATGGGTTCAATTTTGATCACTATTTAAATATTTATCTATTTAATAGATAATATTTATACATACCAAATAATAATAAGAGACATCTAAAATATGTATATCTACTTACATATACATGTATTTATCCTTTTTTTTATCTACTTGGAAATACTTATAGATACATAGAATTTCCTAGACATACCCACATTTACCTATAGTTACCTATAGCTACACAAAGATACCTATATTGACCCTCATTTTGTAGTTTCTTGGAAAAAAATTTATCTATATGGAACTACCTAGACATAGCTACATGTAGATGGAAAATAAGTTAAATACCATCTTAAATTGTGTTAATTTAGTCAAACTCTAATTTGGTGATAAATTTCAATCTTAAAGTGAATAAATGTTGACCATTAATCTACTAAGTGGCCAAAAGGATGGAAATTAGGATATGAAGATTAAGAGTTAGTGTTTTTTATGAACTTAAAATGAAAAATGGTCCATGGATCTTAAAGACAGTCAATGTAGGTTGTTGTTTCATAGTACACTATAGTCTAGTGTTAATCATTTTTAGTCTTTCACATATTTAACTAAAGTATGCATCTTTAAATGGCATTTCAATGATGATGATTGATTTTAATGGGAACTAATAATATCCTTTAATTCATGGTAGATATCAAGGAAATATCTAGATCTTCCTTTGGGAGTTCTCAATTTTAAATATTAATCACTTTGTGGATTGTTGAGATAAATATAACCTTTGAATGAACTTGTGTCAGTTATAGGCCATTAATTATGTTGATTGATAATTGAATTGAATAACTTCTTTGGTGGTTTACTAATTATAAAAAATGCATGCTATAGATTAGCGATGTAACGAAGTTCTTTATATGAGATAAAAATTAACCATTTGAGATAGATATTAAGTGTCTTGTTTTTTGATACATTGATTTAAGGATTGGACATATGATGATGAACAAAGGCACAATAACCATTTATTTCAAGAATAATATGACATATATACACATATATTTTCTTGCTTAATAAATAGCATTCCTTTGTCAAGTGATTAAAGTTATAGGAAACTAAATCAACAATAAAATGATTCCAATTGATTTCAAAGATCAAGAATTAGCTTTTAAAGTTGTAGATTATTATTACAACATTCTAGTTGAAACCATTAATGTCAATTATTGATAAAATTAAAGCTTAATATATAAAAAAGTAATAAATATTTTTTTGCCTTTAATCCATAAACTAATGTTTATTGGAGCATCATTTATTAAGATCTGGTTAAGCTAGGATCAAATAAGAATCTAAGCATAAATCACACAAGAGAGAGGCAATAAAATGAGAACTAAAATGAGAAACAATATATTATAAATTATTCACTCAATATTAAACATCTATGTTTATATTTATGGCATTGTTGTATCTCTGGTGTCTAAAATATAAAGGAGGACAAGATAATATATAGCAAATTCATACCTCAACTTATGTTTTCCTATTGGCCACATTAAAGGTGGCATATAATGATGGTGGCACATGTGAGGTAGGTAATCATTAAATACATACTTTGGCATGTGCACACACCAACTAACCTTAGTAGGAAATTTTAAATACCTTAATTAAATTAAATAAATTTGCATGGTTAATATTTTCACAAACATCCCTCTTAAGTCCAACTTAGGGAGGTCTGAAGCAAAAATATAGTCTTAGAATCCTTAAAAAATAGGTCCCAATAATATGTACAAATATCATGAATATACAATGTGTATCTAAGTGTCTATATGGATGTCAAATCATATTACCATAATACATTGGTGTTAATTGGTTATAACTACCAAGTAAAAAGATGAATGAGTGATATGTATGAGGCTCACTCAGAAGAAACATGAATCTTAATAAATTGGGTAATAAGGACCCGAAGAATCATTGCATACCCATGCCCCCTCAATGTTAAATTAGATGGAATATGGTGATATAAATGGATATATCTCATAAAATCATTGTGAGTACTAAAAAAAATGATGCTATAGAATAGTGGTGAGATTCACGAGAATGCAAAGTGGGCTAATCCACACTCGTATGATGTCGTTCAAAATAAAAGTGAACACTTAGTGAAAAAATCATGATATCTACATGATTGGTATGAATCCACTACTTGAAAGAATGAAATGTTATTGTAATTTTGATACCATGAAAAATGTATAACTATGGGTTATTCTAAATCCTAATGGATGTTGGGTATACTATATGTTGCTCTTAATATGGAGACAATCATACTATCAAGGAAATTATCAAAAATACAAAAGAGTACACTAAATAATTCCATTAAAAGATGAGACATACGAAAATTCTCATATGAGTTTCATTTCAAATGTTTGCATGTTTTATTCTTTGAACTAATATATTTTTTCAAGTTCTAAGTAGTGGTGTGGCCATTTGGAGAAGCATAGCTCATGCAAGAGAGAGGTGAGAAGAGGAGAAACAAAATGAGAGACAATATGTTACATATTGTTCAATCAATATTCCACATAAATGTGTCTATAATTTTGGTTTATTTGTATCTTTGGTGCCTAAAATACAAAGGAGGAGAAGAGAATATATAGCAAAGCCACACCTTTTCTTCTCTTTTCCTATTGGAGAAATTAAAGGTGGCATCTAATGATGGTGCATCATCTGAGGTAGGTAAGCATTAAATGCATATTTATTTTCATAGTTTGTTATTATTATATTACCTTTGTGTGTTTACCAAGAGAGAAACCCAAGCCTCCTATTATGTCTGGGACTGGATTCTACACCATTGAAGGTGGTTTTATCTTAATCTGAACATGTAGCTACCTATAAATACTTATAGCTAGTTTTGGATACATGAAGTCAATCTACTTCAAAATACTTAGTTTACATGTGGATAAGTGTAATACACATAGCTAAATATATCCTAGATATCATGAATTAGTAAATTCATTCCCTTCAAATATTTTCTTATTTTATATGTCAAAGTCATCCCCAACAAAATGTTTTCCATCGAAGAGGTGGATATAAGGCTAGTTAATATGAAAATCATACAATATTAGGTCTATTTAACATCATCCCCTAATAAAATCTAGTTAGAGATGAAAAAAGCATTTTGCATTGTCCAACTCTTTAAATTAAGGGAGAGGGCCTTCCATCACCATGATCAAACTTCTTTAGATAAAAAAAATTTATCCTTAAGATCCCAGGTCAATGAGATCATAAAAATGGGGAAATAAACACTTCTTGAATAATGCATATTTTTGAGTAATAATTGCTCTCAAAGAAAAGAACCTCCTTATAACTAAGTTGTGTAGACACAAAATTAATCATTAAGTTCTTAACAATGTTTAATCTTGACATCATTACCTTACTTAGTCTGAACACTAATTCACTAGCTTAAAATATTTAAAGAGAGCTTTTATTATCTTGAAAACATTGAAAATGTCATACAAGCATCTTTATTTCAACCCCTTTCATTCTTATTCAACCTACAAGTTCTTGTCAAACCTCTTATGGTAGTCTTTATCCTTATTCAACAAGTTTTTGCTAGGTCGAACAAGACCACACTGCATCCTTGTACACTAGTATGACCCTTTACCCCATGCCTCAATGATTAATTTTTTAAGACATTTCACAATGGCTCTCCCACACATTTTATAAATTTAATTAAAAAAAATATTCCAGATATTATGCTATGTAATCACATCAAGGCTTCTCTAAAAATATATAACAATCACTTGGAAATTCTACTAAACGGTAACAAAAAGAGCACTATTTATACCAATTTCAATTTTGATGCATTCGAATAATCATAATCCAAGTCTAAATATATTTTATTATAGGTCAAGGTCATCCATTGTCAAGAATTTCAATCAATCTTATAGCTAAATTCATATATTTTCATAATCATAGATCCTAAAATCACCTTAGGAGTGAGAATAACATTATCTTGAGGCCCATTTGGGCTATGTAGGCAACACTCAAATCATGCAAGTTTTTTTTAAGATAGCTCAACTACTCCCCTTACCCATTTCCTTGCTTTGCATTGGATCTCCTATTTGGTGTTTATGCAAGAACAAGAGTTTGTGTTTTTCAAGCATTCCACTCAATATATTGGCACATAGAATTAATCAGCAATAGCCTTTTAGATAGTCACATAGACCCATATCAAAAAATCAAGTGCACAATCAACCAAGACATGATCACAGTAAGAAAACAAGGTTGTTGTGTGGCCTTGTCTTCTTTCTTCAGACTTGTCACAATGTTTTTCAAATTCATGCATTTGGTCATGACATAGTACACATGTCTTTCTAAGTTATTTCAAGTCATAGTCCACAAAACATCATTTATAAGGAAATTTGCATATCTATAGGCCTATTTACTATTTTTAGCTAATTTTAAATTATTTAGTATAATGTATTTCACTATCAAATTTGCATATTCTTACTTTTTAATTTTAATTGTTTTAATCTATCAGTTTGATTCATTTCAATTCAAAATAGACTAAACATTTTGGTGAACCCCTATTTTTAGAACATTACTTGGTGTTTGCTTGATTTTTGTCCTAGGATTTTATACATATTGGTGTAAATTCTTGACACTCAAAGAAAAAAACCTTCAACTTTGGATATAAATATGACACATAACAATTCAATCATCTTTGACCTTGAATTAATTCAACACTGAAGAGGTTGTCTTGTCACCTTGGATAAACCCATCACAAAATCTCTTTATTTCAACTTTGGGTTGAAATTTATTGATATTTATCCACAAAAATGTTTCACTTTTATTTTATCTTGATTTTTTATTTGCTTGTCCTTATGTTAGAAACTATATTCCAATAATTTTAAAATAACTTAGTGACTATCATGAAGGGCTACATAATGCTTTATTTTATAGACATTGTGGGCATGAGGGGTTTACCCCAATACTCATATCCATTGTACAAAACTAAACATGAACTTAGTTTCCACATACCTTATGGTATATTATAAATTTCTCATATCCCTTGTCTATACCAAAGGAATCCTCTTTTAACTATATGATTTATGGTGCACCTGAGAAAATCATATCACATAGGGAAGTTACTCTCATTGTACTCTCAGAAATGAGGTTAGTGGGCTACATGGATGATTTTATTTGTGTAGTTAATGCTCTAAAAAATTGGGCTGACACTAATCAATAAATAAGAAAGTATATTTGAGATCCCACATAATCATTCAAACCCTTGTATAGATCACCCCTATACCTTGTTTTTCCTTGTATTATATTTATGGTCATTGGCATTGTTTGATTCATATTGTGTTATCTGCCTCTAAGGCGTAGTGGTAGATTAAGTGGTATTTCTATTTCACATATCTAGCTTCTTTGATTTCTTCTATAATGGCAAGTCTTGATGTCTTTTCTCAAACTAATAATTTTAATTTTCAAATTCCTTAGTATCTTACAAATGAAGTTCAAATTAAAATTGATGATGAAATTAATTAAGAGGACTATGATAATGAAACTCATATTGATCCATATGATTTAAATGGAGTAAATCAAAATCAAGTACAATAATTATCTAATTTTCATTCCTAATGAGGTGAATAATATCATTAGTCTAATCATAACATCAAGACATGAGCATCAAATTAAATTAACACTTCTATACCACAAGATTTGTCTTTTCAGTTGTTAAGTCCCTTACTTATATTGTTTATACTTTGACCATTGCATCCATTCTTATTTATATACCTTAAACTAATTATATAACACCGTCTCTTAGTTTGGGAACATCAATTAGTTTCTAAAATATATACATGCCTATGCCTACTCATGCAACTTACACTCCTTCAATTACCTTTATAAATGTTACTCTGAGCATGCACTTCTTGCCTTACAAGCTAAGCTAGCTAACATTGAGAAAAATATCTCTCATAATAGCCACTATATGGACTCATGTTCCTTGTTCCATAACCCTTTGGCACCCAAAATTATATCTTATCCAATATTAGTTTGATTTTTAGCTCCTAAGATTCCTTTATATTAAGGAAGAGGTGATATTTAACAATATTTGTGTGTATTCCATGCAGTTTATCTAAACTATGCAAATAATGACAAATTGTTGAGAAAGCTCTTTCTAATAAGTATAAAAGAATATGCACTTAAATGGTTCTAGTATCTCCCTCTTTAATCAATAAAGGCTTTTAACCCTTTAGAAAATCAATTTTTTAAACACACTTTTCTATCAACATTGGTGAAAATTTATCATATGCTCAAATTACAAAACTTAAATAAGAGTCTAATGAAACAATCAATGAATATGTGTTAATATACAAGACTATACTAGAAAAAATGTGAAATCAAATAGATGATAATAAGCTCCAATATATCTTTAGTCAAATTTTTGTATCTCCACTTCAGGATTCAATTATGTTTGATAAGTTCAAATCTTTGAATAAACACGTCATACTAGTCAAGGAGCATGAGGTCAAGTTTCTCATTTTGAATAAGCTAAATTATACTTCAAACGCTCCCTATACTTCAAATATTAAGTTTAAAACCAAGCCAAATTATAAGATCAAACCAAATTAAATCAATAATAAAGTTAAGGTTATAGTTAATGTTATCTCACAACCAACACAAAAGCTTTAGTTACAAGCTCCAATAAGGAGGAAATTTTCAATGTTACCTTCACGTTCTCATGTATTGTTGTAAAATCTACTTAAGTGTAATCTCATTACTCTTCCTCCACCGATGTAAGTGGACATGTCTAGACCACAATCAAATTTTTTTGATGGAAATGCATATTATGACTACCATATACGTATTGATCATTCTACAAATATATGTTTCAAGCTTAATCAAAATATTTAAAATATTATTGATGAAAAAATTATTGATATTGGTACACCTACTAAAGAGGCTAAGCCATAAATCAATGATAATGCAAAGCACAATATATATAAATATCATTTTCTCAATCATGAAGCAAATAACAAGGACAATTATGAAGTACATTATGCATGTAATTCTCATGATCCTTCTTCTACATATGGACATCCACTTGATAACATCATTGATATAATGACAAGAAAATAAGAATCATGTCATATAATCACATTTGATGATAGTGAAATTGTTAATGATGATACAAATAGACATGCACTCATTATTTGATCATATATTAATAATAAATCCATACATAATGTTATTATAGATAATGGATCAAGTGAAAATTTGTACACCATAACACTTCTTTACTCTCTTGGATAGATAGAGCAAGATTTACATGATAGTTCTAGAGTTGTCAAATAATTTGATATCCATACACAAGCTACTCTTAGACATATAGTATTACCTTTATAAGTGGGCCCTCTCATAGTACCTACTGCATCCTTAGTTCTACCAAGAACATGGGTCTTTGATATGCTATTAGGATGCCCTTGGATATAAAATTTTAGAGCATTACCTTTTATTGTGTATAAATGTCTCAAATATATTTAGGATAATCAATTGGTCAAAATTATAGGGATCTAATATGAATATTCCTTGGAACCAATGATATTTAATTCTAACATAGAATAGTTTCCTGGCATAATCATTAGGTAATATGGTAATGAAATGGTATACAAAACTATTTAGGGCATGATCTACATATTTCAAATCTTATTAAAAAATCAGTTTGTCCATCTATTTATGAGCATACACATATTACACAATCAATTTCTTGATCTAACTATGAGTATGATACATTTACACATGAGTATATTTAGTTAATTTTAAAGAGCATGGAACATTATCCTAACTAGAGAGTGACATCTAAAAAGATGTCTTCATCTCTTAAGGCATAAAAGGTTATTCAAATAACTTCATCACATGTACAAGCATTTACATCTTCTCTTATTTCACATGAGGATACATGTTTACATTGGTATATGAGCAGTGATTCAAAGGGTTATATTACAACATATGATCATAATTTAAATTCAGAGGCATCTATAATTAGCACTTATTATTTACAAGAAGTTAATCCTTCATATCACACAATGGCTTATACATACATGCCTGTCACTAATATAATTGGTTAAAAGCCTTGCATATTCACTTTTTACATAGCTCTTGATTTTACTTCATTTCCAATTCTTCTATCCCCATTCAAAACATTCTTCTATCCTTTGGCTTTATTTTCACGTTGGTCACTTGGCCTCTTGAGTTTAAAACCAATTCAAATAATCTAAAGAAACTACATTACAAACAATTTCAATGATCATTTTACTCTCTATTGCATACTTATCATGTCATAGCTTTCATTGCACTTACAAGATCACATCTCTCTCTTGCCTATGAGGAACATGCACATTCTAATCTATCTTGACCATTCAAGTTACATTGTTGTAACTCATTTACACATACATTAGGGGAATATCACTTGCCTTCTTTTTTTACACTTTATGCTTTGACACCTTGTTGAGGATTGTTTGAATTCCTCCCATTTTCTTCTATTTGTTAATTTCTTGCTTTGTATAAATTTTTAAATCTTTTAATAAAATAATGTAAAGATTCAAAAAAATAAAATATGGCAAAAATTCAAAAAAATCAAATATGAAAAACCCTAAAAAAACTTTCTCATATGGAATAAATTCAAAAAAAAATAGATGTGGCAAAAAAATTCAAAAAACCCCAAACATTTTAAAAAATTCAAAATCAAAACCTAAAAATTATTTTTAATTTTTAATAGCTTACTTATTTAAAAAATAGGCTCTAATCACTCAAATCAACTCTCTCAAACTGACCACTCAAACTTGTTATATACAGTCAAAATATATTCAAGTTGTTTTGACTCTCCTCAATTGAATATGGGCAAAATAATATCTTCAATACCTTCTCATGAAGCTTTGATACTTCTTTGACATCTTCATATTCATTTGTTTCCTCAACTCTACTCAGAACACCTTCAACTTACCTCGGCAAGATGGTCACTCAAACTGCCAGTGTATTCAATAAACACAGTCAACTTCTAAGCCTTTATTCATACTAAATATGGATTGGTCAAACCTCCATAATCCACAAAAATGGTCCTCATAGAGTCTATAACACTCTTCAATAGTTATCTCATCTTGAAACATCAAAATACCATCAATAAATCTTCAATTATCCTTCTTGGACTACTTGAAAAACATGGTCAAATGCATAGTCAACTTTGGATCTCAATATCTTTGACTATATAGATATTCAAACCTTCTAACCATTGTCTCTAGATGCACCTTGAAGTTCTATTCAACTTTCATTTTTACACAATCTATAAATTTTTACTATATAAAAATATATTAGCAAAATATTTCAAACTAGTTTTTTCCTTTATTAATTTGAATATTCAAATTCCAATTATCACTATTTAATGTAAGCATTGGAGATATGTGTCTTCATATCATGTTCCCTGAAAGCTAGATCAATTATGCTCTATTGATCTCCTTACTAGACTCTTGATTTTAACTCTTTAATTCTGACCATTGATCCTTGACAGAGGCTTTCATGATTAAGACACTTGGCACCCTCACGTGCCTTTTGAGCATATTGTTGTCAATCCCCGCTCTTGTGCCACTTGGCAGTCTTGTATGCCTTCTAAGCATTGACTATTTGACTCAAACCACACCATTGATCTATATATACATGAACACCTACATGTCATTGATATTCTATCAAATCATCATGATTGAGACACATGTAAATAACATGTGCAATCTCGAGAAACTTTGACATATTGACTTAATATGCACCATTGGATCACTACTAATAAGATCATGCACTCCATTAGATCCTTATCTAGTTAGATTATATATTCACCATTGGATATTCACCACTTTATTAAATGCTTATCATTGGATCTTCATCTGTTAATTTAGATTCTCATCATTGGATCTTCATCCCCTGATTAAACAGTCACCGTAGATCTTTGATATCACAAATTTGGCTAAGTATGGGAACTTAGTGACCTCTATCTAAGAATCTAACTTTACACCTTAATAAATTTTTCCACACATATCCTCATGACCTAAAACTTGGACAACATGATTTCCTCTCATAGGGGAATCCATCCATATATCAAGCTACTCTTGAAACCTTACATGTGTGAAATATGATGTCATAAAACTACTTACTTGGCTTTATCTGTCAAGATGACTACTTGAGCTTAGACATTCATATGACTGTTCTGATTAATTCTGTTCACTTTCACAATCACTCCAAGCATTCATAACACCCCATAGGGTCTCTATAACATTTCCATACCATCAATAACATCCACCATCTACCTATCCAAGTTAAACATTGAAGAACTGTGCAAGAACATGGAAGAACATCGAAGCACACTTTGTCATTGTCATTCTAGCACACATGACACCTTATCAACATCCTTAGTTACCTTGAAGACATCATTGACAAACCTCCAAGAATAGCCTATGTCATTTATGTTAAAAACCAATATAAATCTTATGCTTATATACTTTCTCTCTCTTCAAGTACTTTTTCCTCCTTTGACACAATGATAAAGTGGGATCATCTACTAATCATAAGGACCTGAAAAGACTTCAAGAACTAAAAATAAGAAAGAACCACCTCTAAGAGATAATACAAACTCCCCTTAACACTGTACATACCTTTTCTTAACTTGAGCTTCTTAAACATGATCCATGATTACACTCTTCTTTGATCATAAATAGCTTCTATGAAGACAAAACATACATGAACATCACAAACTACATGAACTTACCTTGAAAACATTAAGGACTCCCCTAAGTCAATTGAGCTTAGGCACCCTTTGAGCACTTTTATACCATCTCCAACCATGAATAAATAGCACAATTGTCTCCATACCTTCTCTCTCATATTCAACTACACAATCCTCTGATCGTAGGACCTGACCATTTACAAATCTCGCCTTTTATTTATGTATGAAGATTCAATACATTGTCAAAGAACCTGACTTGGTTTGATCAAGTCATCATATCAATATATTTGAGTTCACATCTATAGTAAACTTTTTCATATCTCCACCATGACTGGAACATCTCACATATTCTCCCCCTAACATCATGCATATCTCTTCAAACCTTTCAAAATATCTGAGTTAGATCCCCCTAACTCCATGTTTCACCTAGATCATGACATCTTCAACCAGTCTTCTCAATGAGCCAAGTCTGCCAACAACTCTTTAACATTGTCCACACTTCAGTCAAAACTCTTATGGAAATATCAATAGATCTCATATCTTCATTAGATCAATTTAAACAACTAAAGTGGACATGAATAAATCTCATATAGAACTCAAAAAAATTACCCTTTTATCCTCTACAAGCCATAATATGGTTTAGAACCTTTTCAAAGCACTTTCATAGAACTATCTCATCTTTATAACACTGTGAACTCCATGACAGACACAACTTGTCATATACATAACTCTAAGACCTTATTCATGATACCAATAATATGACAACACATTATCCTCATACTCTATACCAACCTTGCATTTAGTCTTCATCATTTTGACCAATCAATTTAAGCAAACAAAATTGGCAAGTTATTACCTTCAGAACCAAAAATCTTGAACACACCTTGAGCATACTAGATCAAGATCAACACACATTTATTATTCAAAAAGAAAATTTTGACAACTCACCATCATAACACTTTAAAGTATTTACATAAAACTCATTGTTCACCCTTAACCAAGCACATCTACTCATGACCTTTCTTGTCCTACAACATCAACCAAAGCTCAATTATCATCCACCATGCTTCTTCTTGTTTTCAAGTGTCTCTTTGAATCCTAGATAGAGACACCCTAACCTACTATGTCCTAGAACAATGTGAAACTGGGATTTTCCCACAACTCCTCATATTCCTTCTCTTCCTTGGTCATCTGATATTAATAGTTATTCTTCTTCTTCTTAAGCTTAAGAGAATCAACATACTCATCCACTACAATATTCTCCTTTTATTCTAAGATTGGATTAATAACATATGGAGACAACAAAGATTCATGACATAAATTTTCAAATGAATAAATAACCTCATCAATGGGAATTGATGGTTGATGTTATTTGCATGAAACTTTTTTAACAATAGCAGGATGTTTACTTGTATCCATACACACCTCAGAACTAGCCTAAACTAGCACCTTGGTCTTTTCTTTCAGCTCAACTTGACCTAAATTTTTATTCTCCTTTTCTATATAGATAAATGACACGTTCTCTTGGCATTGATGAATCTTCTTCATATTTGATTCCTCTTTTGATTTAGCAAGTAGTCAACCTTTGTCTTTCAACTCAATTGAATTAGTTTTCTTGGTTTTCACTTCCTTAGGTTTCCATACCAAGGATTGACCTTTATTGATTACTCTAGGAGGTCCATGCACCTTCTTATGATTTGAGATTTTGCTTTTACAATATCTTGTAATATGACCAATTTGATGTCAATTGAAACAAATAACATCATTCATACCTTCTTCTTGATGAATGTTATGAATCTCAGCAAACATACCATATTGTCTCTTAGGTTCATTATGCTCAACCTTAATTATCTTGGGTCTCCATACCTAGGTTAGTATTTTCCCATGAATTCTAGGGTAGAATCTAGTAATATGTCCCATGTCATGATAATTATAGCAGACTATATTATCCATACCTCTAATTGACTAGTTGTTCTTCCTTTTACAATTTATTACCTTATGACCAAAAAGCTTACATGCAAAACAATGACCATGAAATAAACTTTCATATCTTATAGAATTTCACTAAATAATTAGTCTTTTCACCTTCTTGTCTTGAAATGACCTCTCTTATTCTTTTTTAGTCTTATTTACCTTGACAACGAACTGCTCATGCTTATCCTTCAATGAATCTAGCTTGGTCTTCAATTGAACACTCTCATCCTCTTTAGCTCTCATACTTGAACTTGCAGCCTCTAACTAAATTTTGAGATCTTGAATGGTCTCCTTATCCCACTTAGATTCTTTAGTCATGTCATCCTTCAATTTATATGCTTCTTTTTCAATAATATTTATAGAATCAATATTGGACCTCAACTCATCATGCTCACCTTGATTTGAACTTAAATTGGCATTTATCTCTTATAATTGAGTATTGAGATGTCTGTATTTTTCCACTTTTGAATTTAGATTTGTCTTTTTGACCCTTAATTGATCCTCAATAATGTTGATCTTCTCTTTATCATCTTTTGATGTTGAACTTAATTTCAAGGATTCTAGTTCCTTATTGAGTTTGATGCACTCATCCTTAATAGCCTTAAAGCTTGAGGCCATGATCTTATTCTGAGCTTCTTCTTGATCATACTTTCTCATCTTACCTTTGTACTTCTCAAAAAGTGCCTTATATAGATTTCACTTTTCTTCACTTGATTTTAGACATGCATAAGTAACCTCTACTTGAGCTTTCAACTCTTTATTTTCTTTCTTCAATTGCTTAGCCATATTGTACCTTGAATAACCCTCAAGTGGTTCAACTTGTCAAGAAGGTCCTACTCTGATACCAATTGTTAGAGGTATAATCACTGAGAGGAGGGGTGAATTAGTGATGCCAAATAATCCATTTCAATTCCTAATTCTTAAACATTTAGCACATACAATCATGATGCACACAAATTAACCATTACAATGAGCAAAAAATATATAGCAATATCAAGCACATAAAACTCTTTTGAAGGATTAAGCCCACTGAACCCTACAAGATGGACTAAAATCCTATAAAGACAAGATTCAACATTTAGACTAGCACCAACTAATCAAGGAACACCCATCCCTTAATTTAGTAAGACACCCATCCCACAAGGAAGAACCAACCCCATAGATAACCAAGTACCAGCCCAACTACCTTGATTTGGTCTCCATCTCTGATCTTATGTCTTCTACACCTGATGATGTACTTCTCTTACTTTCTCTCTTTCCCCTTTACACTTTCACAAACTTGCACACACAAGAAATGCATCCAAAACACTCTTTTGGATCACTCTTCAATTCTTAGCACATACACAATCAAAAAACCTATAAAAAATCTATCACAACATCAAAAACATGACCTATAGGTCATGCACACAATCCTTAACCTACTTTGATATCCAATCCATCCACTAAGCACACTCATTCAATCAGCCTCTAGGGCTTACTCACTCAATTTGCCTCTTCTAGGCTCATTAGTTCTAATGACCCATGTGTTCACCTTCATCACCTTAATCAAACAAGCATGACTGATCCTCTTCACTCTCTATTGGTCCTCAATGACTTGCACCTTCTCTTTCAAAGGTTATCTCCTTTGATTGTCTCTACACTTTCATAACTAACACAATTAGTCCAATTAGACCTTGTATTTATACCACTCTCTTCCTTTAACCCATCTTGGTCAGATAAGATGCTTTACATATTTGAACCACACTTGACATAGGCCCATACACATGTTACATATGAGAACCACACTCTTCATATTTTTTTCATTACCTCATTAACCCCAAACCACCATTAGGTTTTGGTGAGACCTAAGACAATTAGGCCTTCACATCCACATGTTACTCTTGCAACCTCTTGGACCATTTTCATCTTTCACCAATGCTTAGAACACATCAAAAATATTTACAATAACCCCTTGATTACTCCCATATTAATCCATGCCATCTGGGACACCAATTCACACCTTGAACCTACCAATTAGGTCTCCTCACTCTTTAGACTTTCATAAATAAAAAACACAGTCTCAAACTTATGAAGCAACTACTTAAATATTTCATATAGACATATGATTAGATCACATGGGTGAACCCTTAAAGACATATACAACACTTAAATGTGCCTTATAAATTCCAACATATGCTCTAAATACTCAAATCAACTCTCTCAAAATGACCACTCAGACTGTTCATATACAATCAAGATATAATCAAGTTATTTTGACTCTCCACAACTCAATATGGGTATCATAAGATCTCCAATACCTTATCATGAACCTTTGAGACTTACTTGACATCTTCATATTCATTTTTTTCCTCAACTTTGATCATAACACCTTTAACTTACCTCTGCAAGATGGTCACTCAAACTACCAATGTATTCAATAAACACATTCAAATTCAAATCCTTTGATCATACTAAATATGGATTGATCAGACCTCCATAATCCACATAGATGGTCTTAATAAAGTATATAACACTCTTCAATAGTTATCTCATTTTGAAACATCAAAATACCATCAATAAATCTTTAATTATCCTTCTTAGGTTACTTGCAGAATATATCCAAACATATAATCAACTTTGGAGCTCAATATCTTTTATTATACAAACATTCAAACCTTATAACCAATGTATCTAGATGTGCATTGAATTTCTCTTCAAATTTTATTTTTACACCATTAAAAAATTCATCTTATATCAAAATATATTAGCAAAATACTGCAAACTAGTTTTTCTTTTGTTAATTTGAATATTCAAATTCCAATGGTCACTGTTCAATGTAAACATTGCAGATACGTGTCTTCATCTTGTGCTCCCTAAAATCTAGATCAATTTCACTCTATTTATCTCCTTACTATCCTCCTAACTTTAAATCGTTAATGTTGACCATTGATCCTTGACACAAGCTTTCATGATTAAGACACTTGGCACCCTTGCATGCCTTCTGAGTACATTATTGTCAGTCCTCACTCTTGCACCATTTGGTAGTCCCACATGCCTTTTGAGCATTGACTATTTAACTCAAACCACATCATTGATCTCCATCTATGTGAACACCTGCATGTCATTGATCTTATATCAAATCATCATGATCAAGACACATGTCACTAACATGTGTAATCTCAAAAACCTTTGACATATTGACATAATACACACCATTGGATCACTATCTAACAAGATCACACACTCTGTTAGATCCTTATCTAGTGAGATTAGATCCTTTCCATTGGATATTCATCACCTAATTAAATTCTTATTATTGGATATTCATCTATCAGTTTAGATGCTCATCGTTGGATCTTCATCACCCGATTAAACACTCACCGTAGATCTTTGATATCACAAATTTGGCTAAGTATGGAAACTCAGTGAACTCTGTCTAAGAAGCCAACTTTGCACCTTAATAATTTTTACCACACATATCTTCATGACCTAAAACTTGTACCACATGATCTCCTCTCATTGGATAATCCATCCATATATCAAGATGATCTTAGAACATTCACATGTATGAAATATGATGTCATAAAACTACTTACTCAATTTTATTTTTCAAGATGACTACTTGAGTGTAGACATTCATATGACTATTCTGATAAATTTTGTTCACTTATATAAGCACTCCAAACATTCATATCACCCCATAAGTTTTCTACAACATGTCCATACCATTAATAACGTCCACCATCTACCTATCCAAGTCAAGTGCTGAAGAACTATGCAAAAACATTGAAAAGAACATTGAAGCATACTTTGTCATTATCATTCTAGCACACATGACACATTATCAACATCCTTGGTCACCTTGGAGACATCATTGACAAACCTCCAATAGTACTAAACTACTATTCTTTATTATACATTATTCTTCACTATTATTATACCCCAAATATGCACTATATTCCCCTCCCTAGGTATATTACATTCCATCCCCCTTGACATGTTTTATCCCTAAAACATGTAAATAATTACATATCAAAAATATGTTGAGGACCATATGGAAGACATGTCATGCATTACTTTTTTATTCCACTTCTTTCACCTAGACTAGGAGATATAAATCAATAGGGTGAAATTAATTACTCTAATCTTTGGTGAAAGTGCAAAGAGATTAATGTATGAAATAATCTCAATCAAAAATATTTCAATTGGGAGGTTATATTCAGTTAATAAAATTTGAATCTTAATGATCATCACTTCAAAACTAGAATAAGGGTTCTCAAAATAGTCGGCTTGGTGAGCCAATGGAGGATACATGTCACATCCCCTTTAGCATTTTTATTTTCACATATTTTGTTTAGAGTAGCTAACCCCACTAGAGAATGCACCAAATTGGTTGGATCGTGTGTTTCAAGCATGGGCTCTTTCATTTTTGGTGTAAGTGCTTCTGTTGTTGGCATGGGTGCATACAATGCTTACTTGGGTTCATCTAAATGTAAACAGTCTCAGCTAAAGGAAATTAGCATACCATTTGTTGCAATCATCCTCTAAATCTATCCATGTAGTTATTTCCATCTTAGATTTTTCAACTACAAGAAATAAATCCACATACCATTCGCTATAGTCATTCTCCCAATATAGCCATACATTAATTTATTTTCTATATTGTGTGGTTATATGGAAGTGAAGCTCAAATCTATACAAAATAGAATGCATATTACTGCTGAATTTATCTATAGTATTGTTTAATTTATGCATTGCTCTAGTTAAAATGGAAAGCTTCATGATAATTGTTTTTTTACAATAGTATTATTTACTAAAACTATGATAACTTTTACAATACTAAATGAAATTCAAAACTTCAAATTGTTATGGAAATCTTAAAATGAGGCTCACCAAACCCAAAAATTGTTTGACTCAATTTACTACTTTTTGAGATCAATTTGAATAATAACAGTCAATTTTTTTAGGATAAAAAGCATAAATCTACACTTGAAACTACAATGAAATAGCAGATCGAGTTGAGTTCACAATACCACAAAACCTAAACTTTTATAATTAAAATCTTACAATCTATCCAGACCAAACATATCTCTCAACCTACAAAAATAAAATCACTCATAATCTACTTTGCTACTACTATCAAAATACCTACAAATAAATTAGAAACCCTTCCTACAACTTTTCAATTGTATGCTCCAAAATAATGAACTACCCAAACCTTAAAATCAAATGAAATCTCTTCTCATAAAATAAAAATAAAAATAATTTATATTCACTTTACGATCTCCAATATTCCATTAAGGCAAGGTGAGATCATATGGTGAACAAAACTATAAAACTCATACTTGCACAACCTCTTATTAAAATAGACAAAAATGGCCGTAGAAAGATCTCTAATACCAAATGATAAGAATATCTATACTTATAAACACACTAATTACATATATTATAACATAAATTATATTTTTTTTAAGTGGCAAAGGAATAACTCCACAATCGCTTGCCACTTTGAGGGAGTTATCTCCTTATCAAATTATTTAATTCTAATTGATATATTTTTTTTGGATGATTTACAATGACCTATGCCCTCTTATTTATAATATTATAAACTATCTAACTCTTCATTCTAATACATGTGGGACTAAACTACTACTCATTAATATTCACTACTATTCACTACCATTCTACCCCAAATATGCACGATATTCCCCTCCCTATGTATATTACACCTAATCACCTATCTAATCACCTCATCTAACCCCCTAACTAATCTATATTAAGTACTAATCAAACCTAGAAACCTCTAAAATCTAGAGCCTTTTCTAACTTTCTAGAATTCTTTAAATTAAAGAGTTCTAAATGAATTAAAATTTTATTTAAATATTCCTTCATCACCTTATAAATAACCAAACATGGAGCTTGGTTAGAGTAAGGAGAAAGATTGAAATCAATTCTTGCATGCATATACTAGCGCTTATAAGCCTTCATACTCCCATTGCATCCACATTATCCTTGCTTCCAAGAATCCCTTAAACCATCCATCTTTAATTCACCATCATCAATAAATCCAACAAGCAAATCAATAACCATTGGAGAATCCACTTGAAGATCTTGGAGAGAAAACAAGAAGAGAAAAGTGATGTTAAAAATCTATTTATAATTCTGATAGCTTCCATATTCTCTCCCTTTGATGTTTTTGTAAGTTTTGGGTTAAAGAAATTATACATAGTATATTGAATCCATAGCCCAAATTTACAAGCATACATTGGAAACCATGGTGAGAGCCCTCCATTAAACTAACCCTTATGTGTGTAAGGCGTGTTAAATCAACTTGCAGAACTGGTTAAAAGAAGATTAAGATCTTAAATTTTAAAATTTGCATGTCCCAGATAAAGTATGATATTGCACTGTAAATTACAAATTTGTAGTAGAAATTTTGTAGATACTATAAGCAGTTTTGACTAACCACATGGTTATTTCTAACTAACCATCTATAAAATCAAAGGTTGCTCAGTTGTAGTTTTAACTTGTTAAATGTAGTTTTGACTAACTACATGGTTACTGCTAGCTAATCGTTCATAAAATCATAAGTTAATCAGTTACAATTTTGACCTAGTAGATGCAGTTTTGACTCTGTGAAAGCAAGTTTACATAGCACTGGCTATGTATAAGTAATTTTGTCTTCTACAATTATAATTTTGTATTCATTTTTGCCTTCAAGTTCTTTTTAAGTGTATTTTTAGGATCATTTTTAGTGAATTTTGAGTCATTCTAAGGGTTCTACAAGTCCCAAATTATGTTTGTCATTAGGGGTGCTACCCTCAAACCTCATGAGGAGCATTGCCTCTTGACCCCATAAGGGGCACTGACCCTTAACCCCGCTAGGGGCTGCCACCCCCAAACCCCCACATCATGGCCCCTCATCCAAAATAGTTATAGTGAAAAATCATGATTTTTTTTAGTGTTTTTATTAAATATTATTGGACTAACATTTTGTTTTTTATAGGGGTAAAATTATTGACAATTTTGTCTTGCTTAAAACTACTAACCATTTGTCTTGTAGGTTGTGCTTTGACACATTTTTGTCTTTATCTAACAGCTTGTTTTGCATGTTGCCCCTCAAGATTGCTAATTGAAACTACTAATCACTTGAATTGTAGGAAATTTATCAAATATTTTTGCATTTTGATAAATATATTATATATTTTTTATATATATCACATTAATCAGTTAATAAATATTTTTATTTGCTTGAGTGTTACATGAAGGCTACAGTGGTGTATGCTCTCTTATATATGTCCTAGCGATGAGTCTTAGAGGAACAAAAACCACTAATAAACCCTCCCATTTTTATTTTTTATGGGAAACATGATGTATAAGTGATACCCATGCACTTTCCATAGTCCTAGATGGATTGTGACCATAAATTTCACTACCATGCACAAATACACACATTGTGTTCTGATGAAGTATAAATAAGAGGGAGAGTTGTCATCAAGCCAAGTAGTTGATTCCATATAGGTATTTTTTGTTGAGGGAAAGAGTTAATTCCCTGACCTAAGCATCAGACAACACCATATACATATTTGGGCCCCATGTACCTAAGGTATATTGGGGATGCCCCTAGAAAACCTTGTCAAACCTAGAATGGAACCATCAGTCATAATAGGGAACTTACTTCTAGAGTCAGTATCATCTCTCAAGTGATCATCATGTGCAAATGGGGTTGATAAGGTTTAAGAGATATCATAATGGGTCATCAACCTATAGCCTCACCCATGTAATTATTAGTGTAATCGTCAAGTTACACTCCTGCATCAGTTTACTAATCTTAAGTTTATGGTCTGATTGATTTGGTGTGTGTTACACGAGACCAATGTTGTTTGTGAGCTGAGTCAGTATTTTACTCAAACTTATACATGGCTATATCATATATTATATATCCTTGTCTAAATCATATTGCCTTCTACATTCTAGCCTTATCCCCATCTTGTACATTCTAACCTTGCGAGTGATGAAATGGGGAGTAATGGTCTTTCAAAGAGTTGATAATTCTCCACCTTCAATTATTTTATAGAGTAATGTACATAATCAAGTGAGATTGAGATAATACAATCTTTCTAAATCAAGAGCATTCAAATGTCTTTCAAATTGAGACTTGATCACTCTCAATTCTCCATAGGTTAAAAATTTCTCTAAATTCCACGAGGGGGCAATCACTTCTCTATTTTTAAGTTACAAGGAAATTAGATTTCATAATCTTTTAGGTGTTTAATTTATTTGCTCTCATTCAAAAAATAAAATTTCAAATTTTAGATTTTCAACTTATAATGGACAATAACTACTTTCAGTGGTATTATTGTAGGTTTCACATTAAGGCATATTGCATGATCAAGATTCACATCAAAAGATAAACTATGTATACACACTCAAGTTCACATCTACTTTACTCTAGTAATTTCACTTGTTTATATCATTAGAATAAATGGGGATAAATTTAGACATAAATAATCACTTAGTGCTTGAAAATGTTTAATCCCTACATCCTTAACTTACTTGGTCCGTTTGCCATTTCATTAATTTGTAATCTATAAAGAGAGCTTCTATTATCTTAAAAATACTAAAAATATCATACAAACATCTTGATTTCAACCCTACTCATCCTTATTCAATGTACAATTTATTGTCAAACATTTTCTAGTAGTCTTTGTCCTTTTGGGACAAGTTTGTGCTAGTTCAGGTCACATTGTGGCTTTGTCCACCAGCACAATTTACCTCCTACACTTCAACAATAAATTTTTAAAATAGAGACATTTAACAATGGCTCTCCCATGCCTTTTTTAAAATTTTGTAAAAATATTCTAAATATTCTCCTATATAAGCACATCAAGGCTTCTCCAAACACATATAGTAATAACTTGGCAATTCTATTGCACACTGAATAAAAGAGCATTATTTATTCCAATTTTAATGTTGTTGCATTCTAACAGTCATACGACAAGTTTGAATACATTTTATTTTAGGTCAAGTGTATCCATTATCAATAATTTCAATCAATATTATAGTTACATTCGTATAGTTACACAATCACATGATCACAGGATCACCCTAGGAAAGAGAACTACATCAATCTGAGAACCGTTTGGGTTATGTAGGCAATACTCAGATTATGTAAGGTTTTCTAAGGATAGCTTAGTTATTCCCCTTATCCATTCCACCCTTTGCATTTGATATCTTATTTGGTTTTTGTATAGGAACAAGGGTTTGTTTTTTTTAGGTCTTATGCACTGTATATCAACATAAAATTAATCAACAAACCCTTATAGATAGCCACATTGACACAGATCAAAAAATTAGGTGTATAGTCAGCCATAATATGGCCATAATAAGCATACAAGGCCATAATGCAACCCTGTCCTCCTCTTGTAAAATTATCCCAATATAGTTTAAATTTTATATTCAGCCACAACATAATACACGTATTTCCAAGCAGTTTCTACTCACTATCAACATAAAATATGTTTTAAGGAGGTTTGAATATCTATAGGCTTATTTACTATTTTTAACTACTTTCTAATTTTGTAAAATTTTTTAGTATATGTAGTCACTCTTAGATCTATATATTCTTGCATTTCAATCTAAATATTTAAAATCTATTAGTTATATTCATTTCAATTTAAAATATGTTAAACAAGTTGTAGGAAAAATTGAATAATTTGGAGACGGTGAAGGTGGAGCTTGCGTAATAATTAAAAGTTGGATTATAGACCAAGGTTACAAATTATATTCATGTAGATACATTATAATTCCTAATTTTTGGAACTTACTAAGAGATGAATGGTATGGATAAAATCCAAGGATTAATGGACCAATGAGGCCATAAAAAGTATCAATTCATATAAGGAAACATATCATGGAAACTAAGAAGGGGGACGATGGTTTCAAAAGAGAATAAAATGCAAAAAATAAATGTTCAAGGAAATTAGAAGATAAAATTATTTTAAATATTTTGATGACATCAACAATGATGACATATTTGGGTGGATTGGTTTTTTTTATAAGCAAAATTTGTGATGACGGTTCTAAAATAAAGTATATATTTGAACACTTGGATGGATAAAGGAGAAGATTCATTGAATTATTATAGAAGATATCCATAATGATTCTATATTTAAGAAAAAAAATCTGTCTTCTTATAATAAAACATGACTCATAAATTTTTGAAAAATATGAAGAAAAATTACATACATAATGTATTTAATCTAGTTCTCAAAGATATGCGATGAATTTAAATTATGGTGTGAAGAAGCCAAAACTATGAATATGTATTAGAAGAGAATATATGGATATAAATATGGAGTAAGATTGGAAAACATAATGGCATATTCTACATTTTTTGTTAAATTATATGAGAGAAGTAATGGAAAATTCCTGACAAAGTTGTATTAAAGCTTGATAACAATTCTCATGTACATTATGATCATGGTGGCCAAGTGTGCAAGATATTATTCAAGTTACTGCAAGAATATGAAAAATGTATTGCATAATGCTTGGAAAATGGGATGTAAATGAGGAATACATGCATGTTTAATTCTATGTAGCTGATCTTGCATTTGAAGACAACTACAATTTACAAGTGCCATGATTTTTCAGCCATAAAAAGTTTTGTATGTAATAATGATGTAGCACTCAAGGGAAATGTTTTTATCCAATGGTGCACTGTTCAAAATAAATACATATAAATGGTGACCAATGACCATTTCATACAACAAGGAAATCTAATATGTATATGTGGGTTCACTAATATTTTTTAATCTAAAATTGGATTAATGAAACAATAACCCTTTAATTAGATAGAAACTAATATAACATAAGTTGACTATGGATTGGTAGAATAATCATAAAATATGATTTTAAAACTATAATTTCAATGTGCAAGTTCGACAAGTACAATAAATAAACTAAAAAAGGTAGAGAAATACTTAACTTATTTGTCACACTTCCCTGACTTATGTATACTAATGTTCTGACTTGAGGTTGTGTGGGGTGACTATATTATGTTTGTTTCTAGATATGATGATTGTTTTTGTTATGGGATAATATCATCAAAAAGTGGACAATACCAGTTTTCAATCTTGACTCTGTATAGACAGGTTATTGGCAACTAATTTTTATTTCTAGCTTGGGATAGGATCATTAAAAGAGGGACAATACCAATAGTTGATTTTGACCCCTATGGGTCGATCATGGCCCTTTGTAGACAAGTTTTTAGAAACTGATTGTTATTTTTAGCTGGGGACATGATTGGTAGAAGAGAGACAATACCAACATTCACTCTTGACCCCTATGAGTAGATCCTGACCTTATGTAGATAGGTTCTTGGTAATTGATTATTATTTCTATCTTAAGATATAATCAACAAAAGAAGGACAATACCAGTACTCAATCTTGACCCCTATGGATCAATTTTGTTCGAGCAATAGCTCAAATTTTTAGTTTTTCCTAGATGCTTTAATTATTTCAATATTATATTTTCCCACCTTCTTTGCATTTCGAATGTGCATGCATGTACTTGAAATATTAAACCCTAGTTTCTTGTATAAATAATTGAGATATCAAATGGGGGGAAATCAGGATAAAAGGGTTGAGTTAGACTCATCTTGGTCAATCCCTATTGAAAAACCATGTGCTACATGAATTTACAATGCCCGAAGAGAGCTCAAATCAAATATAGTTCTCCCACTTAAACGTGTATGTGAAATGGTGAATGCAAATCTATATGCTCTTTCTCTTAACTTACCCTTAGCACAAACATGCATATGTAACACTACTTTAGATACAACTCTAGTAATTCAGTGCAAGCAATGTATAACTCTTGTATAGCTCTTGAAACGTGAGAATGCATGTCATAAATGTCTACTAATAACTTTTTATAAACATGAATCTCTTATAATTTGAATTAAAAACCTAGTGGTGTGTAAAACATACCCAAAGACATAAAGGGAAACCAAAAGCAATGACTAAAAAAGTGGAAAAGAGTTGAAAAGGAAATTAAAAGACCAAGGGTCAAGATCATCGAGAAAGAAATAAGAATTAGGGATGGTATTTACCTTTTTTGGTCTATCATGTCTTGAGATGAAAATAAGCTCAAAACAACAAAAGGGTTTAGAGATCTCTATTTTTAAATGTGACTTGAGCAATATGAAGGGGAAAGGGGGTCACAAAGTCATATAAAATCATAAATTAAAGGGGGAAAACATAAAATACATGCACCACTAAGTACTTAATTATTAGCTAAGATCCATGTAAGTAAACTGACTAAAATATATTGTAAATCAAGGATTGTGCCAAATTTGGGTGTCTACACTTTTAAATTTATATTTTTAAAAAATAAAATCATGAGTGAATCATAATTTTGAACACAAATCATAGGCTACATTAATTATGTTATGTATAAGATTATTTTATTATGTTAACAAACAAATCATCATAATCTCCACAAAAAAGTGTTAACTTTATATTTTAAATAAAAAATCATAATCTTAACTAGAAGTGCATAAATATTGAAATTTTATTTTAAAAATAATATCATGCGTGAATCATAATTATGAACACAAATCACTGGCTACATTGATTATGTTATAAATAATATTATTTTTTATGTTAATAAACAAATCATCAATAAATCATAATCTTCACAACAAAACATTAACTTTTAATTTTAATAAAAAATCATAATCTTGATTAAAAGAGAACAAATAGTTAACTTTAATTTTTTTATTAAAAGCATGCATTTTATTTCTATGGATTGATCAAATAGTTAATTTTCTATTTTAAAAATTTAAATCATAATTTTGAACACAAACCACAAGCTACGTTTATGATGCTAATAAAATAACCTTGCTATAATGATAACACTCATTTTATCAACATGTTTGATGTAGCACTAAGGGTATGTAAATCATTACTTCAAGATAGTCAATAAACACTAAGTACGTTTTATTGGATACTTGAAGTATCTTGAATCCACATATTTCTCTAAGTTGTTTACTGCCTCATGTATCCCTCCTTGAAATTTATTTTAGACCTCCATTTGAGTTGACTTCTTCCAGCTTCAATCCAACCTAGTTTAGAAATATCTAAAAAAACTAGAGGAGGGTCTCCAATCATTTCTATAGCCACTGATAATTTGTGTTTGTATAAACTTGTTTTCCAATCAATGCAATAGATTCAATAAGGCTGATTAAATTTAATTTTCTATAAGGATTATGATTTAATTTTTCATTTTAAAAACAATTAAATCATAATTTTGAACACAAATCACAAGCTACATTTATGATGCTAATAAAATAACCTTGTTATAATGATAACACTCATTTGATCAACATGTTTGATGTAACACTAAGGGTATGTAAATCATTATTTTAAGATAGTAAACACTAAGCAAGTTTTATTGGATACTTGAAGTATCTTGAATCCTCATTTATGATTTAAAAAATAATAAATCATAATTTTGAACACAAATCACAAGATACATTTATAATGTTAATAAAATAACCTTGCTATAATTATAACACTCATTTGATCAACATGTTTGATGTACCACTAAGGGTATGTAATCATTATTTCAAGATAGTAATTAAACACTAAGTAAGTTTTATTAGATACTTGAAGTATCTTGAATCCTCATCTTGTTGTAAGTTGTTTACTACCTCATGTAATGTTTCACAAATTAATAAAGGTATTTTTAAAGCATATGCCTACTTCAATGTCTAGAACAAGTATTTTTTTCATATATTTAATATTTTAGATATTTTATTCTTATTTTTATATATATCAAAAAAATATATATTGAAAATTAGTTAAAATTTTCTTATTTACTTGTAGAGAGAAGTGTTATTTAATTTTTCATTTACGAAGGGTAAAAATTAAATTACCCCTTCAAATAAAATATGGAGAACCCTCCAAATTTGATCACTGAGCATGGTTGTGGATAATAAGCGAGAAGAGAGGTAGAATCAAGGTGGAGGAAAATATTGAGGATGGAATTGGGTGCCTTCTCCAAATAAGAATCATTGTCCTATGATAGCTGAATGGACATCAAATTTAAGGGAAACCATTTTTATTGACATCTCACATCATTACATTTGTTCTTCTCATCTCCTTGGCTATGCCTCTTAACTTAGATTAACTTAAATTTTATATGTAATTCCACTCTAAAACACCAAACCAAGGTGCTTGGCAAGGCACTTAACTATTACATATATCTTAAATACATCTATTTGAAATATGTCAAGAGATAACAATCTAAAGGTTCTTATCTTGGATTTTTCACATGCTACCTTGATTAATAATTTCATTGCCGTCATCAATTTCTCGTTGATTGATGACAAATGGAATCAATCTAGCTACATCATTGGGTTGGGCTCAAAAACATATTTTTGGAAGGGCGGAGGGGCTCTAAACTCCACTGTATGGCCAAGATATTATGAATTTTTAATTGAATTCTCCAAACAAAAATAAAAATACTTCTAAGTGACGGTCAAATGGATGTCAAATTTTAAAGTTAAAATTATCCTATGATGGTCAAATAGACAACAAATTTAAGGTCAAATAAAAATGTGAACAACTCACTACATTACACTCCACTACTCCTGTTGTAGAATGTTTATTAACATAATAATCAAATAGATAATTTATTATAAGTAATGAGAGATTGAATCATGTTAACTATAAGTTTCATTTTATGAATTATAAGTATAATAATGTCATCAAAACTTGAGATAAAACATATTTGTAATATGTTGATAGTGTAGAATGTATTTTTTAATTTTTTTCAACTAGAGAATAAATTAGGTTGAATAGGAGATGGCATTTGTTGAATATTGTCACTAATTTTTATATATTACAACATAATGACAACCATAACCAATAGAACAATTATAAGATGAATTTTAAATAGAAATGAACATAATTAATTTTAGAGGATGAAGTTTAAATAGAATGGAACAAAATTCATTTTCTAGTCAATAGAATAATTATAAATGAAATTGAGCATTATTCATTTTACACATAATTGGAGATGTTATTAATCTTACCATGTAAGCTAATAAATTATCTTATTATATAAATTATTTTTTTAAATGAGGGAATCACATAAATCAACATTAATTGATGAAAGGGGCCTAACTTGTTTTTTATTGATAAAACAAGGCATTTATCGGGCCATTGCTCAGAGCAAAAGAAAAGTACTAAAACAAACTACAATATATGATATTGGATGACCATGAAAATTCATGTGAAGCTTTATAAGGATGTTTAACAAGTAAAAACCTTTAAACTTAAACATATACATTCTGCAAGACAAAAATTATAGGATCGAATATACAAAATCTTCAATACATTTCATTAGGATCTCTAATTAAAACAAAGGGTTATCTCTCTAGTAACTAATATTGTGGATTTTCTAGTTTATTTTATCTATTGAGCTTAATGTGACATTTATACCTCCTATACCATCCACCTGAGCCTTGGCTTTCTTGAAGGATTAAAAATTGTTAATAACATCAAGAGTGATTTTGGGTAATTCAAATTATGACAAGAATTTATCATGACAATAAAAAATGGGCTATTATATAATGTTGCTAAACTAAATTAACATTAGAAACAAAGTCTTATAGAATAAATTGAGTAGAAATGTTTTGTTATGATGTTCCAATCTCTCTAAAAGACCATTATTAGGGGAAAAAAGGATTGAAGTTAGAACAAATTATTTCTATGTAGTCAATTCCAAAAGAATCTCAATGTAACTCGATGTGATTTTTCACTTATAAATAAAGAGGTATATACCCAATTTAATAAGGTAGGAGATATATTTTTTTGGGTAGTCTAGCCAAAATGTCTCTAATATCAAGGTTTCCTTCAAGCAGTTCCACTTGGGGTCATTGGAGAAGATTGAGGAGCTTCAATTATTGATTTGTTTTTTCATAATTAGAGAGTCCAAATGAAGGATATTCTTAAACCACATAGCCCACAATTATTTTGTGCCAACAAGCAAAAGTGGTGTGTGCAATAACAACATGAAACTCAAAATAATCATTAACCAAATTAAATTCAATGGAAAAAAACATAGATGTAGGCAAGGAATGTTATCTTCTTATCACATTCTTAAAACTCATATATTACAATTATCCCAAATGGAATATCAAATTAAAATTCTCTTATACTAGACTTGTAGCTTGCAAAGCTTTGTGTGAACCAATAATGGTTCTTTATTCTCTCATAGGTCACATCAACATGCACTCTTATTCTCATACTCGGCTCTATATAATTATTACTCTAGCTTCCCACCACCTCAATAAATTTGACCATCATATTTATAGATGTAAGAATTTGTTATGAAAGTTGAAATGGTTTTCCTTCCTTATCACTAAATATTCTAACCACGATTCATCATCTTCTGACCATTATGGTCTAACTCAAACATAACACATGGTGTTTGAATCAATTTTGATATGATACAACATGTGAGAGATGTTTTGTCTTCCATAAGCATAAAATGGTCATACACAAGCTTTGGGACTACTTGCATTTACAATCTTGCAAGCCACCATCCATTTTTACCTAGTGTACAAGTTGTCACCTTTGTGCTTTACTAAACTTATACACAAATACCTTGAATCCCAAATCCATCTAGCAACCTATTGCACACATGCAAGAATGCAATTTATTCTTCTACCAAACACTAAGTGCATGCCAAAGGTTTCATAAAATTACTTATTACTACTCTAAGTCTTTCTAGGTGATGCAAATCATTTGTGCACCTAAATGTTTTTGTATCATATAATCCAAGTAATTGAATTAAACCATGAGCTCCTACTAATTTTATTCCACATGACCAGATATTCCTTATGTTATTTCTTGAGTGTTAGGTGTGAATTCACTATTCATGAATCACTATTCATGGTAATGTGGCATGCTGGTAATGTGGATGGTTAGTGATGTGGCATAACCCACGGTGGGTGGTATAGCCCATAGAGCATCTTTGACATTAAAAATATGAAGAGAGAGAAATGGAGTGCATTTATCCACTTAGTCATATGGGTTGGATTTTATGGATGCATGTGAGGACATGATGATAGTGGATCTCATGATTCCATTTAGGCATATGCTTGTGGGGTACAGTTTGTTTATGGGCTCCTGTTGGATGAGGTCAAAAGTTGGGAATCTTTTGACTCATGTAGATGCACATAATAAAGTGGGGAACATGTTTATTATTCTAGATTGAGGTCACATGAAAAGTGGGGCATAGCACTTTGGATTGCATATGGAGTAGTCAAGGGGTCATCATGAGATGCCATTCAAATCTTGACTTGGCACATAGAGGAGACATGGTTCCCTCTTGATGAATAGTGCACCCACTTCAAGGATGATGCATTTTCTCATCTCTCCTCATTATTTATATCATTCTTCTCTCTATGTTATAAATGCATACATATGCATGAGCTCTCCTTTGTAATTCATCTAGTTAGTGGATCCATGCAAGCTTGTACTTGCATGCTTGGAGGTTGGATCCTAAAGGCATTGTTATGATTGGTTTAAAACCTAAATGCTTCAGGTGTAAGCATTGAGTGCTTGGTTGTTAACACTGAAGGAGTTGCTGGAAGAGTTGTTGTAAAAGAGGAATTGATGAGATTAATATGAAGTCTGAAAGCTCCCATTTTTCCCATAATTTTTTCCCTTGCTTATTTGTAAGATTTTTCCACGTAATCTATGTGTAATGTG
Organism: Torreya grandis; assembly: GCA_037957365.1. NCBI lineage: Eukaryota > Viridiplantae > Streptophyta > Pinopsida > Cupressales > Taxaceae > Torreya > Torreya grandis. The sequence goes on along the minus strand of JARHVA010000202.1, from coordinate 2,578,102 downwards.
TTCCTCTTTATTGTCTATGTTTTTTGTAGATTATTTTTTTGCATTAATTTACTTGTACTATAGGATATTTTATTCCTAACATCTGGTATCAGAGTCATGGTGAAAAATTCCATGTGTGAGTGTTTTCTATTATTGTATGGTTTGTGTAAGTGGAAGATACTATGACAAGAGGAGAGATCAAGTTGGAGATTAAAGAAGAAAAAAATGTTTTTTTGGTAGGTATCTATTTGTGTAGCAAGGTGGAGCATCTCTTGGTGAATATCATGTTCTCTTCATGTTGTTGAGGAGAAGATCACAAGAGAGTTATGAAGAAGTTAAAAAAGTTGTGCCAGATAAGTCAACAGCCTACACAATGTTCATGTTGAAGATAAAGCAATTGTACAGTTTGAGGAATAAGTTAGTCTGCTTTGGAGGAGGTTGAGGACAAGGCATGACCTTGTTGTGGTTCTTGGCATCAAACAAAAGGGGTGTATGATGTGGTATCCTACTAACCACATGTTATCCCAGATGTTGTAGAACAAAAATCCATGCAAAAGGAGGTACACAAAAACCTAAAGTTGTACCTATTTTGAAGTAGTTAAGGATGAGGAAGATGAAGATGCAGATGAATAAGTGAGACCTAATTTTCTTGTAAGGAGAAGGCCATGTGTTTGAATATGTGATAGAGCAATGATGCATTTTGGATGCATTTTTTAGGCTCAAAAACTTGGTAGGTGCATTGGTGCAATGAGTAGTTTGATGACTTACCTAAAGCTATGATTGGTTCACTTGTTTCATATTTATCATGGTTGGTATTTGAAGGCTACATGTAGAAGATCAACTGAGACCTAGTGTTCCCAAAAGGAGAAGGGTGATGTTGACCATATAACTCAGGGTATTGGAGTTTTATACATATAATTATGGTGTTGGCCAGGTAGACCAATGTAGGGAATAACATTAGAGGCACATGAGTTGGTGTTTTGAAAACATTTGATAGAACAGGATAAATTTTAGATGTGGGATCAAAAACTTGGTAGGTAAAGTGATGCACTAAGTAGTGTGATGACTTCCTAGGAGCTGTGATTGGTCCAGTGAAATTGTGCCATGTTGATAGCTTTGAAGGCTATGTGGAGAAGTCTAGTTTTGAATTATATGATATGCTATCCTCATTATTATCAAGAGTGATACATGCATTATTTATTGTTTAAGGAGTTAGAACAGTGTGATCCCTACATGGTGATCTCTTTTAAGGAGAAAAAGATAGATGGATGAGGTAAAAGTGTTGTTGGTTTGCATATTGAATAAGTCACCATACAGGTTGGTTCTAGTACTACACATGTAGTACAAGATATTCATTACCTTCATGGAGAGCCAAAATGGTTAGCAAATGTTGGTGTTATGTGTTGTTGACAAGTTGGATTCAGGCCTAGACATGATCATTATTTTGATGGCTCAGTGACTAGGACGTGATGAAGGTGATAGGAGGAGAAAACCAAGGATGGAGATGCACAAGGATGAGAAAGCAAGGAAGTACCCCCACTTCTTGCATTTTGAGTTGTCTTCCTAGGAGTGTCCTAGAAAAGGAGAAGACATGTTATCCTATGTGTTAGATTCATCAAGAGTAGGAAGCCTCACGATGCCATGGTGAGCACTAAATTATATATTCCTAAGTAGTGGGAGTTGTGAGTAGTTAGTGGCAGAATTTTGATTGGAGGATTGGTCTAAGGAGAAGTGAGAGCCACTTTAGGTGTTACGATCTGCTATAGAGGAGCAAATGTTGACAAAGTCAGTCAGGGTAGAGAAGTTTAAGTAGTGCAAGAAAACTTCTAATGGGTTTGTGTCAAGGTATCAGAGGGCATAGATGGATAGTTGGTTATGTATATTGACTTTAAGTGAGAGTATGTTAGGTGTGAAGTCACTATTCATAGTCACTATTCATGGTGATGTGGCATGTTGGTGATGTGGATGGTTAGTGATGTGATTGGTTGGTGATGTGGCATGACCCACAGTGGGTGGTATGGCCCACAGAGCATCTTTGATGTTAAAAAGATAAGGAGAAATAAATAGGGTGCATTTCTCCACTTAGTCACATGGATTGGATTTTGTGGATGCTTGTGAGGACATGATGATAGTGGATCTCATGATTTCATTTAGGCATGTGCATATGAAGTGAAATTTATATGTGAGATCCTATTGGATGAGGTTAAAATTTTTGAATCTTTTGACTCATGTGGATACACATGGGAAAGTGGGGAACGTGTCTACTATTCCAAATTGAAGTCACATGTGAAGTGGGGCATATCACTTTGGAGTGCACATGGATTAGTCAAGGGGGCATCATGAGATGTCATTCAAAGCTTGACTTGGCACATGGGGGAGACATGGTTCCCTATTTATGAATAGTGCACCCACTTCAAGGATGGTACATTTTCTCCTCTCTCCTCATTCTTTATATTATTCTTCTCTCTATGTTGTAAATGCATAAATATGCATGAGCTCTCCTATGTAATTAATCTAGTTAGTGTATCCATACAAGTGTATGCTTTCATGCTTGAAGCTTGGATCCTGGAGGCATTGTTATGATTGGTTCAAAACCTGAATGCTTCAAGTGTAAGCATTGAGTGCTTGGTTGTTAACACTAAAGGATATATTAGAGCAGCTATTGTAGAAGAGGAATTGTTGAGATTAATATGAAGTCTAGAAGCTGCCATTTTGCCTATGGTTTTTTCCCATGCTTGTTTGTAAGGGTTTTCCACATAATATTTGTGTAATGTGTTCCTCTTTCTTTTCTATGTTTTTTGTAGCTTTTTTTCCACATTAATTTACTTGTATTTTAGGAGCTTTTATTCTGAACACTGTGTATCTTCTTTATTCTGGTGTCCATCACCTACTCAACCTCCTCTCACATCTTATTAGGAAATTTTTGTCTCCAATCAACTTCTCAAAAATATGCATTATCATTCTCCTCATTAGGTAATCCCTTTGTGTAAGGGTAAAAGAATGCAACATTGAGGATATATATTATATTTATCCCTTCTGGAAACTCTATCTCATAGGCATTAGTTGTAAATTTATGCAACTCTTTACATGGTCCAATTTTCTTTCATTTCAATATGTTATATGTTCCTTTCGAAAACCTATCTCTACACAAGTATGCTACTATGACCTTAACCTATAGCATTTCTAGGGATATGTGTGGCTAATTTATGGCTTACATTACCTTTAATCTTATCTTGTCTCATTTCTCTATGTTCTCATATTGTTAGTAGGGTCAGCCTATGGAGTAACCATAGCCTACGTAGTGTACATATAGGAGGTAGTGATTATTACTTTATCATCACATTATTAATTTTATTTTTATTGCATATTTTTCAAGGTTCCCCCTCAAATTATATTAGTCTTATTTATCATGTATTATGTTTGATTATCAATTATTATTGTAGAATTGCTTATTTTGTTCTCATTAGTGCTCTATATTATCATTAATCTACATGTTGTAGTTAAATTTATATACATCATTGTGAATTGTCTTGATATATATTTAAGTAATGTAATTGAAATTTTAATTAGAGTTTTGATTTGGGCAAGGTTCTATAGCACAGTTTTTATTTTCTAGATCTAGCATCTATGAGCTAAAGGATTGAAAAAACATAACTTAAGATTAGAGAACAATTTATTTTTTCCATCAATTTAGTATTGCTTGAGGTTTAAGTCTAGAAAAAAATCCCCCTTTTACAAATTATAATTCATTTGATTCATCTCAGTGAGTCAATCGCAATGGTATAAGCTTCCAGTACATTTTTTGTTTGGCCTTAAAACCCTCCACCCTAAATTCCTGAAACTTAAACCTTATATTTTGTGCATAGTTAATCCAAACACTCTAGGCCATGGAAAATGGAAATCCACTCCAATAAAAATTACTAACAAGGAGGAAATGGAGTTCAAATCTTATTAATCATGGATTTATGAGTTGGTTACCCAACTCCATGCATATGTGAGAAGCATGGTAAAAATAATAAGATCTAGATGTGGTCAAACGGGACATGGATATAATGAAGTGAAATTTGAGTACCATTAATGGGACATCATAAAATCTCTTGGATCATTTTCTAGCAACACTGCCACCCAATAACTATCCACCAATCCATTTAGGTTCTCCCAACGAAAACAATCAAATCTCAAATACATGTTCAAGGAACTTAATAGCAAAATTGGAAGTGTGAAAGTTTTATGGTAAGGATCCACTCACCTAAATTAAGCAAATGAAAAACTTATTTTATCTCCATAAAACCCCATGTGTGCATAAGGTGGTCATGTTATCTTTATATTTGGAACCAAATTAGTTCATTTGATATAGATGATTATGTACTCAAAATAAAAAGAAGGGTGTTATTGTTACCTAGTCAGTTTTTAATGATGAGATGCAAATACACTACTAAAACATTATCATAAAAAACTATATCATCCAACTAGTAATACTGAGATAAATGGGTATTTTCAATTATTTTATTCAATAATTTGAGAACATGTCTTTGCACGTGGATGACATTACAAAAGATAACCTAAAGACCTATTCTTGGGTGAGCTCAAGGATAACATCCAAATTTATGTTTGTGTGTTTAATTTAAGTTCAGTATCCATGTCCATGGTCTTCAAATGCAAAGCAAAGGAAATAGATCTAGTCAAACAATAGGATTTCACTAATCATAGAGAATGCATTAATCCAGCATAATCATTCCCTTAGCCTACCAAATTGACTCCTCAGTAAATTAAAGAGAAACAAGCAAAAGGGTTATGTTTCAATTGTGATAGCAAATATAGTGAAGGATATCAATGTGTTGAGAATAAATTATTCTAGATTGAAGGGTCTAATGAAGATGAAGAGGATGATGAAATATCAGATGAGGTTGAGGAGGAGCTAGAGGAGAAATCTTGAGATTTCAAACCAACTATCCCATGCCATACACTTTTAGGTATTAGCACTCCACAAACCCTCAAGGTTGTGGATTTCCTCAAGAAATAGAAGTTGACAGTATCGATTGACTCACAACTTAATCAAAAATAAGTTGGTTCACACTTAAATTTTTTTGTTTATCTAGCTCTAGAATTTAGGACATGATTGCAAATAGTGACATAATTAATTGTTCATAGAAATGCCACAATATCAAATTTTCCATGGGAAATTATAGGATAGACTATCCTAATTTTTTATTCTAATGGGAGGAGCATACATAGTTTTTGGAGTCCAATGGATCACAACCTTGGCATGATAGAGATAAATTTCTAGGATTTGTTCATGCATTTTCATTCTAAAAGAAGGACATTTGATCTGTGTGGATTTTGTGTAAAGTATCCACAATTAGTTCTTGTCATATTTAGAAGATTCTCACAAATGAGGTAGATGGGTTTGTAGCAAAGTTGTTTTCCTTATAAGTACAACCAATAAAAATGTATACACTCTTGATTTATAGATTGTTATTGATAAACACTATTTTTTTTGGAGCAATGCCAAAAGGAATGCCACCACAAAGGGAACATGATCATGACATTCTATTGGTACTTAGAGTCAATCACCAAACATCAGAACCTATAGGTACCCATATGTCGATAAGAGAGATTAAAAATATGGTACATAAAATGTTGGAGGTTAGTGTTATCAAGCATATCCAAAGTACATATTCATCCCTTATCTTAATGATGCATAATAAGGATGATACTTGGAATATGTGCCCACATTAAAGAGAGCTCAACAAGTACACCATCAAATATAAGTTCCCTATTCTGATAATTTATAATTTTTTAGGTGAATTACATGGTGTTGTCTACCTTAAAAAATTGGATCTTCATTCAAGTCACTATCAAATTTAGATCAGAGATGAGGATATATATAAGACAACTTTCAGAACTCATGAATGCCATTATGAGTTTTTGGTAATTTTTTTAGGTCTCATAAATGCACCATCTACATTCTAGAGTTTTATGAACACTATCTTTATGCCTTTTCTACATAAATATGTCTTGATTTTTTTTATGACATACTAATTTACAATAAAACATGTGAATAACACTTGTAGCATGTGAATTATGAACTGATAATTCTAGAGTACTATCAGCTTTACACTAATCCTTCCGAGTGTGCTTTTGTAATATAGGAGGTAGAGTACTTGGGTCATATCATGTGACATGAATGCGTCAAGGTAGACCTCACAAGATCAAGGCCATGATAGAATGACAAGTTCTAAAAACCCTCAAGAATAACTAAGGTTTTTAAGGGCTAATAGGTTACTATCGTTAGTTTGTGAAAAATTATGGAATCATAACAACACCACTCACAACTTTTTTTTAAAATGACTTCTTCCATTGGAACGATGTTGCCACCAAGGCATTTGAGAAATTGAAGGAGGTTATGTGCTCCACTCTAGTTTTGGATACCCCAGAGTTTTTAAAATCCTTCATTGTTGAATGTGATGCATCAATATATGGAATGGAGGCAGTACTCATGTAGGAAGGGAGGCCCCTTGCATTTTAGATTTTTCAGCTCAAGGGTAAGAATATTCTTAAGCTTATCTATGATAAGGAGATGTTGGTTATACTTCATGTAGTCAAACAATGAAGACCTTATATTATGTGTAGACACTTTAAGTTGAAAAGTGATCATAATAGTCTAGAATACTTCTTGTAATAGAGGTTTTCATCTAAAGAATTTAAAAAAATGGGTGACCAAAATTTAGGGGTATTACTTTGAAATCATATATAAAAAAGGAAAGGATAATGTAGTCATAGGTGCACTATCTTGGATAAATGAATCCACAAAGGCATTGCTATGTGCAATGTCCATATGGCAAGTAGATTGGGTGGATGAAGCGAGATCAGAATGGGGAAAGAATAGTGATACACAAATTTTTATTTAGCAACTCCAACATGATTATAGTGTCTCAAATAAATTTGAGTGGAAAGGGAATTCCTTATGGTATAAATATATATTATACATGTGTAATGATTTTTCCTTCCAATAAAATATCCTTACAAAACTCCATGCATCTATAGTAGGGTGGAGTTCAATATTTTTTCTAAATTATCATAGAATCAAGAATGAATTGTTTTTGGAAGGACTCCAAGGGGATATACAAAAATTTGTGATAGAATGCATGGTGTGTCAGCAAAACAAGGGTGGAACAAATAATACCATGGGTCTTCTGAAACCCTTATTTATTCCTAACCAAAGGTGGGAGGAGGTTTCCATGGATTTCATAACATATTTACCTAGGTAGGATGGTAAAATTTTATCATGGTAATTATGTATAGGATCACAAAATACACTCATTTTTGTGCCTTGTCTTAGCCATTTATAGCTAGTATAGTAGTAGATTTTTTCAGGATACAGTTCAAAAGTCACTTGGTATCCCAAAGATCATAGTAAGTGATCATGATCCCATCTTTACCAATAATTTTTTGACTCATTTATTCTCATGTTTAGGTACTCAATTGCCTCATAGCTCTTCATATCATCTTCAATTTGATGGGAAAAAATAGGTGGTTAAAAAAATTCTAAAGGGTTATCTATGTTGTTTGCATCAAATAAACAAAAAATATGGGTTCATTCACTACCACTAGTAGAATGGTGGTATAACACTTCTTTTCATACATCATACAAAATGTTTCCATTTATGGAACTATATGAGTATCAATCCCCATCCATTACCTCATTCTTGAGGGTACAACCAAGGACTTGAATTTTTTAGGAACATCTTCAACACCAATAGATAATATTTGCTAGTCTAAGAGAGAATTGGGCAATGGCACAAAACCCAATGAAGATTAAATTTTATCAACACTGTAGCAAGAGGAATTTTTAAGTAGGTGATTGAGTCTTTGTGCATTACATCCATACAAAAAAAATGTAATTGAAGCAAATAATAATGATAAATAACTTTATCATAAGTATTACAGCCCTTATCATATCTTGAAAAAAATTAATAGAGTCACGTACAAGTTGGAGATACCTCAGTCTACACACATACATCCAGTATTTCATGTCTCCTACTTAAAGAAGGCAACTAAAAGTAAGTATCTATTCAGACTAAGTAACCATTGTTGGATGAGAAAGGAAAATTCATTTTGGACCCTGAGGAGATCCTTCAGACACACTCTAAAAAGTTGTGAACAAGAGAGATAAAAGAGTATTTGATCAAGTGGAAGAATCTGATGAGCAAGGATGTAATATGGGAGGATCAATCACTCTTGTAACAACATCCAGATTTATTCAACATTGAGGAAAACATTGTTTTAAATGGGATGGACATGTTATGCCATTAACCTATAGTGTGTCTAGGGATATGTGTGGATAATATGTGGTGTGTATCACTTTTTATCTTATCTTGTCACTTTTCTCTATGTTCTCACATTGTTAGTAGGGTTAGCTTATATACAAATCGTACGCTAAGTAGGGTACAGATATGAAGCAGTGGTTGGTACTTGATCATCATATTATGTGTTCTATTATTATTGCATGGTTTTGGAGGTTGCCCCCTTGAAGTGGCTAAGTCTTATTTATCAAGTACTATGCTCTGCTATCAATCATTGTTTTAGATATATTTATTCTATTCTCATTATTGTGTTATATTATTTTTAATCTACTCGTGATGTTTAAATTTATATCAGTTGTAGTGAATTATATTTTATCTATCTAATTAATTTCATTACATATGTCACCAACATGAAATTCTTGTTCTCTCCTCTTTAAATCTACACATTTTTTTTATTGTGCATTTTTTCTCCAATTGCATGTACACTTATATGTGCACATTGTGCATGTATTCATCAAAATATTCTACTTTTGCACTCCTCCCTTTCTCTTCTTATATGTTAGGAAATTATACAACACTTCTTGGACTCTACCCATAAATAATGTGGAATGGGGAATTTCCAATACTTTTGTTTACTGAATTATTATAAGTGACTTCTACTTGCACCAAGACTGGGTCCCATAATCTAGTACTTTCATCCCACTAGACATCTCAACATATTTCCAAGGCTCTTATTAACCACCTTTGTTTGACCAGTCATCTAACGATGATAGTTGAACTAAACTACAAATGAGTGTTCAGTTTATTCAATAATGCTCCCTAGAAGTGTCCCACAAGCTTAGTATCCTTATCAAACACAATGTTGTGCAGCAATACATGCAACATTACACTTTCCCTAATAAACAAATTAGATACTTATGTAGCATCATTAGTTAGTTTAAAAGCCATAAAAATGAGCCATTTTAGAAAAATCTATCTACCACAACAAAGATAAAATCATTGCCCTTTTGTGTCCTAGGTAATCCTAGAACAAAATCCATGCTCAGGTGCTCGCATGGTTTCTCGAGCACTAAAAAAGGTTGATACAACCCCATGTTTTGGATTTTAATTTTTTCTAATTGGAAAATCCTACACCTCTTTACATATTTTCACACATCCATAGACAGGTGAAATGAAAAATACCCTTCACTTAAATGTGCCATTATTTTATCAATACTAAAATGACAAGGCAATCTTCACTATGCTTCTTTTGGATCAAATTCTCGTTCATGGATCTCTTGGGTATACATAACTACACTCTCTTGAATAAAAACCCCTCTTACAAAAGATTATCCAACCAAGGAATTATATATGTGTGCACAAGCTCTACATATGCCTTCCATGCTTCCTTGAAGTCTTTGTCCTATGCATAAAACAACTTCATGGAATCAAATCCCATGACCTCCACATGCATCCCACTCAACAAACCACATCTTCTACTCAGTGCATCTGCAACTCAGTTATATTTTTCACTCCTATGTTTAAATACAAATGAGTAACTTTGCAATAATTCTACCCATTTCATGTCTTGTAATTAACTTATCTTGATTGTTTATGAATTTTAGCACTTGGTGGCCTGTGTATAACACAAATTCCTTTAGCAATAGATAGTGCCTCCACTTCTTCAATGTTTGCACAATAGCATAGAATTGTTCATCATAAATTGAATACTTTTATTGTGCATCACTTATTTTATCACTAAATCAAGCAATAGGCTTACCTTCTTAACTTATTACAACTTCAATGGTTATGTCAATTGCATCACAATTTGCTTGAAATACTTTGGTGAAATCGAGTAGCACTAACATATGCTACTCTATTAATTTATTCAATTTATGGAAATTGTACTCGACTACTACAATCCATAAAAACTCTTTCCTATCACCTCTCATTGCCTTTGTGATAGGTGCTCAAATCCCACTAAAGTTTCTTATGAACTTTCAATAAAAGTTTGCCAATCCATGGAAACTTTGCACTTCAAAATCACTTTTTGGTGATGGCCAATTGAAGATATATCTCACTTTCTTAGGATACATTTTAACCCTTATTGAGATATTACAAATCCCAAGTTCACAAACTATGTCTTCATGAAGCTACATTTCTTCATATTTACAATTAACTTCACCTTGTGAAAATGCTTTAACACTTGTCTCCAATATGCCAAGTGTTCTTCTTTGGACCTAATACAAATTAAAATGTCACCCAATTATACAATGAGAAACTTACCCAGAAAAAAGCTTTATCACTTCAATCATCAACCGCATGAATGTGCTTAGCATGTTAGTCAAACCAAAAGGCATAACCAACAACTCATATAAACCATCTTTTGGTTTGAAAGAAGTCTTCCATTAATCACCTTCTCTTATTCTGATTTGATGGTATCCACTTTTCAAGTCTTAGTGAAGTACTACACTCCACTCAAGCAATCCATAAAGTCATCCATGCACAATAATGAGAATTTGTACTTAATGGTGATCTTATCGATGGCTTTAGAGTCAATGCACATCCTTCATTTTCCTCCTTTATTTGGTGCTAGCACTATAGGTACTACACATGGGCTCAATATTTCTTTCAGCCCCTTCTCTAGTAGCTATTCAACTTACTTCATCACCTCCTCATTATCTTGTGGCATCAGTCAATATGTCACTTTGTTTAGAAAATTGAATCCTACAACCAGATATATTCTATGACTTATGTTTTGCATAGGTGGTATTCCATCTGAAATATCCTTAGACATGATTTCCTCATATTCACCCAATATCTCCTTCACTTCATGTGGTGTTTCCTCTTATGTACTCTTCATGCTTATAATTTGTGCAAGCCTAGCATGAGTGCATAACATGTGTGTTCTTTCTTTGCATCATTTAGAAGAAAAATCTAGACACTAACAACACCTTTGGAAAACTCTCCACCTTTACACTTTTATCCTTCAAATGATCAAAGTGTACTACTTACCATCCTTACACAAAGTATAGATATTTGTTCTTACATTTAATTAATCTTTCCATCCAAACAGTCAAGGCTTACCTAATAATACTTACCAAACGTCCATTGACATGATCTTGCACAAAAATTCATCCTTATACATGCCTATCTAAAAATTAACCAGACATTGTTTGTTCACTAGCAATTGATGTCCCTTCAAAAACCAAGGCACCTTATATGGATTTTGATGTTCAATCCTTTTCAAAACAAGTTTTTCTATCAGATATTATCAATATTTCCACTATCAATAATTACCTTACAACACTTTCCTCCAAATATGCAAATGGTCCTGAACAGATCATTTCTTTGTGCTGGTGTATTTTCTTCCTTCTCATGTATCAATAATACTCTCTTCATTAGGAGAGCCTCATCACACTTTTGTTCTTCCATGTGATTGATCGACATATCACATAATTGCTAGCCTTTGTTATGTGCATAGCTCCACTTTGTTGCACATGTTGTCACTCAAATGCTTTATGCCCTACTTCCTCGCATCTGAAGCACATAAGTGAAACCTTTGCCTCATTTACATCTAGTTTATCCTCTTCTTCGAAAGGATCCTCTTCCTCTTTGTGCATGATCATGACCCTATGATGTGTTCGCTTCTCCTTCGTGCACTTGTGTTTGATCTATTCTTTCACTATGCATAGTGCTTCTCTTTTGTGTGCAAACCTACAATTTCCCTACATGGTGCTTTGTTGTTTTCTAGACCACCTTTCTTCTTCCTTTACCACACACTGATAGGCTTCTTTGATTGAATTTGAGTTGATCATACTAAATTCATCCTAAATAGAAATGTTAAGTCCATTCACATACCTCAAGACTTTCTCTATGCCGTCTTCTATGTGACCGAAATGAATGGTCAATCTATAAAATTATTTTGTATAGTCCTTGATGCTAATATCCTTTTGTCTCAAGTTTTGAAATTTTTTGAAAAGATTCATCTCATAATCTGTGGGAAATAACTTTGCTTTCAACTTGGAAACCATTTTTTCCAATCTTTAGTTTTATCCTTGCCCTTTTTTTGCCTATCTAGTTGGATATGATCCCACCACAAAGATGCATGCCCTTTCAATTTTGTATACACAAATTGCACTCTCTTAGGATCTTTTATGTACTCATATTCATTTTACTTATTTGATTTTATAATTAAGTATATCAAATCTTCTACACATAAACTTCTTGAGTAGTTTGAAATGTCTATGCATAGCTTGCCACCTATCTTGGAGATGGCCCTTAAAAATATACCCTTTTTTAGGTCTTGATAAAATTCATCCATGCACCCTTTAGGTGCCTCATCACCACTTGAATCTGAATCTTCCCCTTTACCAAGCAATCTCCATGGCTTCCATTCTTGCTTGGAGATCTTGTATTAAGTTCACCAAAGTTGCCACTCTTGTTGGTTGATTTATTCCTCCTCTGAGAGGAATCCCTCTTTGTCATTTATTTTCCTCAAGAAGTCACTGAAACAACTACACTTATTACACCTTCTGCCTAATAGGCTTTATGTTTGAATATGTCCACCATTTTCTACACGTAATTGCAAATATGAAAAATAGAATCCACTTGAAAGGTTGAAACCACTCTAATACCAAATGATGTAGTTGTGGTTAGAGATTTCAAATGAAGGACGATCTTAGACCATGTATCCCATAATTACAATGCAGCAACACCCAAAAGTGTTGTTCATAGTAAAAATACATAATGCAAAACAACAGTTAACCAAATTAACTTCAATGGAGGAAAACACAGATATAGGCACATAATGTTATCTTCCTATTATAGTATTCAAATTCAGACATTACAATGATCCCAAAAATAATATCAAATTAAAATTTTCGTACACTAGACTGTAAGCTTTCAAGGCTCTATGTGAACCAACAATTTTTCCCTCTCATCACAAATTGCAACAACACGCACTCTTTTTCTTAGAGTTGGTTATATGTTATTCTTACTATGTCTGCCAACCACTTTAATGACTTTGAACATATTATTTATAGACATATGAAGGTGATATGGAAGTTGAAATGGTTTTCCTTCCTTGTCATCGAGTCATATGACCATGATTCATAGCCTTTTGATCATTATGGTCTAACTCAAACATAACATGCGACATATGAATCAATGTTAATATGAGCCAATGCATGGGCAAAGATTTGTGTTCCATCTTTTCAGATGTGTACAAGTTTTGGGACTACTTACGTGCATAATAATGCAAGCCACCGTCCATTTGCACCCAGTACACACATTGTAACCTTCGTGCATGACTAAACTTTTGCACATACCTTCAAGCCTAAATCCAGCTACCAACCTACTACACACTCACATGGATGCACTTTATTCTTCTACCAAAGACTATGAGCACACCAAAGTTTGTGCAAACTACTTATTCCTACTCTCAAGTCGTTTTGGGTGATGCAGATTGTTTGTGCATTTAGATGCTCCTACATCCATGCGATTGAGGAGGATAAATAAAGTGTTCAAAATTGTGATTCACATGATTTCAATTGTTTTTCAAATATATCAAACCTACTTTCCATATTCCCATTATTATCATGAGCCATTTCCTTTCCTCTAGCCAATGGAGGAGGTCATCGGTGTTGAAGTTCATATGCAAGAGCCTCATGCTAATTTCCTCATCTAGCACTAACAAGACAAGCATGGGTTTGAAGATACTCCAAATAGAAGGAAGAATTGTTGGTAGAAAAATTATTTTGATGAGAAATTAAAATGTGCATTTTGTAGGGGAGATTGACGCCGACTTGGATAGAAAGTAATCATGAATTGAGGCCTGTGGGCATTTTACCCCAAGGACAGTGTTTGTCCGACTCCACCCTAAAACATGCCACATGTATCATGAGACACAAATGACAGAGAGAGGGGGGCATGGAGATGTATCATGAGACAGGATTCAAATAATTTGAATCTTGTAAGATTAATTCATCAAGCCCAACCCAATGAGAGAACAAGAAACTCTCAAATTTAGAGAAAATACCTAGATTTGCACCTACATTGGCTAAAAGATCATTTGGTGTGTTGGCCTTTTGAAAAAAATACGAGGTGTGAGAGAGGATAAAAAGACTCAATGTCAGACGAAGAAGGTAATGGAGATTCCAATTGGGTGGAATGGCTTTAGTAATGGCATGTATAACTAGTTTTGAATCCCCTTCAACTTCGATATTGGATAATTTGTGAGCTTTGGCAAGTTGGAGACCTTCAAGTTTTTGTTCAATGCTTGTGGCTTGAGATTAAAAAAATGAAGTGATCACTATTAGAATTCATGTGTGAGATCTCATGGGCCGATCTTAACTTGTAATTATTGGATTTGCCTCTTGAGGCACCATCAAAGTTCAACTTTACCCATCTTCTTTAGGAGCTTTCCATATTCTTTTCAAATAGGTAGTATCTTTAACTCTTTAACCCCTAAATGGGAGAAGAGGACCTAACTTATTTTAATTTTGTTATAAGTGTAAAAAAATGTTTTAAAATGGCCCCATAACCTTATATGTAGTCGATAATATATCAATAAAACTCAAAACACAAAACGCACATAAACCAGGCCCAAAAAGACATCAGTGCACACTATTACAAATAAACAGTTAGTGGTACAAGAGCAAAAAACCTCCCAACATGCAGTAAGAAGTCAAAACACAAACAACCCAACCCTAATGTACAGCAAGATCACTTAGGGTCTTTGCCACCTCCCAGTCCTCTTGCATAGCTTGGATTTTGTTTTCCAGGGTGTCCTCTATTTCCTCTTCTCCATCCCCATGTTTCTTCTTGCCTCTTGTCCTTCTTCTAGGACCATCTTGAGAGTCTATGGCCTTCCTTTCCCTCATATATTTTTTTAGTATTTTTGTTGTTGGTGGCATCTCCTCTATAGATCTTACTAGCATCCTCCAACTTTATTCTAGCCATATGCAACTCTTCTTCCAAACTCTTCACTTGTTTCTCATATTAACCAGTTCCTTCTTTATCTGACAAGTATCCTATAATAAGTCTCATTGATCTTGAGGCTCTTTCACATTCTCCAAGCTCACAATTTCCATCTAGAGCTACAGTTCCTTCATTTCCTTATTCAATTTCTTATTTTCATTAAATAACCCTTTCATAATACCCAACTAGACATTAAGGGCCTTCTCCATTTTACCAACCCTCTCATGAAGATCACCATCAGAGACCAACATTTTCATCCTTGGAGAAGAAGGATGAATGGGGGAAGAACTAGGGATGACCAAGGAAATATAAACATCATCATGGCTACCTAAGTCCAACTCAACAGCAAGTTTAAAGGAAACCACCTTACCTTTCTTTTTACCTAACTCGAGGCTAATAACCACACCTAAAGATGAAACACCTTTCAGGGATCATTCATAACTCAGAGCTCTTTTATCCCTAGATTCCTTAGAAATTTATGTCAATGTGTTTATCTCCTCTGCTTTTTGGCTCAAGGGTCTCTCAATAGGGCTATTAAAGGAACCCATCCCTAACCCCAAAGGTTTAAAATCCAAGGTACTAGTGTTTACAACTTTAGGAGCAATGGAGAGTTGGCCCATTTGGAAGAGCAGGTAAATGAGAACTTGGTGAACATAGTTGTTAATTTTTCTTCTTGATACTCTAAAATGGAATTCTCTAGAGACATGAATAGGAAAAACAGAATGCTCATTGCCCTATTATGTCTAAAGTGATTGAGCAATGAAAAGTGATAAGAGTAAAGCTTCCTAAATCTACCTTACATTGTGACATATTTCATCATTTGCATGTAGACATCTTCCCATGGTGTTGGAAGTGAAGTTCTCAGAATGCCATACTCCAACTCATGAATTATCTCGTTCTCCTTGAAGAAACAATGGATTTTTTAATCTTTCATCCTTTGTCTTTAAAAAAAATTAGGCCCTCTGTGAGCATATCAGTGACTCTAGCCACACTTTCTTCTGATACTTCCAAAGTGATGCCTTTCATAGTAACAATTCTATCTTTCCATGCTTTGGTGAAATCAATGGACAAGCACGGGTCGAAACCTTTGATCTTCTTGATGTAGCAACTCATACCACCTTTCTTTAGAATATTCTATATAATATTATTATTTTGTATTCCCTCACAGGAGGTAGGTTCAACTCGAAGGCGGTCCCCTCCCATGGCTTCACCAACCAAAAAACATTTCCTCTCAACGTTGTTATCTCCACTAAACAAAAGATAATGGAGAGAATGACCCAAGGAACTTATGTTATCAGCACGAGATTTAATCCCATTAATGACATTTGATGGGCTATAATGATTACAAGAAGCCTTTAGTCCTTCGCCTAAGGTTGACTGAAGAGTCACACTGGACTTGCTTGTCTTGTCTTTCTGCCTTGATTCTATAATGATTATAAATGTCCTCAATGGATGATATTTGGGCATTGGATTTCCTCCATAATAAGTGTATCTCATTAGTACTTGACAACGTCCAGTAATAATTACAAAGAAAAATTATTTTTATTAGCTTCCACATTAAGAATATGGTTGATAGGAGGGTGTAGGGCTATGGCATTTGTCCATTTGATACGGTCTAAGCTTGAAACTCTCATATTAACAAACTCATCTGCACTACCATTACCCTTTCTATAAATGTGATCAATTTTTATCTCATCAAAATTTTGCAAGAAATTCGATGCACATTACCTAGATTTTTTATGGTTTTGCTTGGTGTAGTTACCTTATTGAGACAACTAATTACATTTAACGAACCTCCTTCAATAATCATAAGTTTTGTGTTTAACTTCTTGGCCATTTGAATACCCCACAAGGTTGTGTTTACTTATGCAACATGATTCATTTGAATTCCCAAAACAACCCGCATATGTTGTTAACAAGGCTCCATTGTTGTCTATGATCAATCCTCCCCCTGCCATATGTGGGTTTCCTTTTAATACACCATCAAAATTAAGCTTAATCCAAGAACATGGAGGTCTAGTCCATTTGACCAAACATTCTATATGTCTTCTTATTATTCTCAAAAACCTCTGTAGAGATGATTAATTTTCAGTTTTGGATTTGGACCTTTTTAGCTTTTGAGACAATAATTTTGTCACACTTCTTAGTGGTCAATAGATTCTCCTTAATAGCCTCGCTAATAATCGCTCCTAATTTGGAGACATTTTTTCTTTTATTCTATAAAACTCTTAAGAGTGGGGTAGGGTAAACTTCCACATTTTCGTAAAAGTAGGGGAAGAGAATGGAGCATGCCATTGACCAATAAAATCTAAAATATAATTTGGTCTTATCCATGAGATATTAAATAGAGAGAATAAAATTCAATGCCATTAAAGTAAATGGACATTCTAAGAATAAATCCAAAGCTAATTCAGCGTCATTCTCACAGAGTAGACATTTATTTGGTATAGGTATGTCTTTTCTCATAAGGTTATCAACTGTGAAAATCTTGTTTTGAGTAGTGAGCGAGTAGAAAATATTTACCTTAAGGATGAGATCACTATCAAGGTATTTTTTAAGAAATGGGATTTTTTTTCAGAATTATCAACTTGTAGGCGAATATTTTTATACTAAAAGCTATGAAAAATAGATATGTTAGGCAAATTCTAAGGAAAAACATGTAATTTAGTACTAATATATGTATATTTTGACAAATTTAACAACTTGAACTTTTATAGGAAAATGTGATGAATATATTTTCAAAAAAATGTTCATTTGCGAATCTGAAATTTTGGAAATTTGTCAAAAAATAGCCAATTGACGAAAAATAGCCCCTAAAAATACCCTGATCACTATCTCAAAAGGTTCCCATGGAAATCCATCCTCATAGGGATTTAACATTATAAAAGCCATCCTCTGACGATGACCAAACCAATTCATCCTCTTTAAGGATTTGACTATTGTGATAACTTTTCATCTTTTTATTAAGAGACCGAAGGTAGTCTAGAATCTCAAGGTTATTTGTTCCCAAAGTCAAGGTTTTCTAGAATTTCCCAGTCCCATTAGCTTCCCAATAATATCTCACCCTCAACTTCCCAATAAACTCTCACCCTCTCTCCTATAGATCTTTTAAAATTTGGACATAAAGAATTCCAAGTAGCCATAGCACTTAAGGGAGTACCGTAGAGCCACGCATCGTCCCAAAACAATGCTTTGTTACCATCCTCAATATTTGATCTACAACTTTTCCCTGATAATTTCATACTATTACTAGATTATTCCAAAAAGTAGACCCCTTGGGGTATTCCAAAGTTAGAAACAGATCAACATCCCTACTTTCCATATACTTAGCCTTAATAATATATGCGCACAAGTTGTTTTCAATCATTAATCTCCAACCCATTTTAGCAAGGGGGGCTTTATTCATTACTTTAATTTTTCTAAGACCAAAACTACCATGACATTTAGATAAACAAACATCATCCCAGGGCACAAGAGGAATTTTCTCTTAAGTGCCAGCACAAATGAATCTTTTTTAAATTTGTTCAATCATTTCCACTATTTTGCAAGAATTGTGAAAAGAGACATAAGATAAATGGGTAGAATTTGAAGAAAACTCTTGATCAATTGAAGCTTATCCGCTTGAGTGAGAAGAAACCCTTCCAACCTACCAATTTATGTTGGCCCTATCTAAAAAAGTGTTCCAACAACTAATATCCATTCTTCCTTTGAATAAAGGCATACTCAGATAAGTATAGATGGAAGAGCTTGGACTTAACACGTCATAATGGTTGAAATATTTTGTTGCCTTTCATTTGGCATATTGATTTTTATTTTTATCTTTAAAAAAGATTTTACCCTAAAACCTCTGCATAATCTTTAAAAAAGTTTTTACCCTAAAACCTCTGCATAATCTTTGAAAAAGTTCTTAATAATTTTAACTTCTTGAACCAAAGCTTCTCCCAAAATGAAGGTGTCACCCACGAATTATTGATCATTGTTATTAGTAAAGAGCAAAATAGAAGAACAAATGAAGATGCAAAAGAGGCAATTAATAAAGAACGAAGAATTAAAACAAGTGAAGATGCACAATAGGCAATTAATAATCTCCCGTTCATTGAAAATGAAGAGATTGCCAAGGATATGAAATTATTTGTATACTATTAACATTTTTAAACAAATTATATAATATAATATATTGAAAGAGTTGAAAAAATTGTAATCCAATTGGTGAAAATGATAGTTATTTATATCCATCCACCAAAGTACAAATCCCTCTAGGTACTCGATATAGAAAGTCAAACAGTTAAGTCCGAGAT
This sequence comes from Torreya grandis, assembly GCA_037957365.1. Taxonomy (NCBI): domain Eukaryota; kingdom Viridiplantae; phylum Streptophyta; class Pinopsida; order Cupressales; family Taxaceae; genus Torreya; species Torreya grandis. The sequence goes on along the minus strand of JARHVA010000202.1, from coordinate 2,558,559 downwards.
TATACCTTGGACAATTTTGACTACATGAATGCCCCCCAATCATGGCTGCTTATCCAAAGAGCTCAATGATTTATATGTATGCTTACTCAATATTGTAATCTACTATATGTGTACTGCAAAAATATAGGCAGATATACCAACCTTATATGTAATTTAATGATTCTCTATAATATTTAGGCATTCATTCAATATGTACCTTAACCAATTTATTTTTTATACAAATTCCATTAACATAAATGTTATTGGAATCTCTTTTATAGTAATGATAGATTATGGTATATTAATGACACAATATAAACAATTGTTTTAATCTATGACACTATGTAACAGCACAAATAACCCACATCAAAACATAAAACCTCAGCTCCTCCCTCCACCGCCCTCCCTCATCTCAACCAGTTGAGGGCCTTGCAATTCATGAGCAGCCATCAGGTAGTACCCACAGCCACTAACCATTACAACACGTGATTATACACATGCATCCAAAACTTAGATGACATATCCCTGAACTCCCACAAAATAAAAACAATAAAAGCTCTAACCGAACTAATAGGCTTACCAAACACTTGCATTCAAACGTCTATTAATTTCAAGTCTATAATGAAAACTACAAATTCAAAAATTAGTCAACTAGTTTCAATCAATTGATCATCTATTTGATCATTCATGCCCATCCGACTAAAAACAGAATGAATCAATTGAGTTGAGGAAGTGAGTTAACATATGTTAATTACATGAACTGCCCACCCTTCCCCTGGGTACCACTTCTGAATGAAATGTGTGTTATCTTGATCCAAATTACGTGAATGGCCCATCCTTCCCCTAGAATGCAAACTACTTCCAAATGAAATGCCTGTATCATCTTGTGATCCAAATGAGTATCTAAGCTACAAATCATTTTCGCTTCAAAAAAATGAATGCAGTTTTTAATTAACTAACAAAACATACCATTTCTACCTGAATCTTAAAACTAACAGAGCACATCAATGATAATCAATTTATTGATCTAGAACTCTGTATGATATAACTTAACAGGGCACATCTATGATAATCAATTCATTCATCTAGTACTTGGTATGATATAACACATCAACGATAATCAATTCATTGATCTAGTAATTAACATATATATATGGAAGAAACAAGCACTTCTGATATAACTAGCCCAACCTCTAGAATTTCTAATGGCCGGCAATCCTGTGACTTCCAAATGACTTACATTTTATTCTCTCAAAATATGTTCTTAAAGTTGATTAGAAGTAATTACGCCAACAATTGCAACAGAATGTCATACATCAATTCCAGCTAATCCTCAAACCAAGTGATACGTTTACTAAACATTGCTTGGTATAAATGTCCTCGCACAACACAACATTCTCATTCAATGGAAAAGAACAGTTCAAATAATGTTAATCTGCATTTCATATGAGCGTTCCAGTGCAAGGTTCGTTTACTCGTACGAGACCTCTCCAAAACTCGGCCACACCATGCAAGATCCTTCCATAAGAAAACCTTATACTATTACTGGCATAAATTCAATACTTCTGCGCACTCTCATAAGTAGGTACTCCATCAAAAGTGGAATTTGTGCCTTGAGAATTGTCATAGTTTGTAGGTGCCCCACCAAAAGTATTATTGGAGCCTGGAAAATTGTCATAGTTTGTAGGTGCCCCACCAAAAGTATTATTTGAGCCTTGATAATTGTCATAGCTTCTAGGTGCTCCACCAAAAGTTTGATTTGGGCCTTGAGAATTGTCAAAAGTTCTAGGTGGTCTTGGTTTTGCATAGTCCGCAAATATTACCCAGCCATCTAGAAACTACAGAAAAAAAGAAAATCAGGAGAGTTTTCTCACAAATGCAGTCGTTAATTGACAGTTCCATAAAACCGAAGGAACATTAAACTTTTAGAAAAGCAACAGAGAGCTGAATCACCTTGCCATCCATCCCCTCCTTGCCCTTGTCAGCTTCTTCCTGACTAGCATATCTTACAAAGGCAAACCCTTTGGATACTCCACACATCCTATCAGTTACTACTCTAGCTGAAACGTAAACAATAGTCAGAAGCAGGCACAAATTTCACAATAAAAAACACAACTTTCATAATGTCATTTGCAACCAAACATACCTTCTAGGACTCGACCAAATTTTTCAAAAGCTGCTCTCAAGCCATCATCAGTAGTGCGCTTAGAGAGACCTGCAATTTTTTGCATGTCAGTGGCTTTCCATCTTGTTTGGAAAACTTCACATTTTAAAGAGCAGCTTCAAGACCGATAATGATTATTCTGATAAATAGACCCTGCACTTAAATTTCTCTTCCCACCAAGAATTTAATGAGATATGTAACTACGTAAATTTCAGACCAAAATGCATTCAACTAATGCTAGGAGATTATTGTTAAGGGCAATAGATGTCATAAACTGCAGCTATGTGGCATACGGATGTTCAACAGAAAATATTTAAATAATCCTCGTTATACTAGATGAACTTGTAGATTGATAACACCAAAACTGGATACGATTATCTAGTCAAACAATCACCCATTCAGCACAAATATTCTTACCACATGTACAATCAAAAGCTATAATGCTGATATCTAACTCTGAAACTGTATTTTCAGATTGTCAAAGCATTTTGCAAGTGAACCCATACCACCCACTCTCAGTAGGTTTCAGGTGATCAATTTAAAGGTAAAAATAGAGCATGTCATAGAAAGGCAAACATTCTACAGAATTTGACAGATTGCACAAGCTATGCAGATCTTCTTAATAAACCGAAATTTGTATGCTCAAAAAGAGAGAACGGCAATCAAATCAAGGACCAATAATAGGTAAAGCATCGTATGAAGTAGGGACGATTCATGTTTTGACTTTATTCCTTGAGAAGGAACGGCATCCCCTAATTGTTGTCAAAGCTTCAAAAGTAATCCCTTTCATGGAGGATGTCACCACTGAGAGAGTCAACACAAGTAAATTAACTTGCATGGCAGGCATGGTGAATAGGTGATGAATCGTGGGGAGGACACATAAAAAATTAGAAGATAATGTCATGAAGATTTTATTTAAACTGGTTAGTGTAACCCTAGAACCATCACAAAGATGATAGCACATTTAAAATGAACTAGCAGCAATAGGAGAAATGGTTGACTAATATAATTAAAAAATTAGGTCTTCTTGTGAAATCTTCTTTATCTTTCTCACACATAAATTTCATATTAACATGAATTTCCTGATAGAAACAGAAAAGCAGCCCTGGACGCATTTTGCAATGTGTGTCACATTGATTATCACTAAACAATATAACAATCCCATTCGGTCAGTTACCCAATAGATTTACAAGAGAAGAATAATAACTAATAACAAAGTGGGATAAACAAATTGGTATTACCTGTGATGATGTTTTCAACGTTTTGCAAAAGCATATGAATACACTAGAATATCCAACATTTGAAAATGCATATCATCCTACGTGAATCACTCTTCACACTCTATATTCATATTTAGATGTGCTTATTTAGATGATAATGATAATGCATATTCATCTTACCACATGCAAATGTCACGTGTGGATAAACATACCTGCAACTGAGACAGGACTACAATGATAACAACCAGAAGGTGAGATTGGGCACAAAGGAATGTAGAAGTGATTATTTTCACCTCAAAACTTTTAAACATGTACCTTGGGGGTAGGGTATACATGTTTAAGTAGGGGAGGAAGGGAAATTATTTCCTGCTACAAGAGACATCTCAAGTTTTAAGTAGGGGAGGAAGGAAAATTATTTCCTGCTACAAGAGACATCTCAAGTAGATGGATGACATTTGCCTGCTCCATGATATGCTTCCAGCAGGCAGGGTATATCCACTGATATCTTGTGGAACCAAAAACAAATTAGAAAAAGCAAAACGCACAAAAGTAAATGAAAAAACACCAACCCTAAAGCTCTAAAAGGTGCAGAGACCTCTTGCGAGCAATTTGGCTTTCATTCAAACAAACAAAAGAGCAAGACAAGAAATAATTTGTAAGTTTTGGCAGCATTGGTTTGCAAGGAAAATTATCATGCATTAGATAACAGATGAGAGGAAAATCACCATTTTGATTTATGATTTAATGTTTATGACAGTTGATTTTAATTTCAAAAATACATATATATATATATGCATGCATATATACACATTTTGTGTGTTAGCTGTACCATGCAACCACATACCCTGTACCTGATTTCTGAAAGTTGCATATGGTACCAATACCTATACACACACACCATGATAACATAGCCCCAAAAATATAACATAAAAAGCAATAAATTAATACCATCCCTCGTTTGAGCTAGGTTACCGATTCGCCCCCAAGCTGTACCCAGGGTGGAAAAAAAAATCACCTTACCGGCCCCAATTTGCCTTACCCAGACCCATACCCAAAACAAACTGGCTACTTAGCAGTGTTGTGTCAAAAGTTCATAAACTGCAGTGCCATTGATTGAGGGAACTCAATACTAGATTTACAAGCAACTCGAATGATTTTATAAGATTTGGTTTTTTTGATACATGATAATTGTAGGGTTGGCAGGCCCACACCCAATCTGGAACACAATCAGGGGTTTCAGTCTCCGTATAGCCAATCCGCCAATATATGCCCCCTGCTGTGGGTCGCCAAATCATTGTTGGGATTTGAACCTGGGTCGCCACTATGTCAATGTATCCGCTTTAACTGTTGCACCATAACCCAGGGAACATTTGATCTGACTTAGTCATAAAGGATAAAATAACTTCATAATCATTATAAAATTGGATTAATTGATCTGCACCTTAGATATACTCTGGTATCAATTACGGTGTCAAGAATTTAGCATTGCCCATATGAACTCAATAATGAAAATCTACAGCAAACAGCTCTAACCTAGGTTTAGTAGGCAACAAACTTAATAATCATTCCAATAGGTAATAACGCCTAATATATACACAGCCCCAGATATCAAGATGATTAATCAACATTATAAAATTGCCATAATCTAATGTAAGATCAAGGCAAATGATTTGACACCACAACATTTATAAGGGAAGAAACCAATTTCTCCAAAAACGTTATCAGTTTTTAGAAGATAACATAATTTGATATCCCGTATCAATATCAACTCAAGAAAATGGTGATCGGTCAAGCTTTAAAAGTACAAAAAAAAGCCACTAGAAGCTTCAAGAAATACACAAGCACAAATAGACTACAGGTAAGAAAAGACTCCAAAACCTCGGATTTACCAAAATCAACAATTACTTACACACACAGATACACATATATATAGAGAGAGAGAGACAATTGGATGACTTGATCTTTCTCAAGTTGAAAGCAATTACAAGAGAGGGATGCTTGCTACTTACAAACAGCTGTAGCTATTAACAGAGCCTGATGATATCCATATCTTTGCAATCGATGACTCTCCAATGGACTTGTGAGGTCATTACCACCTTATTCCATTTTGATTTTTATTAAGTTTCTTCACAAACAGCTTAATTTTGATATATGTGTATATGAGCTTGTTGAAATCCCCCTGTTCCTCGTGTTTGCAATTTAACTGTCCGCTTGTATAAAAAGGTATCCATTGCATACCCATTGTTTTCCGCAAGACCTCAATTTTCCCTCTAGACCACAATTTTAGTACAGACTACATTTGTGCTTACAAATAACATTTTAAACTTTAAATAAAGGAAAGCGGACTCAAATTGTACAAAATAAAAAAGTAGTACAAAGATAAACAATAAAAACAAAAGCAAAACATTATGGCAACAAACAATGATGGCATAAACCTTGGCCCAACAGAGACATAATAGAAAACCACGATAAGGAGTAGGCCTACACTAGAGAATTACAAAGGACCACAAGGGACACAAAAAATGGCAAATTAAAGAGCTCCACGTACCTCCCAGAACTCAAAGAGCCACAGGGTTGAACAGACATTAGAAGGCCTATTTAAACACCCTCATACTAGCTTATTTGCATGTCCCATCAAGAGGTAAGTCTTACAAAGTACAATCACGACACACACGAGCCTTCAAACTATCTTCCTTGTTGGTACAAACAATTTTAGATGAGAAACAGAGGGAAGAACAAGAGATCTTTCAAGTTGTTGCTCAAGCAAGCCCTCTAAAAGCTTTGGGAGATAATGGATAAATTCAATCAACTACAGTGTCAACAAGCAAACATTTCGCGGGTCCAACACTCAAGGTACAAGTCAATTTCTCTGTCCAAAATTGATGAAAAATGGCTCGACCAATTATAATCATATTTCTCTATCAATAATTTTTCTGGTGATGAAAAGATAATATTTGCACTTCTAAAATTGATTCGTATGTCCAGAAATGGTGGGGATCATAGTCTTCAATATGGCCATGAAGAGGGTGAAAATTTAACAGTTGAGGCCTGTCACACTAATTTCACAGGGCAAAGAACAGTTTTCCCCAAGGCAGAAATAAAGCAATTAATTTCTGCGCTGAAAGAAAGAATGAGAACCAAGGACGTTATGGATCTTCACAATAATTTGGAGGAGGCACCACTGGACAAATCCTTAAACACGGAAATTCTCACAATTACAGAGACGGAATGTCTTAAGAAGAAACCTTATGTAAGCCAAAGAAAAAGAAACAAAAAGTCTCAGATAGAGAAAATGAAAGAGGCAGTAGAGGAAGGCAAACAACATGTCATGAGGAATTTTTTAAGAAAACATAGCTGGGATGGAACATCCCCCAGCATAATAAATTGATCCAAGGGCAAATCATAAAGGGCCCACATCCACACTCCAAATCATGTGTGAAGTAGGATCTACTGCTGATGGATGAATGCACTGGATAGTCTTTTTTCATTTAAAAGATTAGTTTGTTCCAGGCTGATTTACTGTAATTTAGTTTTTAAATGATGATGCCCAGCATTTAAGTTTGTAAGTAGCAGTTGAAATCTGCCCTTCTTCGTGAGTTCTCTCTATTTTTGTTGACTTTATCGAGCTTTAAGGATAACTGAACCAAAACATAGGCAAACATTGTAAATGCCATCAGAGAGGAGCCCTCCTGGACCTCAAAGCAAAAAGTGGCAACAATTGCAATAGGGTCAAGAACACACAATGCAAGACTATACCAATGCATTCCACGCCTTGTAGGCAAGAGTTGGTATACGATTTGCATCCACACATCCAATAAGAAATGGAGTTCCTAAAGGTCAAGACCTTGTGTGATGCCTGCAAGTATGGCAAGAAAAAAATTACAACCCAAGAAAGACAAAGGTTGCAACAAGTTTGGCAGTAATTAGCACAGGAAAGACCCACACCAAAATCAACCATAAAATCCATCTCAAAATAGGAAACTTCTGAATAGGAAGCTGCCAAAGAATGATGGCTTGTAAAACAACGCTCACAAGAGCAAGTGGCACTCAAAGGAAGAATGCAGTGACAAACAAATACCATTGGCCTAGGTGCAAAATCCAACTAAGCTCCAACACGAGTACCCACACCACCATCCATGTTGGACAAAGGGAAGCAAATCATGGAGGCAAATCACTATTCCACCCATAGATGGAATAACCAGCGAGTAACCGCCAGTTGGTCGGTTACTTGCCAAGAATTTCATCAAGCGAATACTCACCACTCAAAACCGCTGGCACTAGAAAAACCGCAATGTTTTTTTTAACCGTGAGTACTCTCCGGTTAGTCGCCGGTTACCAGACAGTATATAAATAAAATAAACATTTATACTTAAATGTTTATTTTATTTATATATTGTCTGGTAAACGGCGACTAACCGGAGAGTACTCACATTTGGATAAGGACATCTAGTTTCTTATACTTTAAGTTATATTTTATTAATATACTTTCAAGATGTTTGAGAGTGGTTTCAAACCTCTAGGAGCTATAATGCAAATTCTGGGTTTTGGAAGATCCTATCATATTTCAAACTTAGATTTCAGGGTTTCAAGGTTTCAGACATGGCCATATTTCAGGGTTTCAAAATTTCAAGGAGGCATCGTAGGAGGAATAAAGGCTGCATGAAGGGATGTAGGTATTATAGAATAGTATGAGAACATCTCTCGCAAAGTGCCACAAGTCAACCCCACCCCATTCCCTGTGCATAGATTAAAACTAATACAATGATACTTATACAAGAATCTACAAGTACAAATTACAAGAATCTATATTTCTCTTCCCTGCTCTCTAGAAAACTAAGGGAGACTGAGAAAGTCTAGTAATCTATGCACAAGGAATGGGGTGGGATCGACTTGTGGCACTTTGCAAGAGATGTTCTCATACTATTATATCATACCTACATCCCTTCATGCAGCCTTCATCCCTCCTATGACGTCTCCTTGAAATTTTGAAACACTGAAATATGGCTAAGTCTAAAACCCTGAAATCTAACTAAGTCTGAAATATGATAGGATCCTCCAAAACCTAGAATTTGCATTATAGCTCCTAGAGGTCCGAAACCACTCTCAAACATCCTGAAAGTAAATAAATAAAATATAACTTAAAAGTATAAGAAACTAGATGTAGATGTTCTTATACTTAAATGTTTATTTTATTTATATATGGTCTGCTTCGGGCAAATTTCAATTATTTTTTGCCTCTGCCGGTTATTGCTGGTTATTCGACCGAGCGGGTCGAATAACCGTCGGTTACCCATTTTGGGCCCTATTATGCCAACTATGATTCCACCATCAACATGACACAAGTTTCCCCCTCATACCAAGAGATGCAGAGTGTTGCTTACACTCACAGATTTGGTTGAAGAGGAAGACTCTTCAATTCATTGTGGACAATGACAATCAGAAGAATATGATTTTAACAAACGTTGCAAGAAAGTTGAATCTACCAACAACACCCCACCCTCAACCATACACAATCAATTGGTTGAATTAGAGCAAGGAAATACATGTCAACCAACAGTACAACCTCCCATAAGCAACCAAGTTATTTTGGAATGAAATGCTTTGCGATGTGCAACCCTTGGAAGTTTTTGTAATGAACAAGCCTACATATAGAAGAGTCGTGGTGTCTACAAGTCAAGGTCCTTGTGCATCATCATCACTCTAGGAAATCTATTGTACAAAATATTTGAGGTAGCTCCTACAACCAAAATCTCTTTGATCACAGAAAGATGATCGATCAAACTGAAAAGTTTGGGCTCCTCATGATCAAGCGCCAAGAGGAGTATCAGATCATTGCAACTGCCTAGACTATTGCAAATTGCCAAATAGTGCAACAGAGAAGTGAATCAAATGATGACAAAGTACATAAACATTTTTATAGTGCCCATGGGAATTCCATTGCATTGTCACGTAAAGCACTCGATAAACCTAGTCCCCAATACCCCTCTACCAAGTGGCTGCCTTTACAATTATTATGTTCTAGAGAACAGTGATATCAGGGAACAAATCCAGTAACGGATACAATAAGGTCATACCCAACCAAGCACAAAAAAAGGACACAACGTGGCAACTTTGAATTGAACACAAAGCAATGAACAAAATCACCATGAAACTCATTCCCATAATTGATGATTTGTCATCAACTCAAAGGAGCACGATAGTTCACCAAGTCTCAATCCAATAAATAGATGTGTAAGAAAGTATTTAATACAAAGGAAGGATTGTTCCAATGGTTGGTCATGTCGTTTTGTTTGACTAATGTACAAACAATATTCATCAAGATGATGAACTATGTTCTCCAACCCTTCACAAAATCCTTAGTGATTGTTTACTTGGACAAAAATACACATTTTCAATGATGGAAGGAGCATCATTGCACGTCCACCAAGTACTTGAAACCCTCTATTGACACAAACTATATGCTAACACCAGGTACTTGAAACCCTCTATTGACACAAACTATATGCTAACCTGGAGAAATGTTTGTTTGGCATCAATGGATACAATATTTTGGCTACATCATTGATAAGGATGAAATGCATGTATATCGTAAAAATCTTTAAGTAATCCAAGATTGGACAACACCGAGGACGTCATGGAGCTATGCAAATTCATGGGTTTGGACAATTTGTACCATAGGTTTGATATGGGATTCTCCTACATTCCATGGGCCTTGAATCAAGCAACAAAAGGATAAAAGGAAAAGTACATTTGAGTCAGCACATAACAGCATACATTTGACAAGTTGAAGCATCGACTTTTCTCAACATTATTCTAAATACAAATCAATCATGCAAGATCAAGACAAATACTTCAGAGGATGCACTTGGTTTTGCCTTGACTCAACATAGGTGATTTGAAATTAATCAGTAGCAATATGTAAAAAGACTTCACTATATGTTTTAACACACTAAAACAAAGATTAATTCCTTGCATGCAAAATCGACACTTAGTATCTACAAACACCTAATTTTGGTACAAGTACTATAATTGCAATGTTTTTACCATGCTTTCGTACATTTGGATCATTAACGCACATTAAGCTCTTATTAGCACACATTCTTGTTGGCGTCCTAGGTTGCACCCTAGCTAAGAAGGGGATAGTTCAGGTCCTCTTGCTCAAACCTAGTCCAACATGGGACTGACCCTAGGTTGTGGGTCACCTAATCTTGGGTCAGACCTCCGGAGAAGGTTCGCTTCTTTTTGTGACTATCACCTATACTAAACCTAAACTAGCTTCTTGCTGGCAAACAGGGAAAGAGATTGACAATAATGCACAAAAGCATGTAAAAATGAGGTGATGCACCAAATGTTTTGATCTTTATACTTGCACAAGACACACTATAGGACACTTTCAAGACTGCTAAACATCACTTCATTCACTCTTTGATCAGCGTCCACATTAGTATTTCACAAAAAGGCATGGACTAGCTGTTGACCTGGCATGGGAGGGCAGTTATCCACTTCCAAACCGACCAATAGACTATATATGCACTTAGAATGCCCTGTGAGAACTACCAAAACACTTCATGAAGGTGAGAAAACTCAAATAGAAGCAAGGAAAACACATATTCACTTAACCACATCAATGAACTCATGAAACACACTTCGATTCAGCTTGCAAATGGAGGAATTCAATCTTTTATTTCATCAAATAGGTCTTATAGTACAAATCTTGGCAAAGTCTAATCATGCCAAAGAGAGGGGATCATTTTCAAGGCTTAGAAGCCTATATTTATAGCAGAAAGGGATGAGAGAGACGGGGATCACTGCGTAGAAGGATGGAGAAAGGAGCATAACGACCAAGGTTTCCAATCATTCCGACGTTTATGCCATTAGAAAAGATCATAATGCCTAAGATTACTTTTGGAAGGCGGCCATAACAACCATATCAGTCTCTTTCAATCTATTTTTGGCCTGCATTGATGCTCCTTACGGTTACAATGGTGAGATCAAGTCGTTTGAAAGTTGAATTCCAACGTCGATGCAGTTATAATAGCTAGATCAATCTATTATGATTTTGTTCTAGCGTTGATTGCTCCTTACTGGTTCGTTTGTGGCATGTAAGAATGGAGAGAAGGGTCATAATCATGCTGCTGGCTTTGGCAACAAACCCGTCAAAGCCGACGTGTCTGCCTCTATGGCCTCCCTTCGAAAGATTTGCTCTAGTTCAACCTCGACCATATTTGATCTCTATTTAAAGTCTCAAGGTTCGACTTTTAATATTAGCCCTTGATCTTGATCTGGTTTCTAAAAATGTGCCCTCTGGTAGCTATTCATTCAATCTCAAGACTCTGATATCAGCTTCATTTGCCCATGCGCTTGCACCACATGGTGGCCTTGCATTTACTCTGAGCTCCTTGACTTTTGGACCTCGCTCGCACCATTGATCTCGTCTACTCGATGAACGTGTGCCATTGATTTCCCTGACAGTTGTTGCGGTTATGACACTTGGCAGCTTTTCATTCATTCCCAGGATCCGCTGACTAGTTGACCTATCACTCACCATCGATCCGCTTTTGAACGATGGATCGTGCGTCGTTGATCAGCGTGGACCCACTAGCTTTGTCAGTCATTGTGCACCATTAGATCTTCGTATGGGCACCCGAGATCTTGCCACTTGTCAACCGCGCATTCATCTTAGGATACACTGACCTTTTAACTGCAAGCTCGTCGTTGATCTTCGATGCACAGTTTAACGCGCTCCGTTGGATCTTTCGGCCCCATTGACATCGTTGATCACCTGCTCGCCGTTGGATCTTGGCTTGGGCTTCCATGATTTGGACACTTGTCAACCCCACGTTCATCCTCAAGAACATTTGAATTTAAACAGCTATTTGTCACAGCTTTAACTTGATGTCTACGTGCACGTCCCACTCTCCTTGTTCAACTTTGAATGCTTATATCTTGAAATAGAAAACTCATCAAGATTACGAAATTTGCAGAGGATGTTTATGGGGACCAAAATCATCATGTCCATGCATTCCTTTGGGTTTGGTTGACCTCCCAAGTGCGTTTATCAAATGTGCAACCAGACTAATCAATTCATTCATGCATGACGTGTCATGATGGTCTGGCTCCTTAAAATCACCAAGTTCACACTTTAAGCTTGCTTAAAGTGTTTCAAAAGCTTGTAACCTACAAGTGATCTGCATGAAGGCTATTTGCTCCTATTGGATTGCTTCTCAACTAGGACCCTGCTCAGCTTCAAACCACATCCAGTCAAAAGTTTCTTGTGGGCCAAATTTGGCCAACTCCCTTCACATTGGAATCCGCATAGCTTCATTATCATCATTTCCTCATGGACACATCCGAATTTGACATTTGTTTGCCTCGGGATATCAAACACACCCCTGCAAACTCATTTATTTATGTTTCTTGAGAGCCTTAGTTCACCTTGATTGGAATCAAACATTTTGAAAGCGGATTGACAATTGTCATATGGTATGATTATGATCATGTTCTCTTGTGCCTTGAATTTTGGCTTTCCCACTTTCCTATTGTCAACTTGCATGTCGAATTTGAATTCAAATAATCTTATATATACACGTACCCTAAGACATTTGATAAGGTCCCAACATCATAAGAACATTGCAAATTGATCATATCTTACACAATTCTCTTGCATGCTGCCCTTGATTCCACTAACTATATTCTGAAGGCTTGTTGCTAAATACTTGCACCAAACAAAGGATATGGCATATGTGAAAAAACCTATAGTTCTATTTACTAGCCGCATCTCATAGGGATAAGGGGTGAGTAGATCATACACACAATTTGTTTAATGACATGCATGAGTGTTGACTTCCAAACTTTCATACCTGCATAAAAGCAAGACAAGGGTTGGCTGGGGCAGGCCCCTCAAACAAGACAGTATTTTTTTGTCTTTCTAAGTGTGGACTTGAACTCAAGTGAAGGAGAAAGAATTATGACATTTGTGTGCATTAGTCTCTTATCAGAGAGAGGTTTCTGGTCATCTCTTGTTAACACAAGGTTTCACAGAGTTTCAGGGCACAGAGATCCACACAACAGTTATTGAAACAGGTTGACTGCTTTCGTAGTCTGATTATGGTTTTGTTCTTGTACGGTCCCATTTTGGTCTTCCCGCTATCGTACAGTCCGATTATGGTAATTGTCTCAAATCAATGTTTGCTTTCTAGATGCTCTTATGCACTGGCTTCCAATTCTTCTTTTTCGTACTTTCAGTATCTGTCAAACCTCAAGTGAGTTAGAAATCAAGTAGGCATCTCATCTTTCCTTTTTCAACTATCAATTGTGCAAGATACTTTAATTCATCAACTCCCTAGTCATCCTTCGGGGCAAGGCAGGTCTACGTTTATAGTATTTCGCTCAAATCTACCTTATCTCCTATGTTTTATGTGTAGTGTTTTGAACACTTATGCGCCCTCCACATAAAACAATATCAAAATCAACACCTTCAAGACAGAGGTAATGTCGCAAATTCATGACAAAGGCACATAAACCAATGTAAGTTGATGAAAAAAGAATAAATGGACCCCATGAGATATTTTAATGGGCCTGTGCGGGATGCTTATAATTAAACAAAACATTCAGTCAAGACCGAATATGTTACCTACACATTCACTCAAGTTGATTATCACTAACGATCAACGATAAGATACATGTTCACCCATGGCCTAACATGTCATGTACAAGTTAGCTCGCAAACAAATGAATCAATATGACTCATAACAAAAGGCAAAACTAACATGAAGAAGACAAAACACTTCAAATTTCACATTTACTTACTGTCAAAACTAATAAGCTTGTCCGTAAGTTAAATACATGTAATCAACACGTTGGGAGATCATCTAGAGTTGAGTTTAATAATTGCAACAAATTATAAGAAGCAATAATTTCCAAAAAGCATAGTTAACCAAGTGCAGAACAAGCTTACAAGTAGTTGTACACATCACATATGAGCCACGTTGACCTTGTGAAGCTCCATAGTAGAGCTAAAGCTTGTAACCTTGAGTTTTTTGTGATACTATGAGGCACAACCCAGCTTGTTAAAGCTTTCACCCACACTAGGTTTCTTTAGGATAATCTTGTGTTGTATTAATTTAGTTTGTTGTTATGTTTCTCATTTCCATGTTACACATCCAATTCTTTATTTCCATCACCTTTTACATTTGCAAATGCATAACCCTATGAATGTATGTGTATAAGCTAAAGTACCTTAATTTTGCACATTAACATTTGGTTTGTATCATAGAGCATGTAGAATCCATTTTGATGAATTTGGCATTGATATAACCACCGTAATTATAGATGATATCATCAGAGTGTTCCTTCAACTATGTTGGTTGTAGTGTTATAGTTTGTTGTCGATGTCATCAAAAACATTAGCAAAGGCAAAAGATGAAGGTGACTTCCATTGCAACAAGACATTTCCTCAAGGAGGTGGACCTAGCAAGTCAAAGCAAACATGGCCCATGAAGGAGAAATGACTTAAGAATTTGGGGACTCCTTCAAGGACAGATTCTTGAAGTTGGAGGCAAATATTGCAAGCAACTCCCAATCAATGGGGAAGCTTCACAATGTGGAAAAGTACATGGAGGCACTCATTAACAAGCTTGGGATTTCATTGGAGATAATCAAGGAAAGTACCGGCCTTGGAACATTCCAAACAATCCCCCATCTCAACCACCTTTCAAAGCTAAATTGTGCATCGTGCCTTATGAAAATGAAGTAGATGCAAAGCAGCTAAACAATTGGTAGATTTGAACTTGCATAATGTAAGTGAAGTACAGCAAAATTCTTTTGCAGGTCTTAAATTTTGTAGTCATCCACTTGCTTGAAAGGAAAAAATTAAGCACATTCTTTGACTTTGAGAAAACAATAACTTGTAGTTAAGTGGGAGTTCAAGCAACTAATCAAAACCCCCATTTTTATCCCATTTGTTATGAGGAAGAGCAAGGCGTCAAGTGGAATTTATTATAGGCAACCACAAGGACAAAGTATGCACGAGCACACCAATGAATTCTAGAAGCAAGCAATCCAAATGGGATTGGGTACTCAAGAGTGCAACCTTATTAGGAAGTACCTTGAAGGTATCTACAGCAACATAAGGAAACAAGTCCTTGTGGACAAGCCTAAGACCATTGAAGAAGCTTGTGCTCAAGCTCATTACATAGAGATGGATAGAAAAATGGTACTGTATGGCAAATCCTCATCATCAAGCCAGCAAGGTGCATCCACAAGCAATGGGAAACACAATGGGAAAGGTAAGAGAACTGCTACCACTATTTGCAAAGATAAAGCTGAAACATTACAACCATTGTGATGTCGATAGACAATGATGAGATCTGCTCAAAATTGCATTTGAAATTTCATCCCAAGAACCCGAATAAGAGCAAGTCCAAGAAGGTCGTGACATGCATGCTAGGGGCAAGGAAATTGAGGGCAGTTCTGATATGGATGACAAGATAGATTGCACTTCAATAAAGAGGAAAGTAATATTGAGTAGCAACAATCAAGGTAAGAATGAATTGGCCAAGCTATTTAATATCCTTAATGAAACTAAAAGGACAAAGTTATATGCACTATTTGATTTGTCCTTGAATAAATCTGATTTCCCAAGAGTTCGCGAAGAAGTTAGGATTAGATACTTAAAATCACCCTAATCCAACACGCCGGGATGGGTAAAACAAGGAATTGAGATTAATGTTTCCAAACAAAGTTAAATCAAGTTGGGATTAATGAACAATCACGCATAAGGTTGTAGTAGACATCGTTCCCCTTGATGCTTGTGACGTAGAGTTTGGCAGCCCATACTTTTGTGAGGGGTGCTATTGTAATGACAGCAAACAAATCCTGGCTGGTCAAGGATTAAGAGAGCTACATTCTCAGTTGTGTTCCAAAATAACCCAGAAAACTGAACTGCACGATATAGAATAAAAATGTCGATAAAAGGAAAAAAGGGAGCACGTGCTTCCCAATGGATGGATTGCATTTGAAAATCCGACTGCAACAAAAGAGCTCTCACGCAATGGCGACTATCTCTTGCATTAAGTTGATATTGTTAAAAGAAACATTCTTTAAGGCTTTTCCTCTTTTGTATTCAACCACTAGAAACCCTAATTAACCAATGGCTAGCTCATGGTTTAACCCTTAACTAACTCTAGGCAGCTAAAATATAACATAATAAAAGTAATGCAAACCAAAGCACATAAATATATGTTGTGTTTAGGTACACAACATCTTCAATGCTTGCCAAGGTCAACCATGCAAAGAAACTCATCAATGCTAGTAGCATATACGCATTGCTTTTCTTGAGAGATAAAAATGATGATGCAATTTAAGTTGAGACAACTAATAATCTGATGTGTACTATCAAAGAACAAGAGAAAATAGACAAGCTATTGCAGTCCTTTTAAGGAGGTGTTTGAACAGCCAAGAGGCATGCAACCTAAGCAAGAGGTAGGCCATGAAATCCACTTGCTACCAAAGGCCCCACTCCTAAACATTGGGTTGTATGATCAGTTTTTAATGAAGGAAAGTAAAGCAAAGACAGCCCTCTATCCAATGCTTGCCAGAGCAAGTAGTAATCAGAACTAGTTCATCTCCTTGTAGGTCTCTCATTGTCATTGCATTAGAGAACCATGGAGAATGTGCATTGACTACCAAGCATAAACAAGATTACCATCAAAAAACAATATCCTCCTCAAACTTGCAGGGTACTTCGCAAAGCTGGATTTGAAATCAAGCTACCACCAAGTACTTCACCAAGCTAGATCAGTCACTTCTTGAGAAGGAATGGCATCCATGGTGCAAAGTTTTCAAAACGTACTTCACCAAGCTAGATCAGTCACTTCTTGAGAAGGATTGGCATCCATGGTGCAAAGTTCTCAACACGTGGGAATTTCCTTCCTGGTGCACAATTAACCAAAAAGGTTATGCTTGGGGCATAAATTTATTTCAAAAAAATTAATTGATTAATAAATTAAATTTCTAATATTGTTTTTATAAGGTCAAAATAAGGCAAGCCAGCTAATAAGATAATAGGATAATCAAAAAGGATGTGATGGAACAAGAAAGTACATTACAAAATCATTTGCCACCTTATACTAAGAAGGTTCTATGAGATATAGAAGCAAGAAAGTAAAAATAACAGCCAAACACAAACAACTACTCATCTACCTCCTCACTAGAGTTCAAGATCATCATAGTAGGCCCTTGCTGCCTTTCTTCATCTTCCAGAACCTACATTACCGAATACGCACCTGCAGGCCCCAATGTGGATACAAAACGCTCCCAAGCACAGATATATCAGAGAAACACAAGGGAGATGCCCAGGGCACATCCTTGGGCCTACAAATACAACGGGATATGTCTTGGGATGTATTTGGGGATATCCGTAGGCCCAGAACATACCCGAGGCGTATCCACGACATTTGGAAGTAAAAAAAAGGTTCTTTTTTTTTCAATTTCGCCCAATGAAAATTCAAACATGGACTCAAAATACAATTAAAAACAAATTTAAGTGGATTCCCAACCCTAAAAGCAGCTTTCACACTAATTTTATCAAAAGTAAACGACGACGACAACACAGATACCTTTCATTGCATTTTTACCTCTCATTGCACATTTGTTCTCTCATTTTCATTTTTTTCAATTGCATAGAATTGAAACTTCTTCCCTTTGTTAATCCTACACTACTACCTCTACCCATTTGGCGCCAAGGAATTTAAGGAGCTTGCAAGGAAGAGGATTTGCTGATTTAAGGTAAGTTTTCAGTTTTGTGGCTTTTTTTTGTTTTGTTTATAATTAGTTTTAATTTTAATTTATATTTTGTTATTCTTTTACAATTTAACCATTATTTCAACAAATACCAACTGCTTGAAGTTTTAATAGCAATATTTTAATTTTTTACCAACGGCTATAAGGATTTCCCAAAATGTCTCAAGCTGCAAGTGCTAGTTCGGTGGGCCAGGGATAACCCCCAGATTTGATCTGCGAATGCCCCTCTGGAAGTATGTGACAATATTAAAACAAATTCCTGGTGGAGGGTTTTTTTTTGGTTTTGCTCATAGTGTAACTATAAATAGAAGAGCTCGCATAAACAGGTGAAAGCCCATTTGTGTGCAACTCTTGACGCTGGAATCAAAGCTTGTGGTGGGCCAGGCATAAATGGAAAGCCAGAAAAGGGCTTGCCACAAGGAAAGATCCTTGCATACATCAAAGTGCAAGCAGACGCAGATGCCATTGTTGGGAAAAGATCAAAGCATCCTTTGAAAAAGAAAAGATTACCACTTGTTGATCCATCTCGTGCTAATGTGGTGACCCCATCACACCCATTTCTTGCAACACCTGTCGCGGCCGCAGAGGAAGAGGATTCACCTCTGGGTCACAAGAAAATGAAAGATGCAAGCCCATTGGACAGGGCATTCCATAATGCATCCAAGGACATAGCGAAGCAGAGCATCGTGCATTGTCTTTACGCATGTGGGGTACCATTTAATGTTGTTAAATCACCATATTGGTAAGATATGGTAAGATCTATCAATGTTGCCCCTAAAGGGTTTGTCGGCCCAAGTTATGAAAATGTGCACACCACCTTGTTGACAAAAGAAATAAAACAAATTGAAGATGCATTGAAGCCCATTAGGGATTCGTGGATCAAAACAGGGGTGTCCATTTTTTACAGATGGAAAGATATGGCAAATAGACCATTGATTAATGTGGTCACTGTGAGCCCTAAAGTGGCAATGTTTTTGAGGGTCGTTGATTATGAGGGGAAAGTGAAGGATGCACAATTCATTGCCAACATCTTGATAGAGTCCATTGAGGCGGTGGGGCCTAAAACGTTGTCCAAGTTGTAACGGACAATGCTAAAAATCGCAAAGTTGCGGGCATGTTGGTTGAGGCAAGGTATGGGCACATATTTTGGACACCTTATGTCGTTAATTCCCTCAACCTTATGTTGCAAAATTTGGAGACAAAATTTGACTAGATCAAACAAGTCTATGAAGAGGCGTACAAGATCCAAATGTTCATAACCAACCATCACATGTCTCAAGGCATTTTCAAGGCCTTCTCGAAGTTGCAATTGTTGAAGGTAACTCTTTATTTTATTATTTTATCGTTCATGAATCATGTATATTTTTAATTTAATTTTGTAAGTATGTAGTTTGTAGTGTTTTTATTTTTTAATTGTATTTGTTTTAATTTCGTATTAGGTTGTTGAGACTTTGTTTGCCTCGCACACACTCGTCTTGAGAACTTGTCAAGGTGGTTGAGGCATTGAGTAGCATGGTTATCAACAATCTTTAGAGTGTATGGAGGCAAGCAAATAGTGAGAAGGCCACAAAGGTGAATGGGTGGATTCTCGATGACGTGTGGTGGGAACATGTGGCGTATTTGCTCGGTCTTACCGAGCCCATCATTAGCATGTTGAGATATGTGGATATGGATCATCCATGTTTGGCTGAGCTTTATGGTGGAATCGACTCAATGATTGAAAACATTAGATCCATCATAAATGCCAAAGAGCAGGATCCTACAGAGAGGTTTTTCAAAGCAGTGCAGTCGCATCTCATTGAAAGGTGGAACAAAATGACCACCCCATTGCATCTCCTTGCTTTTGTCTTGACGTCTCAATACTATAGTGGAAAGATCATTTATTGCCCAAAAGGGTCACACCATATAGGGATGTTGAGGTTGCTAAGGGATATAGTGGAAAAACTCTTTCTCAATCCAGAAGTAGAAGACCAAGTTAGGGAAGAGTTTGTACATTTCATATCCTCTGCGGGTCACTCCCTTGGCGCTATTCATAACAAGTACAAGATGGACACTCACTTTTGGTGGTACCTTCATGGGCAAGCATCCACCCATCTCCAACCACTTGCAATACAAATTCTATCAAGAGATTATAATTTTGTTTCTACTTTATCCTTCTTTTCAACTTTTCTATGTTTTGTTTTAACTTTTAATTTTTATAAATTCCAATTGACTTTGCGGCTTCAATAGGTTGCGAGTTCCTCCTCTATTGAGCGGAATTGGTTTACCTACAACTTTATCTACTCAATTAAGCGCAACAAGTTGGCAGAAAAAAATGTTGAGGATTTGGTCTATGTGCATTCCAACTTGCCTCTTCTCTCATACAAACAACCTCATTACAAAGAAAGGGCAACAAGGTGTTGGGATGTGAACCCAAAGACTGCTAACTTGGATGCCTCTGTTGCCTACCTTTCATTGCTTGACACGGAGCTAGATGGTGCTTCACACAACCTACATAGTGGAGCTAGTGGGAGTAGCACTATTGTTGCTTGTGGTTCTAATGAACCACATGATAATGAAGAGATCACAGCCAAGGAGGAAAATGAATATAGTACATCATGAATATGCTGATTTGTATTAATTTTTGTCCATACATAGTAACATGTGCATTGTGTACCTATTATAAAACTAATCTAAGTTCAACCGTTGACTATTATGATATTTGGCATTGAATTATGAGTATGTTTTATGGTTATTTAACTTATTTTGTTTCCTCTATGCATATTATGTGGTTAATTTTGCTTCTATGGCTATATTTTTATATTTTTTATTATATATATATATATATATTTGTATGGCCATATCCAAACAGCAAAAACAAAATCCTCGTATCTACTTATTTGATTCTCATACCCATATCTATAACAGCAACGTAGTCTAGAACCAATGCATTGTGAATCTCAACCAACTAAGATGAGGCAAAAGAGGTGTTGATGCCTATTTTGGAGCAAATTGCATCAATTTTCTACCCCTTGGGGATATCATCAACTACCATCACCTTCAGTGATATCCACCCCTGATCCAATCTACACATCAAACTGAATGCCAACTGCTTGATATCCTCATGAATGGCATGGGTATCGTTGGGACCAAACATAACTATTTGCACACCGATCAGCTGGGCTGTGCCACCTTGTGGATGCCTAGCCTTGGAGTGGATTGGTTTGGGTCGTTCATTACTTACAGAATTCAATCCACTAATGCCCCTTTTCCAAATCTAGCAGTCAATTGAGCACAAAACAAGTTAGTTGCAAGTCCATTGCAACAATTTTTCATCCTTGATGCCCTCTATGAGGGTTGCCTTCCAGAAATCGATGGCTTGTTATGCAATCATTCTTGTTGATTTATCTAGCAAAACCCCACCATTTAGCAGTTATTTGAGTTTAAGATCATGTACCAAGCCCATGAAAAAAGAATGCACATCATCAATAGAGTAATTATACACCCATTTCACAGTTTTTTCCTTCGAAATGTTCATTGAGTAAGTTTTTCTTTTGCTAAACCGAGTGCTCCTCCAAGACGAAGACACCTCTCCTTGCACTTTCTTCTTGGACTCCATTGCCAGACTCTGGTTTCCCTACACCAACCAGACCTTGAGAAGCATGTCAACTCTGGAAAAGCCCACTAGGAAGGCCAAAGGAAGTATATCACAAAATAAGCCGAGATACAACTCCACAATCTCGAAGGATTAGAAATTCCCAAAGACCAAAATGAACAATAACTAAGAATGAACGATGCAAAGAGACGAAAGGAATTAACAAAACCACCCCCATCCTCAAACATATATCAAGCAAACCAAGCAGCATAACCAACACTCGACATGCAACACAATTTTTTTTGAAAGTACCGCAAGACAAACAAGTAGAATACTAAAAACAACAGGCATAAAAGAAGCCGACCGAAATCACCCAAATTTCCCATCCTCACAACCTTATACCAAAAAAATCCCAACCCTAACAGAGATGCCAAAGCTTTCAATGGAAAATATTTCAGAAAACAACGTAATAATAGTCCTCGAAGAGCAAAGCAAAGGAGGATCACAACCAATGCAAACAATACCCAAAAGTAGAGAAAGGAACAAGAGTGCATACCTGAGAGGCTCTATCTCCATTGTCGCCCTTGCTATAGGCCAGAATAGCCAAGACAGGGGAGTGGTGTTCATTATAAATCCCCACACAAATTCCCTATTGTCTTACACCAATGCCACCCAAATCCCTTTTAGCCTTCCAAATGAATATTTGCATTAACTGCAATGCAAATCATGTCAAATAGTTGTGAGTGCTTTTGAGGTCAAACTCCGATATTGAGTCAAGATTTGCAATCATGATGGAGGGTATTAATAAGTGAATATTATTATTATGCGAACAAATTTGATCCACAACAAGGTTGGCCAAAATGATGGTTGCCATGTTACCATCTCTTCTTGTGTGATAGATTGACAAGAAAGTGAACCAAGATGCCAACACAGCACAATCTTCAATGTCAATATTAAGCTGCCAATATTTGTCTTTTTTCCAAGGCTTCAATGATTAGTCGAGATTTACACTTGATTACCAAATTCAACCAATTCTTTCTTTTGGGAGCAAAAGACCTGTCCACAAAGCCTCAACTTCCACAAAATTATTTGTGGTTTTACCAAGCACCTCATTAAATCCAGAAAAGGAAGATTCCTCCCAAGCAAGCCCAACCCAATTTACTTTTGGAAGCCCCATCAAAGTTCAGCTTTACAGCTAATTCCTGAGGAGGCATCCATGAGGTTCTTTGGTTACTTCTAATGTTGCTGACCCTACTATTAGGATACCTTAAAGAACACCCTTCCAGTTTACTACAATGCAAGTGTCCCAAACAATTATGAGCTCTTTAACTATTTTCGTAAGACTCCAAAATGAAGTTCAAGTCGCATTGTTCTACTTTCAAAATCCTTTTGTTTCTTTGCAACCAAACATTCCAACATATCAAGGGTCGAATGGAATTCCAAATTTGTATTTGAAGGCAAAGACTTAAGAGCAGAATTCCAAGCAAATAAGAGATTTTGCAAAGCCTAAGGGTGGACAAAAGACCAATTGAACTTGGACACAAAGAAAGCTCTTATATTTCTAGTGAAAGAGAAATTAAGCGGGAAGATAATCCGCATCCTCCTCGCTATTTTTGCAAAGCTGACAACATGAAGAGCCGTGAAAACCTTCTTTTTTCAGAATTGATTGAGTCAATTCTGTCCCAAGCAGCAAGCCAAAGGAAGGCATTAGCCTTAGGTAGCCCAAACTTGTTCCAAACCTACTTAGCTAGAGATGAATAAGGCAAAGGAGACTCCAAAGCCAAAATAACCTTGTAGACATCCTTAACATTGCAAGCATCAGATTTAGAACCCATCCAGACCAACCTGTCTTCTTTACCAGAAAAGAGAAAAGACTGAACAAGGACCTCAACGTCCCTTGCATCAGCAAGCAGATGAGTGGGAGCTTGCAAATAGTCCATCCATTCTTTTCCAAATTGAAGTAATCAGCAGCCTTATCCCCAATTCTGAGACAAAACCAAGCTTGACGACTGTCAAACTGTCACATACTGTTTAGCAGCTAAGAGCAGACCCAAGCCTCCAACCGGAAATTGAAATCGACACGTTTCCCAACTCTCCATCTAAGCATCGACTTTAGGATATTGATAGCCTTAGTCATCAAATTCCAGATATGCGATCCTCTTAGGTGTTCGTGAACCATGAAAATCCCTCTCAAGGCTAACAAGTATAGATATTGTTAAAGTTCTAATATATTATTTTATAAGTTTTTATTGTTTTTTTAGTTTTTATTTTACTTTTAAGCTTTACTTTATCTTTTATAACTTATATTTTGGCATATTTATGTTTATTTATTTTGACATATTTATGTATTTTTTAAAAATTAAAATGATTAAAAAATTCTACTGATCAAACTTAAAGACATTTTTAATTTAAAACTGTCCACTGGCGGTGAACTTGAACCAAATTTTATCCTTGTTGAGCATGAACTCAAACTCGAACCATGTGACTTAGGGCTGAAATGGGTCTTTACCAGTGTTGCAGAAACATTCATCTCCTACCCCGAGAGACGTACTCATCTCAGAGACTTGCATTTCAGTGTTTGATTTTTTAATATATTTTGTACTCTTGACCCTAGATATGATGATATTTCAAAAACAATTTTCAATATAATTACTCATCTTTTGTCAGCATGTCATTTATTTAGCTTAAATTTTTATTACTGTTTTTTAAGGCAATATTAGGTTGTAAAGTATTTTTTTCTTCAAATTTTACATATATATTTATATATATCATTTTGCTGTCTTAGGGCAAACCCTGTTGCAGGGTACCGACTACTCTCATTTTACTGTTGACAGGATTGGGAGGATTCCCAGATTTTGAACCGATGATCAATGGGTTAGGAGGACAAGTCTTTCCAGGTACACAGTAATGAGACTATTGTGTGCTTTCCATTTGCACTGTTGGGACAATTCCCCGTCTTAAATCCAACACCTAATTGATAACATGGGGAAAACCCT
Source organism: Torreya grandis (assembly GCA_037957365.1). Taxonomy (NCBI): domain Eukaryota; kingdom Viridiplantae; phylum Streptophyta; class Pinopsida; order Cupressales; family Taxaceae; genus Torreya; species Torreya grandis. Next base: position 2,533,824 of record JARHVA010000202.1, on the reverse strand, counting down.
CTTGCTAGGTACACAGACATAAGACAATTCAGCTTTTACCACTCGCAGGGGCAGGAGGATTCCATATCTTAAAAATAACGCCCAGTGTTGAAAAATCCGTCTTAGGGGTTACACACTATCCGAAATGTATTGTTGATAATGTTAGGGCAATTCCTGCCACAACTAAGTGTAATCAGGATCACCTGCTTCCAGCATCCCTGCAGAATAATGAAGGTTGGGAGTCCTAAAAAGCATAGGACAACGGTTAAGCCCTGACCCTAACCAGCTCATTACAAAAACAAATTAATAAAAAAAATCAGGGTTTTAACCGTATTAGGGTTTAGGGTTTAGGTTTAAGCATTGTTTTACACTCGCCACAAAATCCCTCCCTGCCACAACTCATACAAGCATCCACTTACAATAGAAAAGTCTGGAATAAAAACAAAAGGGTAAAAAATGGATGCTGAAAAAATGACTAAGAATTGAAACAATGGAAGCATATAACTTACCGCTTACGAAGAGTTTAGGCGACGGCTCCGCCGTTTCTACGGTCGATTCAAGCCTAACCCCGCGGCTTCTGTTTGCAGGCAAATATTTAGAGGCTACGCAAGACTCCCTCCCTAGAACAAGTCTGCCAAATGTAGTGCTCCCAAACAAGCGTCTCAAAGCCATTTTTAGTGGGAGTTGACGATTTTAGCAGAGTTTTTGTGCTAGATTTGGCAGAGTAATTTAAGGGATGTGGGCTACAGATTAGACATTTAACTGGCAGAGGACGAAATGAAAACTTCTGTAAGAAATTTTTTCAGGGTTTTTGGAAATATTTAGGGGAATGGAAATATCTAGAATTTGGGAGTTTGGGGGTGTTTATACGGGTTATAAACCCTAAAACTTTGGATTGTGTTGACTCACTTCCCGACTAGAAGTTTTTGGTGGTAAATTATAGAAAGAGGTTAGGGGGGCATATGGTTGGGATCTTTAATTTTGGGGTTTCATATTTTTTTTATTATATCATTTTAAAATCTCAGATTTAGATGTTTAACATTTTGAAAGTTTAAAATATATTATTCAAGGGATAAATTTAAGTTGTGGGAAGTTATATGATAGTGTTTTCATTGATATGTCATTTTTTTTTTTTTTTTGTGCGATCGATCTTTAGGATCAAAGAGACCAATTAATTTGTATAAAATGATTAATAATTTCAAACGAATACATTATTTTATTATTGACTTAAAATTTTGTGAAGTAATGTACGAACTAAAATTAATATGGGTCACCCATGCCATGTTTCGTAGAGGAATTTGTATCGGTAGAATGGAGGGATGAAACATTTCATGTAGGTGTGTTTCCTTAACTAAATCCACAGTTGTGTTCTTTTTATTTTCACATAGATTTTATTGTTATTGTGTCTTCTACATTCATGGTTTTTTTGTGCCTTCACATCTGAGTAAATGTTTAGTGGTGTGTAAATGAAGAGATGAAACGTTATGTGCATGTGTGTTCCCTATAATTCAACTTATAATCGTGTTCTTTTTATTTTTGTGTAGCTATTATTGTTATTGAGCCTTCTATGTTCATGGTGTTTTTACGTGCCTTCACATCTGATTCAACATTTACTATTATGTACATGGTGGTTGTCAAGGTATGCATTCACATACCATTAAATATTATTGTTTTTATATCAACCCATATTATTTTTTAAATTTTATGGCCATGTTGAAAGATGATTGTGTTATTAATATACAACAAAGTGCCATGTTGGAAGACTGTAGTGTTCTTAATATGCAATGGCCATGGAACCTACTTGAAAATTCTCATGCATGCATTGTTTCACAGAAAAAATTTATCAGTAGAAAAGTGGGATGAAAATTATTATTATTGTGTATTCTAGGTTCTAGTTGTTTTTTGAGGCTTCACATCTGACTAAATATTTAATGGTATGTTAATGGAGTGATGAAATGTTACACACAGGTATGTTGCCTATAACTGAACCCACAAATGTGTTCTTTTTATTTTCACATGCTTATTATTGTTATTATGTCTTTTATGTTCATGGTGTTTTTATGTGTCTTTGTGTCTAATTCAATGTTTATTGGTATGGTCATGGTGGTCGTCGAAGTATTCATTCACATACTAATAAAGGTTATTATTTTTTATCGACCCATATCATTTTATGAATTCTATGGCCATGTTGGAAGATGTTTGTATTATTAATTTGTAAGGAAGTGCCGTGTTGGAAAATAATAGTGTTGTTAATATGCAACAATCATTTTTGACGACCCTTGGCAACGTTATTTTATATTAATGTAGCATGTTAATTTCATAATGTATGTCATATTTAACCTATTCACCATGTTGAAGGAATGAAATGTTACCCACAACTGAACCCACAGCGTTGGCATGTTTTTATTCATGTCTAACTCTAAATTTGATAGTATTATAATAGAAGCCTTGAATATTTTGACAATGCATGTCGTTGTGTATTTTATATTTATGTTGCATTTATATTTCTCTACTCAACATAAGTTGGAAGAATTAACATTTACTGGTATGTGGATAGAAGTCATGTAGGTTTGCATTCACATATGAGTAAACATTATTGTCTTTTTATCAAAATTCATACTTTCATTCCCACTTGAGGAAATGTTGACTTAAATGTATCAAACCAAATCATTTTATAAATTTATGTTGTTATGTTATTGATATGTTTCAGTCAATTAATGTTGTTGTGTTATTTATTCACATTTTCAAAATTACAAATATTCTTTGTCATAGCCATTGTGGATTGATTACTAAACATTTTCTGTTGTGGATGGAAACCCTGAAAGTTATTAATTTATTGTTGTGAATTAATGTTGACGTGTTATTCATATTTGTAAAATTACAAATATTCTTTGCCATAAGTGTTTTTGATATGTTTTCCATTCATGTTGTTTTATTATTTATATCTACAACGCATTTTTATATCTTTGCCTCCAGCTTTTTATGGCTATTACAAACACCTATAATGTGTTTTCACACATAAATGTTTGTTTAGATGGAAAGGATTTGAATTTGGGATGGAAGACTGAACATTTACTGCTATATACACAAATACATGTTTGGATGGTACGATGGAAGACCAAATATTTACTAGTATGTGGATTGAAGCCCTAAAGATTTTATTCACATACCAATAATTATTATTGTCTTTGTATCAAAATGTCAATATTATTATATTTGTATAGAACACAAACTCATTGTCTAATTTAAAATTTTGATCAATAATAATTTTCAAATGAACAAATTAAATTATCATTGGCTTAAATTTTTGTGAAGGCATGATGCAAAATTAATATGAATCATTAATATGAAATGAAAAGTCATATTGAAAGATGAGTGTGTCTACAACATTGAACATTTACTAGTACGTGGATGGACGCCATGAAGGTTTTTATTCACATATCAGTAAATGTTAATGTCTTTTTATCAAAAATAATAATTTTATTAACATACCAATAAATGTTGAGTCAGATGTATCACACCAAATCCTACTATGAAATCATGTTGTTGTGTTACTGATATGTTGTGATATTCATTTACATTTTTCATTATGTTGTTGTCTTAATGATATGTTGATATGTTATTGATATGTTGTTATGACATGTTGATATGCTTGTCATTTTATTATCAATATTGTTGACTAGTTTTCATTCTATTATCAATTACTATATTTGTATATTTTTGGTTTTTACCGAAGTTTAATTGCAATAAAGGGTGGAAGTTTAATTGCAATAAAGGGTGAATGTTTGTTGGGATGCTCAATTCGTGATTTTTGTATAAACATTGTGTTTCTTGACACTTTTTATGTTTGCAAATATTTACTTTATTTTTATTGTGTTTCTTAACAGAGCATATGTTTGTGAAATTTAGAATGTCCGTACAGTTTTTTTTAAGTTTGTGAAGTTTTCAATGCTTAACTATTTATTGCTTTTATGTTTATATGTGTCATTAATGTTTGTTATATATGGGTAATGATGACAAATTCCAAAGTCAAGAGCAATAAATAACAATGGGGTACTTGCTTTCAAGTGAAAGTTTTTTAACTTTCATTAAGTTTATGATCCATTTGTAGGTTGAATGGTAGATAACAAGAAAAATTAATTGCAGTACATAATCAAATTGGATACTTTTACTTTCATTACATTTATTAACACACTTTATAACATTAGATATTGTAGATAATATTTATGAACTATATAGCACCTCAGTCTTGTACACTTGGCAAACACAGACTTTAGTCTTTCCTCTTAGTTATAGACATTTCTTCTTTCATGCGTCTTGCATTTACTCTATCTTGTGCCCTTTGGCCTTTCTCTTGGTCTGACCAATCTTATGTTGATGACCTGGACCTTCTATCTTACCTAGAATACTTAAAATACGGTTATTTTATGCCCATGCAAGTTCTAAGCCTGTACTTATTTTTAACTACCAGGACACAAGTGTTAGTCCTAGACCCCTACATTGACGTTGGTGTCATACCATGATGCAGGTGTTCAATGCCCTAAAGTCATCTAATTTGAAAATAAAAAATATCCTAATGGTCAGCCTAAGAGCTTTGATGTGATATATCTCTCGATAGGAATGGTATATATTCACAATCACCTCTCATTCATTTCACATCTAGAAAAGACTTAAAGAGACCAAGGCGACTTATCAAAAACATTCTATCAAGCATTTAATTGAGTAAAGCTTCCTTATTTTTTCCTATTTCTATATCAATAATAGGGACAACACATATATAGGTCTAAATTATGAGCAGCCCAAGAGCTCAATTTTTCAAGTTATAAGCTAAATCACTATTATTCTTATTTTCCACAAATTACACCCTTGTGCACACACGCGAGCTAACACATTAAGGGATAAATATGTAAGTTTAAGGCCCTATTTGGATTAGTGGTTATCTAGGCAACATCCACTGACAAAGGGGTCTTTGGGGTTAGCTCAACATTGTGAGTCCACTAACACTTTTCCCCAAGGTCACTATGAATATGAAAAACTAGGGTTTTATAATTTTATGAGTAACAGTTTGTGACCCATATTTGAATGCACTAGAATGAAGGTGAATACAAACCCATAAGCATCTAGGTGGTCACATCTTTTTCCATTATGTATTCCATATAAGACACTTGTATCTATTTCAAATGGTAACATCAATGCTAACATTCAAGGTTAATGCTAGTGTTTATGGTTCTAAAGGCACTTAATCTATAATTTGGTGATTATCCCAGAATCCTCTGCTAATTTGCTTCTAACCTAGTCTAGATCTAAAACTGTGTTAGCATTAAAACTAACTAAGTATATTATTTCTTTGTCATTTTCATATCTAGCATAGTTGTACTTTATATTTTTAGCCTATCACAGTTTAATAAATTCAACATATGTTGTATCTAAATTTAGTATTTAATTAACCTGTTGTAGATGTGACTATCACCCTTATGTATTTTTATTTCTATATTCTTAACCCTATCTACCCAAGTAAGATTCACATTTAAATTTAAGGTTAAACATTTAATGAACCCAATCTTTGAACATCATTCTTATATAAGTGTATCATTTAGGATGTTTTTTACATACTTTGTTCTAATCTTTGTGTTTTTATCTCTCTCATCATGGATGATATCGATTACTTTGATGACTATGATTATGAAAATTTCCAACTTTCTATCAATGAAGGGGTGAAAATTGATTACTTTTGTATTCTTCCAAGTGCTAAAGCCTATAATATCAACGGTGATGATTCTCTCTTGCCTTCATTTGATATTGAATTTTTTTGAAAGTTTAACTAGGAGACCATGGCCTCTTTACCAACCAACATTAAGCCATCAAGAAAAAGAAAACATTACAAACCTAAAGTGCAAAATGTTCCTAATGTGCCAAATCATACAAAAGATGCATTTTTACCAAAGGTTCCTACTATACCAAAAGAGATGCCTTTACAAAAGCTTCCTCAAGCTCCAATTGTTATATCCTTACCAAAAGGGAATGGATCAAATTCTTCCAATGGTCGAAGCTATTCAAATGATATACCAAAAGTACCAAATTTCAAATATCCAATACCACTACCAAAATATTTTAAATTTAGTGATCATGAACTTGCACTTGTTATCCATGAGGATGATGATAATCATATACCTGGATTCCAAAAAGATGGTGCATTGGAACCAATGATCATACCTATAACAAACACCATTGTTCCCATAGAATAACTTATTTCCATGATGACCACTATGGGGATCTCCAAAAATAGGTTTTTATGCTTCAAATGCAAATGATTTTCCATAATACTAATGATAATGTGACTTCTTATAACAATCAACCTCTTGCATAATGTATTCTTGAATATCATTACCCACAAGATTTTGAACTACCATATTTGCCTTTATTTTTGAGTCATAAGGACCCATTCGACCACGTGATTAACTACGTACATTATTTTGGTCAACATGCAAAAGATGACCAACTATTGCTAAAAGTATTCCATGTGAGCATTTCTAACGAGGCTTAAAATTAGTTCTATATCATACCAAAAGGTTCCTTGACCACTTTTTCACATTTGGAAGATGCTTTCTTCATGGATTCAATATCCACAAGGTTCTAAAACTTACATTAGCACATTTGCACAGTTTTAAGCAATGTGATGATGAATCCCTTTAATATTGTAATATTCTATTCAAAAGTACATCATACAAGCTATAATTTAGACCCTCAGATTTGGAATTACAATTTATTTTTAGTAGAGGGATTCATTCCCCATTAAAGGAAAGAGCATTGCATAAGAATTACGAGTCATTTACCCATTTATATAATGATGTGCATAGATATGCTTCCTTCATAATTACTCATCCAAAGGAAATTAACGTACCTCCCTCCAAATACAAAAGATTTATCCCTCACACAAAGGAAGGAGATAAATTACCAGAGGAACATTATGAAATAAATGTGGTATTCCTAATATTTGCATGACCAATTTTCAAATGTTACTTAACATGGAGCCAATCCAAGGTCCATGTCCTATGCAAGAATCCTAAGGGGAATGACACAAAAAGAGTTCACATAACCAAGATTTAACAATCAATTTATTCATGGGTGTTGCTTATTTTTAACATAATCATATCAATCCTACACAAATAAAAACTACAAGTAATGCAAGACATTTACAATAACTTGCCTTTGATCTAAAAGACTTACAAAAAAAAGTCAGTTGTAAAGACTCCTTAGGAAACATAACAATACTAGTTGCTTGTAGTCCTAAGGTAATTCAAACATGGATTTAGGTTATGCCTACCACATCTCCATATGCATTTACACTATGAACTCTTTGGTTATACTAAATATAAGTAAAAAATGACCAAAATCAACAAGGTATTTCATTTTCTCATAAAGGCAAATTGATCCATATTCCAAATGATAACATTAACTCTTCTACTACACATGTAAAGCATGAGGAGGATCATGCTATGTACATTTTCAACTCATCCAATCATGATGAAAACAATGTCAAAGATATCACTTATGGTTAAAAAGCTTCACATATTCTAAAAATACCAGAATAATCAATAAATGTTAACAAATCCAAAAACATTTTTGGTACTTACATACTCTATTGACTCCTTGACATCTATGTGTTAGTTCAATGATGATAGATGGCATATCAGTTACTTATACACACACATGTGTGCCACATTTCTACTTGAGTATGATACAGGCATATACATATACATGATCTATTCTTATTTCAGATGTTAGGCCTTCCCTCTACGCATGTCATATGGACATTGGAGGCATATGATTCTTTGATCTTGATACACACATGTTATATCATTCTATGGTTTGTTAATTATCATGTTTGAGCTCTTATGTACTTAAACATGCATTTATCCACGATTATATCTTATACAGGGTACTTGATATGCTATACACTTGACATTTTTGCCAACACATTTGATCCATGGGCTACTATGATATGTTTATGTTGGTTACTTATGCTTTCTTTGAGTATCTTGCCTCGCTATTGTCTTGCTTGTTCAAACATTTGAATATGTTAATTTGTTTGCGGCCCTCGTGCCTATGTGTGCTTTATTTAACATTTAAATATGTCACTTTTGTTGTATGGACTTTTAAATGTCATTATTATTTTTGTAGACATTTTACTAAGTCATGTCCCTTTGATTGTGTAGCATTTGAATATGCCCCTTGTTTGTAGTCTCATAGGACCATTGTATGTTGACAAGTTTTTGAGTGTTTTTTGTGTGCATTTATTTGCTTATTGAGCTTGTCCTATTGCTATCTAGATGTTGCCATGGTATTTATCATGCATCTTAGGCCTTTATGCGATCACATTGTTCTATGTGCTTCAATGATATGTTTAACTAGACATGTTATTTTATATGCTACGTGGTTCCATTCACAAATTATTCAATTTTCTTCTCCTCTTGAGGTGAGGCAACTACTAGTTCCTATCTTATCTCACATCAAAGGGGTGGCATATCAATGGGGGCATGTCATAGAGGCATGTTCTCCACATTTGACACAATTTTTAGATTCAGTGGGGGCAAGCTTTGGAAGCATGTTCTCCACACTTATCCATCATTTGGCATAGTTTTCAAATTTAGTGGGGCCATGCTTTGGAAACATGTTATCCTCACTTATTCAATATTCAACACATCCAGATTTAGTGGGGTCATGTTATGATAACATGCTACACACACTTGTCCGAAATTCCAAATTGATAAAAGCACATGCCATATGATTCAAATTTATAGTTGTGGCATAATTCTATAGATTGATACCATTGTTATACACAGTTTCAACATGAGACATATCTAAGGTGCATGTGTTATGAAATGTATTCCTAATATTGTAAAATTAAAATCAATTTAAAATTTTAAAACTCTTATATGTGTTGTCATCACCCACCAAGTTGGACTATTATAGACTATATTGAACCAATTTCCTATAGTAGTTGCTTCACTTTTTGGTATAGTTGAGATAATTAATCACACAATCTTGCCAATTTTTTAGGTTATACTTGATTATACCATCAAGCCTCACCAATTTGATAGTATGAGTTGACTTTGTTCACTCATGCTAACCATGTTATAAGTACTATTGGGTTATATGGTTGAGTTAATCTCAACTATTGGGTGGAAACTCACATTTTATCCAAGGTTAGGGGTATGTATCTTCCAATCTCTCTCTATATCCTTAGATATATGAACTTACTAGATTTATATATTTGTCCCAATCTTAGTTTTAGTGATTCATAATAATACATCTTTCAAATCAAATTACCAATCAACAAGGTAATTGCATCGATACATAGGTGTACTCCTAAACTTGCTTTTTCAATTTCAATCTTTTCAATGCTTATAATTTCAGTTTATGTGCATTGATTATATACTGTAACATGATCTTGGTTGCAAATCAATCACTATAAAAACACTCAAGTTGGACTCGTGCAAATCCAAGGTGTGTTATACACACCCAAATTCACATTTATTATCCTCCCATCCAACAGATTCATTACTAGATTAGAGGGGGATAAATGTATATGATATTTATGAATTATATAACAGCCAAGTTTTGTACACTTGGGAAACTTAGAACTTTGTTGTTCCTCTCAGTATTAGACCTCTCTCAATTTTAGACCTTTTTCACTTTTGAAAGTCTTGCATCTACTCTATATTATGCCCCTTGGCCTATCTCTTGGTCTAACTAGTCCTATGTTGGTGCCCTAGACCTTCTATCTTGCCTAGAATGCTTAAAATATGTTTATCTTATGCCCTTACAAGTTATGAGCCTGTACATGTTTTCTAACTACCAGGACATGAGAATTAATCCAAGACCTTTGTGTCATGCTAATGTCCTACCCCAATGCATGTGTTGAGTGCCCTAAAGTCATATAATTTGCAAATGAAATGTATCATAATGGTCAACCTAAGAGCTTTAATGTGAGATATTTCTTGATATGAGTGATATATATTCACAATCACTCCTCGTTCATTCCTCATCTAGAAAAGACCTAAAGAGACAATGATAACTTATCAAAAGCATTATATCAAGCATTTAATTAACAAATATTCTTGATTTTATTCTATTTCCATATGAGTCATCAGGACAACACATCGACATGTCTGAAGTACTAAAGGAGTAGCCCAAGATCTCAATTTTCTAAGTTACAAGCTAGGTCACTAGTATACTTTATTTCCACATATTACACATTTATCCACACACACAAACCAACACATTAGGAGAAAACTACATCGATCTAAGGCCCTATTTAGATTAATGGCTATGTAGGCAACACCCATTGATAGAGGGGTCTTTGGGGTTAGATCGACACCATGAGCCCACTAACCCTTTTTTCCGAAGGTCACTATGAAGATGAAGAACTAGGTTTTTCCAATTTCATAAGTAATGATAGTCCATTACCCATATCTAAATGCAATAGAGTGAAGGCAGAGATAAACCCATAAGCATCCAGGTGGTTGCATCATTTTTTAATAGGTATTTTGTACAGGACTCCTACGTCCAATTCAAAAAATAGTGTCAATGATAACATCCAAGGTTGACATAAGTGTCTGAGGTTTCAGAGGCACTCAATCCAAAATTTGGAAACTTTTCTCAAATATTTTGCTAGTTTACTTCCTTCTTGATCTAGATCGAAAATTATGTTAGCATCAGAACCAACTAAGTACATTATTTCTTTACCATTTCCATATATAACATAGTTGTACTTTATATTTTTAACCTATCTAAATTTAATACATTCAACATGTGTTGTATCTAAGTTTAACATTTACTTGGCATGTTGTAGATCTGATTATCACCCTTGTGTATTGTCATTTTTATATTCTTAATTTTATCTACCCAAGAAAGATCCACATCCAAATTTATGGTTAAACAAACATCAAACTAAATACATTTCATTACATTAGTTGTTGTGTAATATCTAATAATGGAACATAATAATTACATAATATACTTTGTTTGTATCAATACCTATAAATAATAATGAATTTATTTAAGGTAAAAAAAAATTACATCGTCCAAGGTGTATAATTAGGTATGTGCCCTTCATTCCCCATATTCAGAGAAGTGGAGTGTTTTTTATCCTTCGAGAGTTGCGTCCTTAGTGGGAATTATTGTCACGTTAACAGAAATAGGAGGGGTACCACGTGAACCAATTGGGGATATAATGTTTATCATGTCATTCAATATGTGATGTTGTTCAAGTAAAGGGTTGATTTTGTTTTTAAATGGCTTCAGTTCTCCAATTATTTTATGGCCTTGTCGAATTCCTTATCCATTTTATCATGTTATTTTTTTGGCTCATTTTCTTGCCTTTGTTGTATCTTCTCTTGCTCCTTCTTTTGCCTTTTGATTTTATTTACAATTTTCTGATGTTCTCTTATTTCCCTCTCAACCTACTTAAGGGCTTTCCTCTCATCAACTTGTTTTTTCTTCATTATCTTAATTCCCCAATGTCCTTCTAGGATTCATGTTCTATAAACATTTGATGTGAGAATTGATGATTATCGGATCAGTCTAAGTGCAATGTTTCTTTATTTCTTTACAACCCTGTTCTTTGGCAATTTTATAAATGTTGATATTGAATTTTGTTGTTCATTAATATTAGTTTGGCTGCAATCTAGATCTTTTATTACATTTTGTATTATCTCCTCATTAGAATCTAAATCAATTGTTTCATCTTCTACATTTCATTATCCACCTAGTGCATAATAATGAACTATTTCTAGTGGGATAGAACGTGATGGTGATGGCATTGACGTAGAGACATTTGCTTCTATTAATTCATAATTTAGGCCAAGATTTGTTGCTCTTCCCTCAACCATTTTTTTGTACTTCTTACGTAGGCAAATTTAAAATATCATGGTTGAAAATGAATGTTGCGTTTGTAGCCTCTTCAACACCTTCAACATTTATTGTTTGATTTTCAACTTCGACAACATTATCATTTGCATTTGTTCCATCTTCTATATAGTAGCTTCAATGTCTTACTAATTTAGCTTTACCAACCTCATTATATTTTCATTGACACTAAATTCATCCTCTTTGACATGGAATGTTGCACTTGGAGTCATGTCATTCATTATTGCCTCAGGGTTCAGGGGCCAAATACCTATATTTCAAAATGAAATATTATATTCTTTGGAGTTTATGCCATCTTCAATGTTTTTTTGCCCAAAGTAGCCAAATTGTGTCTCTTTATCTCAAAACCATGATGTGTATTCATCCATGACATCCTCACACTCCTGAAGTAGGCCTTAAATGGACCAAACACACTTGCATCTAATGATTGAAATTCATGGCTAGTGTGTGTAGGCAATGTAATCATGTTTATCCCCAAAGCTCCAACCTCTTTAATTATTGAAAGTGCAACATGATTGTCATGCCTATCAAATATGAGAAGATGTCTAGTGGCAGGAAAAACACCTCCTAATATAGATCTTGAGAAATGATGCAACCAATTCATAAAAAATTCTTTCATCATCCATGCATGAGCTTGGGCAGCTAAAAATGCACTTAAAGACATAAAACTCAAGGATAATCTGACCAACTACATTCACACATGTTAAAATAATGATCCATTCTCTACTCTTAAACATTATTTGTGGCACGCTCCTTTCCCCTTTTTAGTGATGGGTTACATGCCTCAATTCCTTCCATCTTGCACCCTGTCTCATCACAATTCCATATTTTGTGTGGTCCATAATTATTTTCCACATGTAAAGTTCTCAAGCTATTATAACGACATTAACATGATAGCCCTATCTCTATCCAGTCCTTTTATTATTCTCATAGATAATTGAGGATGCTTATTTTTGAAGTCTTTGCACCATGACTTGTCGGGGACCCCATAATTGAAAGGGTTGGGCCTACTTTCACATATGTGGGTAATGTACACCTTTGAATGTGAAATGTCCAACCCATGTCCCATGTCAGTTGGGTCCTTGCACCACTGAACTATCTCACAATCTTATGTAGTTGATAAAAGAGTGGGCGCCCCCCTCTTATTATTAGTTGTAATTCCTTTCAGCTAATTGGATAAAGTAGTAGGTTTCATTCCCCACTCACTGCATCGACATTCATGGAGTAACATTATCATCCACATCTCTCATTACACTTTCCATCTTCCTCTATCCACTTAGACTGCAATGACTTATGTGCAGTGGTAATAACATTTATATTGGATTATTTCTTTGCTTAGTTGGAAGGGGGTTGGTTTACAATAACTTCATTCTCTACCTACTTTGTAGTGGGTTGCTCATATTCATTAACCTCTTCATCAACAACTTCAAGAAATATGATTCTTTATTCTTCATCATTTCATGTGCTCATCTTATAACATATTGCATATTCTTCTTTGCATTCCTCATGCTGAATTATAACAATCAACAAATTATATAAGCAATTGAAAATAAAATGAAAAACATATCAACAACTATGGGAAAAAATATTTGTAATGTTTAAAATTATTTAACCCTAAAAATGTTGTTTTCTAGGTTGAAGTTACTTAGATACTCATTAAAGGGGCATATAGAAATGAATAAGCACAAGGGTGATAATCATATCTATAATAGGCCAATTGGATGCTAAACTCATATATAACATACACTGAATTTATTATGTTGGGTCATGTTAAAAATAGTAAGTACAACTATGATAAATATAAAAATGACAAAGATGTAATGTACTTAGTTTGTTTTAATGCTAGTGCAGTTATAAATCTAGAACAATCAGGAAGTAAACTACAAGATGATTCTGGAGTGGTTATCAAATTATGGATTGGATGCTTCTAGAGATGTAAACACTAACATCAGCCTGGGATGGTTGCGTCAATGCTTATGATAAACTTGATGCAAGTTTCCTGTACATAATACCTATTTGAAAAGAATGTGGCCATTAGATGTTTTTGGGTTTGTCTTTGCCTTCACTCTTGTGTAATTAGATATGGGTTATGGACTATCATTCCTCATGAATTTGAAAAACCCTAGTTCTTCATCTTCATGGTGACCTTGGGGAAGAAAGGGTTAATAGGCACATTGTGTTGAGTTAACCCCAAAGATCCCTCTGTAAGTGAGTGCTACCTAATTAATACTCCAAAGAGGGCCTCAGACTTATGTATTTCTACCCTACGTGTTGGATTTTATGTAAATCATGCAATATGTGATAAGAAAGTACAACAATTACATAGATTATAACTTGATAAATATAGTTCTTGGGCTGATCCTTCGATACTTCATACCTATGTATGTGTTATCTCTATGATTGATATAGAAATAGGATAAAATAGGGAAGCTTTTGCTCAATTAAATGCTTTATATAATGCCTTTTTTTAAGTTGTATGGTGAGTAGGTAAGAAGTTTATAAGTGGTGAATGAATGAGAGTTGATCTTTTATTTATATTAATCCATTTGGATATATAACTTACATTAAAGCACTTAGGCTAACCATTAGGATATGTTTCATTTGTAAATTGGATGACTTTAGAACACTAGACACTTATGTTGGGTCAGGACACTAGTGTCGATATAGGTATTTATCCCATACGTTAGTGTTCAAGGAGTAGGAAAGTAGGTACATAGTTAGAATTTGCAGAGGTGGAAGATAAACATGTTTTAAGCATTCTAGGCAAGATAAAAGGCCCAAATCATCAACATAAGACTGATAAGACTAAGAGATAGGCCAAGGGGTACAAGATAGAGCAAATGCAAGACTTCAAAAAGCAAGAAATGTCTAGAACTAAGAGGAACAACTGAAGTCTGATTTTGCCAAGTGTACAAGACTGAGGTGCTATATAATTCAGAAATAGTGTCTACATTTGCCCCCCTTTAATCTAGTGATCCCAACTCAAGTGTTTTGTTGGTGTTTTGAAAGGGTCTAATTAATGAAATGCTCATCACCAAAAAGTGTAGGACCTTCTAAAAAATTTCTCAATCTTTATTTATATCATTGTACTACCACCACTTCAATGTTTTTGTTTAATGGTTTACCTAAAGCTAATGGTGCAGACAAATAATCATGGCCATCACACTATATGCAAATCTTTGCATTTATATCAAGAAAGGTAACACATATGTTTATAGATCTAGCTTAGCATTCCACTCAGTTAGCTAATTTCATCGAAATTTTAGTTTCAAATTTGGTTAGTGGTATAATATCCATATGGTGGAAGATTCCACTGTTGAGACATAAGCTATAGGTAATTGAATGTATCCTCAAGATTCTAGTATTATTTCAGAGTATATTAGTTCATCTGTAGTATGTCCCAATTTTATGAGAAATGTGGTGCCATAATATGTATCCCACTTGTTAATATCAAAATGGAGATGGTGGCAATATACCCCATCAATATTGGTCGTAATAGTTAAATCTTCATACTTCAATCATTTTGAGAGACAATTGTTTTTTGAATGATAGGAAGGATTTTACCTTTTTCTCATGTTAGACACAATGTGTATGTGTCCTTCATTCTTATATTTTTTAATTTAGATCTTCATCATCTCACATTGATTGGAATTATAGCTAATGATCTGATGATATTTACATAGTGGTACCATCTTCTATGGGTAGAAGTCTACTACATGATTTGTGTCTAGTAAAAGGTAAAAAAAATCATTTTATGCTCAAGTAACATAGATAACATGGTATCTATAGTATCTTGTTGTGTCGTGATCTATAAAATTTATTGAGAATCCTTTTGAAAAGACTTCGCTTTATTCACATGATGAATTTGTATTTGACCCTTGTAAATATGACTCAATATTTTCAACTAATAAGGATGTATGAAATAATAAACATTTACATGTTCATATGTTATTTTTGTTTTGCCCTTATATTTATTTAGTTTTGTATTTTCTACAAGTGGATTTAGTTTATATGTGTCAAGACCCATAGGTTCAAATAAGTTATGCGACAAGTGATCAAGTGGATCAAATTTTAAGTTTTGCATTTTCTCGTATGTCATATCATAAGCTATATCATCATTATTGTCAAAGTAATCTAAACCATGGCCATCATTTTGCTCAGTATTGACCAATAAAGGAATCTCAAATGTTGGGGGCTCTTATGGTTATATTAACTCCTTTAGTAATGGTTATTATTCTTGATGTGCATCTATGTGTACCTCAATATTTAATATTTTATTTATATCTAGAGACAAAGGAGCCATTGTACTTGACTCACCTACTTCATATGTGTGTATGTGGTTAATAGGAAGGCATTATTTAGGTGGCACCATTGTAGGGATGCCTTCAAGTTTAGAATGTATCTTTTTACAAAATTTGAAAGGCTCGTCATCTACAGGCATGGATAATAAGGTCCCATCCTGTATGAATTTTACACATCAATGAAGCGTATATGGGATAACTTCCATTGAATGTATACAAGGTCTACCCAAGAGTAAATTATCATGTAATGATTGAGACATGACTTGAAAAGTAGTTGAAACTATTTTTTGTCTTAATGTCACATTTGATGTGATTTAACCAACTGGAGGGCTATGTGAATTATCAAATCCTTTTATGTGCATAACTATTTTTTAAATAAGATTGATGCTAATGATAAATTATATGGGATAACTTCCATTGAATGTATACAAGGTCTACCCAAGAGTAAATTATCATGTAATGATTGAGACATGACTTGAAAAGTAGTTGAAACTATTTTTTGTCTTAATGTCACATTTGATGTGATTTAACCAACTGGAGGGCTATGTGAATTATCAAATCCTTTTATGTGCATAACTATTTTTTAAATAAGATTGATGGTGGTTAGGAATTTTATGCTACAAATGTTTAGGTCCGATCCATTATCAATGAGCACCATTTTGATGCCTTTATTTTCCATGGTCACTTGTATGAACAAAGGCAAATTTTGTTTAATAATATCTTTGGATGATAAATCTATGGGTTAAAGGCAATGAGTTTATCATTATTCTTGAGATCTTTCATGATGTCCACAAAATAAGTAGGCTTAATATCACTTGGAACTTGTGTTTCACACAATGTTTTGTATATGATATCCTTAAAACATTAGATTGCTTTAGGAGCTCGAGAATTAAAATTTTAGCATGTGTATTGCTTAAATGGTCAATAATTTTTTATCCATTGGATTTTATTACAATCTTAGGTTTAGAAAGCACTTATTGTATATTAACAGGTGATGAGATGGGTTGAGCAACCTTACCTCTTCGAGTAGTAATAACATGGACTATAAAATACAATATAAGTCATGGGCAAATAATGGGTGCGGGATGGTAGTTGTCATTCGAATAAGACTTAGGGGAAACAAACGGTTTAGAGTATGCTCATTGGCATCTAGATACTAGATCTATAACATTGTAAAAAGAGTTCTAAAGAGAGATAAAGTGTCGTTTCTTTAAAACCCTTTCATGATTAGCATTGATTTGCTTAATAGATTTGATAAGGCAATTAATGTAGTAAACCATGGCAACAATGACTTATTAGAACCCAAAATGGGTGATAGATACATCAATGTCACACATATTTTATAGTAATTAGGGATCAATAACAAAAAAATAAAAATACCCTAGTTGACTTAGGGTTTAGTGTTTAAAGATCAGGTTCACCAAATGTTTAACCCTAAAAATGTTATTTTTATAGGTTGAGGTTACCTAGATACTAATTAAAAGGGTATATAAAAATGAATAAGCACAAGGGTGATAATCATATATACAACATGTTAATTGGGTGCTATACTCAAATATATATATACACATAATTTTTTATGTTGAGATATGCCAAAAATAATAAGTATAATTATGCTAGATATAAAAATGACAAAAAAATAATGTACTTAGCTTGTTCTAATGCTAGTGTAGTTTTGGATATAGAATAGGTAGTAATTAGACTGGAAGATGATTATAGAAGAGTCATCATATTCTAGATTGGATGCTTTTGGATTTGTAGACACTAACATCAGCCTAGGATAATTGTGTTAATGCTACTATTTAAATTCAAAACAAGTGTCCTATATGGAATACCTTCTAGAAAAGGATGCAACCACATGGATGCTTTTGGGTTTGTCTTTGCATTCAATTTAGTGCATTTAGATCTGGGTCATGGATTGTCACTCCTCATGAGTATGGAAAACCCTAGTTCTTCTTCTTCATGATGACCTTGGGGAAAAATTGGTTAGTGGGCATACAATGTTGAGCTGACCCTAAATACTCCTCTATCAATGAACACTTCCTACATAGCCAATACTCCAAAGAGAGCCTTAGACTATTGTAGTTCTCTCCTATGTTTTGTCTTGTATGTGAATCATGTAATATGTGATAAACAAGTACAACAGTGACCTAGCTTGTAACTCGGTACTATAACTCTTGTAATGTTCCTTCAGGACTTCAGACCTGTGTATATGTTGTCCCTATGATTGATATATAAATAATAAAAAAAATATGAAAGCTTTTGCTCAATTGAATGCTTAATAAAATGCCTTTTACAAGTTGCCTAGTGAGTAGGCAATAAGTTTATAGGTGGTGAATGAATGAGGGTTGATTTTGTATTTATATCAATCCCTTTAGAGAAATAACTTACACTAAAGCACTTAGGTCAACCATTAGGATACATTTCATTTATTATACGACTTTAGGGCATTGGACACTTGCATCAGGTCAGGACACTAACATTGATGCAAGTGTTTGTACTGGATGTTAGTGTTTAGGGAGTAGGAAAGTACTTATAGACTCAGAACTTGTAGAGGTGGAAGATAAGAAGGTTTTAAGCATTCTAGGCAAGATAGAAGGCCTGGGTCATCAACATAAGACTAGTTGAACTAAGAGATAGGACAAGGGGCACAAGATAGAGCAGATGTAAGACTTTAAAAAGTGAGAAAGATCTAAAACTGAGAGGAACAACTAAGGTCTGAGTTTGCCAAGTATACAAGACTGAGGTGTTATATAATCTAGAAATAATGTCTATAAAAATATGAATGGATAATACAATACCATGAAGTCATAACAACATATGAAAAGTACAACAACATGATTTGACAGAAGGATTTTTTTTATACATCTAAGTCAACATTTACTAATATGTTAATGAAATTATTAATTTTTACAGAAAGACATTAACATTTATTGGTATGAGAATGCAAACCTTCGTGGCTTCCATCCACATACCAGTAAATATTCAATCTTGTGGAGACACTCTCTTCTAACATTACACTTCATTACATATTTATTACCCATATTAGTTTTGCACCGTGCCTTAATTCACAAAAAATTAAGCCAATGATAATATAATGTGTTTGTTTGAAAATTATTATTTGTCAAAATTTTAAACCAGGTGGTTTAAGTATGTGTTATCAGGTGAGCCCACCATATTAGCTAAAGGAGGGAACAACAAAGTTGGTCTTACTTGTCAAATAAATATATAATATAAATGTTTCTGGTGGGAAAATATAAATGTGTTGTAGACATAAAAACATAGAAATAGTAATTCATAAAAGTCGAGTTTTGATACAAAAATAATAACATTTATTGATATATGAATGAAAATTCCAGGGTTTCTATCCACATAGCATAAAATGTTCATTAATTTATTAACAACACTGATGGCAAAGAATATTTGTAATTTTAAAAATGTGAATGAATAACACAACAACATTAATTGGTATGAACATATCAATAACACATCAACAAGAATTTAGAAAAGGGTTTGGTTTGATACATCTGAGTCAACATTTAATGGAATGGGAATGAAAGTATAAATTTTGATAGAAAAGTAATAATGTTTATTCGTATGTGAATGAAAAATATGGAGACTTCCATCCACATAGTTGCAAATGTTTAGTAACACATTAAATGTTTGCAGGTTATTTAAGGCAAGTAAAATTTCATCCCTCTAATGTTAATGCAGGGAAATAGTAATGTGTCACATATATAAAACACACAACAACATGAATTCAAAAAATATTTTGGTTTGATACAAAAACAATTAATTTCATTTTTGTATGAATTAAAATCTTAATTTTTATGCAAAGATAATAACTTTTACTGGTAAGTAAATGAAAAATTCCAGGGCTTCCATCCACATGTTAGCAAATGTTAAATCTTCTATTCATATAACAATTTGGTTTAATACAAAGACTAACATTTACTATCATGTGAATGAAAACCTCTAGTGCTTCCATTAAATACCAACAAATATTAAATCATATCTGAATGAAAACATGTTGATGCTATGGGTTCTAGTGTGGTTAATATTTCATCCCTCTAACACGGTGAATAGGATGAATATGGCACACATGGTAGCATTAACATGC
The DNA here is from genome assembly GCA_037957365.1 of Torreya grandis. Taxonomy (NCBI): domain Eukaryota; kingdom Viridiplantae; phylum Streptophyta; class Pinopsida; order Cupressales; family Taxaceae; genus Torreya; species Torreya grandis. The sequence goes on along the minus strand of JARHVA010000202.1, from coordinate 2,513,493 downwards.
CAAATTAATAGAAAAAATGACCAATACTTATTTTCTGACTTTATTAAATTTACTAGTGAGAATATATGCTTGTTGACAAGAAGGAACACTCAAAGTCACCCTGTAATAAAGGAGTTTGTAAAGACTATCCACTATTATAGGGTGACTTTGAATGCTCTTGGCAGTGAATGAAAACCTTCATGGCTTTCATCCACACAATAATGATTGTTCAATCTTCCAACCCATGTTTTGCAATGAAAAAGAAATGTGACACATATATAACGCAAATAATGACATGAATTCAATACACATCCAAGAATTTCATTAAAATACCAAAAAAATGGATTCATATTGGAATGAAAACATGTTGACGTTGTGGGTTCAGATGTGGGTAATGTTTTATCCCTCCAACATGGTGAATAGGTTGAAGGTGGTGTATATGGCAACATTAACACGTCACATTAATAGAAAAAAGGCCATCAAGGTCATAAGAAATGGTTGTTGCATATTAAGAACACTACTATCTTCCAACATGGTACTTCCTTGCATATTAATGACACAAGTATCTTCCAACATGAATATAAAATTCAGAAAATGATATGGGTGAATACAAAAACAATATCATTTACTAGTATTTGAATGAATACCTTGATGGATGCCATGAACATAGTAATAAATATTGAATCGGATTTAAAAGCATGTAAAAACACCATAAGCATATAAGGCACAATAACAATAAGCACGCAAAAATAAAAAGAACACAATTATGGGTTCAATTATAGGTAACACACCTATGTGTAATGTTTCATCACTTAATTAACATACCACTAAATGTTTAGTCAGATATGAAGACATGTAAAATAAATGCCAAAAAAACATGAACATAAAAGACACAATAACAATAATTTTCATCCCTTCATTCCACCAATAAAAATTCCTTTGTGAAATGTAGCACGCTTGAGAACTTTCGGGTAGGTTCCATGGCCATTTGGGGGAGGAGGTATGTGAAAAGACATGGAGATACATTTTTTGCTTTAGGAACATATAGATTCTTACCTGAAATGTGATCCTATGAATAACTTAGGTTGATTGAGTGTTAAATTTTATTTTTAGTTTAACTCAAATCTGACACTCTCTACAAGTCAAACATATGTTGCTTTATAATTTTTTCTCATTTATAGACAAATTGTATCTAAACAAGATAATTACAATTTTGGATTTTGAATTTTAAATTGTCTGTGAATGGTGATACTTAGATATTGTATTTGCATTCATTTTTGTAGGTGCAACCAATCAATGGAGGTTGATGGAGTCATATATTGGAGCCAAATATTTAAATTTTAAATATGATAAGATATAATAAAATGTAAGTCGATTGGTTATAATATTATATAACGTCAGATGTTTTATATTTTGTCTTGTATAAATTATAGTCAAATGTACAAAAGTGAATTTTTGGGAATCAAAATATTTAATGAAGTTCATGTTTTTAAATTATTTGTGCCTTTAAAATATTACCCAAAGATGTAACTTTTTTAAAAGTGTATTTAATTTTGAAAAAGATATTCATTTTTTTGAAAACGATATTAATATTTTTTAACATCATATTCATATTTTTTAATATGACGCACATTATATTTTTAATTGCAATGTTTATTTATTTATATTTTGTATATAATATTTTACATATAAGTTCATATTTTTAATATTATTTATATAAATAATGAAAACACCTCATTATAATGTATAGGTTAGTTTTACAAAAAATACACAAATAATTGTACACAATTAAAGAAGTTTTAATATATTATATTAAAAGAATCAGGTACAACTACAATTACAACCATTGGACCTTATCCAATTATCGGTCCCCTTCCCCTATTAGGGAAAAGACCCCAGAAGCCAAAAACCTTGACGTTATAAACATGTAGATTTGTCATGGTATCACATTAGACATTAGAAAATTTACCCACTTTAATATATCATCTTATCTACTTATAACTAAGGTTTTAAGGTCTAAGTCATTATATATTTACGATATAACCAATTTTATCATGAGAGGTCATTATGTGCACTTTTTAAACCTATCAAAACTTAACCTTTGGAGTATCAATTCATGATCCTAGGAGCACCATTAACTTACCATAAAAAACCCATTTAAAAGTAAGTAATAAATATATTCATATTTTAAAAATTTCCTTTAATATTATATACTCACTCTATTATAATATATGAAACCTTAAATATATTCTTTACTCACACGAATATAACATAAAAATCCCTAAAAGCTAACATTTAGGGTTCATTTTATCCACACCTCCATTTGTTTAAGGACTCAACAACAGTTGCCATGCTTGTCATTCATCTCTCTAATTTCATATGGCCATAGTGCTTATGTCTAAGCACATTTCATAGACAATAACACTTAGAAAATGCAATGTATAAGACAAAGATCAACAATTTGATAGGAATTTTCCATGGCGGTGATGCCTTTGGGATAATGGGTAAGCTCCTAGATTTCTTTTCAACAACCACCCTGAGCACGGTGTGGATTTACAACAAAAATATTGAGCGTATTATTATATTTTTTATATTTGTTCATTCCCCAAAAAATTAAGCATACACCATGAGGGTAAATAAGGAAGGCACAATTTATTGCTCTTTCATTTATGGTATCATGAGGTTGTGCATTTGGGTTTTCATAGTGTGCTTGGATCCTTTTCAATGCCATGGAAATGAAGAGGCATATTTTTCACACATTCAAATTCAAGGTAAGTCTATGCTAATTTTTCATAATGCTATTTTGCACTTCACACGCTCCTAAGAAGCATATTTTGCACTTTACATAACCCAAATTAATCTAAAGGTGGGAAATTGCCTCCTAGGTCTGGTGAAGGTCAAAAGTGAAACTTTGGAGCACAATGGAGTAATTTTCCCTCTGCCTTATAAGTTGCATGGATTCAAAATACTTTACAATGAGAAGTTTAATGATCTTTCTCCTAATGAGGAGGAGGTGAGATCTTTCTCCTACTGTAAATGTTGGTTTTGATTTTATCCATTTGTATTTTTATATTTTAAATCACAACTATTTATTTATGTCTTTGGAATTGTAACTAACTAGTTCACTAAGCTTCTTTGTGCTTTCAATATATTTTAATTCACTGTTCTTAACAATTTTGCTCAATAATTTGAATATAACATGTAGATTCTTCACTGTTTTGGTCTGGTATGTTGCCACCATGTTCGTTGTTATGAAATACATTGATTATGCAACAAAACCAAAATTCATAGAGAACTTTTGGAGTGGTTGGAAGCAAGTTCTTGGGAAGAAACATCTTATTTACAAGTTTGAACTTCATGACTTTACCCTGATTTGTGAATGGCATCTTAGTGAAAAAGAAAAGAAAAAATAGATGAGCACAGAGGTATGTTAATATGTTACTTGACTTTTGTTATAGTAGAGTCATTTTGGTAGAATTAGATAAGTCTCTCTATGGTAAGGTTCTTTTTTGTAAGTCTATGTTGTGATTAAAAATTCTAATCATATTGATGTGTTTTAGTATTCCTGTAACTTTTTTCATAATCATATTTCAGATATATGTTGCTATTTCATGTTCAACATAGTGGAGTTTTAGTTATTTTATAGCTAATAATGTAAACAATATAAAATAACAAATATTTTTTACTAATTCATTACTAATAATAATGTAAACAATATAAAACATAATAAATTTATTGTTTCAAAATCCTCACTTAATCTCTTATGTTTTTAAAAACAATTTATTATTGGGAATTATTATTTCCCCTTCATCTCATTATGTTGTTTTTTAATCAATTACAGTTGCAATTAATGTTTTAAGAATATATTTTTATAAATAATTACAACAATTTAATAAAAATATAATAATATTATTTGAATAATGTTTTTACATCATATTTGGATGGTTCATAGGGAAGCAAGGAGGAATATATTCTCCATGGTTTTATGGTGAGGTTTTTTCTAACCTCGCTAAGGAAATGAACCATTTTTATCCTTTTTTTTTTGTGATTTGAGTTATGCATATATATTAAATTTTATTTGTTCATATATTAATATAAATTAGTACATCCATAGACACATATATATTACTTACCTGCCCTGAATGTGTATATGTATACTATATATGCACGTTTATATATGTGTATGTGTGTCTCTAATGAAGGTGCATTGTAAATAGTTGCTAAATGGTATCAGATTGAGGTCTTAGAGGCCATGTTTGAATCAATAAAAAGCCTTTTTTAGGCTTCAATTTTTAGTTATAGATCTCAAGGTGGTCTTTTTAAGTTTCTTGCCAAAATGATAAATTCATATAATTGAATTTATTATTTGGAGTTTAGGGAGTTTAAACATGTTTTAAAGGTCCCAATCCATATGTGAGGGATCATTAAGGTATAATAACTTATTTTAAGAGTCTTTTAATCTTCATCATAATTGTAAATATCTTATATCATGATTTAGACCCAAATAACGCTGATTCAACGTAGAAAAAAATTGAATTTAGATGTGCTAAGTTGAGTCTTGGTGGTTGAGAGAATTTTGTGATAGAAACAAGTTCAAACCAAGTTTAGATAGGAGATAGACTTCAAACCTTGAAAGGATGAGACTAGAACACATTAGGACAAGATGTAAAAAGTTTAATTGGTGGTCTTGGATGTGAGTGATGATATACATATTTGTAATTCTGTGAACTTGTCAAGAGAAATCCACAGGTTTGAAGTACAAATTGCAATATCATATGAATAACACAACTTTATTATGATTCCAATATTGTCTCAAGAAACATTTGAATGTGTAAGTAATATTTTTTACTATTTTTTATTCTTGTTTTATGTTCTTAAGATGAATCTCAATCTACAAGGCCTAATAATGGGGTTTTTGAGTGTACAATTTGATAGAAGTGAGTTATTTCACATACTTTTGTGAATTGGACACCTACAAAACACTTGATAGGATAGGAAGGAGTCTTGGAGATCTTAAATGCATTGGAATCAACATTTTAAAGTCATTAAATCTCAATTTCTCTCCAAATTAGTGCTCTCGAGTAGTTCACAGAGCTAAAACCTGTTGGTGAAGATATTTACTACACATATGTAATTCACCTTGCTTGGGTGGATGATTAGGTTTATTAAGTGATTTATGACATCATCATGATGTCATCATGCACACATGAGTAAATGGGGTCACTTAGTGGGTGTATGGGGTCTTTATTCCACTTGGTCTGCTTAGTTCTTGTACCACGAAGGCCTCCAACCCACTAGTATTCCCTCAGTGCCCTCTCCACTCCCAATGGCAAGGCACATGCACTTAGGTTGTCTAGTGAGTCATTAGTCCACTCAACCAGCCTAAAAATGGCTTGTTCTCATTTGTATTTGGTGTGGAGTGAGAGCTATTTCTCTTGTATGGAGTTTGGGTTGTTTAGCTTGTAATCCATCTATTATTATGTCAGAGAGCTTGTTAAGCTTTTGAGCTTGTGGTGCATGCCAACAAAATATTATAAGCTTTGTATAAACAATCCTCTCTAAATACAATTAGTATCATTTTCTCCTCATTTCATAATTTATTACTTCAATGGAGTTGTGTGTTTGCATCACCAATTATCGGTCTTGAACATATGATTTAGGGCGATTCTCACATGGTATTAAAGCTATGGGTGTTGGTAATGATCACCAATTTTTCTGTTGTTGTTTATTTTGAAATCTTTGAGTAGATATTCTATTTTTTATTCTCCATTAATTGTTAAGAGAATAATTTCACACATATGTGTTCATCTGTTGTCATGTTATTTCATTAGCATTCGTATTAGCATTTGCTTTGTTTTTGGTGAATTCCTCAAGTTAAGCAAGTTGAAAGTAAATTTGAAGAGTTTCTAGCTCTAAGTTTGAGGTTTTCTTTGAACCTTCGGTTAAAGCTATCTTCTTCCAACAAATCCTCTATTGATGCCATAAATTGCTAATTTTATTGTTGGTGTACGATCATTCTTCATGTTTAAAACCAACTCTTTTAAAGGGTTCCATGAGCATTTAAAGCCATCCAGTGAATTCACCTTGTAGTTGTTAGGTCTGTCTTTGCATGCTAATCCATCCTCAACTGGGTTGTCTCTCATTAATATCATGTAGAGATATGGAATGGTGGAGCATGCAAAATAATTATGGTTAAGTTCAAAAAGTATTTGGAATATGTATAAGGCTTTGTCAAGCATAGATGATTAAAGACCTACTCATCATTGGTTTTTTAACCTTTCATCGCCCGTTCAACCTTCCCTTGACATTTGGCATTTTGAGATCAAGCTCTAACTATAATATATGTTGCATTGTGGACTGTTGCTTCTTCCTCAGCTTCGTTGTCCACCTTGGCACTAGACCTACTCCATTTGTCTAATGTCCTCGATGGTCAAACCCTTCACTCGTCATGTAAAGCTTATGTAACCATTTAACTCATTAGAATGACCTGATCCCAGCTTGATGACCTTTCTAACTGTTTCTCACCACTTAGGCTCACTCCTACACCATAACCTGTCTGTTGTTTATCAACACCTCAGTCACCACCTAGTTTCTCCACTTGTCAGTGGCTACCTTGGTTTCTCCACTTGTCAGTGGCCACCTTGGTTTCTCCACTTGTTGGTCACCACCCTATGGCAAACATTTAAAAATAGGAGTCCATTTATTTAAAATGGGGTATTTTCTATAATGGTGTGGTAGCTTTTATGTAGTGGGGGAGGATACTAGTGGAAGGCATTTTTTCAAGGGTGTAGATTGGTTAATTTTGAGGGGGGGAAATGTTTTTATGAATGGGCTAATTTTTATTTGGTGCCCTTTGTTTCAAGTGGTGGGGGCTAACCTTTTTTGGGTGGATATCTCTTTGACGTAGACGGATTCCACTTAAGTGAAGATAATTTTTATTATTTTTACTAATAATAATCTACAGGGAAATATTGTTGGGATACACATAATTATTTGTAAATGATTGTACTTAATTTTACCTTGTTCTCTCATTAGACAAAGACAAAGGGTGAGGCTAGAGTTGGTAAGAGGAAAATTCCCCCTAACAATCTAAACCATTGCATTCTACACTTTGTTTTGATTGCAACGAGTGGCTGTAAGGCTACCTTACCCCTTATTTGGTTGATTTTTTAAAACTTTTAATTGCAAGTTCATTAAAGAGGTCATTAATGATGGGAAATGCTATTAGCCATAACTTTTGTTCGGTAACTTGAATTTGAGTGCCACTTTTAAAAAAGTGCTTTATTTTTTATTCCCTTTCCATCAATCCTATTTTTATTATAAACTCACTAAATTATGAAGTGTCATATTTAGGGGGGTTACTTGTGTTATGGGTTTTACTACTTTTTATAATGTACTTCATGCACCAATTGCTCACATGTGGATGCATTTTTTACTGTGTCTGACATCCTCATTTTGAGTATGCATTATCCTTCATCACTCTAGCACTAATTCCTTACTTGGACACATTCTCATTTGTGCTTGGTGTCCCATTCATGAACATGCTTTAGGAGTTCATTACAAAGTATTTTGTGCAATCTTGCACTTCCTTGGTGTCTTCTCTCAGTCATGACTACTACATTTTTGAGACTCTAGAGGAGGAAGGTTGAGTCTACACCAGTGGTTCTTATTGGGAAGACCAATTATGCTTAATGGTATGTGTATATGGAATGTTCACTCACAAATTAGGAACTTATTCCATTTTTATATGGACATATTCTTGTTCTTATTGACCTAGGTCACTATGATGAATGGGCTAAATCTCATGATTATGTTTATGATCACTTATTGATACACATTTCATGGGATCTACACCACCATGTGGAAGACATGTGAGTCCTTTCATTATTTGGAGCACTCTTCAGAGTCTTTTCAGGGATCCTACTATGACCTCCATCACACCTCCTCTACTTCTTATTATCTCTTCTGAGATTGTTATACTCTCGCCTCATGCTTTTATTTCTTGTGATGATATATCCATGGTGAATAGTTCTCTTCCTTCTGTCGAGCCCCCACTACAAGATGAGATTCTGCCAGACCTTAGTTATCTCATTACATATTTTACATCCATTCTTGTATAGATTGTTGCTCTTCCAGAGACTTCATAGACTTGCACTTTGTAGGATTTTATTGATTTTAGTGAGAGTATACATATTGAGAGTATCAATAACTCATATGTTCTTGTGGACATTTATCTTACAGATCTAAGTGCTTCATTTGTAGACCAATATTTAGTTTCAATGGTTGTTGAGCCTTTTTCTCCTCTTTCCATGGACATTATTTTAGCGAATGTTCCATGCCATTCTTCTTCTTTGGATGTAATGATGATACTTATAAACTGTCCTATTCTCTCCCTTTCATTGTGTTGTCCCCCAAAAATATCACTCATTTTTGGGACAACATTTGAACTATTTTGGTCCTACAGACCAAAATTGTCTCTTCTCTTTCCAAAATTTGTCATAGGCATTCAAATTCCTCATTTTCCAAGCTTCTCAAAAATTTATGGACTCTGCAGGCTTGAATCTACAGACTCTACAGGCTTGAATCTACAGACTCTGTAGGCTTGAATCTATGGACTCTGCAGGAAGAGAAATCTATGAACTCTGAAGGAAAAGAAAATCTACGAACTCTGCAGGCCAAGTTCAACAGGCTTCACAGGTTGATTTCTACAGACTCTACAGGAAAGAAGCAAGCTTTTAATACTTAGGCGATCTCAATGTTGGTTCAATGACTAGGTTCAACCAAAAGAGTTCAGTGGAAAGCTTCTAAGAAAGGATTGAACCTTGAACCATTTTGGTTCAACGGGCTCAACAGGTTTAAAGGTTCAACATCAACAGCAAGAGTTCAACCGCTTCTAGGTTCAAAGGCTTCTACAGTCAGGTTTAAAGGCTTCTACAGTCAGGTTCAAAGGCTTCTACAAGCAGGTTTAAAGGCTTCTACAGTCAGGTTCAAAGGCTTCTACAAGCAGGTTCAATCAAAAGAATAAGTTTTTGAGGCTTGAACCGTTGAACCACTCGGGTTCAAGGTTCAACAGGTTCAACGCGTTTGGTTCAATGAGGATCAAAAGGACTTAGCCAAATCAAAGGGAATGAACCATTGAACTGTTGAACCAAAGTTCGTTCAAGTCAATTAGTTCAATGCTTCAGTTCACTCAGTCAGTTTATAAAATGGTTCAATGCTTGGTTCAAAGCTTGGTTCAAAGGAGCAGTTCAATGCAAAAGTTCAAGAGAGCCTCCTGAAGGACAAGTGCCCTTGTGGAGGGCACTTAGTCGACAAAAGCACCCTTCAAAAGGGTCATTTTCAAGGAAGCTGCAAAGGTAAGTTCTTTCAAAATTTTGTTTAAGGTAGTCGAAAGACAAAGGCATAATTCCTTTAGACAAAAATTTCGAAGGAATTCGGAAAGGCTGCAAACGAAACTCCCACAAAGACCAAGGCAAGAAACGAATTCCTTCGGACAAAAACTTTGAAGAAATTTGAGAAAGTCCACGAGAGAAAAGCTCGAAAGAATTTTTGAAAGCCAAAGACAAAGCCAGTCGAAACAATTCTTGTAGGAAAATGTCTGTGGGAAAATGTCCGCATGAAAGCTTCAAAGGAATCCGAAGACAAAAGGTCGTCGAAGGACCCCGAAGGGTAGGTGCCCTTGCAGGGGACTCTCGGCTACCAAATTAAAGGACACTTTCCCAAAGCTGAAGGGTCACCTTCCCTTCGAGATGATGCAAAACAAGAAATCTGAAGGAAGCAAGTAGCAGAAAAGGCCGAATCAAGAGAAAGTCAAAAAAAGCCCTAGGGGTGACGCGCCCGAAGACGTCAAAGTCAAGAATGATGAACTAACCATTGGAAATTCAAATGTAGTGACAGGTGCGTGAACATCAATTTAAAAGTTCATAAAATAGCCGTTGATTTTGAGAAGCCTTAAAGAAGAGCCAAAGAACTTAGCGACCCACCAGAAGAAAGAAGCCCAAAGGCCATCTGAAGATCGCTCGAAGGGTAGATACCCTTATGGGGGGCTCTTCTCGACCCAAAGTGGATCATTTCTCAAGGCCCGAAGGGCAAGTCCCCTCCTGGAAAGCTCAAATGACAAAGCTGAAGGAATTGTCGAGGAAAGTGACATGCCCGCAGACGTCAAAGTCGTAATGATGAAATAACCGTTGATCCTTGTAGGTTTAAATCTACAGACCTAAATGCATTCAAAGGCTTTAAGGCCAAGATCAACAGAAAGTGACTAAGGAAAAAAGCATCAAATTGAATCAAGGACCCGATTATATTAACCAAAAAAGGAGGAATGATGAGGAAGGATCAGAAACATTTACGCATCAAATATGTTTCTAGAAGTAGACTGCCAGGTGGATATTGAAAGATGCAAACTTTCAATAGCATGACTTGTTTCTCTGCATTGAGAAAAGAAAATGGGTAGATGCCCCTAAGTTCCAGCCTGTCTTCTTAACAAAGTTTAATGCAACATAATGTGTTACTTTTCCCAAGTCCATCTTGAAGAGGCTATATAAGGGACTCTCTTGTTAGTGTAAAAAGGATCTCTCTCTGACAATCAGAAACAAAACTCTGCCCAAATTGAAAGGCATTACTGAGACTTTGAGCTCAGATTGTTGATCATATTTTGTTATTGGAATAAGAAAGCAAGTGAATTTTTAGACTTTATGCTATGATATCTTTGTTGTTGGGAAAATTGTTCTTATGTCTTTTTCCTTAATATATTTTCTATTCCTTTAATTCAACAAGCAGAATTAGTGAAAGTAGTCAAGAAGGTGTCCTAAAGTGAATTATGGAGAGACTTTATGCCTCCATAATTGCCTTTAGTGTGTTTTCTTTTTATTTCTTTGTAAAGGACCTTGGGACGACTTTGTGCCCTCATTGTCCTTCGTATCTCACTCTTAGGCAATTTAGGTGGAGACTTTGTGCTACATCTCAATTTGTTGGTTACTACGTCCTTGGTTACATTTTGCAATTACTACCAGGAGTATTCTTATGGTTTGCTGAATAGTAATTCTAAAAGAAGAGTGCTTTCTGTCAGTTCCGTTGAGATTTTTCCTTTGATTTGCATGCATCATCTCTGAAGAAAGAGAGATGGATGGTTTGTCCTACCCATGAGTATTATTTTATGTTTATATATATATATAGCATATCTATAGGGAACCTCCCCTTGATGAGAGGAGAGATTAGTCCCCTTTTGATGTGGTGAATCTACACATTTGAACAACCAATCTTCCTACTTTGGCTGATCAGACCTATTTTGTTTATCAGTACGCTGATCGACAAAATATTCAACCAACAATTTTTGGCGACTCCGCTAGGGATATAGTTATGTGCATTCTAAAACTTCAAGTTTCAGATGAAATCAGTCTCTACCATTATCCATTATAGACTTCATTTCATTTTTGTGTTTTACCCATTATTATTATAGCCTTACCATTCACCTCTACACCAACTGTGAAAGAATGTGCAGTTTGAAGCCTCAAGCTTCAAATTAAAACAAGGTCAATTCTTTTCTATTTTTGTTTCACAATTTGGCAGATTCGAGGTATACACGAAGCTAAAGGGCTAAAGGTATTGTTGACCCTATATTCAAGTTGGTACAACAAAGTAATTTTGATCTATTTCTTTCACCATCTCATCTCCAACGAACCAAGAGCTTTCCTCCTACTAAAGTTAGATCTCCATTGCTTGGAGAAGTATCCACTTCTGCTGTTGATAAAGCTTTGCCAATAATTACCCCTATGAGATTTGTTATTCCTCCTTTTCATAGTCATATAATGGTAGTTCAAGGCCCTTCGGGTAATGCTTTTGGTCATCTCAATCTTACTCCACCTCTACATGAGCTTCCACGTAGTTCAAGAAAGAATTTCCCCAATTTCTATGGTGATGGGAAAGTTCATCCTAATGAACACATTGCAGCCTTCAACATAGCCTGTGGCGTAATTAGAGTAGAATTTGAAGATGTAACAGTCAGGCTATTTGTAGAAACATTACAAGGTGTTGTTACAGATTGGTTTTATCATCTACAGGCTCGATCAATAATTGATTGGAATACCGTTAAAGATAAGTTTGAAGTCAGATTCAAACATGTAGAAGATGCACATGCACTTTTGGCTCAACTTACACAGATGAAGAAAGAGTCTCATGAACTAATGAGAGACTTCATAGCCAAGTTTGACAAACTGAAGAACAAAATTCCTATAATTGCTCAACCTACAGCTGAGAATCTCAAAAGCTTCTTCATTAATTCTCAGTTACCTAAAGTAAGTTTTCTTTTGAGACGTGTTGGTCAAATAGATCTTGTTGAAACTCAACATTTGGCCACTGAGGTAGAAGATGATCTCATATTAGCAGAGAAGATAAAAAAAGATCCAAATAAAAATAGACCTTCATCATCTTCCGAATATTCATCTACAAGCACCACAGATCCAATGGTGCGGAAGTTGGCAAATGAGTTTCTTACTCTCAAAAAGCAAATGGCACAGGGAATGTCTTCTGCTCCTTCATACAGAGATATGCTAAGAAGGACATTTCCAAATCAGTCATATCAGGGCAATGCTGTCAGGAATCAAGGGCAATAAAATCGTCTTCCTCCCCCATAAGGGAAACTTGCCTTGGAAGCTCCTCTAACAATTCAGCAATGGGATATCTTGAAGTAGAATCAGAGTTCTCTTTCCAGCGTGAATTGAATCAAGAAAATGACACTGATCTCTTTATAAAAAATCAAGAAGAATCAACTGTGACTCCCACATTGGTTTCTTGAACTACCAAGATGTTCCCAAAAGCAAAGGAGAAGCTTTTGATAGATCATATGCAGTGTTTACTAGGTCCAAGAACCAATCAGTCCAGCAAGCGGATAAAGAAAAGACAGAGGAGCAACCTCAACTAGCAATTACAATTACTAAGCGTGGAACCACTCTGCCTTTCCAGTCAAAGGATTCGATGATCACCTAAAAAATAAGTACATCAATTTCACTTTCACCTTCTACTTCAATTCCATAAACCATCCCTCCTAGAACTCAAAAGGTTGAAATACCTTCATCTATACCTAGCTCAATTCAGCCATTTGACATAATTGATCATGTCAAAAAGACAAAAATACAAATTTCTAAATTTGAATATTTGCAGTCCAATCCTGATCAATTGAATAAGTTGGTCTAATATGTCAAGAATCAAACCGTCCTTGCAGGACAAAAAGCTAAAAAATAATTCTTGATTCACCAAAGAACATGCCTATTCTGAATAATCTTGTCATTACTCCTTCAGCTGCCTCTGAAAAAATAGAACCTTTCTATGTTTTTCTGTTAATAAATGGTCATAAGCTAAGTAATTATATTATAGACTTAGGCGCATTTGACAATATCATGCCTGCTAAATTCATTGAATCTCTTGGCCTCACACTGACCAAGACATTTGAAAGATGTTTCTCCATGGAAAACAAGCAAGTACAATTGCTGGGGCAAATCAAAGATGCCCAATTTGCATTTGCAACCATTCCAAATAAGAGAATCAAGATGATTGTCTTGGTGGCTGACGTCCCAGCATCTTATGGCATTTTTCTTGGATAAAATTTCTATATAGATGTGAGAGGAGAACTAAGCATGGACCTGTCTGAGGCAAGGATCCATGTCCAAGGCATAATGAAGAGATTACTCCCTGAAAAGGAGGCAAAATACGTGGTAACCCAAACATTAGCCCCTAAAGCTCAAATTCTTTTTGAATCCTCAGGTATGGGTAACTACTTTCTATTTACAGATGAAGTGCATGAAGCATCTAATAAAATTCTTGAAAGTGTCAACCCAAAAATTAGTTTAACCAGAATAGCAGAAGAACTAGTAGGTTGCAATACAAATGAAGAAGGACCCTCCCTCTTTAATGAAGGAAAGTCTAAAGAAAAATCAATGTTTGATGAGGTATGGACTCTAGAATTCGATGGCAGCTGCTCCTCTACTAGTTCAGGAGCTAGGATTGTGTTGATATCTCCTCAAGGAGATATGTTTCCTTCATCTTACAAATTACAATTTAGCAACACTAATAATACAACTGAATATGAATTTTTGTTGCTTGTATTGAAGGCTACTCAAGACAAAGGCATCAAGTTTCTTCGTGCCAAAGGGGATGCTAAATTAGTGGTTTGTCAAGTGAGGAACTTATACCAAACCAAGAATGAAAGATTATGCCACTATCGCAACCTAGTTTGGGACCAAATTGAAATCTTTGACGCTTTCAACATTTCTGTCATACCCAGGGAATCTAATGACAAAGCTAATGCACTTGCTATTTCAGGAACTCTCTTAGTTCCTCACTTATATTTCAAAGAAGACAGGTATACTATTGAGCTAGTCTATAGATCAAGTGTTTCTGACAATGCTGGTCATTAGCAAGTATTCAATGATGATCATCAAATCATTGCCTTCCTAGAATGAAAAGACAATTTTGAACAACTATGTTTTGATGGCAGTGAATCTTAGAAGTATGAAATAGCCTCTGAATCTAGTTTAGATATAAATGAAGAATTCTTACAGCTGAAAAGAAATAAAATTCTCAAAGGCCTGATTTCTCTTGAAAAACTATTTGACAAGCATAATAGATTCATCAAACAACTAACATATTCAAGTTTCTCTCAGGGATTCGATCAAATAAATTTGAATACTAAAGAAAATTCCAAGATGGTTAACATTGATAAGTGTTGCACCCCTAAAGAAAGATTCAAGTTCACCACTTTACTCTGTCAATACATGGATGTCTTAGCATATTCTTATGACGACCTGAAATCTCTCAAACTTGATGAAATCTACCATGACATTCTTCTCAAGGCTGATTCAATGCCCTATAAGCAAAAATCTAGACAATACAATCCAAAAATATCAGGTACTATTCTATTTGAGATACAAAAAATGTTAAATGCTAGAATCATCTTCCCAATCCATCATTCCACATGGATTGTAAACACAGTGCATATAAGGAAGAAGAGTGGTGAAATTTGCATTTGTGTAGATTTCAGGAATCTGAATCAGTCATCTTTGAAAGATAATTACCCTTTGCCAATTATGGATCAAGTGCTTCAAACAATGACAGGTTCAGAGATGTTATCAATGTTGGATGGCTTCTCAAGATATAATCAAGTTGAAGTTAGTGAAGCAGACTAACACAAGACTGCATTCACCACACCTTGGGGTACATTTGCATATAGAAGAATGCCTTTTGGCCTGATAAATGTTGATGCCACCTTTCAGAGAGCAATGGACCTAGCTTTCAAAGATGAGATAGGTAAATTCATAATGGTATACTTTGATGACTTAACCATCTTTTCAAAGCACCATTCTGATCTTGTATGCCACTTGCAACAAGTGCTGGAGCACTGCCGCCAGAATAGTATTTTCTTGAACTCCAAGAAGTCTATTTTTAGAGTAACAAAGGGGAAACTCCTTGGACACATTATGTCTAAAGAAGGCATAAATATTGACTCAGATAGAGTCAAGTCTATTCAAGAGCTTAATTTTCCTACGAGTAAGAATGTTGTTCACTCTTTCTTCGAAAAAGTGAATTTCTTACAGAGGTTTATCCCCGAATTTGTTGAGAAGACTAGACACATTGTAAACATGATGAAAGAGAAGACCAACTTTAGCTAGACTAAAGAAGGCAAGTCAGCATTTCAGGATATCAAGACTGCCATTGCTTATGCCCTTACCTTGGTTTGTCTAGATTACAACAAAGATTTCATCATATACAGCTATGCTTCTGAACATACACTTTCAGTAATTCTTGTTCAACAAGACAAAGAAGATATGGAATCTCCTATTTCTTTTATGAGTTTCCCTCTCAAAACTCATGAGATGAAGTATTCAAATATAGAGAAGCATGCTTATGCGTTGGTGAAAGTAGTCAAACATTTTCGCTTCTATATCCTGAATTCACACACTACTGCCTTAGTTCTTGATACTACAATCAAGTCCAAATTGACTCAGCATGAGTTTGGCACAAAAAGAGGCAATTAAATTACAAAGATCCAAGAGTTTGATCTAGACATCAAGCCAAAAAAGTTGGTCAGGGGAAAAGGCCTATGCCAATTAATTACTGATAATAATCTAGAAGATACACAACATGTAGAAGCTAAAGTGGAAGATACACCAACAGTCATTTTTGTCTCCACTACCAATGAGTGGTATTCAGTTATTGCTCATTTCCTTACTTATGGTGAATGTCTTGCTCATTTGTCTTATAAAGAAAGGAGGACTATGAAGTTGAAAGCTGCCAATTTTGTCCTTTGGGACAACGGCTTGTACAAGAGAAGCATAGATGGAGTATTCCTTCGCTGTGTAGACAAAGACCAACAAAGCCAACTTTTGAAATCCTTCCACAATCTAGCTTGTGGAGGACATTTTTTTGCTCTTATAACTGCTCACAAGATTCTGCGAGCTAGGTATTACTGGCCAACTCTTTTCCAAGATGCATATAAGTGGGTGAGAAAATGTGAACTTTTCCAGGAATTTGTTGGAAGACCCAAGTTAGTTGCCCTGCCTCTCAAGCTAGTGATTATAGAAGAACCTTTCCAGCAATGAGGGATTGATTTTATTAGGACTATAAACCCATCTTCAAGCGTTGGACATGATTATGTCATTACAACAACTGACTATTTCACCAAGTGGGTAGAAGCAATCCTAACTAAGCATGCTACTTCAGAAGTTGTATGTAATTTCCTCAAGGAGAATATCATTTCCAGGTTTGGAGTTCCAACCAAAATTGCTACTGACAATGCAGCTTGTTTCACCTCCCAGGAGATTACACAATTCTATTTCCATTATGGAATTACACTCTCTCATTCTTCTAATTATTTTTCATAAGAGAATAAACAAGCTGAATCAAGCAATAAGAACCTGGTAAACTATCATCAAGAAGCTAGCAGATGCCAATCAAAGGACATGGAATAAAGCATTGGTTGATGCTCTATGAGAAGATAGAATCACACCAAAGAGGGCAATTGGTATGTCTAATTTTCAACTTCTTTATGGTATCAATGATGAAATACCAATCACCTTAGAATTGCCAGCCTTAAAATTGGCAAAGGCAAATGAAGATCAGACATATGAATGCTCTTTTGATAAAAGAATCATGTGCCTGACTGAGCTGGATGAACAGAGAACCATGGTGGTGGATTGAATTGCTGCTCATCAAAGTCTACTAAAAAAACTCTTTAACAAGAAGGCCAAAAATCATGATTTTCAGATTGGGGATCAAGTCTTGCTGTGGGACAAAAGGAGAGAACCAAAAGGGATGCATGGAAAGTTTGACTCCCTTTGGAGAGGCCCATTTATAATTTATCCACATAATGGTGAAAATAACTTTATGCTAAAATATCAAGATGGCACACTCTTTTCTCTGCCTCATAATGGGCAACATCTGAAACACTTCAACTCTTTAAGTATCAGATCATTGCATATATATATATATATATATATATATATATATATATATATATATATATATATATATATATATATATATATATATTTGTATAGTTTTTAATTCTATTTTGTTTTTTTTGTTTCCATTTTTGATGCCTTTTATTTCTAAGTAACATGGCTCTGTAGCCCAATGGTACACATGAAGATATTGGAGATTTTGGATTCTACTCCCTTCAATTCTTTTTATAATTGATAGAAGTTTCCCAATTGGAGCCAGCTGTTGTCCCCTAAAAATATCACTCATTTTTGGAACAACATTTGAACTATTTTGGTCCTACAAACCAAAATTGTCTCTGCCCTTTCTGAAATTTGTCCTAAGCATTCAAATTCATCATTTTTCAAGCTTCTCAAAAATCTATGGACTCTGCAGGCTTGAATCTACGGACTCTGCAAGCTTGAATCTATGGACTCTGTAGGAAGAGAAATCTATGGACTCTGCAGGAAAAGAAAATCTATAGACTCTGTAGGCCAAGTTCAACGGGCTTCACAGGTTGATTTCTACGGACTCTGTAGGAAAAAAGCAAGCTTTCAACACTTAGGCGATCTCAAAGTTGGTTCAATGACCAAGTTTAACTAAAAGAGTTCAGCGACAAGCTTCTAAGCAAGGATTGAACCGTTGAACCTTGAACCATTTTGGTTCAATGGGCTTAACAGACTCAAAGGTTCAACATTAGTAACAAGAGTTCAACCGCTTGCAAGTTCAAAAGCTTCTACAGTCAGGTTCAAAGGCTTCTACAAGCAGGTTCAATCAAAAGAACAAGTTTTCAAGGCTTGAACCATTGAACCACTCAAGTTCAAGGTTCAATAGGTTCAACGCGTTTGGTTCAATGAGGATCAAAAGGACTTAGCCAAATCAAAGGGAAAGAACCATTGAACCAAAGTTGGTTCAATTCAGTTGGTTCAATGCTTTGGTTCACTCAGTTGGTTCAACACTTGGTTCAAAGCTTGGTTCAAAGGAGCAGTTCAATGCAAAAGTTCAAGAGAGCCTCCCGAAGGACAAGTGCCCTTGCGGAAGGCACTTAGTCGACAAAATCACCCTTTGAAAGGGTCATTTTCAAGGAAGCTGCAAAGGTAAGTTCTTTCAAAATTTTATTTAAGGCAGTCAAAAGACAAAGGCATAATTCCTTCAGAAAAAAAGTATGAAGGAATTTGGAAAGGCTGCAAATAAAACTCCCACAAAGACCAAGGCAAGAAACGAATTCCTTTGGATAAAAAGTTCAAAGAAATTTGGGAAAGTCTGCGAGAGAAAAGCCTAAAAGAATTTCTGAAGGCCAAAGACAAAGCCAGCCAAAACAATTCTTGAGGGAAAATGTCTGCGGGAAAATGTCCATGAGAAAATGTCCGTGGGAAAGCTCTGAAGGACTTCGAAGACAAAAGGGCATCGAAGGACAGGGGCCCTTGTGGGGGACTCTTGGCTACCAAATTAAAGGACACTTCCCCAAAGCTGAAGAGTCACCTTCCCTTCAGGAGGATGCAAAAAAATAAATTCGAAGGAAGTAAGTAGCAGAAAAGGCCAAATCAAGAGAAAGCTGAAGAAAGCCCAAGGGGTGACGTGCCCAAAGACATCAAAATCAAGAATGGTGAACTAGTTGTTCGAAATTCAAACGTAGTGACGGGTGTGCGAACATCAATTTCAAGGTTCATAAAATAGCCGTTGATTTTGAAAAGCCTTAAAAAAGAGCCAAAGAACTTAACGACCCACTGGAAGAAAGAAGCTCGAAGGCCATCCAAAGACCGCCTGAAGGGCAGATACCCTTGCGGGGGGCTCTTCCCAACCCAAAGCAGATCATTTCTCAAGGCCCAAAGGGTAGGTCCCCTCTGGGAAAGTTCAAATGACAAAGCTGAAGGAATTGTCAAGGAAAGTGATGTGCTCGCAAACGTCAAAGTCATGATGATGAAATCGTCATTGATCCTTGTAGGTTTAAATCTATAGACTCGAATGCATTCAAAGGCTTTAAGGCCAAGATCAACAAGAAGTGACTAAGGAATAAAGCATCAAATTAAATCAAGGACCCAATTTAATTAACCAAAAAAGGAGGAATGATGAGGAAGGATCAGAAACATTTGCGCATCAAATATGTTTCTAGAAGTAGACCGCCAGGTAGATATTGAAAGATGCAAACTTTGAATAGCGTGACTTTTTCTCTACATTGAGAAAAGAAAATGGGTAGATGCCCCTAAATTCTAGCCTGTCTTCTTAACAAAGTTCAATGCAACATGATGTGTTACTATTCCCAAGTCCGTCTTGAAGAGGCTATATAAGGGACTCTCTTGTTAGTGTAAAAAGGATCTCTCTCTAACAATCAGAAACAAAACTCTATCCAAATTGAAAGACATTACTAAGACTTTGAGCTCAGATTGTTGATCATATTTTGTTATTGGAATAAGAAAGCAAGTGACTTTTCAGACTTTGTGCTGTGATATCTTTGTTGTTGGGGAAACTGTTCTTATGTCTTTTTCCTTAATATATTTTCTGTTCCTTTAATTCAACAAGTAGATTTAGTGAAAGTAGTCAGGAAGGTGTCTTGAAGTCAATTGTGGAGAGACTTTGTGCCCCTATAATTGCCTTTAGTGTGTTTTCTTTTTATTTATGTGTAAAGGACCTTGGGATGACTTTGTGCCCTCATTGTCCTTTGTATCTCACTCTTGGGCAATTCAGGTGGAGACTTTGTGCTACATCTCAATTTGTTGGTTACTATGTCCTTGGTTACATTTTGCAATTACTACCAGGAGCATTCTTATGGTTTGCTGAATAGTACTTCTGAAAGAAGAGGAGTGCTTTCTGTCAGTTCCCTTGAGATTTTTCCTTTGATTTGCATGCATCATCTCTAAAAAAAGAGAGATGGATGGTTTGTGCTACCTTTGAGTATTATTTTCTGTTTATATATATATATATATATATATATAGGGAACCTCCCCTTGATGAGAGAAGAGATTAGTCCCCTTTTGATGTGGTGAATCTACACATTTGGATGACCAATGTTCCTACTTTGGCTGATCAGACCTATTTTGTTTATCAGTACGTTGATTGACAAAATATTCAACCAACAGATTGTATATTTCTTCATTGCAGTCTTCTATAGTTAGTCCTGTGATACCTAATCAAACTTTGGCACATTTGAGCACTCATAGGGAGACATTTGAGCATTTTACAAAGATATACATCCTAATTCCTACCTACATTCCATTTGAGTGGGAATTCAATAGTTTGATTGCTCAATGCTTCTTTCTTCCAAAATGAAGATACAATATTGTTATAGAGGGACCTACTAAAACATTCACCATGTGACATTCTACACTTACATTCTCTCTCTTCTTTATGGTCGCACACATCCTTCATATTTTGTAGGATATTAGGGATCATTAGTATGTACTTGGAGTGCAGACTATTTCAGCATCATCTTTTACGGGGTCTTTTAGTCTCTTCTTCTTTTCGAGTTTTTTCCCACTGGATTTTTCCCTTTTTCTCCACTTTATGAGAGAGTTTTTTTTACTTGGGTACCTAATTAGGCCTAGTTGTCAGGACCTATTTCTACTACCCACCTAAGCTACACTTAAGGGGGTGTTGGTGTAGGTATTTACTACACATATGTAATTGGCCTTGCTTATGTGAATAATTAGGTCTACTAGGTGATTTACGATATCATAATTACATCATCATGATGTCATCATGCACATGTGAGTGCATGAGGTCACTTAGTGGGTGTATGGGGTATCCATTCCACTTGGTCTCCTTAGTTATTGCACCATTAAGGCCTCTAACCCACTAGTGTTCCCTTAGTGCCCTCTCTACTCACATTGGTGGGGCCCATGCACTTAGGTTATCTGGTGAGTCACCAGTCCACTTAACCAACCTATAAATGGCCTATTTTCCTTTGTATTTGGTGTGGAGTGAGAGCTATTTCTCTTGTATGCAATGTGAGTTTTTTAGCTTGTAAGCCATCTAGTCTTATGTTAGGGAGCATGTTAAGCCTTTTAGCTTGTAGTGCATGCCAACAGGCTATTATCAGCTTTGTATAAACAATCCTCTCTTCCTGAATATAATTAGTATCATTTTTTATTCATTTCATGATTTATTGCTTCAACGGAGTTGTGTGTTCACATCACTAGTTGCTAGTCTTGGACGTTCGATTCTAGACAATTCTCATAAAACCCTAACATAGGTTTTAATAGACTAAAATTGCATTTTATTAAGATTGACCTATTTAAAACCTTTGAAACTTTGTAATTATGTTCTAGAGGATCATTTTCAAGTGTTCAAAATGTTTTAGAGGTTAAAGAGCACCTATACGATGAAATATGGATGATTGTGTTTATTTAGACTTGTAAATATGGATGACTATTTTTGTCCTTTAAGGGACAAAAATAGAGTTTTATAGAAAAAACCCACTCAAATAGATTGAAATTTGGTAGGGAGATGTATAAGAGTGTTGATTAAATGAATCAATTTTTTTATACCTTGAAAATTTCTACAAACCCAGATATCCATGACTGTGTTAGTAGTTTGCAAACCAATTAGGCCTAAAATGGGGCTAAAGGTGTAATTTTTAGATTTTCTTTGAGTTTTCAAGCCACAAATCTTTAAAACATTTATTGAGATTGTGTAAGTGGGAAAAAGTTTGAAAGGTACCAAAATTTTGAGCTTCAATCTTTTATAATGCAAATAAAACATGATAGACCTATAAGTAGATCTAAAACAAGGTTAAATACAAATTTTCTCCAATTCTCATGAAGATTCAAGTTAAACAAGGTATGAAACCTATTTATTATCATTATTAGTGCTTATTAGAATGTGAAAAGACATTTTATTGATCTATAAAGTCTAATTTGTCTCATAGTCACCTAAAACCATCAGATTAGGCTTAAATAAGATTCTAAAGTTTAAATTTTATTGTCAAATCAGCTTTAGTTGAAGACCATATAGTATATACCCACACCATAGTGGTATTATATCTAGTCTTATGTTGTCTATAGGTTGAAAATATCTCAGTATAGTCATAAAAAATAGTACAACAAAAATTTGATAAGATGGCAACAAGAGCAAGAGGCATAATAGGACAAAGGAGATTATCTGCTTTGGCAATATTGCTTAAGGAAATGAGAAACATTTAAGCAAGGTTGTAAAACATGAAAATTGCACAAAGAAGATGAATTGAGATGGGAGATATTAGTGATAGAGAAGAGGAAAAACCTCAAGAAGAAAGGGTAGAATAATAAAAAGAAGAGAGGGTGAAGGAGAGACTAATCAGAGTAGTCACGGGAGCTAGTTCTAAACCCAAGCTTGAAGTACCAATGTATGAAGGTAGATTGAATGTGGAGGATATGGTTGATGGGATCAGTGTCATGGATATATATTTTGAGCGTGAATACATAGATGATGACAAAAAGGTGAAGTTTTCTATTACTAGATTGAAAGGCCATGCATCCTTATGGTGCGATAGAGTTCAAGATGAGAGAAGGAAAGGGAAGCTTAAAATCAAGAGTTGGGATGTAATAGTGGATAAATTGAAGGGAAAATTCATGCCAAAATATTACCACACTAATCTCTTCAAGAAGCTTCAAAATTTAGGGCAAACAGAGATGACAATAAAAGACTATGTTTCTATACGATTTTCGCTTTTCACATTCAAAAAGGAAATAAGAAACTAAGAGAAATGGTCTAGGGCTTGTATGTACATGGATGAAGTCTTGTGCACCAAATTTAGACGATAGTAGGAACTCCTCTTTGGTTGTGGAGGATGACACCTGTAGAAGAAAGAGACTAAAACAAAGAAGGCTTTAGATGAGGAGATGGTGGGCTGCTAAGCAAAAACTTGATCCCAAAAGTACAAAGACTTCTTTGAGGGATGTCAATCCACTGATTGATAAAAATAATGTCTGATAAAAGGTAGAATGATAAAAGACTGAAATGATTAAAAACTGAAATAGAAATAGAAGCAAATGCTTACCTGACTGCTGTTGTTGGTCTGGTCACATTCACCGACGTCGGTTAGTCTGTCGACGTCGGTGAAGGCAGTGGTCTCTGTGGCCGACGTCGATCGGGGCAGTAGTCTTTAAACGAGGTCTAGTCAGGTTTGGATGGGTTTATGGTCTGTGGATGAGTCTGAGAAGGGCTCTAGGTCTGGTTGAATGGTCTGAGAGTCTGTGCAAGGACAATGGACAGAGTGTGTGGACTGAAAAGGGACCAGATGGAGTGGACAGAGGAAATGGGGAAAATAAGGATGAGAGAAGGCTCCTGGAGAACAGGTTGGGTCTGGGCTGGTGATATTACTTAAAAGCAATAACTGAAAACATAATGAAAACACAGTGGAAATACTTACCTGTGGTTTTTTGAGGAAAGAGTGTTGCAGACTGGTTGTACCTGCTGCTGATGCTGCTGGTGTGAAGGCCCTGTTCCTGGTGGAGTGGCTGATGTAGAGTACCTGTTGTTATTGTAGCTTGTTGTGTGTACCTGAGAGAGAGAGAGTGAGAGGTCTGATGATTGGAAGGATTGATGGATTGAGAAGTGAAAGATCAGATTGCTAAAGGTCGAAAGGTTAGATTGAAAGATTCAAAAAAGCAAATCTGCACTCCAGAGGTGAAATGCAGTTATGAAGGAAATCAACGCCGGAAATACCATCGACATCGATCGACAGTTGACCGACGTCGGTGGATGGAAGGCAGGAAAAAAGGCTAAAAATAGCCTTTCATCCGTTTTCCCAACTACCGGGTCAGCGAGTTTGGGGAAGAAACGGTTAAAGGTGATTTAATAGGCATGGGAAATGAGTGGGATAAGGGAAATGGGGTCTTAAATCATTTAAGACTTGGTAAAGGGTAGTGGAGGGGAAGTTGGAATAGGTCATAGGGTGATAAATGAGGGTATCCAAGGGCAAGGAGATGAGAGGTGGCATGGGTGAGGTGGCAAGGGGAGAGAGAGAAGGAAGGAGAGAATTATTAATTTAAAATAAGATAATTATTTTAAATTAATAAGACATAGGTTAGGCATGGTTAGAAGTGGAAAGGGACCAAGGGGACCAAGGGGGGAGTCGACCAAGGGTTAGACACGATTTTGGTGTCTACATTTGCCCCTTTTTGTCTTGTTGGTTGTTCTGGATGAACTGCAAGACAAAAATAGGAGTTGATTGCCCCAGGTGTGGGATAAGGTTGATTTTGTCCTATTGGTTGTTCAAATGAACTACAAGACAAAAATAAGAGGGTGATTGCACTAGATGTGAGATGAGGTATTCCCCCTCAAAGCAGGAGTCGAGGGAAGGGAACCTGATGTCGGGTGCCGATTTGATTGAGAGTGGATGAAAATGGTGAGGTTGAATGTTGCAATGGTGGTGATTGCGTGCATACCACTTCACGGGATGGTCAGGTCAAATTGTCGCAGGTCGAGGTCAAGCAGTGCCAAAATTGAAATAACCAGGCCCCAGCATTAGTCATAGCTGATCGGATTATTCAATCTAAGCTGTAGCTCCAATGGTCATCGTGTTCCAGGTATCTCGGGCTTAGGAAGTGCTCCTAAAAACATGAAAATATCACAAGTAGTGGGGATCAACCAGCTTGCGATCCTATACTTGTGAGTGTCAAAAATAGTCTGTGCACAATTTTGCTAACCATTCGTGAGGTAGCATACATGCAAAAACAACCAAGGCAACGTTTGTCTTGGAAGTGGTCAGAGTCTGAGGAGATAGTCATGATCTCCCAGGTCGTTGGTCGAGGTAGGTCGAGATAGATAGCTGGTCGAATGAATGGACAGATGAAAGAATGTGGCTGAGCTAACCTCAGAAGACTGAGTGCTGCCTACATAGCCCCTGTGTTAGGGCCTCAGGCCAATGTAGTTCTCTCTAAAAGGGAGGAAGAGGGTCAAAGTTATGGATTGGTCTTGGATGAGGTCAAGTCATGGTCAAAAGGAGGAAAGAAGGTTTGTCCATCAGAGAGACGAACAAACGAGGGTGGTTGAGCTAACCCCAGAAGACGTCATGTCATCTGAGTGCTGCCTACATAGCCCCAGTCTTAGGGTCTCAGACCAATGTAGTTCAGGCTAGGGCTCAAAGAGGTCGATAGGTTAGTTTGGTCATGTGTTGAAATGATGAGGATAAGATGATGCTACAGCCTTTTCCATATTGTGTGATGGTGTATTCTGTAACATTGATTGAGTGGTCTTTCATCCCTAGCAAATTTCCATATTCGTGATGGATGTATGCTAAAAATGAATTGAAGTCTATTTATGCTTCAGCAAGTAATGGTTTATGCTTAACTTAAATTGTGTGGTCGATAGTTTCCATGTGTATTGGTGTCCATAGAAACTAGTGTGAAATGTATGATGTCATAATGTCATGTTGTTGGTCTGAAAATGTTTTGGTTTGATTTGGTCTGGTTGGCAAATGATTTGGTTGGATGTGACCAAAGTGTGAAAAAAAAAAGTGAAAGGCAAATTGCTCTTTCATTGACACGGACCAGAATGACAGCATAGATAGGGGTTGTTAGAACCAAGAGCCCCATTCATGCATTATGTCGTTAACCATGGGTTGTGTTAGAGAGGTAATCGAATCACTTTGACATTTAAGTGAGCTCGAAGTCCCTTGAGTAGGTGATGTGATAGGAGAGGATAAGGTAACCCTTTTTAGAGTAGAGAGAACCTTGCCCCTTTTTATAGGAGACCCTGAGACAACTACAAGTCAAGTCCATGACCCTTTTTTTTTTTTTTTTTTGGTAGACTGATCAATGCGGGAAGTCCACATAGAGATGTCATTTGCTTGGGTGGTCATTTGTGAATTTGATCAATGCGGGAAGCTTCTAAAAGAGTGATGTTTGTAGCAAGATTTTAGTCATAGCCATCCTTCGAGGGAGTGGTCTATATTTTTGCTTTATATATATATGAGGTCTTTGAATAGCTGTCCTTCGAGGGAGCAGTCTATTAGCTATAGCAATGATAGTACAACTGTCCTTCGAGGGAGCAGTCTGCCTTTTGATTTTGTGACCTTGGATATTTTGACATCTTGATTATTTTTTGGCAGAATTTTGAGTCATGGATAAGACTATAGAAGTTGAAGGGCTCCATTTTATTAGGACAAAGCATCCATACTTTATAAAAGGGTTACATAGGATTTGCTTAGGGGAATAGGGTTGAAAAGGATGAGGATTGAGAGGATGGGGATGCTTAAGGGACGAGCTCAAGTTAAATTTCAAGTAGACGAGTACTCGACTAACAATAGAATGGTCGCAGATGCAAGACATTAAAGGGCTCAGGTTCTGATAAGTCCCTAGTCCATGCTTGTGCGTCATGATGAAAGGTCCGAGCCAATTTGGAGCAAACTTGTCTTTGTTTACTTTTTCCAAATTGGTCATGTGTTGGTTGATGCTTGGTTGGTTGATATGGTCGCTGATTGGTCGAGACTGGGTTGAGGCTTGGTCAATGGTCGATTGATGCTTGGTCAATGGTCAGTTGAATGTTTGGTTGAGATTGGGTCAATGGTTTGGTCAATTGATATTTGGTCAATGGTCGGTTGAATGTTTGGTTGACATTGGGTCAATGGTTTGGTTGAGATTTGGTTGAATTTTTTTTGATGAAAAGGTTGGTTGATGTTTGGTCGAGACTGGTTGAGGTCATGATTAACAAGGTTGGTTGATGTTTGGCTAAGGTTGGGTTGAATGTTTAGTCGAAAATAGGTTGAATGCTTGTTTGGTTGAGGCATGGTCAAGGCTTGGTTGAGGCCTAGTCGAGGTTTAGGATTAAAAGAGTGATTTGGTCGAGACTGGGTTGAAAGGTTGGTCGAGGCTTGGATGAATGTTGAATTCCCCCAGCGGCTAGGGAGAATGTTTGACAGATTGGTCAAGGTCGGTTGAGGCTTGGTGGTCAGATTGACTGTGTTGATGTCAAATATGGGGGTTAAAGGTGGCAAAGGGACCGTAGTCTGGCATGGAGATTCTGATTTAGGTGATGAGGTTTGAGAAGCATGGGTCGGTGTTGATGATTTGTCGAAGGGGTGGTCAAGAGGATCCTTGATGAGAAGGGTATCCTTTTTTTAGTGTTGACGAGTGACAGCTTTAAGAGCCCAACAACACTCAGTGTCATGTCCCGAAGTGTGGTGATAATGACATAATTTAGAGTTGTCGAACCAAGATGGCCTTGATCCAAGAGTTGATGAGTGGGGCAATGTTGAAGGTTTGTTGATAATATGGTCAAGAAGAAGGGTGTCTTTATCCAAGCATTGGTGAAGGACAACCTTTAGGGCACAACAATGCTCAGTGTCGTGCCTAGGCGTGCGATGATATGCACAAATTGTAGTGTCATCAAACTAGGGTGGTTTCGGTCTGAGAGATTGGTATGGTCTAAGAGGTGGGAGACTGATGCGAGAAGACTGCAACAATTGTCGTAACAACAAGGCATAAGAACCTGCTAATGGGTCTGTGTGTCTTGTTGCAGTGGGGGTTGATGACTTTGTTTGAGAGGCATAAGAGGCATTGGTCATACCATCATTTTTGTGGGTGGTGCAGCCACACTTGTAGATGGCACTTTGGTGGTGATAGGTGTTAGATGTTTGGGAGGAAATATATGTTTGATGGGTTGAGGGGATAATGGAGGCGACTTGCCTCTGTGAAGTATGGGAGTAGGAAGCACTCCTATTAAAGTGAACGGATGCGGGCCCAAAATTGAAGGTAATGATGAAGGTGGGGGAGGAGTCCTTTGGTGTGGTTTAGTGGCCTTCTTTGGTTTGAGTTGAGGGCCACCATTGTGTGAGGCGAGGTTAGATACGGGTTTGGGTTCAGATGTGGACGGAGGTGAGTGAGATGTAGCAATTTCAGGCAAAAGGCAAGAGAAAACCGTGACTGGGTCTTTTTCGATCGAAATGGGTAAAGAGACTGGTTCTTCTCTTGGTGGAGAAGAAATAGGAGAGTGTGGCTCCTCAAGAGGGCAGAGGGCAGGGATGATTATGCCTTCGACTTGTGGTTGAGGAGTAGGCAAGGTCGAGTCCTCCATTGGTGGGAGGAAGGATGAATGTGGGGCTAATGGCATCGGTATGGTCAAGGCATCCTCCAATATGAGAGAGGTCGATAGAGGACTAACAGGAGAAGAGGATTTTTCTACCTGTGGAGGAGGTTGGTCAGGGACAAGAGGCGAGACCGTGTTGATCGTGTGTATATCATGCTCTTGGGAGCTATCGGCCATGGTCTGGATGTTGTTTTGATTAGGAGGATGGTTTGGGAATGGTTGTTTGAAGATGTTGATGTTTTGATTGGGTGGGGTGTTCAGGTTGTCCAAGACAAGGTCTCCCTTATCTAGCATGTCTTGAATGATGTTTTTGAAGGTTCGACAATTGTTGATGTCATGGCTGTGGACGCGATGATAGTGACAGAAGTCGGCCTCCCTATACCATGTAGGGAGGGCTTTTGAAGGGTCAAATTGAGGTGGTCGGATTGGAGGGAGATTGAGGACCCCCTGTTTTACAAGTTTTTCCAAAATAGAAGCATATGATTCTCCAAGTGGAGTGTATGAACGCTAGATGTACCATTGTTGGAATTGTTTGGTGATGCTTTGAGATGTTGAAGGTTGAGATTGGTCAGTTGTTGTCGAAGATGGTGATCTAATGACTACAGTGTTGGCCACTCCTTTGGATTTAGAATTGGCAGAAGAAGGTCTGGAAGAAGAAGGGTCATCAGATTTTGCATTGGTATTACGCAATTTGACCTTATCCTCTTTAATGACGCAGAGTTCAAGCTTTCGGGCCATGGTGAAAGCTTCGTCAAAAGTGAAAAATATTTGAACCCGCAAGGTAGAAGATATGTGCCTGGCACATGCACGAGAAAAGAGCTCGATGAGCTCAGGTTGGGGCAAGGAGAAGGAGAGCTAGTTAATCAAGCTTCTCCAACGGGTGACAAAATCGACTATTGATTCATCGTCAAATTGCCTGATAGAGTAGAGGTCTGTGATTGAGACTTTTTTGGTGATATTGATTGAGAAATGGTCAAGGAATAATTGGGCGAGTTGAGTGAATGAAAAGATAGAATGTCTGGTAAGAGAGCTATACCAGTCAAGGGCGAGGCTAGAAAGTGACATGGGGAACGTGCGTAGAAGTAACACATCGTCATGGGCTATGAGATAACAAGCATGTCTGAATGCTCGTAGGTGCTGTTGTGGGTCTTCCTTACTCTGGAAGCGAGTAAATTTAGGAAGCTCCCACTGGTTGGGGTATGGTCGGATCGGGACGGTGGGATGGATGGGTTTGTTGCAAATTTGGTCATATGAAGAGACATTGCTTGAACCAAAAATAGAAGCCTCAAGACTAGACATTTTGTCCATCAGTATCTTGATGAGATCGGCTGACAGACTGGCAGATGGGGCACCCCTTAGGTTGTAGGGCACTTAAAAGGTGCTAAAAGGGGCATACAACGTAGTCGGTTGCACTCTTAGAGGTGCAACATATTGATAACTAGTCGTTGGGACAGAAGTGGAAGCCAAGGGCAGTTGTGTCATGAAAGTAGAAGGCATAAGTTGACTAGATACCACCAAAGGTGGTTACATGGCGGCATTGGCAAAAGGGGAGGTAGACACTCCTGCATTTATGGGTGCAAGAGTGTGTGGAGTCGAGCCAATCAAGTTTTGGTATGATGTAGAACTTGGTTGAATTGCGTGTGGTTGAGGGGGTAATGAAACCCTGATGGAGGTCGGTCTAAAAATAGATGGGGAGGCCAAACTTTGCATATTGGCCATGGTCGGGTTAATGGTTGAGGCAATAGTTTGAGTCATAAGAGGCTGGGTAGTGGATGGTGTTGACGTCATCGCCGCTTCACCCGAAAGGTCTCGCATTTGGTTTCTTGCAAGATAGTTTTGGAGGGCTTTGACATTGAGGTCCAAGAATCTTTCAAAATCTTAGTCCCCTTCATGGACAATGGGGGTCTGAGTCGGGGTCGGTCGAGTTGGAGTTCGTTCGGTCTCTGAATGAAACTCCATTAAAGGACTAGGCATAGATGGCGAAGGCGGAAGCGGTTGATGCCTCATGTGGTCAAGAAGAGCCTTGGTTTGACTGCGTGTCAAGACCATTCAAGGCAAGAAAGGGTCAGGTTCCAGAAACTATTTTTTTTAGTTTCAAAAATTCAAAATGTGGTTTTGGCAAAAAAAGGGTCAGGTTTTAAGGCTGCTGTTTTGAAAAAAAGACTGTGACAGTGACCAACGTCTGTTGAAAAATTGATGTCGGTGATAATAGATGGCCGACGTCGGTCAGATAACCGATGACGACGAAGAAAGGTTGCCGACGTCGGTGGTAAAACCGATGCCGATTACTATGTTTTCTAGAAACTCAATGAATTTGAAAGTTTTTGGAAAGAAGAACAACGTCCTCACTAGCTCAAAAAACCAGATAGGAACAAAAAAATAGATGGAGACAGGCAGACCCTAAGCGTTAAATCTTAAGAATAAACTTTTAGAATCCTGTTGGCTTATGCCTTAGAATATGTTTGGGAGGTTGGCTTGTAAAACGAGTCCTAGAAGAGGTAGTCTAAAGCTAGTTTCAGGTTTAGTTTAGGCGCTCAAGAGTCTGTGTTAGGTTCCATACATGGCCTGGTGCTAAGGAGCAAGCTCCCCTCACTTCACGAGCCCAGTGATAAGTTGGTCTCGCTTAGCCAAAATATACTTCCCCTAGAGATTATCCTTTGCCAGAGAACAGAGTGGGCTTTCCCCTTGGTGGTGAAGTCCAAGTGGGATTGCCGGGATGGGTAAGGTATCTGCTAGGTGATGAAATCCCAGTCGGGCCTTGTCTCAGGTAAGTTTTTATGTTTGATTTGTGCAAGTGATTTGGTTGTGTAACATAAGTGTGACTACGATTAATTCATGATGCGGTTGTTAATTACTAGATGTGTGGACTAAAAAATGCAAGCAAGCAGAAATGAAATGCAATGTATTTTAAGCCCAAGTTGAAATGTGAGTTCGGATGAAAACAAGTTGAGAAAGGGTTGAAGAGTATGACTTTTGACTAGTCTAAGATGCAAGAAAAGAAAGAAGAGTTCTTTTAAATCCTGCTAATGGTGTCTTTTGGAAGATAGAAGAAAGAGATGAAAAGGAAAAACCTAATGCACCCTATATGAAAAGAAAGAAAAGAACCCAAGGAAGACCCTAGGGTCCCACCGGGCGTGCCAGAATGTTTCTATATGATTTTCAATTTTCACATTCAAAAAGGAAATGAGAAACTAAGAGAAATGGTCTAGGGCTTGTATGTACCTGGATGAAGTCTTGCACACCAAATTCAGATGATAGCAGGAACTCCTCTTTGGTTGTGGAGGATGACACCTGTAGAAGAAAGAGACTAAAACAAAGAAGGCGTTAGATGACGAGATGGTGGGCTGCCAAGGAAAAGCTTGATCCCAAAAGTACAAAGACTTCCTTGAGGGATGTCAACCCACTGATTGATAAAAATAATGTTTGATAAAAGGCATAATGATAAAAGACTGAAATGATTAAAAATTGAAACAGAAATAGAAGCAAATGCTTACTTGACTGCTGCTGTCGATCTGGTCACAATCGCTGACGTCGGTTAGTCTGCCGACGTCAGTTGTCAAGGTCTACCGACGTCGGTTAGTCTGTCGATGTCGATGAAGGCAGTGGTCTCTGTGGCCGGCATCAGTCAGGGCAGTAGTCTTTGAACGAGGTCTGGTCAGGTCTGGATGGGTTTATGGTCTGTGGAGGAGTCTAAGAAGGGCTCTGGGTCTGGTTGAATGGTCTGAGAGTCTGTGCAAGGACAATGGACAGAGTGTGTGGTCTAAAAAGGGACTAGATGGAGTGGACAGAGGAAACGGGGAAAATAAGGATGAGAGAAGGCTCTCGGAGAATAGGTTGGGTCTAGGCTGGTGATATTACTTAGAAGCAATAACTGAAAACATAATGAAAACACAGAGGAAATACTTACATGTGGTTTGCTAAGGAAAGAGTGTTGTAAACTGGTTATACCTATTGTTGATGCTGCTGGTGTGAAGGCCCTGTTGCTGGTGGAGTGGCTGATGCAGAGTACCTGTTGTTATTGCAGCTTGCTGTGTGTACCTGAGAGAGAGAGAGTGAGAGGTCTGATGATTGGAAGGATTGACGGATTGAGAAGTGAAAGATCGGATTGCTGAAGGTCGAAAGGTCGGATTGAAAGATTCAGAAAAGTGGATCCGCACTCCGGAGGTGAAATGCAATTATGAAGGAAACTGACGCTAGAAATACCACCGACGTCGATCAATAGTTGACCGACGTCGGTGGCTGGAAGGCAGGAAAAAAGGCTAAAAATTGCCTTTCGTTTGTTTTCCCAACTGCCGGGTCAGCGAGTCCGAGGAAGAAACGGTCGAAGGTGATTTAATAGGCGTGGGAAATGAGTGGGATAAGGGAAATAGGGTCTTAAATCATTTAAGACTTGGCAAAGGGTAGTGGAGGGGAAGTTGGAATAGGTCATAGGGTGATAAATGAGGGTATCCAAGGGCAAAGAATCCAAGGAGATGAGAGGTGGCATGGGTGAGGTGGCAAGGGGAGAGAGAGAAGGAAGGAGAGAATTATTAATTTAAAATAAGATAATTATTTTAAATTAATAAGACATAGGTTAGGCATGGTTAGAAGTGGAAAGGGACCAAGGGGACCAAGGGGGGAGTCGACCAAGGGTTAGACATGATTTCGGTGTCTACAGACTACATAGAGGAGTTTTATAAGTTAACTATATGAGTGGGACATATAAAATAAGATGTTGAAAAGGTGGCTAGATACATAAATGGATTAATGTTAAATATATAAGATGAGATCATTATTTTATAACTAAGATAATTTTAAGAGGCACACTAATTTTCTCTCTAGGTAGAAGAGAAATTATTAAGAAAACAAACTGAACACTCAAAGGATAGAGGTATAATCTTTAAAGGCAAAAGATAACATGCATATAGGAGTCAATTGCAGGTACATGATGAAGAACAAAACAACTCACAAAGCACAAATCAATCTAAAAAAGGAGGATATTATTTTAGAGGTATAGTACCATATGCAAGAGGCAAAGATTTAAGAGGCTTTTGGGGTAGATGTTTCAAATGCAACAAGTCTGGAAATAGATATTATGAGTGCCCATAAAATTCTTATACAATTCAAAACAATGCCCAAATAGTAAAAGACGATGAGGAGAGTGTGGGATCACCTTCTCATGAATATGCACATGAATTTGGAGAATCTTTACTCATGAGGAGAGTATTGCTCAAGCCCAACAAGGAAATCAAGGAGCCTACACAAAGAAAGATGTTGTTCAGAACCACTTGCAAGTCAAAGGGTAAGTGTTGTAAAGTTATTATAGATAGTGAAAGTATTGATAACTTAGTATCTTATGAAATGGTTGATAAGTTAAGCTTTGATAAATCAACACACCCTACTCCTTATAAGGCATCTTGATTACAAAAAGGACATCAAGTCTTTGTAAATGAGTAATGTAAAGTGGAGTTTTAGATAGGTAGCTATAAGGATGAGGTTGTGTGTGATGTCATGCTTATGGATGCTTGCCATGTCCTTTGGGTAGATCATCAAAATTTGATAGGAAAGAAATACATGATGGGAGAAGTAATACCTACACCTTTGAGGAAGATGGAAATAAACACATGCTTATACCATTGAAGGATGAGAATGCAACATTAGAAAACAATCCCAAGCTGCTACTAATAAGTAAAGAAGAGATCTTGCAGTAGGATAAGAAATGAGAGGTAAGTAATGTTTTGTTTTTCAAGCCAAAGACCATTACTATAGCTAATGAGGTAACTAATTTGTCCTTAGAAACTCAGATTTTGTTAAATGAGCATGTGAATGAGGTGGTTAATAAATTATCAAGTGAGTTGTCATCAATAAGAAATATAAACCATCTTGAGGAGTTCATTTCAAAAGTTAGTTTGCTAAAATAAATTACCATAGAAGGCAATAGGAATGAAAGTTTATCAAGTGAGCATCATGAGAGTGAAAAGTGAGAGGTTGGGGACAATCAAAGGTTCTTGTGTGAGGAACCTCCAATTGATGTTGAAAGCAATATGAGAGAAGATTAGTATGAGTAGTCTATAATAGAAAGATAATCATGAAAGAAAAGATAAAAGTTTCTAAGAAGGAGAAGCAAAAATAAGTGATTCAAAGACAAATTGATGTACATGAAGAGAAACCAATCTTTATAAGTAATAAGAATGGACCTCAAAATTATAATGAATAGGTTGTTTTCTTTAATGTGTTTACTTTATGTGTATGTACAATTAAAGAAGATAAGAAGAAGCTGAAAGTGAAAAATACAAAGTTAATTGAAGATAGTATCTCAGAACTAAAGGTAGACCAATCACCTGGAATATACAAATAAAGAGAGAAAGAAATGGTATGTTTTTCTAGAGATCAAGTTGTAAATTTTACAACTCAATCCTTTGGTGAAATTTCAAAAAGAATTAATATCAAGAAGGAATCCAAATATTAGTTGAAGAGATGTGTATTTGAAGGCAAAGCAAGTATATACCAATCACCATCCGTGATAAGAAAACCATGCGATCCAGGAGTATGTAAAATAAAGGATTTGGATAAACAAGAAATGAGTACTGAGGAGAATAAGATCCATCAAAAGCATCTGTAGTTGATAGTGATAGATACAAGAGCAATAATAAAGACTCATGAGCAAGAGCTCATGAAAAATTTTAAGCTTGAGAGTTTGATGTAGGTGTATTGTAAATTGTTGTTCAATGGTTTCAAATTGAGTTCTTAAAGGTCATGTTTAAAAAATAAGAAGCCTTTTCTAGGCTTAAGTTGTTAGTTATAGGTTTGTAGGCGGTGTTTTTAAGTTTCCCACCAAAATGAAAAATTCAAATATTTAAATTTACTATTTTGAATTTAGGGAGTTTAAGCATGTTTTAAAGGCCTTGATCCATTTATGAGGGATCGTTAGGGTCTAATGAATCATTGTAACAGTATTTTAATATTCATCACAATTGTAAATGTCTTCTACCATGATTCAAACCTAAATAAGGCTATTTTAACATAGAAAAGACCAAATTCAGTATGTGTTAAGTCTAATCTTAGTGGTTGAGAGAATTTTGTGATAGAAACAAGTTAAAGCCAAGATTAGATAGAAGATAGAATTCAAAACTTGAAAAGAAGAGACTAGAACACATGAGGACAAGTTGTAAAAAGGTCAGTTGGTAGTCTTGGACGTGAGTGATGATATAAATATTTGTAATTTTGTGAACTTGTCAATAAAAATCTACAGGTTTGAAGTACAAGTTGAAAGATCGTATGAATAACATAACTTTATTGTGATTCTAATATTGTCTCAAGACACATTTAAATGTTAAATTCATATTTGTGACCATTTTTTGTTCTTGTTTTATGTTTTTAAGATGAATCTCAGTCTATAGGAACTGATAACATGGTTTTTGAGTTTATAGTCTGATAGAATTGAGTTGTTTCACGTACTTATGTGAATTGGACACCTAAAAAAACTTGTTAGGATAGGAAGGATTATTTGAGATCCTAAATAATTTTTAATCAATGTTTTAAATACCTTGAATCTCAATTTGTCTCCAAATTAGTGTTCTTGGGTAGACTGCAGACCTCAAACCCTAATGTAGGGTTTAATAGACTAAAATTGCATTTTCTTAAGATTGATCCACTCAAAACCTTTAAAACTTTGTAATTAGGTTATATATGATGGTTTTCAAGTTTTAAATGTGGTTTAGAAGTTTTAGAGCACATGTAAAATGAAATATGGATGTTTGTGTTTATTTAGACCTACAAATAGACCTTAAAAACATGATTAAGGGACTAAAATAGAGTTTTATAGAAAATGACCCACTCAAATTTATTGAAATTTTGTAAGATGTATAAGAGTGTTGGTTGAGTATTTAAATTTGTATTATACCTTGAATTTTTTTGCAGATCCTGATATCCATGATTGTGTTAGTAGTCTACAAACCAATTAGGCCTAAAATAGGGCTAAAAATGTATTTTTAAGACTTTATTTGAGTTTTCAAGATACTTAAGAGTCTTAGAAAGGTTTATTGAGATTGTTTAAGTTAAAACAAGTTTGAAAGGTCTCAAAATTTTGAGTTTTAATCTTTTATAGTGCAAATAAAACACGATAAATCTATAAGTAGATCTAGAATAGGGTTAAATATAGTTTTTCTCCAATTCTCTTGAAGATTTGAGTTACAAACAAGGTATAGAACCTATTTATTATCATGATTAGTGTTTATTTAAATGTGTCAAGACATTTTGTTGATCTCTAAAGTCTGAGTTGTGTCTCATAGTCACCTAAAAGCATCAGATCGGGCCTAAATAAGACTGTAAAGATCATTTTTTATTGTCAAATCAGATTTAGTTGAAAACCCTATAGTTATATACCTACACCAGTCTTAGTGTGAATTATATACACATGTAAGTATAATTGTATGTTTATGTGTATATACGTACATAAATATACAACACACATGTATATAATTATTCCAACATTGAATGTATGTGTACGTATGTTTAAATATACATACATGTGTGTGTGTGTGTGTGGGTCCATACTTATATAACACATACATATATACACACATAAATATGAATTACAATGTTACAATTAGTATCTCACACACAAATGATAAAAAAAATTGTAAATTAAAATGGAAACAATAAATGATATTAAAATAAGTTTAGACTAGTTTTGTATTCATATAACATATAAGTTATAAAATACACTGGGTATGTATGAGGTCTTAAAAAAATATTAATACCAACTATCACTATAATAAGATCAAGCCATTGCTTCTAAAAATACACTATGATATGATCAAACCATTAGTGGAAGGGTGAATTCTTCTTCAAGACTGTGTGGTGTCTCACCAGCTTCTTTTATAACAAACTATGTGGTGTCTTTTAGGGGCGTACATGGCATGTTGATCATGCCTGTTGAAGGAAAATAAATGTTTCTTGCATGAGCAAAATGAATTTTACTTGAAGTAGAATGCATGGTTTTTAAAGTATGAGAATGCATGGCTAATGATATGAAAAAATGCATAGTTGTTGAAGAAGGAAATTGCATTTGGTTTGTAGGAGAAGAGGGGCTATAGGGTTGGAAACTAGTGACATTTACAAATTATGGATTGAAAATGTGTAGAAATCCAACATAACTTGGTTTTGTGAAAAAAGAGTATTTTCTCCACCACTTAGATGTTTTTATCTCTGCATCTCCCTTTCAATCCTATCTTTCTCCTTTTGAAGCCTATTTTGTTCTTTATTTTTCTCCTTTTCTTGTTGTTATTTCATTTTCTCCAAGTCTTTCCTTTATCTTTTTGGCTCCCTTTCAAGTTTTTTTGTTTCCATATTTTCTTTTTTAAGCATTTTATTGGCCTTCCTCTCCTATACTTGTTCTTTTTTACTTGCTTTTATCTCCTCCAACTCCTCCTTTCATGCTTCTTGTTGTTCAAGCAATTATAAGTACTCATTTAATGTAATAAATTATGATTTTTTTCCCAACCTAATATTTCCACTACTTGCGTGAGCTACTATCTTTAACCTTATCAAATGGTATCTTTTGGAAATTATCTAATGACCCACTCATTCCATTTCTTGCTTCTTCATTGTCAGATTATTTTTGTGTGTCTTCTACATAATTTTCCAATGTTTCCAAATCTACAACTTTGAGATGACATTCCTAATTTTGCATAGTAGTGAACTACTTCACTTGGAAGGGTGGGAGGAGGGGATGCCATAGAAATCCCCATTAAAATAGCTACATCTTTCATCCATTGTGGTTGGCTAATTTGTGTTGGCAAGCTCAACACATCTTCAATTGTCATAGTTTCTTGTGTTTGGATGACATGATTTGGTATGTTGTTTTCTTATTCAACCTGTGAATGTGTTTCTAATTACCTTGGTTACATTCTCATATTTTTTCCCACTTTCTCTACTTGTTGATTTTGATTAGTCTTTTCTAATTATTCATTATTTTCAATTTCTCGTTAAATTTGTTAGATTTCTTCCCTTCCAAATCCAGCTAACATAAGTATGTTTTTCACAACTATCTCCTCCTCTTTTCCTACTAAATATTTAATACATCATTAGGGTGCATGTCATCGGTAAGTGCTTCTTGATTAAGAGGCCAAATACCAATTATCTTAACTTTAGGTTTAGTATTTGATGGAGTTAAAGCTCTTTTGAAAGCTTAGCTATTAAGTGTCACCAATTCAAATCTCCTTACTTCTAGGTTACTCTACATGAACATCCATTTCAATCTATCATATTTAAAGTAAGTATTAAAGGGTGAAAATATGATAACATCTAGTGGATATAATTTGTGGCTAGTGTGGGCAAATAGAGTGATTGGATATATACCCAATACTCTTACTTCATGGATTGCGTCATAAACCACATGGATACCATGACCATTAACTATAAAGACATGCATGTTTAATGGCAAAACACCACCTGAAACTAATCTCGCAAAGTGGTGTATCCAATTGAAATACAATTCCTTTGTCATCCATGTGTGTGGTTGTGTTGCTATGTATTTACTATTGACCAATTTTGGTCCTACAAGCCAAAATTGAGCACCCCCTTTCTTTTTCCTTGTAGGGTCTTTTTATCAGTTTATGACAAGTTCATCCCACAACCACTTTATGGGTTTTCTTTTTGACAAGCCTCTTTCAATGAAAAAAAACTAAGTGTTCCTCCTTCTGATAGATAAGTATTTTAAGTCCAACAAGCACTTGGGTTATTTTGGAACTCATTTTGATCATAGATGTTTAGTAGAGTAGGGAAAACAAGTTACTTCGGGTGAGCCTTTTATCGATAAAATGGGCTAGGTTCAAAGGGGCAAAGGTATTTAACAAAAAGTTTGAAGGGTAGGTACCCTTACGGAGGGCACTTAGGTGCTAAACAGGGCCTTTGTGAATTCTTTTGAAATACTACTCAAAGGCCAAAGTATCCTTGCAAAGGGCAAGAAAGCGACAAAATGAACCTTTTCAAAGAGCCCGAAGGGCAACCTTGGGGGCCCAAAGTGTCCTTGCAAAGGGAAAAGAGTCCATTTATAAAAAGGCCAAAAGAATTTCCAAAGAGGGGTGACAGGCCCACAGACATCAATTTTATGATAATAAGCTAGTCGTTGGAGTTCAAATGTCTAGTGACAGGCCCATGAACGTCAAATTTAGGGTAACTAAATAGCCATTGGTTTTCAAATGAGATCATAGGCCTATGAATTTTAAGTTTAAAGGGATGGGTTAATTGTTGGAGAGAAGCCAAAGAATAGTTCTTTTAGACAAAATGTCTGCAAAAATTCTTTCGAACATTTTGTCCAAAAGAACTCATGAGCAAATGTCCTAAGTATCATCAAAGGTAGTTGTCAAAGTGACAAGCATAATGAAGGTATTCCTTCAAGCATTTAGCCTGAAGAAATTCAAAAGCTTGAAAGCCTGAAAGAAGACTCAATGACCCACCGAGAAAGGAACTCGAGAGAGAAAAGATAACCCCTAGGAGCTTGAAAGTCTGGGTAAAGGACAATAAATAATAAGAAAAGAGAAAAGTAGAGCATGGCCTAGAACATAGCCATACACATTTAAAACAAACACTTGGAATGCTCTAGGTGGTATAGCAAATCAAATGCAAGAATGAACTAGACCAGGCCAGGTGGGACAGGAGGTGTCATGGGAGAAGTAAATGCTTGTAGATGCTATAGTATCCACCGAATAGCCATTAAGAGAGCTACGTAAGCTTTGAAGAGGGAAGCCTAATTTTCCTTGTGTTTAACATTAATAAATAGCCATTAAGGGGAGTTGCGTGAGCATTCAAGAGAGATCATGGCCTAGAATGTGAGGAGAGGTGGCCTTGTTGGTTGAGGAGCAAAGTGACCCATGCTCTTGCAAGAGTGATTAATACAGCTCGGGCAATAAAGTCAATATCTGGGACACCTACATCATGGATTTCATAGGTGCATTTAAGGAAAGATGATAATAACATGGGCAAAGTCTTCTTGCAGAGGTGTTTGATGCAGTATGGGTTGCTTGCTCTTGGAAGGGTCAAGGATCTTTCTCCAATTTATCTATATATTGTAACCTCTTAGTTTTAAAAAGGGATCTCTCAATTTTGTATGGCAAAGCCCTAAAAAATTTGCCTTTAATCAAAAGAAGTGTTTTACCTCCATTTGATTTTTGCACTTTTGCATATGCCTATGTATTGCCTTATGTTCAATCATTTATTTTAATGTTTTGATAGGTTTATGCCAGTATATTTAGTATATTCAAGATCCTCTTTAGTAGGTCAATAAGAAGCATTTAGGTTGAAGTATAGGTGCAGGTGAACAACCATCCAACAGTGTGCCTCTAGAGCACCTATGGTAGGTTCTTCTTCATTATACCTCCATAAAACCCCTTGTTGAAGCATTGATGCCATTTAGTTTCTTATTTAAATGAAGTGTCTATCCGCTCCTTTTGGTGCAAAGTGTAGGTAAAAAACTGAGTAGACCAATCAATTTTGGTGCATCACCAATTTAGCTAGGTTATATTTTTATAGCATTCCTCTCTCTTTTCACCCCCCTCGTTGTTAGGAGTAAAAATTTAGGACTTTAAGGTGCATCAAAGGGAGCTAGCCCCTGATCTAGAGATTCACTCCTCAGTTTTGCTACACACAGCAAGAAGAGTGTCTCCATTGTGTTGTGTGGAATAAAGGAGCCAAGTTTCATTTTCAAAGGGTGCAATCCACTGTGTCAATAGTTTTGTGCATAATTGGGCATGCCAAAAATTGTTGACACAGTGGATTACACCCTTTGAAAAAGAAACTTGGCTCCTTTCTTCCACGTAACACAATAGAGATTCACTCCTTAGTTTTGCTACCCACAGCAAGAGAAGTGTCTCCATTATGCTACATGGAAGAAAGGAGCTGAGTTTCCTTTTCAAAGGGTGCAATCCACTATGTCAACATGTACCAGGTCCATAATTTATAATGTCATTTGCTAACTACCTTTGTGCCTTAAAAAAAACTTGTAAACTCTACCCTATTGCATTAACACCACAAATAATGATGGTCCACTCTCTATTTATTGGAAGTATGTGTGGTATAGTCTTCTTACCCATGTTTGTAAGCACCCTCATCCCATAATTTATACTAGATTCCACACTAGTTTCATTACAATTCCATATTTTTTATGGTCTATATTACTCTATTTTATACATAATTTATAGGTTGTTGTAAAATGTTGTAACTTTGCTTGGCCTAAACATGACTACTCTTTCTTGATCAATGTCTTTTGTAGTCATTATAAATAAGTCTAGATGCCTATTTTTGAACCCTGCCCACCAAGATCTACCAGGAAAATCACCATTGAATGGATTAGGCCTTGTTTCACATGTGTGTCATGTGAGCCTTTAGTGATTTGATCTCCAAACTATGACCCATATATTCCATGTATTTA
This sequence comes from Torreya grandis, assembly GCA_037957365.1. Taxonomy (NCBI): domain Eukaryota; kingdom Viridiplantae; phylum Streptophyta; class Pinopsida; order Cupressales; family Taxaceae; genus Torreya; species Torreya grandis. Next base: position 2,471,630 of record JARHVA010000202.1, on the reverse strand, counting down.
CACCAATGCACAATTTACAACTCTTCTTCATCTATTAGAATGATTTTTGGTCCCTTGCATTTGGTTATTGTGAGACTTCACAACAAAACTATCAACATACTTTGAGGGATCCCCACTTGGTTACAACAGTCCTTGTGGGTAGCCCATTTTCTTCAACATCCCTTGTTGCTTGTTTCATTTCATTATCTATCCACTTTTTTCTAAAGAAAACTTTCTTTGATGTACCAATATTATTTCCATTAACTTCAACATTCTGCTCAATGTCTTCTCACAAACTGGGTTGAGGCTCTTCAGATGGATTTGACACAATTTGTTATATTATATTTATTACATCACAATCATCGATAGAGTTAGGTACATCAACCAATTTCACACCCTATTTTTAGGTTCCATATGTGAATTACATATTGGCCTCTTCCATTTCTTATTTTATAGCATGGTGATCTACAATAATAAACAATCAATGATAAACATTTAGTAATAAATCAAAGAGTGGGCAAACCTATCGAGCTCTTTGAATTTACATTTTAACTTTATCTATTTGTTTACAAAGATAAGCAGCAAGAGCATAAACCTATTGATCTCTTGTTATGAAAACCAAGTTAGGGGAAAGACCCCACAAATGGTGAAGCAATTATCACATTATGGTAAAATGGATTTAATGCATAAGTTGTGCATAAATGCTCAAGTAGGTGAAATTGGTGGAGATGAAATCATTGATTCTATATTCAATAAAATTTAAAAGTTGCACATTTTGTTCCAATAATTAAATAGTCACAGGAATATGTATGTATAATTTCTTATGGGTATATGTACAAATAAGTTCTTTATCAATGAATGTTGAAACTTACTTTATGTAAGTTGCCACCTTAATTGAATAATCAAACAATGGAAATAAGACTCAAGATAAATGTATACACAAATAAGTAAGTTTAAACATATACACAAAGAAGTATAAATGGATAAACTCAAGACTGTATAAATGCCCTTGTAATGTTGAACTTAGTTCTAATGGTTCTAGACACCTGTTTTAATTCCATTTTTGATATAATGGTTTTTATCTATTGGAAACTTATTAGGGTGGCTCACCTCATTGAATGGACCTAGCCTTATATACCAATCATTATATTATAATTTCGCTGATTATCCATTTGTGCTAATCACAATGGAAGTCAAGTTAGTAGCTTGTTCTAAAATATGTGTTCAAACATACAAGAAGCATGTATACAATAAAATTGTGCTCATTAAAAGTGTTTTTGCTCAAAATATGGTAGGAAGAATATTGGAAATTTTGAATTATATTTTCAATTCATAGAGATCTAGTTTTATAATTGTGGTTGTTAATGCCATGCAATTTTTGAGTTATATGGTAGGGAATGTTTAGAATTTTAGATATATGCTTAATACAATCTCTTTAAGTTTTAAGGAATGATATTACATGATATCTGGACTATATCTAAATTTCAACCAATTATTTGATTTGGATGCTTTATTTTCAAGGGAAACCCTAATAGCTCTAGGATAAAACTTTAATTACACTTGTGGTAATTTTATAATACACTAGGTCTACCTAGGTTGATACATTGTAGTGTATTTATTCATAACTTATGTGAATAAATAAGGATTATTAGATAACAAGTCTTTGAGGACCTTGTTTAGTTAGATAATATTGCAATATTGAATACAAACTTAATGGAGCTTGGGTGTCCGTCTTGATAACATCATGTTTTTTAATATAACTTATCCTTGTTATTTGTTTGGAGACCATTGGTGACAACGAATCTGAGTAGCATGATTTTAGATTGATTTCCTCTTATGATATTAATGTTTTATTTATCCCTTTGACTAAATACATTTTTTTATTTGTGGGTCTACTTGTTTATAATCAAATATTTGGGTAAGGTTGTTGCAACTGGGCTTAAATTATTTTTTCATTCTTATTTTAACATTGCACTTGTTGGTTCTATGAGAATTTCAGCTATGGTAGTTAGTTGGGATATCCACTTGGTTGCCTAGGAGGAAAGCTAGATAGTTGGAATGTTGCATGCAACCCTTTCTTAGTATTCTTCTTCTTCATGATCATAGTTGTTGGTAACATTCCTTTCTTTCACAATAATTTCACCTATTAAATCTTCCCACCTCTTCTCACATTTAGTTGATAGTTCTAAGTTACCCAAAGACCTTTATTGGTGTTCAAAGTACCTAATTGTGTTTGTTTCTTATCAATAGAATGCATCCATTTTATGACTATAATATATATATATATATATATATATATATATATATATATATATATATATGTATATAGTAATTAATTTTTTTAATCTTGCCTTGGACTTTGTCTTTATTGTTTTGATTTCAAAGCTATTGTAATAGTTGTATTACATTGGTCATATGGAGGCATACAACTCAATTTAAATAGAGCCATTAATTTGAGTTTATGTTGAAGTTGGGTACTCTTAAATTCATGTTGTAGGTCAATCCTTAAAGGCATTGAATAGTTTAGCATGATCACATTAAACTAACTATTTTATTTTTTTGATTGCATATCCCTTAACATAGTGCCTTACCTTGAAATCTGTGATATCTTTATTCATATTCTATGTTGCTTATTGAGTTAATTCTTAGCTTATAGTTTAGATCTTATCCTTTTATTGCATTACTCTATTTTGGTATTGTGATAGGATATTTATTTACAACATTTTGAATTATGTGATATGATCACATTCGTAATTTTGTTGGAATTATTACATCATTGTAATAATCCTAAACTTGAGGAACATATGTTAATGATTGACATAGATTTTCACTCTCATGGTCATTGACGTAATTATTTAAAAAAAAATGGAAAACAACAAGTACTCTACGAGTCTAGGGATAGACTCATCAGTCTAATGGGACTCACGAGTTTGGCTAGACTCATCAGACTCGTCCAAGGACTCGATGATTCTTCATAGGCCTTGACTTGGGCTTAATTTGGTCTTATCTTAATATCTATTATATTTGGATTATTATGACTCCAACATCTTCCATTGAATACTTGGCCTCCCTAGTTATTGAATCAATAAGAAAATACAAACATGCTATTAATTGGATGAGTGGATTTTGAAAAAAAATTTAATCACCTTATTGATTTGGTTAAAAATTTGTCAAGACAAGTCACTCTATGGTGGAGGCAGTTGGTTTTACTCTTTGCTTCTCATAGGCCAAACATCTCCATACATGCATGGGTAGAAGAATGTGTTTCTATAATCTCATACCAGATTGATTCATGCTAGTAGGTTACTGCATCACCACTAAATGGTTTGGCTATCTAATTTAATCCAAAAAATAGTATGTTAAAAAAAATATAAATACAAAACAATAAAAAATAACAAATACAATTCTAAAACACTATGTATACCCAACAATGCGAAGAAAAATTAATTCCATTAATAAGATATTAAGCACCTTTAACTTATTATGATTTAGATAATGACTAAGAAACCATGTGTAATTGCAATGTAGTAAATCTCGGGAGGAAGATTTAAGAGAAATTTTTGTAGGCATAAAAAGATACCATCTACGCCAACTCGAGGCTTAAGATCTTTGATTAATACTGTTGAATATATGTTGGGTTCAAGTTTTAATTAGCAATGTATTTGTTTGGAAGCATTTCAAAATTTGTATTTGTAAATTTCCTTGTAGACATAAAATATGCCTACAATATAACTATAACATTCCTGTAAATTGATATATCTCTATAGGAATCTTTTATTAATTTAGTAATCTGAATCTCTACTTTGTGTTGTGGTTAAATAAATAATTTGCAGGAATTTTATTGAAATTATTGGACATCCTCATAGGTCATATTTATAATTTAAAAAAAAAAAAAAAAATTGTTGATTTTGTTAGAATTGGAGTTATTATTGAAATTTTGGAGGGATTTTTATAATTGTGCTTCAATTCTATATATTTTTTAAGAATGGTGACCCTTGCTTTATAATTTTTTTGCTGGGATTGTCTTTAATGCATAAGTTGTGCATAAATGCTCAAGTAGGTGATATTGGTGGAGTTGAATCTTGGGATGAAATCAGTGATTCTATATCCAATATAATTAAAAAGTTGTATATTTTGTTCCAATAGATGAACAATCATGGACATATATATGTACAAATCAGTACTTTATCAATGAATGTTAACACTTAATTTGTGAAACTTGTCACCTTAATTGAATAGTCAAAAACATGTCTTAGATTTTCAATGTTTCAAAATATATTCACTTTTGAGTTTAATACATTATTGAGTACATTTACTATTGTCAAATGTCAACATCTTATTAACAATATATTCTTGTACGAAGACATAATTAAATATATTTATTATTTAGATATAAGAAAAATGTGTTGGTGCAAATATGTCAAATCACTAGGTCCTAGTTGAACAATTGATTGTTTTATCATTGGAACACGTTCATCTGGGATCTTTTCCCTAGGATGAAGACATCAACAATTCATCATTCTCACAAAATTAAGCTAAAATATCTTAAATATATTTATTTGAAAATGTTAAGATGTATTCATTTTGAGGTGCATGTTTTAAATTTGTTACATTTTTTTTGATAAAATGGTTTCATATTAATTGTATCTTCTTTGAAAAAAATTATCAACTAAGAATAAATAGATTTAATTTATCTACAGCATTGGATCTAGGTTGAAAAAAATATTTCCAAGTAAAAAAATGTTCTAAACTCTACTGTATATCTAAATTATTGCAAAATTTTATCACCTTCTCCAAACAACAAGAAAAATTGTCATATGACAACCAAATATACATCAAATTTAAGGTCAACCATTTTTATAAACATACTCATAGACATTACACTCCACCACCCTCAATGATTATTGCATATTATGCCTCTTCATACAAATATAAAAGTAAATGTAATTTTTGGGACATTGTCATATGGAATGTAAAATGAGAGGTCAGTTTTAGGCAATGACCAAGGTAATGTCCATTTAGTAGTGGCAACCTCGTTGTGAAAATTTATTGGAAGATTTATTTATTTATTACTTTATATGTTTTTATTTTTTAAGTGATTGTTTAGGGTGTAAAGTAGTGTGGATTCTTCCAGTATCAGATGTGTAGATTGTATAATTTTAAAAGTGCAATGTTTGATATGATGAACACAATCATGTTACATGGATTTCTTGTGACACAATCGTGATACAATATTATGCTTGGATATGTATTCATTTTTTCTTAATATTTTTAATTGATCACACTCTAATAATGATATTTATATTGACAATGGGATTTTTTTTAATTTTTTAGTGATTTTTCATGATGTAAAGTAGTGTGGAGTCTTCTAATATCATTTATGTAGATTGTATAGTGTTAAATTTTTTACTTATAGGTTTCAACCTTATAACCAAGCATGGTTACATGTCCACCTAAATCTAGAGTACATGAGACATAAGTGTAATTATAAATATGATTCCTTTCATTGATGTTTGTACTAGCATAGATGGCTCATGTGAGAATAGAAGAGTGTGTGAGGCTCAATTTTTACTCCATGTTATTTCCATATTTGAATTGCTCATGTACTATATGAATCACATTTCATTTATAACCTAGCACATGATATTGAGAGAGGTTACTTTATTTAATAATGATTATTATGGGATTGTAATGGTTATTTCTATTTAAATTTAAATTTAGAAGTGGGGTATCTAGGGTTAAGAAGATAGAGTAGTCTAGGACACAAGGGTGATAAACTACCTCTATAGTAGGTCCAATAATAAAAGACTCAAACAAATAGTATTTTTAATTTATACAACCAAGATTGCTTAAAATAGTAAAGTATAACTATAAATATTGTAATAAATTGGAGACAATGATACTTAACTAGTTTACTTTGTGCATGCGTGCATGAACAATAACACTATAGAAGTGGACTGAATGATGATCTTAGAATAGTCATTAGTTTCTATAAAAAATATTTTTATGGCCTCAGATGCTTGTATTGGATCTAAATAGTTACATCAATGTAGGTGTCATGTACATAATATTGACTAGATTTAGATGCAACCAAATGGAGCCTTATGGGTTTTATGTCACCTTTCTTCTGATATATATAGATCATGCACAGTAGCTATCACTTTTTATCAAATGATCAAACCAAAACTCTTCACCCTTGGAGTGACTATGTGAAAAATGGATTAGTGATTTCGTGGGGTCAAGCTGACCCAAAAGACCCCTCTATTAATGGGCATTGCCTATATAGCCACTAATCTGAAGAGGGCCTTATACTGATGTAGTTCTCTCTTATGTGTTAGTTTGTGTGTGCACAAGGGTCCAATGTGTGATAAACAAATACATGAAATGTCCTACTTTGTAACTTGGTAAATATGGCTCATGAGATACTCTTTGAATGCTTCAAACCTGTAGAAAGACTATTCATATGATTGATATAGAAACAGGGACAAATAGAGTAGATTTTATCACTTGAATTCTTGATCGAATGCTTCTTAGTATATTGCCTCATGAGCTATATCCGATCGATAGGTGAGGAATGAATGGTGGTTGATCTTGTATATATACCAATATTTTTGGAAATATCTCTCATTAAATCACTTAGGCTAACCTTTTGGATATGTTTATTTTTCAAATTAGATGACTTTTGGGCACTATACACGTTGTAGGAAAATGGATAGTCATATTTTTTGCATGTGTCTACCTAGGATGAAAGTGTCTAGGGAATTAGAAAATTGGTATAGGTCCAAAACTAGTACTGAAGGATAAACATCAGGTTCAGATCATTTTATATAACATAGAAGCCCTAGGTCATCATAATAACAAGGGTTGAATTAAGAGATAAGCAATTATGCACAAAGGGATAGCGAATATGAACCTTTTGGCAAAGGGAATGTCTAGAACTAAAAAATACAACCATGATAGGTACTATTTAACTCAGATTTTAGTATCTACATTTTCCCCCCATTTAATTTAGTAAAGAAATCGCTAGTTTAAAAGAAAGAAATGTGTACCTAGGTGTGTATAACACACCTTGTATTTATGTGAGCCCACCTTGAATGATTTTCTGGTGACTAACCTATAATAAGGAGTATGTTACATTAGATAATTAGTGTGTGAAAATTGAAATTTAAATAATTTTAAATAATTGAAAGTAAAAAGAGCAATATTGGGAATACACCTATGTGTTGATGCAACCATCTTACCTTTTGACAATTTTAGTTGAAAGGATGCCTCATTATGAAGCATTAAAATTGAGATTAGGATAAATTTGAACCTATAAGTGCATGAATATATAGATATTGGAAGATAACATGCCCTCAATCATGCTGTAAAGGTGAGTTACAACACAACCATTTAACTTGTTTCATCTCAATCATGCAACCTAAATATGCACATAACTTGGTGAGTGTGAATAATTTGATCAACTCACACTATATATCTAGTGAGGGTGGATGATTTAATCAAATCCAACCTACAATTCTAGTGAATTTAGATGATTTAATCAAATCTAACTTGTAAATTTGGTAAGATTGAGCAATTTAATCAACTCAACCTTCTAAAAGTGAACCAACTACTACAATAGATTGGCTCGATAACAATCTATAACATTTCATATTGGGTATGATAAAAGTCTATAATAGTATTTGAAATCTAGAAAATGATTTTATTTTTCCATTTTTAGGTGGCCTTTGCATGGCATATACACTTTGATTTAACCTTTTAGGGTTTTACAATGAAAATCCCATGTTTAGATTAAAGGGTTAAGTTACCTAAACCAGTTAAATAAATATGCAATAATTAAGTACTAATTTGTTAGACCTTTGACTTTGTTTGACTTTCCAATAATAAAAATAAATAGACATAAATATAGACTTATCTAAAAAATGAATGTAGATGATCTAGGTTATAAAAGTTGAGATATGGGTAGTTATTTATATCATCAACAAGAGTTTGATGTTCATTTGCTTACTAGATAGTAGCACCTAGTATGGATAGTAGCACCATTTATGTGTAGTGTCCTCAGTGTGGTGTTAATGTCCCCTTTGTGGGATTGTTCCTATTTTCTAGGAGCATCTACGCTTGTGTCTATATGTCCTGTTCCTACATGACCAAAACTTGAAGCTCTATGTTGTGCTTGGAAAACCTAATTTAGTGTGTAAACCCCAGTCCTCCTTATAAGTATGATATGAGAAATAATTATATGTGTGTTATTAGGATGGACTAGACATCCTTAACACCCCACTATGTAGAAAGTTGCCTACATACCAATACTCTGGAGAAGGATCAAGCCTGATGTAGTTCTCCCACTTAGTGTTTGATGCAAGTGCAAGTGAATGTTAGAATGAGAGTGGCCTTGGATGCCTTGAATGTTTTTGAACTTTGAAATGTTTGAAAACTAAACTTAGGGATGTTATATATGGTAGTATATATAAATTAGGGCATAATAGGGTTCAAATACTTTAATTTTGCTCAACTTTGTCTTTGGTTTGAATAGCCTTTGCATCTATTTTTCATCAAGTGAATAGAGGTGGATTAGAATTGTATTTATAGAGTTATGTTGCTTGTGTAAATAATAAAATAAGCTTAGGCCAACCTTAGGAGGAGTGCACATTTGAAAAAGTATATGTTGGAAAGAGTTAGGGCTAAGGGCACTATCACCCAATTGGGGGCACTATCACCCAATTGGGGACACTAACACCATGTGGTTGTAGTGTCCCAAATGTGGTGCTAATGTCCTCATTGTAGACTGTTAAGCAAGTTGGATTGGGGTCTGATATGATAGTTCTAGGACTGTGTCTTAATTGGTTGTAAGTGATTGTGTTCTACCGAATGACTAGAAAAGTAACTCTAATACTCAAGGATAAATCTGTGGGATAGGTTAACTCAAGGGATACTCTTAGCATCCAATTACCACTTTTAGGTGATTACATTTTCCCCCACTTTATGTTAGTAATGCAACAATGTGAAATGACTAGTAAAAAGGAAAAAGAAGCATACCTAGACATACTTTGGAAGTGAAACCTGTGTAGCTAAGTTTGAGTATGAGAATTTGGGTCTACGTATGTGGAACATGATTTAAAGCATTGTATTATAATGAAACATGCAAAAACTAGTTCTTACTTGAGAGCTGATCAAAAGTAAAAGACTATGCTAAAATGAAATAACTGAGTAAAGCTGAGTAAAAAGAGAGGAAAAGAATGAATACACCTTATTGGGTATGCGAACTAATGCATGAACCTGGTGACGACCTATGTGTGTGAGTGTACATAGTGATCATATCATTGAATAACTTGGATTGAGATGATGGCTTGTTCAATCCTCATATAGGTGGCTCAAGAACTCAATCTAGTTTTGACTCCATCATTGCCCACCCCTGCTCAGTAGATCCTAATCTTTGTGAATAACTTATATAAGACTGTGTGTCTAACCCTGTCATTTAGGTGGATTAAGAACTCAAATTGGTAATGATTCCATCATTGCCCACCTATTTGAAGTAGATTCATCTATAACTAAACTACACAAAATGCTAAAAGTGTCTAACTATGTATTCAACTCCGCATCCACTCAAGTATACTAAGTGGATCTAGGCCACTCAAGAATGCCAAACACCGCAGATGGATTAAGGCATAAATTTGGTGACAACCTAGAATTTGATAGTAAGTGTATACAAAATAGAGAATGACATGTAGTTTGCCATTCCATTTGATCAACCTGTCTGAAGCTAAGTATATGTAAATTATGTGTTGCACATACCCCCAATATGGTATCTGAGTATATTGAATTTGAATGAAGTATGTAATAGTTGAATATGTGTAACTGATATGATTTTATGAGTGATCATGCCACTCATGATACCCCCATATCTGAGCAAATGGTATGAATCTAAGTTGAAATGAATGTATTTGAGCTAAATCTGAACATAACTACCAAAATTATGATTGTATCTATGCAAAGTTAAATTTTACCTAGTGTACTAGTCTAAATGATCCATATTATCCTAAAGCTAGGGCTACTAGACAATAGTGTCGTGTAGTGGATAGTAACACCCTATGGCACTAATCTCCCAATCTAGGTGTTAATGAGCACCTAGTCTTATTTTTGTGTGATTTGAATTGATTATTGAACCTCTATTTTGTTCTATGTCTACCTTTGATTTCTAAAACTGAGCCTATGTTCTAAAATTTGTCTATGAAAAGAAAAGTAGGAGCCTGATCTCTATGACAAACCCCTTTAAATGCCCCATCTTTCAAGGGTAGTTATGGAACCTATGTAAGAATTGACCTATAAAGAAGTAGCTCTATAAAATGTGTTAGTTGGAGCATGTGTAGGATATCCCAATATAATATATAAACATAACATCATAATGTAAATGTATCTAAGCTTAAGTAGGAAATGTAAGATTATGTTGTAATCTAGTATTGCGCAAGGGTGTCAAGATAGATGTAATCATTGTATAATAAAAAATTCAAGTAACTACCTAAGGGGATGAGGCATGATGTCCATCACAGCTCCCAAGGGGGAAAGGTAGATGCATGAGATCCCTCATGGCATCAAAAACTAGTGTGCATGTGTAACAAGCAAATACAGTTGTCATGGTGTAGAAGCATACAAGGACACAAACATACAAGCACATGAGGCATGCAAAAGGTAGGCCAAGGGGCCATAATATATAAGACATGGGCACATGTCACTAAATCTGAGAATAAATAAGTACAAGGACATGTTCAAATGTCTACATACATAAACAACAAGCAATTTATCATAGAGCCACATAAAAGGACATATTCAAATGTCTACATACACAAACAATAAATAATTTGGTGTAGAACCACATAGAAAGACATGTTCAAATGTTTGCATATATAATTAGGAAAGAGCATACAAGGGACATGGGCACATGTCCAAGGCATATGAAAAAAGAAGTGTTGTAGAAGCTAAATAACAATGGCATATTCAAATGCCCTTGAAATGGAAGAAGCATAAGAAACACAATCAAGTATAATATAGGAACTAGAAATGAAAACATGTATAACTATGTAGTGTAAATCTATGTAGATGCTAGGATGCATATATACTGAGTCTAACTAGTGATAGTCGAAAACAAATTTGAGCAATGCGGAGCAATGATTAATATCAAGATAAATCAATGTGTAAAGTGGAATGTACAATATGTAAAAATAAACCCTAGTTATAACAATTGTGTAGGAAATGCCCCCAAATGGGCAGATGTATCAAATGTATAAGCCTAGATCGATGTAAATACCCCCAATGGATAGATGATAGCTAGTCTAGATTAGTGTAGTGGACCGAAGTCCTATCTAGAATCTACAAGCACTTGATAAGAATAAGTGAAGCATATGTGTATGATAAAACTGACTATACTAGGATAGCTAGCAATATTCAATATTTGATAAGTAGTAATGTAAATATAACAATGCACACAATCTGTATAAAAAATTAGTTTTGAAATATTATAATGTTTTTGAATTTTGACATGTTATATTATTTTTGTGTTTTTTGAGTATAAGTTATGTACAAGCAAATGAAAAGAAACCATGTAAAATGAGCAAGAGAGATAAGGAAGTATGTATAAGGATAGAACCCATACTAACCAATGAGTCTCATGGGAGTCTCACCATCACCATGACCTATGTTGAATAGGGGAACTATGATCATATGTGTAGTGTGAAAGGGTAACTATGAGCCCATGATCTGGTGTGCTGTATAATCTAAATCTGAAGTTGCCTGAGTAGTGATGCTATGATGTTGTGGCACTGACTATGATGCCCTATGAACTATAAGGGTCTTATGGACCCATCTAGTAAGAGTAGAATCCATAAGTGATGTAGGTGCATTATGTTGAGAACCCCTAGAACCCAATATAACTAATCTTGGCATAAACTGAGTAGAGGAAGGTCCTCTAGAATATGTGACATATGTTTGATGCAATGGTCTCTCTAGTAATAGTCTTCAAGGGAGAGTATGTATGCATGTAGATATCGTAGAAGTAGACCTGGCCTACTCTAAGGACTCTACTGAACAATGTGATGTATGCATAAGAGTTGTGTTCTCTATTGTAATTGATAACCATGAAATATCTAGTAATGTTAGAACTATAACCAGTGTCAGTGTTGGAACTATAGCTAGAAATTATGCTAAAATTGCCTATGGGATGGGAAGAGGATATTCATATGGGACACCCTCAATATTAACCACCTGCTTAACATGTATATACTTTAGGCATTGGTGTATTCTAGATGGTATGGATTAGAGCTACTATAACCATGTCTGACCAATAATATATCAAATACACCCACATTAGGTACTACTAAGAACCAAGTGGCTATGTGTGCTGGTCCAACCTATAACAGAAGCACAATATTCCCAATGGAGATTTGAACATGGCCACTAAAACCACCAATGACTGTATTTATGGGGAATATATCCCACTCTGTGTATCCCAAGTGTTATAAAGTGTCATGGTGCATGTGCGTATGCTTGACCCATTGTCAACTATAATAAGATGGTAGTCTATGTATGCTCGTATGAAGAGTGCATGTAAATATGTGTCATTGTCCATAATCTCCTACTCTAAACATGTGATAAGTGGTCTAGGTTGCACAATAGTGTGATACATGACAATAATATTATGTAGTGGATGTGTCTCCTCTGTAACTATGTGATGGTAAGCTAGTGGGGGATGATCCTAGTATTTATAGTGAACACTTGATGTTCCCCTACCTCATTAGTTATATGCTTCAGGAAAGGATCATAAAATATCTTAAGTGCCTTTGCCTCTGTTTGTTATTTTGATGCCTCTATGGGTGTGCCAACATAAATAATGTTAGCCTCGATGAGATCTTGTATCTTGTGCTTTAGGATAATGCATTTGTTTGTCATATGGCCTGGTACCCTATGATACTCACATAATGTATTTGAATCATAACTATTTAGAAGAGTCCATGTCATATCAACCTCTTTAATGGGAAGGAGAGATATGGCATTACATTCTAATAGTTTTTGTAGAACTCGTGCTAGTGACTCTAGAAGATTAGTGAAGACTATGCGTTAAGGAGTGAATAAAACAATCTAGGAGAAGGATCTAAAGCTGTGTTAACTGTGGCCTTTTGATCACTTCTATTTTATATGGCCCTGACCTTGTATGGATTTTTTCTTGTACTCTTAATAGTTGAGTTTGATCTATTTATGTACTCAAGTTTTCCCATTGCTAAGAGCTTAACCTCTCTTTCCTTAACTATGTGGCATATATCGATAAATGTGGGAAACTCATTAAATAAGATATCTTCATGAAGTGTTGGTGATAAACTCTATTTGAATATATCCTAAATCTCTCTATCTGTCATAGGGCCAGTCGATTTTTATAACATTATCTTTTATTGTAAGACATAATCGACAATAGGCTCATTTGAATTTTGCTTTAATTTTGCCACTAGCATATGTGATATCTTATCACTGATGTTGATAGAGAAATGTGATAGGAACATATCAGATAAAGGATTAAATTTCATGATAGATTGATTTGGAAAATCATAGAACCACTTTAGGTCATAATCTTTGAGACTACATGGAAATAGCTTCATAAGAAGCTAATTATTGGACACATAGTCCAAGCATGTTGTGTGAAAGGCTCTGAGGTGATGCTCTGGGTCAGCCATGCCATCATATAAAGTGAGCTTGGGTGCCATGAAACTATATGGCAAAGGAGTTACCGATATGTGATGTGCCAAAGGTGTATGTAAGAGAATGTTGGAATCCAAGGCATGTGATGGCTTAGTTGCTCCCTCTTTAAGATGTAACAACTTAGATTATAGAGTAAAAACCTCCTACATAAGGGATTATACATATGGATTAGAAAAACTAGCCACATGTGGTGTAGCTATTACTAATGGTTGAATAACAATCTTGGGTTGTGATATTTGAGTTGGTTGAGTGGGCCCCATTGAAGGTGTAACAACATCATTAATTAAAGGGGTTCAATGTTGACCATTGTTTGTCTTTTGGAGTACCTCTTGAAGAATATTTATGAAATCATCTTGGATATCCTTACGTTTAGACACAAAGTATTATATATGATGCTTATCGGTTGTATCAAATCTATTGTTAAATTATGCCATTATAGGTTGAAAGATAGGAAAATAAGTTTTGTATATTTTGAACCTTTTAAGAATAGTAATTTATGAAAGCTTGCAAAATTTAAATATAGCATCAATTCTGATATTTTTGGAATTAAAATCTGAGTATAGATAGAAAAGTATATAAACCCTAAGTGTATATAGGGTTAGGGTTTTCAAAGCTAGGGTTTCTTTACAACAATTTAAATTAGATGCAAAATAAATTGAAACCCTAATGTAAAATTGATTTTAATTAGCTAGGTTGTTTAAAAAAATTAGAAAGCTAAAGGATTCAACCTTGAATTTATTGCACAAAATTTGGATGAATGCAAATTAGGGTTTGAAGAAATATTCAAAGTAAGATAGATTCACCAAATGATTTTACCTTTTAGGGTTTTACAATGAAAATCCTATGTTTAGATTAAAGGGTTGAGATGCCTAAATTAGTTAAATAAAAATGCAATAATTATGTACTATTTTTTAATGATGTTTGACTTTGTTTGACTTTAAAATAATAGTAATAAATAGACATAAATAGAGATTTATCTGAAAACTAACTGTCACGGATGATCTAGGTTTTAATAATTGAGATATGGGTAGTTATCTATGTCATCAATAGGATTTTGATGTTCATCTACTCACTAGATAATAACACCCAGTATAGACAGTAGTGCCATCTATGTGTAGTGTCCTCAATGTGGCACTAATGTCCCCTTTGTGGGATTATTCTTATTTTTTGGGAGCACCTGTGATGTAGATGATGGTCTACAATTCCCTAATCTCTTTCTATCAATGATTTCTTTGTACATCAACTTCAAATGCTCAACTCGGGAGTAATATGATGTTTACCTATCTAATGGATTTAATTATCCTTCAAAGTATCCTTGTAGTCTTTTAAGACATCTTATCCACTTACAACAAACTAAATCAATCTATGACTTGTATTTGACATCTTTCTTCCTTTTGTCACAGTTACCCCTAATAGTCTTTATTTAAGCTAATCTTGAAAACACAGACCTATATGATCATACCTTGAGAAACCAATACTAGAATCAAATAATTATTTTTGAAATATAATGGTTCATGCAATTTAAAAAACCTATCTCTATATGTAATACCTTCTTTTCAATCCCTTTCGGCCTCTACTAGCCCTAATTAGGCCTTCCCTGCATGTAAATACATAGTCACCTCTCTTCGCTTGTACACATATGAAATCAAATTAAAAACTTAAAAATCTATTTTTTTATAATGATACCTCACTAATGACCAATTTTGGATAATTTTCACTAGATCAAACCTCAGGAAATCAAATTTTTAGTTCAAAACCCTAGCTAAGGATTCACAGTGACTATGGTAACCCGAGAACCTCCAATTTCCTCTTATACATTTTTGGTGTGATTCCAAGTCATTATAAATATTGTGTGGGTTCTATGGCATGTGTGGTAAACTTTAAAAACATTAGTTTTCTCTTGCTTTTCTCTATTCTACCTTTTCTCCTCGTTCTTTAGACTCATAGTATACATGGTTATGTTTTGTAGAGTTTGTAAGTGATTTAAGAGAATTGTAGGTTCTTCTAGAGGATTCCCAAGAACTATCAAGATTATCATATAACAATAACCTTTAAAAACACTATTTAAAATCCTTAAAATCAATTTTAAAGGTTACCTTCTTGAAATCCTCCATGAATTAACTGTCTACACCTCACCAACATAGGGTTCTGAGTCTATTAATGCTTTCTATAGGAATCTTGTTTACAAAATAAGTTTTCACACTCCTCATAGAGTTATTAAAGACATTTAAAAATCCTCCATTTATTTTAACCATACATTCATGATTAAACTTTTGTTACTCCCTTCTCCTCATGTTCTTGGTTTACAAACACATTCAGTCAAATCTGTCAGGCTCCGAGGCTAATTTATGTTATTAAATTCTCCAAGAAATGTTATTTGTCCCTATAAATGGTTGATGCACTTATCAAGTCACTCACATACCTATTTATATCTTGAGTCACAACTACAAACAACTCTACAATATCTTTTCTGTGCTCTGTGTTGAAAATTACTTACACAGGTCTACAAGTATTTGTGAAGATCCTATTTTGGTCTCAAATGATTTTTAAACCATAAGGGTTATTGAAAGAGAATTAAAATCCTCTATTAATCCAAAATAAATAATAATCATTCACCATAATGTTTTCACTAAGTTCTTTACCGGATTACTTTCACTAGGTTCTCCATCCAAATGTCGTGTTAATTCACTTTCTAAAAGATGCATCACTCTATAGATCTATGTATCCTGTTAGCAAAATGACATGGAAAGGAACACATAAATCAATAAATCACTTAAAAAATTTCTTATAACTAATTCAACAATTCATTTAAACTTTGAAGCACAACATTGCCATAATTTTCTTTATTACATGCCTTAAACATTGTCAAACAGGGTATACACACACAAAAAAATAGAACTGTCTTCCATTATCAATATTTTGAGAGTTTCATATAATTTTTCTTGGGTCTATACTCTTATCCTCTTTGAATAAAATATCAACCACTCTATTAAAAACCAAAAATCTACCACCTTGAATCTATAATAACTTCCAAAATTACTTCTTAATGGTCATCACAAGTAAATTTTCATCTTGCACAAAATTCAAGGTGGATACTTCGTACAAGAGTGATCTATGACTAATATTATAGAAATAAAGTGACTTTATTTTACATTTCCAATTCATTGGGAAACCTTATGAATTCTAAACAATTCTCTAAACTACCCTTTCTAAGCCATGATATTCAAAATTTCAAATTGCTAAAAATGGCACGAAATTTTCTATTTGAACCTCTAACCATCCCATGCATTCCAAAGAATTTGGAAAGAATTATAAGATAAATTTTAATACTCCTAAAATTTCTAATATCATCCCAAACATGTTATAGAATCTTTATGCACTTGATTTAGACAAAAATTTCAAACATGTTGTTCCCTTGTGTGATTCCCCTGCATCATACTCCTAAGGGGAAAAAGAAAACAAATCAAAAGTGAATTTGTTGTCCATGATCCTTTCCAAATTTTTGTTTGTGTCTTTGATAGCATCATTATTCTTCCTTTAGTGTCTTTATTTAACTATGACTTTTCAAATGTGACATCTTGTTGACTCCAAGTATCTGCTTTCCTGTGTTTGTGTATGATATATGTTGCTTTAGCTGTATTTATTTAAACCAATAGATTTGCACCAATTGTACCTACTGTAAACAACTTCCATGATATATTTACACTAATTACTCCTAAAACTCTAAAAATTATTATCATTCCTTCCCCATTATGTAACTCTTGCTCATAGGCACGACTAGAACTGAGAAATTGAACTCTTAGCTTGATATGTCCTATTTGTTGCTTCTTCCTCTTTCTCCAATCTCTACAATGCTCTTCATATTTGGGAAGGATTTACATCCTTGTAAATGTATTTTTATAAATATACTTCTTATTATAGTCCCATTGCTCACTCCATGTCTCTAACCTCCAAACTACTCCTTTTATCTTCAGAACAACTGCTACCATCCTACATATTCTTCTCAATACTTCAAATTGTGATTTCTTTTGCATGGACATGGTTAGAACATGAAATTTTAAGCCACCCATTCCTTATTTTATCAATTTTACTTGAATTTTACAAATGTCTATAAGACCATGATCATGATTTGAGTAAAAATGTAGATCTACATCTCATATCTTGAGGTGTTACAATTGTTTAACCTCCATTAAGGCTAAGCGTTCCATCATTTTGACATTGTGCTGAATAAGAATTGCTATCCTTGCTATCTCCTTCATCATATAAGGCTTGATAAAACTACATTTAGCTTGACTCATACCTCTTTGTCTAGATATTGCTCCTTTAAACAACAAACAACATATTCTCCTATGCAAATAAATGTTTGACAGTTGTTTGTAATCATCTTCATAGCTTATGTCAAGATGCAAAATGTTCACCATTATTGCTATCCTATGAGAGATAACTTCCCAGCTTTCACTTACCTTTGTGTTGGGATCCTGACTTGGTAAATCCACATGAAACACTCCTTTTGACTCTTCTCCCTTAATCTCCCATATGTTTTTCTTAGCCTTGATTGTCTTGTCACCCCTTACAAAATGATCAACCTAAAATTTATTATCATATCTTTGTCTTTGTACATGCCTATCTTTGTTAGAATTCCTCCACATATCATATTTAGACATCATTGTCTTATCCCTATCTATAACTTAAATAAATTGAAAGTCCTTACAATATTCTTGAACGTCCAAATGCCTATCCTGACTATGATTTTTACTCATATCATTTGTGCACATTGCAAGTCTACCACTAGGCTAAGAGTCAACACAAAAATTATGAACTTAAAAAACTTGCATGAATGTACCTTGATTATCTTCATCCTTCATATGCATGTCTAGTCCTTTGACTATCTTTTCTTGACTTCTTTTCATCTTCATGGCTTTGTATGGATCTTCATCATGTTACTGATCTTCTTGATGTGGTATTTTACATTATTTACAATTCTCACTTGCACAATCATTCTTACACACACATAATAATACATATTTATGATTTAAATTTGCACTACCTTTAGTGTCACATACCTTCTCCCATTCATATTTTTCTAGTTCCTTGATCTTGCATGGTGTTTCTTCATTCAACATGATCTTGGATGCTCCTTGGGATTGTAATACCATAACTGAACTGTCATGTTTGTCTTTACCTTCCTTAGATTCTCACTATCACCAACTTATTCTTTCTTCTTCACATGAAGTTCTAATGACTCTTGAGTTTGTATTATTGTTTCTTCTATCTTATCTTCAACTATGATTTTTAGCTGCAAATCAAAATTTTCCATGCACATTACATCTTCTTATCTCTTATCTTGTTCCTTTGTTCTATTTTGATTCCTTAGGCTAGATTTTTCCTTCTTGTTCTGCACTTTTTGATGAGATTTAGGTTGTATGACATCAATCCTATCTTCTTTGACCTCACACTTTTCTAGTTTCCTTATCTCCATGACTTGCTTGGTGGTTGTCTTTGCTTCACCTGTATACACATCACAAATTACATTGTTAGTATCAAAATTTGGAGCCTTCTTGGCTCTTTCTTGTGCTACCTTATTGGACACTTTTTTTTCCAATTCCTCCTATTGTTTGGTGTCACTCCCAAACCACTTCTTTTCCATCTTAGCTACAATTTCCCCCCCTCTTCTTTTAGTATATTCTTCACTCTTACACTTCATGCCACTTACCAATGCCTCCTCATAAAGATCACTTTCACCTCTCAAATTGGTGACCTCATCCGACAATCTGCTCTCTTATTGGTTATCTTTCATGTCCAACTTTGTGGACTCATATCTCCTCATGCTCACCTTCTCAAGACAACTTGTCTTTTCTTCCTTCTTAGGGGCTTTGCTCAAACTCACACTCTCAAATACCTTACCAAAATACTGTTTGGTTGCCATCAACATCACTCTTTGTTCCACTCTTCTTGCATCACCTTTCAAAAGTAAAAGACAATGTGTGATCCCATCTTTCTTTATTGTGTAAGTGTTTGCTTGCCCATCATAAACAAGATTTCTATCAAATTTCCATGGTCTCCCTAAGAAAAAATGAAAAACATCCATGGGCATTATGTCACACAAAACTCTATCCTTATATCCACCTATATGAAAATCAACTAAACTTTGTTCACTTACCATAGTTTGATGTCCTTCTTGAATGCATGTTACCTTGTAAGGACGTCGATATGGCATTCTCTTCAATTATAACTTTTGTACCATCTCCAAAGACACTATGTTGTCTATACTGCCTGCATCAATCACCACCTTATAGTACTTTCCTTTTGTTTTACATCTGCTCCTAAACAAGCTTCTCCTTTGAACTGGTTCTTGTACTTGTCCCTTCTATTGAAATAAAACTTTTCTCATGAGCAAGGACTCTCTTTTCACCTATCTATTTTCTGCATGTGGTCCTCTTGAATTATGTTGACCATCCCTTCCAAATTATGAGGGACATTCTATTTCTTTATGTCCTTATCTATTACAATGCCAACACTATCCTTAGAATGTTGGTCTTTGTCTATGTATTATGAAACTATCATTAGTTCTTGATCTATCAATTGCAAATGACCTTACCTCACATGCATGATACTGTGGTCTCATATATTCTTGACCTACTATAATATAATTTTGTGGCCTCATGGCATCTTGGACTACTATTCCACTCTCTTCTCCAACTGTCCCTAGTTGTAAAGGTTCCTCTTGACCTTATCCTTCATTGCCTTCCACATTGACTACTTCTGAATTTTGTGCTCTTTCCTTGATAGTAATATCAATGGATTCCATCCTCATAATCAAAGGTGAGATAAATTATGTCATCTTACCCATCAAATGCTCCACTATGCCATCTTGATCTCTATTGCCTCTATCCACTCTTTGATCCATAAAACACTGTTCTTGGTTCACTTTCCTATAATTTACTTCTAGACACATGGTGTCCAATCTTTCATTTATCAAGTCCTATCTTCTCTATTCCTATCACAAAGCTTCCACCTTGAAGAGAAAACCAACTCTGATACCAAAATGATGGTCTATAATTCCCTAATCTCCTTTTATCAATGATCTATTTCTACATTAGCTTCAAATGCTCAATTCAGTGGTGCTTTGATGTTTAATTGTCTGATGGATTTAATTCTCCTTCAAAGGCTCCTTGTAGTCTTTTGAGACCTCTTATCCACTTTTAACACACTAAATCAATCTATGACTTGCATTTGACAACTTTCTTCCTTTTGTCACAGTTACCCCTAATAGTATTTATTTAGGCTAATCTTGCAAATATAGACTTGTAGAGTCATACCTTGAGAAACCAATACCATAATCAAATACTTATTTTTGAACTCTAATGGTTCATGCAATTTATATACCTATCTCTATATGTAACACCTTATTTTCAATCCCTTTCAGTCTTTACCAACCCTAATTAGGCCTTCCTTGCATGTGAATACATTGTCACCTCTCTTCACTTGTACACATACGAAATCAAATTTAAAACTCAAAAATCTCTTTTTTTACCATGAGACCTCACTAATGACCAAGTTTGGCTAATTTTCACTAGATCAAACCCTGAGAAATCAAATTTTTAGTTCAAAGCCCTAGCTAAGGATTCATAATGACTGATAACAAGAGAACCTCTAATTTCCTGTTATAATTTTTGGTGTGATTCCAAGTCACTATAATTATTATGTGGGTTTTGTGGCATGTGTGGGTAACTTTCCATGCATTAGTTTTCTCTTGATTTGCTCTATTCTACCTTTTCTCCTCATTTCATGGACTCACCATATACACAGTTACATTTTGTAAGTGATTTAAGAGAACTGTAGGTTCTTCCATGGGATTCCCAGGCACTATCAAGATTAGCCTATATAAATAACCTTGAAACACACTCTTTAAAATCCTTAAAAACAATCTTAAATCTTACCTTCTTGAAACCCTTCTTGAATTAACTATTTATACCTCACAAACATAGGGTACTGAGTCCATTGATGCTTTCTACAGGAATCTTATTTACAAAATAGGTTTTCATAGTCCTCATAGGGTTATTCAAGACCTTTAGAAATCCTCCACTTCTTTGAACCAATTAACACTCATGAGTAAACTTATGTTACTCCCTTCTCCTCAGATTCTTGGTTTACAAAGCACATTCAGTCAAATCTATCGAGCTTTAACACTAATTTTTGTTATTAAATCCTCTAAGAAATGTTGTTTGTACCTATATACAGTTGACACACTTATTAAGTCACTCATATACCTAGTTAGATCTTGATTCATAACTACAAAAAACTCTGTAATAGCTTTTTTGTGTTATGTGTTCACAATTACTTTACACAGGTCTACAAGTATTTGTTAAGATCCTATTTTGGTCTCAAATGATTTTTAAACCCTAAGTGTTATTCAAAGAGAATTTCCATCACTTCATTAATTTGAAATAAAATAATAACCATTCACCATAATGTTTTCACTAAGTTCTTTACCTGATTGCTTTAACTAGGTTCTCCACCAAAATGTCTTATTAATTCTCTATCTGAAAGATGCATTACTGTACAGATCTATGTAACCCATTAGCAAACTGACATGGAGATGAACACATAAATCACTCAATAAATTTTAAATTTTTTTAGAACCAATTCAATAATTCATTTAAACTTTGAAGCATAACATTTCCAGAACTTTCTTTATTACACACCTTAAACACTGTCAAATAGAGTATACACACATAGAAAAATAGAACTATCTTCCATTATCAAGATTTTTAGAGTTTCATCTGCTTTTTCTTGGGTCTCTACTCTTATCCTCTTTGAATACAATATCAATCACTCTATCAAAAACCAAAAAGTAATAACTACCAAAACTACTTCTTAATGGTCATCACAAGTAAATTTTCATCTTGCACAAACTTCAAGGTGGATACTCCGTACAAGAGTGACCCATGACTAATATTATAGACCTAAAGTGACTTTATTTTACATTTTCCATTAATTGGGAAACCTTATGACTTATAAACCATTCTCTAAACTACCCTTTCTAAGCCATGATATTCAAAATTTTAAATTGCTAAAAATGACAGGAAATCTCCTATTTAAACCTTTAACCATCCCATGCACTCCAAAGCTTTTGGAAAGCATTCAAAGATAAATTTTAAGACTCTAAAAACTAATACTATCATCCCAAACATGTTATAGACTCATGATGCACTTGATTTAGACAAAAAATGCAAACATGTTGTTCCCTTGTGTGATTCCCTTGCATCAACCTACACCTATGTCTGTATGTCCTATTCTTGTGTGATTTAAACCTGAAGCTCTATGTTGTGCTTGGAAAAATTTATTTAGTGTGAAAACCCTATTCCTCCTTACAAGTATGACATGATCAATAGTTGTATGTGTGTTAGTAAGATGGATTGGACATCCTCAACACCCTGTTATGTAGAGAATTACCTACATACCAATACTTTGAATAGGGATCAAGCCTCAAGTAGTTTTCCCACCTAGTTCTTGATGCAAGTGCAAGTGAATGCTAGAATGAGAGTGGCCTTTGATGCATTGAATGTGCTTGATCTTCAAAATATTTGAAAACTAGACTTAAGGTTGTTATAGATGGTAGTATGCAAAAATTAGGGCAAAATAGGGATCAAATACTTTGGTTTTGCTCAACTTTGTCTTTGCATTGAATAGCTTTTGGATCTATTTTCCATATAGTGAATAGAGGTGGATTAGACTTGTATTTATATAGTTATGTTACTTGTGTGGATCAGAAAATGAGATTAGGTTGACCTTAGGAGGGGCACACATTTGAAAAAGTATATGTTGGGAAGAGTTATGACTAAGGATGATAGCGCCTAGTTGGAGACACTAGCACCTAGTTTGGTACACTAGCACCATGTGGTTGTAGTGTCCCAAATGTGGAGCTAATGTCCTAATTATAGATTGTTAAGCAAGTTAGATTAGGGTTTGATATGATAGTTTTGGGACTATGCCTTGACTGGCTATAGGTGACTGTGGTCTGTTGAATGACTGAAAACGTAACTCTAATGGCCAAGGATAAGTCTGTGTCTAGCCTAGGAATAGGTTAACTCAATGATACTCTTAACATCTAATTACCACTTTTAGGTGATTATACACCTTATATATGTCTAAAATTGAAATTTGAGTATAATAACAGTACCAATGTATATAATTTTACCACAATTATGTATCTAAATCATATAATTATGAAATATGGATAATTACAAAATTGGTGCGAGTGTGGAGGACATGTTTCTATGACATGCCTCCACTAAATCTGTAAAATCTAAGAATTGGCACAAATGTGGAGAACATGTTTCTATAACATGCCCCTACTATATTATGAACTATGAAAGTGTGAAAGTCACACCTCTATGACATGCCCCCAATGAGATGCCTCTCCCTTTTAACGTGAGGGGAAATAAAATTTGGTAGTTAATTTACCTCAAAAGAATAAGATAATTATATAAGCTATGTATGGATCATGCAACATATAGGAATAACATGTCTAGGTAGATATATCATTGAAGCATGCAATATGTGATCACATCAAGTCATATGATGCATGATATAGATCATGAAAACATCTAGAGAGGAACAATACAAGCTCAACAAGCAATCAAACATACACACAAGAACACTCAAAAGTAAAGGAAAAAGAAATGGTCTAAGGAGACCTCATATAAGAGGCATGTTCAAATGTCATAGAATCGAAGGGACATGACTTAGTCAAATGTCCATAAATCACATAATGACATATTCAAATGTCTATACAACAAACAATGACATACTCAAATGTCCAAATAGGTAAACAAAGACATGAGGTCCATAATCAAAGTAGCATGTTTAAATGCTCAAATAGGCCAAACAATAACAAGCAAGGCAAGGCAGTCAAGTAAATGTAAAAAAAAAAACATGGAATAAAATCAACCAACATGAACATAACATACTCATTCTTACAAATACTAAGTGTTGTCACCAAATATTCTACCCTATAAGAGGTTGTTCACGAATACTGTAAGATTTGGGTAACATTGGAATACCTTTAGCCCTGTGGGTTGCCTATAGTAGAAGTAGGCCTCTAGGTTTAAGGGCTAGCTCCTTGAATTTACCTTGAAGTGATTATCACCTAAACTAACTAATTACTTGTGGGAAAAGGGACAAAAGTATGCATAAAGATAAGATATTCTATGGGGGTGATATACCATAAGGATTTCCACAATGTTATCATACTTCTTTCACTAAGAAACAAGACCTACAAACTAGCTTCAAAGTCTTAAGATGTTCTCAAATTAGTATTTCAATATAGAGGTGATATATATAAGACATCTCAGGGTAAGTAGACCAAAGGGTAGATTGCACACTCGAAAGACACTTTCACACTTGAAAAGACCCAAACACACTAGCTACACTCTATATGACCTGTTAGAATGAGAACTGTTGACTAAATATCACCTCAATACAATTTATACAACCATTTTCATGGAGAGCCAAACATCAATTGCAATAACATGTCATTTCAGAGGTCCAAAATTGCAAGTCAAGGAGGCTAAGGTGTTTTGGCTCCATTGTAGTGTATGTCGGGTTCTCCACAAGTCAAGTCTTGGCCCCTTATAAACCCAAGTTACTCTTTAAGACCAAGTCGGGTTCTCTGAATGACTTGACTTGTAAAAATTTCATGAGTAGAAGTAATCTAGGTTTACAAACACAAATTACTCCTTCTAATGCTTTAAAATTTTTCAACGATGTATGACTTTGGGTTTTCCAAGGAGCTTTGAATATGACTTTTATAAGCAAAAACCATTGAAAAACTCGATATAGTCTTGATAGTGTCCCCCCCAAGTGTCTCTTTAGACTTTTTTGAAGGGCACTTTGTTTTTCCAAGTGTCCCTTCAAACTTTTTTGAAGGGAACTTTTCTTCCAAGTGACCTTTTGAAAAAGTTTTGAAGGGCTCTTTTTAGACCAAGTTTCCCTTCAATTTTTTTTGAAGGGCACTTTGTTGTCCAAGTGACCCTTTAGAAAAGTTCTGAAGGTAACTTTTATTCCCAAGTGACCCTTCAAACTTTTTTGAAGGGCACTTTTCTTCCAACTGACCCTTCAAAAAAGTTTTGAAGGGCACTTTTCTTCCTAACTGACCCTTTGAATTTTTTTGAAGGGCACTTTTTTTCCAAGTGACCCTTCAAAAAAGTTCTAAAGGGCACTTTTTCTTTAGAAATGCCCTTCAAAAAAGTTTTGAAGGCCCATTTCCTTTGAAATGCCCTTAAATTTTTTTTGAAGAGACCCTGTGCCTTCCCAAGTGTCCTTCAAAACTTTTTTGAAACACACTTTCCCAAGTGTCCTTCGAGAAAAGTTTCTAAAGGAACTAACTGTTGCCTTTCGAGCAAAATCTATGAAAGAATTCCTTTAGACAAATTGTCTAAAGGAATTACTTTAGGAAAATTTCCCAAAATAATAAACCCAACCTGATGTTTCCCATGACATGCTGCAAGATGTCAAATTTAGGGTGGCCAACTAGTTGTTGGGATTCAAAGATGACATGCCACAAGTCGTCAAATTTAGGGTGGCCAACTAGCCATTGGGATTCAAAGATGATGTGTCATAGGACATCAAATTTAGGGTGGCCAACTAACCATTGGGATTCAAATATGACATGCTGCAGGGTGTCAAATTCATGCCTAAAGTCTTCAAGCAAGAAGTAAAGCCATTCTAAGAACTCGATAGGGTCTTAAGCAAGGATAGTGCAAATTAGGTTTCCCAAAGAGCCTTGCTTATGACTTTCACAAGTAAAAGAAATCAAAAAACCTTAAAAGGAAGAGATAATGCTTTGTGGGTTTTCAAAAGAGCTTTGCTTATGACTTTTACAAGTAGAAGTAATCAAAGAACCCGAAGAAGCAAGTAGAAGTAAAGTCACTTGGAAAACCTGAATGGGTGTGTAGTGCAAAGCATGGGAGCTCTTAGGAAGAATATAAGGTTCATAGTAGTGATACAAGACATTTATTTTGGAGGGTCATCTCACCATTGATTTTGCAGTGATCTTGGTCATTTTAAAAGGGTGAATCAAAGAGAAGGACAAACTCTAACTAAATGAGAGAACAACTGGAATCAGTTTCACCAGGATGGCAACTACAAACCATTTTGGAGGCTTCTATTTTGGTACCCAAGATTTCTCTCTTCTCTCCCTCTTTTGCTATAAATAGGACCCTTGGGCTCTTGTTTTATCATCTACAGATAGCATGATGAAGCCCTACTAGAATGTTTTACCATTTTCTTGCCTTTGAGCAAAGAAGCATAAGTCTATTTTCTTTCTAAGTTCTAGACATTTGCCTGGGCATGCAAGAAAAACTAAGTGACAACAAGTAATGTTTTATCCTTTTGTTTTCTATCTTTCATATTTTTTAGCAAAGAGTTGATCCAATAGGTCATGTAGAGTGCATTCTCAATGTACAAGATATTGCACATGTGTACCTTTTTTTTGGACTATACAAGTTGTCTTTTCTAGTTATTTACCTTGTGTGATCTCATTCATTTTGTCTCTACATTTAAATACTTATGTTGGAATCTTTTAGAGCTTGAGTTATAGACTATATTATGATGTATTGTACATAAGTACATGGCATACATGTGGATACTAATTCTTGGTGTATCTACCATCTTAGACTAGGATTTTTAGTTATGCAAACTTCTGACTCTTTTCACTCATACAAATTGGTTGAGTAGTTTTATTTCATAAAAAGCTAATAAAAGGAGCTAGCCCATTCAACCTAGAGGTTTATTTCCACTTATATTCACACCCACATGCCTATAAATATCCCAACATTGCCCAAATCTAGAGGAGGCCTGAACAACCCTCTTTTAGGGTGCAAGATTTGGAGACAATAGTTTTGGCATGCTCGATAGCATGTGAATTATTACTAAGTCAAGGTGAATGCTAGTCCTTATAGGCTTAAGTAGTATAAATACCCCTAACCCAAAATTTGGTGACTCCAAAAGGGTGTGAATCCCTATTTTTAGACTAAGTTTTATACATTATCCTACATGGTCCTCACAACGTCCTTAAGATTTTTTGACCAAGCCCCTTTAGCTGAAGCTTTTCCTAAAGAAAAATGCCCTAAAACACTCTTAGCCCTATTAAATCTTTGGCAAGGAGGTTTTGGGGAAGAAGTAGAAGAGGTTGAAGAAGTTTAAGGGGAGGAGGAAGTTGAAGAAGAAGAAGAAGAAATAGAGGATCATAGAGGAAGAAGAGAAATGGGAGAAAGGGGAGAGATAGATAGGCATCAACCTTTCCCTACTTTTAATACCCAAAACCCAATAGAGCTTCCTACATATGACCCCATCCCTACAAGTACTACCAAAAATCTTTCTAGTTTTAATGGAGAGGGTCTTATTACCCCATCTGAACATATTAGAAATATCTCTAATTTCTACAATTTCCATAATGTTACTATGGCTAACATAGCCATTAAGCTACTTGCTATATCTTTAAAAGGCAAAGCACTTCACTGGTATAGAATGTTAGAGGGGGGCTGCATTACAAGTTGGGATAGGTTTGGAGACCTATTGGTGATAAGATTTGAAAATAAGAATGATCATACTTCCCTAATACATCAGCTGAATGTAATAAGAAGAGGTCCAAATGAATCCATAGGAGATTTCATTGAATATGCTATAGGTTGCCACCAATCATGAGACCTACTCCTAGCTTTGTGTTCCCAACATACCTCAAAGGTGTTGGTACTGATGTTGCTGTTATGTTGTAGTCAATGGGAGGATTCACTCTTCCAAGTGCATATGAGCTAGCAATTGAGGTTGAGAATAGCTTGATTTAGGCTGAAAGACTCCCTCCAAGAGTTTTCATGCCTTTTCTATCCCATAATTTGGTTGAAGCTCCAAGCATGTCATAGGTTCCCAATGCCAATGTGAAGCCAAGAGCCTTTTCCAAGAAGGTGGATAATATTGTAGACAAGGATGAAGAAATTAGATCATTGAGAGTTCAGCTCAAGCAAGCTCAGTATCAGGTAAGTGCTCCTCTTAATGCACAATACTATCCTCAACAAGGATATAGAGCTCCATCCCAATATAATTATCAAGAGAGAGGACAAAATCAACAAGGTTACAATAGACAACCCAATGCATATCATCCAAATTCTACTCCTCGCGTAAAGGCTATTATTCTAGTCCATGCAAATATAGTGCAAGGAGAAGATCATGTGGACCAATGGGGGTAGCTTCAAGGTCAATTTGCACATGATGATGGAGGGACCAACTATGCTTTGACTACATAAGAATAAAATACTCCTTACATGATAGTAGAAGTAGCATGTCCCAACCAAAGGGATAATCATGGAGAAGACAACATCACAAGTGTGGGGATGATAAACATTCAAGAAAAGGATGATTTTGTATTGACTCAAGGCATGTCAATTACAGCTAATACAAGGTCTAAGAAGAGAGCCTTGGAAGAAGGCTAAGAGCCATGAATAGTTCCAAGTGATGCGTCTCCCAGGCCATAAAATGCCAATCAAAGTGCTGCACCTTCTACAAGCTATGTTCCTCAATAGAATCAGAATGTAAATGCAGCTACCAAGATTGCAACATAGTAGGCTATAGCTCCTTTGTTACCATAAAAAATGTAGGAGAAAGTGAATACTCCATCTCTAAATATTGTGGACTCATTAAAGATCACTAAGACAAGCATATCCCTTTGGGAGGTTCTACATATACCTGGTCAAAAGGAGTTTTTTTAAGAGTAGTTAGCAAGCATGCAGGTGGCTCCTCAATCTTCAAGGCATCATAGTGTGGCTCTCACAAATTCTCCAAATCATATTTTGGAGCCTTCCACTAAAGTTGAAAAGCCTCCACCTTTCTACCTCACACTCATTATAGGTGATAAGTTGGTTCACAATTGTATTGTGAATAGTGGAGCAAGCACTACTATTATGCTTAAAGTAGTGGCTGATAAGTTGGGTTTGAACTATGAGCCACAGAGTAAAGGTGTGTTGTAAATAGATGGAACTCCAACCAAGACTATAGGATTGGTAAAATGTCTAAAAGTGTTTTTACATGGCTGCCCAAGCTTCCCTATCATGCAAGATATTATGGTGGTGGACCTTCCAACATACTTTACTATATGCTTGTCTAGGGACTTTATGGCCAAGATAGGAGGATACCTTTCTGATGATTGGTCCTTTCTAGAGTTTAAGATAAAGTATTGAATCAAGGTAACCATAAAGACTCAACCCTTAGCAAGGTTTCACATTGAGCCATACTTGGAGACAATGACAAATCAAAATTATCTAATTAGCAAGGAGGAAGAGGCAGTCCTAAAAAGTGAAACGTCTTCTCCTCTTGAAGGTATTTTCGACCTCTATATTGACAAGTACAACAACAAAAGACATGGCCTTGATCCTTACACTTTCATTGAGGAAACTAATTTGGGAGTTTACTACATGCATGAGAAAAACATCCCAATTCCTTCACTCACCAATGAAGATCATAAGCTTGATAGTGTGTGGACAATAATTTTTGATGGTTAAAGTAGCAAAGTCGGTGTAGGATCTGGTGTCATGTTAGTTTCTCCATCAAAGAATCATTACTACTCTTTTTATAGGTTTCACTTCATCTACACTTGCAATGTGTCAAAATATGAAGGCTTAGTTCATGGTCTCCAATAGGCAAAGATGAGAGGAATCAAGCTTTTGAAAGTCTATGGAGATAGTGAGCTGGTCATTCATCAAGTGAGAAGTCATGATATAGCTAAGAATCCCTTGCTTAAGTCCTAAAAGTATAGGGTATGGGATCTACTTTAGGATTTTGATGCCTTCAACATCTAGCCCATACCAAGAGACTTGAACAAGCACGCTGATAGACTGGCTAGAATAAGAGCATATTTTGACTCAGCTACTGACGTTGAATAAGAGAAAGATCAATCTCATATCAAGATCATTGTGAGACCTTCCATTTTGGATAATGAAGTGTCATGGAAAGTGTTTTAAAGTGATGAACACATCACACACTTCTTGCAAAATGAGGTAGGCTTCTCTTCAAAAAACAAAAGAAGTTGCATGATCATTATGAAGAGCAGATTATATAGCTGAAGACAAACAAAATACCCAAGGGGATGATTACATTGGATAGTGTCTTAAATGAGGATGATCAAAATAAAAACCAAAGAATGAGCATGTCAACAAAATAAGAAAACTATGGGAGAGTTTTGATTTTAAAGGACAAACTTTTGAAGATTGGCAAGGCTTGTTCTCAGCTGGAAAGGCATT
Organism: Torreya grandis; assembly: GCA_037957365.1. Classification (NCBI taxonomy): domain Eukaryota; kingdom Viridiplantae; phylum Streptophyta; class Pinopsida; order Cupressales; family Taxaceae; genus Torreya; species Torreya grandis. Next base: position 2,440,617 of record JARHVA010000202.1, on the reverse strand, counting down.
CTTTTATTGCATTATGCAAAGAGTTTCATGACATCTTTGACTAGGAATGAAAGGAATTGAAGGGATTCGACCCATGCCTAGCTCATCACACCATTGAGTTGGAGCATGGAGCTAAACTGATAAGACAAAAATAAAGGCCTAACAACTCCAAGGTAGAAGAACTCATGAAGAAAGAGCTGACCAAATTGATTGAGTCTAGGTTTATATTTCCTATCAGGCACTCAACTTGGGTAACCAACCTTGTGTTGGTTTGAAATAAGAATGGATAAATTAGACTTTGTGTGGATTTTCATGATCTAAACAAAGTGTCTCTCAAGGATCATTACCCACTCCCTTCCATGGAACAAATTCTGTAAGTTATTTCAGGTTCTCAACATTTCTCACTTCTTGATGGTTATTCAGGTTATAATCAAATATTGGTAAATGAAGATGATCAATTCAAGATAACCTTCACCACCAAGTGGGGGACCTTTTCCTACAATAAGATTCCATTTAGTTTATCCAATGTTGGAGCTACATTTCAAAGGGAAATAGCAATAACTTTCAAAGGTTTAATCGATAAGTTTTTGCATGTTTACCTTGATGATATAACTATTTTTTTAAAAGATGTTGATGATCATATGGGACATCTAAGGCAAGTGTTTGATAAGTGTAGAGAGTATGACATATCCCTCAATCCAAATAAGTGCATCTTTACTGTCCATGAAGGTAAGCTTTTGGGTCATGTTATTTCAAAATAAGTCTTATCTATTAATCCTGAAAGGATTGAAGCTATTTTAGGCTTGTCTTTGCCTCAACACAAGAAAGGGATGAAAAGTTTCTTAGGAAAAATAAACTTTTTAAGGAGATTTATCCCAAACTTTGCAATTATGGTAAAGCCTATCACAATTATGCTAAAAAAGAACCAAAGTTTTTACTTGGACAAAGGAAGGTAAAGGCAGTTTTGAGGCAATCAAGAAAGTAATTATAACATCTCCCACTCTTTTAAATCTAAATTTTTCCAAGGATTTCATTATTTATACTTTTGCTAGCCTGGACACAATCTCAATCGTGCTTATGTAAAAGAATGATGAGGATGTTGAGCATCCAATTGATTTCTTCAGCTAAGGCTTAGAAGACTACGAAGTGAGATATTCTTTTATTGAGAAACAAGATTTAACCATCATTAGAGGTTTGAAATTTTTTAGGAATATGGTTTCCAATAATAGGATCCATGTCATGGTCTCTCATCCTAGCACTAAGGAGTTTCTCCTAAGCAATAATCTCAATGAGAAGAGAGCTAGATGGATCATGAAGGTGATGGAATATGACATTGACATCAAAGTAACTAAACTAGTAAGAGGAAGAAGTTTATGTGAGCACTTAGCATCTAACTTTCAAGAGCCAAAAGAACAAGCTTTGGTAAATCAAGTTCAAGACCAAGTAGTTGATCAAATGCAGAATCAAAGTTGGACACAAGACATCATTGGTTTTGTTCAAAATGGTGACTATCCCAATGGCTTAAAAAAATATTAAAGAAGGTATTTTAGGTTGAAAGCTATTCCTTATTATTTTGTGGATGGAATTATATTTAAGAAGGATGTGATCAATGTGTTGATAAGATGCATTAACAATGACCAATTTGATATGCTGCTTGAAAAGTTTCATAATGGTGCAGATAGTGGTCACTTCTCTCCTAGAATAACAACTACAAAAATAATGAGAGCTGGTTACTATTGGCCTAGTCTTTTTAAAGATTTTTATCATTGGGATAAGGTTTGTCCTCAATATACTTTCTTTGTTGGTAAATAAAAGCTTGCTGCCCTTCCATTGAATCCTATACAAGTGGACCAACCTTTCATGCAATGGGGCCTTGACTTCATTGGCATGATTAACCCTCCATCAAGTGTTGGACATAAATTGATATTGACTACTATAGACTAATTCACAAGATGGGTACAGGTTGTTGCTTTGAAGGAAGTAAATGAAAATGCCATATTGGAATTCTATGACAACATTATAACAAGGTTTGGAGCTCCTCATGTCATCATCTCAGATAATGCACTTGCTTTCATAAGTGCTAAAACTTTTGATTGGGCAACAAAGAGTGGAGTTCATTTGAGTACCTCATCCAACTAATACCCTCAAGGTAATGGATTAGCTGAGTCTACCAATAAGAACCTTATCAAGATCATCAAGAGGATGTTGGAAACCAATCAAAGAGCATGGCATAACAAGCTGAAGACAGCCTTATGGGTAGATAAAATCACTTCCAAGAAGTCAATTAGTAATTCTCCCTTTGTACTTGTCTATGGGAGAGAAGCTAGGCTATCTATATCACAAGAGCTCCCAACCTTGGAACTTGCACAATAGCTAGAATTAATTGAAAACACTTCCATGGAGGTTAAATTGATAGAATTAATGTAGCTATAAGAGGCAAGAGATGATGCACATAAAGCTTTAAAAAACCATCAAGTCCTCATGAAGAAATTCTTTGACAAAAAGGCAAGGGCAAGCGTGTTCAAAGAAGGTGACTTGGTCTTGAAATTAGATGAAGATAGAGCAAAACTAGGCAAACATACAAAGTTTTATACCTTGTGGAGTGGTCCTTACATCATCAACAAGTGCAAGCAAAGAAACTCCTTTCAACTGTCCAAAATGGATGGAGAAGAGCTGCCTATTCTAGTGAATAGAATCCATTTGAAGCCTTGCTTTTGACCCTTGCTAGCCATGTCTTGTATATACTTTGTTTTAGTGTGTTTCCTTTGTTGTGTTTGTTTTACCTAAGTGATGTATAGCATAGGTATGTTTTCCTTCCCTTTTTTTGGTGTGCGTCTCTACCTTGTGTGTGTGATCAACCTAGCTAGTGTGTTTTTGAACCAAATCTTGTTCAATTCTCTTTAAAGTGCCTATATGCATGACTCCATGCCCAATGGAAAGATTTAGGTGACTGATCTTTAACATAAGAGGCATGCCTCCCCTCAGAATTATCAAGAATATTAACCAAATTTCACCTTAGTATAATTTGTTCAATAATTTTCATGGAGAGTCAAATAATAGTTGCAAGAACAGGTCATTTTAGAGGTCCAAAATTGCAAGTCAAGGAGGCTAAGGTGTTTTGGCTGAATTTTAGTATATGTCAGACACAAGTCAAGTCTTAGCCCTTCATAAACTTGAGTTACTCTTCAAGACCAAGTTAGGTTCTCTGAATGACTCGACTTGTAAAAATTTCATAAGTAAATGTAATGCGGGTTTATGAACCCAAAATACTCCTTCTGAGGCTTTATGAGTTTTCAATGATGCATGACTTTAGGTTTTCCAAGGATCTTTGATTATGAATTTTATAAGTAAAATCCATCAAAATACCTGAAATGGTCTTGATAGTGTCCCCCCCAAGTGTCCCTTCAGACTTTTTTGAAAGGCACTTTTATTCCAAGTGACCCTTCAAAAAAGTTTTGAAGGGCACTTTTTAGCCCAAGTGTCCCTTTAGATTTTTCTGAAGGGCACTTTTTTGTCCAAGTGACCCTTTAGAAAAGTTATGAAGGGCACTTTGCTTCCCAAGTGACCCTTTGAAATTTTCCAAAGGGCACTTTTCTTCCAAGTGACCATTTAGAAAAGTTCTGAATGGCACTTTTCTTCCCAAGTGACCCTTCAGACTTTTCTGAAGGGCACTTTTCTTCCAAGTGACCCTTTGAAAAAGTTTCAAAGGGCATTTTTCTTCCCAAGTGACCCTTCAAACTTTTACGAAGGGAACTTTGTCTTTAGAAATGCCCTTCAATTTTTTTTGAAGGGACCCTGTGCCTTCCCCAAGTGTCCTTCAGAACTTTTTTGAAGGACACTTTCCCAAGTATCCTTCAGGAAAAGTTCTCGAAGGAACTAGCCATTGACTTTCGAGTAAAATCCTTGAAAGAATTCCTTTGATAAATTGTTTGAAGGAATTACTTTGATAAAGTTGCTTGAAACAATAAACCCAAACCAATGTTCCCCATGACGTGTCATAGGATGTCAAATTTAGGGTGGCTAACTAACCGTTGGGATTCAAAGATGACGTGCTAGATGACATCAAATTTAGGGTGGCCAACTAGCCATTGAGATTCAAAGATGACGTGTCATAGGATGTCAAATTTAGGGTGGTTAACTAGCCATTGAGATTCAAAGATGACATGTCACAGGATGTCAAATTCATGCCTAAAGTCTTTGATCAGGATGTAAAGCCATTCAGAGAACTTGATAGGGTACTAAGCAAGGATAGTGCAAATCAGGTTTCCCAAAGAGCTTTGCTTATGAATTTTACAAGTAAAAGCAATCAAAAATCTTGAAAAGGAAGAGACAATGCTTTGAAAGTTTTCAAAATATCTTTGCTTATAACTTTTACAAGTAGAAGCAATCAATGAACCTGAAGAAGCAAGTATAAGTAAAGTCACTTGGAAAACCTAAATGGTCTATAGTGAAAAACATAGCTCTCAATAAGAATCTAAGGTTCACAACAGTGATCTAAGCCATTTATTTTGGAGGGTCATCTCACCATTGATTTTGCAATGATCCTGGTCATTTCAAGAGGGTGAATCAAAGAGGACAAACTTCAACTGAATGAGAGAATAGCTAGAATCAGTTTCACCAGGATGGTGACTGCAAACCATTTTGGAGGCTTCTATTTTGGTGCCCAAGAGATCTCTCTTATCCCCTTAATTTTTTATAAATAAGACCCTTGGGATCTTGTTTTATCATCCATAGATAGTATGGTGAAGCCCTACTGGAATAATTTGTCATTTTCTTGCCTTTGAGCAAAGAAGAATAAGTCTATTTTATTTTTGAGTTCTAGAAATTTGCCTAGGCATGCAAGAGACACTGAGTGACAACAAGTGATGTTTTATCCTTATGTTCTCTATCCTTCATGTTTTTGAGCAAAGAGTTGATCCAATAGGTCATGCAGAGTGCATTGTAGCTGTACAAGATTTTGCACATGTGTAACCTTTCTTCTGGACTATGCAGGTTATCTTTTCTAGTTATTTACCTTGTGTGATCTCATTCATTTTGTCTCTAAATTGAAAAACTTATTTTAGAATCTTATAAAGCTTGAGTTATAGACTATATTATACTGTATTGTGCATAAGTATAGGGTATACATGTGGAACTAATTCTTGGTGTATCACCATCTTAGACTAGGATTTTCATTTATGCAAACTTCTGACTCTTTTCACTCATACAAATTGGTTCAACAGTTTTATTACAAAAAAGCTAATACAGGGAGTTATCCCTTTCAACCTAGAGGTTAATTTCCACTTATAGGCACACCCATAAGCCTATAAATGTCCCAACAATTCCCAAATCTGGAGGAGGCCTCAACAACCCTCTTATAGGGTGTAAGATTTGGAGACAACAAGAACTCCTTGCACTAAACATGTAAGGATAAGGAGAAGCAAGGATAAAATCATTAGACCCCACCATTCATCTCTTTACACACTTAGATAAGTTATTTGTGAACTCAAAACTAGATTGCTTGTATTATTCAAAGGCAAAGTACATCGTCAAACTTGTAGGAATTCACCATACATGGTGTGGAATTATGAAACAAGAGCTAAAAAGGCTAGTACTTATTGAAGGTGAGAGAAGAGACAGATGACTGAAGTATAAGTGTCATAAGAACACTTGTCAAGCTAAGAGAATGAGTTATGTTTGTAGGAGAATGGAGTATGGAACAAATCATGTAAGCTATCTATGGAAAAATGTCTCTCCAAGCATGAAACTCTTTTAGATCTGGCATATGAATCTTCAATTACTTAATTAGAAACTACCTTCATCATTTGGCCTTCCATGAATGGTCCGTAGTAGACTAGGGATATATGAAATCATTTTACTATGAGGGAGGGGTCATAAATAGGCTCTAAAATTTATTGGATGTGTCCCTAATCATCAATATTCTTATGTCCAAGTGTTCTTATTGCCTATAATCATAATCACCCTTCTTTCACTCATCCTTCACACTTGGCACCAAGGTGTGCTTTAGTTTCACAAACTAGTCTATAAAAAGGATAATGTGACACTTTTCAAGAATCTTCATATGCTTAGATTCATTAGGAAAACCTTAAAAGGCTTCCCAATTGAATTTATCTCTTTATCACTTGGTGATCATCTCTCATTCACTATGCTAGTTTGGATTGGCTGAAGTGAAGGTGTCTGAATAGGTACTTATGTGATTTTATGAAATAATATATGGACATGGGGAGTTAGATTAGGTATCATTCTATCTCCCAAATTGATCTTCACCTTTTAAAATCCTTATATACCTACAAAACATCAAAATATATCGATAAAATCCATTTTGCACCTTGTCCATACAAGTAGGGTAAAATCAAAATTAATGGGAAGGAGACCTTTGGATTTATTTATAAGTAAAAGATCATTTCCTATTCAAAATATCTCATTTGGATGCTTATCCTTCTTCATACCTATGAAAAATTTCACAAAAACCTTGTTTAATACCCTATTTATCATATCCCAAATCCTTAGGTTCCCATTCTAAGCATCCGTACAAGTGCGAGCTTCCAAAGTTACCTTCTTGAGTTTTCTTTTGTATTCTACATACCCTGTCATATTTCTAAGCCAAAAAATGTATTTTTTGTGACCTTATCATCAAATTAAATGTTATAACACACCTTATGGATCCAAATTAATGTGTTTTAATTATATTCAATGCTCACTTAGTGTTTTAAGTGGAATTGGACCTTCTTTAGGTAGTAGGCCTAGTCAAGACTAGGTCTGACTGCACCTATGTGGATTAGGCCATCATGTTTGGCCTCCAACACTTTTGAGACCTTATAAATGATTTTTAATGTTTAAACCAACTTATTATATCTTTCCATAGTGCTCCAACACTCTATGCACCTTCCTTTCATCATTTTCTTACTAAACATCTAGGATATGCGCATCTGGGAGTAGCCTATGTTTGAGATAGAACAGAGGGCACTTACCCTATTTATTAAAGAGATGTGAACATATTATGAGATTAAATATGTCCTAGGGACCATTTTAAATTTTTTATAGGATTAGACAACACTCTTAGCATCTTCAAATACCACAAAACCTAAGACAAACTTTTGAATTAACATTGACTATGCAGGATTTTGTATGTTGATTGTAGGTTGATATGTGGGACCCCTCCATGCTATGTTTACATGTATTGATAATATCATGAATTTTAAAACAATATTAAGGAGATATTAATCATGTCAAAACTCATTCTTCTTTTCCAAATCTTCAAGATATACCTTCTACTTGACATGCTTAGTTGGCAAGTCAACTATGACTGTGTTGTACTTAGAAAAACATGCTTATATGTAGGTGTATATTTCATTGTAAGACCTTATATATTTATATAAGACTTCCTTGAAGTTATTAAGGTAAATTAATAGCTAATAGGACTTATCACTTCATGCATATGTTAGGGTAACCTCCAAACTAGTTATACTTTTAGTGCACTGTCATCTATAGTCAGGATGTAGATGGTCATTTAAGGGTAAAAGACACCTATAGGTTGTATTTCAACTATTAGAAACCTATGATACATAGTATATGATAATTTTGAGGTCTTTTTAATAAAATAAAACTTTAAAGTGTTTCATGTTTTCATGGTTCCATATCTAGGTTCACAACATGGACTTGTAGGTGCTTACATTCAACTGTAGGTGACCTTTTTAGAAGGGACACCTGTAGATGATAATATAAGTGTATTATTTGTACTTAAAATATTCTTGATGTTTTTTTGAGATACTAGTATCCTCTTACCCCAATAATATCACTTACCATGAATGTATGCTCTTGCTAGGCCATCATGAACTATAAGATCATTGAAGTCAAGATACTATAGAGAATAATGACCTTCTACAGTGAAGGAATGTATGAATTGGGATCTTCCTTGTATCATAATATATTTTCCAAACCACTAACTCTATTTTTCAAGGTATTACCCTATATGAGGGCTACATGATGGAGTCACTTATTCTTGTCTAGACCTACTATTATACTATTCCATGATGACACCAAATATGGCCAAGGCTCTGTTTTGGAGTTTTAAGGTAACTGATCCCTAAAACTCACTCTCCACATATGTACATGAATCAAGTCTAAATTCCACTCAATAATTTCACCATTTATTTTCATGGTATATTCAACCTTTAAAAACCTTAAGGAGGGATCAACCAAGTTTCAACATTTTTATTTCAACTATTCGGACCTTTGTGGAACCCTGTAGGTGCACACACAGTTATAGATAAGTGCAGTGAAGGTAGATCATGGATAGTGTGCATAGTGTATGTGCCCAAAATTAGTTCTAAACATTTTACCAATGCTCAAATGGATCTTTTTAACCTTGAAGGATTTGAAACTAGTTCTAATGTTCCCTTTCCACATGCTTAATCTCCTGTGAGACCTTATAGGTCTCCATCAATGGTGTTGGACTATGTATATAGCTTAAACTAATTATCACAATTAGTCACATGTCATTTGGAAAGTTTAGATTGATGGATCATGTTCCAATAATGTATTGACTTTCTTAAAACTCTTCATGACACCTTCATGAACATTGTCAAAACCTTCATACACCTCACTCAGCAGATTGTGTATAATAGTCATGCAAAAAGATTATTGTGTTGTTTATTTGATTGTAATTTAATTGATGTGAAACCTTTGAGACTAAGCTTTGAAGGAGAGGGTATCAATAATACATGGGATACATGAAATACATCATATCATCCTCACCTAAAACCACCAAAAGGACAAGTACCCTCTGTAATTAGTGAAACCTAACTGCAAGTTCATTAGTGTACTCAACTTGAAACTTAAGAAGTTTGAGCTCATAAAATCACCTCCAAACATAAAAAAAGGATGGAAACAATTAAATAATGACTTACACATCTTGTAGAAATAATCTCATCCATTGGTTTGTATGGGCCAACTCAAGCAAGAAGAAAACCTGCAGGGTATGGGGATTAGTATACATAAAAGAATATTCAACTTATTAAGAATGGTTCATAAACCATGGGTAACCAATATTTAAACTCATGCCATGAATGTGAATTAGACCAAATTTACTAACAACCCTCAAGATCATTTGACCTGAAACTTCTCCTACTGGTCGTACCATGAAGAAACTTGTTGATTTATGGAAGGGCATAACAATTTTTAACCATTTTTTGAGTATTTTAAAATAGATCAAATGTTGAAATGAGTTTAGGGAAGATGAAGAGCCATTTTATAAGCTTGAAACACATGTAATACCCCCTTAGAGGCTGTACAACTACCAAAACCTTCTCCTTTTCAACTATTTTCTTGATTTCAATTTGGAACCTATAAGTTTTTTAGTTAGTATTAACATGACTGACATGATCTGACATATTAGATGTTGAAAAAGGGTTTAGAACACTTGTCTACCAATTAAAACTATACCACCTTCATTAATGACTCAAAAGTGGCCCCTAAGTGACATGAAATGACTTAGGATTAAATATGACTATGACCAAGGTTAATATCTTACCAAATGACATCGAAAGGACCATGACACACCCTATTACATTCTAGTAGACCCCTATAAAATTTTTGTACTATAAGGGGTTGACCTATTTTGACTTGTGGCCAAAATAGTCAATGTTCTTGGTGATTTCCTATGGGTGGTATGCTTGCTATGCCAAGACTAGTAGCCTAATCCTATCCATTAGGCCATGGAGTCACTTATACAAAAATATGACACTGAATTTGCCTTTGATACCATTAAAAACATGAGGAAAGGACACATAAAACAATACATACCAAAGGAAACATGAATGTGTTCTCAAGAACACTTATGGAACACACACACAACTTAAATAAAGACACACCTAACCTAATATTTACAAGACCTCACTCTTGAGGTGAAGGGCATCTTACCATGCTTAAACCAGGGTCAAAGATGGTTTGTATTACATCTTTATCACTTCTTGAAATCAAAATATCATGTGAAACATGCTCATCATCAACCATTTGAATATGTATATGGTGAAATGGCTTACCATCCTTGAATCTCCTCATGCCTATAATTGGCCTACTTTGAGTTTTCAATGACACTCTTTCTTGATTTCCAATGACCTTGATTAGAGATGCAACTAATATGATCTCTGTCATATCCACTTGATATTCTTCAAACTATAGATTGATAGGCATGACAGTTGCCTCAACTTTGTTCTCATCTAAGATAGAATGTGCTTGATGTGAATGATCATAAATTATCTCTTCACCATGTTCCAATACCTCTGAATGTGGTTCTCCCTCAGATTGAGCTCTTGACTAATCTTTAGGCACAAAGACTTTTGACTTTACTTCACTAGGATTCTCTATGAATACAGACCCTTGGACAACATATTTATGTTCACCTTCATGCTTGATGGAATACTCAATAACCTACTCATTAGGCTATGAAAAAACATATCATCAGATTCACACTTCTTAAGAGGAGTAGTATTACCTAACTGTTCAAACTCTTGACATATGGCATTGAAACTTTGCCATAAATCATCTTCCTTTTCCTTATGGATGTCATTGTTAAGGGAAAATTCATTAATTATAGGTAGATAGACATTATTCTTCTCACCATGGTGATATATTAGGCTCTTCAAGCTATCATAATCATGCACATGAATCATATAATTTCCTTCAACATTTTGTGGAAGAGAATGCTCAATACTTATCTCAACGTGCTCAAATGCTCCTTCATAGATGATATAGGTGCCAAGGTCAGTTTAGTCAAAGTATGCATATGGATCATATTCATAATCATCTATACCATATTCATCTAGAAACAAGTCAACTATACCTTCATTCTTGGAATGATCTTAATCATCTACAATGGAATCTTCCTTCTCATTGATGACACAATTCAAGTTGGAGCTTGCTTCTACATAAGGCTCAATGTGAAACCTTGTAAGTGGCTGAGTTATTATGGTCACTTTTGTTCCATGTTATGTCTTGAAGGCTAAGAAGGACCAATAAGTTGAGAGGTATCCTCCTATCTTAGCTATGAAATCTATTGAAAGGCAGAGTGCAAAGTGGGTAGGCAATTTAATAACAATAATGTCTTGAAGGATGGGGAAACTAGGATGGTCATGGAGAAAAACCTTCAAACCTTTGATCAATCCTATTGTATTGGTAGGTGTACCATCTAACTGAAGCACTCCTTTACTATGTGGTTCATTATTTATGCTCAATTTGTTAGCTACAACCTTGGGTATCACTGATGTAGAGGCTCTACTATCAACTATGTAGTTGTGGACTAGTTTGTCACCCATAATGAGAGTGAGGTAGAAAGGTGGAGGCTTCTCAACTTTGGTAAATGATTCCATAGTGTTATTAGGGGAATTTGTAAAATAAACATTACCATGACCATTTATTGATGAAGGATGACTAGCATGGATAGTAGACAATTATTTTTTCAATATCTCTTTTTAGCCAGGCATATGAAGGACATTCCAAAGGGAAATAGATGCCTTAACACTTTTCAATGAATACAATATGTTTAGGGTAGAGGTACTAATTCTTGAGTCCTTAGAAGTAAGTAAGTGTTTTTAGCTTGAGGAATAGAATCACTTTGATCAAACCTTACCACATTCTGATTTGGAGGAGGTACAAGAGTGTTTGGGACTACCATGCTTGCAGTCATGCCTTGCTACCTTAGAGGTGGATTAGATTAACTTGTAGGCACATTATTATCACTTCCTAAAACCTTATTTTTGGCTCTTGTATTATCTTTAATATAAGTTCTTTGGTTTATCACAAAAGTATCTTTAACTAGGAAGTTGGTGAAACTTTCTCCTTGAGGCTGCCAACCTTTAATTGCTTTCATTAAGACTTCATCTTATATCAATCATAGAGGAGTGATTCCTCCTTGAGTAACTAGAGCTTTCACTCATATTTCATTTTGATCCATGAATTGGCCCAATTTACATTATTCTCCTTATATTATATTGTTATACACTGATACCATCTCTCTTATGTTGGAGGTAGAAATGGGATTGTATTTATTTGTAGGCTTGTTGAATTTAGGCTGCCCTTGACCTCTCCCTCTCCCATATTATAGACCATATTGCTCATGATAGGGATAGGGATTTTGATAAGCACCTATTTGCATTATTTATTTTTTAAATTGAGCTTCTAAGTATTGAATTTGTGCATCTTTATCCATGGAATCATCTACCTTCTTAGGAGTAGTCCTAGGCTTGATATTTACACTTAGAATTTGGGCAATGTATGGAGTAGCAACAATAACATTAGGCAAGAGAGGCATACACACTTTTAGAGGTAAATTTCATGCTTGAATGAGGCCATTATCAGCCCTAATAGCAAGGTCATATGCCTTGGGAAGAGTGAAACCACCCATAGATTATAACATGATGGCAATATCAATAGCAATAGCTCTCAAGTGTGTGGGAAACATAAAGCTAATAGGTGGTCTCATGGGAGGGGAAACCTATGCCACATATTATGGAATATCTCATTGAAGTTATGTATTATTTCCTTAGGGGATATTTGGATCACATTAAGATGATGAATGAGTGAAGTGTGGCCAGTCTCATCTTCAAACCTTAAAGTTAATAACACTCCAAAGTCATCCCATGTTGTAATGCAACCACCAAGAAAATTCCTATACCAACCAAGTGATTTCCCTCTAAGGGACATGGTAAGGAGTCTAATGCAATATTGACCTTAGTGACATTGTGGAAACTACAAAAAATTGATATATCCCTAATGTGTTCAGTAGGTGTGACATGATCTTCACCATTGAATGCAGGCACACTCTTTGTAGCATTAGGGGGAATGTCATCATAGACATCAATATGGATTCAGTTTTCAATATTAAAGGCTAGAAGGCTTGCTGCCTAGCCATATTTTCTTCAAGTTCTTACTCATTATCTTGATCCTCTTAACTAGAAAAATCCTCTTGGTCTTCAAAGGGCATAATAGGTTGAGGATGTTGAACTTCAAGAGGAAGATCATGTTGAAGAGGTTAATTAATGGGATTGAAAACTCTACTAGCTGATGACCTAGTAAGGACCATGAAGTATGAGAGAAAATATATGATAAAATAATGGTATACAACTATATTTTACATTGAATGGAGTTGCCAAAAGCTAAGTATCACACCAATATGCAGTAAATGTTGTCAAGACCAACATTCACCTTGACAAGTTGTCTTTAGGACAATGAGTCCCACTGGGCATGCCATAATTATTGTCACTAAATATTTCACCATATAAGTGGTTATTCAAGCCTACTATATGATTTTGGTAACATTGGAATACCTCTAGGCTTGTGGGTTGCCTATAGTAGAGGTAGACCTCTAGGTTTAAGGGCTAGCTCCCTGAATTTACCTTGAAGTGCTTATCACCTAAACTAACTGATTGATTGTGGCAAAAGGGACATAAGTATTCATAAAGATAATATATTATAAATGGGTGATATACCATAAGTATTTACACAATGATATCATACTTCTTTCACTAAGAAATAATACCTAGGAATTAGCTTCAAAGTCCTAAGATATTCTAACATTATTATTTCAATATAGAGGTGATATACATAAGACATCTCAAGGTAAGTAGACCAGAGGGTAGATTTTACACTCTAAGGACATTTACACACTTTAAGGGAGCCAAACACATTATCTACAGTCTATATGACATATTATAATGGGAACTCCTTGCACTAAACATGAAAGGATAAGAAGCAAGGATAAAATTACTAGACCTCACCATTCATCACTTTGCACACTTAGACAAGATGATTGTGAAATAAAAACTAGATTGCTTGTATTATTAAAAGGAAAAGTACAACATCAAACCAATAGGGATTCTACATACATGGTGTGGAATTATGAAACAAGATCTAAAAAGGCTAGTGCTTATAGAATGTGAGAGAAGAATGAAGTCCAAGAGTCACAAGAACACTTTTCAAGCTAAGAGAAGGAGTTATGTTTGTAGGAGAATGGAGTATGGAATATACCATGTAAGGTATCTATGTAAAAATGTCTCTACAAGCATGAAACTCTTTCAGATCTAGCATAGGAATCTTTAATTGCTTGCTTAGAAACTGCCTTCATCATTTGGCCTTCCATGAATGCTCCACATTAGACTAGGGATATATGTCATCATTGCATTATGAAGGAGGGGTTAAAAATAGGCTCTAACATGCATTAGATGTCTTTAATCATCAATATTCTTCTATCCAAGTGGTGTCACTACCTACATACATAATCACCCTTCTTTCACTCATCCTTCACACTTGGCACCAAGGTGTGCTTCAGTTTCTCAAACCAATCCATATAGAGGATAATTTGACACTTGTAAAGAGTCATCCTACCCTTAGATTCATTAGGAAAACATTAAAAATCTTGATAATTAAATTTATCATCTTCTCACTTGGTGATCATCTCTCATTCACTATGTCAGTTTGGACTGGCTGAAGTGAAGGTGTTTGCAAAGGTATCTATGTGCTTTTTTAAAGAAAGATATGGACATAGGGAGTTATATTATGTCTCATTCTATCTCCCAAAGTGGTCCTCACCTTTTGAAACCCTTATGTACCTACAAAACATCAAAATATATCAAGAAAATTCATTTTACACCCTGTTTGTACAAGTAGGGTTGAAGCCAACTTAATGGGAAGGAGCCTTGGGGAGTCCTCTTCAATTCCAAGATTATTTACCTATCAAACTAGCTCATTTGGATGCCTCAATTTCTTCATCTTTCCCATTAGGTCCTTATCAAGGGTTTTAGAAGGTTTTAAGTAGTTTTCACCTTTAAGTATTATTCATAAAATTGTGACATTCAACCTTTGAAAAAATTTCAAAAAAACCTTGTTTAAGACCCTCTTCATAATATCCCAACTCCTCAGGTTCCCATACTAAGCATCCATATAGGTATGAGCTTCCAAAGTTGCTTTCTCGAGTTTTCCTTTACATTATACATACCCTATCACATTTCTAATCCAAGAAATGGCTATCTACAAATTATAGGTTATAAAACACCTTATGGATCACCATGAAGGTGTTATAATGATCTATAATGCTCACTTGGTTTTATAAATGGAATTGGACCTTCTTTATGCAGTAAGCCTAGTCAAGACCTAGTAGGTCTGACTGCACCTACGTGGATTAGGCCATCATGTTTGGAATTTAACACCTATGAGACCTTATCCATTCTTATTCATGTTTAAACCAACTTCCTACAACTTTTAATAGTGCTAAAACACTCTATGCACCTTCCTTTCATTATTTTCTTACTAGACCTACAAGATATGTGCATCTAGGAGTGCCTTATGTCTGAGAAAAAATAGAAGGCACTTTCCATATTTCCTCAAGAAATGTGAACATATGAGGATATTAAATAGGTCCTAGGGACCATATATACAAATTTATAGGATTAGAACACACTCTTAGCATATTCAAATACCACAAAACCTAAGACAAACTTCTAACTTAACACTAATTGTGCAGGATTTTGTATGTTGACTATAGATTGTTATGTGGGACCCCTCCATGCTATGTTTCCATGTCTTGATCATATCATGAATTGGAAATCACTATCAAAGTTATATTAAGCATGTCAACACTCATTAATCTTTTCCAACTCTTCAAGATATACCTTTTACTTGACAGGCCTAGTTGGCAAGCCAACTATGACTGTGTTGCACTAAAAAAAATGTGCCTACCGATAGGTGTATACTACATGGTTAAACATTATATATTACTCTAAGACCTCCTTGAAGTCCTCATGTTTAATTCATAGTCAATAGGACTTGTCATATCATTCATATGTTAGTCTAACCTCCAGATTGGTTATACTTTTAGGGAAGTATCATCTACAGTCAGGCTATAGCTGGTCATTTTAAGGGCAAAAGACACCTGTAGGTTGAATTTCAACTCTTGAAAACCTATTCTACATATTCTAAGATCCATTTGAGGTCTTTGGAACCAACTCTAACCTATAAGTGTTTCATGTTTGCATGGTTCCATCTCTAGGAACACAACATGGACTTGTAGGTGCCTACAATCAATTATAGGTGACCTTTTTGGAAGCAAGGGACACTTGTAGATGATAATATAGGTCTATTCTTTGTACTTCAACTCTTCTTGATGTTTCTTTGATCTACTAGCTTCCTCTTACCCCAATAATATCACTTACCATGAATGTATGCTCTTGCTAGGCCACCATGAACTATAAGACCATTTGAAGTCAAGATACTATAGAGAACACTAACCTTTTATAGTGAAGGAATGTATGAATTGGGATCTTACTTGCATCATACTCTATTGGCCAAACCACTCACTCTCTTTTGCAAGGTATTAACCTATATGAGGGCTACATGATGGAGTCACTTATTCTTGACTAGACCTCGTATTATACTATTCCATGATGACATCAAATATGTCCACAACACTATTTTGGAGTTTTTAAGGCAACTCATTCCTAAAACTCACTCTCCACATATGTACATGGCACAAGTCTGCCTACCACTCAATAATTTCACCATTGATTGTCATGGTATCTTCAACCTTTACAAACCTTAAGGAGGGCTCAAATAAGTTTCAACATTTGTCTTTCAACTATTTAGACTTTTATGGAGACCTTTAGGTGCAGATATAGTTACAAACAAGGACAATGAAGGTGGATCATGGACAATGTGCATAATGTTTGTGCTTGTAATTAGTTATAGACCTTCTACCAATGCTCAAATAGATATTTTTAACCTTGAAGGATTTGAAACTAGTTTGAATGTTCCATTTTCACATGCTTAATATCTTGTGAGACCTTATAGGTGTCCATCAATGGTGCAGGACTATGTATATAACTTGAATTGGTTATCAGAGTCAGTCATACGTCATTTGGAAAGTTTAGATTGATGGATCATGTTATGAGAATGTATTGAATTTATTAAAACTCTTCATGACACCTTCATGAACATTTTTAAAACCTTCATACACCTCACTCAGCTGATTGTGTATAATAGTCATGCAAAAAGATTATTGTGGTGTTTGTTTGATTGTAATTTCATTGATGTGAAAGCTTTGAGATTAAGATTGGAAGGAAATGGGATCAAAAATACATGGGATACATTAAATACATCATATCACCCTCACCTAAAACCACCAAAAGGATATAGACCCTTTGTAATTGGTTTAACCTAACTGCAAGTTCATTAGTGTACTCAACCTTTAACTTAAGAAGTTTGAGCTCATCAAATCACCTCAAAACATGAAAAAAATTATGGAAACAATGAAATAATTACTTACACATCTCCTAAAAATAATTTCATCCTTTGGTTTATATGGGCCAACTCAAGTAAGAAGAAAACCTGTAGAGTGTGGGGATTAGTATACAAAAAAGAACAGTCAACTTATTAAGAATGGTTCATAAACCATGGGTAACCAATATTTGAAATTCTACCATGAATGTGAATAAAACCAAGTGTATTAACACCCCTCAAGATCATTTGACCTGAAACTTCTCTTATTGGTCGTACCATGAAGAAACATGTTGACCAATTTTACATGTCTAGTCGAGAGATGGAGGAACAAAATGGTTTTCAACCATTTTTGAGTATTTAAAAGAATATAACATGTTTAAATGAGTTTATGAAAGTTTAATATCCACTTGAGAAGATTACCACACATGCCACATTCCTTTATAATCTGTATAACTTCTAAAACCTTCTCTTTTTCAACTATTTTCTTGATTTCAGTTAGGAACCTACATGTTTTTCAGTTAGTAATAACATGACTGATAGGATATGACATATTCAATGTTTAAAAAGATTTTTTAACACTTTTCTACTAATGAAAATTGTACCACCTTCATTAATGACTCAAAAGTGGCCTCTAAATGATATGAAATGACTTAAGACTAAATTTGACTATGACCAAGGTTAATATCTCACTAAATAACATCAAAAGGAACATGACACACCCTATTACATTATAATATACCCCTATACAAGTTTTTAAATATAGGGTATTGACCTATTTTAACTTATGGTTAAAATAGTCAACATTAAATACACAACATATCAAATGCACTATGAAAAGACATTAACATGGATATAAGTATGGGTAAGCATAGAAGCTCAAACATGATAATGGAAAGTGATCATATAATAATATAACCTAGGTGTATCATTATGAAAGATTCAAATGGTCCCAACATACTTATGTCATGAGTAGAGGGAAGACCAAACATCTGTATGTGCATATATCACATATGTGGGTATGATTATATCACACTCAAATGGTGTGTGAAAGGAATGATATGTTATTTAATAACATGGATAAAACAACATAAGTATGAGAAATAGTACAACTAAAAACATGTGAAGTATTTTTGGTAGCTTTGAATGTTTTTATATTTTATTGAATATTTGAATTTTTTAATATTTTTTGGAATATTTGGAAATAAAAAGGCTACCCTATGATCCCATTCAAAGGATGCTCATGGATAGCTCTGAGATTGAAATATGGTATATCAAATTGGTGGTAATATCGAAGAACATGTATATGTGTAATAAATGATAATGAAGGCTCTGTGATGCTCTGCATATGTATCATAGGACTCTATGGTATCAAAGAGGTAATACAAGGTGCAGGTGTTCATGGAACCCATAATTTTATGCTTTATAGTTTATTAGAAGCAGTAGTAATAGGAACATGTTTAGTTATTCTAAATAATTATGTATGTTGTGTAGTAATAGATGAGGATTACATGGAATCCACCATGTATCTTTGATGTAATGGTCTCTCAAGTATGGGTTTTTTAGGAAAGGAAATTTCTTGTCACTTACCATTTCATAGAGGATTAACCTTAGTAGATTTGATAATTAGATATCTTAGAAGAAACTTATCTTGTTTAAGTGGATGTTCATGTGGAATTCTAGGAATGTGACTACCCTATTGGTATGAATGCATTTTATACACCCATACACTGTGGAAGGTATTGCATGGATTTTATGTATTCAATATCATCCCAATAACATATCAAAGACTATAGTGTATGGTATAAATAAGGAGATATTGATCACATGTGCTCTACCAACCTGAAAAGGTAAGTTAATCTCACCAAGAACATGTTGTGAGGTAACATCAAATACTCTGATCATTTTGGTCAAAGGGTAAAAATAATCATGTATATATCCCAAATGTGGAAGTAATGTCAAGGTGCAATCATTCTTGCTAGCACCATTATCAATCATAACAATGTGAATAGGTTGGTGATCTAGGTATGCTTGAATAAATAATGAATGAAGATCATAGTCATCATCCACAATCTCACTATCGTCAAAAATAATAGAGGGTCTTTGAACCATAGTAGGTATTTGCCATGTACAAGTACCAATAATTCCATCCAATGGGTACCCATAATGTGGTGAAGGAGGATGTGCATTATATGCCATTTTCACTTTTAGATTCCTCTAAGAATGATCTTGTAATGGATCACTAAACATATTTTGGTTTTGATGGTTACCAGGTTGTGATATTAACTCCTTTGGAGGATAATCAAATGTAAGTTGTTGGATATCAATAATTTATTGGATATTATGTTTCAAGATATAACATCAGTTAGTAGAATGCCCAAGGCCCTGATGCTAGTCACAATAAGCATTAGCATCATATCCACGAGGTAGAGGTCTACTCATATCAACCTCTATGGGAGGAAGGAGAGATATGAAATGACAATCTACAAGCTTCTTAGGTAGCCAATCTAGAAACTTAGATAGACGTGTAAATTATCTCCTTAGTGAATTAGATAAGATAAGCCAATTAGGTTGTTGTGACACCACATTAACAATTGTAGTTATTTATTTTTTAGGTTATGTAAGTTTTATCTTGTAGCTTGGTTTGATATGAAACTTGATATTGGATGTAGTCGATGTGTTTGCAACATAATTAAGCTTGTTCAATGAAATAAGTTTCTTTTCATGATCTCATACAATATGGCATAAGTCATCAAAAGATTTGAACTTTTTGAAAACAATGGACTCATGGAATAGGGAAAGAAAACTTTTCTTGAACATCTTTCAAATCTCTTTATCTACCATTTTATTTGTTATTTTGGCCAACATTATCTTGTACCTCAAGAGATATTCATTGATAGGTTTATTGGTTCGTTGTTTGATCTATAATTTGGACATAGGATACCTTTTTGGTAATGTTGATAAAGAGGTGTGCCAAAAAATAATCCACGAGAGGTTTGAATATTTTTATTGATTAGATTGGTAAATTATAGAACCACCTTAGATCATAGTCTTTAAGGCTCTTTAGAAATAGTTTAGTCAAAAGTTTGTCATTAGATGCATAATCAATGCATGCCACATAGAAAGATTAGAGATGTTCAGTATCACCCTTTCCATCATAAAATATGAACGTAGGTGTAACAAAACTAGTTGGTAAGGGGTGCAAAGATATCTTAGGTGCAAAAAGGTTATGTAAAACCTCTTGTGAATAAATAGCATAAGGTGAATTCATAGAATTTTGCTAAATATTTGTAACCTTAGCTTGAAAATGTTTTATAGTATGGACAAGATCTTGCATATTTTGGTTCTAAGATTGGAAGTTTGAGAAGCCACCAAAGGAAGTGTACCCATGGTTTGAGTTGATATAAGTATTGAAACTGATAATTGGGTTGAAGTTCTAATTTTTCCCATGGATGATATAATAACATTATTATTTTTTCTATAATAATGATATAAATACATAACCCATGCCCCCATGAGATGTATGAATTGATGATGTGCTCGAGGGCATGAAAATAAAAATATAGGGATGTCTCATAACTCTAATAACATGATCAATAGATTCACTTGGTTGTTCATCTATGTTTTTTACTTTTTGAGTTTCCAAAATGGTTTTAGGATCTCATTAAGATCTTCAAGGTTTTTATGGACACGCTCTCAAAATAGAGCAGTAGTTTGCACTTACTCTTGATTTATTTGTTCATGTTCATTATTTACATTAGATTCATTATTTTCATGATTAGAGTCATCTTCTATGATAACATCTTAAGTATTTTGTTTAGTTTTATTATTGACACTTTCATTAGGCATTATATTTGATACTTCATGAATTTGAGCCATGCTAGGTGGTAAAAGAGGAAGCTCCAAGTGCTCAATAGAAACACCACCTAATATAAGGCTATGCCTAGGTTGCATATAGATAATAGAATAAATCTATGAAAAAAAGGAGAAACCTCAAGAGGCTGAAGATCGTAGGGCAAGCTAGGATTCACATAAAGAGACATAGATGTTGGATTCACCAAATGTTTAACCCTAAATTTAGAAGTGGGGTATCTAGGGTTAAGAAGATAGAGTAGTCTAGTGCACAAGGGTCATAAACTACCTCTATAATAGGGCAATTAATAGAAAATTCAAACAAATAATATTTTGAATTTACAAAACTAAGATTGTTAAAAATAGTATATAACTATTGATAAATATTGTAATAAATAGGAAATAATGACACTTAGTTGATTTACTGTGTGCATGCACATCTGAGTAGGAACATGTTGGAAGTGGAATGGATGGTGATCCTAGAATAGTCATCATTTATTGGAAATATTCTTTTTGTGGCCTTAAACACTCGTGTTAAATCTGGATAGTTACATTGACATAGGTGTCTAAATCTACGATAGGTGTCCTATATAGAATATTGATTAGATCTGAATGTTACCAACTGGAGCCTTTTGGGTTTTTTTCACCTTTTTTTGATGTCTTTGGACTATGTGCACATGTTTTTTCTCTTTATCAAATGATCAAACCCTAGAACTTTACCATTGGAGTGACTATGAGAAAAATGGGTTAGTGGGCTCAAAATGTTGAGGTAAATCCAAATACGCCTCTGCCAATGGGTGTTGCTTACATAACCACTACTCTAAAGAGGGCCTAAAACTGAGGTAGTTCTCCCCTATATGTTGGATTATGTGTGCACAAGGGTGCAATATATCATAATAAAAAACATACAATGACTTAGCTTGTAACTTGGAAAATATGACTCATGGGCTAATCTTTGAATGCTTAAAACCTATAGAAAGACTGTTCCTATGACTCACATGGAAATAGGGACAAATAGTGTATATTTTCTCACTTTAATGTTTTATTGAGTGCTTCATGGTATATTGCCTTACGAGTTATATGTGATTCCTAGGTGAGGAATGAATGAGGGCTATATATATATCCCTTTTGGAAATATCTTGAATTAAAACACTCAGGCCAACCTTTTGGATATGTTTCTTTTGTAAATTAGATGACTTTTGGGCACTACACACTTTGTAAGAAAATGGATAGTTGCATCGACACATGTGTCCACTTGGGATGCAAGTGTCAAGGGAGCTAGAAAATAGGTACAAGTTCAAAACTAGTAGTGCAAGATAAACATTAGGTTTAGAACATTTTATACATCATAAAAGGCTTGGGTCATCAGATTAACAAAGGTTAGACTAAGAGATAATAAGTTAGGCACAAAGAGATAGTGAACGTGAGCCTTTTGGTAGTGGGAATGTCTAGAACTAAAAGGTACAACCATGATAGGTATTTACCAAGTGTACGAGACTGAGGTACTATATAAATCAGATTTTAATATCTATAATTTTGTATGCATATATTATTATGTTTATAGTTCATTGATTACTAGATCAAAGTTTGGTAAGACCCATCCTTGTGGATAAGGATCATATTACTTTTATACTAAAGTAAACTCAAATTTAGAGGATAAGCTCAAGTTTAAGGAACATGTTTTTCATTCTTAACATTCGATTAATAGATAGGACCCTTTAGGGTATGATTAAGAGTGTTTTGTAAGCTTGGATAGACACATTATATGCTTATAACCTTATATAAAGTTCTTAGAATATGCTTGAGGGTTATGAAGAGGAAAGGAAAGCCAAATGAGGGGTCACATGTCACCCCCTCATCGGTCTTAGGTTATGGGTTTCCTATAAAATGACAAATTTTTCTTAATAAAGGATTTTTTTTACCATTCTTGGAAAGATGAGTCTAGGAAGTAGAGATGAAAGCTAGAGATAGATCAAATGGAAGAAATATTGCATGCCTTTCAATCATGCAATTTAGTATGTCTCTTTATAATTTCTTATGGATTCATATAATTTTTTTCCTTTATTTGGACTATTGGTTTTTACCTCATTTTTATGCTTCTTTAGGCAATTTATTTTTTTGGTTTTATGAGCACATAAACATGATCCTACTATTGATATTCCAAAGAAACCACATAATACATAGAGATGGGTTCTAAGAACCCCAATTCCTTATATCGGTACTTCATGACTACAGAGTCCCATTATACATACACTGAACTTCCCAAATACTATAGTGACATATATTGCATCTATACATATTCCTTAGTAGTACCACCATATTCTTATAGCAGGTTCCAAATGGGGAGATACCTATGATCATCTTTTAGATGAGATCATAGGATTATATTGTCTCTTATAGAAAATACCCCAAAAATAAAAAAACATTCAAAAATCCAAAAAACACTTTTGGAACCTACAAGTTCTATTGGCCCTTGGCATCTATGTGTTAGTTCTATGTTGAGGACTAACGTATCATTTTACTCTTACATACACATACATAAGCATACACAAATACATGATACATTTATGGGTGTTGAGACTTCCCTCTACTCATGTCATCAGGATGTTGTGGGCATCCATATTATAGGATCTTGATATACACAGGTTATATGATTTGATGATCACTCTACACTATCATGTTTGAGCTTACAAATGTACTTACACATGCCTATTATCCATGCTTATACATTATATAGGGTACTTCATATGCTATGTACTTGAAATTTTTTGCTAACACATTCAACCCATGGGCCATTATGAAATGTTTATGCTGGTTGCTTATGTTTTTCCTTTACATACTTCCTTAAGTGTTTTACCTTGCTATTGTCTTGCTTTTTCAAGACTTTGAATATGCTCCATTATATGCGACCCTTATGCCTATGTTTCCATTTTTGGACATTTAAATATGTCATTACATTATGTGGATATTTGAATATGTTATTTATTTCTTTTGTAGACACTTTTATAAGTCATGTCCGTTTGATTTCATGACATTTGAAAATGCCCCTTGTTTGCAGTCTCCTTGGGCAATTACCTTTTGACTTAATCTTGAGTGATCTTGTGTGTGTGCTTGTTTTCTTATCGATATTGTATTATTACTATCTATTACCATGATATTTATCATGTATATTGATGTAGAGTACTTAATAAAACTTGTCTTTATAGAATGAAAACAAGAAACACATTCATACACTTACCTCTGCCAATCCAACTAGCTCTAAAAGTTACTTGTCTTGTCTTGCTTTGTGATTTACTCTTTGCTTCAAAAAACTATTTATCTCTACCATAAATATATTTTTAGTCTCTATTTATACTTCTTCATCCTTTAACACAAATACACTAGTTACCTTCTTCCAACTCTCATATTTTGAAACTTTTCCAAGTCTGTATATATCTTGTTCAGGCTTACACAAAAGTAAATTAGCTCTTATAGTAAAGTTTAGAGTTTTAATTAATAATTAAAGATGATTATGATTTATATCATACTCATGAAAGTATTATTAAACTCTTCATTTCATCCACCAAACTTCTCAAGCTCTTTTTACACCAAATACCTCTTCTTGTCTTGGTCAAGGCTCTCTACTAACCTTTCTTTAAGCTTTTCTGCATGGTATAGACAAGAACCATTTCACATTGGGAAAATAAAAACCCTTCTAGATACCATATATGGTCTACCTACCTTATACAAAGTTTCAATCCATATATCTATCATTAGATCACTTTTCTCACTCACCTTAGTTCATTGATTAGGCTTATTAGGCCTCCCCTTTACCCTATTTAGTTATAAACCTTATAAATTCATACTTAACCATACTAGATCAATTTTAAACACATGAAATATCTTCTCTAAAATAATTATGCAACTAATATAAAAATTTTGTCATTTTTCATTAGACACAACTCCTAAAAATCAAGATTATGTCTTGAAACCCTAGAAACAGGGTTTCCTACTTAACTGTAGGTGCTTGAGAAGGGTAAAAATTAGGTGTCAAGCCTATTTTAGGGTTTCATTAGATTTTGAATATTTATTTAGGCATATTATACAATATTAAACCTCTTCTAACCAATGGATTTTGTTAATGATGCCACTATTCACTCTTTTCACCTTATATTGTGTCTAACTATGTAAAAGTAACAAAACTGTATATACCATAGTGATGTTTTAAGTTTCAATAAGAGTTTATAATATTTGTGGAGGTTTAACACACCCTATAATATCACTTTATGCTTCCTTAAATCATTTGAAATCTCTCTTGACACTTTGTTTACTCCTTTTTACAAATGTTTAAGTTGACTATGTATTGACACAATTATGTTGAAGTCTGTATTAATCCTTGTCAATACCCTATTGAGTGTTAGGAACCTAGGCTCACAAAGCTCTGACACCAATTTTTTAGGATTAAGAGCACACTTGATTACCTTTGTATAAACAACTAAACACAAAATTTAACCAAAAGTAAAATATAACTAGAATTTAAAAATAGCACAGAATATGAGAGACAATACCCAATTGTATTAATACTCTTCTAAAAGGAAATACAATAAAGAGATCACACTCTTCCCACACCTCTTGGGCATACCAGTAATCTTCCCTCAAGAGTTCTCTCTCTCAATTACAAACACAAACAACTCAATAACCAAGTTGGTGTTTCAACCAGTCAGTAACAATACTGCCAGTACCATCGAGTACACACACATACTCCAAGTCTGAGTACACCACATACTCCAAGTAGATCTCACCTGATCTTGCCATCTATTGTGTTGCTGACCTCCCTGATCTTGCACACTTGTAGATCAACCTGGTTTTACACACCTATAAACCTCGATCTCGCACACACACACACACCTGCAGATCAATCGACCTTACTCACCATGTAGATCTAACCTGATCTTGCTATACCGTAGATCAATCTAGCCTTGCACACCTATCGACCTAAATATTACACACCCGAAAGAACCCTTGTCCTTGCCTCACCAAGTCCTTATGATTCTCCCTTGGATAGAACCCTTCTGATTCTATAGAACCATTGATTCTACACACCAGCACCCCTGTGGATCTTCTACCAGATCTTGCTCTCCCGTAGATCTACCTGATCATACACACTTGTCACTGTGGCACTATGAGGATCTAACCTTGCTCTCTTCCCTCTGAAGGAGCTAACCTTGCTCTCTCTATCTAGCACACTTTACAATACAGCCCCATGGGTCTCTTATATAGATCCCATGCAAACAATAATTAGACTTTCTAATTACAATAATTAGAAACATAGCTCCAAGGCTAAAATTAGTCTTTACATGCAAACAATCGATTCATTAAACAAACTGTTCATGAAACTAGCAGTTTTGGAACCACATAGGCAACTGACATCGGTTGCTGTCTGTCTGGAGATGACTAGCGTTGGCCGATCCATGACCGATGTCGACAACGTCCTATCCACCTCTGACCGATGTCAGTTGGCCTGATCGATGTCGATTACTGTGACACTCAGCACCTCCTCCATTTGCATCAGTGAAGCTTTTAGCTCCACAACCTAACAATCTCCCACTTAGAGATAAATAGCTGCACCTGTACCTATACTTGTACATCATCTAATTTGTTTCCTGGCTTGTATCCCTCTTCAAGTTTAGTCTTGAAGACCAACCACCACAAATCCTATGATGCTTCCCCTATCATTCAAGTAACCTGCCATATACGAATCTACATACCCATGTAGAGAAGTCCCTGACCCTGCATAGCATGTATACCTGCTGCTGGTCCCTCTCAGATACCTGAGAATCCACTGAACTACTCTTTAGTGCTTCTTTCCCAGATTGGCCACAAACTTGCTGACAACTCCCACTACTGGGGCAATATCAGGTCTAGTACACATGTACTTAACCTCATCATGTGAATTGGGACACTATTTTGTGAACTGTCGATCCATAGGTGTGCTAACCAATTCTGCATCCTGCATCTTAAACCACGCCACTACCTTGTTCACACAATCATCCTAAGACAACATTAACCTGTGATCTTCCCTGTCTCTAAGAATACTCATGCCAAATAATTTTGCTCCTCCTAAATCCTTCCTGGCATAACACTGAACTAATTTTACCCTTAGCTTAGCAAATCCCTGCATGTATGACCCTGCAACAAGCACATCATCCACATATAGTAACAAGATAATGTCGCAACCATTATCCACCCTGGTAAAATAAATACAATGGTTACAATGACATTGACTAAAGCCATGCTTTGTCATACACCTATCAAACCTGTACCACTGTCCTGGAGCTTGCTCAGGACCATATGACCTGGCCTTCTATCTCACGTGTCCATTCTCTCTCTTCTTTAACCTGGGATCCATTCATCTTTCAGTGCTTTCTTTCCAGCTGACAACTCTACTAAATCTCCCATTTGGTTCTCATCTAAGGAATCAAATTCCTCATTCATGCCATGCTCCCACTGTTTCCTAGATTCTACCTGCTCTGCTTCTTTAAAACTTCCTGGTTCTTGACCAGCAGTGAGCAATAAGTAGTCTAAAGAAGGGGAAGAATGAATTTGAGGCTTACTTACTCTTTTAATCCTCCATATGGGCGTTTGAGACTCCTTGACAGCTTGTTATCTGCCTAAAATCCATTTTCTGGTCGACCCTGGTCTACACCCGACCAATGTCGATCCCACCTAATCATCGACGCTGGTTCCCTGACCGACATCAGTGTCTACCTAATCACCGATGCTGGTTCCCTGATCGACATTGATTGCCACCTGCCTGACACCACTGACTCTAATCTGCACATGATCGATGTCGGTACCTACCTGTTTGACGTTAGTTCCACCTGACTGACGTCGATAACTATGTTTTCTTGTGAGTGATGACTTTTTACCCACGAGCTCACCTTGGATCAAAACCCTGTCCAAACTGCCCTGCTCAAAATTATTTAGCCCTTGTGACTGATCTCTGTCCATCATCTCCTCCATGAAGACTAAGGCTTTCCAGTTCTTAAGTTTGTCAAAAACATCTGACTTCCTCTTAAGAACATGCATTCCCTTCTCACTCATGTGACCAAGCCTACAAAGCCACATCTTTGAAAAAGAAGGAGAATCAGTAATACAAGTAGATAGATAAAGAACACCTACTTTATTACCACATGCTAATTCAAGTGCATCCACTATGAGAGTTACTGTGCATCCCTCATCACCCAACTTTCCTGAAGAAATTAGACTCCTCTTCAAGACTAGGACCTGCATGACATCCTTCAACACCCATGTGTTGATCGTCTACAATTTTAGCCGCACTTCCCCTTTGCCAATAATTTGACAAGGCTCACCAACCCTCAAATAAATCTTTCCAAAGTCTCCCTGGACATTAACATGGAAAAATACTCTATTTGGGGCTACATGGAAATAGGCAACATAATCTATAATCCAAGATTCTACTTTATCCAAGGAACATACAAGAGCATCTTGTGTAACAACACCTGTAACATCTGCATCTTCATTTCCTTCATGCTGATCTTCTACCAACCAGCAATCTTTCTTTACCTGCTCTTTCTTTCCATAATTTAGT
Source organism: Torreya grandis (assembly GCA_037957365.1). Classification (NCBI taxonomy): domain Eukaryota; kingdom Viridiplantae; phylum Streptophyta; class Pinopsida; order Cupressales; family Taxaceae; genus Torreya; species Torreya grandis. The sequence goes on along the minus strand of JARHVA010000202.1, from coordinate 2,411,930 downwards.
AATTGATCATTCTTGCTTTTGAATTCCTCCATTCTTAGCTTACTTTCTTCTACCATTGCTTTACTCCCACTCAATCAGAAACCCTTGAGAGTGACCTGTAATCAATAAACACTTAACAGATCTGAAACCACCTGTTAGTGAACTTCGCTCTGAGAACCTGCAACCTCACTCTGATACCAACTGTTAGGAACCTAGACTCACAAAGCTCTGACACCAATTTGTCAGGATTAAGAACACACTTGATTAGCTTTGTATAAGCAACTAAACATGGAATTTAACTAGAAGTAAAATATAACTAGAATTCAAAAATGACACAAAATATGAGAGACAATACCCAAGTATATTAATACTCTTCCAGAAGGAAATACAATAAAGAGATCACACTCTTCCCACACTTCTTAGGCATACCAGTAATCTTCCCTCAAGAGTTCTCTCTCTCAATTAAAAACACAAACAACTCAATAACCGAGTTGGTGTTTCAACCAGTCAATAACAATACTGCTAGTACCATCGAGTACACACACATACTCCAGGTTTGAGTACACCACGTACTCCAAGTAGATCTCACCTGATCTTGCCACCCGTTATGCTGCTAACCTCCCTAATCTTGCACACCTGTAGATCAACCTAGTTTTTCACACTTGCAAACCTAGATCTCGCACACACACACACTTGCAGATCAACTGACCTTACTCACCATGTAGATCTAACCTGATCTTGCTATACCACAGATCAACCTAGCCTTGCACACCTGCTGACCTAGATCTTAAACACTCGAAAGAACCCTTGTCCTTGCCTCACCAAGTCCTTATGATTCTCCCTTGGATAGAACCCTTCTAATTCTATAGAACCATTGATTCTACACACCAGCATCCCTGTGGATCTTTTACCAGATCTTGCTCTCCCGCAGATCTACCTGATCATACACACTTGGCACTATGGCACTATGAGGAGCTAACCTTGCTCTCTTCCCTCTGAAGGAGCTAACCTTGCTCTCTCTATCTATCACAATTTACAATACAGCCCCATGGGTCTCTTATATAGATCCCATGTAAACAATAATTAGACTTTCCAATCACAATAATTAGAAACGCAGCTCCAAGACTAAAATTAGTCTTTACATGCAAACAACTGGTTCGTTAAACAAACTATTCATGAAACTAGTAGTTCTGGAACCGCACAGGAGACCAACGTTGGTTGCTATCTATCTAGAGATGATCGATGTCAGCCAATCCATGATCAATGTCGGCAGCTTCCTATCCACCTCTGACTGACGTCAGTTGGCCTGACCGATGCCGGTTACTGTGACACTCAGCACCTCTTCCATTTGCATCAGTGAAGCTTTTAGCTCCACAACTTAACATTGAGGATAGCCAAATAACTTTTAAAAAGACTTTAAAAACAATATATAAATCCCACCAAAATGTAAAGAGTACAGGGGATGAGTTCTTTGTATTTTCTTTTTACAATATCCCATCAAATTCAATCACCCTTACTGCTAACACACAGGAACAAGGTATATCACCATCTATAACTTGAAATTATCAAAATAATTTTGAAGGTACATTATTAAATACCTATGTCAAAATAAAATAATAAACACCAACTTACCAAAGACACAATGCTATCAAATAGTTGTTGTCAGTACACCATTCCTTCATTCATGCAAAATCAAATTATATTTCACACATATATGAAAATATGATCAATTAACAATTTGGTATTTAAATAAGAAAAAAGTTATTTATATTCTAGGGGTTTTTGCCTTCTTTACACTTTGAATCCACCCCCTCATTACTCTGACTACTCAAAACAAAGACATGAACAAGATCTTTTATTGTCATGTAACTCACTTAACTGACTTCTTAACTTCCTCATGTACGTTGGGGAAGCGCTAACTATCTCACTACTAACACATTTGTTAAAATGACTAACTTATGAGTTAATTATATGTTGGAACACCCTAAACTCATTTATAAATCCTAACTAAACAAATTACAACTTTCAAACTTCCCTAGGTAAGATGGAAGTCTCCAAAACTTCACATGAAGATTAGAAAAATCAAATCAAGGGTTTTGGTGGGAAAATGCCAAAAGAACCCTAATTAAAATTTTAAAACAATCTAACATCTAGTGCAAACTCCTACAGACCTCTTATGACCTTAAAAACTTAATAATGACTCAAAACATGAGAAATAAAGCAATATGTATAATGGGTAATGATGCTCCTGCATTATACATTAAGCCTACATGTGATCATATTGATTCTATGTGATTCAATGATACATTTTCCTCGACATATTTCCTTCTATATGATACATGGTTACATACACAAATTTACAATTGTCTCACCCTTTTAAGGTGAGCTAACTACCAGGCACTATTTTTCCCTCACCTCAAAGTGAGGGCATACTAGTGGGGTCATTTCATGGTGACGTGGCTTCCACATTTTTTATAATTTCTAGATTATAATGAGGGCATACTTTGGAAGCATATTCTCCACAGTCACACAATATATGTTACACCCATTTGCATATTTAGTGGGGGCATGTCATGATGACATGGATTCCACACATTCATAATTTTAGATTCAGTTGGGGCATGTTTGGGAAACATGTTCTCCACATTCATTTGGTATGGTAGTTATAATTCATAGATTTAGTGGGGGCATACTTTAAAATCATGTATTCTACACCTACATATCCAATATCTCCAATTTATAGTGGGGGAATGTTTTAGAAACATGCCATCCACATTGGTACTTATATTAGTTTCATATTTCTCCATATATATTGGGGGCATGATTTAGAAACATGTCCTCCACACTTACTATTTTATTATTTTGGGAATCTAGTGTTTAGTTCCTAAGCAATTAAGGGTCTGGAGCAAAGGGGAAAATCTAGTTTAATATGGAAAAATACATATTTTTGTCTAATAATCTACATGAGGAAGAGAAATGTACTTATTTGAAAATGGACTGAAATGAATGATTCAAGGGCTGGAAACTGAGGTGTAGGATTGGGACACTATCATGAATCTAAATCTAGCCTTCATTTTGTGATTAGATAGGAGTGTTGAAATTAGATAAGAGTGGTACCAACACTATATTCCACCTCTACTACTATTGTCCAAGAGATTTGAGCTTTTGGGTTTTGTTTGTTGCCTCAGTGTGAGCATATATACAAAATTTTAGAGGCTAGAAGTAAATAGAGCTCGCTATAGGTCCGTTTCAATATCCAAACTTTGTATCTATCTACACACATGTAAACAACAAATGCATCAAAAGAAAAAGGGGAAAAACCAGGTTAGGGGAAGAATGATCACATGATCTAGAACCCTTGTTATCTTGATCACTGCCTACATTAACCCTCAAGCTAGGGCTTCAAATCAAATGTAGTTCTCCCTTAGGGAATGTGCATAATCAACATGCACAGTAGATGCAAGAATCCCTTTTTCTTATGCCCTTTCTTGATCAAGCATGCAAGTCTATGTGTGATGTAGAATGCTGAGCTATACTATTGACTGATTTTTATTATGTAATGTGCTAGAGTAATAGGTGCCAGATATAGAATACCTTGTGAACCTTTATATAGGAGACTCTTTGTTTTGAATTTGGGAACCTTATTCACATTTATCTAACATTAAAAAACTTAGGGATGAAGCTAAGAGGGGGGCTGGGACTTAACTAGTGAAAGAAACTGACCGTTAGAATTCAAAATGACATTGGACAAGAGCACTAGAAATGGACACTAGTGGCACTGATGTTGTAGTCTAACCCCAACACTCTTGTCCTATAGTCCCGAGACCTAGGGGGATGGAAAGAGGATAGAAAACCTGACCTATCTGAGGTAAAATGATTGTTTGAAAGGATCAAGATGATCAAGAATAGGAAAAAAAGTGACTCAAGTATAGAACAAGACCCAAATGATTAAAATGAAAGATATAGCTAAATGTGAACAAAGCTCATATTCTCCAATTGGAGACTCCTATGAAAGGACTATGAAAAGACATGATATGTGTGGTTTATTGACAAATTTAGGATGTATACATTTTCCCCCTTTTAATTTATTAACATAATGAAATGAAGTACTAGAGTAAAAAAAAGAACATAAAATACGTACCTAAACCTACCTGTGTGGAGATAAGTGTGCTAAAAAAGAGTCCAACTCACTTCCTAGCCAGGGAAGTGGATGGAGAGCCAAATAGTGCTTAGAGAAATAAGGAATCCCTAAAATGGATGCCTATGGTACTAAATATGAAAGTGGAATCTATGTTATCATGGAGGAGGGAAATGTTTTCCCCCTATGCTAGATCTGGTTGAAAATGAGAAATGTTCGAAGGCCAAAAACTAATGTCTACCCTTTGACCCACATAACTCATGTAATCTAGAATGTGTGCATAGAATTTTTATACTATGAAGAGAAAAATATATCATTCCCCCACTCTAAATAATCTGAACTAGAAGTGAGAAGTGCTTAAAGGTCCAAAACCAATGTTTATTCTCTATCCTGTATAAACTCGTGTAGTCTGGGTCTGGGTAATGCTATGGACCAACCACTGTAGATGATTGTATGGTCTAATATGGTGACAACCTAGGTAAAAATGGGTGTAATATAAAACTTTGGTAAATGTACAAGAAGACAATGACATGTTTTTTCATTCTAATCTGTATAATCCTGGATGATGAAGAACATAAACATTTGTTCCATGCCCACAAATTTGGTATGTGAGTGATGCATATGTATAGTTTGGTAATTTGTATAACCACATGTGATATGAGTTATCATGCCATGTCCCATGTGTAAAAATGGAGATCAAAATAATTTGCTTTGCAAAATGCCTATAATCTGCTATCTGGTCTTATAACTATGTTATGCTATATGAAGTTGTATGTATGAGATGTGTAGTAATGTACATGTCCCCAAATCTAGTATTTGGTCTAAATCTATATCGAAGTAACTATGAATCCATATAATTTGAACCATTATTTCTAACTAATTTATGTATCTTTAAACTGAAGGTATGTCTCTCTGAATGTCCTGAGTAATGCTAAGTGACCCATGTAATTTGAATCACTTTATATCTTGATCGATCTGAGTTGAATCTAATAATCTAATTACTAGATGTGTAAGAATCATGGTGTATTTATAAATTAAAGGTGTATCCCTCTAAATGTCTTGAGTAATGCTGAGTGACCCATGTAGTTTGAATCACTATATAACTTGACTGGTCTGAGCTGAATCTGATAATCTGAATACTAGAGGTGTATGAACCATGGTGTATCTATCTATGAGAGTGGATAGGCATGTTGGATAAGTGTAAGAATAGGAATATTAAGAATTATGCCCCCCTTTTCGAGAGAGGGATGAAATTTTTGAAAGAGGAGGTTGAGCTGAAAGTGATGACTAGAGGCGTAATGATAGAAATAAGGTTGGTATAGTTTGAATGGATTGAGAGGTTGGTTGATTATTTAGACTGAGTTGTTGAAAGTGGAACAAGTTTTGATTGGTAGGGACCAAGTTGTGTATCTGGGTATAAGAGAGATATAGATATATGTGTGCCATAATAAGCAAAAGATCTAGTAAGAGAGAGAGGCTTGCTTGATGTTGAAGGTATTGTTATCATGATTCCATGGAATAAAATGGCTTGTAAAATGGAGCTACAGGGTTCTAGTTATGGACAAAATGGTATTTTTTTGAATGAGAAAGTTGTTTGATATAAGAAAATTGGATTAATTATTGATTCATTTGCATGTTGACTAGGTTAAGATTTGGAGGTCTGGAGTAGGAGACATGTTGAGGAGATGAGCACCTACCATGGCTCGATTTGAGCAGTTGGTAGCCCAGATGGAGGCTAGTGGGGAGGTTACCTTGGTAAGTAGCTAAAATGTGTGATTTAAGCCTATTTAGAAGCCCATTTTTGATGTTTTTGAGCTATTTGAAGTGTTTTTATGAATTTTCCACTAGTTTTAGTGCTCCTATCCAGTGCTCAACACTATTGTCCAAATTATGGCATTGTTGTCCAGTGTTAGTGTCCTTTTATTGCACTATTATCCATTGGAGCTAGTTTTTTGAGTTTCTGATTTGTTGCATATTATTGTGTAGCTTGGATATGTTTCTTGGCATGGTTGACTAACATATATGTTATTTTTTGGTGTTTTGTAGGGTGAGGTATGTATGAGGGAGTTCTATAGAGGCCAAGTGATGGAGACACTAATATTGTTACCTTTGTTAGTGGATGAGAGGGTTGTGATGGATAGGGCAAGGCTGGGTCATGTGTGTGACCTAGGCAATGTGCAATGGGATAAGTATTTAATTACTACCTTATATGAGAGGTGGAATGTAGACACATACTTTCTAGCTTCCTACTAGAGAGATTACAATTACTCTAGAGGATGTGTACCATATTTTACATTTGTCGATTAGTGGATGGTGTGTGACTTTACAGGATGACATGGGTGCTGATGCTATTGATCATGTGTCATTATATTTTACTAGTGTGCCTTCAGGCATACATCAAATAGGTAGTAATAATGATGTATTACTATCAATTATTATACAGTCAAGTGTTCCACATCTCTAAATGTGGTTGGCCATGTTGTTGGCCTCATTTGTTATTGTGGATGGGAGTGGGGTGTCAATTACATACAAGATACATAAGATTGTACGTAATATAGAGGTGTATGGAAATATGTTATCATGGGGTAGGACTATGCTTGCCGAATTATATAGGTATCTTTACAATTTTACTCATGAGGCATTTAGTGGGGGTTTGAGTGTGGTTACTTTATTGCATTATTGGATTTATGAGCACATAGAGATTATTTGATTGATAAAATTATTGAGGGAAAGGTGGGCACCTCGACATCTATTTGGAGAGTGATGGATGAGTATTTTGGCTATCTGGTCTCCTAGGATGGATCACTATAGATGAGTTTTATATAGATTGGTGTCCTGAGATATCATCTGGAGGCCCTATAGAGGATTCCCTAGGTAGATCAAGGATGGAGTGTAGTTGCGGTATATGAGGGTCAGTTGTTGGTTACATGACCACTAGGTTGGAGTGTATCATTGATTTTAGTATGAGAACATGACTAGATAGTTTGGGGTACCATAAGATATGCCCCCAACAACATGGGTATGGGTGAGGAGTGCATGGGCATTAGTGAGGGTAGGAGCCCATGAGAGGCCTATTGTAGCTAAGTTAGCACCATTAGCTTTGGATGTAACTATAGATATTCCTAATGTAGATGATGTTAGATGCATAGAGGCATATACCATATGATGGACAAGGCATCAGTGGGTTCCATTGTATCTTATTGATGGAGGAGATGACCCCGAGTATGAGGATCCCACTTTGATCTAGATGATGGGAGGTAAGCTTTGATTATATTTGAATCATGTACAAGTTTGTGCTTGTTTTATCTTGTTTGGAAAATGTATATCTAATGTAGTGTTTGTATTTTTGCACGCAGGTGGAGTGGGAGGTGCTTAGGAGGAAGCACTTACTGGGGGAGGAGGTGGAGATGATGGGTTATGGGAGACCATCATTGAATTAAGACTCTAAGAGATCATATGGCATGTTCCTAATGATGTAGTGGAGGAGGGTTTGATAGAGTGAGTGATAGTTATAGCTAATGTTTATGCACATTTATTTGATAGAGCTGCTATAGTGACAACTACATATGTTAAGGTAGTGGGAGAGAGAGACGAGTTGAGGGCTGAGCTAGATAGGCATAGGATGCCCCCACCTAATTATGGATTAGTGAGTACAAGGATTATGGATGAGTACATAGAGCTTCAAAGGTGATATATAGACTTGCATGAGGAGTATTGTCAGCTATTGAAGTGAGAGAGTCATTGGAAGAGGCATTCAAGAGCTTAAGGAGGCGTGGGTCATTATTTGTTAGAGTGGATTATGGGACTAGTATTGGAGGAGAGAATGAGACTGAGAGTGAGGGCATGATGCCCATTCATGATTGATTGTATCTTGATATGATGTATATGTTTTGAGAACTTTGTTATATATATATATATATATATGTACACACACACACACATATGGATATTGGGTTGATTGTGATTCAAGCATATTGTGTTATGAATTTTGGAATAAATTGGTATTATAATTTGTTGATTTAAAAATAGTTGATTTGGTATTGATGTTAAAGGTTGTATATGTTTGGTAAAATGGTACTTTGATATGTGATTTGATTGTTCATGATATGTTGATAATTGTGATGGTGGTTTTGATTTGTAATAATATGTGAGCAAACCATTTTTTGGTTTATAACTTGGAAATTGATTTGATAAAGTGAGCTGGTTTAAGATTGGTAAAATAGGATATTGGTAACATCCAGATTTCGATAGGCTAGTTTTGGCTATGGATAGTTATTGGGAATTAGGAATGTTAGTTGTTAGTATATGGGGATGTAAGATATCATGCTGTGTATATTAATTCCCTGAGAGTGGCTTAAGAATACAAAGGCTAGCTATAAATTAGGCTCCATCATTGCCCTACTAAGTGAAGTTAGGAACTGATGCTAGTATGAATATGTGTCATATCACTCTATACTGTATCACTACCTAAACCCTGATGGCCAACTGAATAAGTGCCCATACTGCTCATGTTGTGTAAGCATATGTTCTATATTTGATATTATCTACTATGTACTAACTGTAGTTGGATGTGGAGATTCTATAAAATGTAACTTTATTAGACATGCCATGGGAACTATGTGCTATGAATAAGGCTCATTTGCTTGTAATCGTATACCCTATGGCCTCTGTTATGTTTTGTATGATTGAGCTATAAATCGAGTTGGAGTTGTAACTTGTGATGAGGGCTCATTTAATCTCAACTATAGTGGATTGCTATGTGAAATAGGTCCCAAAAAATTTGGTCATAGTGAATATTTATCATGAGTAATACTCTATGATGTGGGTTCATTCAATCTTAATCGTAGCAGATTGCTACATGAGATGGGACCCAACAAATATAGTCGTAGTGAATATGTCTAGTGAGTAGTACTCTACTGTAGTGCTTGTGACTTTGCTAGATATGTATATGGAGATGTACTATGTAATCCTCAAACTACACTGTTATATGTAGGATACTCTCATTGTACTAGTTTCTAAACCTTCTGAATAGGTGGAATAGGAGATCTCCTGTGAGGCTTTATTTTAGAACCTGCATTATGCTCACGATGAGTGACCAATGATTCTTATAAAGGAATGTATTAGGATGACTTAGTCATGGATGAATGAGGTCTATTGTTCCATGATAGAGGAGATCTCGGTGCCCCCTATGTGAATGCTATGATGTGATTATCAACACATCTAGTAATGCAATCTCTGAGTCTATAATAATCATTATCTCTATGTCTATAGATACAATGATAGTTACAAAAGGGTTGATGTGGTTGTCTATGTAAGAGATGTGGATCTCATTGATGAGTAAAAGGTAATGTGATTAACCTCATATCTAATAGTTCTGATAATATGATAGATGGGCTATCTTGCTCTGAATCAAACTATAATGGTGCCTTGATGTTGTTCTCTATAATGCATACTGTAAGTTGTAATTTAGAGACTGGCTCTCTATTATTAACTAGTTACTTTTTTGGTTGTGGTCTCCTATCTTATTTAGGATATGGTGGATGTTATGTGCTAAGAGCTATAGATGTAGATACTATTTTGAAATCCAAAGTAATCTGATCAACTGAATCTGCCTCAATTAATCCCAACTTCTTTTCAAAATCTACAATTGTATAGCATAAGTGCCTGAAAGAAGACCCTATTTGATATAGTAGATGCTCGAGGAGAGGTTTGCAAAGCCCCTTAATAAAGATATGTTGAATCTCTAAATTTATTGGTTTGTAGATCAATATTAACATGTGAGTCTTAAATCATAAGATATAATCACTGGCTGGCTCTGAAGTATTCGAATGGAGTGTGGCAAATTTCTCATATGTAACACGAGAGTCCATGTTTGCTATGTAATATATGAGAAATGCCTCCTCTAAGTCATCATATGTGTGTAAGGAACCAATGGGGTGTAGATGAAAGAACTAATTTTGTGCTTCCCCCACTAATGTCTATTAGAATAACTTGAGTAGAATGAAAGGAATCGTATGAGATGACAAAGCCTTCTAAAAGGCCTAAACGTGTACAAATAGATCTCCAATTCCATCAAAGTGAGGAAATGATAGTATCTAGAAATGCCTAGGAAATGAAGTTTTTATAAATGTCTTCAGAAGAGAGTTACCATGTAAATCATTGGCATCCATCCAAGACTTATAAGCCTTGTTTTCCAAGGTAAGGAGATGTACTAGGTGTTGTAATTCACCAACTGCATGCATCAAATATATAATCTCCTGGGATGGTACATTAATATCTTGAAGTGGTTCATTTAATCCTTGAATTTTATTGTTAATTTTATCCATGGGAATGCTACATTTAGCAATTAGACCATAAAGAGGGGGTGTGCTCACTTGAACCTTGGGAGTAATGGTAACTTGGACTTTATTAGAGGGATGTGGTCTACCATTCACTTTAGGTGAAGAGTGAGAATTGGGTTCTACTGTAGTGAGAGGTGACTTGGGAGATTCATTGGTATCTTTATGTTTTAGTGTATCACATTCTAATTGAGTAGAAAATGGGATATTATCATTAACATGTGCATTATTTGAAATAGAAACAATATTTGGAAGTGCATTATGTTTGAGAGGAGTGAGAGAAGAGTTAGAACTTGAGATGCATATTATTCTTCACTATGTGCATAATAATCATCATTGTTCCATACATTGTCATCATTGGAATATTGTTCATAATCACTCTCATTTTCATATTCGTTTGCATGTTCACTATCATATTCATTATCACTTTCAGTGTAACTAGGGAGAGGCATAAGAGAAGAATTTAATTATTTTCTAATATGCAATAAAGTATCATTTGAATTTGGAATATCATGTGCATCTATGCTATCCATGGGTGGAATACATGCATTATTTTCATGAGAAGTAAGAGAAAGAGAGTTCTCATTTAGACCTTCTTTTGACAAAGTAGAGTTAATAACATGAGATGTATAAATTGACCTAAGCATTGGTATTTTGACTCTATTGCATTTATATTGTTGTAATTTAAACATTGAAGTATCAAAAGAGAGAGAGATTAGGTTCACATGGAAGAAAATTATCACCAACTAGAGGTTCACTTGGAAGTGCATGACTAATTTATTCATTGGTGCATTGTGCAGAGGATGAGGTGAGAAGTATCTTTCCCATTTATCAAAATTATTATTTTTAGAATAAGGAATAAAAGAGATAGGTTTGAGAGAAGAAGATGCATCTATTTGTTCTTCACTGTCATTTTCATGTATATCATCATATTCTTCATTACAAAAATTGTAATTATTTTCATTTTAAATAAAATCATTTTCCACATTTTTAGCTAATGTGCAATTTTGCAATTTTGTCCATTCATTGTCATAATTATGAGAAAAATTTATAAATTGATTTATGGGATTAGAGGGAAGAAGTGCCTTAGTGGGCATTTTATTTCTTTCACCAAAGAGAGTGTGTAAAATTATTATTAAGCAATTGAATGCAAAAATAACTACTAACATAGAGATTTTGAAATTACGTTTGACAAAGTAAACCATTTGCAAAATTTCAAACTATTTTAAAAAAAATTGTAAGGGATGAAAACTTGGGGTTTGATGACCTATTTTAGAAATCTAGGGTTTTGAGCTAGGGTTTTAGATTTTTTGAAAGTTATGCCAAAAACTTAAATTCTAAAAATAAATTTGAATAGAATAAATGCATAAAAACTAATACAAAAATCAGATATTTGAAATTAAATTTGTGCACAAGAAAACTACTAATATTGAATTTTTTAAATTATTTTTTGACGAAGTAAATAATTTGCCAAAATTCCAAAATATTTTTCTAAAATTTGTAAGGAAGGCTTGGGGTTTGAGGACCTAGTTTGGAAATCTAGGGTTTTGAGTTTGGGTTTTAGAATTTGTGAAAATTATGAAATAATTTAAATTCTAAAAATAATTTTGGATAAGATAAATGCACAAAAAATTTATAAAAAAATAAAAAATTTGAAAGTTAATTTTTGCGCAAAATATGAAGGAAAAATCTTAAGGGTACCTAGGGTTTTAGATTTGTTCAAAGTAAGTCAGCTTCACCAAATGTTTTATTATTTCTGGGAATCTAGTGTTTAGTTCTTAAATAATAAAGGGTCTAGAGTAAGTGGAAAAATCTAGTTTAATATGGTAAAATACAAATTTTAATCTAATAATTTATATGAGGAAGAGAAATATACTTATCTAAAAATGGACTAAAATGAATGATTCAAGGGGTAGAAATCGAGGTGCAAGACTGGGAGACTATTATGAATTTAGATCTGGTCTTCATTTTATGATTGGACAGAGTGTCAAAAGTGGATAGGAGTGGCACCAACACTATAGTCCACCTTTGCCACTATTATCTAAGAGTTCTAAGCTTTTTGGGTTTTATCTGTTGTTTCAGTGTGAGCCTGTGTACAAAATTTTAGAGGCTAGAAGTCAATAGATCTTGTTTTAGGTCCATTTAAATATCCAAACCCTGTATTTATCTACACACATGTAAAAAAATGCATCAAAATTAAAAGGGGGAAAAAATATGTTAGGGCAAGAATGATCACATGATCTAGAACCCCTACTACCTGATCGCTACCTACATTAACCCTCAAGCTAGGGTCTCAGATCAAATTTAGTTTTCCCTTAAGGAACTTGCATAATAAATATGAATGGTAGATGTAAGAATTAATTTTGTCTAGGCCCTTCCTTGATCAAGCATGTAAGTCTATGTGTGATGCACAATGCTGAGCTATACTATTAACTAATTTTTATTATGTAATATGTCAAAGTAGTAAGTGCTAGATATAAAATACCTTGTGAAGTCATTTATATAGGACTCTTTATTTTGAATTTTGGAACCTTATTCACATTTGGTCGACATTATAAAACTTAGGGATGAAGCTAAAAAGGGGGTCAAGACTTAACTAGTGAAATAAATTGACCGTTGGAGCTCAAATTGACCCTCAACAAGAGCATTGGAAATGGACACTAGTGGCCCCATCACTATAGTCCAACCCCAATGCTCTTGTCCTATAGTTTTGGGACTTGGGAGGATGAAAAGAGGATAGAAAACCTGACCTAACTAAGGTGGAATAATTGTTTGAAAGGCTCGAAATGACCAAGAATAGGCAAAAAGGTGACTCAAACATAAAATAAGACCCAAATGAATAAAATGAAAGATATAGATAAATGTGAACAAAGCTCATATTCTATAGTTGGAGACTACTATGAAAGGACTGTAAAAAGACATGATATTTTTGGTTGCTTGACCAATTTAGGGTGTATTACACTTACACAGTCTTTTGAATTGACCAAAACACATAGTTATACAATTTCAATACACATTTGTGGCATAATTTTATACATGGTATCATTGTTACACACTATTTTAGCATGTGAAAAATCTAAGGTGTATATGATATGCAACATGTGCCTAATATTACAAAATCCAAATCAATCTCAAATTCTAAAACTATTACACATATTGATAGCCAATAGACTTTTATAGACTTTAGCAAGCTAATCTACTATAGTATTTGGTTAACCTTTTGGTATGGTTAGGGTGATTAAATCATATAATATTACCAATCTTTCAATTTGAACTTGATCGTCTGAAATCACCAGGTTATAAATATCATTGGGTTACATGGTTGAGCTAATCTCAACTGCTAAGTGAAAACTCACTTGTGCTCCAAGTTGGGGGCATGTGCCTTCCAATCTCTCTCTCTATATCTCCTTAGATATATGCACTTTAAATAATTATCTACATTTATCCTGATCTCAATTTCAGAGCCTTACAATGATACATATTTTACAAAAACAACTTACTAATAGGAAAGGTAGTTACATTGACATAGGTGTACTCCTAAGCCTTGTTCTTTTAATTTAAATATATTTAAATTAATTTTAACCCAAATTATATGCACTGATTATACATTGTAACATGATCTTGGCTACAGGTTAGTCACTACCAAAAAACTCAAACATAGCTCCAATAGATTACTCAAATTCAACTCAAGCAAAGATAAGGTGTGTATACACACCCAGGTACTTATTCATTTCCTTTAAACTAGAAATTTCATTACTAGATTAAAGGCAGGGGGCAAATATAGATGATATTTTATGATTATGTATCACCTTAGTCTTGTACACTTGGAAAATTAATGACCCTGGTTGTTCCTCTTAGTTCTATACATGCCTTGATTCTACAAGCCTTGTATCTACTCTATCTTGTGCCCATTAGCCTATTTATTAATTTGACCTACCTTATATTGATGACATAGCTATCCCATCTTTCCCAAAATGCTTAAAATATACTTATCTTATACTCTAAAAGTTTTGAGCCTGTTCATGTTCTTCTTCCTAGACACTAGTATCTAGGTTATATAGTAGTGTCGACATTATTATCTTGGCCTAACACAAGTGTTAAGTGCCTTAAAATTCATCCAATTTATAAATTAAATGTATTATAATGGTTAGATTAAGCATTTTAATGTGATTTATCTCCTGATAGGATTGGTATAAATACAATATCAACCCTCATTCATTTGTCACCTAGAATCAAAACAAAAGAACACTCAAGAAGCACTCAAGTTACCAAAAGCTTTCTTATCCATTCCTATTTTGATATCAATCAAATGAACAACCCAACTATAGGTCTGAAGTACTAAAGGAGTAGTCATAAGGTCATATTTGCCAATTTACAAACTAGGTCATTGTTGTATTTGGTTTACACACATTACATGATTCACACACAAGCCAACATGTAGGGGATAACTACATGAGTCTAAAGCCCTCTTCTGGTATATTGGTTATGTAGGTAACATCCTTTAACAATGGGGCTATTTTGGGTCATATTGACATCATGTTCCCTATAACCCATTTTTCCCCAAGGTCATATTAAAGATGTAAATCTAGGGTTTTGCCATTTCACCAAGAGTGACAGTCCATGATCCAAATTTGAATACACTAGAGTGAAAGTGAAGCCAAACTAAGAAGCATCCAGGTGTTTGCATCCTATTTCATTGAGTATTCCATATAGGACATTAGTGTAGATATCATAAACTAAGGTTAATATAGCTATCCAAGGCTAATGTGAGTGTCTAGAGAGCCAAAGGCACTAGATCAAGAATCTAAAAATAATTCCATAATTGCCTTCCTACCTACTTCCTACTTGTACCAGGTGTAACACTATATTAACATCAAAAACAACTAAGTACTTTATTTGATATCATTTATATATCTAACATAATTGTACTTTCCATTAATAACCTATATCAACTTTATAAATTTAGCATATGGTACATATAAGTTTAGCACATTAATTGGTATACTATAAATATGATATTCACCCTTGTACCCTATCATTTATATATCCTTAACCTTAATCAATAAATAAGACCCACATCCAAATTAGGGTTAAATAGTAGATTAGATTATTTAGAGGACATGGTGCCAAAATTTGAAGGTGATGTAATTATTTATGGTGCCCATTCCTTTCCCCATGTGGGTAACCTGAAGGGTTACCATAGTGACTTTTGGGTTTGGGAATTATTATTTTTGATGTTTTGTGGAAAATGAGATTAACCTACTTTCAAACTAGTTGTTGTCATAAATTTATGTCTATGTTTGGAAAACTTCTAAATGTGATTTTGATTGTATCCTTTTGTGCAAAATCTTGTGGGTGGTTATATGGTTTATTGAAATATTTGGATCAAGGGTTGTCTAGGATTACCTACCTAATGATGTTATATAGTTGGGTGATGAGTACTCTTGAGTTATTTGGTCAAATGGAAATTGATGTACTAGATTTATGAACAAGTTCAAGAATCAATGAAACTATCTTAAGACAAATGTTCATAGGTATGTGATAAATAAATCTATGAAAGATTAATAAAGATAACACTCAAATTTATCTAGGTAGCATTACTACCTCTCTACATTCACCAATATACCAACAATAACTCTCATCCATAATTTATCTCACCCATTATTTCTCTAAACTCCTATATAGATAATAGGCTAGGGTCAAGGTTAAGATTTAGAGAGTAGTTACTAGTCGAACATGTCTTCTTAGAGATGAAACTTTCATACTATTAGCATAAATCAAATAAGTAATTACTTAGTTGATAATCTTCTATAATTATAGGTAATGTGTAATTGTGTACCAGTTAGAGTTTATATATTAATAATATTACAAATAAATAATACAAATACATCGTAAAACATATAAAAATGTTAGAATTATTAAATACACTAACAAGATGCGTACCTATACATTTAATGGATCCCCAATTTAATAAAATTGTGTTGTGTTGTGTTATTTTATAATAGTTATTGGACATTTTTTTCTTTCTGGTGGACATTATTAGCTTGTGTGGCTTGTTGTTGATATATGTTGGATAGTGTTATGCTATATGGTTTCATGATAATTTGTGGTGAGCCTTGTTAGTATTTTTTGATGTGGTATTGGGCTTGTTATAATTGGAATTATTATAAATGTGGATGATTGAGGTGTTGTAGATTACAACACACACTTAATTTGATAAAGAGTTATGTGAAATCTGATTTAAATATGGACTTAAATTAGATGTGATTTTTCCTTAGCTAAGTTACAATTTAATCATCTTCAGGGGTTGAGTATTTTAATGCATGATTTAATAAAATAATTAAGTGGTGTTGCTAAATTTCTTTGTGATTAATGAATGTATATATGTGTTGAATTAGATTATTGTGATTTTCATATTGAGCGATAGTACACATGATTATTAGATTCATTATTTTAGACATTCACATATAATTATATTGGGGTGAATCATGGATGATTACCTTTTTGGTGGTGGCATGTAATTATGGACGCATAAATGGGTTTTACATTAAAAATGCAATATTTTTATCCATGTACATTTAATTAAGCTTAGTTAAATCTAGAACATGATAATCATACTTAATTAGTATTATAAACCTATGTCAATAAATTATTATCAGAGGGTGTAGTATCTTGATTTTTAGATAATTTATAAATAATTGTTAGAGTCTGACATTAAAAATTAGGGGTTTGTAGCAAGACAATGGGAACCCTAAAGACTCATTCTAACTTGAGCACTTGCCAAAAATCATACACTTTATGTTTTTGGGCCCTATAACTGTATAAAATATGTTTCAAGTAAATGATGGGTAGGTAAAAATTATTTTGATGACTATGTTCCTTGAGTCTAAGACTTTGAGAAACCTCGCTTAGTATTTTGAAATCTCATGTAGTATTTTGAAATTTTACATTGATCACTAGGAAATTATACTTCTTCTCAAATCTTAGTAGGGTAGTTGAACTTACAAAAGACAAGTAAAAGTATTTTTTTGGAGGGAATGTGCTCAAGGTCAACATAGTTTTTAGCACTAGATAATTATTTATCCCTTTAATAGTATACAACATCGAAAATAACACACCAAGCAAATGCAACAATGATTCAACCATTCGGTCTATTGTGATACAATGTGTCTCTACTATGATCTTTACTAATAAAATGAATGCTCTCTGAATGCTTGATTTCTCTAGAATGCTCAATAAAATGTTGCAATGATAAATGTTAGATGTTTTTTCATATTTCTTGTAGATTATTAGATGCCTTCTAGATATATCCTAAATGCACTAATGTACCTATGCATTTATAAAACCCTTTAATTTAAATTAGCACCATATTGGCATGTAAACTGACATCAAACTGGTGAAAAAGTAGATGAGACACTAACCATCAGGGGACCATAACAAGTAAAAATACCTAACACCCCATAGATGTATGATATATATTTTTAGAGGAGCCACTAGAAATAATGGGAGAAAAAGAGGGAAGAAATAGAAGGGAAGAGAGATAATAAAGAGAGGGACATGAATGACCATAAATGCACTAATAACACATAACATGGACCAATAATCGATGAAAAAATTACATATCATATCAAGTACACTGTGAAAGATATAAGCATGGATATAGGCATGTGTAATTATATGAGCTCAAACATGATAATGGAAAGTGATCATATAATAATATAAACTAGGTGTATTATGATCAAAGAAGCAAATGTCCCCAATATACTTATGACATGAGTAGAGAGAAGTCCCAACATCTTGTAAACACTATTTTTGAATTATATAGCACCTCAGTCTTGTACACTTGGAAAATACATAACATGGGTGGACCTTCAGCTTCTAGACTTTTCCCATTTCTAGAAGGCTTGCATACATTATCTCTTCATGCCTAATTACTTATCTCTTAGTCCAAAATATGTTATTATGATGACTCGGGACTTCTATCTTTTCCAAAATGTTATAAACTTGCTTATCCTCCATCTTTGCAAGTTTTGGACCTACACCTATTTTTATAACTTCTCAGATATTTATGTCCCAAAAAGATGCTTGCATCAATGCAATTTTCCTACCCAATGTAAGTGCCTAGTGCCCTAAAATCATCCAATTTAAAAATGAAACATATCCTAAAGGTCAACCTAAGTGCTTTAATGCAAGCTATTCTCCAAGGGGATTGCTATAAATATAAGATCAACCATCATTCATTTCTCACCTATAAACTTCTTACCTACTCATAAGGTAATGTACCAAAATCATTCTATCAAGCACTTAAGTGTGAAAATATTCCATATTTTATGTTATTTCCATATCATTTATAGGGATAACACATCTACAAGTTTGAAATATTGAAGGAGCAACCCAAGAGCTATATTTATCAAGTTACAAGCTAGGTCAATATTATACTTTATTATCACACATTGCACGATTCACACACAAACCAATATGTATGGGAGAACTATATGAATTTTAGGACCTCTTTAGAGTATTGGCTATGTAGGCAACACTTGGGGAAGATCGACATTGTGTGCCCACTAACCCATTTTTCCATAGCCAATATAAAGATGAAGAACTAGGATTTTTCTATTTGAAAAGGAGTGATAGTCCATGATCCATATCTAAATACACCAGGGTGAAAGTGACATAAAATCCATAAGTATCCAAGTGGTTGTATCATGTTTCAATAGGTATTTCATACAAGACACCTGCATCTGAGTCAGATAGTAGTGTTGATGCAACTATTCCTAGTTGACACAAGTGTATACAACTACATAGGCATAATTTCCATAATCATGTGACTATTTTATAATTCAAATCCAATCCAATTTATACCTATACTAGATATAAAACTGTATTAGCATCAAAATCAACTAAGTATGTTATTTTCATCATTATTATAATACCTAGCATAGTTATACTTTAGCTTCTCAGCATAATAAATTTAGTATATGTTCTATCTAAGTTTCACAAAAAAATAGCCAAATCTAGAGATAGCATACCATACTTATACCTTAGGCTATCTCTTATCCCTTTAATCCTAGATTCCACACATTTATATTATAGGGTTAAACATTTTATGAACCTGACCTTTCATCCACAAAACCTTAGATCAATAAATTTAGTATATGTTCTAGGTTTCACAAACAATTGGCCTACTCTAGAGATAACATACCATCCTTATACCTTAGGTTTTCTCTTATCCCTTTAATCCTATATCCACACATTTATGTTGTAGGGTTAAACATTTGATGAACCTGACCTTTTGTCCACAAAACCCAAGATATTGATCTAGGGTTTCTTGATTCTCTATTTTTGATTTCTAATTTCAAAATATTTAACAAGTTAAAAATCAGATTTCATTTTATTACAAACATGTGTAATATGGATACATTTATAGCCTATTGTAGGCTCTAATTTATGATTATAACTACAATTTGTTACTACAATTACTTAATTAGATATATCATTTAATGAAATAGGTAATTATTCCAATATAGTGAGAGTGGTTTAAAATGAAAACAACACTTAAACTCTCTCCAAAATTACTTTTGCAATACACTAGAGCAGGTGCCTTCTAAACCTAACCTCATGGGAGGTGGCCTTATTGATAAATCGGGCAATATGTATCCTAAATTTTCAATCTTAGAGCTTCTAAAGCAATCCACTATCTATAAGTATATCCTATATGAAGCATTACATAATACCAATCTATCAAGTGATACAAAAATGGTTAATTTTGTAGGTATTATGCATGATCTAACACATAATGCGAACATTATTACCTCTGGTGGTAAGGATGTGTTCTCAAAGAATATATTTTATCAAGACTTACTTCTATCAATAAGAATGTCTCCTAAAAATCCCAAAAACCAACATGAGAATATTCAACAAATCTCAAAGACATATAATGATGTTATAAATAAAAATTCACTCTTAGACTTGTTACACAAATCACCATTGTTCAAAGGTATTTGTACGAGAACATTACATACGACAACCTTGCTAAATAATGTAGAGCCACCACATGTGACCTTTATATTAAACTCTATCAAATAGACCAAGCATAATATCTCTACTGACAAAAAGGATTTATCATACCCACATAATAATGGAGGTAGTTTTCCTATACCTACACATTTTGATATGAATGTCTAGGTTGCAAGGGAACACACAACATTAACCGATACACTATTATAAAAATTCAATTGGATTGTATTATATAATACACCAAGGGTATAATTTACACATTTACCCAATTATTTTGATGTATTACTCCTATGGATTGTATATCATCATCTCATATCTCTCCCTCATCCTATAGAGGTTGATATGAGAAAACCTCTACCCAAAGGGTATGATGCAAATGCTTATTATGAATATCACCAAGGCCTTGGGCATTCTACGAACAAATGTTTTACCTTGAAGCATAAGATCAAAGGCCTTGTCGATGATTGAAATATTATATTTGATGATCCTCCAAAATAGTTAGGTTTACAACCTGGTGATCACTTGAAACATAAAACATCTAATAATCCTTTGCACGATTATCCTAAGAAGGAACCAAAAGTGTAAATGGCATAAAATGCACAACAAATACTTAAAATTAAATAAATCAAACAAATACATGCCAAAAATCTTTAAAAATCACCTTATTTATGGGTGGTTATTATTTTTGTCATAACCAAATTGACCCTATAAAAATAAAAACTACTTGCAGTATAAGACTTCTTCAACAACTTGGCTTTGATTTAAAAGACTTCGAAAAAAAGTGAACTGGAAAGACTCCTTGGGATACATAACACTACCAATTATTTTTGATTGTAAAGTAATTCAAACAAGGGTTTGGGTTATGACTACCACATTGCCATATACATTTACACTGGGCACTCTCTAGTTATACCAAATGGAAGCAAAAATTGACCAAAATCAGTAAGGTATT
The DNA here is from genome assembly GCA_037957365.1 of Torreya grandis. Taxonomy (NCBI): domain Eukaryota; kingdom Viridiplantae; phylum Streptophyta; class Pinopsida; order Cupressales; family Taxaceae; genus Torreya; species Torreya grandis. The sequence continues at coordinate 2,390,503 of JARHVA010000202.1, read as the reverse complement.
TCATTTTCTCATGAAGGCAAATTGATCCATATTCCAAATGATAGTATTAATTCTTCTACTACATCTATAAAATGAATGGAGGAACATGCCATGTACCATTTCTAATTATCCAACCATTATCCAAATAATGTAAAAGATCCAAATTAAGGTTGCAAGGTCTCACAGTTCCTTAAAATACCAAAAAATAAGAAAACTTCAAAAATCCAAAAAAAATTCCAATATTTACATATCCTATTAGCTCTTTATCATATATGTTCTTGGTTCCATGCTATAATATGGAATATAAGTATTTTATATACACAAGTGTTTCACACATATTAGTGTGATTCAAACATACATGAATACATGGTATATGCACTTTTGGATGTTGGGCTTTCCCTCTACTCATGTCACTAGGATGTTAGGGGCATCCAGTTCTTTGATCATGATAAATCTAGGTTATATCATTTTATGTTCACTTTAAATTATCATGTTTGGGCTAATATATGTAATTACATATGCCTCTATCCATCCTTATATCATTTACAATTTACTTACTATGTTATGTATTCGATGTCATTTTACCAATGCATACACATCCAGGGACTAATATGCTATATTTATTTTGGTTTCTTATGATTTCATGTATGCACTTACTTGAGTGTCTTACCTTGTTATCATCTTACTTGTTTGATCATTTGAATATGATATATTTTTTGTAGCTCCCATGCCTTTGTTTGCCTCTTTGACCTTCAAATATGTCATTGCTTATTGTATGTTGACATTTGAATATGCCATTTCTTACTTTGAGTACATTTGACTAAGTCATATCCCTTTGATTGTGCAGTATCTAAACATGCCCATTATATGAGTCTCTTTGAAACTTTGTCTTTGATTTGAATTTTGAGTGCTCTTGTGTGTGTGATTAATTGCTTGTTAAGCTTGTACTATTACTATCTAGATGTTGCCATGATATAAATCATGCATCTTAAGACTTATTATGATCACATTCTTGGTTCTTAAATGATATATCTTATCCTTTTGAGGTGAGGAATCTACCAATTTCTACTTAATTCACCTCAAAAGGGGAGATATCAGTGGGGGCATGCCATGTAGGCATGACTTACACATTTGTCACAATTTTAGACTATACTAGGGAAATGTTTTATAAACATGTTTTCCACACTTATTCAGTATTCAACATACCTAGATTACATTGGGGGCATGTTTTGGAAACATGTCCTCCACATTGGCACTTACACTAGTTCTCAAATTTAGATTGTAATGGAGGCATGTTATGGAAACACGTTCACATTGGAACTTATATCAATTTTTAGATTATAGTGGGGGCATGTTATGTAAACATATTCACATTGGAAATTATATTAGTTTATATATTATAGTGGGGGCATGTTTTGAAAACAAGTTATCCATAATTTCATAATTTCAAATTTGCCAAATTTATAGTTATATGATTCAAATACACATTTATGGTAGAATTCTATACATGGGTACCATTGTTATACATAGTTTCAACATGATACATTTATAAGGTGCTTATGCTATGTAATGTGTACCTAATATTTCAAAACTAAATCAATTTGAAATTCCAAACACTTTTAACAACTATCACCATCCACTAGGTTGGACTTTTATAGACTATATTGAGCCAATCTACTGCAGTAGTTAGTTTGATTTTAGGTATGATTAAGGTGATTGAATCACTCAATATTTCTAAATTTATAGGTTAGAATTGATTACATCATCTATCCAGTTGACTTAGTTCACTTGCACTCACTAGGTTATAGTATGATTGGGTTACATGATTGAGTTAATTTCAATTATCGGGTCACAACTCACCTTTTTTCCAAGGTTGGGGGCATGTTGCCTTCAATATCTATCTATATGTCATTATATATATGCACTTTCCATATTTACACTTATTGTAATCTTAGTTTTAGGGATTCATAATGATACATATTTCAAATCAAATTGCCAAAAGATAAGACGGTTGTATCAATACATAGGTGTATTCTTAAACCTTGCTCTCTTTCAATTTCAATCATTTCAATAATTTCAATTTCATATTATATGCATTGATTATATACTCTAATATGATATTAGTTACAAGTTAGTCACCAATAAAACACTCAAGTTGGACTCAAGCAAAGATTAGGTGTGTTATACACACCCGCATATGCATTTCTTCTAATTTAAGCCAACAATTTCATTACTAGATTAAAGGGTGAGATGGGAAAATGTAGATACTATTTTTGAATTATATAACACCTCACTATTATACACTTGGAAAATACATATCATGGATGTACCTTTAACTTATAGACATTTCATATTATTAAAAGGCTCACATTTACTATCTCTCTATGCCTAATTGCTTATCTCTTAGTTTGACCTATGTTATTCTGATGACTCAGGCCTTTTATATTTCTTAGAATGTTATAGACCTGCTTATCTTCCATTTTTTCAAGTTTTAGACCTGCACCTATTTTTATAACTACCCAAACACTTGCATCCCAGTCAGACATTTGCATTGATGCAAGTGTCCTACCTAATGCAAGTGTAAGTGCCCTAAAGTCATCCAATTTATAAATGACATGTATCTTAAAGGTTGACATGAGTGATTTAATGTAAGATATTAACCAAGGGGATTGATATAAATATAAGATCAACCCTCATTCATTCCTCACCTAGAAATTTCTTACCTACTCATAAGGCAACTTACCAAAAATAGTCTATCAAGTACTCAAGTGAGAAAATCTTCTTATTTTATCCTATTTACATATCATTCATAGGGGAAACACATATATAGGTATAAATTACTAAAGGAGCATCCCAAGAGCTATATTTTACAAGTTACAAGCTAGGTCATAGTTGTACTTACTTATCACCACATTACATGATTCATACACAAGATAACATATAGGGGAGAACTAAATAAGTCTGAGGCCCTCTTCATAGTATTGGATATGTAGATAGAACTCATTGATATAGGGGTCTTTGGGGCATCTCAACAGTTTGTGACCACTAACTCATTTTTCCTAACCAATATGAAGATGAAGAACTAAGGTTTTACTATTTGATAAGGAATGATAGTCTATAACCTAAATCTGAATGCACCAAAGTGAATGTGACATAGAACCTAGAAGCATCCAAGTGGTCACATCTTATTTTAATAGGTATTCAATACTTTATGCCTACATTTGAGTTAGATAATAGTGTTGATACAATTATCCCAAGTTGATGCAAGTGTCTACATCTACATAGGCACAATTTATAAAATCATATGACTGTTACATAATCTAGATCTTGTCCACTCTCTACATGTTCTAAATACAAATCTGTATTAGCATCAAAACTAGCTAAGTATCTTGTTTTCATTGTTATTAAAATATATAACATAACTTTACTTTCTATCTTTAACATCTCATCATAATAAATTTAGTATATGTTCTATCTAAGTTTCATAAATAATTAGCCTACTCTAAAGATAGTCTACCATCATTTTTCCCTAGGACATCTCTTCCCCTTTTAACCCTAGATTACCCACATCTAGATTTTAGGGTTAAACACTTATGTATGTGTATATATCATGTGTCTAGGTATGCCTGTATCACACTCAAATGAAGCATGAAACATATGTGTATATAAGAAAGTAATGATATGCTATTTACTAACATGGAACAAACAAAATATGTATAATAAATAGTAAAACTAAGAATATGCTATTTTTTTTGGTTTTTTTGAATATTTTTTTATAATTTTTTTTGGAAAATACAAAGTATAGCAAATTAGCCCATACAATGGATGTTCATCTAAAAGTGCTATGAACTTTGAATATGGTATATCAAACTGATGGTACTATTGAGGAACATATATAGGTGTAATAATTGGTGTTGTAGGATTTGTGATGCTCTATGTATATACATAGGACTCTATGATCTTGAAGAGGTAATAAAATAAGTAGGTGTTCAAGGAACCCATAATTTTGTGATCTATAGTGTATTTGAAATGGAAATAATAAGAACATGTTTATTTACTCTAGGTAAATAAGTATGTTATGTAAGATTAGATGAATATTCCATGGAATCCATTGAGTGTCTTTGGTGTAAAGGCCTCTTAAGTATGGGTTGTCTAGGAAATGGGATTGCTTGTTGCTTTTCCTTTCATTGAGGATTAACCTTAGTAGGTTTTATAATTAGTTGTTTTGGAATAAGCTTCTCTTTTTTAAGTGGATTTTCATATGAAATTCTAAGAACTGTGACTACTCTATTGGTGTGAATATATTTAAAATACCCATGCATTATGTAAGTATTGTGCAGAGTTTATGTATCCAAGGTCATCCCAATAACATATCAAAGAATCCATGTATCGTATAACTAAGAAGGTAGCGACTGCATGTGTTGGGCCAACTTGTAAAGGTAAATCAATCTCACCAAAAAACATGTTGTGAGGTTCCATTGAATGATCTAACCATTTTGGTTGAAGGGTACAAATAATCATGTTTATATCCTCAATGTGAAAGTAATGTAATGGTGGAAACATTTTCATTGGCATATCAATCATAACATTGTGAATAGGTTGGTGATCAAGGTATGCTCGAATAAATAATTTATGAAGATCTGAGTCATCATCTATAATCTCACTATCATCAAAAGTAATAGAGGGTCTCTGAACCATATGAGGTATGTATCATGTATAAATACCAATAATCCCATCTAATAGGTGCCCATAATGTGGTGGAAGAGGATGTGAATTATTTTCCATCTACATTTCTAGATTCTTCTAAGAATGATCTTGTAATGGATCACTTAACATATTTTGGTTTTGATGGTCACCATGTTGTGACTCTGAATCTTTGTGAGTATCATCAAATGTAAGTTGTTGGTTATCAAGAAGGTGTTAGATCTTATAATTCAAAGTATAACATTGGTTAGTAGAATGAACAGGGCCCTGGTGATAGTCAAAATAAGCATAAGCATCTAATCCATGAAGTAGAGGTCTACTCATATCAATCTCTATGGGAGGAGGGAGAGATATGAGGTGACAATCTAAAAGCTTCTTAAGTAACAAAGATGGAGACTCAGGTAACCATTTAAATTGTCTCCTTGGTGCATTTGATAATATAAGTTGATTAGGTTGTTGTATTACTGAATTAACAATTGTAGTGGTTTATTTTTTAGGTTCTATAGGTTTGACCTTGTAGCTTAGTTTGATATGAAACTTGGTATAGAATGTAGTTGGTGTGTTTTCTACATACTTAATCTTGTTCAATGAAATAAGTTTCATTTTATGATCTCTAAAAAATGGCATAAGTCATCAAAATATTTGAATATTTTTGAAAACAATGGACTCATATAATATGGCAAGCAAACTTTTCTTGAAGATGTGTTGAAGATCTTTATATGCCATCTGATTTGTCATTTTGGCCAACATTGTCTTGTACTTCAAGACATATTCATTTATAGGTTCATTGGTTCCTTATTTGATTTTTAACATTTGGGCATAGGATACATTTTTGGTAATGTTGATAGAGAAGTGTGACAAAAACTAATCCATAAGAGGTTTGAATGGTTTTACTAATTGGATTGGTAAACCATAGAACCACCTTAAAACATAGTCCACAAGGCTCCTTGGAAATAGTTTAGTCAAAAGTTTATCATTAGAGGCATAATCAAGGTATGCCACATAGAAATATCAGAGATGTTGTTTAGGATCACCCTTTCCATAATAAAATGTGAATTTAGGTGCAAAAAGATCAGTTGGTATGGGGTACATGGAAATCTTAAGTGCAAGAGAGTTATGTAACATCTCTTGTGAGTCAATAGCATAAGGTGACTTCATAATTTTTTTTTTCAGTATTAGTAACTTTACTTTTAAAAAGTCTTAAATTTTGGACAAGATCTTCATATTTTTATTTCTAAGGGTGGAATTTTGAGAAGCCACCAAAGGAGGTGTACCCATAGTTTGAGTTGATATGGGCATTGAAGTCGATAACTAGCTAAAGTTCCAATGTTTCCCATGGAAGATGTAGCAATAGAAGGATCTATTTTGAGTAAAAATGGTGTAAAAACATAACCCATGCCTCCATTAGATGTATGAAGCAATTATGTGCTCAATGGGAGTCTTACAGGAATATGGGGATGTCCCATATCTTAAATAACATGATTAATAGATGTACCTAGTTTTATTTTTTACTTTTTTAGTTTTCAATATGGTATGTTGGATCTCATCAATATCTCAAGGGTTTCGATAGATCTACTCTCGAAACATAACAACAACTTGCACTTACTCTTGATCTATTTACTCATGTTCATTATTTTCATTAGATTAATTATTTTCATTATCAAAATATTATTCTATGATAACCTCTTCAGTATTTTATTTAGTTTTTTTATTGGCACTTTCATTAGGCATAAGATTTGATGCTTCATTGGTTTGATCCATCTTAGGTGAAAAAATAAGTAATTGGATAAGGATCATACTTGAATATATATATATATATATATAAATAATAAGATAGCCTTGAAATAATAAGTACAACTATGATAAGTATATAAATTAAAAAGAAGTAATGTACTTATATTGTTTTGATGCTAATGTATTTTTGGCTCTAAAATAGGCATAAATCAGTCTAGAAGAGGATTTTGGAACAATCATCAGATTCTAGATTGGATGCTTCTAGAGCCATAAACATTAGCATCAGGTTGGGATGGTTGCATCGATGTTACTATCTAAACCCAATGAAAGTGTCTTATATAGAGTACACACTAGAAAATGATGCAACTACCTATATGCTTATAGGTTTCACTTCACCTTTGATCTGGTGCATTCATATATGGGTCATAGAATGCCACTCCTCATGAATTTGTAAAACCCTAGGGGAATAATGGGTTAAGGAGCACATGGTATTAAATTGACCCCAAATGTCCCTATATCAATGAGTGTTTCCTACATAGCCAATACTCCAAAGAGAGCCTCAGATTGATGCATTTCTCCCCTACAAATTGGCTTATATATGAATCATGTAATATATGCAAACCAGGTACAATAATGACCTAATTTTTAACTTGAAAAATATAGCTCTTGGGTTGCTCCTTCATTACTTTATAAATATGTATGTGTTGTCCCTATGACTAATATGAAAATATGAGAAAATAGAGAAGCTTTGCTCACTTTAGTAATTGATTGAATGCCTTTTATAGGTTACTTGGTCAATAGGTTAGAAGTTTCAAGGTGATAAATGAATGAGAGTTGATCTTGTATTTATATTAACCCCATTATAGAAATAACTTGCATTAAATCACTTAGGTCAACCATTAGGATATGTTTTATTTTTAAATTAGATGACTTTAGGGCACTGGACACTTGCATCAAAGTAGGACACTAGCATTAACATAGGTGTTTGTCTTGGACACTAGCATCCAGGGAGAAGGAAATTAGATATAGACTCAAAACTTGCAGAGGTGGATGATAACAAGGTTTTAAGCATTATAGGAGTTTTCCAAGTGTATGAGACTCAGGTTCTATACAATCCATAAAATAATGTCTACATTTTCCCCCATTTAATATAGTAATAAACTTAATAGTTTAAAGGAAAGGAATGTGTACCTAGGTGTGTATAACACACCTTACCTTTGCTTGAGTCCAACTTTAGTATTTTTTTGGTGATTGAATTGAAATCAAGAGCATGTTATAGTACATATTTAGTGCATATAATATAGAATTGAAAGTGTTTGAAAATATTAAAATTGAAAGAGCAAGGTTTATGAGTACATGTGTATCGATATAACTACCTTTCCTATTGTCAAGTTGATTTGAAAGATGTATTATTAAAAGACTCTAAAATAGAGATTATGACAAATATATAAATCTAGAAAAGGCATGTATCTAAGGAGATAGAGATAGATATTCAAAGGCACATGCCCCCAACCTTGGAGAAAAGGTGAGTTGCCACTCGATAGTTGAGATTAACTCAACTATGCAACCTAATCATACTTATAACCTAATGAACATGAGTGAACAAAGTTACATCATACTATCAAATTGTTAAATCTGGAAGATATAATCAATTCCAACCTAAAAACTTGGCAAGATTGAGTGATTTAGTCATCACAACCATAAAAAAATCAAACTAACTATTGTAGTAGATTGGCTCAATACAATTTGTAAAAATACATCTTAGGTATCAATGTATAAAAGTACATCCTGGTGGGTGATGATAGTACCTGAGAGTGTTTTGAAATATGAAATTGAATTGGATTTTTTAATATTAGGTGCACATTACATAGCATATACACCTTATATATGTCTCATTTTGAAATTATGTATAACAATGGTACCAATGTATAGAATTATGCCACAACTATGAATTTGAATTATATGATTATGTGCTTTGACCAATTTAGAAATTATGTAAGTATGGAGAACATGATTCCAAATCATGCCCCCACTATATATGGAGAATCTAAAAATTGGAATATGTATCAATATGGAGAACATGTTTCTAAAACATCACCCCACTGAATCTGGGTGTGTCAAATTATGAATAAGTGTTGAGAACATGATTCCAAATCATGGCTCCACTAAATATAAAACTATGAATGTGTTGAATCCATGCCTATGTGACATGACTCCACTAAATTTAAAAATTTATATAATTACCAAATATAAATGAGTGTGGAGAAATACTTCTAAAGCATGCTCCCATTGAATCTAAAAACTATGTCAAATGTGAAGAACATGTCTCTATGGCATGCCCCCAATGATATGCCTCTTTTGAGGTGAGGGAAGAATGGAAACCATTATTTAATTCACCTCAAAAGGATAAGATAATTATATAATCTATAAATGGAACCACATAGCATATAAAAGGAACATGTCTAGGTAAATGTAGCATTGATGTGCATAAAACAAGGTGGTGACATTAAGCACTAAGATGCATGATAAGGATCATAGCAACATCTATAGAGCAACAATACAATATCAAAAAATAAAATCAAGCACACACACAAGATCTTTCAATAGTAAATCAAAAGGTAATGGTTCAAGGATACCACAAATAAGGGGCATGTTCAAATGCTGCACAATCGAAGGGACATAACTTAGTCAAATATCTACAAAAGCAAGGATGACATATTTAAATGTCCATACAACAATCAATGACATATTCAAATGTCAAATAAAGCATACATAGGCATGGGGGATGTAAATAAGGGACATATTCAAATACTCGAATAAGAAAGATAATATCAAGGCAAGACACTAAATGAAGTGCATAAGGAACTGACGTAAACATGTCATAGAAGCCCATAGATCGAATGTGTTAGAAAAAAAAAACATCAAGTGCATAACATATCAAGTACCATGTGTAAGATATAATCATGGATAAAGTCATGTCTAAGTACATTTATGAGCTCAAAACTTCATAATGTAGAGTGACCATAGAATGATATAACCACAAAGTATCATGATCATAAAGGTGGATATCCTCAATGTCCATATGACATGAGTAGAGAAAAAGGCCAAAATCTAAAATAAGAATAAATCATTTATATGTGTATGCCTATATAACACTCTAATAGAGGCATGACACACATGTATATGTGGGAGTAACTAATATTCCATCTATTAACATAGAACTGACACATAGATGCCAATGAGCCAATAGGATATGTAGGTGCCAAAAATGTTTTTGATTTTTTGGTATTTTTTAAATGTGTGAAATGGAAAGGCTATCCTATGATCCCATCTAAAGGGTGATCATATATCTTTCCCCACTGTGTACATATTATAATAATCTAGTGATTCTACCAAGGAGCATGTATAGGTGCAATATCTATCACTATAGTGTTTGTGATGCTTTGAGTATGTAAAATAGGACTTTGTGGTCTTGGAGAAATATTTAGATTAATAGGAGTAGGGTTTTGTGGAACCCATCATTGAGTGATCTATGGTTTATTTGGAATAACATTAATAAGAACATGTGTAGGTGCTCTGGATATTTGAATATGGTGTGTAGTAAATGAGGATTTTATAGAATCCACTATATGTCTCTAAAGTAATGGTCTCTCAAATACTAGCCACCTAGTAAAGGGGATTACCTATTGCTAAGTCTTTTACTATGGATTAAACTTAGTAGGTTTGACAGTTAATTTCCTGTGTATAAGTTTTTATTATTCAAGAGGGTGCTCATATTGTATTCTAAAAAATGTAATTCCCTAATTGGCATGAATGTATTTAATATACCTATACACTCTAGAAGGTATTAGTCAAAGTGTATAGATCCAAGGTATTCCTAATAACATATCAAACATGCCCATGGAAGGTATAACTAAAAAGGTAATAACCACATGGGCATGACCAACCTATAAAGGTAGGTTAATCTCACTAAAAACCTTTTGGAAGGTTCCATCAAATGCTTTAAATGATCTAGTACAAAGAGGAAAATCATGATGAGTATAACCCAAGTGCGTAAATAATGTTATGGTGTAAACATTATGACTTTTACCATTATCAATCATAAAACTATGTATAAGGTGTTTATCAAGGTATGATATAATGAATAAATAATGAAGATTAGAGTCATCATCCTTGATTTCAGTATCATCAAAAGTAATAAAAGGTCTATGAACCATAGGAGGTATACATCATGTGTAAGTACCAATAATCCCATATAATGGATGCCCATAATGTGATGGAGGAGGATGTGCATTATATACCATTTGAACTTCTGGTTTCTTCTTAGAATGGCCTTGTAAATGATTGTTAATTATTTTCTATCTTTGGTGATTATTAGACGTAAATTTTATATCAATTTATTCTAAGTACTTTGTGGGAGAAATGGGTGTGGAAGTAAGCCAAGGTGTGGAAGACTTTGGCATGAAAGAAGCAATTCGTGAAGAATAAGGATGTAGGACACACAGACGAACCAAGGATGCAATACTTGATAAATTGGTGTATGACTTAGACAAGGGCACATAAGGCAAAAATGGTTCACATGAGCATCGAAGGAGAATAAGTCAAGTGTAAATCAAGCATCGACCTAAGAGCATATAGGTGCATGACATTGAATATCTAGCATAGAAAAAGTACATAAGGGAAGTTAAGCTCGTATCAATAACAATTTAATGTAATGACATGTCATGACTCATTATTGTTAATGGTAATTGTCAAGTCTTCACTTTCATATCAATGTTGTAATTGAATGATTGGGGTAGAATCATGTATAAATAATCCTAATTTTAATTAAAAAGTTGTTGATTGTTGATATATAATGGTAAATGTAATCTTGAACTTATTCAAGTTCGTGATATGCATTAAGACTTGTGTATGGTGACCATTGACATATAATAAAATGGAATAGTTGTGTTGTTAAAATACATGTAAACTCATTATGAAACTATTTGTGCCTATATATTTACTCATGATAAATAGCTTAAGTATGGAGTGATTACATAGTATGAATTAGCTTAACTATGATATCTTTAGTTAGAACTAAGTGCTTATTCAAGCACTTGAGTATGAAGTCCAATGTATACACCATCATGTGATAGAACTGATGGGAACTAGTCTTAAGTCATGTGCATCTGGTGAGTATGTGAGACCATTTCTTGTGTGATAAGCCAACGTGCTAGCTAGTTAGACCTCTTATCCTCTTTTCACATGTGACTAGGGAAAGTAATGTTAAACTAAAAGAAAAGAACCCAACGTTTTGGTTTTGTTATTGGGACCCATTGTACTTGTTAACATAATGGTAGGAAAATGGTTGAGTGACTTTCTTTGGAGAATATTGAACACTTGATTGATATAGTAGAAAAAATTGCACTCCAATATCTTAAACCATTAATTTTTGCACCAACATGGGTAGATCAAAATCTATATGATTCTTTGTTTGAAGCATTATTTGTAGAATTACTTGTGCACTTACATGTTTGGCTTTTAGTGTATGCAAAAAACCATTCAATAAATTATGGGCATAAGGCTTCCTATTCAGTAGAGCATTAGACAACCCTAGCTATGTTGGAAGTTATTTGGACATGTGTAATAGATGTCTGGTGGAAAGGAACACTTAAAATTTATATTTTTGGATACACAGTCTCTACATATTCTTACCCTGAATAAGCTCGGTTCAACTTCCTAAAAGAACCATGAGGAAGGTATATCAAATAGTTATCTTTAGAGATTAAAAATATTATGGTTGATTCTAGACTTGATAATGTTTCTATGGATGGATAAAATCTCACACATGAGTAGTGTGACTAGTGTGGAAATGGATGGATATGCCTTGGTATGAGATTGGGAGTTCAACATGGAAGCCAAGATGCGAGAAAAGTGCAATCAAAATTATGATGAGGCCAAGTACAGGGTTATGAGAAGAAATGAATTAGAGGGTCAATTAGAGGATACTAGAAGTTCCACAATATTCTATAATAGAATAGAGAGTCATAAGGATTACTCCTTACTCATAGGCTCATGCCCTTTAATAACATAGGTATGCATAGAAGAATTAGGACATGCATTGATACTGGAACCCAATTTAGATAGACCTAGTTCCCCCACCATGTCACATGTTAATGAATTTGAGTTTGATGAAATTATTGTAATAAATTGAGGTAGTGACAATGCAGAGTTTGAAGTTGATCCAGTAGAGGAATCTTTACGGGTATAAGTTCAACATAAATCTAACTTTAACATTAAATTTTACATTAAAAATACAACCAATATATCAACTTGAAATGCCAAGTGTACTTGATATCAGTAGTGGGAAAATTATAGGCCCAACCATATCAAATCAACCTTATTTAATGCCCACTACCTCTAGTGCACCTATTACTACAGGAGGTGTGAGATGAAGCACCAATGGTGGTTTTGTTGGAGGAGGATCAGACAATGGTGCTAGAGGTGATAACGGACCTCCACCATAAGTTTAGGAGGAACTATAAGAACTACATAATAGAGTCCACTACAACCATCAAGTGAACTAATGGTGTACACGGAGATGACACTTCATCTCCATGAATACTGAGGTGTTGAAAATACAACATAACATGTTCATAAGTTTGAACTCATTTGGAAAACATGGGGGATCACTTCAAAATCAAAAGCTACTCAATTTGTCATTAATTTTCTTGATGATGCACATAATGGTACCAAAAATTTGACCCTCAACAAGTAGTTATAAGCTATGAAACATTGAAAACTACATTCCTTTAGGAGTTGACATTCATGAGTTTTAACAACAAAGCACCATTATTTTAAAGGACATAAAACAATAACTCACTAAGAGTGTGCATGAATATGATGCATGTTTCATAAGGATTCTTTAAAAATTATCATTTGAGATTAACTCAACACAACATGATCAATGGTTTGTGAGAGGGATCTTGATTTTGTTTCATTGAGCTCTATCCCAAAAGACCTTTACTGACCCACACAAAGCACTCCAAACTATTCTCTACACAAAAGCTATGGGAAGTATAAATACAAGGATCAAAACCTTTATGGAGGCTTAAATTATTTTTATGGCCTCTCAGATGGAGAAGATAGTGGACGATAATACTCATGACACCTGTAATGGCTTATGGTGTGTTGACTATGAAATAGAGGGCCATAATATGAATAACTACCCACAAAGGAATGTTTGCTCCATAACAAGATAGTCTTGTGAAATATGCCAAGAGTATCATGATGTAAGGAATTTCCCCTTGATCTATAATTCTACCTATGCTAAAGTATCACTATACTATAAAATATGTGATGCATACATGCATGATACTAATGAATGTTGAGTCATCAATGAGATCCATGGAGCATACATAAGAGGGAGTTGACAAACTTATATTGATAATAATAAAGAGTCTGGTAGAGGACAATCTTTTAGGGTTGATGACATGTCAATATGCATAGGGTTGGTCATTTTACACCTAAGACATATTAAAAGTGTGGATCTCTAGACCACTATCAGCATGATTGCTAGTTTTCCCAACTTGCACCTTTTGTAAGAATGAGCATCATCTAGAAGAATACCTCGACTTATGTATGACTATCACCAAAGAATGTAATGATAAGGGTGTTGTGATGATTCATGTTGATAAAAATCTAAATGCTCACTAGAGACCATTCCATACCACCCCACCAATAGGACCTAAGGTAAATATTATAACATGAAGTGGTGCTCATTCCAAACCCATTTTAGTTCCACCTACGAAGTAGGCTTAGTGTGAGGAACCATGTGCTCAACACTACCCTAATGCTCAAAAATAGAAAGAAGTATTACATGACACAATGGCATTAGTACATGATTTACAAGGTGAAATTGAGTTTTTGAATTAAAAAGATGCAATCATGCATGCTAGATGCAAAAAGAAACTATCTCAATAAAATCTAGGTAGGATGAATTTTGAGAGCTATGTAAACTACTCCTTAATGAAAACATCATTCTCCTCTTAAAGAACTAGTTACAATAATAGATAACCAAGACTCATGTAGATCATTTTTTGAACCATGCAAATCAATAAGAAGCTTATGTCAAACTAGATATCAAATGTGACAAGGAGATCATAGTAAATGCATCCATTGATGGATGGATGATCTGAGATATATTAGTGGATATTGATGTGGAAGATAATGTTCTCATGAACAATGCCTAGAGGAAGATGGGGAGATCCACTTTGCAACCCTCCCCACATTTTTGTTTATGGCCAATAAGACTTGAGAGGTGATTATAGGAGTTCTCAAGGATTCTACCGTTAATATTTTGGGTGTCTATTTCAAAGGTGATTTTAAAGTAAATGAACTAGTTGAAGCTAATGATTTTCTATCTCTATTGGGTTTCCCATGGTATTATGCCAATAATGCTGACTTGGATTTTAAGAAGCACTACATTAGTTTTGAGAATGACACATGATGCATAGTCATTCCTCCCACTAACGATCAAGGCCCCCTTTTATAAAAGTAGTTGATGTTGATGAGGACCTCAACCACATTTATAAAGTCACAATACAAGGAAATGAACATGTAGATCCTACTCTTGATGGTCTGATTCTTTGGGGAGACATGTAATCCATCTCTCACACTACCAACATTTCTTGTGAACATTGGGCACATGTGTAATATGACCTCATAAGACATGTTTGTATTGTAGTTGGTTAAAAAATAAATGCTCCACATAAGCTACTTGGGCACTATAAGTCTATTCAACTCAATGGTGGGCACATAATGAATGCACCACCTTTCTAGTTAGATCAAGCACCTAGGTTTCATGTCCAAATCAAAGTCTAGGAGTATTTATTATCATTAGGTTTTTATTATGTTTTCAAAGATAAACGTATGCATGTAATCCCTATTGTACTTTAAGGAATGACTACTTGTTGGTGGGCTACTCATCAATACTAGTTTTTGACATGGGAACAAGTACTGTAATGCTACATAATTATTTTTACCATGATAACTTGGTTTTCACCACACTTAATTAAAATGGTATTGAGTCCCTAAACAGCCATCTAACTACCTGTGAGAATCTTTGGAATGTCAATGAGACATTTATACTAGAATCCTTATGGGTACATGCATTTTATACCACTTTATGTGCTTGGGATAAATCATGGTATGTTCATAAAGAGACGTATCTAGATATGGATACCTAAGAATGCATCAAATATGGTCTATTCACCACATTTTCATTCTCTTCACATCTAAACTTATCCTTGTAAGTGATATGTCAAGCAATACTAGGCAATCAAGTACCAATTAAAGATATAAAACAGACCATGCATGGTGAAATTGAGGAATAATTGGCCATCTTATAATAACCTAATACTCCTAACACACCTTAGTTAGAATCCAATTCACCATCAAAATATAACCATAGGGAATAGATCTGGAAGGGTAAGAAAAAGGTTGTATGTCTTGTTGATGAAGGTACTAACACTAATCCCATAAAACTATAATTTGATCATTTAAACTTGACTACATAATATGGGGCACATGAAGTGAGAGATAATATACCATCTAAGCAAAAACCATATTTCATGCCACTCGAAATGGTGCAGTACAATCTTGGCATAGAAGACACCCCAAGATGGTTAATGTAGGAAAATATTGGTCTGAAGTAGAATTAGCTAAAATCTTAAACTTATACATGAGTATGTGGATATTTTCCTATGAAACTACATATAGATGAAAGGAGTGCATTAAAAAATGGGCAAAATTCACATCAAATTAGTTGAAGGTGCTTGCCTAGTTAAGAAGTTATTGTATCAAATGAATCCTAATCTATGCGTGCATGTTAAAGAAGAAATCAATAGAATGTTATGCGCTAGGGTTATCACACCCATTGATGAATTTAAATGGGTTATCCCATGGTGATTAACATCAATCAAGATAGATGAATCCACATCTACATGGATTATAGATAGCTAAATTTTGTGTATGTCACTGGCCCATTTCCAACACCATTCACAAAGGAGATTTTGGAAGGCATAACTAGTTGTCAAAACTATACCTTCATTGATGGCTTTTCAAGCTATCAAAGTAAAAATTACCAAGGAAGATAAGGCAAAAACCATTTTTTCCACTAAAAGGGGGTCCCTTACATACAATGTTATGTCATTCGGATTATATAAACCACCAACAATATTCTCTCATATTGTGGTAGAAGCCTTTAAATATTTCATCCATAAGTTCTTTCTAGTCTATCTGGATGATTGGACCATGTATGGTTTGGTGCGGGACCATTGTGTCAATTTTTACCTCATACTTGAGTGTTGTTGATAAATTTAGATTTCCTTAAACCTAAAAAAATGTATCTTTGCCACACCTTTTGGGATCTATTAGGGCACATCATTTACCAGGATGGACTACTCATGGATCTGACCAAGATAGTGATTTTTTAAAAAATCTCACCTCCAACTACTCAACATGAGGTCCACACCTTCTTTAGTCACATAGACTATTATTGTAAGTTCATTTTTATATATGCTAACATAGTAACTCCATTAGAATAATTGCTCAAACAAAATTGCCTATTCCTCTAGACTGAATGTCATCAACAAGCATTCAAGACCATGAAGGAAAAATTGGTAACTATACCCATCCTCAAATTTCCATATTGGATGACACCATTTCATGTACACATCAATGCTTTTGGCATGACAGTGGACACTATCCTTGCATATCCTAATAAAGGGAATCTAGATTATCCTATATATTTTACTAGTCATAAGTTAACACAAGTGGAGAGAAATTACTCTTCTACAGAATGGGAAGCCTTATGCATGGTATATGCACTTAAAAAGTTTTGTTAGTACTTGTTAGCCACTCCTTTCACCTTCTTTAAGGATCACGAGGCACTAAAGTACCTTATGAATAAACCAATGTTATATGGATGAATATGTCAGTGGATTGTTTAGTTCTAGGAGTTCTAATTCTCTATGGTCATAAAACCTAGCAAAGTGAATTTTGGTCATGACACCTCTCACATGTTGAATATGGTGAACTAAAATGTGGTATAGAGGATGATTTCCCTAATGTATAACTTTTTCAAGTTACATGCATGCCTAAATAATTAGAGGAAATAAGTACTTTTCTTGTAGCAGGTTCTGTTCCAACTCATCTTAGCACTTAAGAGAAAAAGAAATTAGCTATATGCACTACACATTTTTAGCTTATTATCAGATACTTATACAAACTAGGAAGGGATGAGGTGTTGTGATGATGTGTCATGCATCATGAGCACATGAAAGTCCATTGAGAGGTCTATGAAGGTGTCAATGGAGGACATTATGTCGGTGATGTAATGACATAAAAGGTACTCCTAGTTGGTTTATGATGGGCCACCATGTTCAAGAATGCCAAAACTTATGCACGCTAATGTAATATATATTAGTGAATAGGTAAACTAAACCATAAGGATGTTATGCCCCTTCATCCAATCCTGTCTCATGAGTAGTTTTAAAAATGGGATATTGATTTTGATGGGCCCATTACCCCTATTTCAAGATGAACCAATGTGCACTACATCATTACCACTACTGACTACCTCATGTGCTAGGTTGAAGCAATGCTTATACATGATTGTACTACTAAAACCACTACCAAATTTCTTTGGGAAAATATCATCACCAGATATAAATGCCCTTTAAATTTAACAAGTGATCATTGCATTCACATCCTCAATGAAATTATACACATCCTCTTAGTTGAGTTCATGATTATGCATGCTAAACAAAATCCATACCACCCTCAAACAAATGACATTATTGAATCTTTTAATAAGATCCTAGGTCACACATTGACAAAGACTTGTAATATCAGTCACAATGACTAGGACAATCGAGTTTATATAGTTTCATGGGCCTATCAAACCACATACAAATGATTAAATAAGAGTAATCCTTTTCATCTTATCTTTAGCATTAAAGTACTTCTATTGGTAGAGTTCTTTGTTATTTATTTATGTCTTATGCATGTTATCTTTCTAGATGATGAAGAATCTCTAAAAGTGCACCTTGACTCTTTATTACAGTTAAATGAAGCACATTTTCTTTCACATTGGATTCAAGGAGTTGAAAAATATAAATAGAAAGCCTGACATGATATACATCTCAAAAATAAAACTTTTTCTCTTAGTATGCATGTATTGGTCTATGATTCCAAGTTTGCATACCAATTTGATAAAATTTTCATCTATTAGGATGGTCCATTCATCATTCATAGCATCCATCCCACCAGTGCATGTAAGTTAAGGCATTTAGATGACCAATTTCTTCTAGGTCATTTTAATGGTAGTCAACTTCAGCCCTATCATCTCATGTAATATTTATAAGAATTCTCAATATGGCATGTGACACTAGATTAGTTTAGCCTTTTTGTTTTATTTTCCAATAAAGTGATGTATTGGTTGCATGCCTTTTGTTTAGGTTTATTTAAGAACCACACACCTTTTTTTTAGGTTTACGTAAGCACATGGTTCTCTTTTACTTTTATTTTGGTGATGCCCATGGAGGACCATGGTAATATTTTAGTGTATGTTAAGTTTAAAGATGATTAAATTAAATTTGGATCATGTAAAATAAAGGTTGTAAAGAATCATGCATAGGAAAAGCACACAGGTGAAGAATAGTGCACATGATGGGTGCGCATGCAATCAAAAGTGCAAGATAAATCATAAGGGAAATATGAACATAATGGGTGTACAAGTGGAAGCATATAAGGATAAAGCAATTCACATAGGAGGTGATGCATGACCTAAAGTATGGAAAAGGAGTGCAAAGGAAAAGTAATTATGAATGGGTTAGGAGGGAAAAAATAGTTCTTGCCTTGGAAAATGAAAATTTAAATGTTTTTATAATTAGAATGCACTACGAGGAAATCATGAGGATGGGACATGTGTATTAAATAGTTAATGTTAAGCATAATGGCATGCATGCCAAACAGACATCATGGTATATTTTTTGAGAACATTAATGAGTGAAATGATGGATGAAGGCATGGGAGAGTATATGTATCTAGTCCTTAAGACTATATAAAGTTATAAAGTCCTCATTTTAATACTTTACTATTTATATTTTTTGAACTTACAAAGCTCAAGTGAAGCATTTTTAAGCCACCAAAAGGAGAGTTCATCAAAATATAGTGACAAATTAAATGTTGAGGAGTAAGGCGATGATCATGGATGGGGAAAATAATGAAATTGTCATTGAAGGAACACTATTTAGGAACTTACAGGTTACATGTATCAACATCTACCATTAGAGGATGTTAAATTAGAAAGCTGAGGAAATTCAAACCAAGAAACACGTATTCTTTCAAAAGAGTCAAACAACCACACCTTAACCTTTGGGCTCCTTAGAGGGTGATGCAGCTAAAGCAAATGTTCTATAAAATTGAACCTTTACCATTCATTCTTGAAGAAGAAGAATATGAGGGTGTAGGAGGATGACTTATTCTAATCTAGGAATAAATCCCTAGTGGGTCTAGCATGCAAGTAGAAATCATGATATAAGTGACGAAAACATATATTAGGAAGGAACCAACAATGGCACATGGGGGGGAGTCCTCAACACCACCTCCACCCTCTATGTTGATTGAATAAATGCAATATCCTAAATCAATCTTACACAAATAAGAGTGGGAGTCTTAGGTGTCCTTGTATCAAGTGCTTGACTATAACCACTGTCAACCTAAGAAGTAGGGAGACTTACAGTGAGACTACAGAGTCAAATGATAGAATAAAAGGAATAAGGTCACCTATGACCTCATATTTTTTAATTGGTTGAATAATGTTGGGGTTTTCTAATTATTTCACTTGCCTTATTTTTGGAATCCCATGGAAGTGGTGATATTTTTGGTTGCCAACATCCATGAGGATTATTTATAATTTTTAGGGTGTAGGATGTGAATCACTGCCCAACAACTTAACAAAATAAAGGCTTACAATATTTGGGCATGGAAGTTATTGTGGATCTTGAGGACCAAAAATAATTAGAGAAGGCTAAATTATAAGAAGCAAGGCCACACAATGTATATCACTAGCCTCCATGACCATGCCATATGAGTAGCTTCATGTTTGACAATGACTAAGCTTGGGGGCAAAGAAAGGTGGAAAGAGGTAGACATGATACATCTCTATGTGGCAAGCCAGATGGCCCAAAGGCAAAAATACAATTATGCCCTATATTTTGCTGAGAATATAGTGGAAGATGTAGAGAAGGCTCACCATCTTCTAAACCACAAATTTTTATGGCCGTAATTTTCATTTTATTAATATTTGATGAGATTGGGGTTCTATAATACATCAGGAAAGATGTGAATTAGGTGTACCCATCAAAGAACAAGTCCCCTATAAAATGATTTTAATAGTTCACTTGTCTGGGCACCATATCTCCTTCACACAAGATGAACATTAAGGGATGGTTTGAGGGGTTAAAAGAAGCATTATTTAATGAATGGATGAATGGCACATCCCTAAAAAGTTTCTAGTTTAAATGAAAACCCAAACCTAGTTTGTTGTGATGTAACATTATTCACTTGCACGCAACTAGATGGATCTCACAGATAACTTGTCTATGTGGCTCAATATTCCATATACATTTACTTCCAATAAATTTAAAAATGATATGAATCACATTTTTGATGCATGTAAGGTGTGATTTGATATTGATAAAATTGATGTTGAAACTCATACTCTTTGGCAATTGTATGTTTACCTTAGAAAGAAAGCATATAGGGATAATGTCAAGATGAATCTTACAGATATAAATACACACAAATTTTTATTGGAAGACATAATCATATGTTGTGTTATATTCTCAAGCCTAAGAAGAAGGCCTCAAGAAACCATGAGGGCCCCAAAGAAACCCTTCCTCTCTTGCCAAAAACAATAATGTAAAGAAGGCAATGGGAAAAGAGGCCAAGCCCTCATGTCACTATAAGCACACAAGATGAGAAGCACAAGTGGAAAAGGATGGCCCAATCACCTCTCAAATAATAAGGCATGCATACACAACAAGAACTAAATGTCCTTGACACTACCCAATAAATCACTATTCCTTCAGGATAAGGGTATTCTGAACTAAGTATTGGGGTATTAGAATAAAGGGCTATGAATCCTCAACCATCACCTAAAAAAGAAACTAAGGAATCCACCCCTGATCCTAAAGAATAAATTCTAATGTAACAAGAAGAGTCTACCCCTATTAACACACAAATGAACATTAAAAGTCCCACTAGTAAAGAGGGGATAGATAGAGACACCACTCTCGGCACCAGGGACCAAGATGTTGGTTCAAGTGCCCAATAATATATAGATCTAGATGTTGATATCTTTGAGTATGACCTAAATAAGGACAAGGATTTTTCTAAGGAATTGAAGGATTAACAAGGAACTAAGGATGATACCCTCTCTATTCAAGGATATCTCCAACAAATCATCCCCAAAGAACAATTGTATATGTGGGGGTATTTCCATAAGGAGGACACTTATAATAAAAGTCAATGTGAACTCTTATTTTATATGGATGTGTTTAATGATAAACACTATTTTGAGATACTATCAGTCAGCATTGACTTAGCACCAAAGGGAGTAGATCTTCTTGAAGCATTTTGGGTGGATTCTTGGCAATGTTCACCAGCCCAAGTAAGTGTGACTCTTATTAAATTGGCTCTCATAGTTACATGATAAAATGCTCTACAAGGTTATGATGTTAATAAACTTTAGAAAAAAACAAGAGGTAATTACCTTGTAATGACATGAATGTGTTGAAAAATAAATATTGAACAGGAAATAGATGAGCTCAAGCACCATCTAGAAGCAATAATGACAACTCAAGTAAATACTCTAAAAATGTGTAAATCAATTTCACAACAAGAGGTGACACTTTTTGATGGAGTTCCCCTTATAGGTGATTGTAATGATAAAATAGAGACCTTGATGAATATTTTATTTAAAAAATGTAAAGATCAGGTCAACCCCTAATGCGAGCAAACTTGGGATAGGAAATAATTTATAGAATATGTAAAAGGGTGTAATAGTTTTTTGGCTCGAGTGGGTGACACAACTTCAATATTAGATGGGGTTTTTGTTCGGTTGGCATAATCCACCAAAGTTTTAGAAGCTAGGCTTCAGTAGAAGAATACTAATTCTATAAATTGGCTGAGAATGCACTCACAATAAAAGATAGAGTGTAGCATGCCAAAGCATTATAGGATATAAAGGCACTCAAAACTAAAATAAGTGCTCATCACCAAGAGATTAATACCCATTTTATGGCACTCTGAGGATAGGTTTTGATAGAGGTTAAAACACTTGAGGACATCCACAAGGATGCTAATGCATCACTTGAGCTTTTGACAACTCAAGTGGGTAATTTTTTAAATAAACATGAGGAGACCAAATGGATCAAAGGCAAAGTTAACGAAATTACCTCCAAGCTATAAACTACATTAAACCATTAAGAGGATTTCAAACATTAGGTTGGGTAAATGGGACCTAAAGTTTTGGTATTTAAGGGACCTAAGGAGGGCACATAGTCCAATACAAACTATTGACTTGGTGTGGGGTGATGTTGGACCTTAAATTTTGTATCAATTTATTCTAAGTACTTTTTGGAAGAAATGGGCATAAAATCAAGTCAAGGTGCAGAAGACCTTGACACAAAATAAATGAGTTACAAAGAATAAGGATGTAGGAAACATGAAGGAACCAAGGATAGAAGAGTCAAAAAATTAGCCTCTGACTTAGAAAAGGAAATAAAAGGCATAAAGGAGTAAGGAAATAATTCATGCAAGCATTAGAGGAGAATAAGTCAAGTGCAAATATAACACCAAATTATGAGAATATAGGTGTATGACATCAAATATTTAGCACAAAGTGGGTATATAGGGATAGTTAAGCCATCATCAATAGGAATTAAATGTAATGATGTGCCATGACTCATTATTGTTAATGTTCATTGTAAAGTTATGACTTTCATATTAATGTTGTAACTGAATGATTAAGGTAGTACCATGTATAAATATCCCTAGTTTTTCTTATAAGGTTGTTGATGTTGTTTGTTTTTATTATATAATAACAAATGTAATCTTGAGTTTATTCATGTTCCTAATATGCATCAATACTTGTGTATGGTGATCATTGACATATAATAAAAGGAATACTTGTGTTGTTAAAATAAATGTAAACTTGTTATGGACCTAATGGTACTACTACTCTTTTTTTGGATTTGTACCTATCTCTTTACTCATGATAAATAACTTAAGTATGGAATGATTACATAGTATTAATTAGCTTAAATATGATATATTTAGTTATAATGAAGTGCCTATTCAAGTAACTTAATATATAATCCTAGTGTATACACCATCGCGTGACCTAACTGATGGGAACCAATCTTAAGCAATGCACTTTAGGTGAGTATGTGAGATGATTTATCATTTGATAAGCCCATGCGCTAGCTAGTTGTACCTCTTATCCTCTTTGCACATGTGACCAGGGAAATTAATGCTAAACTAAAGGAAAATAACCTAATAATAATCACCAGGTTGTGAACTTGATTCCTTTAAATGATCATCAAATGTAATCTTTTGGTCATCAATAAGGTCTTGTATCATATGCCTAAAGGTAAAACATATGTTCATAAAATGTCCTAGTCTATGGTGATAATCACAATAAGCATTCACATCATATCCTTTGGGTAGAGGTCTATTTATTTCAACCTTTATAAGATGATGGAGAGATATAATCTGACTCTCTACTAACCATGGGAGTAATGAGGCATGAGACTCAGGTAAACATGTAAATTATCTCTTCGATACATTAGATAGGACAAGCTAATTAAGCTATTATCAAACTATATTAACTATAGTGATTGTTTATTTTTTAGGTTTAGGAAGTTTTACCTTATAACTTGGTTTGATAGTAAACTTTGTATTGGATGTAGATGCAACTAGTGTGTTTGCTACATATTTGATATTGTTTAATGAAATAAGCTTCATTTCATGATCCCATACAACATGGTATAAGTCATAAAAATATTTAAACTTGAAAATAATGGACTCATGTAAAGGAGCCAACAAACTTTGATTGAATATGTCTTGCAACTCTTCATCTGCCATAAGATTTGTCATTTTAGCTAGCATTGGATTGTACCTCAAGACATATTCATTTATAAGTTCATTTGTTCCTTATTTTATTTTGAAAATTTGAGCATAGGAAACTTTTTCAAAAACCTTAATGGAAAAATGTGCTAAAATTGATCTACAAGAGGTTTGAATGGTTTCAAAAATTAGAGAGGTAAATCATAGAACCACCTCAAATCATAGTCCTTAGGGATTTTTGAGAATAATTTTGTCAAAATTTTATCATTGAAAGCATGGTAAAAGCATGCCACATAAAAGGTTTGAATATGTTGTTTAGGATCACCCTTGCCATCATAAAATGTGAACTTAGGTGTAACAAAACTAGTTTGCAAAGGGTGAAAATATATCTCAAGTACAAGAGGGTTATGCAACACATCTTCAAATAAATAACATGAGGAGACATTAAATAATTTTTATCAATGTTTATAACCTTATCCTCAAAGGTCTTTACAAATTGAAAGAGTGTTTAAACTGTCGACCCATTGGGATTTATATTGGCAAGTTTAGTAGTCACCAAAGGGGATGTAAACATGGTTCGAGTAATAATAGGCATTAAAACTGATATTTGAGTTGAAATAATTGTTAATTACATGGTATATGTAGCAATATTAATTTCAAGAAATAACGATTTGAAGACATAATTTATGCCTCTAGTATATGTAGGTAGATTGATTGGTATGAAATCAATTGTAGTACCTTCTAAGGACTCGCCACCACTATGTGAAGAAGTCTTAGTTTGTTATTCCCAAAATCTGTCACTTATTTTTATGGACAAAATATCAACTATTTTGGTCCTATAGGCCAAAATGATCTCTTCATTTTTCAAAAAAATGTTCTGAGCAGCCAAGTTCTTCAATTATTTAAGCATTTTCAGCTAAGGAACTCACAGGTTCAATAGGTTCAACAGGCAGGCTTTCTCTAAAGGAAGTTCAAAACACTTGAGGATTTTTCTTAGTGTTTTAAGGTTGGTTCAACGTCAAGGTTCAATCAAAATACTTAACGGTGGGATTCAAATAAATGGAATGAACCATTGAACCCCACCTTCGAAAGGTTCAAAGATTCAACGAGTTCAAAGGTTCAACGACGTCAGCGGACTTAAAGAGTTAAGTGCTTCAACGAGTTCAAAGAAGTTCAACCACTTCAAAGAATTCAATGAGTTTAAAGACTTCAGCAAGTTCAAAAGTTCAATGGCTTCGATAGAATTTAAAGAAAAGAAGGCTTCAAAGAGTGAAGATTGAACTATTAAACCATTGAACCTTGAGCCAAAAAGAGTTCAAAGGTTCAACGAGTTCAAAATCTGAACAAAAGCTTCGAGTGAATGAAGTGGAAGATTCTAGAAAGAGGTTCAAAGATGGTTCACTCGAAGAAGAAAAAGAAAGCAAACATGGCCCTTCATAGAGTTGATTGAACCATCGACCAATGAACCACTTTGAACCATTAAACCTTGAACCGAAAAGGTTCAAGGTTCAAAGTAGTTCAAGCAACTAAGTGACCATGATGTCTTGCAAATGTCAACTTTAGGGTAATAAAATATCCATTGATTTTCAAATATGCTGTAGACCCTAAGAACAAACTCAGTGACTGGCCAAAGAAGGAGCTGAAAGAGCCAGAAGAAAGTGAGAAGATAGCCCTGAGAGCTCAAATCACCAAGGAAGGACAAAATGTGGCAAGGAAAGAGAGAACAACTATAAGTAATCTAGAAATATTTGTAGGAGAGTTATTTCTGTAGGTGAAATAGTCCACCAGGTGGACATCAGAGAGCATGAATATTCAAACGCACAGCCTATTTTTTATGCATTAAATAAAGGTGAATGGACAGCCATGTAAGCATCATAAAGAGGACCAGACAACCCATGCTTAAGAGGAGACATTTGAGATGATTCAAAATGCCAAAGTCAAGGCTGATGACCTATTCTAACATGGCCCTTTCATAGATATTCAAGGCATTCAATTCAGCACAGGCCATTTTCATAAAAATAAGTGCCGAAGTCTTTCTTGGAATGCTATATATTATAATCTCCCATTTTGTGTAAAGGGAGATCTCTTTGTTATCAGAAGAAAAAATCTGCCCAAATTGAAAGGCATTCCTGAGACTTTGAGCTCAGACTATTAATCATATTTTGTTATTTGATTGAGAAAGCAAGTGACCTTGAAATAACTTATGTTATTTAGGAGATTGTTCTTATGTTTGTTTCCTGAATACCATCTTGTCCATTTAATCAAATAAGTAGAATTAGTGAAAGTAAGCTGGAAGATGTCCTGAAACTGACTATGGGAGACTTTGTGCTACCATAATTTTTTTTAGTCTGTGTTTTATGTAAAAGATATTGAAGAGACTTTGAGCTCCCCTTATCCTTCATGATCTTTACTCTGTTGTAGTTTTAGGTGGAGACTTTGGGTTGTGCTTAATTCTACTATGTTACTACGTCCTAATCAGTGGGAGAAGCAACAAAAGACTTTGTGCTTTAATGAGTTTCTTGTGGTTATCGGTTACTACCCAAGAAGAATCCTACTGTTGGCTGAATATCACTTCTGAAAGAAGAGTACTTTCAATAATTACACTAGAATTCTCCTCTATTCTATGAACACCATCTCTAAAAAAAGAGAGATGGATGGTATGATTTCACCTTTGTGTGTATTTTCAGCTTATATATATATATATATGTTATAGATTTTAGGGAACGTCCCCTTGATGAGAGGAGAGATTTATCCCATTTTGATGTGGTAAAACTACACATTTTGCCATATAAATCTCCTTGTGCTATGGTCGAAATACCTATTTTTCCATCAGTCAGCTGGTGACAAAATATTCACCCAATAGTTTTTGGTGACTCCACTGGGGAAAGAACGCGCAGTTTGAATCCTCAAGCTTCAAATTGAAGTAGTTTCAGTTCTTTTTCATTTCCATTTTTACACTCTGGCAGATCCACTATACACGTGAACCTAGAGAGCTAAAGGTATTGTTGACCCTGTATTCGAGTTGGTACAACAAAGTAATTTTGATCTGTTTCCTTCACCATCTCACCTCTAGTGAACTAGGAGTTTTCCTCCTGTGAAAGTCAGGTCTCCATTACCAGGCAAAGCTATTTTCTCTACTAGCAGAACTTTGTCAATACATACCCCACACAGATTTTTTATCCCTCCTTTTCAACATCATAACATGGTATCCCAAGGCCTCTGGGGTAACACTTTTGGTCCCTTGAATCTAACTCCACCTCTACATGAACTACCTCACAGTTCAAAGAAGAATTTCCTCAAGTTTTTTGGTGATGGAAGAATTCATCCTGATGAACATATTACAGCCTTATACTTATCTTATGGCATGATAGGCATAGAGTATGAAGACATTGCAGTTAGACTATTTATGGAAACATTGCAAGGCACTGTTGTAGATTGGTTCTATCATCTGCAGGCCCAGACTGTGACTGATTAGAACACCATCAAAGCCAAATTTGAAGCAAGATTTAAGCTTGCAAAAGATGTGCATGCCCTGTTAGCTCATCTCAAATAGATGAATAAGGAGCCTCATGAACCTATAAGGGACTTCATAGCCAAATTTGACAAGCTGAGGAAAAGGATTCCCATAATTGCTCAACCGACACCAGAAAATCTCAAATGCTTCTTCATAAACTCTCAACTTCCTAAGGTAAGTTTCTTGTTGAGGTGGGCTAGCCACATAAACCTTGTTACAGCTCAGGATTTGGCCACTAAGGTTGAATATGACCTTATCTTAGTAGGAAAGATAAGAAGAGATCCTAACAGGAGTAAACCTTCTTCATCTCCTAAATATTCTTCTATAGGCACCACTGATCCTATGGTGTAGAAGCTAGAAAATGAGTTGCTAGCTCTCAAAAAATAAATGGCACAAAGAATTTTTGCTCCTCCTTCATACTGAGATATAACAAGGAGGACTTTTCCCAATCAATCATACCAAGGCAATGCTGCTAGGAATCAAGGGTAGCCAAATCGTCTTCCTCCCCCACAAGGGAAGCTTGCCATTAAAGCAGCTCCAACCAACTCAACAGTTAGATATCTTGAAACTAAATTTGATTTTTCTTTCCAACTTGAGTTGAACCCAAAATATGGCATTGATCTCTTTGTAGAAGACCAAGAAGAATCAGTTGATGACTCCAACATTGGTTTTTTGAATTACCAGGATGAACCCAAAAGTAAAGGTGAAGCATTTGATGGATCATACGTAGTATTTACCAGGTCCCAGAACTAGTCAGCTCAACAAGTAGATAAAGGAAAAATAGGGGAAGGATCTCAACCAGTAATTTCAATTGCTAAATGGGGGACTAATCTACCTTTTCAATCAAAGGACCTGGTGAGCAATAAAAAAGTAAGTACCTCAAGTATTCCTTGACTTTCAACTTCAAATTCGTAGACCAGTCCTACACCCAGTAAAAATTAGATTGATGGACTACCTTCCCCTATTTCTAATCCATTTCAATCATTTGATATAATTGACCATGTTAAGAAGACCAAAATTTAAATGTCTACGTTTAAATTCTTACAATCCCACCCTGAGTAGTTGGATAGGTTAGTACAATGTGTAAAAAATAAAACTATCCCTACAGGACCAAATGTTCTAAAGGGGACTCCCATGTCCAACCCAAATAATCTTGTGATTACCCCTCCAGTTTCCCATGGGAAAACAAAATTTTTTTATGTCTCCTTGTTGATAAACAGTCATCAGTTGAACAATTACATTATAGATTCTAGTGCCTCTAACAATGTCATGCCTGCCAAAGTGGCAGAATCTCTTGGTCTCACACTGACCAAGACCTTTGGGAGATGCTTCTCCATGGAAAAAAAACAAGTGCCACTTCTAATACGAATCAAAGATGCCCAATTTGCATTTGTGGCCTTCCCAGAAAAAAGGGTTAAAATGACAATTTTGGTGGTCGACATCCCAGTGTCATACGACATCCTTCTTGGGCAATTTTTTTGCAAAGATGTTGGTGGAAAATTGAGAATGGACCTATCTAAGGTGAGGATCCCTATCAAAGGCATCATGCAGAGGATACTCCCTAAGAAGGAGTCAAAGTACATTTTCACACAAACATCAACCCCTAAAGCTCAAATTCTATTGGAGTCTTTGAGAATGGGTAATTACTTCCTATCCATAGAGGATGTTCCTATGTCAATTGATGAAAGTCTTGTAGGTGACAATATAAAAATTGATTCAAATAAGATAGTAAAATAATTAATAGAGCATAGTTTAGATGCAAAAGGATCTCCCCTTCCAAACAAAGTAAAATCTGAAAGGAGATCAGATCCTGATGATATATGGATTTTGGAATTTGATGGCAGCTATTCTTCTACTAGTTTTGGAGCTAGAGTTATTTTAATATCTCCTCAAGGAGATATTTTTCCTTATTCATATAAGTTATAGTTCAACAACACCAACAACACTGCTAAGTATGAATCTCTATTACTCAAGTTGAAGGCAGCTCAAGACAAAGGTGTTAAACTCCTTCATGCCAAAGGAGATGCTAAATTGGTGGTTTGTCAGGTGAGGAACCTGTATCAAACCAAGAATGGAAGATTATGCCATTATCACAATTTGGTTTGGGATCAAATTAAAAGTTTTGATGCTTTTAGTATTTTTGTATTGCCCAGAGAGTTCAATGATCGAGCAGATGCATTGGCCGTCTCTACAACTCTTAGTTCCTCACCAAGATTTCAAAGGAAATAGGTACACTATAGAATTGGTCTTTTGACCAAGTGTGCTTGATAATGCCAACCATTGGTAGGTGTTCAATAGTGATAACCAAATCATTGCTTTTCTAGAATAGAAGGATAGCTTTGAAAAGCTTTATTTTGAAGGCAGTGAGTCTCTACCATAGGAATCAACTCCTAAAACAAGTTCAAACACAAGGGAAGAATTCCTATAGCTAAAAGGGAATAAAATCCCAAAAGGATTTGTTTTCTTTGAGAAACTATTTGATAAGCATGACAGGTTCATCAAGCAGCAACAAATGGATTCAAGCTCCTCCCAAGAGTTTGATCAAATAAATTTGAGTACTTAGGACAATCCAAAGATGGTCAACATTGGGAAGTGTTGCACTCCTGATGAAAAACTCAAATTCATTACTCTACTTCACCATTATATTAATGTTTTGGTGTAATCCTATGATGATTTGAAGTCGCTCAGGCCTAAATAAATTCGTCATGAAATTCCTCTCAAGAGTGATTCATTGCCTCACAAGCAAAAATCCAGGCAGTACAACCCCAAAATATCAGGTACTATTCTATTTGAGATTTAAAGAATATTAAAAGCTAGGATAATTTCTCCAATCCATCATTCCAAATGGATTGCAACCATAGTCCCTATGAAGAAAAAGAATGGAGAAATTTGCCTCTGTGTGAATTTTAGAAACTTGAATCAATCCTCTCTAAAAGATAACTACCCTTTACCCATCATGGATCAGGTCCTTTAGATAATGACTGGTTCAGAGATGTTATCAATGTTAGATGGTTTTTCAGGGTACAATCAAGTAGAAGTCAGTGAAGCAGACCAACATAAGACTTCCTTCACTACACCTTGGGGCACCTTTGCATATCGCATAATGCCCTTTGGTTTGATCAATGCTAGTGCCACCTTTCAGAGAGCAATGGACCTTGCTTTTAGAGATGAAATGGGGAAATTATTTGTGGTATACCTTGATGACTTGACAGTCTTTTCTAAATATCATCCTGATCATGTGCACCATCTACAACAAATGCTAGGGTGATGTAGGTAGAATGGTATTTCTCTTAATCCCAAGAAATCAATTTTTGGGGTTATAAAAGGTAGACTTCTTGGACACACTGTATCTTGAGAAGGCATAAAGATTGACTAAAAAAGAGTCAAATCCATCCAAGAGCTTATTCTACCCACTAGTAAAATTACAGTTCACTCTTTCTTCAAAAATGTGAATTTTCTACGAAGGTTCATTCCTGAGTTCATAGAAAAGACTCGCCACATTGTGGACATGATGAAGGGAAAAGCTAATTTTCACTGGACTGAAAAAGGCAAGTCAGAAATTCAAGATATCAAGAAAGCTATCACCCATGCCCTAGTCCTAGTTTGCCTAGATTACACCAAAGATTTCATAATGTACAGTTATGCTTCTGAACACACACTTTCAACAATTCTGGTTCAACAGAACAAAGAAGGTGTAGAATCTCCCATATTTTTCATGAGTTGTCCTCTCAAAGCTTATGAAATGAAATAATAAATATGGAGAAGCATGCTTATGCTATGATAAAGGCAGTAAAACACTTCTATTTTTATATTTTGAACTCACACACTATTGCTCTGGGTCCTAATACCACAATCAAGTCCATACTAACTCAGCAGGAGTTTGGAATCAAAAGGGGCAATTAGATTGCTAAAATCCAAGATTTTGATCTGGTTATCAAACCAATGAAGCTTGTGCGGGAAAGGGGTCTCTGCCAATTAATTGTTGATAACATACTAGAAGAAATAGGGTATGAAGAAGCAGAAGTTGAAGACACGCCAACAATTTTTTTTGTCACCACTATGAATGAGTGGTATTTGAATATTGCTCATTTCCTTATCTATGGTGAGTGTCTTGCTCACCTGTCTCGTAAAGAAATGAGGATTGTTAAGTTAAAAGCTGCCAAATTTGTCTAGTGGGACAACGGTCTGTATAAGAGGAACCTTGATGGGGTATTCCTTCGCTACATGGATAAAGAGCAGCAGAACAAATTTTTGGAGTCCTTCCACAATTTAGCTTGTGGAGGACATTTTTATACACCTGTGAATGCCCATAAGATTCTATGAGCCAGGTATTATTGGCCTACTCTGTTTCAAGATGCATACAAATGGGTACGTAGATGTGAACTATGTCAACAGTTCATTGGAAGACCCAAATTGGCTGCATTACCTCTCAAGCTAGTAGTAACTAAAGAGCCATTTTAGCAATGGGGAATTGATTTCACTGGCGCTGTAAACCCATATTTGAGCGCTAGACATGATTATGTCCTCACAGCCACAGACTACTTCACCAAGTGGGTGGAAGCCATTCCAGTCAAGCATGCTACTTCAGAAGTAGTATGTAATTTCCTCAAAGAAAATATTATTTCTAGGTTTAGGGTCCCAACCAAGATTATAACAGACAATGCAACCTATTTTTCTTCTCATAAAATTACCCAGTTCTGATTTTATTATGGGATTATCCTCTCCCACTCTTTTGACTATGTTCTGCAAGGAAATGGCCAAGCATAATTGAGCAACAAGAACCTGGTGACCATTATTAAGAAGTTGGTAGATGGCAATCAGAGAACCTGTCACAAAGCATTATTTGATGCTTTATGGGTAGATAGAATTACACCCAAGAGGGCGATAGGTATGTCACCATTCCAACTTTTGTATGGTCTCAATGCAGAGATACCAATCACCCTAAAATTACTAGCACTAAAGTTCACAAAGGTAGTCAAAGATTCAACATTTGAAAGTTCCATTCACAAGAGAATCATGTGCTTGAATAAACTTAATGAGCAATGAACTATGGTGGTGGACCAAATTGCTATGCATTAAAGTCTGGTAAAGAATCTCTTTGACTAGAAAGCAAGGATTTGTGATTTCTAGATTGGAGATCAAGTTCTATTATGGGATAAGAGGAGAGAACCAAAAGGAATGCATGGAAAATTTGATTCCTTATGGAGAGGCCCATTTTCTATTCATCGGCTCAATGGTGAAAATAGTTTCCTATTGAAATATCAAGACGACATGCCTTTTTCACTGCCTCATAGTGGGTAGCATCTAAAACACTTCAATCCTTGAAGTATCAGATAAGATTAGTTATACATATGTATAATTTTTGTATAGTTTTTAGTTTGTTTTGTGTTATTCATTTTTATTTTTTGGCATTTTTTTTTGGGTAGCATGACTCCGTATCCCAATGGCATAAATAAAGGCACTGAGATTCTGTTTTCTACTCCCTTTGATTATTTTTCCAATTGATGGAAGTTCCCCAACTGGAGCCAACTATTATTCCCAAAATTCATCACTTATTTTTATGGACAATATATCAACTATTTTGGTCCTATAGGCCAAAATGATCTCTTCCTTTTTCAAAAAAATATTCTGAGCAAAAAAAATTCTTCAATTATTCAAGCATTTTCAACTAAGGAACTCACAGGTTCAATAGGTTCAACAGGTGGGCTTTCTCCATAGGAAGTTCAAAACACTTGAGGCTTTTCCTTAGTGTTTTAAGGCTGGTTCCATGCCGAGGTTCAATCAAAAGACTTAACGACAGGCTTTAAACAAATGGAATGAACCATTGAACCATTGAACTCTACCTTTGAAAGGTTCAAAGGTTCAACGAGTTCAAAGGTTCAATGACTTCAATGGACTTAAAGAGTTAAGCACTTAAATGACTTCAAAGAAGTTTAACCACTTCAAAGAGTTCAATGAGTTCAAAGACTTCAACAAGTTCAATAGTTCAACAGCTTCGACAGACTTTAAAGAAAAGAAGGCTTCAAAGAGTGAAGATTGAACTGTTGAACCATTGAACCTTGAGCCAAAAAGAGTTCAAAGGTTCAACGAGTTCAAAATCTAAACAAAATCTTTGAGTAAATGAAGGAAGTGGAAGATTCTAGAAAGAGGTTCAAAGATGGTTCAACTGAAGAAAAAAAAGAAAGTGAACGTGGCCCTTCACAAAGATTAAACTACTGACTAATGAACCACTTTGAACTGTTGAACCTTGAACTAAAAAGGTTTAAAGGTTTAAGGTTCAAAGTATTTCAAGTGACTAAGTGACCATTATGTCCCCGTAGACATCAAATTTAGGGTAATAAAATATCCATTGATTTTCAAATATGGTGTGAACCCTAAGAACAAACTCAGTGACTGGCCAAAGAAGGAGTTGAAAGAGCTAGAAAAAAGCAAGAAGATAGCCCTGAGAGCTCAGATCGCTAAGAAAGGACAAAATATGGTAAGGAAAGAGAGAATAACTATAGGAAATCCAAAAATATTTGTAGAAGAGTTATTTCTAGTAGGTGAAATAGTCCACCAAGTGGACATCAAAGAGCACAAACATTCAAAGGCATGACCTATTTTTTCTACATTAAGTAAAAGTGAATGGACAGTCATGTAGCATCATAAAGAGGACCAGACAACCCATGCTTAGGAGGAGACATTTGACATGATTCAGAATGCCAAAGTTAAGGCTGATGACCTATTCTAGCATGGCCCTTTCATAGATATTTAGGGCATTCAATTC
Source organism: Torreya grandis (assembly GCA_037957365.1). Taxonomy (NCBI): domain Eukaryota; kingdom Viridiplantae; phylum Streptophyta; class Pinopsida; order Cupressales; family Taxaceae; genus Torreya; species Torreya grandis. The sequence goes on along the minus strand of JARHVA010000202.1, from coordinate 2,355,629 downwards.
AACATGGGCCATTTTCATGAAAACAAGCACCCAAATCTTTCTTGGAATGCTATATATTGTAATCTCCCATTTTGTGTAAAGGGAGATCTCTCTGTTATCAAAAGCAAAACTCTACCCAAATTGAAAGGCATTCTTGAGACTTTGAGCTCAGACTGTTAATCATATTTTGTTATTTGAATGAGAAAGTAAGTGACCTTTCAGACTTTGTGTTGAAATAACTTGTTTTATTTAGGATATTGTTCTAATGTCTATTTTTTGAATACCATCTTGTCCATTTAATCAAATAAGCATAATTAGTGGAAGTAAGCTGGAAGATGTCTTAAAACTAACTATGGGAGACTTTGTGCTACCATAATTGTCTTCAGTCTATGTTTTGTGTAAAGGATACTAAAGAGACTTTGAGCTCCCCTTATCCTTCATGATCTTTACTCTATTGTATTTTTAGGTGGAGAATTTGGGCTATGCTTAATTCTACTATGTTATTGCATCCTAATCAGTGGGAGAAGCAACAAAAGACTTTGTGCTTTTGTGAGTTTCTTGTGGTTATCGGTTACTACCCAAGAAGAATCATGTTGTTGGCTAAATATCACTTCTAAAAGAAGAGAAGTACTTTCAGTAATTACACCATAATTCTCCTTTGTTCTATGAACATCATCTCTGAAAAAAGAGAGATGGATAGTATGATTTCACCCCTATGTGTATTTTTAGCTTATATATATATATGTTATAGATTTTAGGTAACCTCCCCTTGATGAGAGGAGAGATTTATCCCATTTTGATGTGGTAAATCTATACATTTTGCTTTATAAATCTCCTTGTGCTGTGGTTGAAATACCTATTTTGTCGTCAGTCAGTTGGTGACAAAATATTCACCCAACAAGTTTTATCATGTTTACTTATTTCATGTCTTGTAACATATAGAAATGCATCCACTAAGCTCTTTTTATCATTGAGATGAGTAATCAATGCTTCTTTTTCTTCCATTTGGAATCGAGTTTTAACATTTTCCATTACTTCACAAATGAAAATTTCAAAAATTTCCACAAAGTACAACAATCAAGAAATTGTTAAAAACCCCTAATTTACATAGGGTTTTAAGTTTAAATATCAGGTTCACCAAATGCTAAACCCTAAATTGGATAAGGATCCTACTTGAGTAGATAGGGTTAAGAATATAGAAATGAAAATATACAAGGGTGAGGATTAGATCTATATTAGGCCAATTAGGTGCTAAAATCATATAAACATATATCAAATTTTTTAAATTGAAATAGGCTAAAACTAATAAGTACAACTATGATAAGTAAAAAAATGATAAAGAATTAATGTACTTATCTTGTTCTAATGCTAATGTAGTTTTGGATCTAGAACAGGTAGAAAGTAGACTAGAAGAGTATTCTAGAACAATTATGAGATTATGGATTAAATGCTTATGGATATGTGAACACTAGCATCAGCCTAAGATGGTTGTATCAATGTTATTGTTTGAACCTAATGTAAGTTTCCTTTACATAGTACTTGCTAGAAAAAGATGTAACCACCTAGATGCTTATGGGTTTGACTTTGCCTTCATTTTGGTGCATTCAAATCTAAGTCATGGACTATCACTCCTCATGAACTTGTGAACCCCTAGTTATCCATCTTCATAGTGATCTTGGGGGAAAATGGGTTAATGGGAACACAATGTCAAGTTGACCCAAATATCCCTCTATCAATGAGTGTTTCTTACAAAGCCAATACTCTGAAAAAGGCCTCAGACTGATGTAGTTCTCCCCTACATGTTGGCTTGTGTGTGAATCATGCAATATGTGCAAAGTAAGTACAATAGTGAACTAGCTTGTAACTTGGAAAATATATCTCTTGGGTTGCTCCTTCATTACTTCATACCTATGTATGTATTGTCCCTATGACTGATATGGAAATGGGATAAAATATGGAAGCTTTGCTCACTTGAGTGCTTGATTGAACACCTTTTTTAAGTTTACTGGTGAGTAGGTAAGAAGTTTATATGTGACAAAAGAATGAGGGTTGATATTGTATTTATATTAACCATTTTGGAGAAATAAAACATATTAAATCACTTACACTAACCATTTGGATATGTTTTATTTGTAAATTAGATGACTTTAGGGCACTTGAAACTTGTATTAGAGTAGGACACTAACATCGATGTAGGTGTCTATCCTGGATCCTAGTGTCCAGAAAGAAGGAAAGTAAGTACAGGCTCAAAACATATAGAGGTGGAAGATAAGCATGTTTTAAGTAGTCTAGGCAAGATAGAAGATCTAGGTCATCAACATAAGACTAGTTGGACTAAAAGATAAGCCAAAGGGCACAAGATAGAGTAGATGTGAGACTTTAAGAATCAAGAAAGGTTTAGAACTAAGAGGAACAACCAAGATATGAGTTTGAAAAGAATGAAAAATAAAACATTGCAAGCCACAAGATCTTAGGTGTTAGCATAACAACACAATCATAACAACAAGAATATAAAATAATAAGCTTACATATTGATTGCAAAGATCAACTATATCATATATTATATCTTTATAACTTATATTTAAATAAAATGAAATAACCTTGCATATATAGGTAAGGAAGATCAATCATAACTAAAAGATCAAGCTAAGTGATCAATCACAACTAAGAGATCAATTTGAGGTCAAACCTAAGATTAAGAGATAATTATCCTTAAAGGATAGAAACAACTATAAATTATCCCCATAATATCTAATAAATAAATATGTACTATATCATAATATACTAAATAAGATAAATAAAATATCTACATATAAGTGGGTGGGAATAAATAAATACCTAGGTAAACATCAGCTAAGGTAAATAACCTGCTCTAACACCTCCACCTCAAGTGAAGATAGGGGCCAAAAATAAAGTGGCATATACATAATATGAGTCCCAACAATAAAACTTGATTAGGTACTCATGTATAATAAATCCATGAAGCAATCTCTCATAAAGTGACGAAAGGGAAAAAGCCCATAAAAAAGTGCCCCCCCCCCAAAAAAAAAGAGAAAGTAAGGAAGTAAGGAATTCATATGGAATCCCCCCTTAAGGGCAACTTCCTTCACCCCACACAAAGAACAATACTATATATCTTGTACAGATGGAAAGGATGTAAGAAGCTATATCTATATGAGGAGAAATAGTCCCATGTATAAAAACCATGATTTCTCCTTGTAGGAAGAAAATGCAACTGTTGTATGTGATAACGATGTCCCAAAGATACATCACCTACAAAAAAATTAATGTTTTGGTGGCCTTGCCAAAGAATAGGCCTAATAATAGATATAGTACTCTATAAGTCACTGTCAAGAAATCTATCAGTGTAGCCCATAGAGTCGAGTATAAAAGACCCAAAAATAAGAGTATAACTCTCAAATAAGCTAATCATATTAGCAAGTGGATCCATCATAGAACAAGTAGTAATAATAGAAGTAGGAGCAACAACAAGCTCCAAATCAGAATGTGTAAAAACAATAGGTTCCTCATCAAAATCATAGTATAAACATATATCCTCAAAAACAAGAGGAGTAGGTGATGTAGAAATAACAACTATGGCATAATAAAATTCATCCTCAAGAAGTGGAACAAAAGGAGATGGAGTAAAAGAGGGTTCAAAAGACCTAGAAAACTCAATATCCTTCCCAAATAAGGCTAAAAAATTGTCCCAAACTTATTTGGGTGATGGGCACATGCGACATAAGAATGAAAAGTGTTTGAAACATGGAGGCTAATAAAGCAAAGAGCCCCATCTTTTGTGGATGCAATCTAGACAATACCTTCCTCATTTGTAAAGTGAGGAAAGTCACCAAACACAACTCTCCATAAGCCTTTCAGTTATAAGTGTATCTTCATTTTAATCTTCCAAGTTTTATAATTTGAGGTGTTGAGGGGCTCAAAGGAGTGGAAAACCATTGTAAAAAAATAAATAAAAAGTTAGAAAGAAGAAGAATCCTCCTAAAAAACAAATCCCCTTGGTAATTTAACATCTGTTGATAAAAATAATGAGCACCCCAAAATTTGGCACTTTATAATTTAGTGTGTTTTACAGAATAAATAACACCAATAGATAGGGTGTATAAAAAACATTTTCTTTTCAAAAAAATTGTACCCAATTTTGAGTCACGGTTTAAAATTTATAGATTTTACAAGTTTCCTATCATTAAAATGGGTCAAATAAATAAGCATGGCACCATAAATCAAAAGAATATGACCAAAAAAGAAGGAACATAGCCTTCCAGCCACTCACTGAAATCAAAATTGAATCATAGACATATTTAAGCCAACATAAGTGAAAAACAATATGCCTATAATATATTATTATTTTTTATGTAAAAAATAATAAAAAATCTTGAGCAACCATCTCCTGCTATGCTATTTTTATTTCCAGTATTTGTTAGTAAAACTATGATAACTTTTTCATTTCTTAATGAAATTAAAAAAATCAAAATGATTTGGAAAGATAAAAATAAGGTGCACAAAACCTAAAAAAATTAACATGATTTTATACAATTAGAGAGCAATTTGTAGAAGAAAAAATATGTTTTTTATGAAAAAATATAAATTTGTACTTACACATGACAAATTTGGCTTTCTCAGACACCTTAGATGTAATGGATAACTCAGAATCACTTCATTAAGTTCTAAAAAATATGCCAACAATAAAAAACACAAAGATATTCCTAATAAACTTGGATATATGAAATAAAAAAAACATGCCCTTGTAAAAAACTCATAAATGGACAATTATAACACCTAAAAGCTTTAGTACCATGAAAGGAACACAAGACAAAGCATTCCAAGTCACAAGATCTTAGGTGTTAACATAACATTACATTCATAACAATAATAATATGAAATAATAAACTTATATATTGATTTCAAAGAGCATCTATATCATATATTATATCCCAAAATTTTCATTCAAATACAATGAATGAACCTTGCATATATAGGCAAGGAAGTCTAATAAAGAGATCAAGCTAAGTGATCAATCAAAACTAAGATATCAAGATAAGTTATCAATCATAACTAAGATATCAAGTTGAGATCAAACCTAGAACTAAGAAATAACTATCCCTAAAGGATAGAAACAACTAGAAACTATCCCCATAATATCTAAGAGATAAATATGTAATATATCATAATATTTTAAATGGTATAAATTAAATATCCACACATAAGTGGGTGGGAATAAATAAATACCTGGGTGAACATGAGCTAAGGTAAATAATCTACTCTAATAGAGTTTGCCAAGTGTAAGACTGAGGTGTTATATAATCCATAAAATAGTTTCTACACATACAAATAATATAATAAATTTGAAAAAAATAACAATGAAAAACCTCAGGAGGCTGAATATCATAAGGCAAGCTAAGGTTTACATAAAGAGACACAAAATTTAGGTTTAACAAATGTTTAAACCTAAATTTAGATATACGTGGCTATCTAAGGTAAGGGGATTATATTAGCATTTACACGATGTTGGTGAACTAACCTAATAAGTAGACTAATTAATATAAAACTCAAATAAATAATATTATGAATTTGTACAACCTGGATTGATAAAAATAGTAAATTATAACTATTGATAGATATTGAAATGAATTAAAAATAAATGATACTTAGCTAATTTATTATGCACATGCAGGTCTAACCTAGAACATACTATAAGTGGACTGGAAGATGATCTTGGAATAGTCATTAGATTCTATAAATATTCTTTATGGCCTTAGATGCTTGCATTAGACCCTACCATAGGTGTCTTGTATAAAAGACTGACCGAATCTAGATGTGACTAATTAGAGCCTTCTATTTCAGTGAATTTCAACTTATATTTTAAGAAAGGGAAGAAGAAAAAATTAAATATGGGTGTATTTAAAAAACCTATTTGATTGTGCACATATTGAATTAGATGATTATGAATAACTCCTCTTTCATTTGTAAGGATGCCCTATAAATAAGATAACATGAAAGCAAATAGTTGGTTGGATAGATAGCTGAGTGGATTGCCCAACATTAGCTAGATCCCAAAATCAAGAGCTTCCTCGAGGGATGTCAATCCACACATTTTAAATAATTAAGTTTATAAATAGAATGATAAAGTGCTTCCATCAATAATCAAAAAGTATTAAATTTGAACACAAGAGATACTTGCTAAATAAATAGACTAAAAATGACTAATATAGTAATAAAAAAGTCAACACTAGTGTTAAATGGCTTGGGTCTATTTTAGAAAATCAATCAAGGGTCTATGAATAGGTAGGGACATAGAGAATTAGATTTGGTTAAGGGTAGATAAGTGGAAATAACTTGATTTTATTTCTTACCATAGTGACTGTCGATGGTTGGAGTGACCGTCGATGGTTAAGGTGACCATCGATGATCAAAGTGACCATCAATGGTTAGACATACCATCAGTGATTTGGATAACTATCAATGATTACTATGTGTAAGTTTAGGTTGGTAAATAGCTGGTTGACAGGATCTAAAATTTGGATGCTAAGAGATGGGTTGGTGCTAGGTTAATTATGAAATATAAATAAAGTAAATGAATATTATAAAATAAATACTTATCTTTCCAGATTTTCATCAGGTGGGTGTTTGAGGTGGTTGATCTGTTGGTGGATTCTAATGTGATTCTAATAGAGTAACAATATTTGATGCTTTGGCAGAGTGGTGGTAGAAAGTTGGTTCTTTGATGTGATGGTTGGATCGTTGATGATGATTAACCTACAAAAAATGAAACTTTGGATGCACAATCTCTTGACAATAATTGTAGATGGATCTCATCTCGCCGTTCCTCTCTTCTTATGAGCAAGGTAAAATAGATGCAACAAGATATTAACTAGGATTTTTAATTATAACTTGTATATGTAATGGCTCACACATGGATTTAGATAAGTTATATTTATAAAATCAAGGTAGGTGGTTTGCATGTTGTTGGTTAAAGAGGTGCACCTTGAATGTTGATGGTCAAGGTGACCATCGGCAGTTATCTTGATCATTGATGGTCTAAGGCTAAGGCAAAGAGTGGGTAAAATGGTAGGTTAAGTCATTTGGTAAAATTGACTATGGTTAGGCTTGGTTTACATTTAAAAAGTCAAATTAGTCTCAAGGGGGAATTAAGGTGGTCTAAGGGAATTTTGACATTCAAAATCATGGTGTGTGGATTTATGGTGTTTACATTTTCCCTCTTTTTGTTATGTGGCTTTGAATTAATAAGCTACAAAACAAAAATAGATTACTGGTCATAGGTCTGGTTGCCCTGAGTATGGGAGGAGGTGTTCCCTCTAAAATCAAGAATTGATGAGGTAAAATAGAATCAAGTGTGAGTTTGATAAGGGGCTAAAGCACGATCCTTGAGGGTCACTCTAACCATCGATGGTCAAGGTGAAAACCCTAAAAGTTTGATGATCAAGAGTAAAAAGGGAATGCCATTTGATTTATAGTAACTTGTTGACCTTGAGATCTAACATTTTGGTATTTGTGGGAAAAATACTATTGATAAGGATTGTAGAGGAGTTGAATATTAGCTGAGGTGGAGAGTGGACTGAGTGAACCAATGAGGATGCAGGGTTGGCAGGGATGCAAATGAGGATAGGCAAGTTTATGTCTTGCTCCTTGATGGTGGTCATATAATGAGGTAGGGGCATCCTTAAATGATAGTTTAGCTTGATTTGGTATTTGCATTGGGTTGTAAGGGTGGTTTCTTAATTGTTTGGGTTTGAATGGGTATGCCCTAGTTAGGGTTTGGGGGTTTTGGGTGAATTTGATGGGTTGAGGTGGAAATTGGGAGGGTATGGAGGTGGGGGTTGGGGTGGAGATCAAGGTGAGGGTAGTGAATTAGTAGATTGTTTTATTACTTATGGACGCTATGGTGTTCTTATGATTGTTATGGTTATGATTATGGTTATGTGTTTTCTTATGATACATGTGCATATGCTTGTTGTAAATTTTTAAGATGAAACACATGAGGTAAGTTAATCAACACTAGATGGGAGAACAAAGAATATAATCAAGAGACAAACATTGTCATGAAAATACCAACTAGTCATGAGAGGATAAGAATAGGGCATGATGGTTCTTCTTTGACAAGGACAAAAAACAAAATTGAAGTTAGATTGGCTTAATGAACATAAGCCCTTTGAATGCTTCACATGATCATTCATTAGTTGGTTGAAAAGGTGTTTTGACCATATAATGTCAAGTGAGATCAAAATCCCTTGATTATAGTGTATAAAGGGGGGATGGACAAAAATGGAACCTTCTTGTGAGACTAGCATGCCTCTTCTATATGTGTCTAAGGAGTCAGTATAAACAAGTCTATGTCATACAAAGTGTAGACTAATCGATTTAGGAAGTCTACTTGTGAAAACCAATTGTGTCTTCCACTTTATTTTATTATGTGAGAGCTAATTACAACTTTCAAAATTAATTTGCTTTTGTTGTGATTTTGAAAATGGGTCTTTTGCTTTGTTGTTATATATGGGAAGCTGATCAATGTAAGAAGCTTCCAAGAAATTGATATGCTTTTGACAAATGTTTTACTCATCCATCCTTCAAGGGAGTGGTCTAAGTTTATTTTATTTGTTCAAGGCTTTGTGATGGCTATCCTTCAAGGGAGTAGTCCACTTACATTGAGCAATTTCAAATATGTTTTCAATAGTAATTCATCAAGGGAGCAGTCTGTGAATGTTAGGAATGACCCATGATTATTTTGGTGTGGATTTTTCTATTTTGGTGTGCTTGATCTTACTTGACATATACATGCTTATATAGGCTTAAGGGTTCACCTTTATGAAAGCAAAACTAAAATCACAAGAGTGTGGAGTAGGTGTAAAGAGGTTTAGGTGACAATGATCATGGGAATCTGTCCTAAAAAAGGGGTAAAAAGTATCATGAGAATCATGTCATGGGTAGAGCCATGGTACCCATTTTTCAAGATTAGGCTATAAATGTGATGAATAATCACATGATTTAGTTTTAATCAGTTGCCCCTAAAGTAGGGAGATGGATGTGGTTGAAAGCAAGGGATGAGCTTAAGTTGAAATAAAAGGTGAACTTGATCCTCCTTAACAAAGGAATGGGTGTAAATGTGAAGCATTGAAGGGCTTAGGTTCTACGTTGCCTTCAAGAGAGGACAACCAATAAGCCCCTGATCCATACTTTTGGGTTATGATATACGGTCCAAGCTAATTGAAAGCAAAATTTACACACTTGATTTTATCCATATTAGTGACATGTTTATTTTTCATTTAAGATGAGGCATCTGATGTTGAATTCTCACACTTTGAGGGGTTTGTTATAGGCATGTTTGATGCATTCTTGATAGACATGAAGATGGGTAAGGGCTGCTAAGCAACGCTCATCAAGTAGCTTAAGTTGGGCTAAACAGTGTTAATTACAATTATCCTAAAAAATGAGATCTTGTAAAGTATGTGAAGAGAAGGTATTTGGACTTTGAGAGGCAAGATGGCCTCTACTCCAAACATAAGAGAGAAAGGGGTAACACCCATAAGGGTTATAATGCTAGTATGATATGCCCAAAAGGTGAAGGGGATGTGCAAATGTCAATCCTGACCAGATGTATTAACCATCTTAGTTAGCATGTTGTTAAGAGTTTTGTTAGAGGCTTCAAATTTTCCATTCACTTGAGGGAAATAAGGTGAGAAGAAGCTTAAATTAATGTTGAGTGTATCAAATAGACCTTGGACTTTCTTGTTCTTAAAATATTTACCATTATCAATGATAATATTGTGAGGAACATCAAAGCAGTAGATGATGTGATGGTTGATAAAGTCAACAATATTCTCTACTTTGGTCAAGACTAGGGGAATAGCCTCTACCCATTTTGTAAAATATTCGATTGTAGTGATGATAGATTAGTGTCACTACAAAGAATACAGATTAATTTCACTAATAAGGTATAGACCCCATTGTGAAAAGGGCAAAAAATCAGTGGATACATGAAGATTATGGCTAGGTATGTGATATAGATTGGCATGTTGTTGACACTTAAAACACCTTTTCACATAATCAGAATAGTCTTGGTTAAGGTTAGGATAGTAATAGCTAAGGGAAAGGATGCATTTAGCTATAATGAGGTCACTAAAGTGTCCCCCCAATATCTCATTGTGCATTTCCATGATAGTGTGAGAAGCTTCATGACTGCATAAACAATAAAAGGGGAGACCATCAAAGCCACATTTATAAATAATTCCTCCCATAATGGTATAAAATGAGGTATTTTGGATAAACGCTCTTTGATCATTCCTAGAGAGGCTAGAAAGAATGATGGCAAGGTTGAGGTAGTTGAAGGTCTATTGATACCAAAGGTCGGGTTGGCTCTCTTCCACATTGAAAATTGTGGGAGAATTTGGTTTAATATAGGAAGGCTAGGTAAGTTTGTGGATAATGATAGATAAATTAGAATTATAAGGTGTAGATGGGATCTGAGAGGCAAGGGAAGCCATGGTATCGATGATATTATTGGTAAATCTTAGGGTTGAATGGATGCAGTAGTGTTCAAATGATGTTAAGAGTTTGTCAACTAGTTATTTGTACTATTGCAAAACATCATTCTTACACTAGTAAGAGCCATTGATTTTATTGACCACAAGTTGGGAGTCACCAAAGATGTTGATCATTTTGACTCCTTAAGCTAAGGAAGTTTGAAGGCCTATCACTAGGGATTCATAATCAACCATATTATTTGTACATTCAAAATCAAGATTGAAGGATAAAGGAAGAGGTTCACCATCAAAAAGAATAAGGATGATACCAGCTCCACACCAGGTTGACATTTTTATCTGTTAAAGAACATAGTGACTTGATAGGTGAAGTCTACCTGAGAGAGGATTGTGATGGAGTCATCAAGGAACTCAAGAGGAGGAGGTTGGTTGTTTGATAATGGTGCTTTAGCCAGTTGGTTGTCAATGACTTGCCCCTTAATTAAATTTTAATAAAAGAACTCAAGGTCAAACTTTGTTAAAAGCATGATCCATTTGTCCATACACTAGTTTTGGCATGGCTTGGAGTTCATGTAATTGAGTGGGTCGTTGTTGGTTATGACATAGGTTTTGTTGTTAAGAAGGTAGTGGCAAAGTTTGGTGGCCAAAAATATTAAAGCTAAGTAGATTTTCTCAATGTGGGTATACTAAGTCTCATACTCTACAAACATGCAAATAATATATTAGATAGCTTGTTCTCTATGTTGTTCATCCTGATAAGCAAACATTGCCCCTAGGGAGTGGTCAATGGCAGAGATATATAGGTATAATGATTGGCCATCCTTGAGAGGGGTGAGGATAGGTGGAGATAAGAGGTACTTTTTGAGTGATTCAAAAGCCTTTTGACAGTCGTTGTTCCACTTAAAATATACATCCTTATTTAGAAGGTGATGGAAGGGTTGGCATCGGTCTGAAAACTAGGAGATAAAGTGATGAATGGATTGAAGCTTCCCCTAAAAACTATGGAGTTGATTGAGGTTGATTGGAGGAATAATGTCAAGGATTTATTTGATCTTCATGGGATCAACTTTGATTCCCCCGAGGGATAGAATAAAACCAAGGAGCTTTCCTGATAATACCCCAAAAATAAGCTTCTTGGGATTAAGGCAGACATGGTAATGGATAAGTCACTCAAAGATGATATTGAGAAGGGCTAAATGATCTTTTTCGAGTTTGGATTTTCAAATAAAGTCATCCACATAGTCCTCTATAATCTTGTGGATAAGGTCATGGAAGATATAAGTCATGGCATGTTAGTGGGTTGCACCAACGTTCTTTATTCTAAAAGTCATGACTCTATAGTAGAAGTTTCCTCATGGGGTGGTAAAGGTAGTCTTATACTGATCTTTGGGGGCAATTAAGATCTGATTGTAACCTAAGAATCTATCCATGAAAGATAACATCTCATGTCTAGATGTAATATCAACTAGCTGGTCAATGCAGAAAGTCATCTTTGGGGCAAGTGAGGTTGAGGTCACAAAATTCCACACAAATGTGTAGTCCCCCTATGGCTTTGGTGATAGGCATGAAATTTGAGACCCATTGGGGATAGTCAATGGATTTAATGAAATATATAAATAGAAGACATTGAAGCTCTTCTTTAATGAGAAGGGCTATGTGAGGGTGTATGCATTGAAGTTTTTATTTGATAGGTTTGGCATCATAGTTGGTGACTATGTTATGGGTAGTAATAACAAGGTCAATTCTAGGCATGTCATTATAAGACCAAGGAAATGCTATGCTATAGTCTTAGAGGAATGAGGGGAAGTCTTGAAGTTCTTTGACATTCAACAATTGGCCAATTTTGACAATATGGGGGTTGTCTAGAGTACCCAAGTTGATAGCCATGGTGGATTCATTCAGCATGGTCAAAGTCTTGGTAGGAAGGGATTTGTGGATGGAATAATCTAGGACACCAAGGTAGGTGAGAATGGAATCATCATCCTGGCATTGAACAATGTTAATGGTAGGAGAGTCATTTACTATCATCTTAGGATGGGTCAAAGGGATGGTTACAGTTACCACTTCCTTTTGATAAGTTAGGGGTTTGAGGCTGATCATGTTGACAAAAAAAAGATAGGTGGGATGATGTCATAATCTTCACACATAAGTGGAGGAGAGGTCAGTGAGGAAGGGGTGTCTTCCTCAATAATGGTGATGATAGGTGGTTTGGTTTGATTTTTGGTGGGTAGAATGAAATTGAGGCCATGTTTCTCATGAGGCTTTCTAGTCTCAATAGAAATCAAATCATGTGGGCCATGCTCATATTGTCCAAGATCAAATCCTTTCCATGCACACCTATGGAGGTATGTCTTGGCAAAACTCAATTTATCTAGGTAGGAGAAGCTAGAGGTGAATGGTTGAGGTGAGAGAGAGGTGGTAGAAGTGCCAAGGGGTTTGTCAAGTCCCTCATAGATGAAATGGGTTTGATAGTGGTGAGGTCTAAAGGGAATGACAGTTCTAAAATTAGGGTCAAACCGAGGTTGGTGGTCAAGTTTCCCATACTCTTGGGGAGTAGGGAAAGCATCAAGGGCAAGGAGGCAATATTCCCTCAATGAAATACATTGAATGTGTATTCAAAGTGGTCTAAGGTGGGGATTTGATTAGAGGGGATAGATAACCTAGTCAATGCCTCATTGGTAGAAGGAGGTAGGACTTCCTCTTTCATGGTGAGGGTCTTGTCTTTGGTTAAGGAGGGTGTGTTATATATAGGTAGGAGGACATCATTGGGTTAGTAGGCCATGTTGTATGTTGAGAAGGGACTTAGATCAGCTTTGATGGTGATGACTTGGACTTCATGCTCAAATTTAATGTAATGATGAAGGGTAGAGGGGATGCAACCCATGGATCAAATCCAAGGTCATCTTAGCAAAACATTGTATTGGAATTCATCTTACACTACATAGAAGAGTTTAAGAAGCATGTGAGGTCTTACATAGATATGAAGGACAATATTTCCCAAGGTAGTGGTCATGGTGTCATTGAAGGATTGGAGGATGGTTGAGGTTTCAAATAGGCATTATCCTAAAGGTTGAGTTGGTTATATGCATGAGAGGATATGATATTATTACTGGTTCCCCCATCAATCATGACCCATTTGATGTAGGTTTGGTTGATGTAAGTAGTAATAAAGAGAGGGGGATCGGGGTCATCAGGATGTATAGAAGGTATTTTTAAATCCTTGAAGGTGATAAGGTTGGAAATTTGGATAGCAATGACAAAGGATACCATAGGTTAAGGGTCTTTAGGTTAGATCTCTATTGATTGTAATGCCTTAATCATTGCTTGGAAATGATGAGGTGAAGTAGTAATCAACTCATATAAGCTCATCTTCACTAGGGTTTGGTGAAATTGTTTGAGCACCACTCTCCTAATGGATTCAGAGGGGTTGGATTTCAAGGTACCCAAGATAGATATATTGGGTTTAGTTGAAGGTGAAGGTGCTTGATTTTGGTTTGGTTGCGAGGTGGAAGATGGGTATGTCCATGGAATGGACACTTTGGCCTTCCCCTTATCCTTTTGTTATGTTCTCATGACCACATAGATGGTATTGATAGAGGGAAGAGTTAGGGTTGGAGAGTTGTTTGGTTCCTTGACACTTGAGGTGAGAGTGGGAGAATAAGTAGGTTTTGGCTAGTGATTATTGGTTGTTAGATTAGTAATGGGCCCATGGGAGGTTCTTCTAGTAATAGATCATCCTCATCATAGAGCCTATGGATAATGTTTGGAGAGCTCTATAATTTTTCATATCGTGGCCTAGTGTCCTATGATAGGAGTACACATGGCAGTCATTATACCAGATGGGTTTTGAATTAAGAGGGTCAAATGACTTGATAGGGGTAAGGTCAAGTGAGAAGCTTGCAATAACATTTGAAAAATGGTAGAGTAGGACTCAGCTAAAGGTAGAGAGGGTTTAGGAGTTTTAGTATTGGTTGATAAGGTGGAAGTCCTTTTGGGAGTGGGTTTGGTGATAGTAGATTTGGGTAAGGTGGTGCATTTGGTTGGGGGTTTTAGTTTTGGTAAAGTAGAGGTTGATAAAGTGAAGGGAGGAGGTTTCAAGGTAGGTAGCTTGGTTATTATTAGTTCAGTGAAAATAGGTGTGTCATAAAGCAAGTGTGTTAGTGTAACTAATAGTGATGGTTGGGTTTTGGTTGGGACAACCAGCTTCTTAATTAGAGTGGAGGGATAAGGTCCCAAGATAGAGGGAAAGGTTGGAGGCATAAGTTTGGCCCTCTAGATTTTTATTGGCTTCACTTCCTTGGTTAATTTAGTTTGGCATTTGGTTGTTGGGTTTGGTGAGATAAGCTCCACTTTCACAGATGGGTGATTAAAACTCTGTGTAGGGAAAGTGCCAAGGTTCTTGATTGGTTTGGTTAGAGAAGGTGATTTGGTTATTTGGGGTTTAGGTGCCTGGGAAGGTTGAGGAATTGTTGGGTTGGTAGAGGTTTTTATCAATTTGGGTGGTAAGATATGAGCATGAATAATGGAAGGGGTGGGTTGGTCTACCAATGGTGTGATTGGAGGTTCTTGTTTCGTAATGTAAGGTATCCCTAATTGCTACCAAAAGGTGGTTCGATCGATGTTAGGGTTGGACACAAATTCCAATTTTTGCACTATCTTAGAGAATGGTTTGTAGGCTGATTTTATTCCCTAGATAGTAGACCCAAAAGATAAGCCCATAGGATGAGATAGAGGGATGGTAACCTCATCATTTTCCTTAATCAAAGGATGCAAGTTTCGAATGGGTGACTAATCTATGAGAGGTGTAGACATGGGGGCTTCCACTTCAAGAATCATCTCCAAAGGGGTAGTAAATTGCTTGGTGGTTGAAGGAGAAGATAAAATGAATGCTTGTTCTATTATGTCAGTAGAAGGAGGGGTTGATGGTTCCCCTACCTCAATAAGTTGAGAAGTAAAAATGGTTACTTCCTCAGCTTGGGTATCCAAAAGAGTAAAAGGTAACTTCACTACCTCAACAAGGGGAGAGGGTGAGGAACATATTTAGGCAACAAGCATGACAAGAACCATGTTAATAATATGGGCATCATGATAACACTCAAGCTTATTACTCTCATTGTTGGTAGGTGCATGATTGGGGAAAGGTTGCCTAAATATGTCAAGGTCTTGGTTTTGAGGTGCGTTGGGGTTATCCAACACAAGCTCCCCCTTATCAATGAGAGATTAGATGACACTCTTGAAGATATTACACCTACTAACATCATGCCCTACTACTTGGTGAAAGGTATACATATCATTCTCATTGTACCAACTAGGTATAGGATGAGAATAATCAAATTACTAAGATGGTTTGATAAGAGGAAGTTGTATGATGTTGGCTTTTAATAACTTCTCCAAGATTGAATCATAGGATTCTTTAAGTGGAGTAAATTACTTATAGGGGTTCTAATTTTGGTTTTTCATATTTTACTTTGAGGAGCTAGAGGTATTTAGTTGATTGATGAATGATGGAGAGGCAGATTTAAGGACAACTGTGTTCATAGTTCCCTTGATTTTGGTTGTGGTGTTGGTTTGGTTAGTTGGTTTGGAGGAGGAAGACTCATTGGTTCTATAGGTAGAGTTCTTATTTTTTATTTTTAGCTTTCCTTTGTTGATGGATCTATTCTCTAATTTACGCACCATGGTAAAATCCTCATTAAAGTTTTAAAAGATCTGAACATGTAATGTGGAAGATATGTGCTTGGCACATGCTCAAGAAATGAGTTTGATCAATTTGGGTTGGGGTAAGGATAAATAAATCTAGTTGATTAGGTTCTTCCAATGAGCTATAAAATTAGCAATGGATTCATCATCAATTTCCAGATGGATTAGAGGTCAGTGATGGAAACCTTCTTGGAGATATTTATAAAAAAGTGATCCAATAAAGTTTGAGCCAACTGGGTAAAGGAGAAGAGGGAATGCTTGGTTAAGGCACTATACCAATACAATGTTGGTCCTAATAAAGACATATGAAAAGTGCAAAGAAGGAGGGAATCATCATAGGAAATCAAATAACATGAGTGCCCAAATGCCCTAAGGTGCTATTGGGGATCCTCCTTACTCTAAAGTTTGGAGAACTTGGGAAGTTCTCACTGGGGAGGATAGGGTCGAATAGGGACATATGGGTGAATGGGTTTATTACAGATATGATCATATGATAAGATGTTATGAATTCCATAAATGGATAACTCTAAGGTATTCATCTTATCCATGAGCATCTTCATGAGGTCTACTTGGGGTTGTACACCCATAAATTTGTAAGGTACATATTGTTGTGATGGTTGGGTGACATAGTAATAGCTGGTAGAAGGTTGAGGAGCCGTCACCTATTGTTATGCATACACTAATGGTTGGGTGGAATATATGTAAGGGTAAGAAGATGTAGGTGGTCATTTTAGTAAGTAGAGTTATGTGCCCTTTTGGGTTAAGGATGTAACCTAGGTTTCATGTAATGGACACATGTTGGGTAGGAGTGGTGGTTAGGTTGGTGACCAAAAGAAGGGTAATGACCTTTGTGCTAACTAGGGGTAAGGTAGAAGTTATAGGCACCACAAGATTTTTAAGTGGGGTAGTGTTTATTAGGTTAGAGGTGGCCAAAGGAAGGGTGACAATGTTATTGGTAGGTACCCCCATGGTTAGGGGAGTATAGGAGGCTAATGGTTCGGTTTCTCCTAAGGTGGAGGAGTTTTTGGTAGGGGTGGAACGTATAAGGCTATTTTTAGGTTGGGTAGGTTGGTTTTATACAATGGTATTAAAGGGATTGTTTGTAGATGAATAGGATTGGGTAACTAACGGTTGGGTGGTGACCATGGCAATATAAGTGTTTACCATGAGATAGGAAGGCATGCCATAAAGTGGGTCCATAGGTGGAATTGAAGCAAAGGTATGGTGAGGCATAGTGTTAAGATAATGTTGTAGGGCCATAGGGTTATTATCTAATAAGGTATCAAAGTTTGCATCTCCTTGGGGAACCTCCCAAAATGAAGGAGGACTTCCCAAAGGGTGAGGAGAGTCTATTGGTTTAGAGACGTAGTCCATAGGTGAGGAGGTAGAAGAGGTTAATTGGTTTGGTGATGGGTTTTGTTCTGTTATGTTCTTTCACTACTGGTGAGTTAAACCATCCAAGGTAAGGGAGAGAGAATGCAAAAATAATATCACCACTCAAAAGAAGAGAAGACAATAAATGATCAAGAAAAACAATCACACTCTAAAAATCACATTAAGTCCTAAAGGTTCTTTTTAATCGCTCTTTTAGTTTATGCCTTAATCTTTCAAGAAATCATGTGACTAAAATTTGGCTTGTAGAATAGGTACTAGAAAGGAAGTCTATGGTTGGTTTTAGGTTGTTCAGGCTCTAAAAAAGAATATGTATTGGGAATCAATACATGGCTTGGTATTGGGGCCTATCCCCTCACTTCACACACCACAATGATAAGGGTGTCAAGTTCTTAGCCAATATATACTAATTTTTTAGAGTTTATACTCAACTAGAGATCTGAGTTGGTTTTTCCCTTGGTAATGACCTCCAAGTAAGATCACCGAGAAAGGGTAAAGTGATCGCTAGGTGATGAAATCCTAGTTTGGCCTTATCTCAAGTTTATTTGATGAAGGTGTTTTGGTTTAGTGTGTGCAAAAAAAGTGATGCTATGATAGGATTACTTTGCCTTACTTTAGACTATGTGAGCTAAATTTGCAAGAAATTGATGTATGCAATCAATTTTTAAGCCCAAAAGAAACTTTTGATTTCATTTATGAGCACATAATAGAGAGAAAATATAGATGCAAATAATAAAAAACTTGAGTAAAGACTCAAGGTCTCACCGAGCGTGCCAAAATATTTCAATGAATTTCATCTTATATTTCAAAAAAGGGAAGAAGAAGAAACTACATATGAGTATAGTTGGAAAACTTGTTTGATTATGCATGTGTTAAATCAATTGATTGTGAAAAACTCCTCTTTGGCTTGTGAGGATGACCTATAAATAAGAAAACACTAAAAGAATGGTTGGTTAGATAGATAGCTGAGTGGATTTACTAGCATTAGCTAGATCCTATAAGTAAGAGCTTCTTTGGGGGCTGTTAATCCACACATTTTAAACAATTAATTTTATAAATAAAATGATAAAATCTTTGCAACAATAATTAAAAGGTACCAAATTTGAATATAAGAGATGCTTGCTAAATAAATCCACTAAAAATGACTAATATATCAATAAACAAATCAACACTAGTGCTAAATGGCTTGGGTTTATTTAAAAAAATCAATCAAGGGTCTATGAATAGGTAGGGACACAGAGAATTATAATTGGTTGAGGGTAGGTACGTGTAAATAACTTGATGTTATTTCATATCATAGTGATCGTCGATGGTTGGGGTGACCACCAGCATTTAAGGTGACCGTCAATGGTCAAAGTGATCATCGACAATTAGGATAATTATCAATGATTACTGTGTGTAGGTCTAGATTGGTAAATAGATGGTTGATGGGATCCTAAAGTTGGATTTTGAGAGATGGGTTGGTTTTGGGTTAATTATGAAATACAAATAAAGCAAATGAATATCAAAAAATAAATACTTATCTTTCTAGAGATTGATTGGGTGGGTTTTTGAGGTGGTTGACCTATTGGTGGATTTTGGCATGATCTTGATAGAGTAATGATACTTGACACTTTGACAGAGTGATAGTGGTAAGTTGTCTATCTAAAATAATATATGGATCATTGAATCATTGATGATGATTGACTTGTAAAAAAAGAAACTCTAGATGCACAAACTCTTGACAATAATTGTAGATGGATCTCACCTCCCTATTCCTCTCTTCTATAGGCAAGGCAAGAGAGATGCAACAAGACATTAACTGGGCCTTCTAATTATAAATAATGCATACAATGTCTTGAAAATGGATTTTGATACGTTATATTTATAAAATCAAGGTTGGTGGCTTGCATGTTGTTGGTTAAGGAGGTGCACCCTGACTGTCGATGGTCAAGGTGACTGTTGGCAGTCATCTTGACCATCGAAAATTGAGTTCTAAGGTAAAGAGTGGGTAAAAGGGTAAGTTAAGTCATTTGGTCAAACTAACCACTGTTAAGCTTGGTTTACAGTCGAAAGGTCAAATTGGTCTTAAGGGGGTCCTAACGTGGTCTAGGGGAATTTCAGCATTTGGAATTATAGTGTGTGGATTTACAATGTCTACACCTTCTAGGTTTTTTGGCCACCTTTTGTTATTATATCTTTATATTATATGCATATGTTGTCATTATTTTTTAAATGATCAAACCCTAGCTCTTCACCTTTGGAATGATTGTGAAAAAATGGGTTAGTGGACTTACAATGTTGAGTTACCCTAAGGACCCCTCTGTCAATGGGTGTTACCTACATATCTAATACTATGAAGAGAGCCTCAAACTTATGTATTTATCCTCTATGTGTTAGTTTGTGTGTGTATAAGGATGAAATGTTTGATAAATAAAGGCATGTAATGACCTACATTATAACTTGTAAAATATGGTTTATGGATTACTTTTTGAATTCTTCAGACTTTTGGAAATACTACTCCTATAACTAATATGGAAATAGGGACAAATAGGGAGGCTTTCTCATTTAAATATTTTATTGAGTGATTCTTGGTACATTGATTTGTGAGTTGTATGTTATTTTTAGGTATAGCCAGGTGAGGAATGAATGAAGGTTGATATTGTATATATACCAATCACTTTTAAAAATATCTTGCATTAAATCACTTAGGCATACCTTTAGGATACATTAATTTTATAAATTGAATGAATTTTGGGCACTGGACACATTATAAGAGAAGTTGATAGTTACATCGATGCATGTGTCTAATTGGGATGCAAGTGTCTAGGGAGCTAGAAAATAGATACAGGTCTAGAATTGGTAGTGAAGGATAATGATTAGGTTTAGATATTTTTACATAGTATAGAATTATTGATCCTTAGAATAATAATGGTTGGATTAAGAGATAAGTAATTAGGGACAAAGAGACAATGAACATGAGACTTTCGACAATGTATAAGATTAAGGTACTATATAAATTAGATTTTTTTATCTACATAGACATTAAAAGCATATAAAACACATATGATGAAAGGAATATTATTCAAACATAGATCAAACAAAAAAAAAAGTAAGGTGCATCAAACAAAAAGTAAGCACATTAGACATGGTGAATGCACATCAAACACTGAGCAGACATATGAATCAGTGATGACATATGAAAAACATATAAATCACATCAAATATACTTGAAAACACATCCAACACAAAACAAACAAGGCAACTATGTTACCAAGATCATAACAAACACCTAATATGTGAATATAACTAGCATAACATGCACATAAATATATACAAGAACATAAAACATACAAGGATACATCCATTTGGTAAGGTACATTAGAGAATATAAAATGAGATCCCAATATGATAAAGATAATTGATGAATATAGAACCTAACATGGTATCAAAATATTTCCCCATAACGCCCCCAGATTCTCTCCTGAATGAACATGGAATGTGCCCCTAGCCTATTGTAAATAAATGATCATGTACACATACTTTTTGTGTATAAAGCCTACATCTAACTTTATAATTATATCATTAACACATGTGTAAATAATAGTTGTAGTACAACCTATTTTAGTAGGTGGATAATCATGAACATTTAATGTATACACTTCAAGTTTTGTCATCATGTGGAAGTTAGTGTGTGCATTTATAATGGGACATGTCAATAAAAAATTAAGGATGCCAAGAAATAAAAAATAAAAAAATAAGAGGAAAATTGAGGATGATATAAGATGGATGCAAAAGGGAAGAATAAGACCATAAGAAAATAAGAAGAAAAATCAAAAGACAAAATAAACATGACAATTCAAAGAGAATAAGTAATGCAAAACAAGATAAATATAAGACGATAAAGCATAGACAATTAATGGAAGAAAATTAAACTAAGAAACTCTAAAATAATGGTGGAATTTGAAATTAAATCAAGAACAAAGAAATACTAAAAGCATAAATAAACTAAGGAACACCAAAATTCTATAACAATAAAACAAAGGGAGACCCAAGTGGATAACCCAACATACAAAAAAACTAAGAAATAAGAAAGGATTACCAAAAGCCACATGATAGATACAAGAATAGGGAAACAACAAAGGGATCAAGGAAAGAATCATGGCATTAGAGAAAGAATAAGAAACAATCCAAAATATATACAAGAAATAGAGAGGGATCATTTGCAAACATAAGAAATTAGTTTGTAATTGTTAGGCAATAACACAATCATAATCAAGCATATCATTATAATAATCATAAAATATATAAGTTAGAATCACAAGTATTATCAGGTGTCAAATTAGGACATCAATGTTCCCATGAGTCTATTAAAGATAGTATATTATCATCATCATTAACATCATTTTTATTATCTGGTATACCTTCTTGCATAACAATATAATACTTTGTAGGAATATCATCATAAATAATTGGATCATGTTTAAGTTCCTTGATTTGTAGAGCAATAATAAGTTATGATACACATACCCTTGGAGATTTAATCTTATGCCATTAAATCTTGTGTTCTCTTCCCTAATGTCTAATTTTTGGTTGTTTATTTATTATTTCCTTGGGAAAAACTTGTTATTGAACTCGTTATTATGGTAAATAATAAATATCTCTACCAATTATAATGACTCAATCTTCATGTTTAAATTTTAAACATTAGTGTAAAGTAGATATAATTTCTCACATATGATGTATCCTTGGTTTTTAGAGTAAAATGTCATAATGTCAATTGTTAGGTACAAAATGAAACCAAGTTAACATTGTCTTAGGACCTACAATAATATGAATTAAAATAATGCAACCAAATGGTTCTCTATTAATACCACCATATCCCATAATAATTTTTGAATTTGATAAATATCTTCTATAAATTCTAATACCATTAATGAATTTTTTAGTACATACATTAATGCTTGAAACATCATCAACCATAAATCCATTATATTCATGTCTAGTCCACCTGTGAAAGCTCTTTTCAATAATGGTCCATTGTAAGAGCTATCATCTGGAATCTCGACATCATGATAAATATTCCTGAGATTATCCCTATTCCTTGTAATTTTACTAAGCATAGTAGTAAATATATCAAGTGCATGGGCATTAGAATCTTTTTGTGTTTCCTTTTGGTCTTGTCTTTCTATCATATAAACATTTCCTTAATCTTTTATTTTCCTATGATGATTTGCAAGAGGGATGGTAAAAAAATTAGGTGTTGATTTGGTGGAGCTATGGATTCATTCATGTTGTTTTTTGTTCCTTCCACTTGATTTTGGTTATTGTCAATGAGATATGGATCTTATTCTTCAAGGTAGTACATTTATTTGTAGAGTGTCATATGTTTCCATGGTAATAATAAAATTAATTTGCATTATAATTATTGGTTAATAGCCTTGAAGGATCTAATTCACTAATGGGATGAAAAGTAATTACACTCAAGCAATCATTAGTAGACTTTCACTTAACCTTGTAAATTGTCTATGCTCCTTGTATTGAGGAGATCTCATCCTATTAGGTTCATTAAATTATTAAAATCACTATTACATTTAAAACCAATTTCATGACTTCTAACTTTGAATTTTGTCTTATTTTTAAACTTTCCACCACAATAAGTTGGGGTATTGAAGCCATCTTTAAGTACATTTACCTCTAAAAGCTTGACCTCAAAGTATCTAGCTACATGATAAAACTCATTGAAATAATGATAAGTGTTGAATACCACCTTTTCCTTAATAATTAGAAGTAAGTTAGGAGTAAAAATACTTTGAATTTGACTATGTGGTAGTTGATGAGACATCTTGATAACCATAATATTTAATTTAAACATATACTCACTAATAGTCTTACTAGATCCTTGTTTAATTTGAGTTATTTGTTCAAATTTAACCTTTTACAGATACTAAAATTTGATTTATATAGCATCATATTCTTTTATACTTGACAAATACCTATTGGGGCTCTACCCTTCAAGTCTAGACCTTCTCATTGTCAAAAGGCTCACATTTGCCATCTCATTATGCCTAGTTATTTATCTTATGGTTTGAACCTATAATTTCTAATGACCCAAATATTCTACACTATATACAAATCCTAAAACTTGGTATACACCATTCACTGTCGGTTTCAAATCCTCAACAACTTCCTAGCTTTTTTGACACTTACATCTCATATAGGGACACTTGCATCGATGCAACTATTCATATTATTATCAAGTATCCAGTCCTAAAAAGTTGTCCATTTTAAAAATATTTTGAATCCTATGGATCAGCCCATTTGTATTATCGAACCCTGCTATGGGATATTTTAAAAGGGTTTAGTATAAATACAAATCTAAGCCTACTCATTATTCACCTAGAAAATACCAAACAAGCACCTACTCAATCTCACTTAATCAATTTTATAACTACGTCTACTACCTTATTCTTCCCTATTTCTATATAAATCATGATAAAAATCATATTAAAAGTATAAAGAACTCAAAGAATAAACCATGAGCTATATTTGTCAATTTACAACCTATATCATTGTATTCCTTTATATATAGTATATTTCACCCTTGTGCACACTCAAGCCAACACCTAGAGGAGAACCAAATAAGTTTGAGGCCCTCTTTTGATTATTGTATATGTAGGAAACACTCATTGATAGAGGGATCCTTGAGGTTATCTTGACACTATGAGCACACTAACCCATTCTTGACAAGGTACAAAGACCTAAGGTGAAGAGCTAGGGTTTGGTCCACATATAGTCATCAATAACCTATGTTTGTGAATGTAATATATCAATAGATAGGTGAAAAAACCCATAAGGATCTACGTGGTCACTTCACAATACATTTAATATTTTATATAGGATAATTACATCAATACCAGAACATAAACATTGATGCAAGTGTTCAGGCCTCTAGAAGTAATGTATCAAGAATCTGAAAACTAGATCTTGATCTTGCTCTTTGTTATTTCCATCTCTGTATTTATTAGATATACTTATGTATTTGTAGATAAGCTAAGAATTATATCTTCTTCATGTTTATACAATTAAAATAATATTTGAGAGTACTTTATATATTCTCAATGGTTTAATTCAAGATATTCATTTATCTAAGTTTTCAATTAATTTTCTTGCTCCAAAATAGTTTTATTCATCCTTGTGTATAGGTTATTCTACCCCATTAAAAACTAACACACATATCTCAAAAAAAGTTAAACATTTGGTGAACCTAACCTTTGAGTCTTTCTAATGAAATTCTAGCTTGCCCTAGGGTTTTCAACCTTCTAGGGTTTGAAATTGATGTGATTTGTTTTTAGATCTGAATCTTTACCCTAGGTTTTTACCCTCATCTTGTTGTTAGGGTTTCATGTTCATACGCTTACAATTTATTCTGCCTTGATTTTTTTATTTTGGCTTCCTAACATATCCATTTTAAAATTCCTTAGATGTCTCTTCTACTCAGGATGCTATACTCAAAAACTTCTTTTTGTTCACCCAAATTCTATACGGTTTATTTTTATTTTTATAATTTATTATTTTTAGAAAATATTGACATGATAAAATGGTATAACTATTTTCTAATTAATTTTTAGCTTTTGTCAAAATTAATATTTTATTCAAAAACTTCTCTTAGATCTTTAAAATATATACCCGATTTATCATAGTTGCATTTTGCATTTTCTTTATTTGGAATATTCTAGGGTTTTGCTTATGATACATTCCACATTATTTGGGTCATTTTGATTCATAATAACTAAAATTTCAAACTCCCCAGAGGTTTTTCACATTCTTTTTATTATATTACAAATCTCTTTTCATTTTTCAGAATTATGTATGGATTTTTTATTTTTGTAATTTACTATTTTTAGTAAATATTGATATGCAAAGTGTAAGGAATGCCTATTTTTCCCTATTTTTTAATGTTTTTCTTATTTGATGTTTTTTCTAAAAAACATTTCTCATATTTTCAAATTACCCATCCAGTCTCTTCGAATTACTAAATCTTCATTGTGCACATATTATATCTTGCATTTTAAATGGCATCCTCTAACCCTTCTCATCCTTTGGATTTAATATTTAATCTTCCTAATCACCAATGCATTATTTAAGAGGATCTCATGGCTAATAATACATGAAATAATAGACTCTCTTTTGTAGCAACCCATTATATTTATGCTAATGAATGGACCAAAAAAGATGTACATATAAATATTAATTATAATACAGAGACTAATAACCCCACTTTTGATGGCTCTTATGATTATGATAGACACTCCACATACTAATAAAATGAGTGTTTTCTAGCATTTGTATGTCTTTCTTATCATGTGCTCATTTAATATTTGGAACATTTAACATGGATAAAAAAGAACCTGTTCCTCCTCTTAAGCCTAAGGAGGGTGATAACTAATTTTCCTCTAATGAGGTCCATGTTATCACTACTCCAAGGGGTAAGGTCTCCCATCCCATAATGTCAAATGAAGGTAACCAACATACCCTTACTCAATCCCACCCACCTCCCACATCTCTTTTATATGGTGTGTGAATACATATTCAATCTAAAGTAATTATGGCTTTTACTTATGAATCCCTTAAAGATAAAATTTTTACTATGGGAAGGATCATGGAAGGTTTGAAAAATTAAAATTAATATTTTGTTGCACATATCACCTTATTAAAAAATTAGGTCACATATGCTAAAATTTGGTTTGTTGCAACTCCTACCCATTCCCAGTCAAAAATGGGAAAATATCTCAATGAAATTCATCATAGGGCTACCTAAGGTGAAAGGTAAGGATTATATATATGTGGTGGTAGATAGATTCACCAAATTTTCTCACTTATTTACCACTTCAACAACTTTTTTAGTAAAACAGTTAGTAGATTTATTCTTCAAAGAGATATTTAGGTTGTATGGGATGCCCAGGAACATAGTCAGTGATAGAGATAACAATTTCTTGAGCTTATTTTGGTTATAACTTTTTAGATTGAGTGGGAATGAGCTCACTACTAGTATCAATTATCACCCATAGATAGATAGGTAGACTGAGATTGTAAATAAGTGGGTAGAAGGGTACCTCAAAAACTACATTTTAGGGCAACAAAAGGCATGGGTAAAATGGTTGTATCTAGGAGAGTATTGATATAACTCTACCTATCACATGTCAATTAAGATGTCACCACTTATGGATTTATATGGATACAAAGCCCCTAGTTTCATTGACTTGTTGTTAGAAGATAGTAGAGTACCCAAATCCAAGGATTTATTGGAGCAGAGTCAAAATATAATGAAATCCTTGAAGGAAAACTTATAGCAAGCTCAAAATAGGCATAAATTGTATGCATATTAGCACCACATTGAGAATACATTCAAAGTGGGTGGCATGGTTTATTTTAGGTTGCATCTCTACATGCAATCCACTCTCAAGAAGAGTGGGTAAGAGAAGTTGAAGACATGGTTTTATAGTCCATTCAGTATTTCCAAAAGGATTGGAGAAGTGGCTTATGAGTTGGAGCTATCAGTGAGTAGAAAGGTGCATAATGTTTCCATGTATCACACCTTTAAGAAGGCACTTGGGCATAATGGAATTCCTTATTTTGAGTTACCACCATTGGATAAGGAATGAAAACTCATTCTCATTCCAAAGGCTATAAATGACTCCAAAGATCATATTCCAAGAGGGAGAATTATCAGGGAGTACTTATTAAATTGGAAAGACTTGTTGATTAAGGATGCTACTTGGGAGAGAAAACAAATAATTTAACATCTAATTTTGAAATTACTTAAGGAAAATAAATTCTATGGAGGGAGGACTATAATGTCCTCTTACTTCACAATAAATATTTTTAAGAAGAACATTAACCTATTTGGTTCCTTTAGGCTAATTCAAGTGATGTTAGGGAACATTAGTGTGGGGGTCACTATTCACAAGTTACTATTCATAAATTATTATTCACCGTCACTATTCATGGTGATGTGGAAGGTGATGTAGTTGATTATGTAGCAAGTGAGGTGGCTTGGGGATGATGTGGCATGACCCACAAAGGTATCTTATTCATGTGAAGGAGTGGGATACCAAAATAAAAGTTTATTTTTCTTTTGGAAATCACATGCTTGAATAAGACAAGGAGGAGTAGTTTGGGTGCCACCCTTGGTGGAATAGTGGTTTAGCATGTGAAGGTTATTTTAAAAGAGCTAAAGCTGATTTTATCTTGTTTGGGAATCTTTGGGGTCACTTGGGAGAAGATGACAAGAATGCATTGTTCTATATTTTCTCTCACATTTGTGAGTGAGGTGTCATTTTGGAATCATGTGGAAGGTGGGGAATAAAGACAAAGGAGGGTGGTTAATTTGTCTATCTCTTTTTGACTAACTTGCAACCCAAAGTAATTCTTCACATGGGTTACTATTTTATGGCACTAACTTAATTTCTCTCTTCATTCTCTCTCTCTCTTCTCTTCCTCTTCCATGTAAATTCTATATATACTTGCCGCTGTTTTGTAAAATGCATGTGAAAATTATAACCCGCCCCCCTCTTTTATAAGTTTGGACTTGGTTCAGCTTAAGCCTCTCTTAAGGATGAAAACCCTTAGAGTGAAGAAATATTTGAGGACAAAAAAGTTAGGGTGTGGAGCTAAAAGCTTCACCTTAAGGCAAACATGGAGGTTTCTGAGCATATGCAGTCGCCGGCATCGGCATGCCACAACCGATGTCGGTCAGGGGAAACACAGAGGAAACTGGCATCAGCAGGAGATCAGCTAGCGTCGGTCACCTCCAAGAAGGCAGGGACTGACGTCAGTCACCTGTGGCGGTCAGAACTGTTGTTGACGAACAGTCAGTTAAGTGAATGCAAAGTTTGCATGATAAAGACCAGTTCGAGTCTTTGAGCCGCTTGTCTAAATTAGTGTATGCATGAGATCTATATAATAGACTCATGGGCTGTATTATTAAGTGTAGAACTTGTAGAACCCAAGTGTATAACTTGGAGAGTTCTTCCCATGGTGGAATCAAGTAGGATTCTTCATGTATGTAAGATCATGTTTGATATGCAGGGTGTTGCAGGATCATGGTGGAGATCTACATGTGATAAGTAAGATCAAGTTGGTCTGCAGGGGTGTGTGTATGCGAGGGTCAGAACAGGATCCGTGGGGGAGCAAGATCAAGGTGACAGAAATACATTAGGAGCAAGATCATGGTGAGATCTACTTGGAGTACCGATTCGTACTCGGTTGTACTGGACGTACAATGAGGTGAACAACAGCTTGTGTTAGTTGTTAGTTGTGACCTATGAGAGAAGATTACTCAGGTGGGAAGATTACTTGGAGCCCTTGAGGAGGAAGCCTCATAGAGGTGGAAGAAGAGTGTGATCTCTTTATTGTAATGAGTTGAATACAATTGTGTGTTGCCTCTCATATTCTGTGTGTTTTCTCATTGTTAGTTATTTGTTCTTCTGGTTATTTCTGCAATCTTAAGTTGCTTATAAAATGGTAATCATGTGTGCTCTTAATTCTGACAAGTTGTGTCAGAGCTTTGGGGAACTTAGGTCCTATCAAATGGTATCAGAGTGAGGTTAGATGTCCTCAGAGCGAGTTTGACTAACAGATGGCCAAATCTGGTTAGTGGTTTGTTGATTACATGTTACTCACAGGGGTTTCTGATTGAGTGGGAGTATAGCAATGGTAGAAGAAGGTAAATTGAGAATGAAGAAATTTAGGCACAGGATTAACACCATAAGGAGTGTGGTGGGTTGTCTTCAAGTGGTAGCTTGAAGAGGAATACAAGCCAGGATGCAGATTAGATAGAGTACTGGTATGGGTACAGGTGTAGCTATTTATATCCAAGTGAGAGATTGTTAGGGTGTGGAACTAAAAGCTTCACCTTAAGGTAAACATGGAGATTTTTGAGCGTATGTAGTCACTGGCATTAGCAAGCCACAATTGACGTCAGTCAGGGGAAGTGCAGAGGAAATCGGCATCGGCAGGAGATCGATCGGCATCGGTCACCTCCAGGAAGGTAGAGACTGACGTCGGTCACCTGTGGTGGTCAGAATTGATGTTGATGAACAGTCAGTTAAGTGAATGCAGAGTTTGCATGATAAAGACCAGTTTGAGTCTTTGAGCCGCTTGTCTAAATTAGTGTATGCATGAGATCTATATAATAAACTCATGGGCTGTATTGTTAAGTGTAGAACTTGTAGAACCCAAGTGTAGAACTTGGAGAGTTCTTCCCATGGTGGAATCAAGTAGGATTCTTCATGTATGTAAGATCAGGTTTGATATGCAAGGTGTTGCAGGATCATGGTGGAGATCTACATGTGATAAGTAAGATCATGTTGGTCTACAGGGGTGTGTGTATGTGAGGGTCAGAATAGGATCGGCAAGGGAGCAAGATCAAGGTGACAACAATACATCAAGAGCAGGATCATGGTGAGATCTACTTGGAGTACCGGTTCGTACTCGGTTGTACTGGACGTACAATGAGGTGAACAACAACTTGTGTTAGTTGTTAGTTGTGACCTATGAGAGAAGATTACTCAGGTGGGAAGATTATTTGGAGCCCTTGAGGAGGAAGCCTCACAGAGGTGGAAGAAGAGTGTGATCTCTTTATTGTAATTTCCTTTGTAATGAGTTGAATACAATTGTGTGTTGCCTCTCATATTCTGTGTGTTTTCTCATTATTAGTTATTTGTTCTTCTGGTTATTTACGCAATTTTAAGTTGCTTATACAATGGTAATCATGTGTGCTCTTAATTCTAACAAGTTGTGTCAGAGCTTTGGGGAACTTAGGTCCTATCAAATGGTATCAGAGCGAGGTTGGATGTTCTCAGAGCGAGTTTGACTAATAGATGGCTAGATCTGGTTAGTGGTTTGTTGATTATAGGTTACTCACAGGGGTTTATGATTGAGTGGGAGTATAGCAATGGCAGAAGAAGGTAAGCTGAGATACCAGTTGTCGGGGAATCCAAGAACAAACACACTTGTTCTGATCCCACTTGTTAGGATCTTGCTCCTCAGAAGGAGCACAATATGATTACCAAACTTAAGCAATTAAACATGCGGAAATAACTAGAAGCACAAGTAACTAGAATTCACCAATAGCACAGAATATGAGAGACAATACACTATCTTGTATTAACATTTGTACAGAAAAGAATACAATAAAGAGACGCCACTCTCTTCCACCTTACAGAGGCTTCCCACACCTCAAGTGTACAGTAATTCTTCTTCAAAACACTCTCCTACCAAAAAATGGTCCCAACACACAACTCACACACAGAATTGGTGTTCACCTCTCCAACCAGTCAGTAATAACCCTGCCAGTACCCAAGCACTCTATAGTACTTCAAGTTGATCTCCCATGAACCTACAACCTATAATTCAACAGACCATACTCACACATGTAGATCTCTTATGAGCTTGCAACAACCTGCAACTCAATGATCTTACAATGGAAGGATCTTCCTTGCCTTCCTTTCTATCTCATCAGTGGAACTAGGAGAAACACACACTTTGTTCTCTTCACTAGCACACTTTACAATACATGCCAATGGGTCTATAAATAGATCCCAGACTTGAACAATAACTTAGACTCTTAGTTTACTATAATTATCCACGCAACTCAGGACTCGAAATAGCCTTTACATGCAAACACTCTGTTCACTTAACTAACTGTTTGTGCAACGAGCAATTTTGGAACACACAGGAGACCGACATCAGTCCCTGCTTGCCTGGTGTTGATCGATGTCAGCCAACTTCCTGCCGACGCCGGTTGCCTTCTGCTTCATCTTGACCGACGTCGGTCATACTGCTGATGCCGGTGCTTCTGGATCTTCATCAACCTCCTGTTTCTTCGTCTGCAAAGTTGAAGCTTTTAGCTCCACAACCTAACAAAAAATGCTCTAAGATTTTTTGGTTTCAGTGGTGAGAGATCCTCCCTAGTTGGATTTGGTGGTTTCATGTAGAAACCACATTGGTGCTTCAACAGAGAAATTTTATGGAAGCAGTTGATTTGTAGTGTTTCTATAATATATGTATTCTAGTGGATTTCTATGTAATTATTTAGATAGTTAATGAATATTTTAGTGTTACCATTTCCAAATATTTCTATTGTATAGTGGTTATATTTTAATCTATTTCAAAAATACAAAAAAATGTAGTAATTATCCTTCAGCGATATTATAGCTATACAAACATATGACACAAATTGTTTGGGAAATGTTATTAATTTACCACTCACATATTTTCATCCTCATATTGAGGTCATTTAATAGCTTATACAATTTATATAAATATTCAAAACATTATAAAATTATAAAAAAACAAATATTCAATAAAATACAAATAAATTCAAAAATATAAAAATATTCAACATTCACATGTTTACTAAACCTTGGCATCTATGTTATTTGTTTTATGTTAGTAGATAGCATACCATTTATTTTTATACACATATATGTTTCATGCATACTTGATTATGATACATGCATGCATAAGATACATAATGCATGCCCATATAAATTTTGGACCTTTCCACTACCCGTGTAACACACTACATTGGGGGAATTTGCTTCCTTGATCACAATTGATACATGTTAGATTACTTTATGATCATTTTTACATTATAATGTTGAGATTATATGCTAACACTTTCACATGCACATACTCATGTTTTCATATTTTAGAATGTACTTGAATTTCTATGTTACATGACATTTTTTTGTTAACACATATATGCATAAAACTAGTATGATATGTTTATGTTGGTTGCTTATAATTCATTTATTCACATTGTCAATTGAGTGCCTTTTTCTTGCTTGCTATTGTCTTGATTTTAGAACTTTTGAATATGTTCCTTATTTTTTGGCCCCTTGTGCTAATGTATGTTTCTTTCTTTTTCTATATGGACATTTGAATATGTCATTTATTCGAGTGTGTGGCATTTTAATATGCCGTTTATTTGAGGTCTCTTTAGACCCCCTTTTGTGTGACATTGAGAGCTTTTGTACATGTGATTGATTGTTTGATAAGATTGTATAGTTACTTTATAGACATTGGCATGATTCATACCATGAATATTAGGGTTGATTGTGATCACATACTACTATCTTAATTAATATATCTACTTAGACATGCTACATGATTCATACACATATTATATATTTATCTTATCCTTTTAAGGTAAGGTAACAACTAGATTTAATTCCTCTCACCTCAAAAGAGGGGACACATTAGTGGGGGCATGTCATACAAACATTACCTCCACACTTATATAATTATAGAAAAATTTAGAGTTTCATTATAATCTACATGATCATATAAACATTTGGATCAGAAGCCTATTCACATTACACTAATTTTTATATATTTAGGACATTTTTTTCTAGATTCATTACATATATTATACATAATTATAAAATAGAAGTTACATATTGATATATATTTAATCTTGAGACACATTATAGGTGCATATAATCTAGGGTTAAAGGGGATAGAGATAGCCCAAGGCACAAGGGTGATAATCTCTCTATAGCAGGCCAATTACTTGTGAAACTCATATAAAACATATACTAATTTTTTATACTAAGATTTGCTAAAAATGGAAAGTACAAATATGCTAGATATTTCAATGATAATGAAAAAAATGTACTTTTATGGTTCTAATGCTAATATAGATCTAGGTCTAGAAAAGGCAAGAAGCAATTGAGAAGAATATTCTAGAACAGTCACTAAATTTTAGATTAAGTGCCTCTGTAGTCGTAGACACTTGCATCATCTTGGGATGGTTTCATCAATGCTAGTGTTTAGGTTAGATGTAGGTATCTTGTATAGAATACTTGATAAAATAGGATGTGACCACTTATATGCTTATGAGTTTTTCATCACTTTCATTATGGTGCATTCAAATCTATGTCATGGACTATTACTCCTTATCAAATAGCAAAACCCTAGTTCTCCCTCCTCGTAGTGGTTGTGGAAAAAATGGGTTAGTGGGAACATAGTGTCAAGTTTCCCTAAAAAACTCTCTTTTAATGAATGTTGCATACATAATCAATACTATGAAGAGGGATTGAGAATTATGTATTTATTTTCTATGTGTTGGCTTATGTGTGAACCATGTGATGTGTGATAAGCAATTACAATAGTGACCTAGATTGTAACTTAGACAATTAAGCTTTTGGGATGTTATTTTAGTAAATTAGACTTGTGTATGTGTTGTTTTTATGACTGATATGAGGATTGGATAAAATAGGAAATATTTTCTCTATTGAATGTTTGATTGAATACTTTTGATAAGTTTCATTGGTCTCTGTTAGGTAAGAAGTTTCTAGGTGAGGAATGAATGAGGGTTGATCTAATATTTATACTAATACCTTTGGATAATAAATCACATTAAATCACTTAGGTCAGGCATTAGGATGTATTTCATTTGTAAATTAGATTACATTTATGGCATAGGAAACTTGTGTCGAAGAAAGACACCTACATTACCATAGGTATCTATCTACTATGCAAGTATCTAGGGAGCAGGAAAATAAGTACAAGATCAAAACTTGTAGAGGCATAAGATAAGTAGGTTTTAATCATTTTGGTAAAGATAGAAGGCTTAGGTCATCAACATAAGATTGGTAAAACTAAGAGATAGGCCAAAAGGCACAATAGAGAGCAGATGTGATAATTTTAGAAGTAGAAAAGGTCTAGAATTGATAGGAACAACCAAGGCCTAAGTTTTCCAAGTGTATAAGACTAAGGTGATATATAATTTATAAATAATGTTTACATTTCCCCCTTAATCTATGAATGGAATTTCTTGTTTTAACTAAATGAATGTGTACCTAGGTGTGTATAACGCACCTTATCTTTGCTTGAGTCTAACTTGAGTGCATTATCAGTGACTAACTTGTAACTAATATCATGTTATAGTCAATAATCAGTGCATATAATTTGGAATTAAAAGTATTTAAATTATTTAAATTGAAAAAGCAAGGTTTAAGATTACATTTGTATCAATGCAATCATCTTGCCTATTAGTAACTTGATTTGAAAGATGTAACATTATGAATCACTAAAATTGAGATTAAGACAAATATAAATATGAAAAGTACATATATATACTAGAGAGAGAGTAGGGCCCATGCCCCCAACCTTGGAGTAAATATGAATTTCCACCTATCAGTTGAGACTAGCTCAATCGTGCAACCCAATCATATTTATAACTTAGTGAGTGTGAGTAAACTAAGTCACCTCACACTATCAAACTAGTGAGGCTAGATGATACAATCAATTCCAACTTGAAATCTTGTCAATATTGAGTGGTTTAATCATTTTAACCATACCAAAAAGTGAGCTAACTATTGTAGTTGATTGGCTCAATATAGTTCATAAAAGTCCTACCTAGTGGGTGGTGAGAGTCCCTAAAAGTATTTGTGTTGGTGTATTTATTTGCTTTATTACATTTACTTGTATTTATTATTTAGATTGGTACACTAATTACTTGTAATTATTTTATTATGTTTATTAATAATTTGCACCATAAAGGATAAGCTTGCTTAACTAGTAGTCAACTTGGACACCTATCTTGTTATCATGGAGTTGCACTCGACTATTCAGGGTAAGATAGGATAAGATTGCTTAGCTAGTAGTCAACTTGTGTTGACAATTTACAAAAGTTTGACACCTATCTTGTTATTGTTGAGTTGCACTCCATTATTCATGCAATCAGATATCAATTGAACTACACGTGTTGTGTGAGTTCCCCGATCTTTATCTTTCACACCTTGCTCTATATAAGCAATGTCTATTTGTATATTCTACATTAGATCAATATTGAATTATTAGAGTAATTCATCATATTTGAGTTATTTATTCATTTTAGTTATTTTTTTGGATATAAATTTATTATTTATTACAATTACTATTTTATCCCTTGTTCATGTTTTCTATTAGATTCATTAGATCCTGTATGCTAATTATACTAAGGGTCTTCTCAAGAAGAATAACATCAATTAATCCTCTTAAAATGATTCTTCCACCCTTTAGATTTAGTTTTTAGGTGGTGTATGTCATGGTTATGCCTTAGGCAAACATCTAGAGGATAAGTTTGATAAAGAGAAGGCTTAGAGGGCTACACAAGTCCTCAAACTTGTTCATAGTGACTTAGCGGGTCCATTACCTACTTTGTATTTTAGTAAAACCCACTATGTTCTCACAATCATTGATGACTATTCCAGATGCACTTGGGTTATTTTTTGAAACTCAAGAGTGATGCATTTGATAGATTTATAGAGTTCAAATCTCTAGCAGAGAAATAATCTAGAAAGTCAGTCAAGATCTTCCAAACATATAATGGGAGGGAATATGTGAACAAGTTTAAACAATTCTATGCTCTTGAAGGAATTGATCTTTAGCATTCAGTTGCATACACACCTCAGTAGAATATTTTAGTAGAGAGGAAGAATAGATTCTTAAAAGAGATGACAAGTTGTATGATTCATGCTAAATCATTAGTACCTAAGTACTGAGTAGAAGGGATTAATTGTGTTGCATATATACAAAATACAGTTCCTCAAAAAGCTTTAAATGGGATAACACTCTTAAAGCTTAGTTCAATAGGAATCCATAAGTGCATCATTTTAGAGTCTTTGATAGTCCAACATGGGCTCACATACCTTCAAATAAGCGCTGCACT
Source organism: Torreya grandis (assembly GCA_037957365.1). Classification (NCBI taxonomy): domain Eukaryota; kingdom Viridiplantae; phylum Streptophyta; class Pinopsida; order Cupressales; family Taxaceae; genus Torreya; species Torreya grandis. The sequence continues at coordinate 2,319,341 of JARHVA010000202.1, read as the reverse complement.
TTAGGAAAACAAATCCAAACTTGCATATTTGTGGGAAATCTTGATGGTGTTAAGAGATATTAACTCATTAATCTAGATTCACATGAGCTTATTATAGCAAGAAGTGTTTACTTTGAATAAATTCCTTTAGACTTATCTTCTAACATTTCTCATTCTTCTTCCTTAGAAGAATTAGATAGCAGTGACAATGATACTCTTACTTCATCTACTCATAGGGATGATGAGGTAATACCTCCCCAACTAGGTTTAACAAGTCAAATTCCAGTTCCTCCTCCTCCTCTAGTTCCTCCTTCATTACTGCCTTTGTGGGTTAGATATACTTTGGAGGATACATACCCTTTTTTTTGGGATCCATTAGCTAGAAGGAGAACATAGTCACAACATGATGTTCCACATTCCTACATTGATACAACTTTCAATCCACAATCTTGTTATGAATCCACAGGGACAGTTGAGTGGGATTCAAAAATGGAAGAAGAGTATGACTCATTGATTAGGAACAAGACTTAGGATCTTGTTTCTCTTCCCAATGGAAGAAAATTAGTATGATATAGGTGGATATATCAGACTAAGTTTGCATCAGATGGACATATTGATAAGTATAAAGATTGATTAGTGGCCAAAGGTTTTTCCCAAGTGTAAGCCATTGACTATAAAAAAACCTTTGCACCTATTGCTAAGATGAATTCCATTTAATTGATACTGGCTATTGGTCCAGCTCATGGTTGGGTTGTACATCAGATAGATGTGAAGAGCACATTTCTTCATGGGGATTTTCATGAGGAGATATATATGGAGCAGCCACAGGGGTTCATTTAAGATTCTTCATTGGTGTACCACTTGCAAAAGTATCTCTATGGTCTAAAACAAGCCTCTAGGGCTTGGTATTCCAAGATGGACACATTTATTCTCTCAATTGGGTTCTGAAGATGTCACTCAGATTTGATTGTTTACATTCTATGGTAGGAGGATTCACTATTATACTTGGTGTTTTATATTGATGATCTTGTTGTTATAGGAAGCATAGCATCCATCATCTGTAGTGTTAAGACTACACTTCATGACAGGTTTTCTATGATAGACATGGGCCTATTGCACTATTTTATCAGGATTTAGATAGCATAGTCTTCTTCCAAGATTACACTTTTATAGCCCAAGTATGCCATGAACTTATTACCTCAGTTTCATATGGCTGATTGTAGGCCTACATCGACTCCTTTCTTATCTGGAGTTAGACTTGAGGTTTATTGTTCCACTCCCTTGGTTAATGCCATATTGTATTTCTAACTTGTAGGTAGCCTCATCTATCTGACTCATAGATGACCTGACATTTTATATGCAGTTGGCATGGTTTCATGCTTTATGGAGACACCACATGAGCTTCATTAGAGATCCACCAAGCACATTTTGAGCTACATTCAAGGCACTATCAAATACATGATTCACTATACAATAGTTATAGGTTTAAACTTGGTGGGATACATAGATTCTAATTAGGTTGGTGATTATGATGATTGTAAGTCCACTTTAAGTTATAGTTTTCACTCTAGATCTGGCCCCATTTGTTGGAAGAGTAAGAAGCAACATGCTATTGCTCTTTCATTTATAGATGCTGAGTATTGTGGCATTATTAATGCCACTATTGAGGCTACTTGGATTCAAAATATTCTCACTAATCTTGGTGTTCTATTTCAGAAGCCATCAATCATCTACTACAAAAATTAGAGCACTATCTAGATCTCAAAGACTCTGGTTCATCATCAGAGAACTAAACACATAGAGATCCATATGTACTTTATCAAGGAGTTGATTCAGGTGGAGATCATTGATCTTCAATATTGTCCTACGAAAGAGTAGATTACAAATATTTTCACCAAACCTTTCACTGAGAACAAGTATCTTCACTTGCGATCTCTTTTGGGGGTGCGAGACATCAGTTCTTCAGGGGACATAAATTCTTCAAGGGGGGTCTCCTAGACCTTCATTTTGAGGAGGAGTTTTTTTCCTTTGAGTTTTCTCCTTTCCTCATCTATTTGTTTTTATCCTTTCCTCATCTATTTGTATAGAGTACCTAATATGACTACACATTGTCGAGACTCTTATCTACATATCCCTACCTAAGCTTTGATTATGGGGGTGTTGCTACATTTATTTGCTTTATTGCATTACTTGTATTTATTATTTATATTAGTGCACTAATTACTTATTGTAATTAGTTTATTATTTTTATTAATAATTTACACCAGATAGGATAAGCTTGCTTAGCTAGTTGTCAACTTAGACACCTATCTTGTTACCATAGACTTGCACTTCCACTATTTAGCGTAAGATAGGATAAGATTTTTTAACTAGTAGTCAACTTATGTTGATCATTTATGCAAGTTTGACACCTATCTTGTTATTATTGAGTTGCACTCCACTATTCATGTAGTCAGATATCAGTTGAACTACATGTGTTGTGTGAGTTCCCTGATCTTTATCTTTCACACCTTACTCTATATAAGCAATGACTATTTGTGTATTTTATATCAAATCAATAATGAATTATTAGAGTAATTCATCATATTTGAGTTATTTATTAATTTTAGTTATTGTCTTAGATATACAGTTATTGTTTATTACTATTACTATTTTATCTCTTGTTCATGCTTTTTATTAAATTCATTAGATCTTGTATGTTAATTTTAACAGTTTAGAATCTAAAACTGATTTGGATTTTGCAATATTAGGTGTATATTTCATAGTATATGCACATTAGTTATGTCTCACGATAAAACTATTATAATAATGGTACCAATGTATAGAATTCTACTACAAATGTGTATCTGAATCATATAATTGTGCACTTTGGCCAATTTAGAAATTTGAACAATTATGGGTGACATGTTACCATAACATGCCCCCATGATATATGGAGAAATATAAAATTGATATAAGTGATAATGTGGAGGACATGTTTCTAAAATATTCCCTCAATGCAATTTAGGTATGTTGAATACTAAATAAATGTGAAAAGCAAGTTTCCAAAACATGTCCCCAATGTATATATGAAACTACGAATGTGTGAAAGCCATGTCTCTATGACATGCCCCCCACTAAATCTAAAACTTTAATGTGTGTGGAATCCATGCCTCTATGACATGCCCTCTTTTGAGGTGAAGAAGATAGAAATTGGTAGTCACCTCACCTCAAAAGGATAATATAACCATATAGTTGTGAATGTACCATGTAGCATTTATGAGAACATGTCTAAGTAAATGTATCATTGAAGTGCATAGCGTGTGATCACATCAAGGCCTAAGATGCATGTTATAGATCATAATAATTTTTATACAGTAAAATTACAAGCTCAACAAGTAAATCAAACACACACACAAAAGCACTCAAAAACAAGTCAAAAGGCAATAGTCTAAAGAAACCACAAACAAGGGGCATGTTCAAATGCTACACAATTGAATGGACATGACTTAGTCCTATTGTCCCCAAAAATATCACTCATTTTTGGGACATGTGAACTATTTTGGTTCAACAGACCAAAATAATCTCTTCCCTTCTCAAAATTTGTTTTGAGCTTTCAAATTTCTCATTTTTCAAAGCTTTTTCAGGAAAGGGACTAGTAGGTTCAATGGGTTCAAGGTTCAACGTCATTAGCAAGATTCAAAGATTCAACGATTTGTCAAAATTCATCAAGATTCAACCACTTCATGGTTCAATAGTTCAAAGGAGTGCCCGAAAGGAAAAAGCCCAAGAGCGGGAGCTGCCAAGTGTCATCTATCGGGACACATTATAATTTGTTTCTAAAAGCAGTAGAACATGCCACATGTCCTTTGTAAATCTTGGCAGAAGCTGCCAAGTGTCAACATCCATAGTTTCCTCCTTGTGTCTCATTATAACTTGACAGAGCATGACAAGTGTCAACATCTGTAGTTTCTTCCTTTTGCTTCATTGCTAAGTAAGGACTGTGGTGGGCCCTGGGTGAGTTGCTAAACTCAACAGAACGTGACAAGTGTCTGCATCCACGTATCAAGTTTATTATAAGCTATAAAGCTTCTTTCAATAAGCTTCTCTCAGAGTTCCATGGAGGGCACCACATGGAAACTGTGGAAGGTATTAATATGTATTTCTAAAAAAAAATGGAAGTTGCCACGTGTTGCTTGTAAAGCTTGGTAGAAGTTGCCAAGTGTCAACATCTGTAGTTTCTTCCTCTTGTTCCATTATTGAGTAAGGACTATGGTGGGCCTTGAGTGAGTTGTTAAAGTAAGCAGAGTGCACCAAGTTTCATCATTTGTGTGAATCCAAATGAGCCCCAAATGTTTTTATATTGTTTTTAAAGCTCAACAAAAGCCACCATGTGTCATCTTCTACAGGATTCTCAAAATTTGTCTAAAGCTTCTATGAGTTAAGCAAAAGCTACCAAGTGTCCTCACCTATTTCATAACAAAAAATGCCACATGTCACTTGTTAAGATCAGTAGAAAGTTCCACCTATCCCCATTCCCCTTTTGAAGCTGCTCAGGTAAGAAGTGTTGTGGGTCCCATTTTATGTAAGTTGGAAAAGTTTCAAAGCAAAAAACTGTGATAGATGTCAAAGATGAAGCATTCCCAATACAAAGACACAATAAAAGAGATCAAACAACAAAGCCGAAGGAATTGCCGAAGAAGATGACGGGCCCATAGCCGTCAAATTCAGGGTAACCAACTAGCCGTTGGCTTTCAAATGATGACGGACTTGAAGACATCAAATTTTTGGCAATAAAATAGCTGTTGATCTTTGCAGGCCTAAACACGGACCTGAATGCTTTCAAAGGCATTCAAAGACCTTTAGGGCGAAAGGAAGAACCATCAAGCGAAAGAATCAAAAGAACAAGAAAGGGGAAAAGATAGCTCGAGGGCTCAAATTGTAGCAAAAAAAGGGGAAGACCAGAAATATCTATGTAGTAGTTATTCCAATGGGTGGAACAATCCACCAGGTAGATATTTGAGCTTACAAACATTAAAGGCATGGCTTGTTTGTCTCCTTTGGGGTAAAGGTGAGGTGGACAGCTGTGCAAACATCAAGTGATAGACTAGATGACTCAGTCCCAGGAGAAGACATTCAAGATGAATAAACATGCCACAGTTAAGGTGACCACCCTGTTCTAGCATGGCCCTCTTTGACAAAACTAAAAATGCATTCAATGCATTGAGTGTAGCCTGGGTCGTTCCATGGAATAAAGCACCAAGACTTTCTTGGCTACTATGTATTGTATTCTCTTGTGTCATTTTAAAGGAGATATTTTTCATCATAGAAGCAAGACTCTGCCCAAATTGAAAGGCAAACACTGAGACTTTGAGCTCAAATTGTTGTTCATATTATTTTATCTGAATGAGAAAGCAAGTTACTTGTAGACTTTGTGATGTTATAGCTTGTACCATTTTAAGAGATTATTTTTATGTCTGTCTTCTAGATGCATTCTTGTTTATTTAATCTAACAAGCAGAACTAGTGGAAGTGATAAGGAAGATGTCCTGAAGTCAGTTATTTTCAGACATTGTGCTGTTATAGTTGTCTTTAGTGTGTATTTTTAGTCTCTTTCTATGTCAAGGATTTTGGGATGACTTTGTGCCCCCCATTATCCTTTGTATTTCACTCTTTGGGTAGTTAAGGTGGAAACTTTGTGTTTCATTTCATCCTACTGGTTACTACCCTTTGTTACTAGTTTCTTGTCACTACCTAAAAGAACTCATGTTATTTGTTGTAAGACCACTTCTGAAAGAAGAGAAGTGCCTTTAGTATTTTCACTAGTGAATTTCTCCTTTATTTGTGAGCATCATCTCTAAAATAAGAGAGATGGATGGTGATACCCTACCCCTGAATGTTATTTTTTGCTTATATCTATAGTATATAGCTCCTCATATTTAACAGGGAACCTCCCATTGATGAGAGGAGAGATTTGTCCCCTTTGGATGTGGTAAACCTACAACTTTGGATGACCAATCTCTCTTGATGTGGCTGATTAGACCTATTTTGCTCATCAATTAGCTGACTGATAAAATATTCACCCAACAGTCTTTTTTGGTGACTCCGCTGGGGAAGGACAAGCAGTTTGAAGCCTCAAGCTTCAAGCTGAAGCAAGACCAGTCCTTTTCTTTTTTTGTTTTAAAATCTGGCAACTCCACATTATGCAAGAAGTTAGAGAACCCAAGGTGTTGTTGACCCTATCTTTGAGTTGGTGCAACAAGGAAATTTTGACATATTCCCTCCCCAACTTCAATTTCAATGATCCAGGAGTGTTCTTCCTACCCGTACCAGGTCACCAACCCAAGGTAGAGCTACTTTTTCTACTATCAGTAGAGCTTTACCTATATATACTCCACCTAGATTTGTTATCCCCCTTTTCCATAATCCAATCATGGCAATTCAAGGCCCCTGGGGTAACTCATTTGGCCCACTCAATCTCACTCCACCTCTACATGAACTTCCACACAGCTCAAGAAAGAATTTACCCAAATTCTTTGGTGATGGGATAGTTCATCTTGATGAATACATTGCAGCCTTCAACATAGCCTGTGGTGTGATAGGTGTGAAATTTGAGGATGTGGTAGTTAGACTCTTCATGGAAACACTGCAAGGTGCTATAGCAGACTGGTTCTACCACCTGCAAGCTAGATCAGTGGTTGACTGGGACACACTCAAAGCTAAATTTGAAGCTAGGTCTAAGCCTACAAAAGATGTGCATGCCTTGCTGGCCTAGCTCACACAAATGAAAAAGGAACCTCATGAACCTATGAGGGATTTCATAGCAAAGTTTGACAAGTTGAGGAATAAGATTCCTACAATTTCCCAACCAACACGTGAAAACCTCAAATGCTTTTTCATCAACACACAACTACCTGAAGTGAGCTTCTTACTGAGATGGGCTGGACACATAGACTTTGCTACTACTCAGGACTTGGCTACTGAGATAAAAGATGACTTTATCTTAGCTAGAAAGATAAGGAGAGATCTAAACAAAGGTAAAACCTCTTCATCTTTTGAATACTCATCGACAACCACCACTAATCCAATGGTGTAAAGCTGGCTAATGAGTTACTTGCTCTTAAAAATCAAATGGCATAGGGGATGTCATCTGCTCCTTCATACAGAGATATGCCAAGGAGGACATTTCCCAATCAGTCATATCAAGGCAATGCTACCAGAAACCAAGGGCAAGCAAATCATCTCCCTCCCCCTTAGAGGAATAACCTTGCCATTGAAGCACCTCCAACCAATTTAGCAGTTGGATATCTTGAAGCTGAATCAAATTTCTCATTCCATCCTGAGTTAAATCCTGAAGATGATGCTAATCTCTTCACTGAGGAAGAAGAAGAATTAGTTGGCAACTCCAACAATAGTTTTCTAAATTATCAGGATGAACCCAGAAGAGAAGGTAAAGTAGCTGAAGGATCATATGCTATTTTTACCTAGTCCAAGAATCAATCAGCCTAGCAAGCTGATAAAGAGAAGATAGAGAAGTGACCTCAACCAAAAATTTTAATCGCCAAGCGGGGAACCACTCTGCCTTTCCAACTAAAGGACCTGGTGATTGCTAAAAAGGTGAGTCCCTCAATTGCCCCTTCACCTCCATTTTCAAATTCATAGACCAATCCTTCCCCTTATAAAAACCAAAAGGATGAACTCCCATCCCCTGCTCCTAGCTCTTTCCAGACATTTGACATAATTGACCATATAAAGAAAACTAAAATTCAAATGTCTGAATTTGAATTTTTGTAGTCTAATCTTGAGCAATTGGACAAGTTGGTTTAATGTGTGAAAAACCAAACCGTCCCTAGAACTTGGTTTCCTGTTGATAAACGATCACAAGCTGAGTGATTATATCATTGATTCTGGAGCTTCAGACAACGTCATGCCTACCAAAGTGGTTGAATCTCTTGGCCTCACACTGACCAAGACATTTGGGAGATGTTTCTCCATGGAGAACAAGAAAGTACCTCTACTAGGACAAAACAAGGATGCCCAATTTGCATTTATAGCATTCCTAGATAAGAGAATTAAGATGAATGTCCTGGTGGCCGATGTCCCATCATCATATGGCATCCTTCTTGGGTAGAATTTTTGCAAGGACGTTGGAGGTGAATTGAACATGGACCTATCCAAAGCAAGGATCCCAATCAAAGGTGTTATGAGGAGATTGCTCTCTGAGAAAGAAGCAAAATATGTGGTTACTCAGACATCAACACTTGAAGCTCAAATTCTATTTGAGTCTTCAGGCATGGGTAATTATTTCTTAACCATAGAGGAAGTCCATGAAGCACCTTTTAAGCTCTTAAAGGTGTCAACTTGGAAATACGTTTAGTTAGAATAGTAGAAGAATTGGTAGAGTGCAATGCAAGTGCTGAGGAATCTCCCTCTCCAAACGAAGAAGAATCCAAAGAAGAATCAATATCAAATGAGATATGGATTCTAGAATTTGATGGTAGCTACTCTATTGGTTCAAGAGTTGGGATTGTGCTGATATCTCCTCAAGAAGATATTTTTTCTTCATCATATAAGTTACAATTTAGCAACACCAACAACATAGCTGAGTATGAATCTTTGTTGCTTGGATTGAAGCCTGCTAGGGACAAAGGCATCAAACTCCTTCATGCCAAGGGGGATCCTAAACTGGTGGTTTGTCAAGTGAGAAACCTATATCAAACCAAAAATAAGAGATTGCACCACTACCACAATCTAGTCTGGGATCAGATTGAAAGCTTTGATGCTTTCAGCATCTCTTCCATACCAAGGGAATTTAATGACCAGGCTGATGTACTGGCTGTTTCAGCCACTCTTTTGGTTCCTAACCCTAAATTCAAAGGAGATAGGTACATTATTGAGCTGGTCTTTCGACCAAGTGTACCTACTAATGCTAGTCATTGGTAGGTGTTTAACAATGACAATCAAATAATTGCCTTCTTAGAATAAAAAAATAGCTTTCAATAGCTTCAATTTGAAGGTAATGAGCTTTAACAGCTTGAATCAGCCCCTGAATCAAATGCAGACATAGGTGAGGAGTTCCTACAACTTAAAGGGAATAAAATTATTAAAGGCTTGATTTCCCTTGAGAAGTTGTTTGACAAGCATGACAGATTCATCAAACAGTAGAAAATAGATTCAAGCTCCTCTCAGGAGTCTGATCCGATGAATTTGGGTACCAAGGAAGATCCTAAGTTGGTGAACATTAGAAAATGCTGCACTCTTGAGAAGAGATTCAAGTTCATTGCTCTACTCCACCAGTACATAGATGTCTTAGCATACTCCTATGATGATCTGAAGTCACTCAAGCTTGAAGAAATCCACCATGACATTCCTCTCAAAAGTGATTCGATGCCTTACAAGCAAAAATTTAGGCAGTATAATCCAAAGATATCAGGGACTATTCTGGTTGAGATATAGAAAATGCTAAATGCTAGAATCATTTTTCCAATCCATCATTCCACATGGATTACAAATATAGTGCCTGTGAGGAAGAAGAATGGTGAAATTTGCCTTTGTGTGGATTTTAGGAATTTAAATCAGTCATCCCTAAATGATAACTATCCTTTACCTATCATGGATCAAGTGCTTCAAATAGTGACTAGTTCAGAGATGTTATCAATGCTAGATAGCTTCTCAGGATATAATCAGGTTGAAGTTGGTGAAGCAGACCAGCACAAGATTGCTTTTACCACACCTTGGAGCACATTTGCATATAGAAAGATGCCTTTTGGCCTGATAAATGCTAGCACCACCTTCCAAAGAGCAATGGACCTTTCTTTCAAAGATGAAATGGGTAAGTTCATTGTCATTTATCTTGATGACTTGACGGTCTTTTCTAAGCATCACCTGGATCATGTGTGCCACTTGCAAAAAGTGTTGGAATGCTACTGCCATAATGGCATTTCCTTAAACCCCAAGAAGTCTATTTTTGGAGTGACATAAGGGAAGCTTCTCAAACACATTGTTTCTTGAGAAGGCATAAAGATTGAATTAGACAGAGTCAAGTCCATCTAGGAACTTACTCTGCCCATGAGTAAGACTACGGTTCACTCTTTCTTCAAAAAAGTGAATTTCTTACGAGGTTCATCCCTGAATTTACTGAGAAGACTCACCACATTGTGAATATGATGAAAGGAAAGGCCACCTTCAACTGGATTGAAGAAGTCAAACTGTCATTTTAATATATCAAGACGACTATTGCTCACACCCCAATTCTAGTTTGTCCAGACTATAACAAGGAATTTGCCATGTATAGTTATGCTTTTGAACACATGCTTTTAGCAATTCTAGTTCAACAGAACCAAGAAGGTGTGGAATCTCCTATTTTTTTCATGAGCTATCCTCTCAAAGCCCATCAGCTAAATTATTCAAACATGGAGAAGTATGCTTTTGCAGTGGTCAAGGCAGTGAAGCATTTTCACTTTTACATTCTAAATTCCCACACTACTACCCTAGTTCCTGACACCACAGTCAAATCCATATTAACTTAGCAGGAGTTTAGAACCAAAAGGGGGAATTGGATTGCTAAAATCTAGGAGTTTGATCTAGTCATCAAACCAATGAAGTTGGTGTGGGAAAAAGGCCTATGTTAATTGATTGCTGACAATATACCCAAATAAATAGGGCATGAAGAATCAAAAGAAGAAGACATGCCAATAGTCCTCTTTGTCTCCACCATGAATGAGTGGTATTCAAATATTGCTCATTTCTTTACTTATGGTGAGTGTCCTACCCACCTATCTCATAAAGAAAGGAGGACTGTCAAATTGCAAGCTACCAATTTTATCCTCTAGGACAATGGCCTATATAAGAGGAGCCTAGATGGAGTGTTCTTTCGATGCGTAGATAAAGAGCAGTAGAACCAACTTTTGAAGTCCTTCCACAATCTAGCCTATAGAGGACATTTTTTTGCTCCTATAACTACCCATAAAATTTTGTGAGCCAGGTATTACTGGCCTACTCTTTTTCAAGATGTGTATAAATAGGTAAGAAAATGTGAACTATGCCAGCAATTTGTTGGAAGACCCAAGTTAGCTACCCTACTTCTCAAACTAGTGGTGATAGAAGAGCCATTCCAACAATGGGGAATCGATTTCATTGGTGTTGTAAACTCATCTTCAATTGTTGGACATGATTATGTCTTCACGGCCACAAACTAATTCACCAAGTAGGTGGAAGATATCCCAACCAAGCATGCTACTTCAAAAGTAGTGTGTAATTTCCTCAAGAAAAATATTATTTCCAGGTTTGGGTTTCCAACCAAAATTGTCACTAATAATGCAGCTTATTTTACTACCCAGGAGATTACTCAATTCTATTTTTACTATGGGATCACCCTCTCCCACTCTTCTGATTACTTTCTACAAGGGAATGGACAAGCTGAATCAAGAAACAAGAACCTGGTGACTATCATCAAGAAGCTGGTAGATGACAACCAAAGGACATGGCATAAAGCATTGGTTGATGCTCTATGGGCAGATAGGATCACACCAAAAAAGGAAATTGGTATGTCCCCTTTCCAACTTCTTTATGGGCTCAATGCTGAGATACCAATCACCCTAGAATTGCTAGTATTGAAATTGGCTAAGGCAATTGAAGATCAGACATATGAAAGATCCATTGATAAGATGATCATGTGCCTAACTAAGCTGGATGAGTAGAGAACTATGGTGGTAGACTGAATTACTATCTATCAAAGTCTAGTAAAAAAGCTCTTCGACCAAAAAGCAAAGAATCATGATTTTTAGATTGGAGATTAAGTCTTGCTATGGGATAAGAGGAGAGAACCAAAGGGGATGCATGGGAAGCTTGATTCCCTGTGGAAGGGCCCTTTTACTATTCATTAGCTAAATGGTAAAAATGGATTCCTATTGAAGTATCAAGATGGCACGCTCTTTTCTCTACCTCATAATGGGTAGCATCTGAAGCACTTCAATTCTTGAAGTATCAGATAAGTTCACCTGTACCTATGTATATTTGTATAGTCTTTGTTTCTGATTTCTATTATTTGTTTTCATTTTTGAGAACATTTCTTTTGAGTAGCATGACTCCATATCCCAATGGCATACTTTAAGGCACTGGAGATTCTGGTCTCTACTCCCCTTAGCTATTTCAAGTTTTCAACTGAAGGAAGTTCTCCAACTAAAGCCAGCTGTTGTCCCCAAAAATATCACTCATTTTTGGGACAACATGTGAACTATTTTGGTTCAACAGACCAAAATAATCTCTTCCCTTCTTAAAATTTGTTCTGATCTTTCAAATTCCTAATTTTTCAAGCTTTTTCAGTAAAGGGACTAGTAGGTTCAACAAGTTCAAAGTTCAACATCGTCGGCAAGCTTCAAAGAGTCAAGCGCTTTGTCAAAATTCATCAAGATTCAACCACTTCACAATTCAACAGTTCAAAGGAGTGCCCAAAAGGAAAAATCTTGAGAGCGAGAGCTACCAAGTGTCATCTGCTGGGACACATTATAATTTATTTCTAAAAGTAGTAGAATATGCCACGTGTCCCTTATAAAGCTCAGCAGAAGCTACCAAGTGTCAACATCCGTAGTTTCCTCCTTGTGCCCCGTTATGACTCAATAGAGCATGACAAGTGTCAATATCTATTGTTTCTTCCTTTTGCTTCATTATTAAGGACTGTGGTGGGCCCCACGTGAGTTGTTAAACTCAGTGGAATGCGACAAGTGTCTGCATACACATTTCAATTTTCTTATAAGCTATAAAGCTTCTTTTAATAAGCTTCTCTCAAAGTTATGTGGAGGGCACCATGTGGCAACTGTGTAGGGTATTAATATGTTTTTTTTTTAAATATTAGAAGTCACCACATGTCCCTTGTAAAGCTCGATAGAAGCTGCCAAGTGTCAACATCCATAGTTTCTTCCTCTTGTTCCGTTATTGAGTAAGGACTATGGTGGGCCTCGGGCAAGTTGTTGAAGTAACCAAAGCGCACCAAGTGTCATCATCCGTGTGAATTTGAATGAGTCCTAAATGTTTCTATATTATTTCTAAAGCTCAATGGAAGTTGCCATGTGTCATATTCTGTAGGACTCTCAAAAGGTGTCTAAAGCTTCTATGAGTTAAGTGGAAGCTGCTAAGTGTCCTCACCTATTTCACAATAGAAAATGCCATGTGTCACTTGTTAAGATCAATGGAAAGTGCCACCTGTCCCCATTCCCCTTTTGAAGGTGCTTGGGCAAGAAGTGTTGTGGGTCCCATTTTCTATAAGTTGGAAAAGTTTCAAAGCAACAAACTGTGATAAATGTCAAAGATGGAGCACTCCCAATACAAAGACACAGTAAAAAATATCAAACAACAAAGCTGAAGGAATTGTCGAAGAAGATGATGGGCCTGCAGCCATCAAATTTAGGGAAACCAACTAGCAGTTGGCTTTCAAATGATGATGGACCTGAAGATGTCAAATTTGTGGCAATGAAATAGCTGTTGATCTTTGCAGGCCTAAGCGCAGACCTGAATGCTTTCAAAGGCATTCAAAGACCTTCAAGGTGAAAGGAAGAACCACTGAGAGGAAGAATCAAAAGAACCAGAAAGGGGAAAAGATAGCTCAAGGGTTCAAATTATAGCAAAAAAAGGGGAAGACTGGAAATATCTATGCAATAATTATTCCAGTAGGTGGAACAGTCCACCAAGTAGATATTTGAGCCTATAAACATTAAAGGTGCAGCCTATTTGTCTCCTTTGGGGTAAAGGTGAGGTGGATAGCTACGTAGACATCAGGTGATAGACCAGATGACTCAAGTCTAGGAGAAGACATTTGAGATGAATCAGCATGCCATAGTTAAGGCAGTCGCCCTGTTCTAGCATGGCCCTCTTTGACAAAACTAAAAATGCATTCAATGCATTGAGTGTAGCCTAGGCCGTTATATGGAATAAAAAGCCAAGCCTTTCTTGGATACTATGTATTGTATTCTCTTGTGTCATTTTAAAGGAGATATTTTTCATCATAGAAGTAAGACTCTACCCAAATTGAAAGGCAAACACTGAGACTTTGAGCTCAAATTGTTGTTCATATTATTTTATCTGAATGAGAAAGCAAGTTACTTGCAGACTTTATGTTGTTATAGCTTGTACCATGTTAGGAGATTGTTCTTATGTTTGTATTCTAGATGCATTCTTGTTTATTTAATCTAACAAGCAGAACTAGTGGAAGTGATAAGGAAGATATCCTAAAGTCAGTTACTTTCAGACTTTGTGCTATTATAATTGTCTTCAGAGTATGTTTTTAGTCTCTTTTTGTGTCGATGATTTTGGGATGACTTTGTGTCCCCCATTATCCTTTGTATTTCACTCTTTGGGTAGTTGAGGTGGAAACTTTGTGTTCCATTTCATCCTACTAGTTACTACCCTTTGTTACCAGTTTCTTGTCACTACTTGAAAGAACTTATGTTGTTTTTTGCAAGACCACTTCTGAAAGAAGAGAAGTGACTTTAGTGCCTTCACCAAGATTTCTCCTTTATTTGTGAGCATCATCTTTGAAAGAAGAGAGATGGATGGTGATACCCTACCCCTGAGTGTTATTTTCTGCTTATATCTATAGTATATAGCTCCTCATATTTTAATAGGGAACCTCCCCTTGATGAGAGGAGAGATTTGTCCCCTTTGGATGTGGTAAACCTACAACTTTGGATGACCAATCTCCCTTGCTATGGTTGATCAGACCTATTTTGCTCATCAATTAGCTGACTGACAAAATATTCACCCAACAAGTCTAATGTCCATAAAATCAAGAATGACATATTAAAATTTCCATGCAATAACTAATGACATATTCAAATGTAAAAGAGGTAAACAAAGGCATAGGGACCACAAACAATGGATCATATTCAAATACTCAATGGACAAGACAATAGCAAGGTAAGACACTCAAAGAAATGCATAAAATAAATCACAAGCAACCAATATTAACATATCATAGTATCCCATGAATCAAATGTGTTAGCAAAAAAAAATTACATAGCATATCAAGTACACTTGAAAGATAAAAGCATGTGTAAGTAGAGGTGGATGTCCCTAATGTCTTGGTGATGTGAGTAGAGGGAAAACCCAACATTTAAAAGTGCATAAATCATGTATATGTGTATGCATGTATCACACCCAAATAGAATCATGAAACATGTGTATGTAGAAGTAATTGATATGCTATCCATCAACATAGAACTAACACATAGATTCCAAGTAGCCAATATAATATGTAGATGTAGAATGAATTTTTGGATTTTTGAATGTTTTTTATTTTTTTGGTATTTTTAGATATGTGCAAAGAATATCCTATGATCACATCTAAAGGATGTTCATAAACATCTCCCTACTATGAATGTGGTGTAATAAATGGGTGACATTGCTGAGGAGCATGTATAGGTGCAATATTTATCACTATAGGATCAATGATCTTCTATGTATGTATAATGGAATTATGTGGTCATGAAGAAACAATAAGAGTAATAGGTGTAGAATTTCATGTAACCCATCATTGAGTGTTCTTTGGCATCTTGGAAACAACAATAATAGGAACATGTGTATGTGCTCTAAATATATGAATGTGGTGCATAATAGAATTAGGAATTTATGGCATGGTCCTTTGGTATGTTTCTATTTATTATCTGTAAAGTATGTTTGGATATGGAAAATTATATAACAAATATTCCCATTTTATGAAATACTTGCATTATAGTGATAATAAAATAATCATCGTATATAATGAAACCTAGTAGAAAATAAAATGCTCGACTATAATGATCATGTGTAGTAGAAAATCTATTTTTTATTTTGTGGCTCACTTTATTGTATCTACAGAAGTAACTTGTAAGTCTATAGGTATTGATTTTGGAACCCAAATTTGTTGTTTAGGTACATCCCCTCCACGTATTCCTCTATTTAGGACCTAGTTAACCAATTCTTCCTTGGTAAGATCAATGTGGGAGTGATCAATCATAGTAGAGGGTACACTAAGAGAAAGACTTTTACTAGTAGTCATCTTCTACAAAGGTTGATGGACCATGTGTTCCTCAAAAGGAGGGGCATAGGATGGATTGAACTTCTTAGACAAGCCTCTAGGAAAAGTATGTGAAATAGGTATATATATGTCATTTTAAATATAATAATTCCCTAATCAGCTAACTGTGTAAGATTTTACTCAAGAACAAAACATTTATTATCTCGATGCCCATTGATACCATGGTAAGTGTAAAAGTGTTGTCCTTTTCCCTTTTCAAATTAGTGTGGTGGATAATGTGAATTAGGAGGAAGTGTTATCATTTGGTTATCCAATAGTGTGTGTAATATAACATGTGGTCTATCTTGGTACCGGTCAAACTGAAGAGGCTACCTTTTAGTAGAGGCATATGGTTTAACTATGGGAGGTACTCTGTAAGCATGTTCCTTTCCTTTATTCAACACATTTATTGTTTATTCTTTGACATATATTTTTGGTTATGAAGAAGGTGTTTGAATTTGTTTATGATTTTTTGAAGGTTGCTTGTTTACCTTGAAAACATGATTTTTACCATGTTTGGTTTTATATGGGGAAATGGGCAACTTGGTTTGTGTTTTTTAGGGCACATGCATATTTATGCACATCCCAATATAAAGTCTCAAATGAAACAAAGTGATTATGCGATGATTTTTCTCTAAGTGAAGAAAGAAGACCCCTACTAAATATAATTTTCACTTATAAATCTGAGGGTGTATAGTTTAAGGAATATAAAGTGTCCTTCAATCAAATAATATAGTCTTGTAAAGACTCATTCGCATTATGTCAACACTTACAAATGTTCAAATGGTAACATAGGAAAGGTATAGTGATGAAAATTTGATTGGAATACATCTTCAAGTTTTTTGAAAATTGATAAGGAACCATTTGAGAGGCTATAAAACCAATTAAGATCCCCTTTGGTTAAACTGTGATGGAAAGCCTATAACAACAAGCTTCCATTTTGGGCCCAATGTCCAAAAGAGTGTATATATTATTAAAAATGATTACTAGGATCCCCTTGGCCATCAAAAGAGGAGAACTTAGGGATGATAAAGTTATAAGGATAAGGATATTCAAATACATCTCTAGTAATAGGTCAGTCTACTAAAATGTTATCCTCAAAAATAGCCTCATGAGAAGAAATTTGAAACTTAAGAGTGTTAACTTGTTGTTGCAAATCTCCCATGGTAGTAATTATAGATAACATATCACAAGGAGTGGTTGAAGATTTGGTTAGAGGCTATAAATTAACATTGACACAAAACATGGGAATGATATAATCTTTACCACTTTTAAGAGTAGGATCATCACATGATTTTGCAGCATTTGGTAAAGGGGCACCTATGGTTAAAGAGGTAAGTATATCATATTGGATAACACAAAGGTATATACCATTATCATTACAATGTGTGATGTTATTTTAAAAAAATTGACATACAACAGGAGTATAGGAAAGAGCTTCACTTGTAAACATTTTAAATGTTCTAAAAATATATATGAGAATAGGATAAGAAAGACATACAAATGTTAAGGAAAAATCAACCATGATACAATAAGGATATGACAATTTTATACTATCAAATACATTTTTTGAAAATATGAGACAAGTATTTTTAAAAAACATGAAATGAGATAAACATATAAAAATAGGAAAACAAAAGCACAATGTACAGCCTATAGGTCTAAATTTATTAAAAATAGTAAAATGCAAAATTTGAAAAATGCATACAATATTTTGGAAAACAAAGATAAGTTTTTGTAATATTTTGAAGCTTCCCCTTTTGAAGGAATTCTTTTAGACAATTTTTCCAAAGGAATTCCTTCAAACTTTTCCTGAAATGTTCTTTTCTAAAGGGCCATAACCCTTCAAAAAAATTGTTTTGAACTTATCTAAAGGGTAGATACCCTTCAAGATTCCTTGTTTTTAACTATCTCAAAGGGCACAAACCCTTCAGGTTTTTTACAATGGTCCTCATCTTTGAAAATGGACTTTTGAGTAATTTGAAATTTAATTTATTATGAATCACAAATTTACCAAATAATGTGAAATGCTTCATAGGCAAAACCCTAAAATATTCCAAACAAAGAATCAACAATTTTGATAAAACAATAATTTATTTTAGAGATAAGAGAGAGGTTTTAGATTAAAATATTATTTTTTATGAAACATATAAGTTAATTAAAAAATAAGTACACCATTCACTTTGTATGCCAATATTTACTAAAAATAGTAAATTGCAAAAAATGAAAAATCCATACTAAATTGTGGTGAACAAAAAGAAGTTTTTTAGTATACTAATTTGATTAGAAAATACCTCTGAGTAATTTTAAAATGGATCTATTTGGAGGCTGAAATGAACCAATCAAGGAAGAATCATCTTGCAAGCATATGCACACGTATCCATTGTAACCAAAGGAGGGTACAACCCTAGGGTAAAGTTTCAAATCTAAAAATCCATCACAACAAGATGAAACCCTAGGAGGCTTAGAAGCTCTAGATTAGAAATATTTGTATTCATATGAATTAGGGTCATCAAATGTTTAACCTTAAAAATATAGATCAAGGAATCTATGGTTAAAGGGGACAGAGATAGCCTAGGGCACAAGAGGGATAAACTATCTTTATAGTAGGCCAATTGTTTGTGAAACTCAGATAAAACATATATTGAATTTATTATATTGAGATATACTAAAAATGGAAAGTATAACTATGTTAAATAATATAATGATAATAAAAATAAGATATTTAGCTAGTTTTGATGCTAATACAGATCTAGATCTAGAATATATAGGAAGCATATTAGAAGAATATTCTTAAATAATTACCAAATAATGGATTAAGTGCCTCTGTAGCTATGGACACTTGTGTTAGCCTAAGATAATCAAATTGATGCTAATGTAGGTGTCCTGTATATAATACCTATAGAGATAAGATGTAACCACTTAAATACTTTAGGATTGTTCATCACCTTCAATCTAGTACATTAAGATCTGGGTCATGGATTATCATTTCTTGTCAAATAACAAAACCGTAGTTATTCCTCCTTATAGTAGATGTGAAAAAATGGCTTAGTTGGCACATGATGTTGAACTACTCCAAATACTCCTCTATCAATGAGTACTGTCTACATAGCCAATACTCCAAATAGCACCTCAGACTTATGTAGATTTCCCCTACATGTTAGTGTGTGTGTGAATCATCCAATGTGTGATAAGTAAGTACAATAGTGACCTAGCTTGTAATTTGGTAAAGTGGGATCTTGGGATGGTCCTTTATTACTTAATACTTATGTGTGTAATGGTCCTATGATTGATATGAGATTAGGATAAAATAGAAAATATTTGATTTATTGAATGCTTGATTGAATGCTTTTGATAAGTTGCCTTGGTTTGTGTCAAGTAATAAGTTTCTAGGTGAGGAATGAATGAGGGTTAATATTATATTTATATCAATCCCTTTGAAGGATAGCTTACATTAAATCACTTAGGCCAACCATTAAGTTACACTTCATTATCAAATTAGATGACTTTTAGGGCATTAGACACCTGTGTTGAAGTAAGACACATTGATGTAGGTATCTATTCAAGATGTAAGTGTTTAGGGATCAATAAAATAGGTATAAGCTCAAAACATGTAGAGGAATAAGATAAATAGGTTTTAAGCATTCTAGGTAAGATAGAAGGCCTAGATAGTTGACATAAGATTGGTTGAGCTAATAAATAGGCCAAGGAGCACAAGAGAGAGCATATGGAAGACTTGTGGAAGCAGGAAAGGTCTAGAACTGAGATGAACAATAAATGTTTGAGTTTTTCAAGTGTACAAGACTAAGGTGTTATATAATTTAGAAATAGTGTCTACATATACTAAAAAAATACCTATCAAGGCTCTATCTTTTAGTTATATACCTTCTTACTATCGAAAGGATCACATTTACCATCTCACTATACCTAACTATTTATCTTATGGTTTGAACCTATCATTTATGATGACCCATAACTCTTACATTACACATAAATCCTAAAACATGATATACATAATTCACGGTCAGATTCAAATCCTCAATAACTAATTACTAATTTGTTCTATTATCAAGTGTTTAGTCTTCAAAAATCATCTAATTTGTAAATCCTTTGAATCTTATGGGTTGACATATTTATCTTATTGAATCCCATCGTGTGATATTTTTAAAATGTATGGTATAAATACAAATCTAAGTGTACTCATTATTCACATAGAAAATACCAAGAGAACACCTATTCAAGCACACTCAATCTAGTGATCAACTAAGTTTTACTATTTTATCCTTCCCTATTTCTATATCAGTCATGGGATCAATCATATTATAGGTATGAATCATTCGAATAACAACCCATGATTAGTATTTTTCAAGTTACAAGCTAGATCATTACATGCCTTTGTATATAGTATATTACACCCTTGAGCACACACAAGCCAACACGTAGGGGAGAACTACATAAGTCTAAGGCCCTCCTTGGAGTATTGGATATATAGGCAACACTCATTGATAGAGGGGTCCTTAAGGTCATCTTGACATTGTGAGGCCACTAACCCATTTTTAGAAAGATACAAATACCTAAGGTGAAGAGATAGGGATTGATCCACAGACAATCATCAACAACTTGTGCATGAGAATTAAAAATATCAATAAAAAGGTGACAAAAACCTATAAGGCTTTAAATAGTCACTTCATAATACAATGAATATTTTGTATAGGAGTTGCATTGAGATCAGGACAAAAGCATCAACACAAGTGTCCACATGTCAATGTAAGTGTCCATGGGTCAACACAAGTGTCTAGGCCTCTAAAAACAATATTTCTAGAATCTGACAATTGGATCCCGATCTTCCTTCTATCTATTTCCGCCTCTATATTTCTTAGATTTACCTTTGCATTTGTAGATAAGCTAAATATTATCTCTTATTCATGTTTAAGCAATCAAACTACTATTTTGAGTGTAATTCTTATATTTAGCATAATTCAAAATTATTATTTATCTGAGTTTTCAATTAATTGGCCTACTTTAGAATAGTTTTATTCATCCTTGTGTATAGGCTATTTTATCCCCTTGACCCTTAACCCACATATTTAAAATAAAGTGTTAAACATCTTCATGCCAATATTGATTTAAAATTAGCCAAGAAGTATTCAACTAATGTGTTAAAAGAGTGCTTAGATCTATAAGGTAAAATATAGAACCAATCAAGTACATAATATTTTAAGCTTCTTGAAAATAACTTACTTAACAATGTATCATTTTGGGCAAAGTCTAATCAAGAAGCATAAAAATTTTAATATGATGAGAAGGGTCTTATTTTTCATTATAAAAATTAAATTCTAAAGCCATAAAATATATTGAAAAAGGTTTTGCAAGCACTTCACAAGCTAAGGGGTTGAGAATAATATCATAATAAGTGACCTTGTTCATTGGATTTTGAAACAATTGAGAGAGAACCTTAATTTAATTTTTTAATTCATGTAATATATTCATCATATTGTATATTCTAAAATTTGGTCTTTGGTACTTGATAATGACAAGATTGGCACGCATTGACCATGCATGATGTAAGCACTCAAATAAGGTCCTAATATACCATTATCTCACACTTGGACACTATATTATGATTTAACCTTTCTATTATGTTGTTATATAACTAAAATAATTTCACCAACTATTTTAAGCCTATTAAATATCTTACACAAACATCTCTAGACTCTTAGTTCAATCCGCTTATACATAGGTTAATTCTACCAAATCTAGTCAGTATCTCCTATTGATACTAACCTAATTGGTTGGTATCAACCCATTCCCAACAACATCTATTTTATAAAATCAAACACATTTTTAGGGTTAGCCCATTATCCTAGCATGTTGGTGGTGTGATAAATTATTTAATTAGATTCATATATAAATAAATCAAGGTCTCATTCAAAAGGGACTAGGCACTTATCTATTATACATATATAAACTATTGCACATTGAGAAAATTTATCCTATTCTTCCCAAATTAAAAATATATCACTATGAATAGTCACAAGTCAAGTCAGAAGCACTCTAAATTCATGTCAAAGTAAGCATTTTCAAGTATCAAAGTCGAATAATTAGTTGCATACATATAGTGATGAAGCATATTTTAAAATAACACTAGGTGGGAGAACTACATGTGGATAAATATCCCTCCTTAAAGTATCAAATATGTAGGTAATAATTGATTTTCATATGAGGAGGATTGGGGTCAATTCAACCCATTACATGTTTCCCCTTTTTTCAAGTTTTTGGCCCTCACAAGCATAACCAGGGTTTCAATCCAAATGATATTGATTGGAGTAGCACACATCATTAGGGTTTGATATCGCTAAAACAAATCAAGAAAAGATATGTAAAGGTGATGGTATAATAAATTTTCCCTAATTCTACACATGTTAGTATGACCAAAAGGTCAATATTGACCAACAATATTATTTTGATCTTGTGGAACTAACCCAGTGCAAATAATGAATAAATTTTGGACTCAAACGAGCCATAAGCTAACTTTATCCTAATTTTCACTTCTAGAATATATTCACAATTAGATAATCAACTAGAAATCTAAGTATCTTGATCACCTTAGTACTTTTAATATTTAGTATATGCCACTTTTCAAATTAGAAGAATCGATCTCAATATTTTATATTTAAATTTATACTTGAATGCCATACCTTAATATTTGAATTACATTTCAAAATTTTATCTTAATTAGATTAGTCTCACCCACTAATCCAAATTAGAGTAAAACATATTGGTGAATCCATATACATATCAAACAATATAAAACCCTAGTTTTTCCTTAGGGTTTTAGATTTTAGCCTTAGGGATTTATTTTCAAACCTAATGTATGATTTTTTAGATCGATACTCTAGGAATAGGGTCCAAGTGCCATAAACATAATATCAAGAGAATATAATTATCCTAGATTAATGGTCTTACCATTAAGTCATATATCCAACTTATTAGTAAAGAGACCAGTTTACTGAGAATATTAAAAATACTTCAGCTTTATTACAAAACTAATCAAATAGAACACCCATAATTAATTTTCTTATCCTTCTTAGTTCTACAAAGATAACTAAGAATCATGGGTTGTGAGTTAGGGATGACTCTACCTTTTTTCTTACTTCTTACCACCTTCCATTCTTTTTCATTACCCAAATTATCTAAATCTAAACTTAACACTTCTTTTTCCTCCTTGGGTTTGCCTCTAAAAACTTCACTCTTATTTACACTTTTACCACTAAAACCAACTAACTCACCATTTTGAGTTGATTTTAACAATGGTGTTACCTTATCTAAATTCTTTTCTATTATCATCTCTGATAGTGCTCCTTCAAACTGATCAAAAAAATTTCCAGATGCTTTGCATTAACCTCCTTTCCCCAAGATGATTCAAGCTTATGCTTCAATTTCTAGTAAGAAGCAAAAAGATGACCAACCTGAAAATAATTTCAACATATGAAAGGGATACCTTAAAAATCTAGGGTTTGCACCTAGCTTCTATCTTGCACTTTCAGCTCAATCCTTTCAGGAAGTTTCTGAAAGATATCTAAACATACCAAAATCTTGGTAATTGTAGTTCAAAAAAAATTAAATGAAGAAGTATTCATTTCTAACAAATCACCCATTGTGAAACCAATAACTAAAAGACCTATTTTAGACCAAAATTAAAGCAGAAGATATGGCAATCTCACCTAGATGGGATGCAGAGAAAGATTTTTTATCAAAGGGTTAAAATCAAATGTCTAAGGTTTCATGATCAGAAGGTGATTTTCATAGTTCCATGTCTTAACCATAAAAATCTTATCCCAATCAATCAAAAAATCAAAATTCACAATAAAAAACTTTTGGCATAGGGATATATTTCCATAGTGCCTTCCAACAGTATTCTCTAAGATTTCAAAAGCCATTGGTTCAAAATGGAGAGAGATGGCTAGAACCTATCAAAATAGTAGACCAAACCCCTCTTCGCAAACCACTCTTCAGCTTACAAAATCTCCTCCAAAGCTTTATTTTCAAAATTGACAATTATCAATTTAACTGATGAAACCCTTACCTGATCCATCACAGGCTCTGCAAAAACCTCATTTGATTAGATTTTAAATTTTTTTGAAGAAATATGAGGCCTTAAGTCCCCTAAGCTCCCCTACCAGCCCCCTAATTCTACCACCACCTTACCAAGCTTAGTCAAAATTTGCACCCTATGATAAACTTCCTCCTTCACAAACCCCCCACTCTACCCCTAATGAGTCTCATCACTAGAACACAGCTCCTTTGCAAATTGTACCCCTATCCTAATCATCATTGTCATCACTAGAATCATCTTTGCATTAAGGGACCTAATTATCACCATTTGCACAGAAGTGATAAGCATAGAAGCACTATTGGGATGAATACCAAAAGTGACTTGTTCAAGACTCAATTTCATCTATTTTATTCCTATGACACTTTCATACTAAATTTATTTTGATCCAAACCTAATCTATGATTATTCATGTATAATACTCATTAATTATGACCATGATGAATGAACATTAATGGTCAACAGAAGAGATAAAATTACTCTTTTAATATTGTTCAACATGGATAGTGTATCTAATTTAGATCAATTATGTAATAAAAAGGCTAATAAAGATGGAATCTAAATTGACTAATAGGCTAAAATTACCAATGAACAATCCCAAGCCTTCATATAATCTTATTGTTATAACATCCAATCTGAGGTGACTATTGTTACCAATAGATTCCAAAGGGATTTTATGACTTGACTTGCTCCTCCCCCTAATTTATAGAATGCTAACAACTACCATATCATTTCAAATATTGTCTAATGAATTGTATTAGATCATATGTTCCATGTTGTTACAACACAAAGGTGTAAAGGGACCCATCAAGTAGTAAAAAACAAAGGACCTTACCAAATCTCTCTGTGACCCCCACCACATACCACCAAATAATTTAATCAATTCAACGGGTATGACATCATGAATCAACTAAAAAAATACCCATGCCAAAATTTATCTATTATAATTATTTCAAACAATGCATGTTTATAAAGATATTATTTATGTGGCATTATGTAATACAACTTTACCAAACGTAGAACCACCTTATGTGGCTTCTATTCTTAAAACATTATGATGGACTAAGGAAAGTACCTCCTTTGAAAAAGAATATTTGCCTCCTAAGCACATTATAGATCAACATCTACCATTGTATATTAAATTTCAAGTGAAAATAAGATAGTTAAGTGAGTTTTGGTGGGTAATGGATCATGGATAAGCATTTGCAATATCTCATTTTTTTAATCTATTTGATATTCAGGTGAAGGATCTTAACTATTCAAACATGAATATTTAGGGATTTGACAACATTCTATGAAAAGTATTAATACAAACCACACTAAATATTATTGTGGGCCCTTGAATGATAGCTATAGTTTTTCAGGTCATGCCTAATGACCTCAATTATAATATTCTATTATGGAGACCATGGATTCATGAAGTGAACATAGTTTCTTCTACCCTACATGCATGTTTAAAATTTATTCATCAAGGATATACATAAACATGCCTTTTAGATCAAGAACCATTATTTTGCATTAACTCAACCCAAGGATATTTACATTCCTCATATTCAACCATATTCTCAATAATCCAAACCAAAACACAAATATCTTCTTTAGATCCAATTTCATCACCATCAAAAAATTTAATCAATATGGTTTTGGACCTAAATATTTATGAAAAATGGGATATACATGATTAGGATTAGGGAAACATGCACAAGGCATTGTTCACCCCATGTAAGCATCTACTCAAAAAGGATGATAAGGTATTGGTTATACTAAAAACTAGTAAATAACAAGAACAAAATAACCACATATGTAACTATTCATACACTCTTCTTTGAGGAAAATCCATAACCAACACAAGAATTCATAATACATCTGTACTACAATTAATATACCCTCATCTAATTGACTACCTAATTTCCATAGAGATTTGGACATTATATGAATTTTCAAATGAGGAATCTATCCTAGAATACCTCAGGGCGTATGAGGAACTCCCTTCATTTTACCATAAAAATTGGTTTCCTCACACAATTTTTGCCCAAGCATATTTTGGAGAAACTAAAGATACTAATGTTTATATCCAAGAAAATGGTGTATATAGCATCCCTACAACACTATATATGGAAGATAGATCAACTCTAATCATTGAAGAGATAGTATTATTTTGTTATGGAACATATAAGGATCTTAGAACAATATTGGTAATAGCTATACTAAAAAATGATCAAGGAAAGGCACTTCAATAAGCTCTAAATTACTACCCAGAAATATTCACATGGGATTACTTAGATATGTCAAGAATTGAATCGAAATCATATTACATAATATTGTAATTTATCCAGATGCCAAGTCAATATAACAAAAGATTCAAAAAATTCATCAAAAAATAACCATTGGTAAAAGAATAAATCCAAAGATTACTAAATGCATGTTTTATTCAATCCATTGATTATCTTGAGTGGGTTTCTAATGTGGTACCGGTTGTAAAACCTAATGAATAGACTCAATGTTGTATATATTATAGTGACTTAGATAAAACATGTTTTAAATATAATTATCCATTACCATACATTGATATGATTGTTGATTTTTCAACTAAGTATGGGATGTTATCATTCATGGATGGGTTCTCATGATACAACCAAATCAAAATAAATTTAGAAGATCAACAAAAAAATTATTTCATACATCGTGGGGAACATTTTGTTATGTGTTCATACCATTTGGTTTGAAAAATGTTGAGGCTACTTATTAGTGAGCAATGACCCATATCTTTCATGACTACATACACAAAACAATAGAAGACTATGTGGATAATCTACTTACAAAATCAAGACAATGACTCGATCATGCTTTATATTTACATAATTTTTTTTTAATAATTACGTAAATATAATGTGATATTAAACCCAAATAAATGTCTATTTGTGGTATCTTCAAGGAAATTATTGGGATACATCATATCTAAATGAGGAATTAAAATAAATCTCAAAAATGTCAAAGTTATCTTAGACATGCCTCGCCAAAAGGACTATCATAACTATGATCATTACAAGGAAAAATCAAAGCACCAATTAGCTAATAAGACACAACCCTTCACACGATTACTCAATAAAGATACAAAATTCAACTTTGATGTAAAATATTAACAAATTTTAAATACAATAAAATAATATCTAATTAATCCACCTATTCTCATGCCTACAATACCAAACAAACCTTTTGTATTATACATCTCAAACACAAATCATGCCATAGAGGATTTATTGGAAAAATATGATGAAGATTATAAAGAGTGTGTCATGTATTACATTAGTTTCACACTTGTTGAATACGAGAAAAAAATTAATACTATGGAAAAGCTATGCCTAACTCTTGTTTTTGTTACACATAATGTGTGGCACTACATGCTTAATAATGAGACATAGATTACCATAAATGTGGATCAACTCAAATTAATTATGTTAAGACACGCTTATCAAGACAAATATGTTGATGGGTAATTTTTCCCATGGTATTTCGTCTAAAATATGTATCCCAAAAATTAGTAAAAGGACAAGTTATTGTAGACCAACTAGTTTTAGCTCTGTTGATAGACACACTACCAATCAATGATGATTTTTGAGATGAGTTTACTACATATCACACAGATCATGATATTTGGACCATGTAATTTTATGGATCCAAATTTGATACAGGGGCCAATGTCAATATAGTCTTGATTACAACTCAAGGTCAACCTATGCCATTTGCATATCATTTACATTTTTCATATACAAATAACATAGCAAAATATGAGGCATTAATACTTGGGATATGTGTAACATACATATTACATTTAAAATAATCATGGGAATATGGGGATTATCAATTGGTGCTTAATGAAGTTTCAGACATCTATCAAATAAATACAATCAACATGTTGATGTCATGGTTGGCATGCTTATTTGATTCCCATCAACATCAATGATGATCACACAATCTTTACTATTCGAGAATTACAACATCCATAAGTCTCTATAGTAAAACTATAGGCTCTTGAGGTCCTTGCAGTTAATTGTAGTGCAATAAATTCATAATCTTATAGTGACATATACATTTTTATACAAAGCCTTTATCCTAGAAAATGCTAAAATTAATGATAAACACAAAATATAAATAGAAACAATGCATTATATTTTAAATGGAGGATATTTATTCAAAATATCATTGTAGAGTAAACTAATTCAGTTCTTTGGCCATGATGAAGCTAAAATTGCCTTACTTGAAGTACATGACAAAGAATGTGGTCATTTTTGCAAAAAATAAATGTCTTCTATACTTTTAAAACAAGGGTATTAGTGACCCATAATTGAACATGAATTCCAAGAGCATGTTAAGTTATGTCCATAATGTCATAAACATAGTAATCTAAATCATGTTGCATCACAAGAATTATAACCTATTGTATCACCATGGCCTTTCTCCCCTTGGGCCTTCAATTTGATCTATAAAATAAAACCAAAAACATCATAGGGTCACAAATTAATTTTTATAAATAAAAAATAATTCAAAATGGGTAGAATCCATACCAGTATCATCAAATACAATTGAAGATATATGTAAATTCAATATGATGAATATCATGTCATAATTTGGACTACTATCAGCCATGGTCACAGATTGTCAAGTTTCTTTTTATCCTTAGTTTTGCATGACTAAGTACTAGTATCATGCCTAGAGTAAGGAAAAATCCAATGTGTATGCATGATGGCATATCACATGAGTGACCTCATGCACTCACCCATGACACACAGCCTAGACCGGTTCCCATTGGTTCTGTCTTACAATGGCGAATAGACAAATGCTACTTAGGTGTTTGAGTTAACACATTTAATCATTATTAATATAAACATTATTCTAGATTATCCATTTGATGCATTCACACAATGCATATACTTATTTAGTATCATAAAAATAGAATTAACACCAAAGAGATTTAACAAATCAAGATTCACAAACAAAGTATTAGTTCCATTGATCTCATTTGATAATTTTACAAAGTTTCTTCATTCAGTACACACTTATAGATCTCTACCTTGATAGTAAAAACACTTTCTAATCAAAGCTAAAGGGGTATTTATACACAAGTTAATACCTTATTGGTTTGCATCATTAATAAATTATAGATGACAAGCCAATGACTATTTCAATAAATAAGTTGTGGTGAGCTATTATAACTAAGTTCATTTTGATTCATGCCTAATAACCCCTATATACTTTATCTATGCTCAATATTAACTTTCATGTTCCTCCTCCTTCATGATTTGGTGTTATATTCATGCTTCCATCAATCTCTGATACTTTTACGAACTTTTTAACCACCTCTACTTCATGTGCCCTTGTCCTAGTCTTATGATTTTTTGAGTTATGTATCTTATGCTCCTCATTCTTCATTTATTTATATTTCACAACTCACCCATTTGCACCAAGGTCTTTTGTGATGTCCTCCCATATTTATCTATTCTACACCATTCTCTCATGTGTCATGGTCCTCCACCCTCTTCCTACACCCTTGCTCTTCTACATTTATGGATTCAAAATACTTAGAATATATTACAAAATTTGGGTCCAACATCACCCCAGACTAAACTGATATTCCATCCTAGACTATGTTGGAGTCCCCCTAGATAACAAAAATTTAGGTTCCACTTGCTACACCTAGCACTTGAGATCCTCCTATTGGTTGAGGGTTATCTAAACATTGGAAGTAATAACTTCCACTTCACCTTTCAATCTTTTCATCTCTTTAGGTTGCTCAAGAAATTATTAGCTTGAGTTATCAAAATATCAAGCTGAGTAGTTGTAACTTTATGAGTTTCCTCAAGGGCCCTAACCTCCACCAAAACCTATCCTTGAAGCACTAAGAACCTATCATTCAACTATTGTCAATGGGAACTTATTGGTTTTTATAGTTCTTTAACATCCTAAAACTCTTTTGCATGTTGGGCCCTATTCTTGATATTTAATGCATTCTCATCCAATTACTAGCAATGTTGTTCCTCAGATAGTAGTCACACTTCCAAAAGTTTACTTAGCCACACTAAGTTGACAAAAACCCCATTGATGATGGGAATAGTGGTGTTCAATTTATTAAAAAATGTGTGGTAAACATTCATGGCCTCGGTGAACTACTCAGTGGCCCATAACTTCTCTTGTTGAGGATCTACAATGTTTTTTATATTTTTTAGTAAGAGGTCCATGAGCATCTATAATTTATTAATGGCCACACTAGTAATGGGAATAATATCTATGAGGATCGGTTCACTCCTCTAAATTATTTAGTGAAGGCCTAAAGACCTAAGTCGAGTTACTTCGGCCGCATCTAGTCATTGCTTTAGTTCTTTAATTTCTTCTTCAAGCTTGTGCCTCATTTCATGGTCTTCCTTGTATAACCAAATGACCTCATGATGTTTTTAGAAAATTTATCCCATGTCATGTATATTGATAATGTTTTGTCTAGAAACCTCTATGGTAGACTTTATAAGGGTTGGATTTGCTTATGCTAGAGAGCAATTCAAGGAATTTACCCAAAGTGTGTTTAAAACATCTACAACATTTGGTTCATATCAGTGATGGCCCTTAGAAGATCAAAATGGCCTTCATCATGATATACTTCTATAAGAAAATACATTTCTCAATGTTTTTTTTATGTGGACTCATGTTTGAGGAAATAATTCCATAAATATAGTTACATGTTTAGTGTATCCTGCTAACACGGGCATGAATGGGAAGGTCTTGATTGGTCTGATACTATTGTGCTACCTTATACATAGGTTCCTTACCATTTTTATGGTTGTGCTCTAGATCAATAACTTTGAGACTCATTTCTTATTATCTGCTAGTATCAGTGCCAAGGTCCTCTATACTAGGGCCTTCCCCTCTTTTTGCTTCTTCAGGTTTTGGATGTTCATTTCCTACTTGTCAATAGGTTGTTCTTCATTGGGATAAGGAGTGGTTTCCTTTGTAGGTTGTGATTTTAGATTTTTCTATCTTGTGTCTAGAATCACCACTCTAGGTTCTTCATGCTTAGGCTCTACATAGGTAACTGGGTGTGAAACAACATCATCTTTCTAGTTTGTAGGTAGCACCTGGGATCTTGTTGGTGATGGAGTTTAACTTTGTCATTTGGGTTTGGCCCTAGGTTATTACTATACCCTGCTTGAGCTAGTGGCCATAGGGCTTGGCATCTTCTCCTTCATTCATTCCCTTTATTTTATGTGTGTTCACATTTGAGGGGGTATCGGTTCCTTTTTTGGTTCCTAACTTCTTGATGTTCTCTTTCATGGTCTAAGCATATATAAGCTCCCCTAGATTTGCCCTTGCACAATTATCTTGTAAGGGTTGATATTAGTCTTATTAGTATTGTGTCAATCTACATATGCTTGCCTCCATAGATATAAGTATAGATTGTTAAGAGTTTGAATCTTAATGTCAATCTTATTTGTATCAATAATTAGAGGGTGCGCATCGTCAATGCAATTCACAAAGTCCATAAAATATTTGATAGTGAATGCATAAGGCAATTTGAGCCATCCTAACAATTTTTTAGTGTTTGCCATATAGATTCAAGTGATAGTATAGTGTTACTTTATAACAAACTCAACATGGGCAATTCATTTGGTATGTGCCATGCATTCCCAAATTCCTCCCTTATGCCATCAAATGTTCCCTTCATATTTACTTTGTAGGAGGGTGTGATGGTATTGGGTCTTTTGAATTATTTCAACCTCTTAGAGGGGGAATTATGATTTGGTGGGTACAACCACTTTAGTTCCTTAATTGAATACTCTAGGATGTCAATCTCATCAAAAACCACTAGTAACAAAATTACACCCAAAAGAAACTTGTAGTTGGGTGAACGATGCACTTTCTCTACATCTTGTTATATTTTCTCAGCAAATTACAAGGAGTAATTATATTTTGTCCCCTTGGCCATTTGGATAGCATCATATAGGTAGGACATATCCACCTCCTTTCACCTATCTATGCCTCTCAACTTGGTCATGGCCAGTGCATACCTACTCAAATTGTAGGATATATCAATCTTGTAATGTATATGGTGTGGCCTTCCTTTTTATATTCCATCATCACCATTATTTTATCAATTACTTCCTAATTCTCAAGATATGCACTGACATCAACTCCAGAGCAAAGTAACTCGATTAATTTACTAATCCATTCAGGGGTAATCCTCATCCTATGCCCAACAAAGTAGAGGTAGTCTTATTGAATGTACAAAATTAAAAATTGAACCACCTCCTATAGTTTCCCAAAGTATGGTAATTAGAAGAGTTGGATCAACCCTGCATACTCCATTAAGTTGTAAACATTGAGATCATAGGTGATCTCATTCCTGGTGTTCTGACACTCCACTTGATATTCCCATTGTAATTCACCCTCATTTCTAGTCTATAAATGATTGTAATCAAGGGCCTATAGGTGGAAACCTTAGACTCCAATTCATCCATCTAGAAAATTGTATTTGGGTATTACATTTACTCATTCTAAATAAGAGAGGTTGGTGGTGTTGTAGCATCCTTCTTTACCACACATACACATTTTTTATGCTTATCCACTTGA
The DNA here is from genome assembly GCA_037957365.1 of Torreya grandis. Taxonomy (NCBI): domain Eukaryota; kingdom Viridiplantae; phylum Streptophyta; class Pinopsida; order Cupressales; family Taxaceae; genus Torreya; species Torreya grandis. Next base: position 2,286,607 of record JARHVA010000202.1, on the reverse strand, counting down.
TGCCTCTTCTGCCATCTTTGTGGGTTCCTTGCCTCATGCATTGAGTTCACTAGATCCTTATTATTGGATATAAATAGAACTTATACATTAGACACTCTTGTGCTTTTCTACTTTAGGAATAACTGGAAGTGGATCTCATTTCCTACCTTTCTACTTTGGTTGCATCACAAATTGGGGTCCTTGAAGGTTAACGTGTGGTTAACTAATTCTTCTAGATGAATACATTTTGATTCCTTTGTTAAGTTGTGGAGCTAAAAGCTTCACTAATGCAAATGTGGAGGTTGTTGGGTTACACATCTGTCGATGTCAGTCAGACTATTGGCATCGATCAGGAGTAGACCAGAATTTACCGACATCGGTTAGGCATCGGCCGACGTTGGTCATCTTCAGACAGACATGAACTGACGTTGGTCACCTGTGTGTTTCTAGAATTGGTCTAATTTTAGACAAACAGTCAATTTGCATGTAAAGACTAATGTTAGTCTTGAGTCTATGTTTCTAATTATTTTTTGGTTTGGGATCTATTTAAGAGACCCATGGGACTGTATTGTAATCAAGGACTAAAGGATTAGATCCTCAACTTAAAGGCAAGAACAACAATTGGGTTGGTTGTCTCAAGGGGTGTAAGATCAATTGATCTGCAAGAGTGCAAGATCAGGGAGATCTACATGGTGAGCAAAGTCAATTAGATTACAAGTGTGCAAGATCAAGAAGATCTGCTGGTGGTACTGGTAGTAGGCAACAATAACCATTGGGTTGATTGTCACTGACTGGTGGAGGGAACAACTCAGTGTTGAGTTGATTGTAATTGATTAAGAGAGAGAACTCTTGAGGGAGAATCATTGTACACCCAAGAGGTGTGGGAAGAGTGAGATTTCTTCATTGTATTTCCTTCTGGAAGAGTGTTAATACAAATTGTATTATTTTTTGTATCTCCTATTCTTTGCTGATTCTAAATTCTAGTTACTTATTACTTCTGGTTTAATTCCGTGTTTAGTTGCTTATACAAAGGTAATCAATTATACTCTAAGGAGGATCTTGACAGTTGGTATTAGAGCTAGGATCCTAACAATTGGTATCAGAGTAGGCTCATCAGAGCGGATTAGTGTTTGTTGATTACAGGTTCACTCTCAGGGGTTTCTGATTAAGTGGGAGTAAAGCAATGGCATAAGAAAGTAAGCTAAGAATGGAGAAATTTAATGGCAAGAATTATCAATTATGGAGGATGTAGATACAATATTATATGTATCAGAAAGATCTATACTTACCGTTGGGTGGAGTTTCATGCAAGCCCATAGATATGCAAGATGAAGAATGGAATGATCTTAATAGAAAGGCTCTTGGAGCTATAAGGTTGAGCCTGGCATCGTCTGTGATCTCCAACTTATCACAGGCAAAGACAACGATAGAGTTAATAGAATCTTTGGCAAATTTATATGAAAAACCCTCAGCGTTGAATAAGGTATTTCTTATGAAGTAATTATTTAATTTGCAAATGAGCTCATGGATAAAAATCACCACTCACAAGAAAACACAGAGACTGACGTCGATCAGGAAACCAATGTTGGTGATCAGGCAGGAACTGATGTCAGTCTGGTGGAGACCAAAGTCAGTGATGTTAGGCAAGTAGACACTAACATCGATTAGGAAACTAACATCAGTGATCAGGTGGAATCAACATCGATCAGGTGCAGACTGAGGTCAGCCATAGATGACTGAGATCGGTCACTGTTGAAACAAAATTTAGGTGGATAACAAGCTGTTAATGAGTCTCAAACACCCATGTGGAGGTCTGAAAGGGTAAGTAAACCTCAAATTCATTATTCCCCTTATTTATACTACTTATTGCTCACTGATGGTGGAAAATTAGGAAGTTTTGAAGAGGAAATGCAGGTAGAATCTAGGAAACAGTGGGAGCATGGCATGAATGAGGATATTAATTCCTTGGAAGAGAACCAAATGTGGGATTTGGTAGAGTTGCCAGCCAGAAAAAAAGCACTAAAAAATGAATGGATTTACAAGTTAAAGAAAGGATAGAATGGACAGGTGAGACAGAAGGTTAGGTTATATGGTCTTGAGCAGGCTACAAGATAATGGTGTTTGAAGTTTGACAAGTTTATGACAGAGCATGGATTTAGTTAATGTCAATGTGACCATTGTGTTTATTTTACTAGGTTGGATAATATTAGCTACATTATCCTATTACTGTATGTAGTGTATATGCTTGTTGCAGGGTCACACATGCAGGGAATTACTGAGTTAAAGGTAAAATTAGCTCAGACATTTGCCATGAAGGATTTGGGAGCAGCAAAGAAAATCCTTGGCATGAGTATTTCTAGAGACAGAGAAAATCACAGGTTGATTTTATCTCAAGAGGATTATGTGAATAAGGTAGTGGAGAGGTTTAATTTGTAGGATGCAAAACCGGTAAGCACACCTATGGTTGGATAGTTCAAGCTGAGTAAAGAATAGTGTATTAAATCACATGATGAGGTTGAGTACATCAGTACTAGACCTGATATTTCCCAAGCAGTGGAAGTGGTCAGCAAGTTTATGGCCAATCCAAGGAAGGAGCAATGGAAAGCAGTTCAGTGGATTCTTAGATATCTGAGAGAGACTAGTAGTAGGTATTTATTCTATGCAAGGTCAAACACTTCTCTACATGGGTATGTAGATTTAGATATGGCAGGTGACTTGGATGGTAGGAGAAGCACCACAAGATATGTGTTCACTGTTGGTGGAAAGGCGGTTAGCTAGATTTTAGAGTTGTAGAAGGTTGTTGCAGTCACAAAGGCTAGCAAGGAAATGATATGGATGACTTGGTTCATGGAAGAGTTGGGAAAGGAACAAGAGAGTTGCAAATTATACAGTGATAGTCAAAGAGCAATTCATTTGGCAAAAGATTCAGCCTTTCATTCAAGAACCAGAGATATACAACTTAGGTACCACTTCATTAGACAGGTTTTGGAGGATGGACAGTTGAAGCTGGAAAAGATCCATACGAATAAGAACCCTGTAGATATGTTAACAAAGTCAAGAACAAAGGAGAAGTTGAATCTTCATTAAAATTTTGTTGGTCTTCAAGATTGAGCTTGAAGATGGAGATACAAGCCAAAAACATATTAGAGGACGTTGCTATATAGGTACAAGTGTAGCTGTTTATCTCCAAGTGGGAGATTGTTAAGTTGTGGAGCTAAAAGCTTCACTAATGCAAATGTGAAGGTTGTTGGGTTACACAGCTATCGACGTCGGTCAGACTACCGACATCAGTCAAGAGTAGACCAGAAGATGCCAACATCGGTTAGGCATCAGTCGATGTCAATCATCTCCAAACAGACAAGAACCGACGTCGGTCACCTGTGTGTTTCCATAACTGGTCTAATTTTAGACGAACAGTCAGTTTGCATGTAAAGACTAATTTTAGTCTTAAGTTTGCATTTCTAATTATTGTTTGGTTTGGGATCTATTTAAGAGACCCATGGGGCTGTATTGTAATCAAGGACTAAAGGATTAGATCCTCAACTTGAATGCAAGAACAACAATTGGGTTGGTTGTCTCAAGGGGTGTAAGATCAATTGATCTGCAAGAGTGCAAGATCAGGGAGATCTACATGGTGAGCAAGGTCAATTAGATCTGCAAGTGTGCAAGATCAAGAAGATCTACTGGTGGTACTAGTAGTAGGCAACAACAACCATTAGGTTTATTGTCACTGACTGGTGGAGGGAACAACTCAGTGTTGAGTTGATTGTAATTGATTGAGAGAGAACTCTTGAGGGAGAATTACTGTACACCCAATAGGTGTGGGAAGAGTGAGATTTATTCATTGTATTTCCTTCTGGAAGGGTGTTAATATAGATTGTATTGTTTTTTATATCTCCTATTCTTTATTGATTCTGAATTCTAGTTACTTATTACTTCTGGTTTAATTCCATGTTTAGTTGCTTATACAAAGGTAATCAATTGTACTCTAATGAGGATCCTAATAGTTGGTATCAGAGCTAGGATCCTAACATCCTTGTTATAGACCCAAAACACTCTAGTTTCCTTCTTTAACCTCTTCTAATGGTGGAATTAATTCCTACAACCTGCAACTTCTCTTTCTCTTGCTTACATGGACGCATTTCCACTCTTCTTTTCTTGAATTCTCATCACCTCAATATCTAATTTGATTTTGTAAATGAGTGAATTATGTAGATGCATTCTTTGTTGCTTGTTTTTTATTGTTTAATGTCTTCAATTTTGAATTTTTCAATGGTAAAAATGAAAATGATAAACCTCTTAGTCTTTTATAGGCTATCCCAAATGTTCACATTAACTCTTCTCCATCCCACCGTCCATCACTTCAACCATTTAATGCTTTAAAAAACATGCTTAATGTCTATTTGGAATGCTTGCCATTTATACCACCCCATCATTAATAAATGCATGTCCCATCCTTTTTGAGTTTTTGTGCCTTTCCTATAGTGCATGCCAGTTGTAATAATTCAATTTTCCCATTTTAATTATGGGAAACTACCTGTTTCATTTTAACCCATTTTTATAATGGTGTCTTTTTCCATCATCATTCTAAATTCTTGGGTTATGTGCCCCCTTATTCATGCTATAATATACCCAAATGGGATATTTACTAAATGCTAACTTTTACAATAAAAACTCTTACAAATTAAACATGCTCTGATACCACTATAATATCCTCAAATGGAATATTTATAAATACTAACTTTTACAATAAAAAATATTACAAACTAAACATGCTATGATACCAATTTAATATCCCCAAATGGGATATTTACTAAATACTAAGTTTTAAAATAAAAAATCTTACAAACCAAACATGCTCTGATACCACTATAATATCCCCAAATGGGATATTTATTAAATACTAACTTTTACAATAAAAAATATTACAAACTAAACATGATATGATACCAATGTAATATCCCCAAATGGGATATTTACTAAATACTAAATTTTACAATAAAAAATCTTACAAACCAAACATGCTCTAATACCATTATAATATCCCTAAAGGATAATTACTATATTTTTTTGGTAATTTTGAAATAGATTACAATGACACCACCATACAATAAGAATATTTGGAAATTATAACACTACAATATTCATTCATTATCTAAATATATACATATAAATCCACTATAATACATATAATATTGAAATACTACAAATCAACTGCTTACATAAAATTTCTCTCTTTAAGCAACAATGCGGTTTTTGTATGAAACCACCAAAGTCAACCAAGGAAGATCTCTCACCATTGAGACCTAAAAACCTTAGAGGGTTTACATCTTCAAATATGTCTTCACTCCAAGGCTTTTCATCTTTAGAACAAGGATAAGTTGAAGTAGGTTCAAGCTCTAAGAATGAACATCAGTTCAATTCTTATAAAAATGGTGGGGGGTTATAATCTTCAACATGTTTTTTACAAAGGGAGAAGCTCTCCTTAAATAGAAAATGCATGAGAGAGAGAGAGAGATGAAACTTCATGGATAATCAAATAAATTTTCTCTCCTTCTAGTGGGTGCACTATTCAAGAATAGTAACCAACTCAGATTCTTTTTCAAGGGTCAAAAGTGGATTCCCCACTTTTGACAAATCCTCCTCCACATGCACAAGCCTCTAAAACTACATCCCACTCACACATGTGGGCCAATCTAGAATAATTAATCTTGTCTCCCATTTCCTTAGTACACGTGTGCTTCCTTTTTACTTCTCTACATCACTCCAAAATGTCCTCCTCACTCACACATATGAGTAATAGTGAGATGCTTATCCCCTTGTGAGAATGGTAAAAAGTGGATCACATGATCACTCCTATTTTATCATGGTCTCCCACCTTCCATGTGCTTCCAAAAGTAGTGGGAATCTCTTTTTAATTTATTCCCCATTTCAATCAAGAATAGTGATTTGATGCCCCACTATCCTATGTGCTCTCCCAACACCTTTTGACCTATTCAAAAGTACTTCACATGCTAAATTAATGGGCCTTCATATAAATTAGGCCCATCCCTTTCCATGTGACTCCAATCTCATGTGATATCCCCCATGGGCCATGCCACATCATCCTCAAGCCACCTCACTTGTTATATCATCAGCTGCATCACTTACCACATCATCATGAATAGTGATTGTGAATAGTAATTCATTAATAGTGCTAGTGAATAGTGACCCCCACACTAATTTTCCCTAAAATCACCTAATTTAATCTTTAAAAACTAAATAAGCTAAAAATATACTATAAATGACTCATAATAAATATGAGGACATTACACATGCCTCCTTCACATGGCTCATCTTGTGTGTTTCCTTTATGCACCTCTTGCATGATTATTTTACATGCATCCTCTTACATTCTTCATTTACATGCCTTTAGCTTAAGTAGCTTATCCACCCTTAAAACCTACCCCACATTATAAATTTTTCATGGTCTTCCATGTCATAACTTAGTGAAATTCATGTCAAGAAAGAAAGAGAAATATAGTGTTAAATACCAAACGAGTATAAAAAAGTGTCAAAAACAAATTATAAAAGGTGCATAGCCAATGCTACATTTATTAGAAAACAAAATTCCTAAAGTAACCTAATGGCATATACCTTATTCACTTAATTAAAGAATGACATAGAATGGTAGGGCTAGATCTAACTACCATTAAAATGGCTTGATAGGAATTGGCCATCTAACCTTTTTAATTTACAAGTGAATGTTAGAAGGATAACATGAATAATAAATAGACCATCCCATCAGATTCATAGTTTACTTGAATGGTGTGAAAACTTTGAATCATAGACCAATACATGCATACCAGGATGGAAAACTTTGGTTTTGATATGTCGATCATGCTAGGCTTTCTATGTTTGCTTCTCAACTTCTTGGCTCTAGTGTATGGGAAAGCATGTTTCATCCAACTAAAGTAAAGCATCCAACACAATTTTAGGGTATATTCATCATCTAATCTACCAATTCACATAATAAACAAAGAGGGCATAAGGAACTCCACTAATAAAATGGCTTCAAAACCAAAGACAAGATGAAAAGGAGTACTCTTATTCAACTTTTTGTATGTGGTCTGATATGCCCATAAGGCTATAAAAACTTGATCATCCCAATTAATGTGACTGATATTATAAATATGGTTTTATGTATTACCTAAGATCTTATTGAAGGTTTTGGTTATTCCATTAGATTAAGGGTGGTACAATGTGGTCCGATGGTGTGCAATCATGAACTTAATGAAGAGGATGCACATTATTACATTGATAAAGTGAGTGTCATAATCACTTGTTAAACATAAAAGGCATCCATACCTGGTGATGATATATTCCCATTAAAATGTGTTAATGGTTATATAATTACAATCACGTGTGGTTGTTTCTTTAGCCCAATGTGTGAGATAATCTATGACAGTAATGATGTACCGCACACCAGTCCATCACATAGCTAGTTGAATGGGCCCAATAAAATTAATAACCCATTTATCAAAAGGTTCATGAGAAAGTACTAGATGAAGAGTCATAACATCTATTTGGTTTGTTTTACCTACATGATGATAGATATCACATTGGCATGTATAAGCTTTGGCATCTTTGAATAAGGTAGGCCATCACAACCCAACTAGCAAAACTTTTCATGTTGTTGCATCACTAGCATAATGTCCTCCAATGACACCATCATAGACCTCCTGAAGGATTTTTGTGTGCTCATGTTGCATTATGGACCTTTGCAATACTTCATCCTAGCCAATTTTGTATAGGTATTCTCTAATAAGATAAAAAGGGGCAGCACATATACTCATTTGCTTTTTATCTTGGGTGTTAAGGTGGTCTGATGTGAAACCTGTTATAAGAAAAGCCATAATTTCATCTAATTATTCAAGCACATGTGTAACTTGAAATTTTTTTACATCAAGTAAATCATCCTCTTTGGCACACTATTTCACCATATTGAATGCATGAGAGATGGTCTACTCCAAAATTAACGTTGCCTAGTTTTACGACCATAGAGATTTGAAACTCTTGTAAGAGGACAATCCATCAACAAATATGTATGTGGAATAATTATTTATTTACCAAATACTTTAGAGATTCATGATTCATATAAAATATAAATGGGGTCACCAATAAGTATTGGTAAAACTTCTGAAGCATATAAGCCATATACAAAGCCTCATAGTTTATTGTAGAGTAGTTGCATTATGTTAGTGTGATATTTTGGATTAAAAAATAAATAGCATGATCAAGGTTTTCATCATTGTGTTTTTATAGGATAACACCTACTACCATACCTAAAATTTAAACATGCACATGAAATGGTTGGTTCCATCTTGAGAACTATAGAATGGGTGCAGTGACCAATTTCACCTTCAAGGCCTCAAGCACTTTCTAGAGTTGAGCCATCCATATGAATATGCCATTATGCTTGAATAGTTCTTATAGTAATGATGTTATGTTAACATAACCCTAAATAAACTTTTGATAGTACCTCATGTGACCTAAGAAGGCACAAACCTCACACTGAGTGATTGGCACTGGGAGTTGGACAATGACTAAAATTTTAGCCAGATCCACCAATAGTCCATCTTGTTAAATAATATGTCCCAACAGAGTCACAAATGGGGTGGCAAAAATTCACTTCTTTAGATTCAAGGAAATCTAAAGTTGGTGATAACATTAGATCATGAGGCATAGACTATCAAAATGGTCTGCATTAAACCATAAATGATGCAATCATCCAAGTACACTTGAAGGAAATTGTGGATGAAATCCTTGAAAGCTTCCACCATAATGCCTGAGAATACCGGTGGCACATTCTTGAGACTAAAAGGCATAACATTATATGCAAAATAATCCCATTTAGTTATAAAGGTTATCTTTCTCTTTTCTTCCTCAACAATTTGGACTTGGTGATAGCTATAAAATCCACCAGTGAAGGTGTACATCTCACACCCAACAACACCTTCAAAATTTTCCATGGTGAAAGGCATAGGGTTTGTTACACATACAAAGTTGAGTATCCTATAATCCACATAAATTCAAATGTGACCATCCTTATTGATGTTGATCACCATTAGACTAACCCATTTGTATTCAATTATCAAAGTAATAACTTCAACATGCAACATGCTCTCAATTTACTCTTTAACCTGAGTGCATAGATTTGGGTTCATCTAATATGGTCATTTTATCACCGATCAAGTGAATTCAACCAAATTGATGTGTATCTTACCCAATTATGGATTCACTCCTTTCATTTCTATCTAGATTCATGGGAAAACATCTTGGTATTCATGCAATAGTTTAAATATTTTGGTTATCTCAACATCATAGCAGTAATTTCCCATAGTGGCTAGTTTAGGTGTATCTTTTGTTCCAATGTTATAATGAATTATTTGGAGTGGTGAAAAATATGGTTTCTACTTAGACTACAACATATCTATAACATCACATGCCCCACATTCCATATGAATATTCAAGTGGTCAAATTTTGGCTCTAGCAAATCAGAGTTGGTACCCTTATCAACCTAATATATGACCTTTTGCTTGCCCATCTAGATCTATTCCATATGTACACAGTTTGGTTGAGAGTTAAGCTCTAATGGAGCCATGGTAGGAGTATTATATTCTTTAAGGATAGCCAAATTATCCTTAGATTTTCCATGCATGTGTCATATTCAATCTTCAATTGGTGTTTGATCTCCTACAACTACCTAATGGATTGCTTATAGAGACAAATTAAAATGCATTCATGGTGAAATAAATGCAAATGTGGTAATCAAAACGTTTTTGATGTGCTTCCAAGTATCCATGTCTCTATGTGGTTTTTGGTGACTTTACCATGCCCTAGCCCAGGTATGTAGAGTACCATATAATGCATGAACCCATAATAATTCTTGTAAAAATAGTTTTTCGTTACTCCAAAGGCTTTCACATCATGTTAGATGTTCCTTGGGAGAAGCAAAACCATTATAACTTAGGGTGCCACAAACACAGTTGTCATAGTGGAAGAGATTATTCATGGTTGTACATACTTTTTCCCATGTATTTAATTGGTATTATTGAGTATACCACCATCAAATAACTATCCATTAAATATAAATTTGATCACTTGAAATGTTTAATCCTCATTAACATAGTAAACCTCTAATTACTATAAGTATTTCTAAACCTCCATCTGGACATGATACTTAGGTGCCTAGTCTAATTTTAAGGGTGGTCTATCCATTAGGCATCCAAAAATGAGGCTAACACTTTTTTGATGTTGAATGAGCTTTGGATGGGAGATTAGGTGGATATCCAATACACCACATATGTGCCTTGTTAGATCATATGTGCCTCGAGCCCATTAGTTGCACATAATACTAGTAGTGTCAGAAATAGAATATGCATCTTCCCATCATAAGATGCCATCAGGACTTGAATTCACATTTTCATTTCCATAGCTAGTGATGTTATAAATTATATTGACATCTGTATCGACATCAATGGGTTCCAGAAAGGGGGCTCCTTGGTAGTTATTTAGAGGAATGACTGCACATTGAGTATCATTCTCAAATTTGATATACCACTTCTTGAAATGTAAGTTAGAATTATTCACATAGCACCAAAGTCTACCCAAAAGAGTAGGTAAGTCATCAAATTTAGTAAAATTGATCACCTCTAAATCACACTTGAATGTGACTCCCAATATTTTGAAGATGGCATCCTTAAGATCACCTATGGGTAGTGCTCGAGTCTTTTTAGCCATGAAGAAGACATCTGGGGAGGGTTACAAAGTGGGGCTCCATATATTTTTCTAGATGTCTTTGGTTAGAACATTAACATCCATACCAGTGTCTACCAAGATGTCACGGATCATCTATCCATTAATGGATGCATTAAAAAGGACCTCTTTGTCACATTTTGGATTTAGGTGAATAAGGGTCTCTTATCATTGTGCATGGTTCAAATAACCATCCTTCAATGGTTTTGTTATTTATTATTATAACCAATTATTGAGGATAGTGATGATGTACTCATTAAGGAAGAGTGTGCATAGCTCTCAGAACTCATCATGCCTTGAGTTTTTGGGTATGGTATTTCTTTATATCTCAACCTGTATGTTAGAATCCTTGTCCTTTAAGAAATCAATTTCACCTTGTAGTTCTTAGACTAAGTCAATTGTGTCATTCAATTTTTTTTTGTGGTAAAAATTAGGATATTTTTGTACATGAGGTTCTTCTTACAAAACCTTTTTAGCAGGTGGATTTTAAATTGATTGGGAATGAGTGCCACTCTGTGTAGTAATATTAACCTTGGGTCCAACTAGTGGAGTGGTAAGGCATGATCTCCATTGAGTATTTGGAGTTTTTGTAACATGTATAATCCCAGTTACCTTCTCATTTTTTATTTAGTAATAGAAGCATACAAATTGAGACATTATTTTAGGCAATGCTCATTTTTACAAAAGGTGTATATTAGATAGGTTGTGCAGTCACACTGGTAGTGGTTCAAAGAGTCATACTTGTAACATGTCCTAGGTATACAATGACCACCTATGCACCCATTTCCACACCCTTGACCTTAGAAAGATTAACTTCCACCACCCTCCTAGTCGTTAGCTATGTAAGTCTAGTGAGTACCTCACATACATGCTTCATGAATTTCATTGATGACCTAACAGTCATTAATATCATGTGTATATGCATCACATATTTTATAGTGTAGTGACATTTTAGCCTAAGTGGCATGTTGAAGGAAGGGAAAACTCCTTACATCAGTATATTCTTTGCAGATCTCACATGACTACTTTAATATAACATGAGCATTCCTTCATGGATAATTATTCTTATTATGACCCTCCACTTCATAGTTAACACATCATTGACTATTGTAGGTTTCATGAGCATTATTGGCTGTAAGTTTATCCTGTTGAGAATCAATTATAATAATTTGATCCTCCATAAATGGGTTGATCCTTATATCTATACTTCCCACTTCTTTAATGTGGAAGGTGGCTTCCTATGCCTAGCAAAAATCAATGAAGGTCTTGAGCTATAAGGCTCATCAAAATGAAAGTAATAAACCACCCATAAACCACTGAGCATACGGTGTTAGGTTAATCTCAAATGATAACTTCAAAAGAAGAACTTTGAAATGTGCATCATATGTGTGCACACTTTTAATGTGATATTACTTGATATATTTTAAGTTAACAATAATTTGTTGCTCAAATTCAAGGATATCAAATTCTTGGAGAAAAGTAGTCTTCAATAATTCATAGTTCATAACATCTTGTAGGAGATAATTTTTTTGATAACATTTATGGGAATGATATAATAAATTAGTATCAAACAAAGTTACCTTTCACTTACAATAATTTATACAACACTCTCTCCAAATGAGTTCACACTTGTGAACATGTTTTGCTGCATTTTTAAAACCTCGATATTCAAGAAAATGAAGCATCATCTTGTAGTAGAATGTAGGTGCAATAGGTAATTGCAATAGACATTATTATGGGGCTCCTTTAGTTCCTCCTAAAACCTATGGGGGAAGTCCACCAATGACTCATACATCATCACTTGATCCTCCTCTAGTAGAACCACTATCAGTACTACCTCCCATGTTTCCTATAGTAATAGGAGCATTTGAAACATTAGGGGCTAAGGGATGTTGATTAACTATTATTGGGCCTATAGTTTGACCACTATTTATATTTGGTCCACCAGGAATTCTAAGGTGAGTCATAGGTCTTACTTATAATGGAAAGGTATAAATTAATGGTAAATTGTTATATTGATCTTGAACTTCTAAATATTCCTTTAGGTATTAGTTTTAGATTCAACTTTAGATTTTGTACTATCAATATCCTAATTTATAACAAGAATTACATCAAACTCAAATACATGAGCATGCACTATGGTGGGAGGAATTGGGTCTATTTGGAGTGGGTTATACTATCAATGTTTATCCTACTTATTATGTATGCACCTATGTTAGTGAAGAGTACATACCATGGTTAGGGAGTACTCACCATGCCTTTATACCCTCCTACAAATTATTTTTTACTTCCAGTATCCTCCCATTTCCCCTAAGATCTTTGCCTCTCATAGGCTTACATTTGGATTAATCATACTTATACATACATAGTTATCACTATCTAACTTTCATGTTAAACAACCAATCCCATACCAATGCCTAGCCCTGCATTTCCCCACCATCCATGCTACTCATGCATGAGAGAGTTTAGCCATTCATGGGGAAATTCCCAAGTCTAGAATCAACCATAAGATTCTTAATCTCTAAAGGAAATTACTTGAGATACCTACTATATAGTTCCCTTAGAAATTTGAATTGTGCTTCCTTTAGACAAGATATAAAGATATTGTATTCCAAGATGTAGTTATTAATCATTTCTTTCCACCACACATCCACCACACATGTCCAAGTAGCTTTTAACTTCGTTCAGGCTATCTGATACTCTATTGACCAAGGAACCTTTAATCCATAATTTATTAAATAGTCTTACATATATGATGAAAGTGAATCATGCAAGTGAACAGGTAATTCTATGAAGAATGTTTCATATAGAGAATCATATAGGTGTTGTTATACCTATGTGCATGTAGAAATTCTTGGTTCAAGATGTTGAAATGCAAAGTTCTCCTCTATGGTAACAAACTAGCACTTGACACTGTCTAAAGATAAACACGTGAACATATTTCTACCATTGTGATATCAAGTACAATGGGTCCCATCAATGGAACCAAAATGTTGGGTTTCATTTTATCCTTAGTTCTACATGACTAAGTACTAGTCACATGCATAGAGTAAAGAATAATCCAATGTAATATCGCACTAATATATCATGCAAGGGGCCTCGCACAATCACTCAAGGCACAAAACCTAGACTAGTTCCCATTGGTTCTACCACATGATGGTGATTAGATAAATGTTACTTAGGTGCTTGAGTTAACACATTTAATATTGTTACTATAAACGTCATTCTAGAGTTAGCCATTTGATGTGTTCACATAGTGCATTTACTTATCTAGTATAATAAAAATAGAATTAACACTAAAGATATTTAACACATCAATATTCACAAACAAAGTATTAGTTCCATTGATCTCATTTGATAAGTTTACAAAGGTACTTCATTCAATACACACTCTATAGATCTCTATCTTGATAAAAATAGAGCATATACATCCAAAAACACTTTATAATAAAATTTAAATTGGTATTTATACATGAGCTAACCCCTTCTCGAGTTGCATAATTAATACATTATAGATGACAAGCCAATTACTGTTTCAAAAAAGATTTCATGGAGAGCCATCACAATTAAGTTCCTTTTGATTCAGGCCTAAAAACCCCTATATACTCTTTCTATGATAGATATTAGCTTTTATGTTCTTCCTCCTTCATGAGTTGATTTTATATTCATGCTTCCATTAATCTTTGATGTTTTTGTGAACTGCTTTGTAACCACCTCTACTTTTTGCACCCTTGTCCTAGCCTTTCGCTTTTTTGAGTCCTATGTCTTATGCTCCTCATTATCTCTTTCCTTATCTTTCATAACTCACCCATACATGACAAGGTATTTCATGTTATTTTCCCATGTTTCACTCTTATGCACTATTCTCTCCCATGTTGTGGTCCTCCACGTTCTTCCCACACCCTTGATATGTTATGCTTATGACTTTAAAATACTTAGAATATATTACAAAATTTAGGTCCAACATAGATAATGGGTCCTCATTCAAGAATAAAATAGTTAATATATTTTATGTTGAATATAATATCTACCACAAATTCTCTACATCATATTAAGTATAAGTCAATGGAAAAATATAAGCAACAAATAAAACACTTGCAAAGATATTAAGCAAAACAGTCATCAAGAATGGTGTAAATTGACACAATTAGATTATTTGTGCAATTTGGGCCTATCACACAAATATCCATATACAAACTAAGGATACACCTTACTCTCTTTTTTATAAAATGGAAGAAATATTACCTTTAGAGATCGAGATACCTTCTTTGTGTTTTTCTTTGAAAGACATCATTGATGATAATATATACTAAGAAAAGCCATTACATGAATTAGAAACAACAGATGACAAATGTATTCAAGATATTGAAAATATTAAAGTCTATTAGGCTCATTTCAAGAGAGCATATGGCACTGAATTTCCCAACCATGAATTTCAAATTAGAGACTTATTATTAAAAAAAAATCAGAAGAACACTAATGCAAACAAAGAGAATAAAGGCAAATTTAAGCCTAATTGGTTGGGGCCATTTATTGTTATAGATAAGGTGGGTACATGAGCATATTGGTTAGCTACACTAGAATAAAAACTATGAGTAACCCTATGAACATCATGCACTTATGCCAATATTCACATAATTTTGAAATTTCCTAAAAAAACATTCAAATATTCAAAAATCCCAAATTCAGGACCTAGGCATGACACAATTATTAGATTACATTATTTGCATATCTTATTTATCATATGTTTGGTATATGACATATTATTTATATAAACGCATGTATTTCATGGTATCTAAGTGTTATACATGGCATATATGTTACACATGGACATACAGATGTTGATGTTCCCTCTACCTAGTGGTCATGTTGATACTAGGGGCATCTTATTCCATAAGTTTCACTATTACAAGTTATATATTTTTATGACCTTTGTAATATATTGATCTACCTATATTATTTACACATGCCTCACTACTTACTTATTTATTGCACAGTGATACATGGTATATAATTATGTTGTGATGTGACATGGATACATATCGATGGTGTAGACTTGTTCCTTTGCCTATGATCCATAAATATTGTTACTTTATTACATGATAGGTTAATTTATGCTTGATTACTGTGTGTGTCTCTAAGGATTTGGTTGATTGACATCCTTGATGTCCTTTATTTGTGATATTTTTATGTTCCCTTGTGTGTGGCCCTTATCCTTGTTTGTTCAAACATTTCATGTCCCTTATATGTGGTCATTGGCCTTATGTGTGACACTAACACTTATGATTATGAAACTTGCCAACATTGAGTAGTTATATGATCTATATGAATCACTTTTAATGTGTAATATTATTTATTTATACTTTTACTGCATGTTTCATTAATACATCTCACTAGACATAAAACTTACATGCCCTACATTATATATGTTACACACATGCCTTGATCAATATATACATTACTATGATGACATATTATCCATATGTTCAAATGATAATACATTATGTTATAATTATACATGACATGATATAGTTAACTCTTATTTTGAGATGAGTGAAATACAAGATACATCCCTCATCTCAATATGGGGGTACTACAGTGGGCTTGTCATAAAGACATAAGCATCGATGAGCAAAAAATCAAATTAGATTACATATTTAAAATATTTAGAATGGTTTAGATATCATATGGTTAATATATTAGACAAATATTGACACATTGATATAAATTACAAGGGAATATGCCCTACAAATACATTCAATTTATATATGGTTGAGCCCATACTCTTATGCACTTACGTACATATGCATGGTTATATGCACACAATTTACAAGATCAACAATTAAGAATCTTCACATATAAATTTAATATACACATTCTCAAGTTTAGTATATAGATGCATAACATTCTATATTAGTTGGTTAAGATTCAGGAGGCATGATATTGATTCATGCACATAAACAACAATGAAACTTACATTTGAATTAAAAAATTATCATTTTACTTCACTATGGGGGGCATGAATATTGTTTATCCTCTTTTGATCATGCATTTTATTCTACATCAAGTAAAAATATACCACCAAACTCATGTTCATTATGGGGGAATGAACATTATTTATTCCCTTTCGATCATGTTTTTTATTTACAAAGAGAAAACTTTAGTGAAATTGACTGGAACATTACTATTGAATCTATAATCCATATGCAGTGGTTGATTCAATTTATATGAGTGAACATTCCCTTATGGTTCTCTTATTTACCTGTGTAGTTATTGAATGGTCTTACATATATGATGAAAGTGAAGCATGCAAGTGAATAGGTAATTCTACAAAGAATGTTTCATATAGAGAATCATATAGGTGCTGCTATACCCATGCGTATGTAGAAATTCTTAGTTCAAGATGTTGAAATGCAAATTTTTCCTCTATGGTAAAAAACTAATACTTGAAACTTTCCAAAGATAAATACGTGAACATCTTTCAACCATTTTGATATCAAGTACAATGGGTCCCATCAATGGAACCAAAATGTTGGGTTTCATTTTATCCTTAGTTCCACATAACTAAGTACTAGTCACATGCATAGAGTAAAGAAAAATCCAATGTAATAGTGAACTAACATATCATGTAAGGGGCCTCACACACTCACTCAAGGCACACATCCTAGACTGGTTCCCATTGGTTCTATCGCATGATGGTGATTAGATAAATGTTATTTAGGTGATTGAGTTAACACATTTAATCATTGTTACTATAAACATCATTCTAGAGTTAGCCATTTGATGTGTTCACATAGTGCATTTACATATCTAGTATAATAAAAATAGAATTAACACCCAAGATATTTAACACATCAATATTCACAAACAAAATATTAGTTCCATTGATCTCATTTGATAAGTTTATAAAGGTACTTAATTCAGTACACACTTTATAGATCTCTATCTTGATAACAACAACACATACACATCCAAAAACACTTTCTAATAAAAGTTAAAGTGTTATTTATACATGATTTAACCCCTTCTCAAGTTGCATAATTAATACATTATAGATGACAAGCCAATGATTGTTTTAGAAAAGAAGTCATGGAGAGCCATTACAATTAAGTTCCTTTTGATTCAAGCCTAACAACCCCTATATACTCTTTCTATGATAGATATTAGCTTTTGTTTTCTTCCTCCTTCATGAGTTGATGTTATATTCGTGCTTCCATTAATCTTTGATGTTTTGTGAACTGCTTTGTACCACCTCCACTTTTTGCACCCTTGTCCTAGCCTTTCACCTTTTTGAGTCCTATGTCTTATGCTCCTCATTCTCTATTTCCTTATCTTTCATAACTCACCCATCCATGACAAGGTCTTTCATGTTATTTTCCCATGTTTCACTCTTCTACACTATTCTCTCCCATGTTGTGGTCCTTCACGTTCTTCCCACACCCTTGATATGTTATGCTTATGACTTTAAAATACTTAGAATATATTACAAAATTTAGGTCCAACATAGATAATGGGTCCTCGTTCAAGAATAAAATAGTTAATATATTTTATGTCAAATATAAGATCTATCACAAATTTTCCACATCATATTATCTATAACTCAATGGAAAATTATTAGCAACAAATCAAACACTTGCAAATATATTAAGCAAAACAGTCATCAAGAATGGTGTAAATTAACACAATTAGATTATTTATGCAATTTGGGCCTATCACACAAATATCCATATATAATTTAAGTCTAAACCTTACTCTCTTGTTTATGAAATGGAAGCAATATTACCTTTAGAGATCGAGATACCTTCTTTGTGTTTTTCTTTGAAAGACATCATTGATGATAATATATACTAAGAAAAGCCATTACATGAATTAGAAACAATATAAGACAAATGCATTCAAGATATTGAACATATTAAAGTCTACCAAGCTCATTTCAAGAGAGAATATGGCACTAAAGTTCCCAACCATGAATTTCAAATTAGAGACTTATTATTAAAAAAAAATAGAAAAACACCAATGTAGACAAAGATAATAAAGGCAAATTTAAGCCTAATTAGTTGGGGCCATTTATTGTTATAGATAAGGTGGGTACATGAGCATATTGGTTAGCTACACTAGAATAAAAACTATGAGTAACCCTATGAACATCATGCACTTATGCCAATATTCCACATAATTTTGAAAATTCCTAAAAAAAACATTCAAAAATTCAAAAATCCCAAATTCAGGACCTAGGCATGACACAATTATTAGACTACATTATTTACGTATCTTATTTATCATATGTTTGGTGTATGACATATTATTTATATAAACGCATGTATTTCATGGTATCTAAGTGTTATACATGGCATATAGGTTACACATGTTGACATTCCCTCTACCTAGTGGTCATGTTGATACTAGGGGCATCTTATTCCGTAAGTTTCACTATTACAAGTTATATATATTTTTATAACCTTTGTAATATGTTGATCTACCTATATTGTTTACACATGCCTCGCTAGTTACTTATTTACTACACAGTGATACATGGTATACAATTATGTTGTGATGTGACATGGATACATATCGATGGTGTAGACTTGTTCCTTTGCCTATGATCCATAAATATTGTTACTTTATTACATGATAGGTTAATTTATGCTTGATTATTGTGTGTATCTCTAAGGATTTGGTTGATTGGCATCCTTGATGTCCCTTATTTGTGATATTTTTTTGTTGCCTTGTGTGTGGCCCTTAGCCTTGTTTGTTCAAACATTTTATGTCCCTTATATGTGGTCATTGGCCTTATGTGTGACACTAACACTTGTGATTATGGAACTTGCCAACATTGAATTGTTCTATGATCTATATCAAGCACTTTTAATGTGTAATATTATTTAGTTATACTTGTATTGCATCTTTCATTAATATATCTCACTAGACATGAAACTTTCATACCCTACATTACATATGTTACACACATGCCTTGATCAATATATACATTACTATGATGACATATTATCCATATGTTCAAATGATAATACATTATGTTATAATTATACATCACATGATATAGTTATATCTTATTTTGAGATGAGTGACTTACAAGATACATCCCTTATCTCAATATGGGCGTACTACAGTGGGCTTGTCATAAAGACATAAGCATCGATGAGCAAAAAATTAGATTAGAGTACATATTTAAAATATCTAGAATGGTTTAGATATCATATGGTTAATATATCAGACAAATATTAGCACATTGATATAAATTATAGGGGAATATGACATGCAAATGCATTCAATTTATATACACTTGAACCCATACTCTTACACACTTACTTACATATGCAGGGTCATATTCAGTATATAGATGCATAACATTCTATATTAGTTGGTTAAGATTCAGGGGGCATGATATTGATTCATGCACATAGAAAACAACAAAATTTATATTTGAATAAAAAAAATATCATTTTTCTTCACTATGGGGGGCATGAATTTTGTTTATCCTCTTTTTATCATGCATTTTATTCTAAATCAAGTAAAAATATACCACCAAACTCATGTTCATTATGGGGGCATAAACATTATTTATTCCATTTCAATCATGTTTTTTAATTTACAAAGAGAAAACTTTAGTTAAACTAACTAAAACATTATTATTGAATCTATAATCCATATGCAGTGGTTGATTCAATTTATATGAGTGAACCTTCCCTTATGGTTCTTTTATTTACCTATGTAGTTATTAGGGTTAGTACGTTGTCTACTTATTATAATAACCTATTTTTTTTAAAACACTGAGATAAAGAAACTATGGTACAAGGATTCCAAAGAGAACTAACACAAAAAATGTAATAATACCCATAACTATGTTATAACCAACACATGAATTAGACCAAGTTATAAATCACTAATGATTTCATTAGGAAGTGATTATCCACTTAGTAATTGGATAGAGGTGAGTCATTTTATGAACAATACACTCACACACTCCTCTCTATGCACTTCCTATATGGCCTTCCTAACAGAACCATTACCAACTTATAGGCTCACCTAAGCAACTATACAAACCATAAAACAGTCTGCACCTCATAGGGTAAACCAAAAAGAGTTCAACAAACAAATGCAAAAGGAAAAACATATTCAATAGAAGAATAATCATACAAATCTTGCTTAAGTAAAATCTACAAAACTTTAGATAATAGCCAATACTTGATTTGATGACTATTTCCAAAAGCAATACAATATAAGGTATTTTTAAATAATTGCTTCACTTAGCTTAGGTACCAAATAAGACCATATGAAAATGCTATCTATATGATCATTGTAAGAATCATTGCACTTATAATCCTGTACTAGTGACCTAACATTAATCTTAGTTTTGGTAATTCACCTTATGATTATCCATAGTCACATAAACTCTATGGTTGGTTGATTAGATTAGTTATAGCTTTAGACAGTCCTTTGTAGTGTTACAGGAATAGTTTTTGCCCTAGTGGCAAGTATATTTTAACTTCCTTGGTTCTAAGTTTTATTATAGGTTCCAATCTTAGAAAAAAATTGATTCTTGAAATTCTTATTTTGCCCCTAAAATTTATTGAAACCAGTAGTACTTCTAGTATATTTATAGTTTTGATTAGTCTTGTTAAAAATTGTGAGTGATGGAGACATATTTTGCTTTTATATTATTGTTTATTCTATTTAAAATCTTGTCTCACCTTTTGATGATCTTTCTCTCTCTTCTTCCTTATGAGCAGATTCAATGGTAGTAGTCAAATTTTTAGGGTTCATCATATTAACATCATGCATCCATATTTATTTTAATCACAACTTAAACTTCATCACTTTGGTTTCATCATGCATGTAATTTACATGATGTAATAGGTTAAAAAACTTATTTTCATACTCAGTTAGTATCATATTTTCCTACTTTAACATCTAAAAATTAGTTATTTTTTATTATTCAAAATTAAAATTGAGATATCTCTTCTTAAACTGCGCTTCAAAAGTAGGATAAGTAAGAGTCATTGGCCAATATCCCTCTAAAACATAGAGATGATTCCACCATAGAGTTTCAACTCCAACTAGTTGATATGCAACCAACCTTGACTTAACATTATAGGGCATGTTATGTAGGTTAAAGTAATTATGCAGGTTAACCAACCATGCATCAATTGCATCACCGAATTTGTCCCCAAAAAAAGTTGGTGGGGGGAAATTTTTCAATTCTTTGATAATGGGATAAACCACATTATAGGGTTATCTTGGGGCTCATACTCACCACCTTACCCTTCTTCTCTAAGAGGTACTTTTATTAGGTAGTATACCCTCTAAGCTATTCAATCTATATTCTTGGGTTTTTAGTTTACTTTGAAGGGCATTTAAGGGAGTTAGAATCTAATTAAATACTACCTCTTGGTCAGTATTTGGATTGTTTTTTTCATAGTTAGGTACTCCAAAATTGTTACCAACATTGTTAAGGGGAAGTTCTCTTATAGGAAGATTGGCTCTATGACATTTACCTCTACCTCTACTAGGGTTAACTTGTCCTGGGTTGTTGTCTACCATTCAATATCTTATTCTCACCATCCTGACATGAAACAAACAATAAATTAGTAAAAATAAAAAATAAACATTCCCCAAAGTTTCCTAGAGCAGTTAAAATTGCTCTAATACCATAATGTAATAACCCTTTTTTTTTAAACATCAAGATAAATTAATTATGGTACAAAGATTCCAAAGATAGCTAACACATAAAATGTAATGAGACACAACTATTTTATAGCCAACATAAGAACTAGATTAAATTAAAAATCACTAATGACTTCATTAGGAAGTGATTATCCACTTAGTATTCAGATAGAGGTGAGTCAGTGTTTGGACAATACACTCACACACTCCTCATCATGCACTTCCTAACAGAGCCATTACCAACTTATAGTCTCACTAGAGCACATGTATATACCATAAAATAGTTTGAACCTCATAGGGAAAACCAAAAAGAGTTCAGCAAACAAATGTGAAAGGAGAAACAAATTTAGTAAAAGAATCATCATACTAAGCTTGCTTAAGCAAGATCTACAAAACTTCAAAAAACAACCAGTAATTTATTTGAGGACTATTTCCAAAAGTAATACAATATAAAGTATTTTTTTTTTTTAAATTCACTTAGCTTAAGTACCAAATAAGATTGTAAAAAAGTGTTATCCATATGATTAATGTACCATGATCATTGTAACAATCACCACACTTATATCCTCATACTAGTAGCCTAACATTGATTTTAGATTTATATTAATTTTTAGATATTCATTCTTAAAGATTGGTCAAGTCTTATTTAGTTTCATAATGATAGATGTAACCACATAAGTAGTCATCACATCACCAACATATTCAAAATCAAATTCATGCATGTTTCCCATTAACCATCTCTTAAGCCTTGATTTAGATATTTAACTCTTACTTCCAAGTCTTACACATCCCTTGGTTAATATGCATGAAATGCTAATGAACCATGTTATAATAGTATGAAATTCACTTTCTCTCCATATTTCAATAACCATGCTTAAGTTTTGCACATGAACATTCATCAAATCCACTTTAGCCAGTAATACATGAGGGATTAATTACTGATTGCATTAAGAAGAAAATAACCAAATATATTGGACTGTTATTTGGTTCCTTTTACAAGTTAATTAATTTACAACAGGCCCATAAGACCATTAAGTTTATTTGTTTTGTCTTAGTTATCTCCAAAATATATATCATTACAAACAATCATTATAATGATTCCCTAGTAGAATGACAAACTATTTACTTAGACTGTAGATGGATTATAAATTAAGTCATTAACATTGACATAAAAATCAATACTCACATCTACGCCTTCAAGAGTCACTATCAAGTGAAACTGGGTTCCAATTATTTTAATCTTCCCACTAAATCACTTTGACTCCAAAATAACCTCGTAATAATTTAATATCATTACATGTTTTAGTGTTGATTTCATTGAAAGATTCACTTATAATTAAACAACTGTCAATCATTCTACTCATTAATAGCCAGCTCAATAAATGCAACAATTTAATATTTCAACTTTGTAAATAAATAACCACATTAAGACAAATTACAACTTACATAGAGTATGATAAGTTTAAATACCTTTCTAGAACAAATTACACATACTAATGTAATTGTCTCAATCTCAATGAAATGAAAATATGCTATCAAGACCTTAAAAAAATATATACTTAAATAAGCATAATTGCAACAAACATCCTTTAAAGTTTCGTCACTTAATAACTGAATTTCTAAATAGAGATAAATAACAACTATAACATAACTAATCAAATATACATTTTCCTTCTCCAATAATCATTATTTTTTATGCATGCACATCACTTAACATAAAATATCATCAATTTATCAAATAATGATAGCATTTAACATTACTAAAGGGTAATCCCATAAGTCATTAAGTTATGTCTTAACTTGATACGAGTTAATCTCTTGTATAAACAAAGTAGAATAACCTTGTTAAAATAAATGACATCTCAATAAAACAATTATATTTTCCTGAATGGATAAAAAAATACATATATAAGACAAAAATAATTATGTTACACAATAATTATTCCTCCAATTGAATCTAAATAATACCATCACATTCTTCCCTTTACTAAAAATATCAATTAAGAACATAAAAATCATATTATCTCCAAGAGAGATAAATCAATACAATAATTAAGTCTAATGGATTTGTATTACATAAAATTTATCATCAAATGATCATACAAAAAATAACCTTGAAGAAACTCAAACATAATATAAATCCTCTACAAGAAAGATCAATCGACACATGCCTCTATGGTCCCAATGATCCCAACCACAAGTGGCCCTAAACCACCCCAACCATCAGTTGGGTACAAATCTAGGTAGTATGGTATGTGAAGACAAAGGATGAGAGCAAAAAACTTAGAATATTGAATTATCTTTACATAAATTTAGATGAAATAAGGAGAATAATTCATCCACATTCTAGTTCATGAATATTAGTGCCTTGACACCTAATCTAAAGACTACAACTCATAACCTTGAGCTTCACATATTGAACGCCACATTTTATTCCACTGAATGCAACAAGAACTTCAATTGTATACATTATAAAATTTACATTAATGTCATCACACTAAATTAGGAAATCTAGACTAGTTACATAACTCTTCATGTATCATTAAATGAGAACTAAAAAGATCAAAACGCAACAACCTCCTATAAAAGTGAAGTTTTATAATAACCACCATATATCCCTCAACTCTCAAGTTGTAAAAGAATAACCAAGATTTTGAGTTTAAATAACTAGGTAAACCACCAAATGAATCATGAACACCTTTCCAATAATTCAAGTAAACAACTTGTAGTCTAAAAGACAACATGAAGATTTTACTAAGAAAATCAAACTAAATAGCCCATTAGTATAACATTGACTTACAAATCAAAATCATTGCATAACTATAAAATAATCGTGACTTTTAAGTCAAAACCCCATGACTCATTTTCATTATTTTTCAAAAATGATTATAGGGAGATTTAAAAATGTATAACCTTGATTTGACATATTAATAAATGGTTTTCATCAAATAATCAAATGAAATGATGACTAATTTCCTTGCAAGAATAAACCCAGACAAAATCATTGCACTCTAATGGAACATAAAATCTCAAAAGGTTATTCTAGTGTCAACCCAAAATAGTACTACAATAATAAACAAAACACTAAAGATAAAAACAAATGAAGTTATTATTTTCTATGGCCGCACAACCACTATCAATTCCATCACCAAAATTGATGCCATATACAAGATAAAATAATACTTCAAAATCATTTAGGGTTTTTAAAAAATAAATGACACACAAGTCTTATATTTATTTTACATGCCAATAATAAGATTTTGAATTAGAAGAAAAGAGAAAACCAGAATATATATACAAAGTCAAACACCTAAAAGTGTTAAAAGTAAATGACAAAACTTACTTGGCAGTTTGAAAATGAAAAATTCAAGAAGCTTGAATCACCTTCTTTCCTCTTTTTTTTTATTCCCCCAAACCTGAGATCAATGTATATTTTTTAGATCACCAATAAGAAGAAGAAAAACACCAACAAACTCCACATAAGTCTCCCCTCATGATTGAAAAACAAAGCAACAACTACAAATGAAGTCTTCGTGAAAACCTCCAGGCCATAATGGCCATTATTTTTCCACTAACCCTCAATGGTGGCCATAATAAAAATTTGGATAAGTTTCCCCCTCAAAACTAGGGTTTTTAAATGGCATCAAAAAATCAAAACAAACAATATAACCCAGTTGAAGTCTCTTGACCCACTTCATCGAAATACAAGCCAATGTTATAGACTAGCCTATACCACATAAAATCAAAATCAAAATAAAGTCCTAAGGTAATTTGTGGCCGCTTTACAAAGTCCAAGATCAAATCAAGTTTCACTAGGATTAAGTCAAAAATAACATGCCTCCAAATGCATTAACTCATAATGTAAACCAAACAACATAATCAAATCCAAAAGAGACCAAGTCAATAAACATGCATTCAACATAAGTCATCAATTAACAATAAAGACCTCACTCCCAAAGGGTTTAAATTAATCAAATAAAGCATTAATAAAACCAAGTCACTCAAGACTACTCAACATGAAGGAAAAGATCGTCACAACAAGAAATAACTAATGATGAACACAAGACAACCAACAACAAACATAACAAGACAACAAGCAAGAAAACTACATGAACACTTCATAAGTGAACAACTGATCTCAATGAATAAAATAGTGAAATAGAATTTCAAAATTATTTTTAAAGCTCATGAGATTATCTCTCATCCATAAACCATGTCCCTGCTACTGAGATCCAACATTAACCTAGATCATGAGTACATGTCCCTGTGGTCTCCAAATGAAGCATTAGTAGTATCTAGACAAGATAAGCATAATAAATGCACTAAGTAATATAAATAAATATATTAATAATCCATCTTATACTAAATCCAAAAAACTAATTCATAAAGCATTTAATAATCAAGTGTCATTGCAAAAGTTCACAATATCAATAATAATGAAATGAAACAACAATGTCTCAACAGACAACTAAAGCATATATCATCTAGTTGAATCACATAATAAACTTTAGTAATATGCCACACTTATAAGCTATTGAATCAAAATAATACAAGCAATCAAATAATCCATGAAATAGTTATCAGTTGGGTCATTAAACAATACAACAAAAAGTTTAAGTGATAAGTATTTAGGGTAATGACATCTTCCCCCACTTGGAAAAAAGTCATCTTGATGAGTAAAATAGACAAGGATAGTGTTGTTTAAAAATACTTTTGTCTTCCCAAACAACACTTCTTTTAGATAAAGGTTCCCATTGGACCAAAATTTGAGAAATTTCATGATTTCACAGTCTAACATTGTGATGCTCCAAGATCCTCACTGATTCCAATTGCATTTTACCTCTTTTGAAACCTGAAGGTGGGTCCAATCCAAAACATGAGATGGATCAGGTATGTATTTTCTCAAAAATGCAACATGAAAAATATCATGAATCTAGGATAAATAAGGAGAAAGGGCTAGTTGATAGGCAACATGACAAATTTTCTAAAAAAAATCAAAGGTTCTAACAAACCGAGGAACCAATTTGGAAGATTTTCTAAAATTTATTAAACTTTTCTATGATCTAACACATAAAAAACTATCACCTACTTTAAATTCATGTGGTGACCTCTTTAAATCTACATAACTTTTTTATCTATCAAAGGCAACTTTAATATTTTGCTTTATGATTTCCATTTGTTTATCATATTCTTGCAAAACATCAGGACCAAAAATAGTTCTATTTTCTAAACTTCCCCAACCAATTGGAGTTCTACATTTATGTCCATATAGAGCTTTGAATGGATCCATTTTCATCATAGAATGATATGTGATCTTGTAAGTAAACTAAACAAAGTTTAAATAATATTCCCATTTACCTTGTTGATTCATCACATACATTTTTAACATGTCTTTCACAATCTAGTTAAGCCTTTCTGTCTAACCATCCATTTTTAGGTGGTAAGAAGAACTAAAATTCAATCTAGTTCCAGAAGTAGTAGTCAATGTTTTCCAAAATCTTGAATTAAAAAGTTTATCTCTATTAGAGATAATGACTTACAACATGCCATGCAATCATACTATTTCTTTCACAAATCGTTCAAAAAACATAAATGCATCATCATTTAGATTTCTAACAATAAAATGCCCAATTTTGGTAAATTTATCTATTACAACCAAAATAATATCATGTTTACTTCAAGACTTCAATAAATCAGCTATGAAATAAAGAGAAATAATAACCCACTTACCTTGTAGAACATCATGAGGATATAACAATCCTCCTGGATGGTAATGTTTAGCTTTTACACACTATAATACCAAGCATTTAGCCATAAAGTCAACAATTTTGTACTTAAAATGAGGCCAATAATATAGTCTTTTTAGCTCATGTGTTATCTTTTTGACACCTAGATGGGCAAAATGAGGTATGTGTGTACCTTTTTTAACAAAATAGTTCATAATTCACCTGAATTGGGCAAATAAAGTCTATTTTTATGCCTAATTAGGCCATCAAAATAAATATAAAAATTAGAAAATTTCATTTTCCAAGGCTCATCAGCCAAACCTACACTTACCTCATGGTAGAATTCATCATAATGATGTTGTTCAAAAAATTTAGTTCTGAAATTATTATGCAAAATAGACAAGACAACAAGATACATGCATCAGTTGAGGGTATCAACAACATGATTCTCTTTGCTTTTCACATATACAATATTCATATCAAAATTGCTATGAAAATCCATCCATCTATGCCAATGTGCATTCAAATTATCTCTAAAAAATAAATATTCCATGTTATGATGATCAAATTTTAACCTTAAAATGTTTGTCCAAAGAAAATATTTCCTTTGCTTAAGTGCATGTACAATGGTATCAATTTCAAGGTAATGAATAGTATAATTCTTCTCATGTTATTTAAGTTTTTGTGACCCATAAGCCTCCACTATCCCATCACGTGTCAACACACCACCTAAGACTTCTTTGAATGCATCAACCCAAACCTAAAAATTACCATTTGGGTATGGTAAGATAAGTATGGGTGCTATTGTTAACAACTCCTTAAGCTTATGAGATGTTTTCTCATAATCTGAAGTCCAAACGAGATTCTTACCCTTGTGTTGTAAAAAGGTTGTTGAATTGGTTGATTTGGAAAATAATTCCACAAATCTTCTATAATAGGTAGTCAATCCCATAAAACTATGCACTTCATGTACATGTTTAGGATCAGGCCATTCTTGAATAGCCTTAATATTGGCTAGGTCAACATCAATACCATCCTTAAAAATTATGTGCCCTAAATAATGAATCACAAATTGATAAAAAACACATTTAGATAACTTAGCAAAAATTTTATATTACCTTAACCTTTGTAGAACTAAATACAAGTGATGTTCATGTTCAACTGCATTCTTAAAATAGATCAGTGTGTCATTAAGAAAAATTGGCACAAATTATCTATAAAATCTTTAAATACACTATTCATTAAGTTCATAAATGTATTAAGCGTATTAGTTAAACCAAAGGGCATTATCATAAACTCATAATGTCCATACTGATTATGGAAAGCAGTCTTATGAATGTCCTCTTCCTTGATTCTCAGTTGATGATAGCCTAATCTCAAGTCTATATTAGAAAAGACACTTGCATCCTTTATTTGATCAAATATATCATCTATCCTTGATAAAGGATAATGGTTTTTGATGGTAACCTTATTCAGCATGCAGTAGTCACCACACAACTTCAAAGTTACATCATTCTATTTCACAAAGACTAAAGGTGCACCCCAATGACACACATTTGGCCTAATGCTACCATTTTCTAGCAACTCTTTCAGCTAAACCTTGAGTTCCTACAAATCAATTATATTCATACGATCTGGATTCTTTGATGCATGAGTTGCCCCAGGCATTATGTCAATAGAAAAATTAAACTCCCTCTAAGGAGGTAGTCTAGTTAGCTTTTCAGTAAACACATTAGAAAATTCCTTCAGAAAAGGAAACTCTTTATAAGTATTTTCATTTTTGGTGTAGTTTTTTGCATATGAATAACATGTAGTTTGTAGCCCTTTCATACAACCTTCTTCAATTGTAAAGCTAATAAAAGCTTACGTATCTTAGGCTTAGACAAACTTTGAATTTATTCTATACTTTATAATCATCACAATAGTTTATCAACTTACTACAATAGTACAAGATGGCTTTATGTTGCTGCAACCATTTCATTCCCAAAATTAAATTATAAGATCCAAGGGGAGTTAAGAATAGATTGGTTTTGGTATGAAAAACCCCTAAATCCAACACTACATGTTCCAAGCATTTAGATACTAGTACCCTCTTATCTATATGAAATTCAACCTCCCAACCTTTTCTTAATGTCACAGGATTCAAATTACATTTATTACCTTAGGAGAAATAAAACTATCTGTTGTACTAGAATCAATCAGAATAAAAACTAAAAAATCATTTAAATTACCTTTGATATCTATAAGAATGGTTTGGTAATTTGCATTATGATTATCCATAGTCACATATACTCTATGGTTAGTTGATTAGATCAGTTGTAGCTTTAAACAATCCCTTGTAGTGCTATAAGAATAGTGTTTGCCCTAGTGGCAAGTATATTTTGACTTCCTTGGTTTTGATTTTTCTTATAAGTTCCAACCTTAGAAAAAAATTGATTCTTGAAATTCTTATTTTGCCCCTAAAAATTATTGAAACTACTAATATTTTTAGTAAATTTATATTTTTGATTGGTTTTGTCAAATTTTTTGGGTGATGGAGACATATTTTGCTTTTATACTATTGTTTATTCTACTTAAAATCTTATCTCACCTTTTGAAGAGCTTTCTCTCTTTTTTTCCTTATGAGCAGATTCAATGGCAGTAGTCAAATTTTCAAGGTTAGTCATATTAACATCATGCATCAATATTTCTTTTAGTCACAACTTAAACTTGCTCACTTTGGTTTCATCATGCATGTAATTTACATGATGTAATAGGTTCAAAAACTTATTTTCATACTCATTTATTGTCATATTTTCCTACATTAACAACTAAAAATTAATTATTTTTTATTCTTTAAAATTAAAATTAAGATATTCTTCCTAAACTACCTTTCAAAAGTAGGCTAAGTAAGAGTCATTGGCTGGTATCCCTCTAAAACATAGAGATGATTCCACCATAGAGTTGCAACTCCAACTAGTTGATATGCAACCAACCTTGCCTTCACATTAGAGGGCATGTTATGTAGGTTAAAATATTTATGCAGGTTAACCAACCATGCATCAGTTGCATCAACAGATTTGTCCCCTAAAAAAATTGGTGGGGGTAAATTTTTCAATTCTTTGATAATGGGATAAACCACATTATAGGTTATCTTGGGGCTCCTACTCACCACCTTACCCTTCTTCTCTAAGAGGTACTTTTTTTAGGTAGTATACCCTCTAAGCTGTTCAATCTATATTCTTGGGTTTCTAATTTGCTTTGAAGGGCTTTTAAGGGAGTTAGAATCCAATTAAAGACTACCTGATGGTCAGTATTTGGATTGTTTTTATCATAGTTAGGTACTCCAAAATTAATACCAACATTATTAAGGGGAAGTTCTTCTCTTATAGGAACATTCGCTCTATGACATCTAGCTCTACCAGGGTTAACATGCCCTAGGTTGTTATCTACCATTCAATATCTTATTCTCACCATCCTGACATAAAAAAAAAAACAAATCAATAAAAAAATAATAATAAACATTCCCCAAAGTTCCCTAGAGTAGTTAAACTTGCTATAATACCACAATGTAATAACCTTTTTTTTTAAAACTTTGAGATAAAGTAATTATGGTACAAGGATTCCAAAGATAGCTAACACATAAAATGTAATGAGAAACATAATTCTTTTATAGACAACATGGGAACTAGACCAAATTATAAATCACTAATGACTTCATTAGGAAGCGATTATCCACTTAGTATTCAGATAAAGGTGAGTTAATGTTTAAACAATACACTTACACACTCCTCTTCATGCACTTCCTAACAGAGCCATTACCAACTTATAGTCTCACTCGAGTACCTGTATATACCATAAAATAGTCTAAACCTCATAGGGCAAACCAAAAAGAGTTCAACAAATAAATGTGAAAGGAGAAACAATTTAGTAGAAGAATCATCATAATAAGATTGCTTAATCAAGATCTACAAAACTTCAGATAACCACCAGTAATTGATTTGAGGACTATTTCCAAAAGTAATACAATATAAAGTATTTTAAAAAAATTGTTTCACTTAGCTTAAATACCAAATAATATCGTAAAAAAGTGTTATTCATATGATTAATGTACCATGATCATTGTAACAATCACCACACTTATATCCTCATACTAGTAGCCTAACATTGATTTCAGATTTAGATGATTTTTAGATATTCATTCTTAAAGATTGGTCAAGTCTTATTTAGTTTCATAATGATGGACATAACCACATAAGTATTCATCACATCACCAACATATTCAAAATCAAATTCATGCATGTTGTCCATTAACCATCTCTTAAGCCTTGATTTAGAGATTTAACTCTTACTTCCAAGTCTTACACATCCCTTGGTTAATATGCATACAATGCTAATGAACCATGTCATAATAGTATGAAATTCACTTTCTCTCCATGTTTCAACTGATAGGACCTAGGCTCACAAAGCTCTAACACCAATTGTCAGAATTAAGAGCACACTTGATTACCTTTGTATAAGCAACTATACACGGAATTTAACCAAAAGTAAAATGTAACTAGAATTTAGAAATAACACAAAATATGAGAGGCAACACACAATTGTATTCAACTCATTCTAGAAGGTATTACAATAAAGAGATCACACTCTTCCCACACCTCTAGGGCATACCAGTAATCTTCCCTCAAGAGTTATCTTCTCTCAATACAGGTCACAACAATCAACTCAAACACAGAGTTGTTGTTCACCTCAACCAGTCAGTATCAATAATGCCACTACACAAGTACTCAAAGTACTCCAAGTAGATCTCCCATGAACTTGCAACAACCTACAATTCAAATGATCTTACTTACCATGTAGATCTAACTTGATCTTGTAACCCCTACAGATCAACCTGGTTTTGCACACCTGCAAACCTAGATCTTACAATTGGAAGGATCTCTTCCTTGTCCTTGATTACAATACAGCCCCATGAGTCTATTATATAGATCCCATGCAAACAATAATTATACATCTAATTACAATAATTAAAACTATAGCTCCAAAACTAAAATTAGTCTTTTACATGCAAATAATCAGTTTGTTAAACTAAATGTTCATCAACTAGCAGTTCTGGAATTACACAGGCAATCGATGTCAGCCCCTATCTATCTGGAGATGACCGACATCAACCAATCCCTGACCGATGTTGGCTACTTTGTAACTATATGTGACCAACATCGGTTGTGTCTGCCAACGTCGGTTGCTTTGCAACTCAGTAACCTCCTCCGTTTGCATACCTATGAAGCTTTTAGCTCCACAACCTAACAATCTCCCACTTGGAGATAAACAGCTGCACCTGTACCTATACCTGTACATCATCTAATTTGTTTCCTAGCTTGTATCCCTCTTCAAGCTCAATCTTGAAGACCAACCACCACACAACCTATGGTGTTACACCTATCATCCAAGTCCCCTGCCACATTCGAATCTACATACCCATGTAGAGAAGTGCTTGACCCTGCATCGCATGTATACCTGCTGCTGGTCCCTCTCAGATACCTAAAAATCCACTGAACAACTTTCCAGTGCTTCTTTCTCAGATTGACCCCAAACTCACTAACAACACCCACTGCTTGGGCAAACTCAATTCTAGTACATACCATGCACTTAACCTCATTATGTGAATTGGGACACCATTTTGTGAACTGTCCATCCATAGGTGAGCAAATTGGTTCTGCATCTTGAACCTTGCCACTACCTTATTCACACAATCATCTGGAGACAAAATCAACCTGTGACCTTCCATGTCTCTAGACATTCTCATGCCAAAAAATCTTACTGCTCCTAGATTCCTCATGACACACCTCTAAACTAACTTTACCTTTAGCTCAGCAACTCCTTGCATGTGTGACCCTGCAACAAGCATACACACCACATACAGTAATAAGATAATGTAGCTAATATTATCCAACTTGGTAAAGTAAACACAATGGTTAAACCTCCATTGTCCTATAGCTTTCTCAAGACCATATACCCTGGCCTTTCATCTCACGTGTCCATTCTCTCTCTTCTTTGACCTGGGAATCCATTCATCTTTTAGTGCTTTCTCTCTGACTGGCAACTCTACCAAATCTCTCATTTGGTTCTCATCCAAGGAATCAAATTCCTCATTCATGCCATTCTCTCACTATTTCTTGGATTCTACCTACTCTGCTTCTTTAAAACTTCCTGGTTCTTGACCATCAGTGAGCAACAAGTAATCTAAATAAGGGAAACAATGAATTTGAGGCTTACTTACCACTTCAATCCTCCTCATGGGCATTTGAGACTCCTTGATAGCTTGCTGTCCACCCAAAATCCATTCTGACAGTGACCGACCTCGATCACCTCTCAGTCTGCATTCGACTGACGTCGGTTCTACCTGACTAACGCTGGTAACTATGTTTTCATATGAGCGATGACTTTTTACCCACGAGCTTACCTTGGATCAAAACCCTATCCAAACTGCCCTGCTTAGTATTATTCAGCCCCTGTGACTGATCTCTATTTGTCATCTCTTTCTTAAACACCAAGACTTTCTTGTTCTTGTCAAAAACATCATATTTCCTCTTTGTGCAATAGACCCGATCCTTTCTTGTAGCATGTGTTTCAAGAAACCTCACTTTCTTCTATTGCTTACAAAAATCTTGATCTATGCTTTTCGGATCTGAACTCTTACCTTTTGACTCGAGAACATGCATCCCCTTCTTATTCATGTGACCAAGCCTACAAAGCCACATCTTCGAATCTACAGCTGAAGTAGATAAACCAAAAGGAGAATCAGTAATACAAGTAGATAGATAAAGAGTACCTACTTTCTTACCTCTTGCTAAAACAAGTGCACCCTTGGAAACTTTCCAAGAGTCTACTGTGAGAGTTACTATGCATCCTTCATCACCCAACTTTCCAATAGAAATCAAGTTCTACTTCAGGACTGAGACATGCATGACCTCCTTCAACACCCATGTGTTGCCCGTCTGTAATTTCAGCTGCACTTTCCCTTTGTCAACCATTTGACAAGGCTTACCATCCCCTAAATAAATCTCTCCAAAATCCCTTTGGACATATTCATGAAAAGATGCTCTATTTGGGGTTGCATGGAAAGAGGCACCAAAATCTAACACCCAAGATTCCACTTTATCCAAGGAACATACAAGAGCATCCTGTGCAACAACACCTGTAACATCTACTTCTTCATTTCCTTCATGTTGATCTTCAACCAACCTGCAATCTTTCTTTACATGCCCTACCTTTCCACAATTCCAGTAGATTACTCTGCCATACCTGGACTTGGATCTCCTGCCTATCTTGGACCTTGATCTCCCTTGCTCGATCTTCTCTCTTTGCCTTCCCCTGATTTCAACACTTAAAACATTCCCTGATGATTCACCTGTGCTTTTCCTGTGAATTTCTTCATTCAAGATTACACTAACAACATCATCAACTTTTAAGATATTTGAAGCAGACGCAGTCTTACTAACTGCCATTACCAAACTATCCCAACTTTCAAGTAATGAGCATAAGATTAAGAGAGCCTTAATTTCATCATCAAAAACAATATTGACTGAAACTAATTGGTTTACCAAACCATGGAAATCACTAAGATGACTGTGTACAGATCCACCTTCCAACATTTGCAAATTAAATAATTGCTTCATAAGAAATACCTTATTTGAAGCTGAGGGTTTTTCATATAAATTTGCCAAAGATTCTATTAACTCTATCATTGTCTTATCATGTGATAAGTTGGAAATCACAGACGATGCCAGGCTCAACCTTATAGATCCCAGAGCCTTTAGATCAAGAACCATCCATTCTTCATCTTTCATATTCGTGGGTTTGCATGCAACCCCACCCAATGGTAAGTATAGATCTTTCTGATACAGATAATCTTCTATCTGCATCCTCCATAATTGATAATTCTTACCGTTAAACTTCTCCATTCTAAGCTTACTTTCTTCTGCCATTGCTTTACTCCCACTCAATCAAAAACTCCTGAGAGTGACCTGTAATCAAACACAAACTTGCTCTGAACCAGGCTCTGTGAACCTGCAACCCTAGCTCTGATACCACTTTGTCATGAATCTAGAACAAACACAGTGCTGATACCACTTTGTCAGGATTAGGAGCACACTTGATTACCTTTGTATAAGCAACTAAACACAGAATTTAACTAGAAGTAAAATGTAACTAGAATTTAGAAATAACACAGAATATGAGAGGCAACACACAATTGTATTCAACTCATTCTAGAAGGTATTACAATAAAGAGATCACACTCTTCCCACACCTCTAGGGCATACCAGTAATCTTCCCTCAAGAGTTCTCTTCTCTCAATACAGGTCACAACAATCAACTCAAACACGGAGTTGTTGTTCACCTCAACTAGTCAGTATCAATACTGCCAGTACACAAGTACTCAAAGTACTCCAAGTAGATCTCCCATGAACTTACAACAACCTACAATTCAAATGATCTTACTTACCATGTAGATCTAACCTGATCTTGCAACCCCTACAGATCAACCTGGTTTTGCACACCTACAAACCTAGATCTTACAATTGGAAGGATCTCTTTCTTGTCCTTGATTACAATACAGCCCCATGAGTCTATTATATAGATCCCATGCAAATAATAATTAGAACCACAGATCCAAGACTAAAATTAGTCTTTTACATGCAAACAACCAGTTCGTTAAACTAAATGTTCATCAACTAGCAGTTCTAGAACCGCACAGGCGACCGATGTCGGTCCCTGTCTGTCTGGAGATGAATGATGTTGGCCGATCCCTGACTGATGTCGGCTAATTTTTAACTATATGTGATCGACGTCAGTTGCACCTGCCAACGTCGGTTGCTTTGCAACTCAGCAACATCCTCCGTTTGCATACCTGTGAAGCTTTTAGCTCCACAACCTAACATCAACAACCATGCTTTAGTTTTTCACATGAACATTCATCAAATCCACTTTAGCCAGTAATACATGAGGGATTAGTTACTTATTTCAAAATAACCAAACATCTTGGACTGTTATTTTGGTTCCTTTTACAAATTAATTAATTTTCAATAGGCCCATAAGACCATTAAGTTTATTTGTTTTGTCTTAGTTATCTCCAAAATATATATCACTATAAATAATCATTATAATGATTCGCTATTAGAATGACAAACTATTTACTTAGACTATAGATGGATTATAAATTATATCATCAAGATTGACATAAAAATCAATACTCACATCTAAGCCTTCAAGAGTCACTATGAAATGAAACTGGGTTCCCATTATTTTAATCTTCCCACTAAATCACTTTGACTCCAAAATAACCTAGTAATAATTTATTAGCATTACATGTTTTAGTGTTAATTTCATTGATAGATTCACTTATAATTAAACAACAACTGCCAATCATTCTACTCATTAATAGCTAGCTCAATATATGGAATAATTTAAATTTTCAACTTTGTAAATAAATAACCACATTAAGACAAATCACAACTTGCATAGAGTATGATAAGTTCAAAGACCTTTCTGGAATAAGTTACACATACTAATGTAATTGTCTCAAGCTCAATGAAATGAAAATATGCTATGAAGACCTTAAAAAACCATATACTTGAATAAGCAAAATTCCAACAATCATCCTTTAAAGTTTAAACACTTAATAACTGAGTCTCTCAATAGAGATAAATAACAATTATAACATAATTAATCAAATATACATTTTCCCTCTCCGATAATCATTCTATTTTTATGCATGCACATTGCTTAACAGAAAAGCTCATTAATATATCAATTAATGAAAGCAATTAACGTTATTAAAGGGTAAGCCCATAAGTCATTAAGTTACGTCTTAACTTTGTACGAGTTAATATATTGTATAAACAAAGCAAAATAACCTTGTTAAAAGAAATGACAACTCAATAAAACAATTACATTTTCTTCAAAGGATAAATAAATACATATATCAAGACCAAAAGATTTTTAATATTTCAAGTCGAAATATTATGCAAGAATTTGGATTCCTTGAAAATCCCTTTTAAAATATATATTTATTTTAAACTTGAAATAATAATTTATATAATAAAATGAATTTTGATTCATAATTTTGAATAATAGAGTATTAATCCTCAAGGGATTTCATCCATGGGTTATTTTCTAACAAGGGTTTTTATCTTTGAGATCAAGTTACGCAATCAAGGGGTTACAGCCTTAAGAGAATTTATAAAGCATGATGCTTATACATGATTAAATATATGAATACATTCTTGGATGCCTTCTTCCATTCCCATGATGGATATTTATACATTCAACTTTCCATTGAAAGATATGACTCTTCCAAAGGTGGTGTCCCTTTATTTAAATGAATGCTAATAAAAAAGAATTAATTAAAAAATGATTAATTAATGACTAAGACTGCTATGTTAGACTACTAGATTATGGTGCTCCATAGACTTGCAATTTTATTAATTATTGCCATTTTGTTGACTGTTGTAATTTATTTGACTATAGTGATGGATTCTTGGTAATGGGAATACCCTTTGTTTATTATGGTGCTCTTCTTGGAAGTCTGTGATCTTCATAATTTCCCTTGTAGGCTGCAACATTATTTTTGAACTTGTACTGCTTGTAAGCTTGTGATCTGTAGTTTGGAGTGTTGAGGATATTACATACCTCCCTCAAATTTCTCATCCTCAATCAATTGTAAATTAAGATGTTCAATAATTGATGTTCCTTCCCACATTATATCTTCTATTGGTAATCTCACAAATACAATCAAATACTATAAGACAACAACAATCTTAGTAGGAACCACCAAAATGTTAGGAGGTGTTGTATGCTTTTTCCATGAAAAGATCTTATAAATAACCAAAATATGTTCAATCAAGAATAGGTACACTAAAATAAACAAAAATAGGCAATCCAAAATAGGTATAGAGTATTCATATATCCTTAAATGAGAACAAAAAAGATCAAAACACAATAACCTACTATAAAATCAAAGTTTTATAATAACAACTATAAAGCCCATGACTCTCAAGTTGTAAAATAATAACCCTTATTTTGAGTTCTAACAAGTAGTTAAACCACCAAATGATTCATGAACACCTTACCAATCATTCAGGTAAATAAATCATAATCCAAAAAGAAAACATGAAGATTTTCTTAAGGACATTGGACTAAATATCCCATTAGTCATATTTGGGATGCCACATATCTATTGGTTCTTAGAAGTGCACCAGAATTGATGTGAGACATGATTTTAATGAAATCCAAATTTGGGTAAACACATACAACTACAAATTATGAATAAACAAAGACTAATTTTCACATAACAAAGTTAATGGCTCCAAATCAATACATTTGAATTAGATAATATGTATGAAGTACAAGTATAAATAGGAGTGGATGTAACTCCTTCATGAAAGGTAGTCAAAGATGCCTCAAAAATAGAGTGTAACTCCCAATCTAAGAATAGCCGATCAATAGAGTAACCCCCATAATGAATGAGTCATAAGATAACTGCTATGACATATGATAGGTCAACAAAAACTCCTATGACTGCACACCTAAGCAAGACTATCCACAAATATAAGAGATTTAAATGACATGGAATATCTGAGTAGGATAAATAAAAGAAAATACGAGGAAAATAAATCCTACACTAACACCCCCTCTCCCCATAAGCATGTCTTAAGTGGGTGATGATATAAAAATGGGTCCTGGTAAGAAGCCTTGATCAAGTACCCACGTATAATACAATCCTTCATACATAGAGAAGAGAAAACCTAGTGGGAAAAACTCCCCCCAAAAGAGAGAAATGAAAAAATGAAGAGTCTATAAGCCCCCCTAAAGATGATGAAGTTGTCGAAGTGGATGACACCCCAAAAAGAGCCTATAGATGAATGAACTTACTCTTAGTTAAGGGTTTGGTGAAGATATCAATAACCTAATCTGAAGACTAAAAAAATCCTAACTCGATGATCTGATCATGAATCAGCTCTTAAATGAAGTACATGTGAATCTTGATGTGTTTGATCCTTTGATGAAGGACCAGATTCAAAATATGACTATTGGTTTCTTAATCTGGATACCAAGCTTAGAAAGAATCCCCTAAAGCCAAATAGCCTTAGTAATTATGTTAATATCTCCCCTATATTCTTCCTCTATGGAAGATAGAGAAATAGAATTTTGCTTCTTTCTTGACCAACTGATGGGGCCCAAATCTAGTGAGAAACTATAACCTGAAGTGGATTTATGACACTCAGTGTCACTAGCCCAATCTAAGTCTATGTAGTCGACCAAATCAAAATTTGAACCAACCCTATAAAGTATCCTATACATGTGTGAACCCTAAATGTAGTACAATATCCTCTTAGCTTCTCTCTAGTGTATCTCATAGGACTCTTGCATGAATCTTGAAATAATGTCAATGGCATAAGAGATGTCAGGTCTAGTGTGAGACAAGTAGATAATGTTGCCAACAAGTTATCGATACAAGGTAGCATTGACCAATGAAGTGGAATAGTCAACCTCAAGCTTGACTCTAAATAAGAATAGAATTAGAGATGGCTTACAATCAACCATGTGAAGCCATGCTAAAATATCAGGAGAGTACTTGAGCTTTACAAGTGAAATTCCTAAATCGGTCTGAGTGATCTCAATGACAAGGAAGTAGTGCAGTAGGCCCAAATTAGTCATGGTGAATCTATCTTGAAGAATTTTCTTCACTACTAAGATAGCTAAATAAGAATTTTTGATGATCAAAAAATCATCAATATATAAAACTAGTATCAACAATGAATCATCCTATTATAAGAAGTACAGATTGAGGATTGAGTGACATTGGCTAAAACTTAAGGCAAGAAGGAAGGAATCCATTTTAGCATACCAGGCTCAAGAGGCATGTTTGAGGCTATAAATAGATTTCCTTAGTTTACACACTAAATAAAAATCTCAAGCAAATCTAGGTGACTACTCCATGTAGATCTCCTCCTCAAGGTCTCCATGAAGAAATGCAGTCTTCATGTCCATCTGATGCACACTCCAACCATGTGTGGTGGCTACTGCAAGTGTAAGTCTAATCAAAGTCATAATAGCTACTAGGACAAAGTTTTCTAAGTAGTTGATGTTAGCTACATTTGAAAAACCTTTAGCTACCAATATATCCATGTACTTGTCAATAGACCCATTTTTAGCATACTTGGTCTGATATATCCAATGACATTGAACTATCCTCCTTCCCTTAGGAAGTGAATTCAAATCCCAAGTGTGATTACTAATCAAGGTATCATATTCCTCATTTATGGCTCTATCCCACTCAGGTATGCCTGATGCCCCTCTAAAATTATATAGATTAGTTATAGAAGCAAAGAAGGTATGTGGTTTACTCTAAAAGTCTGCTCGAGTATGTCTATCATCATCTAGTTCCCCTACCCAAGTGCTTACACTCTGAAGTGTCTACCTAGCCCAAAGAGGGCCTAAAATGGGTGAATCAAGTGTTGAATCCTCATCCTTTGATGCATACCTAGAAGTGGATGAGGATGACTCCCCATCACTTTGCTCATTGCTAGACTCATTGTTATACTCACTATCATAACTAAAAGAAGAATAAGAAGCCTCTACCTTAGGAACCTACTTTGACAAATTTGAATCCTTAGACTGCTCATCTAAACTGGGTGAAACTGATGGAGATGGGTAAGTGTCTAGTAAGGATTTGGTGGGCCTCTCCCGAAACCTAACACTTCTCTTGATGAATAATTGATGAGTCATAGTGTGGAGAAGCTTGTAACCCTTGACCCTATCTAGATACCCAACAAAGATGCAAGGTTTGGATTGAGCCTCTATAGCCTTGGATTTATTTTTGGGAATGCACACCATCACTAGTGATCTAAAGACCTTGAAATTTTACACCTCTGATTTCCTATTATGCCAAGTTTTAAAAGGAGTGATGCCTTTTAAAGCTTTATGATAAACTTGATTCTGAATGTAGCATACATAATTATGTCCTCTGCCTAGAACTATGGATCCAATGATATATATTAAATCATATAGTTTTCCATCTCCTTCAAGGACCAATTATTTCATTTTACTATACCATTCTGCTAAGGAGTGTATGGTACTATATGTTGAAGATCAATCCCCTATGTGGTACAAAATTGCTCAAATTTGTGGTTGGCATACTCCCCCCATTATATGTCCAAAGTATTTTATTGCACTTTCTAGATTATTTCTCATCAAGAGCCTTGAAGTCTCTAAAATTATCGAACACTTCAGACTTTTGTCTAAGAAAGTAGACCCATGTGTATCTAGAAAAGTCATCAATGAAGGTGAGGATGTATCTAGTCCTGGTAAAAGAAGGATGGGGAAACTGCTCCATGACATCACTATGAATCAACTCAAGACCTATTGAAGCTCTCCTAGCTTTTCCTTTATCAATTTTCTCTTCAAGATGTTTGCCAAGGGCACAACCCTCACAAATTCCCTTA
The DNA here is from genome assembly GCA_037957365.1 of Torreya grandis. NCBI lineage: Eukaryota > Viridiplantae > Streptophyta > Pinopsida > Cupressales > Taxaceae > Torreya > Torreya grandis. Next base: position 2,243,936 of record JARHVA010000202.1, on the reverse strand, counting down.
GAAAATTTAACCCTGGGCAAAATGATAACCATATCCTACTAACTCAGTTGCTTAAGATAGTGGTAGTTAAGATGGTCAAACCACTCATGCCATAGCCTGATAACTCTATTTGAATGGGTAAGCAATGTAGTAGGAGAAACATCTGGAGAAAAATGGGAGAAGGTGTATATCTTGGAATGGTGATTAGCCTTCCCTAATGCAACTATCGTATCACTATGTAGCTCTTTGTCTTAATGGAATCTAGTGTGAACTCGACTCTCATGCCCTGCCCTATGTGGGAAATTCGATACACTAAAAAGAGATTAGTTAATAGTGAAGGTACACTTCAAACATTTTTGAATGTTCCAACTTTGACTTCAATAGATCCTCTCCCTACAACTATTGTTGGAGTGTCATCACCCAAAGTGATAAAGGACATGCTATAGGGCTCTAAGTCAAGAAACTCAACCTCTAAAAAACCAATATGGTGTGAAGTGCCAAAGTCTACAACCCAAGATGAAGTAGATGTAGAAGCCACCATAACTAAAGATTTATCCTAAGGTTTCTCTTTCCCTTTCTCATTTACCTTAGAGGATTATTTTATCAATGAAGATCATTTGATGGACTCAAGGACCCCTATATTCTTCTTCTCTAAGAGATGTGTAAGGTGGTCTATCTATTTCTTCATGTACTTGTGCTCATAATGTCCATTTATCTTGAAATAGGAGCACTTAACCTTCTCTCTCTTAGGTTTACCTTTAGAGGAAGAGGTTTGAGTGATAGTTTTTGTAGTGGTTTTCTATTCTTTCTTCTTCTCAGGATCCTTACTCTTATGTTTCTTATCCTTTCTGCTAGAGGCTTTCTATTTTCCATTCTTGACAATGAGGGATAAAGGTTTAGAAGACTTGAGGGTTCCCATCTAAATAAAATTATCTTGTTATTTAGTTAAATCTATAATGAATTCATCTAAGGATGGCATTTTCTAGTTCGTTCCTATGGCTCTCTAGGTAGCATAAAAGGTAGAGACAAATATAGAGTAATCAGGTCCTAGTTTTTCAAGCACATAAAGAACTAGCTGTTCATCTTTCTTCTTGGTTCTACACTCTTTTAACTGTAATCTAAGTGACTTAATCTTGGTTAAGATGTCCTCCAATGTGTCAAAGTTGTTAGGGCTTAGACTTATTATCTCAATCTCAAGCTCATGACCCCTCATGGTGTCAACTTTCCCAAACAAGTCTCCTAAAATGTCCCATAATTTTTTGGAAGATTTGGTTGACTCTACATGAAATAATATTTTTGATGACACTAAAAGACAATATCCAAAAGGCCTCATCACATTTATTAAAATATTTTATCTTGTCTACATTTGTTGTGGGCTCAATTTCTAACCCCATAGTTATGCAAAACAACCATTTACTCCTAAGAACCATTGTAATCTTACTTTTTCATTCTTGGTAGTTGAAAGGTGCGAGTGAATTAACAGTGCTAAGATCCATTACACAATTAATATTAATGTGTTGTTATTGTTGTTGTTATATAAATTAAATGTCTAAAAAGAAGAGAATTGTAGAGCAAAATCACAAACCATAATACACCCCCCTGAAACTAGGTTAGGCAATTTCCCCTAAATTTGGCACTTTATAATTCAATGATTTTTATAATGTAAATGGGCTAGCTATGAGGTAAATTCAAAAAAACACACTTTTTTAAAAGATGACGCTCAATTTGAGCTACCGTTTACAAGATATTAACAAAATAAATTCCTGTCAATAGCCCATTATTAAATTAAAAAATTGCTCTAAATGATTAAAATATCCTTGATGCTAATGGGGTACATAGCCTTCCAATCTATAGTTAGAACTAGCTCAGAGTTAATAATGTTGAGTTTTTTATCGTGAGGGGGAATTAGCCTCCTATCAACTTGGGCCTCCCCCTTCATCTTCGTCAAGCGGAGATACAAGGCTTAAAAAACCTTAAATTGACTTAAATGTTAATTTATTATAAAATGACATAATTCATAAAATCATAAAAGTATGATTTTAGAACATGAAGATAAATAAAATGAGAAATAAAAAAATACAAATATGAAATATTACGTTGGATTTGAAGTGGGCCCACCAAAGAGAAGTGCCAAAATGAAGCACCCAAACCCTAGCTTCTTCTTTTGATGGTAGTTTACCTAATTTTGGGCATCACTAAAGGAGAAACATAGGTCTAAAGATGAACTAGAACATTGTTGGGAGGTTGAGGAAGGCTATGAGCAACTATTAGAGACTTGCAAATAGAAAAAAATGTAGTTTTTCATGACACTAGGCACAAAAACATGGTTGAAGGGACGTTTTTACAACTAGAGCCTTCAAAAATGCCTCCCACAGATCTGAGGTTGCATGTAGAGGCCAAAAAACTCTATCTAAGGGTTTTTAGTTGGTCAAGGCACCTTTATACTCTATTTTAGGCATAAAACAAAGCTTATGGGATGCCAAACTTCCACCAGAGAGCAAAAAATGTGGTCTGATTTTTCTACTAGTCTGCAAGACATTGGGAGGGCCATGGAGATCCTTCACAAAGTTGAGAAACACTACAAAGGAGATGATTAAACCTCATTGGAAAATTGAAAATGGATTTGTCCTAACAAATAACCAAAACCATAACCAAACTATAAAATAACAATGCCACATACTAGAACCAGATAAAACTTATTGCAAAAAAAATGAATCTCTAATTCAAAACTAATTGCAGCAATAAACCAGTCACTAGTGATACCAATGTGGCTCTAATACTATATTGGGGATGTCATAGATATTCTATTTCATGGAAGTGCATCATAATTGATGTGAGATACAATTTGCATGAAAGCCAAATCTGGGCAAACACATACAACTACAAACTATGAATAAATAAAGACTAATGTTTACATAAGAAAGTTAATGGCTCCAACTCAATATATTTGGATTAGGTAATCTATATGAATTACAAGTACAAATAGAAGTGGATGTAACTCCTCCATAAAAGGTGGTCAAGGATGCCTCAAAAATAGTGTGTAACTCCTAAATCTAAGAATATCTAGTCAACAGAGTAACCCCCACAATGAATGAGGCATAAGATAACCATTGTGACATACGACAAGTCAACAGAAACTCCTATGACTACACACCTAAGAAATACTATCCACAAATGTAGGAAATCCAAATGACATGGAATATCCAAGTAGGAAAAATACAAGAAAATGTGAGAAAATAAATCTTATATTAACAAGTCAAACATTGACTTAAAAACCAAAATCATTGCATAACTATAAAATAATTAGGAATTTTAAGTCAAAACCTCATGACACATTTTAATTATTTTTCAATAAATGATTGCATGCAGATTTAAAAACATACAACCTTGATTTAACAAATTAACAAATGATTTTAATCAAATAATCAAACAAAATTATGACTAATTTTCTTGCAAGAATAAACCTAGTCAAAATCACTGCACTTGAATGGAACACAAACCCTCAAAAATTTATTCCATGGTTAACCCAAAATAGTATTGCCATAAAAAACAAAACACTAAAGATAAAAATAAACACAGTCCTTATTATTTTCCATGGTCGCACAACTATTTTCAATTCCATCACAAAAACCAATGACATATATAAAATAAAACCCTACTTCACAATCATTTAGGGTTTATAAAAAAAACACAAGTCCCTTTTTTATTTTTCATGTCAATCATAGGATTTCAAACTAGAAGAAAAGAGAAAACCAAAATATATATATACAAAGCCGAACACCTGCAAGGGTTAAAAGTAAATGACAAAACTTACTTGGTAGTTTGAAATGAAAAATGCAAGAAGCTTGAATCACCTTCTTCCCTCTTTATTTTTCCTCCCCCCAAACCTGAGCTCATTGTATATTTTCTAGCTCACCTCCAAGAAGAATAAAACCCCCAATAAACTCCACATAAATCTCCCTGCATGATCAACAAATAGCATTATTTTTCCACTAACCCTCAATGCCAGCCACAAAAAAATTTAGCAGAGTTTCCCCCTCAAAACTAGGGTTTTTAAATGTCATTAAAACATCAAAACAAACAATATAACTCAGTTAAAGTCTATCTAACCACTTTATCAAAATATGAGCTAATGCCATAGACTATAGTTTATGCCACATAAAATCAAAACCAAAACCAAAACCAAGTCCCAAGGTAATTCATGGCCCCTTTACAAAGTCCAGGATCAAATCAAGTTTCACTAGGACTAAGTAAAAAATGACATGCCTCCAAATGCATTAACTCACAATACAGGTCAAATAAAATAATCAAAGCCAAAAGAGACCAAGTCAATAAGCATGCATTCAACATAAGTCATCGACTAACAATGAAGACCTAACTCCCAAAGGGTATGAATTGATTAGATAAATCATTAACAAAACTAAGGCACATAATAATACCCAACACAAAGTGAAAAATCATCACAACAAGCAATAAATAATGATGAATATAAGACAACCAACAAAAAACATAACAAGACAACAAGCGAGAAAACTACATGAACACTTCACAAGTGAACAATTGAGCTCAGTGAACAAAATAGTGAAAGAGAAGCTCAAAATTATTTTTAAAGCTCATGAGATTATCTCTCATCCATACACCATGTCCCAGTTATCAAGATCTAAAATCAACCTAGTTTATGAGTACTTGTCCCTATGGTCACCAAACATACCATCAATAGTATCTAAATAAAATAAGCATAATAAATGCATTAAGTAATATAACTGAATCAAATAGAAATTCATCTTATACTTAATCCATAATATATAAAATTCATAAAACATTTAATAATCAAGTGTCATTGCAAAATTTCATAATATCAACAATAATGAAATGAAACAACGTCTCAATAGACAATTGAACCACAGATCATCTAGTTGAATCACATAATAAAATTTAATAATATGCCACACTTATAAATTCCTAAATTAAAGTAGTACAAGTAATTAGATAATCCATGAAATAGTCATCAATTGAGTCATTAAATAGTATAACAAAAAGTTTAAGTGACAAATATCTAGGGTCATGACATCTTCCCCCACTTAAAAAAAGGATCATCCTAATGACTAAAATAGCAAAGGATAGTGTTGTTTAAATATAGTTTCATATTCCCAGGTAACATTTCTTTTAGACAAAATATCTCATTAGACCAAAATTTGAGAAATTTTACTATTTTGTAGTCTAACATTGTGATGGTCCAGGATTTTCACTGGTTTTCACTGCATCTTTTCCTCTTTCAAAACTTGAAGGTGGGTTCAATCCAAAATATGAGATGGATTAGGTATGTATTTACTCAATAATGCAACATGAAAAACATCATGAATCTAGGATAGAGAAGGAGTAAGGGCTAGTCGATAGGAAGCAAGACTAATTTTCTCCAAAATTTCAAAGGGTTCAACAAACCAAGGAGCTAATTTAGAATATTTTCCAAACTTTATTGATTTTTACTGCAACATGTAGAAAAACCTTATCACCTACTTCAAATTCACATGGTGACCTATTTAAATATGCATAGATTTTATTTCTATCAAAGGTATCTTGATGATTTTGTCTTATGATTTCCATTTATTTATCATATTCATGCAAAATATCAAGACTATAAGTAGTTCTATTTTATAAACTTTCTTAAACCAAGTGGAGTTATACATTTACATCCATACAGAGCTTTGAATGGAGCCATTTTAATCACATAATTATATGTTTTATATTTAAATAAGTTTAAATAATATTCTCATTTGTTGATCTATCGCATACATTCTTAACATGTCTTCCATAATTTGATTAAGCCTTTTTGTCTAACCATCTATTTTTGGGTGGTAAGAAGAACTAAAATTCAATCTTGTTCCAAAAGTAGTAGTCAATGTTTTGCAAAATCTTTACGTAAAAAGTTTATCTTTATTAGAGATATTGACTTTTGGCATGCTATGAAACCATACTATTTTTTTCACAAACCGTTCAACAAACATAGATGCATCATCAGTTATATTTTTAGTAATGAAATACCCAACCTTTGTAATTTTATCTATTACAACCAGAATAGTATCATGTTTGCTTTGAGAATTTGGTTAAATCAGCTATGAAATTAAAAAAAATAACAACCCACTTACCTCGTGAAACATCATGAGGATATAACAGTCCTCCTAAATGGTAATTTTTAGCTTTTACATGTTGGCATTCCAATCATTTAGCCATAAAGTCAATAACTTCATGCTTCAAACCAGGCTAATAATACAGTCTTTTCAACTCATGTGTCATCTTCATGATTCCTAGATGGGTAAAATAAGGTGTTTTATGTACCTCTTTTAAAAAAAAAAATTAAAATTCACCTGATTTGGGCACATAAATTCTATTTGTGTGCCTAACTAAGCCATTATGATCAACAAAAATATCAAAAAAAATCATTTTCTCAAGCTCGTCAACCAAACCTGTACTTACCACATGGAAGAATTCATTAGAATGATATTGTTTTTAAAGTTTAGTTCTAAAATGATCAATTCAACACTCTTATGTACATTAACATATCACATACTACCGAGGGAGGATGGCTGCGAGCGAGGAGCGTAGCAAGGGCGGCCGAGCTGAAGCCCCCAAGGAGGATCGGCCTTTGCCTAGGGGGATAGTGCAGGGAGGTGAGGCGTCATATGTGGGTGAGGGGTCAAAGATTAAGCGAGTTAATGGCTATTTTTAGCGCTGTCAGGAGCGTCCAGTCCTGGTTATTGCTTCGGAGGTAGTGAAGGAGGAGGTGGAATACCTCACTTCTCATGCTCTGATCTATAAATTCTTGGGTATCCATATATCACTTTCAACCCTGGAGGCCTGGATTCGTTGATCGTGATAGATAGAGGGCAACTTTGACATTATGCTAGCAGGGAACAGCTATTTTATGGTGAACTTTTCCTCAGTGTCTGACCAGAACAAGATTTTTGAAGGAGGCCCATATTTTTACGAGCGCAGTGGTCTTTTCCTTAGACCTTGGCATGCAAGGTTTAACTCGGCTGAAGACCTTCTAGCCTGTGTTCCGATTTGGGTCTATTTGCCAAGACTTCCCCTAGAATTTTGGAATGAAGATGTCCTGCACCAGATAGCTGCTATGCTTGGCTCACCAACGGCTATAGCACATCAAACGCTAGAAAAGAAGGTAATTTCCTATGCTCAAATTTGTGTTGATATCAATTTGAATAATCCCCTACCAGATTCTTTGGAAATTTATATGGGGCCCTCCTCCTAGATTTAGAAAATAGATTACGAGGCTATTCCATTTCGATATCGCATATGCCATGCTTACGGACACCTGCACAGGTAATGTCCTCAGGATTCTAGTGGTGGTGCTTCACCAGAGGAATCTTTTGGGCCCCGAGTGAACAATGATAGCAAAACACCAGGTTAGATGGGGCATAATAGAATGAATCAAACACGTCCTGGCAATGACACAAAAGGAAAAAATCACCTTCTCTCCATAGGTACAGAGCATGGCTCAGCAAGCTTGAGGAGTCCTGACAAGGATGGTTTCACTCTTGTTCGACGTCGTGCGAAGGGTCGTGGGCTAAAATGGTCAAATTTTGATAGGCTGGTGGAGACAAGCTTCAATCGGTTTGAAGTTACAGAAGACATGGCGATTGAGGATGGCATACCAGAAATGCTTCAGGGGGAGGAGGCTGAGGGTACAGGTTGTCTCTCTTTCCATGATGGCTCACAAGACTTGGAGCCCTATCCGATCTAGGAGTTCGCCCAAGGAATGCAGGATGCTGCACCAATAGGCCCCCCAACCCCGAGTGACAAGGAAGTTTGGTGGGCAGATTTGATTAAGGAGACTGAAACCTCCAAGAAAGATAAAGGATCCTCTTCAGCCCTAGGCCTCATGCAAAAACCCTTCAAGAAAGCTTCAGTCTCCGTTCCATCACGAGCTGGCTGAAGAAAGGATCAGGACAGAATCAAGCTCACAAGAGATTTATTGGTGGAGTCAAGGGTTGTGAATACCCTGGATGAACATTTCCCCCATTCCACTCAATGATTGTTCTATCATGGAATGTAAGGGGATTGAATTGCTTCCCTAGACAAAAAGCTATGCACAACTTAGTGTTGGATCATTCTCTAGATATCATATGTATCTAGGAGACTAAACTTTCAGTTGATTCTTAGTTTTCTTGTAAGCTGAGTATTTGGTTCTTCAGTCACAGCCAGTGTTTAGGTGCCTTGGGGAGGTCTAGGGGTCTAGCCATGTGCTAAAATCCTAAGAAAATAATGCCTCATCACTGGTTATCAGGTACTTCGGCCCTTTCAATGATGGCTTCCTCTATGGAATCTGAGGAGCTTATTCTTATAACCACTATTTATGCACCTGTGGACCTACCTGGGTAGCAGAAGCTATGGGATCACATTCGATTTGTCAGGAGTTGCTACCCCTTTTTGCTATGGATTATAATAGGGGACTTTAATGCAGTTCTCAGCTTGGAAGAGAAGAGAGGAGGGCTGCCCAGATTGGGACCTTCATCAGAGATCCTTTGGTAAAATACTGACCACCTCCACCTGTCGGATGTCAAACCTCTTAACAGGACGTTCACTTGGAGCAATAGGATAATTGGTGAGGATGGTATAGCTGAGCGGCTTGACAGGTTTCTTGTTTCGTGTTACTGGCAATCAAGCTCCACCTCCCTGGCTTCAAAAATTCTTGATTGGAGAGGATCTGATCGCTGGCCGATTAAGCTTGTTACCAGGCATATCCTTGGGCCAAAGAAGTCTCCCTTTAAATTCCAACTTATGTGGCTTCAGGAGGCCTCCCTTCAGGACATGATGATGCAGTGGTGGAGACAGGGAGGACCCCGCTATGGTACAGCAATGTTCTCTTTCGCTAAAAAGCTCTAGAATGTAAAGAGGAAGCTGAAATATTGGAATATAAACAGCTTTGGTAACCTCCACGCTAGGAGGAAGAGGGCTCAAGATCATCTTGATGGGGTCACCAGGCAAATCAGGGACTTCAACTTTTTTGAAGAGCTTCGATCGGAGGAGTCTCAAGCGATCAATGATTTAGCTGAATGGGAACTTTGCGAAGAAATTTTTTGGAAGTAGAAGGCTCAGGATAAACTGGCTTTAGGAAGGAGACAAGAACACTGCTTTCTTCCACAAGTTGGTTCAAGCTAGGCGCAATAAAAACTTCATCTCCTCCCTGGTCTACTCGGATGGGACTCGTCTAACTACTTCCCAAGCTATTTCTAGAGAAGTTTTCTGCTTTTATTCAGCCTTGTTCTCAGCCAGCCCGCCTCCTTCTGCATGGGCAAAAAATACTGTGCTATCTTGTATACCCTTGGTGGTGACTTCGGCCATGAACGAGTCTCTTTTGTGACCTATTGGTATGGCTGAACTGGAAGGAGTGGTTTTTAGCATGAAGAGAGGCAAAGCTCCGGAGCCGGATGGCTTCCCAATGGAATTTTTTCAGGAGTTCTGGGACATTATCAAACAGGACTTCTTGGACGTGGTGCAGGAATCCTTTACCAATAAGGAAATGCTGAGAGCTCTGAACGCTACCTTTCTTATCCTAATTTCAAAGAAAGATCAGGTGAATCAGCTGGACCTTTTTAGGCCCATTGCACTTTGTAATGTGGTCTACAAAATCATCACCAAGCTCATTACAGAAAGGCTAAAAGGTTGCCTCCCCATAATCATTTTGGAGGAACAAGGGGGCTTTATTGCAGGCAAACAGATTCTGGATGAGTTGGTTATTGCTTCAAAAATTATCCACTCTATGAGTACCTCTCAGGAAAAATCCATGTTCATCAAGCTCGACTTAGCGAAGGCCTATGATAGGGTCAGCTGGAGATTCTTGCAAAAAGTTCTATTGGCCTTTGGTTTTCATATGGATTGGATCCAATGGGTGCTGAGCTGCGTCACCACACCTTCATATTCGGTCCTTATTAACGAACAGCCCACCGAGCTTTTCGATACTTCCAGAGGCCTCCGCCAAGGTGATCCACTTTCTCCTTATTTATTTATCATTTTGGCTGAGGGTCTTGGTAGGCTTATCAGGGCCCAGGTGTCCCAGAACAGGGTGCAGGGTTAGAAGTGGGGAGGGGAAACAACCACTTCCCACATACAGTTTGTGGATGATACTATTCTTGCTGGGAGAGCAAGGATTAGGGAGGCAAAAGATTTTTGGAGCACCCTTGATGTGTATTTAGAGGCTTCTGGGCAAAATATTAATGACCACAAATCCTCTATTTTTTTCTTTAACACACCTGAGCCTATACAAAGGAGGATTGCAGCTATTTTGAGAATTCAAATTCAAGCTCTCCTGATCATCTATTTGGGGATTCTGATTATGGTGGGAAGGCAACCAAGATTATTTTGGTATAATGTGCTAGATAGACTCAAGCAGAAAGTTAGTCACTGGACACATAGATGGCTCTCAACGGCTGGGAGGGTCACACTCCTACAATCGGTGATCCAGGCGTTGCCTATCTACCGGTGCATGGTGCAAGCTACCCCAGTGTACTTTCTCAAGGAGTTTGATACCCTCTCATACCAATTTCATTGGATTGGTAACCTACAGAGCACCAAATGGATTCTTATTAAATGGGATATGGTTTGTCGGCCAAAGAGGGATGGTGGGCTTGGCTTGTGCTCGGCTATCCTGGCCAGCCAAGCTCTTGCTGCTAAGTTTTACTGGAGGTGGTACTCCAACCAAGATCAGTTATGGGCCCATATATTATCTTTCAAATATTTTCCTAGGGTGGAATCTGTTGATATCTCTAGGATGCCTCCGGGATGGGGAGGTTCCATGGTGTGGCAGACTCTCAAAGTGGGAGCACAATTGGTCAAGCATAGCCTATTCTGGATATGCCACAGAGGAGTGGAGGCCCTATTTTGGGAAGATTCCTAGGACAGATCGCCCCTGCTCTTGTCCTCCCATTCGCACCTGCAACCTTTATGTGATGCCTTTCGTGATGCTGGGTGGATTTCAGTCACTCATTACAAGGAGGGATTCAAATTAGGCACAGCTACTGGGTATAGATGGAAAAATTCATCTGACTGGCCTCCAAGGGGCTCTAGGGAGGAGCGACTAGAGCTAAATAAGATCCTTACTTCTAGTGGGTGCAGCTCCTTACAAGGAGTTGATGTTCTTGCTTGGGGAGGTGATTCTACTGGCCAATATTCAGTTTCAGCAGGGTATGGAGCTCTTACGAAGGAAATGTTTGGTGAAGCAAACTTCTTGTGGGGGAAGAAAATTTGGAGCAGCCTAACATGGCCCAAATGTAACTTCTTTTTGTGGATGTTAGTGTATAACAAGTGCCTTACCTGGGACAATCTCTACAAGCATGGGCTCTAGGGACCGTCCGATGTGTGCTTTGTTACAGGAGTGAGGAGACTAGGGTGCATCTTTTCTTCCTCTGTCCTTTTGCTAAGCAAATATGGCACTTATGGTGGAGTGCATGGGGATGTCCCTACTGGCATGTGGCCTCCCTCTCAGACTTCTGGAACTACATGGGTCATCCTCCCTCCAAAGCGTCAATCTTACAGAAAGCTTGGATGGCTGGTCCAGCCTTTATTTTGTGGAACATCTAGCTGGAAAGAAACATGTGCATTTTCTGGGAGACTCAGCTGGAGTGGAGCACCCTCTAGCAAAAATTTTACAATTCACTGCATGAGACTCTCTTGGCGAAAGGCCATAGAGCTGACGACTTGGGTTTTGAAGACAATGTTGTTTTTTCCCATATTTTAGGTGCGTACTCAGCTACTCCCAACATCATGCCCCCCACATGGCTTGCGTAGAGAGCTAGGTAGTTGTCACGGCCTATTGACAGGACTGGTCAATGGGTACCCCCTCAGGCTGGGATTATCAAAGTAAATACTAACGGATCTTCCAAAGGAAACCCAAGAGACGCTGGCATTGGTGGAATGGGCCGTAATAGTGAAGGAGAGATTCAATTTGTTTTTCTGTGTACAAATGCTACTATACCAATAATCTCATGGAAGCGATGGCCATCCTGCAAGCAGTGCAACAGTGCTGCCAGCATGGGTGGAAGGGAATTATTTGTGAGTCAGATTCTCAGATAGTGATTAACTTGCTTAATAGTAAAAATTTTAATAGTGTTGACTGGTAGCTGGTGGTCATTGCCCAATAGGCTCTCCAGTTAAGCACCTCCTTAGATTCAATGGTTTTTAAACATATTCCCCAGGAATGGAATGGGGTTGCGGACTGTCTTGCTAAATGGGCTTCTGAACAAGGGCCTAACTGGTGTATTTTGGACCAGAGGATGTTGCCTGAGGAGTTCTTTCAGAAGTTGGGTCATCTGGTTGACCAGGATAAAGCGTTGTAACTATCGTTTCTAGTTTTTTGAATAAAATTTTTACCCCTTTTAGTTAACAAATTTTAGTTCTAAAATTATTGTGTAAAATAGATAAGGTAGTGATATACATGTGTCAGCTAAGGACATCAACAACAAGATTCTCTTCACCTTTCACATATACAATATTCATATTAAAATTGCTCAAAACTTCTAACCATCTATGTTGGTGTGCATTCAGATCATCCTAGGAAAATAAGTATTCCAAGCTATGATGATCAAATTTGACCTTAAAATATTTGTCCAATAGAAAATGTTTCCATTGCTTAAGTGCATGTAATATGACAGCAAGTTCAAAGTTATGAGTAGTATAATTCTTCTCATGTTGTTTAAGTTTTCATGACTCACAAGCCACCACTTTACCATCATGTGTCAACACACTACCCAAGCCTTCTTTAGATGTATCAACCCATATCTTAAAATTACTATTTAGATCCAGTATAAAAAGTAGAGGTGATGTTGTTAGTAGCTTTTTAAGATTTTGAAAAGATTGTTCACAATTCGAAGTCTAAACAAACTTCTTACCCTTGTGCTACAAAGAAGTTATGGATTGGCTAATCTAGAAAAAAAATCTACAAATCTTCTATTATATCCATCCAAACCCTTAAAATTACATATATTTTTATACATTTTTAGGAGCAGGCCATTCTTGGATAGCCTTAATCTTGGATAGAACCATAGTAATACCATCCTTATAAATTATTTGCCCCAAATAATGAATGTTAGATTGATTAAAAAATACATTTAAACAACTTATCAAAAACTTTATGTTGCCTTAACCTTTATAAAACAAACACAAGGGTTGTTCATGTTTAATTGCATTCTTAGAATAGATCAACATGTTATGAATAAAAACTAGCACAAAATTATCTATAAAATCTGTAAATGCATCATTCATTAGGTTCATAAATGTAGCAAACATGTTAGTTATACCAAAGGGCATTACCATAAACCCATAATGTCCATACCGAGTATGAAAAGTGATCCTATGAATGTCATCTTCCTTTATTCTTAGATGATGATATCCTAATCTCAAGTTTATCATAGAAAAGACACTTGCATCCTTCATTTGATCAAATAAATTATCTATCCTCAATAAAGGACAATAGTTTTTAATGTTAACCTTATTGAGCATGTAGTAGTCAACACATAATTATAAAGTTACATCCTTATTTTTCACAAAGGCCAAAAGTGCATCCTAAAGAGAGACACTTGGCCTAATGCTACCATTTTCTAACTGTTGCAGCTAAACCTTGAGTTCCTGTAAATAAGATATGTTCATGTGGTAGGGATCCTTTGATGTAAGAGCTACATTGGGCATTATATCAATAGCAAAATCAAACTCCCTCTGAGGAGATAGTCTAGTTAGTTTTTAGGAAACACATCAAAAAATTCTTTTAGAAAAGGAAACTCTTTATAAGAAGTTTTATTTTTAGGGGCAATTTTTTACATCTGAACATCATATAGTTTGCATCCCTTTTGTACAACCTTCTTCAGTTGTAAAGTTGATAGAAGCTTACATATCTTATGCTTAGACAAACATTAAATTTTTGTTGTATTTTCTAAGTCATCATATCATTTGATCAGCTTATTATAGTAGTTCAAGATGGCTTTATGCTGCTCTGACCAATCCATTCTCAAAAATAAATTATAAGATCCAAGGATGGCTTAGAATAGATTGGTTTTGGTATGAAAACTCCCTAAATCCAACACTACTTACTCCAAGCATTTGGATATTGGTACCCTCTTAAAAGGACCAAATTTAACCTCCTAGCCTTCTCTTAATGTCACATGATTTATATTATATTTAATTACAACCTTAGGAGAAATAAAACTATCTATTACACCCGAATCAATCAGAATAGAAACTAAACAATATTTTAATTTACCTTTGATCTCTATAAGAGTGGTTTGGTAATCCACATTACGATTATCCACAACCATATATACTCTATGGTTGGATGATTATCCTAGTTGCACTTTTGAACAATCCTTAAAATAATGATTATCACCACACTCCTAGCATACTACAACGCTTTGGGGTGTTACAAGAATGTTTTTTGCCCTAGTGGCAAGTACATTCTAACTTCCTTGGGTCTGATTTTTCTTATAGGTTCCAACCTTATAGAAATTTTGATTCTTGAAATTCTTATATTGCCCCTAAAATTTATTGAAACCATTGGTACTTCTGATAAATCTATAGTTTTGATTAGTTTTATTAAATTTTTTGGGTGATGGGGATAAATTTTTGCTTCTAGACTATTGTCTATTCTATTTAAAATCTTGTGTATTCTCTCTTTTATCCAATCAGTAGATTCAATGGTAGTAGTCAAAGTCTTAGGGTTAGTCATATTGACATCATGCATAAATATTTCTTATAGTCCTAACTTAAACTTGGCCACTTTGGTTTCTTCATCATGCATGTAATTTGCATGATGTCGCAGGTTCAAAAACTTATTTTCATACTTAGTTACTATCATATTTTTTGGTTTTAACATTTAAAAATCATTTATTTTATGGTCTTTAAAATTATAATTGAAATATCTCATCCTAAACCACCCTTCAAAAATAGGCCAAATAAGAAGTCATTGGTTGGTATCCCTCTAAATCACATAGATGATTCCACCATAGAGTTGTAGCTCCAACTAGCTAATATGCATCCACATTTACCTTAACATTAGAGGGTATGTTACGTAGGTTAACCAACCATGTGTCAGATGTATCACCAGATTTATCAATCAAAAAAGTTTGTGGGGGCAATTTTTTCTATTCTTTGATAATGGGATGAACCACATTTACAAGGTTATCTTGGGGATCCTGTTCACCGCCTTGTCCTTCTCTAAGAGCTACTTCTTCAAGTGGTATTCCCTCTAAATATCTCAATCTATGTTCTTTAGTTTCTAGTTTGCTTTGAAGGGAATTTAAGGTAGTTATAATCCCATTCAATACTATCTCTTGATTGGCATTTGGATTGTTTTCATCATGGTTAGGCGATTCAACATTGCTAACATCATTGTTAAGGGGAGGTTCTTCTCTTACATTAACATTGGCTCTACGACCTCTACCTCTACCAGGGTTAACATGCCATGGGTTATTATCTACCATTCCATTTTTTTTTCTCAACATCATGAGGTGAAATAGACAAAAACTCAATATAAAAACAACAATAAACATTCCCCAAACTTCCTTAGAATAATTAAACTTGCTCTAATACCACAATGTAATAAAAAAAAAAAATTAAACACTGAGATAAAGTAACTATGGTACAAGGATTCTAAATAAATCTAACACAAAAAACACAATGAGACCCATAACTATGTTATAGCCAACATAGGAACTAGACCAAGTTATAAATCACTACTACCTTCATTAGGAAGTGATTATCCACTTAGTACTCAAATAGAGGTGAGTGAGTGTATGAACAATACAATCACACACTCCTATTTGTGCACTTCCTATATGGCCTTTCTAACAAATCCATTACCAACTTATAGTCTTGCCTAATCACCTGAACATACCATAAAATAGTTTGCACCTCATAAGGTAAACTAAAAAGATTTTAGCAAACAATTGCGAAAGGAGAAATAGATTCAACAAAAGAATCATCATACTAAGCTTGTTTAAACAAGATCTACAAAACTTTAGATAAGAGCCAATAATTAAATTGAGGACTATTTCCAAAAGTAATATAATATAAGATATTTTTAAAAAATTACTTCACTTCGCTTAGGTACCAAATAATATCGTACGAAAGTGTTATCCATATGATCATTGTAAGAATCACCGCACTTATATCCTCCTACTAGTGACATGACATTTATTTAAGAGTTAGATTATTTTCACATATTAATTCTTAGAGTTTAAGCAAGTCTTATTTTGTTTCACAATGATGAATGTAACCACATAAGTAGTCATCACATCACTAACATATTCCAAATCAAATTCATGCATGTTTCCCATTAAACATATCTTAAGCCGTGGTTTATAGATTTAACTCTTACTTCCAATTATTACATATCCCTTGGTTAATATGTGTGTAATGCTAATGAACCATGTCATAAAAGTATGAAATTCAATATCTCTTAATGTTTCAACAACCATGCTTAAGTTTTGCATATGAACATTCATCAAATCCACCTCAG
The DNA here is from genome assembly GCA_037957365.1 of Torreya grandis. NCBI lineage: Eukaryota > Viridiplantae > Streptophyta > Pinopsida > Cupressales > Taxaceae > Torreya > Torreya grandis. The sequence goes on along the minus strand of JARHVA010000202.1, from coordinate 2,227,438 downwards.
CCAACAATACATGTGGGATTTGTTATCGATTGCATTAATAAGAAAATAACCAAATATTTTTCACTTTTATTTTGATTCCTTTAACAAATTAATTAGTTTACAACTGGTCCATAAGACCATTAATTAAATTTGTTTCATCTTAGTTATCTATAAAATATATATCTTTACAAACAATCATTACAATGATTCACTATTAAAATTAAAAAATATTTACTTACCCTATATGCAAATTATAAATTATGTCATCAAGATTGACATAAAATTCAATACTCACTTCTAAGCCTTCAAGAGTCACTATCAAATGAAACCGGGTTCCAATTATTTTAATCTTCCCACTAGATCACTTTGACTCCAAAAGAACCTAATAATAATTTAATAGCATTACATGTTTTAGTGTTAATTTAATTGATAGATTCACTTATAATTAAAAAACAATGAGTTCCAAATAATTCATAAGTTACAACAACTGCCAATCTTTTTAGTCATTAATAGCCAGCTCAATATATGGAACAATTTAACATTTCAACTTTGTAAAGAGATAACCATATTAAGACAAATTACAACTTACATAGAGTATGATAAGTTTGAATACCTTTCTGGAACAAATTACACATACTAATGTAATTTTCTCAAGCTCAATGAAATGAAAATATGCTATCAAGACCTTAAAAAAACATATACTTAAATAAGCACAATTCCAGCAAACATCCTTTAAAGTTTTAACACTTAATAACTAAATTTGTCAATAGAGATAAATAAAAAATATAACATAACTAATCAAATATACATTTTCCTTCTGAAATAATCATTCTATTTTTATGCATGCACATTACTTAACAAAAAATCTCATCAATATATCAAATTATTGAGCATTGTTCTTGTTGTTGAGGTCTGGCATTGATGTTGTCATTAATGTCAAAGATTTTTAAGAAGGTTTCTATCATTTTTGTTTCCATTGATGTCTTAGTGGTGTTATAGTGAGTTTTGTGTTGTAACAATCTAAAGTGTTGAAGATCAATTGGCATGGTCATGAGGTCATAGGTCTTTATGAGGTCATTGAAGACTGTAGCTATGAGAGAGAATATTGATCAGTGTTTTAGTGATTCTGAGAGTGTAAGATATGATTTTTATATGTTATTATGACTGCATTAGTGATGTGAATATCAATGTGTAAGGTCCTTGTTATCAACGTTGTCAAATGCTTGAGCCTAGTAGTGTCTTGAGAAGGTATATGCATAGGATGCCTAGTCTTATGCATGAAGGGCATGACGGCTTAGTGAGATGAGTGAACACTAGAATAAGTGGTTGTATGAGGTTTCTTGATCATGTATATGAGGCATTGGATCAATCTTGAGAGTCTAAGGGTAAGCCTATAAGGGTAAGACTTTCAAACCAATTATGCACCTAGACCACTCCTACACCCTGCCTGGCCTAATGAGGCATCATGATATATTTTCAAGGCATATGAAGGATGTATGATAGTGTTTAATCATGTATTAGGTATTTTTATTATGTGATAGTGATGGATATTACATGAAAAGAGGCATGAAGGTCAGTTTTAAGGCCTACTATGGTTTGTAGGTCAAGGTCCAAGCGAGCAAAGAGAGAAAGTATAGCTGAATGGGGTATCAGGATCATTTTTCAAGGAAAGTGTGAGTAGGGGAACATTGAAAAAGGTGATTCAAGTTGTTTTAATCATTTTCATGAATTTTTAGTTCAAATTTTGAAGGATAAGGCATGAAAATGTGCTTTAAGGTCTTTTGAGTGCATAGAATGAAGGGTTCTCTACCTCATAAGGTTTTTATTGTGCTCATTAGCTTGTGAAACCTTTGCATGGGAACCTAAGATATTCATGTTATATGGTAAGGGTCTTAGCTCAAAATTATATGCATTTGTATTTGGATTTATGAGCTATGCTCTATGAATGATTATTAAGAATGGAAATGGGTTTAAACCCTCTTAGAACCCTAATAAGGACCTAATGTTGAATATGTTGATCAAAAGTCCAAAAAATGGATTGGTATGCTTTTTTTTTATATTTTATGTTATATTAAACTCTCTCAAGTACCTCTAGGTGTTATTGAGTTGTTATGTGTGTGACTAGACCCTACAAAAAAGTGCTAATTTCTCAGAGATTTGTTATAGCAGTCAAATGTTAACAAGTCTAAGTATGAAAAAAGATGGAGGATGAAGCTTTAAACTCATGTTTAATGTCCATTAAGGTTTATACATAGTTTATATCCATAAATTATTTTTAACTGGTCATCCAAAATAGCCAATCACTAATATGCCTAATGGTGGAAATACTGAAAAACCTAAGCAACAGTGAGAAGATGATTAAGAATGTGTTATCATGATAGAGTGTTAAAACCAAGTGCATGGAGATGTTTTTTGGTAATGGTATGTCTTATTAATTTTTTATATAAATATTGAAAGTTAGGTATAGTGGTGCAAATTAAGAATCCAAAATGGATTGTCTAACTCAGTGAGATTTATGTGTAGTGAGGTCAACAAATTGGTCTGTACAACCAATAGTTGCAACTAAACCATATGATATTTATATTTTAAGATGATCTATAAATTTCATAGGTTAATATGCATACATTAAAATTATTTGAAATTTTTCATATAGGTGTGAGAGGTCTGAGTCACCATGACTAGTCTTTAAGGAAAACTAGCAGTTTTGAGCGAGCACGTTACAAGAGTATTTTTGAGACTCTATGCCCTGAGTTGAAGAGTATAATGCACTTGGTTAAGTTTTTTAGGTCTTTTATTTTATTTTTATATGATTTATTATCATTTTTGTGTGTCAATATAATGGGTTATCTTCAATTGTTAAAGGCATACCTTTTTGTGTGTGTGAAGGCTTAATGTGAACAATACTAATGGTGTGCTTCAAGTGGTGGTTAGAGCTAAAAAGTGTCATAGAACTAATATGACATCATTGGATGTCTATTTTATTGGTATACAAAATTTTCCTTCCATGTGTGGAGTTTTAAAATGTTCCAAAGAGTTCAAAGGCTAACATGTACTAATGAAGGCCTAATTGGATTAGGTCTCCTTAAGGGTTAAAAGAGGTTTTGATCTTATAAGTTGTGTCAAAACTATTGTAATGAATGATTAACATATTAAATTTGTTATAGGACATATTTCTAAGGTTAATCCAAGTGTTTAAGTGTGTATGGCTGAAAAATAGGTGTGTGAGCTAGAGGATTGTATAAGAACAAGGCCTAATAGGCCTAATTGTCAAGTTTGTGAAGATGTGAGTGCAAGAAAATGAAATAGCACTATTAATAGTTGAAGAAGGTATTTTATAACATCATAGGGGTGTAAATAAACCATAATTAAGATATAAAAATGGTACTTTAGATGAATATCAAGGTCATATGACCTAATTTGTCTTAAAGAGACCTAGTTGAGCTTAGAAGCCTCAAAGACAGTTTAAGAGAGATAGAAGAGTGAGAAGAGATAAAGAAGGTCATCATTATTAATTATGTGAGAAATAGAGTGTTATAAAGGTGATAAAAATAATTAGGTGATTTAGTTAGTATTGAGTCATCTAGGGGGTTGGTGCTTCCTTGTAAGTTGGTGTTTATTAAAGCTTCACTAGGTTGGTCTTTAGCTAGTTGGGGTTGGTGTTGCATGTGGAGTTGGTGCTTCACTAAATTGTGATTGTTTGAATTATAGTACTATATTTAATTTATAGGGATCAATGGGTTTTCTTCCCCTTGATTTTTTCCCACATATATGATGTCGTGTATTGTGTAATCTTATTTCATGCTTGTATGGTTGATTGTTTATGCATTGTTTGATCTATATATTGATGTGATGGTTCATGTATGCTAAGAAGGAATTAAAATAAAGTTCTTAAGAGACTGATTCATCCCCCCCAAAAATCATTGTATTTTAAACAATTTTTATTAGATCTTGGTCCTTTAAAGCAAGTCTAACACCTTGAAGATGATTCTAAGAAGCATAAGATGTCTATTGATCAAAAAAAAGAAGACAACATGTATGATTAAGTCTACTATGATAGTGAAGGAGAAGCTAAAATAGACCTTTAAGCTGAGCTCATAAGTTCCCTTTATGATTTGAAGCATAAAAATAAGACTATCAAGGATCTCAGGAATGAGTTAGAAGGTTTGAATACAAGGTTTATATCAAAGGAAGTTGAGTATGACCAATGGAAGACAAAGCTAGATTCCTTGAAGGTTGAGCATGAGTAGCTCATAAAAAAGATGAGCAATTTTGAGAAAGAGGATGATAATTATAACAAGTTAAGATTACCATCATGAAAATACTAATCAATCATCCCAATTTAATAAGAGATAAGTTATCTTGGAACCATGGGAAAAGGAGTGAACAATCAAATGGAAAGTATAGAAATGTTGTTTGCTACATCTGTCATAATGTGGGACACATTACAAGATTTTATTCTAATATAGTTATAAGGCCCTCAAGATTCTAAAAGATATATGAAGCTCCTAGAGTGCATTAGAAGGATCAAACATTGGTATGGAAGCCAAAGCAAGTTAGGGCAGATCATATTGATCCCAAGAGATAAGATGGGTTATTTTCTAAGGAGGAATAGAAGATTACAGAGGATTTTATGCTAGCTCAAACTGCCTTTCACATTCAAGATGAAGGCATGAAATGATAAATATATATATATATATATAGTGGTTGATCAAGCCAAATGATAGGAGATAAAAATAAGTTTATCTCATTAAAGAAGAATGTTCCAGGAACAATGAGGTTTGGAGATAACACAACTGCCAATATAGTTGGCAAGGGTATATTGAGTTTGGATAATAGGAAGACCAAGACACAAAATGTGTTGTATGTGAAAGGTTTGAAACATAACCTACATAGTGTAATTCAAATGTGTAATTAAAGACACACACTAACCTTTCATGACAGAGGTTGTGAGATAAGGAGAGCCAAATCAGGAAGTCTAATTTCCAATGCTAAGAGGACTGGGAACAATCTATATGTCTTGAATGAGATCAAAAAGGATAGATGTTTTATGAGAAATATGGATGAAATTTTGCTATGGAACATAAAGTCAGGGCACCAAAATTTTGATAATCTGGTCAAGATAAGCACTAATAAGTTTGTGAACAACATACCTAAGATTACCAAACCTACAAACATCCATTACAAGGCATGCCAACATGGTAATAGAACTAGAAGAAGGTTCAAGTCCAAGGAGTAATCTAATAAAAGACCCTTGGAGTTAATACACACTGATCTTTATGGGCCTACAAGAATTCAAAGCATTTAAGGAGATAGTTACTTCATGTTACTCATAGATGACAACACAATAATGACTTGGGTTGCATTCTTGAAAGAAAAGTTATAAGCTCTTGATAAGTTCAAGGTATTCAAGGCTCTTGTTGAGAATGAGAATAAAGAGAAGATCAAGTGCATAAGATCTAATAGAAGAGGAGAGTTTTGGTCCAATGAGTTTGATGACTTATGTTAGGTTCATGGAATAAGGAGATAGTTCTTGATAGTTAGGACACCTCGGTAGAATGGGGTAATGGAAAGAAAGAATAGGACATTTCAAGAGATGGAGAAAGATATGATAAATAATTCTATATTATCTAATCGATATTGGAGATAGGCAATAAAAACTGTAGTCTACATTTTGAATAAAGGATAGATAAGGACTAATGGCAATAAAACTCCCTATGAACTATGGAAGGGTAAACCTACTAATGTGGAACACTTTAAAGTGTTTGGGAATAAATATCTCATCAAAAGAGATGATCAACACTTAGGAAAAATTGATTATATATTTGATGAAGGTATAATATTAGGATACTCATCAATGAGCTCAGCCTATAGATGTTATAACAAGAGGTTATAGAAGATAGTGGAAAGCACTAAGGTGAAGATTGATGAGACAAATAAATCACACTCGTAGTCAAAGGATACTTTAGAGAATTTAGACTTCAAGAATGAAGAGGAGACTATAGATTTTGATGAGGAAGAATAATAAGTTCATGAGAGATATGACTCAAAAGGCTCCTAAGGGTAGATTTAAAGACATCATCCTGAATCTCAAATCATTGGCAACAAGAATGCAGGTATGCAAACAAGAAGACTAGTAAGTAATCTAAATCAAGATAATTTTTCTCTATTATCTAAGATCAAACCTAAGAGTCTTATAGAAGCAAGAAAAGACAAATTTTGGATAGGTGTTATGAATGAGGAGTTAGACCAAATAGAGAAGAATGAGACTTGGGAACTAGCTCCTAGGCCTAAAGACAAGAATGTCATTAGCACAAAATGGGTGTTTAGAAATAAGTTTAATGAAGATGGAGAATTCACTAGGAATAAGGCTAGATTAGTATGCAAGGGATATACACAAGTTGAAGGGGTAGACTTTGAGGAGACCTTTACACTAGTATCAAGATTGGAGGCCATCAAATTGTTTCTATCATATGCAATATTCAAAAGTTCAAGGTATATCAGATGGATGTCAAATCTACCTTTTTAAGTGGGAATTTGGAAGAGGAGGTGTACATAAAGCAACCTGATTGGTTCTCACTATTAGGGGACAAGGACTATGTTTACATATTGAAAAGGGCTCTTTATGGTCTAAAGTAATCTCTTAGAGCTTGGTATGTCAGCTCAGATAGGTATATGTTGGATAAAGGATTCAAAAAAGGAGTTTCAGATAGTAATCTATACATAAAGTTAGAAGATAAACATTAATTAATAATATTTGTCTATGTGGATGACATCATCTTTGGTGGAAACAATGAGAACATGACCAAGGGCTTTGCAAAGGTGATGAAGAAAGAGTTTTAGATATCCATGTTGGGAGAAGTATCATTCTTTCTTAGGTTGCAAATAACTCAATTTGAAAAAGGTATTTTCATTTCACAAGCCAAGTACATAAGAGAGATGTTGAAGAAGTTTGATATGTAAGATTGCAAGGCAATTAGTACACCTATGATCACAGGGTGCAAGTTGAGCAAGGAATATGAGTCTCCAAAGGTCAATCAAACATAATATAAGTCAATGATTGGAAGTTAGCTATATACCACTACCTCTAGACCTAACATCATATAAGAAATAGGTTTTGTGGGAAGGTTTTAAGTAGATATAGAGGAAAATCATCTAAAAGTAGTCAAAAGGATACTCATGTATCTCAAGGGAACTATGGAGTATGGGTTGTGGTATCCAAGGAGTAAGGAGTTCAATTTGACAACCTATATAGATGCAGATTGGGTAGGAAGTATAAATGATAGGAAGAGTACCAGTGGAGGGTCTTTCTTCTTAAGTGGATGCCTAGTTTCATGGATAAGACAGAAATAACCATCAGTGGCATTATCTAATTGTGAGGCTGAGTACATTTCAACAACTTCATGTTGCACTCAGGTCCTACGGATGAGATAGACTCTAAAAGACTACAATGTGGAGTATGATGGTCCTAGCCCTATCTATTATGATAATACAAGTGCTATAAGAATCTCAAATAATGTTGTCATGAATTCAAGGAATAATCACATTCCCATTAGGTATTATTTTCTAAGAGAGAAAGTAAGTGAACAAGTGTTAGACTTGAATATGTTTCTACACAACATAAAATTATAGACATTTTGACCAAAACACTTCCAAATGTAACATTTGAACACCTAAAATAGGAATTGGGTGTATTTCCTTTCCCTAGAAATCATTGAAGAAGCTAAGTACTTAGGAGGAGATAATCAAATGGTTCATTATCTCCAATAATAGGTGAGTTATTCCAAGAAGGTATGCATGGATGTAGGGGGAGCATATTTGTATTATGATTCATAAACTCATAAGTCATGTGTGTTGAGTATTTTGGTTTCAAGGAGTGTGATCTAAGGAATTGCAGACATCACTTTGTCATTTATGTCAAAAGGGGAGAAAGAACAAAATGGGGAGATAAGGATGATTATATTACAGTGTGTTTTGCCATCAATGACAAAGGGGGAGATTGTTGAGCATTGTTCCTATTGCTAAGGTTTGACATTGATGTTTTCATTGATGTCAAAGGTTTTTGAGAAGGTTTTTATCATTTATTCTCATTGATGCTCTAGTGAGTGTTGTGTTGTAACAAGCTAAAATGTTAAAGACAGTTGGCATGGCCATGAGGTCATAGGTATTCATGAGGTCATTGAAGAGTGTAGCTATGAGAGAGAATATTGATCAATGTTGCAGTGATTTTTGGAGTGTAAGATATGATTGGTATATGTTATTATTACTTCATGAGTTATTTTAAGTTCAACATGGAAGGTCCTTGTTATCAAATTTGTCAAATGACTGAGCTTAGTAGTGTGTTGAGAAGGTATATGCATAAGATGCATAGTCTTGTGCAAGAAGGGCATGATGGCTTGGTGAGATGAGTGAACAAAATAATTAGGTTTTTTATGAGGATTTTTTATCTTGTATATGAGGAATTGGATCACTCATGAGAGTCTTAGGGTAATCCTAAAGGGGTAAGACCTTCAGACCAAGTCTGCACCTAGACCACTCCTAGACCCTACCTGGCCTAATGAGGCATCATGATCTATTTTAAAGGCATATGAATAATGTATGATAGTTTTTAAGCATGTATGAGGTTGTTTTATTATGTGAGAGAGGTGTATATTTCATGGAAAGAGGCATGAAGGTCATTTGTAAGGCCTAATATGGTTTATAGGTCAAGGTCTAATCGAGCAAAGAGAGAGTGTAGCATAATGGGGTATTAGGATCAGTATTCAAGGAAAGTTTGAGTAGTGGAACATTTAAAATTTTGATTCAAGTTGTTTTAAGAATTTTCATGAAGTTTGAGGTCAAATTTTGAAGGATAAGGCATGAAAATGTGTTTTAAAGTCTCTTGAGTGCACAGAATGAAGGGTTCTCCACCCGAGAAGGCTTTTCTTGTGCTCATTAGCTCATAAAATATATGCATGGGAAAATAATATATTAATGGTATATGGGGAAGAGTCATAGATAAAAATTCCAATAATTTTTTTTGGATTGAAGGGCTATGCTTTATGAGTGCTTGTTAAGAATGAAAACAAGTTTAAACCCTCTTCGAACCCTAATAAGGACCAGATGTTGATTATGTTGATAAAAAGTGACTATAATGGAGTGGTATGATTAGGTAAGCTATTGGAGGTTGTATTAAACTATCTTAGTAACCTCCAAGTGTGATTGAGTTGTCAAGTGTGTGAGTAGACCCTACAAGAAACTACTAATTTCTTTGAGATTTACTATAGCAGTCAAAGTTGACCAAGTCAAAGTATGAAAATGGATGGAAGATGAAGCTTGAGACTCATTTTTCATGTCCATGAAGTTTTATGTATAGGTTATATCCCTCAAGTATGCTAAATTGGTCATCTAAGTTAGCCAGTCACTAACAGGCCTAATGGTGGAAATAGCGAAAAACCTAGGCAACAGTGAGAAGATGATTAGGAATGTGTTATCATGATAAAGTGATGAAACCAAGTTCATGGAGATATTTTTTGGTAATTTTATTTACCATTAATTTTTGGTATAAAACTTTTAATTTAGGTATAGTGGTGAAAATGAAGAAGCTAAAATGGCTTGTCTAACTCAGTGAGATTGTGTGTAGTGAGGTCAATAAATTAGTCTATAAGACCAATAGTTGCCATTAGACCATATGATATTTATATTTAAATATGGTCTATATATGTCATAGGTTAATCTACAAACATAATAAGTCTTTTAAATTGTTCATACAGGTGTTATAGGTATGAGTCACCATGATTGGTCTTTGAGTAAAAATGACAGTTCTGAGTGAGCAAGTTGTTGGAGTGTTGTTTAAGCTCTATGCCCTAAGTTGAAGAGTATAATGCACTTTGTGAAATTTTTGAGGTATTGGAGGTTATTTTTATGTTATTTATTTTTATGGTTTTGTGGATATATAATTTTTATTCTTTATTTGTTCAAGACAAACTTTTTTGTGTGTGTGAAGGCCTAATGTGAACAATACTAATGGTGTGTTTCAAGTGGTGGTTGGAGCTAAAAAGTTAAAAGGTGTCATGGACATAATATGACATCATTGTAGGTATATTTGAGTGGTATATGAATCTTTTATACCATGTGTGGAGTTTTAAAGTGTTCCATGGAGTTCAAAGGGTAATGTGTACTAATAAAAGCTTAATTGAATTAGGTCTCCTTAAGGCCTAACAGATATTTTGATCTTATAAGTTGTGGATGACCTATTATAATGGTTGATTAATGTATTAATTTTTTATAAGACATATTTTAATTGTAATAAAAGTGTTTAAATGTGTATGGTTGACCAAGAGGTGTGTGATCTAGAGTATTGTATAAGAACAAGGCCTAATAGGCCTAATTGTCAAGCTTGTGAAGATGTGAGTGCAAGTGAAGGAAATAACACTTTGAAGAGATAAATGAGGTATTTAAAACCATTATAATGGTGTATATAAATTATCGTGAATATATAATATCGGTACTATAGATGAAGATCAAGGTCATATGACCTACTCTATCTTGAAGAGACTTAGTTGAGCGAAGAAGCCTAGAACACAGTTTGAGAGAGATAGAAGAGTGAGAATAGCTCAAGAAGGTGATCATAATATATTATGTGATAAAAATAGTGTTCTAAAGGGGATAAAATCAACCAGGAGGTTGATTTAGTGTTGAGTTATCGATGGGGTTGGTGTCTCCTTGCAATTTATTGCTTGCTAAAGCCTAGCCAGGTTGGTGCTTAGCTAGCTGGGGTTGGTACTCTATGTGGAGTTGGTGCTTCACTAAATTATGATATTTTGACTTATATTATTGTATTCCATTTTCATGTATCAATTTTTTTTTCTTTTGATTGAGGGTTTCCCACATATATCATGTGTTGTCTTGGTGTTATCTTATTTCATGCTTGTATGGTTGATTGCTTATGCATTGTTTGATTTATATGTTGATGTGATGGTTCATATATGCTAAGAATGAATTTAAATAAATATTTTAAGAGACTAATTCACCCCCACCCTCTCAGTCATTATGTTTCCAACATAAATAATGATAACAATTAATGTTAATAAAGGGTAATCTCATAAGTCATTAAGTCATGTCTTAACTTAATATGAGTTAATCTCTTGTATAAAAAAATCAAAATAGCCTTTTTAAAATAAATGACAACTCAATGAAATAATTACATTTTCATCAATGGATATACAAATACATATATGAAGACCAAAATATCTATGTTACACAATAGTTATTCCTCTAACTAAATCTAAAGAATGCCATCACAATATTCCCTTTACTAAAAATATCAACTCAGAATATCAAAATCACATTATCTCCAAGAGAGATACATCAATACAAGAATTAATTCTAAGGGATTTATATTACATAAAAGTTATCATCAAATGATCAATCGAAAAACAACCCTAAAAAATCTCAAACATAATGTAAATCTTCTACTTGCAAGATCAATAGACACTTGCCTCTATGGTCCCAATGAGCCCAACCATAAGTGGCCCTAAACCACCCCAATCATTAGTTGGTTTCAGATCTAGGCAACAAGGTAGGTGAAGATGAAGGACAAGAGCAAAATAATTTTGAGCTCTAATTGTAAACAACATCAATTTAGATAAAATGAGGAGAATAACGCATTCACATTCTAGTTCACTAAGATTAGTACCTTGGCATATAATCCAAAGACTACAACTCATAACCCTAAGCTTCGCATATTGAACGTCACATTCTATTCTAGTGAATACAACATGAACTTCAACTATATGCACTCTCTAGAATTTACATAAGTGTTATCACACTAAACTAGGTAATTTAGAATAGGTATATAGTTCTTCATATATCATTACATTAGAACAAAAAAGATCAAAACACAACAACGTCCTATAAAATTTAAGTTTTAAAATAACAAACATAAAGCCCCTGATTCTCAAGTTGTAAAAGAATAACCCAGATTTTGAGTTTAAAGAACAAGGTAAAGCACCAAATGAATCATGAACACCTTGTCAATAATTTAGGTAAATAAATCATAGTCCACAAAGACAACATGAATATTTTGCTAAGAAAATGAAACTAAATAGCCCATCCATCACGGATTGACTTAAAAACCAAAATCATTACATAACCATAAAATAATCAAGACTTTTAAGTCAAAACCTCTCATTTTCATTATTTTTCAAGAAATGATTATAGGCAGATTTAAAAACATACAACTTTGATTTGATATATTAATAAATGATTTTCATAAAATAATCAAATTAAATGATGACCAATTTACTTGCAAGAATAAACTTAGACAAAATCATTGCACTCAAATGAAACACAAACCCTCAAAAGGTTATTCCAAGTTCAACCCAAAACTATATTGCAACCAAAAAAAACACAAGAGATAAAAACAAATACGGTCCTTATTATTTTTCATGGCCACACAAACACTATTAATTGCATCCCAAAAATCGATGGCATATACAGGATAAAACCCTACTTCACAATCACTAAGGGTTTTTACAAAAACAAACAACACATAAGTCCCATTTTTATTTTGCATGCCAATAATAAGATTTCAAACTAAAATAAAAGAGAACATTAGTATATATATATATATATATATATATATATATATATATATATATATATATATATATATATATATATATATATATATATTTGAACACCTATAGGTATTAAAAATAAATGACAAAATTTACTTGGTAGTTTGAAAATGAAAAATGCTGAAAGCTTGAATATCCTTCTTTCCTTTTTGTTTTTCTTACCAAAAAACCTAAGATCATTGTATATTTTCTAACTTTCCTCCAATAAAAATAAAACCCCCAAAAAAATCCACATAAATATCTCCTCATGGCTGACAAACAGAGCCACAACTGTAAATGAAGTCTCTGTGAAAACCTCCAGGCCATAATGATCATTATTTTTCCACTAACCCTCAATGGCTGCCATAAGAAAAATTTCAATAGATCTCCCCCTAAAAACTAGGGTTTTCAAATGGTGTCAAAAAACTAAACCAAACAATATAACCCAGTTGAAGTCTATTGACCCACTTTATCGAACTATGAACCAATGCTATAGACTATAGTATATGCCACACAAAAGCAAAAGCAAAAGCAAGTCCCAAGGTAATTTGTAGCCCTTTTACAAAGTCCAAGAGCAAATCAAGTTTCACTATGACTAAGTCAAAAATGACATGCCTCTAAATGCATTAACTTGTAATGCAAGCCAAACAACATAATCAAATCCAAAAGAGACAAAGTTGATAAGCATGCATTCAACATAAGTCATTGACTAACAATAAAGATGTATCTCCCAAAGGGTCCAACTCAATCAAATAAAGCATGTATGAAACCAAGGCACTCAAGACTACTGAGCACAAAGGGAAAGATCATCACATCAAGGAATAACTAATTATGAACACAAGATGACCAATAAAAAACATAACAAGACAACAAGTAATAAAACTACATGAACACTTCACAAGTGAACAACTGATCTAAATGGACAAAATAGTGAAAGAGAAGCTCAAAATTATCTTTAAATCTCATGAGAGTATCTCTCATACATACACCATGTCCTGGCTATCAATATCCAAACTCAACTTGCCTCATGAGTACCTATTCCTATGGTCATCAAACAGACCATCAACAATATCTGGACAAGATAAGCATAACAAATGCACTAAGTAATATAATTGGATCAAATAACAATTCAAATCATATTGAATCCACAAAATAGAATCCATAAAGCATTTAATAATCAAGTGTCACTATAGAATTTCACAATATCAATAATAATGAAATGAAACACCAATGTCTTTATAGACAACTGAACCACATATCATCTAGCTGAATCACATAATAAACTTTAGCAATATGCCACACCTATAAGTTATTGAATCAAAGCATAAAAAGAAATCAAATAGTCCAAGAAATAGCCTTTAGCTGAGTAATTAAATAGTATAATAAAAAATTTAAGTGACAAGTATCTCTAGGGCCATGACACTTATCCCCACATTCATTAGGGTTGGGGCATGTTTCCTTCCCAATCCAAGAGTTTACATATTTACACAAAGTTGCAGCATTATCACCCTAACTCTCCATGTGCTTCAATAAGGAAGCATAAGTTATCCAATGATTCAATAAAAAATCATCATCTCTAATAATTTGTGAGGGAAATGTGGTTTCCAATAACACACAAGTGTACTCTAACCCTTGTTCTTTCATAATTTCAAATTTTTAGTTTCAAATTAAAATAGTCAAATCTATGGACATTGAGTACACAAGATTGTTGGTTTTGCTATTGAGTGACCTATATAATTCAGGTTTTGTACCAAAGATAGAGAGTGTTTTACACATTCAAGTACATTTTTATCCTTTTACTCCAGCAATTCCATTACTAAAATAAAAGGGAGGCATTTACAGATATTAAAATTTGAACTTCAATACCTGATAATGACAAGTTTGACACACATTTACCACACATGAACTGAGCACTCCAGTAAGGTCCTCATTTTCCATTCTCTCACACTTTCATGTTATTTAATGAGTCAACATTTTCATTAAACTATTATAGACCTACATGAATCTCATTGTCTATTTCAAAGCTACTAAATATATTGCACATACATTTCCAAACTCTCAGTTTAGTCTGCTTACACACAGTTTAGTTCTACTAGATGTGATTAGTATCTCCAGTTCATATTGACCTGATCTAGTTGGTACCTATATTCTCCCACCAATGACTATATTCTAAAATCAAACCCATCCTTAGGGTCAACCCGTCAACCTATTGTGTTGGTGGTGTGATAAATTATTCAACTAGACTCATAAAAATTAAGTTAAGGTCTCATTCAAAAGGGATTGGGCAATTATTTGTTATACATCTATACACTATTACACATTGATAAAATATTCCATGTTATTTCCAAAGTAAAAATATATGACTAGGAATAGTTAGAATCCAAGTCTAAATCACTAAGCATTGTCAAGTATAAAATTTAAATCATTAAGTGCAAACATATAGTGACTAAACACAATTTCACAATCATGTTAGGTGGGAGAACTACATGTGGCTTGATTTCCCTCTTTGAAATATTGGATATGTAGGTAAAAATAAATCATCAAATATAGGTGATATGTTGAGCATTATCATTGATGTTAGGTTTTCATTGATGTCAAAGAAAGCATGAGATACTAGTACATTAATGGCAAAGTGAACAGATTAATAGTTTAGAGAGTCTTTGCCTAGTTAAGCAATTGATGGATGAATATTGATGGTATGAACATGTTTTAGATACCCTATGGGACATTATGAGTGCTTATAGAAGTGAATATAATTCATCAATATAGTCATATGAATGTCTAAGATTAAGTAGTCATCTTGATAGATAAAGCTAAGTGAGCAGATTGATGGCATCATATTTCACATGTGTGAAGGTTTTTAGAATAGTTTGATACATGGATGGATTTCTCTATATTCAAAGATCATATGGTTCAAGTTTTAGGTCTGGACATATAGTGTAGCAAAATTTATTAAGGTGCAAAGTTGGCCTTCCAAGCAGATTGCAGTGGTTCCCATACTTAGCCAAATTTGCATTATCTAAGATCTATGGTGAGAATTAATTGAATGATGAAGATATAATGGCGCATGTGAAATTTAATATGTCAAAATATGCTTAGAAGGCATGTGATATTGACATGTGTCACAATCATAGATTTTGAGTAGCAAATCTAATGGCAAGCATGAAACCTATCAGATGAAGATCCAACAGAGCACGTGATCTTGTCAGTAATGATCCAATAGCGTGTATTGAGTCAATAAGTCAACAAGATGCTCAGAAGGCATGTAAGGCTGCCAAGTGGTGAAAGTTTATTGGAAAATTGATTGTTGTGGACTAGAAATTTGACTAAGAAGAGGAAATTAGTATTGTGTTAGTCCCAAAATGAAAACAAATTGATAAAAACACACTAACTAGCATACATATCTAGACCTAGTTACTAGGGTGAGCTTAATAACAAAAAATAAATGACAAACACAACTAAAAAGTAAAGAAAAACAAGAATCCTTCACCTTCCTTGGATGCTTCAAATGTTTGTTGTAGTGGCTTGCTTGGCTTGTGCTCATGAAGTCTTCATCAAAGGAGGCTTGGATATCTCCTCTTCTCCTTGGCACCTTATGGCTTTGGCTTGGCTTGGCTTGGAATCAATTTGGCATGATAGCACTATTTTCAATAGCTTTTGGAATCATTTGTGCATTATAACTTTGCATTATCAAGAGTTAAAATTCATGTGGCAAGGCCTCCTATTTATAGATTTTTGTAAATGGGTAGAATCAACCCGAACTGTCCATCTCAGGATTGAGATGTGTGGCTAAGGATTAATCTAATTTTGTAATTAAAATTGATAAACAGGATCATCAGTATTTGGGATAGAGGAGCAATTAAGAGGCATGGAGGGCTTTGATGAGGCATGGGAGGCATGAATACTGATATTTGTGGCATTTATGACCTAGAGATGTCTTCCCAAGAAATGAGGTCACTTGATGGTGCAGATATTCAATATTCATTTCTAAAAACAAGTATTCAACAAGTTTCCATGGAATTCTTAATTAGGCTCTAATTTGGTTTAATTAGCTCTTAAGCATGATTAAACACTTTGTGCACAAATTACTCAAATTGATCAGAATGCCTTGTTATTGGTTCAAAATTTGACTGGATTAGAATTAGAAGTCAATGTCAGATGTGTTGGGTTTGTTATCTCATTTAGGATGTTACCAATAGAAAATAATAAAAACACACATCTTGTGCAAGAGATTTGATAGGAAATAGCAACCCAAAGCACTCAAGTGTAAAATTAGCATTTTGACTCGAAATGATCTGATCAAATTTAGTTGGCCCATAAATTAAATTGCCCCATTTAATAATACTCTAGCTAAAATTGGTACTTGAATATGTCAGATTCAAAGATTTTAATGTGCTTTTGTGTTTTTAGGCCAAATTGTGCATTTTGGTAGAAATTGGTCAAAAGCCTAATTGGAGGTTATCGATGACCAAATTTATGTGTACAACTGTAGGGTATATATAAGGCATGCAAGACTACCAAATTTTGTAAGATTATGGATTGACAATAATATTCTCAAAAGGTACGCAAGACTACCAAGTAGTACAAGAGTGGGGACTGACAGCGATGTGCTCAGAAGTCACATGAGGGTGCCAAGTGTCTCGATCTCAGAAGCAAGGATGTAAGATCAATGGTGAGAATTGATAATTAAATTAGGGAGACTTATAAGTTTATCAAAAAAATTTATTTTTTCAAAGTTTTTAGGGAACATGAGATGATGACAAGTGTCATATGTTTTGTATTTACATAATGACCGTTATAATTTGAATATTCAAATTAATGAAGGAAAACCAATCTGTAGTTTTTGAGCTATAACTTTTGATGTATGTAAAATTTGATAATGGTGTAAAAGGAAAAGTTGAAGGGACTCTAAGCCACATCTGGAGACATTGGTTATAATTTTTGAATATTCTACAGTCAATGTTATTGAGCTCCAAAGTTGACTGTGTGTTTGATCATGGTCTGTAAGTGACCCGAGAAGGATAATTGAGCTATTCTTGATAGTATTTTGATGTTTCAAAATGAATAAACTATTTGAGAGTGTTTTAAAATACATTAATACTATCTATGTGTATTTTAGAGGTTTGACCAATCCATATTTAGTGTGAACAAAGGCTTAAAATTTGATCGTATTTGATGAATGCACTGACAGATTGAGTAACCAAGTGATAGGAGTGAGTTGAAGGTGTTCCAAGAATAATTTTAGAAGTAAATGAGTATGTGATCCAAGCAACAATTCAAGTGACAATTTGGGTGACAGTTCCACCCCAATTGATGATAGAACTTCTGGGAGCCATAACTTTTGCAACATAGCTCCAATTGACTCACCATGTAAACTGTTGGAAAGATAAGAATGAGGAGAAAATCATGAGATGGCAAGGAGCTTTGATTGATGAAGTTTGACCCCTAAAAACCTAATGGAAGTGCCCCAAATTTCAATTTTAGTAGTGCAGTCTAAAAATAGTAATTCCTCAAATTCTGTATTGTTTTAAATCTTGGAAGTCAAACCACTTAATCTCCCTCAAGATTTGTGACCTTCCACATCCTCCCCATGCTTTCAAAATGTGTATAAATGAAGAGGTAACCCGAAATGTGAAGATAGACATCTCTTCCCAGAGATAAGCATATAATTGTATTGTGATCTTGAGTAATATTACATCTCTTCTCAGAGAATTCATTATATTTGTGTTATTTCTATGTTCTTAAAATATTTATCAACCAAAACTTTTAAGTTTTGGATCAGTGGTATCAGAGCGGTTTATCTTGAGAGTGTATGATCCTGAGGATGAAGTTAGGCTATAAGAAGCTTGGGTGGGAAACAACAGAGCTTCCAAACTTTCCACCTATTCACTCCAAACAACTTCAAATGGTAGATGACACAGACATCTGATCCTTTCAAGGAAATGGTGAATATATCCCTCCAATGGAAACAAGCACAGATGCTACAACAATTTGCCCAAATTCTTCAAACACTCCCGATGGGAAATTTTGGCTCCACAGCTGCACTTCCTAGCTCCTCATTCAGTGCCCCAACATCCTTCAAGGTTCAGGTAAATTTTGATATTCCTACATTTGAAGGAAAAATCAATGTTGATGTGGTAGAAAATAGGTTAGATCAACTGTCTTCCTACTTCTCTATAAATAAGTTCACCAATGGAGAAAAGATTACTTTTGCTCTTTTAAAAGCATCATTACCCATGAAAAACTGGTGGGAAGTGTACAAAAAGAGGTTCAGTACATATGACATTGGCCTTGAGGTGGAACCTACCTGGAATGATTTCATGGAAGCGATGAAAGAAGAATACTATCCCATCGGAGCATATGATGATCTGTACATACAATGGCAACAACTTTGCCAAGGTAAGGACCAATCTGTTCAAGATTACACAGACATTTTTTATTCTTTGTATGTAAGATTGAGATCCAAGAAAGAGAGAAACATAAGACTCTCAAATATCATGGTGGACTACAATGGTACATACAAGGGGAAATGGAACTCTTCAATTTGGAAACCCTTGGTAAGGCATACAAATTTGCAGTGAAGATTGAGTAGAAGCATGGTAGAAAGAATACAAAGAGTCAACCCTTAAAATGGAAAAGCAACAAGGAAGGCCAAACATGAGGCCAAAATTAGAAGCAAAAGGAGTTTCAAGATAGGAAACCCCAAAAGGGGAAAGTTGGAAAATGGTGTGATTACCACAAAATTGGAACTCACTCTAAAAAAGAATGTCGAGCCATCAAGTCACTGCTTTCTGAGTCAAAATACTTGACATCTACTACTCTACCTCATACACAACCCACAGTCAAAGAGGATGAAGAAGAAATTGTAGATGCTAAGCCTGACACCATCGTCACTTCATCACAGACCCATGAGAAAAGACCAGATGACAAGGAAAGATTGTTTCACTCCAAATTATGGGTAAAAGGTAAGCCTCTACATTTCATTCTTGATAGTGGGAGTCAAAAGAATTTAATCTCTACTAAAGTTGTGAAAAGTCTAAATCTATCCATGAAGCCTCATCCAAAGCCCTACAGTATTGGATAGTTGAGCCTAGGGAGAGACCTCCGTGTCACCCATCAGTGTCTTCTTTCATATGCAATAAAACCATTCCAAGATGAATTCTTGTGTGATGTGGTTAATCTAGATGTTTGTGATGTACTCCTTGGTCACCCATTCATGTATGAGCGACATGGCATCTATGAATCACGACCCTAAAGAATCACCCTCACTCTTAGAACATGGAGCTATAGGGTACTAGAGTTACCACCTCCCACATCTATCTCCCTGATCAATGCTAAGCAATGCAACAGATTGGTGGAAAAGACAAAGCAATTTGTTCTCATGGTGGTCAAACCACAGAAATCTAAGAAGGCCGATGTTGCAGTCCTAAATACACAATCAACACAACAAAAAAAGTAGATAGAACAAATCACAAGAGAATATGATGACTTATTCAATTCACCCATAGGAGTTCCACTGCATTTATAGGTAAAACATTCTATCGATTTGATCCCAGGATCACCCTTACCTAACAGTCCTATGTATCACAAATCAATTTTGGAGAATGATGAGATAAAAAGATAAATTCAAGAATTAATCCAAAAGGGTCACATCAGGCCAAGCTCTTCACCCTGTGGTAGCCCAATTGTCCTGACACTGAAGAAAGATAGAACATGGAGGATTTGCATTGACTATCAAACCCTGAATAAAATCTTTGTGAAGAATCTCTACCCCTTCCCCAGGATTGATGACCTGCTAGACTAGCTCCGTGGTGTGAAGTTCTTCACCAAAATTGATCTCAAATCTAGTTATCACCAAATTCCCATCGATCCCACTGATGTTTGGAAGACTTCATTCAAATCTAAGGAATGGCTCTTTGAATGGTTGGTTATGCCTTTTGGCTTAACTAACGCACCTGTAACCATCATGAGGATGATGGATGACATCCTATGACCCTTCACCAACTCATTCATGGTTGTCTACTTAGATGACATACTCATCCATAGCAAAACATGGGAAGAACATTTGCAACATGTTTGTAAGGTGCTTCAAACTCTTTGGGAGCACAAGTTGTATGCAAATCTTGACAAATGCACATTTAGGATGACAATAATTCAGTACCTCAGGTATGTTGTGAATGAGGAAGGGCTCCATGTTGATCCAGAAAAGATTTGGGTTATTCAAGAATGGCCCACACCAAGGACCATCACAGAGCTTCACAGCTTTTTAGGTCTTATAAATTTCTACTGCATGTTTGTTCTTGAATTTTCACATGTTGCTTGGTCACTAACCCAAGTGACTTAAGGAAGAGCTAAAGCTACATTTTAGTGGGGTGAAATAAAACAAAGGGCATTTGAGAATTTGAAAAATAGACTTTGCTTAGCCCTTATTCTTGCCTTGCCAGATTTGCATCAACCTTTTGAGTTGATGACAGATGCATCTAAATATGACATGGGAGCTATCATCATGCAACATGGCCACCCTGTCGCATATCATAGTGAAACTTTCACTGATACAGTCAAGAAATATCCAACATATGATAAGGATCTCTATGCCATTGTGCAAGCTGACAAACAATGGAAACACTACATCTTGGGAAAAGAGATGGTCATCCACACTGACCACAGACCATTGGAATTCATCCAGACATAGAGCAAACTACAAAATGAGAGGCACCAAAAGTGGGCCACATATCTTTAGCAATTCCACCTGATAATCAAACACAAAAAGGGGAGCTCAAATACATCTATAGATTGTCTGAGCCACCCACCAATTATTGCACTCATAATAGTTTTTAACCTGTGTAGACATGAGACTGCCACTTGGGGTGCTCTATATGAAGTAGATCCTACCTTTGCTGATACATATCAAATGATTTAAAAAGGCAAACATGTTTCTGATTTCTATTTGCAAGATAATGTCCTCTGTCATATGGGGCACATATATGTTCCAACTGTAGAGCAATAAAAGATGATATGGGAAGCACACTTTAGTAGGACAGTTGGACACTTTGGTATAGAGAAGACATTGGTAGTTCTTCAAAAACACTTCTACTTGCCCCATATGTGAAAGGATGTGGAAAGATATCTCAAATCTTGCACCCCATGTGCAATAGCTAAGCCAACAAATAAGAATCAAGGATTGTACACGCCATTGCCAGAACCAACCAGGCCTTGGGAATCTATCTCAATGGATTTTCTCTCAGGTTTGCCCACTTCAAAACATGGTAAGGACTGTATTTTTGTGGTAGTTGATCATTTTTCAAAAATGGCTATCATGATTGCTTGTAAGAAAAATATATCTACTAAGGAAATTGCTTAACTATATTTTAGTCATGTGTGGCTCCATTTTGGTCTCCCCAAGTCCATTGTCTTAGATCAAGATAGCAGGTTCTTGATCATCTTTTGGTCCACTCTATGGAAGATGATGGATACCAAGATTATGAAGTCCACAACCTTCCATCCATAGACTGATGGTCAAATAGAGGTGGTAAACTACTTGATTATTCACATGATTCAGATGTAACACTCCAAACATCCATGCACATGGGATGAGGGACTTCTTTTCATACAACATGGATACAATCAGGCATTGTATAGCTTGACCAAGCACAATCCATTCCAAGTATGTTTTGGGTTCCAACCGATGGCACTAATTGATATAGCTATTCCATTTTTTACCATGGAATACACACCTCATGGAAGATCTGAGGCAGCAAAAGCAATAAAGTTTATTGAACAAATGCAACACATCCAAAAACAAGTTCATGACATCTTGGAGAAGATGAATCATAAGTATAAGCAATGCCATGATAAACATAGGATTGCACACCATTTTGTTGTGGGTGACAAGGTTTGGTTACGGGTTTAGAAGGAATGACTTATAGGCCCACATAGAAAAATTTGGCCTCTACAATATGGTCCCTACACCATCACCAGAAAAGTTGGAGAAAATGCTTTTGAGTTGAACCTACCAGCCTACCTTGGTCTGCATCCAATATTCAATGTGGAGCTCCTCAAACCATATCATCCACCTCTATTGGACACTTTAGTTATAGCAGAACAACTAGACATTGACGAGCTTGATCCACAGAGTTTTGCTCTAGTGGAGGAGGATCAGATTATGGACACCTGGATGAAGACAATAAGAGGATTCTCTATTCTGCTTTATCGAGTGGTCAAAAGGGGCCAGCTTAGCCACCAAGGTGAGTGCTCATAGAGAATCAAATCAAGACACAACTACCACACCTACTAAGGAACATTGATGCAATGTGAACCATTTATTTAATGAAGGGAGGAATGATCTGGGCAATAATTCAGGTGACAATTCGGGTGACAGTTCCATCACAATTGATGATGGAACTTTTAGGAGCCATAACTTTTGCATCGTAGCTCCAATTGACTCACTGTTTGAACCATTGGAAAGATAATAATGAGGAGAACATCATGAGATGGCATGGAGATTTTATTAGTAAACTTTGACCCCTAAAAACCCAATGGAAGTTCCCCAAATTTCAATTTTAGTAGTGCAGTCTAAAAATAGTTTCTAAAAATAGTAATTCCTCAAATTTTGTATTGTTTTAAATCTTGGAAGTCAAACCACTTAATCTCCCTAGAGATTGGTGACCTTCCACATTTTCCCTATGATTTAAAAATGTGTATAAATGAACAGGTAACCTGAAATGTGAAGATAGACATCTCTTCCTAGAGATAAGTATATAATTGTATTGCGATCTTGAGTAATATTACATCTCTTCTCAGAGAATTCATTGTTACTATGTTATTTCTATGTTCTTGAAATATTTATCAACTAGAACTTCTGAGTTTTGGATCAGTATGAATATGTTCTATAATTATCTAAGGATTATTATAAAGTATTGGATGTCATTATATGCCCTTGATTAGATATGAAGTGTCAAAATAGTATATCTATATTTTGACTTTATGTGACCAGTCGGAGTGGTCATTCTAAGAGAATTGAATTGAGTGCTTAGAGCCTATGTTGAAGTGTCTAAATAAAATGGAGGTGTAGTATATATCCTTAATGGTTCACCCATATCATATATTTATATGGATATATTAAATATTTGAGTAGTTGAATCATAAGTTTGAGACTATGTTTTCTGTGCATAAAGGCCTAAAGATCAAGGAGACCTAATTGGTAGGTTTAAGTGTTGAGTTGGTGTTCCAGGTCACATGGACCAATGAGGGAGTGAGTAAGGGTATATTGGAGATAGGTTTGATTTATTCAAAGCATTGTTAAAGGATTAAGTGGTCCAAGTAGTCTCACATGTAACATGTGAGTATGAAGGCCTAATTGTTTTAGGTCTCACCAAGACCGAATGGTGGTTTGGGGCTAATGAGGTAATGGTCAACCTATGAGAATTGATTTGAGATATGTATTATCATGATATAATTTTTAAGGGTTAAATCTTATGGTTGACAAAAAATATAATATTCATGAATACTCTATAAAGAGTGAAATAAAGGTGATGGTTTATAGACTTGAGTGTGGAGAGTTGAGCAATTATGTGTGTGCAGATTCAAGTGAAGAAGATAACCTTTGAAAGAGAAGGTACAGGTTAATTATGATCATTAAAGTTTTATAAATATTATATATGTTTATCTAATCAATTTGATACAAGAGGACACACAGGTCATTGGACCTAATGAACCTAGAAGAGGTAGTTTGAGCAAGTTAACCATAGAGGCAGGTTGAGAGAGATTAAAGGTGAAGAGTGCAGATAAAGTTAATCATCATTAGTTGAAGATTAGAAATACGTTTTCAAGGTGATCTATTTAGGTGGATGTGTGGGTGCTTGGTTTCCTAGGGGGTTGGTTCCTTCTTGCAAGGTTAAGCTTATTAAAGGTCTAGTTATTGTGGGTGCACAGCTAGACAGGGGCAATAGCTCCTTATGGGATTGGTGTCTCACTAAAATAAGGGATGGGTTCCTTGATCAATTGGTGTTGGTATAAATATTGGATTTTGTTTTATAGGATTGGATTCCATCTTGCAAGGTTCAGTGGGTTTTATCCCTCGTGAAGGTTTCCCACATATATGATGTGTTCATGTGTATGCTTTAGATGTATGTGCTTTCATGTTTATGTTGATTGATCAAGTTAATGTATGCTAAATATTTAAGAGTTGGGAATTGAATTGGATTATCTTTCATCATTGATTCACCCCCCCTCTCAATGATTGTAAATCTAACATGATCAAGGTCAGATCAACCCATTATACTTCTCCCCTTTTGTAGGTTTCTAATCCTCAGAAGCACACCTACAGTTTAAAATCACATTTGAATGATTTTTAGAGCTTCATGCATCATCCAATTTTGGGATAATAAACCCAAAGCAAGCAAATACAAACATATGTGACCATAGAGTCATTATGCTCTACTTCTGTGCAGGTTAGTACTGATAGGAATGTCAATATAGATCGATTATATAGACTTGATCCTGCAAAACTAACCCAATACAAACATTGAATCAATGCCAAATATAAACAAACCACATGTCAAATTTATCTTAATTTTCACTTCCATAATATAGTCACATTCAGATAATTAACTAAAAATCTATTATCTTGATCTCCTCAATACTTTCTATATTTGGTAACTACCACTTGTCAAATTAGAAGAATCAACCTTAATCTTTTACATCTAGATGTATACTTGAATTCCATATCTTAATATCTAAATTACATTTCAAATTTATATCTTGATTAAATTAATCTCACCCATTACTCCAAATTAGGGTAATACACATATTAGCCATTTCATGATTTGGAATAGAAGGTGAACTAGTAGAATAGATTAGAATTGAAGAAATAACAGAAGGGTTGGCACCATTAGAATCAATTTGAGAAATAATATAAACAAGCAATGTTTGTACAAAAGGATTTTGTGAAACATATTGGGGATCTTGAAGAAACTAAGAAATAATGAGATCACATTAAGGATTTTAAATAAACTGAGAGGAAACGAAATAATTTTGAGAAAGAGAAACATTGG
Source organism: Torreya grandis (assembly GCA_037957365.1). Lineage (NCBI taxonomy): Eukaryota > Viridiplantae > Streptophyta > Pinopsida > Cupressales > Taxaceae > Torreya > Torreya grandis. Next base: position 2,201,811 of record JARHVA010000202.1, on the reverse strand, counting down.
TAATATTAGGAACAATAAACATAAGAGGCATAAATTTAGAATAAATTTTATAAATTAACACATTATTAGGCATAAAACGCAATATATTATATAAATAAATAACTTGATATACATTGTGAACACTGATATATCCATTATCTACCTTATAGGGTATGTATTGCACCTAAACCCTATGTTGGATCTCTTAACCTAGGGTTTGGCTTACAACTTATCTATCTCATATAGGATTTACATAAGATGTTTCCTAAAACATGTTATTTTTTCAACCCTATTTTGTTCATTTAAACAAGCTGAGTGATCATGATCTATTTCATATGTACTATATGTATACAAAGGAAAATACAACTAACCTATTATTCAATCCTAGCTCAGAGAAGATAAATCCAACTCAAACTTCTATTTGTTGATACATTAGATATTCAGGTCATGACCAAGATGGATCTACTATACCTAAATAAGGTATCTCTTACCATAATAACATCACTTGGGAGGGTTTTAAAGCCTCTATGCAATAACCCTAGATAGGTCTTATGTTTTCATATTCACTAAGTAATTTTAAAGTAAAGTAAAATATAATCTAATGCTCACTAAAGCTTGTGGCACAAAGTGGGGATAATAAACATAAAAACTAAACATGCATAGAAGATCCATACTCAAGTCAATTTATAGGAAATCCTAATGTATGGGAGAGAAGTATAAATGCAAATTTATCTACTTTAACAAAGAAGGAACAAAGTTAGGAATAATTTCATTTGAAGATGATCCCATCGAGCCTCAATCTCTCATTTGGCCAAGGTGCTTTTCAGGAGGTTATTATGGTATATAAGGATAACAAGGAGAAGTTAGCTTTAGGCTACACAACTTATCTATGTATCCAAAATATTTATCCATAAGACAAAATTTGTATCTCTAAAGAAAGTATTGAAACCTTAAGCAATGCTCCTTAAGTAGAATGGTGGATAAGTAAATGCACAATATAATATTATTATTATTCTCTTATATAATTAAAGGTTTAATGAATGTGCATATATATCTAAATCTAACCCTAAACTTTTTTGAAAGTTTAACTAATGGGGTTGGCCCAATTTGACTTTGTATTATTAATTGACAATATCAAGTTAGGTTTGTCTAGGTCAGTCAAGACCAACCTCGACCCAGAACATGTAAATATTAATTAGAATACAAGGTCAACCTAGGTTGACATTATTCAGTAAATGTCAAAAAGATATTTAAGCTCAGGTAGGGGATAAATAAGGTAGTGAATTTCTTGGAAGAGTGTGTAAGGGAAGAGGCAAAACTTAGGGAAGTGTATAGGAGATGGTTGTGTAGAGGGCAAGTGGTAGTATAGGAGACAATAATCATGCAAAGCACTAATGGTCTACCTACCCCTTTCTTGGCACACCCTTTAAGGTGTGTATTCAGAGAGATTGAGACTCAATGGATTCTATAAGAGAGAAAGCAGCAATAATTGATAAAGTTTGAAAATATTATGTGTATACACTATCAATTTGAGATCCATCATGTTGTCTTTGAAAAATGCCACTCATTTTTGGGACAACCTACAGACTATTTTGGCCTTGCACAGACCAAAATTTCTCTCTTCCCTTCTCAAAATTTGTTTTGAGCTTTCAAATTCCTCATTTTTAAGCTTTCTCCGTAAAATGATTCACAAGTTCAACAGGTTAAAAAAGCTTCTGCAGGTGAATTCAGTCAAAAGAACAAGTTTCTAACACTTAGTCATTTCCAGGATTGGTTTAGCGCCTTGGTTCAATCGGTTGGTTCAATCAGTAGGTTCAAAGGGCTACCCCAAAGCCAAAGGAACAAGTGCCCTTGTAGGGGGATAGTAAGCAAAAGCAGACAAAAGTTAGGAACCCCTCGAGAAAATGGCTAATTCCAAGAGGCCGAAAGAATTCTCTTAGGAAGATTTTCTTAAAAAAATGTTAAGGCAAAATTCCTTCAAAAAAAATTTCTGAAGGAATTCACTCGAAGAAAAAGTCTGAAGAAATAGAAAAGAATGAATGGCCAAGTAACAAAAAACTTTCCTTCGGGCATTCTGTCTGAAGGAATTCTTCTGGGCTTTTTGCCCGATGAAAAAATCCTGCCGAAGAAGTAAGAACCCGTTGGGGAAGTTGAAGCCCGAAGGACAAGTACCCTTGTGAGGGGCACTTGGCGACAAAGAAAGGATTGTTTTAAAAACCCTGAAGGGACACCTTCCCTTTGGGACATTTCAAAGGCTGAACAAAGACGCAGAAAGGAACTTTCATAGACTTAAACAAAAAGGGGCTTCAAAGGATGAACCGAATGAACCGATTGAACCATTGAAATATTGAACCAAAAGGTTCAACGGGTTCAAGATTTAAAGTTCAACCAGAGCTTAGAAAGATAAAGGAAGATGTGTTTGAGTGAGACATAGAATAAACCAATGAACTAATTGAACTTTGAACCGAAAGAGTTCAAATTTCAATGGTTCATAGGTTCAAAAGTTCAAAGGTGGCCTCAGTCAAGAGAGAAGCATCAAACAAGTGGTTCAACAGATGGTTCAACCAAGGAGCGAAGAAGTGATTGAACTAAGAAGCGATAGAACAAAAGAGACAGAATGAATTGATGAACTTTTAGTGGATCAACATGTTTAAGGTTCAACCTGAATCAAGCGATCGACTGAAAAGAGAGCCCAAAGACTCAAAGAGAGAAGATCGATGCAAAGGACCATAAATGTCTTTGAAAGAGTTATTTCCAGTAGGTGGAACAGTGGATCGAGTAGACTTTTGAGCGCACCAAACCAAGGACACAGCTTGTTTTTCTTCCATGAAGTAAAGACAAATTGGAAAAGGACCAGACAGTCCATACCAAGGAAGAAACATATTAGATGAAGGGACATGCCATAGTTATGGCAGTGCACTATTCTCAGCATGGTCTCTCCAAGCAGGACTAAAGATGCATTGAAGACATTGACTATACCATGGGCCGTCCCATGGAAAAAGGCACCAATCCTTGCGTAGTTGCTATAAGTTTGTATTTTCTCTCATTTGTAAAGGAGACTCTTCATTTTTATAAGAGCGAAACTCTACCCATTTTGAAAGAAGAAGACTGAGACTTTGAGTTCAGATTGTAATTTCATTTTCATTTTTATCTGAATGAGAAAGTAGATTGTTTACAGACTTTGTGCTATTTTGGCTTGTATCATTTTAGAAGATCATTCTTACGTCTATCTTCTTAAGGTGTTCTTATTCATTTAATTTGGCAAGCAGAGTTATTGAAAGTAATAGGGAAGTGTCTTGAAACCAATTATGGGAAGACTTTATGCTTTGACAATTGTTTTCAATCTGTGTTTTCTTTTCTTTTTGTGTTGAGGATTCTGGGATGACTTTGTGCCCCCATTATCCTTTGTGATATACTCTTTGGGCAGTTGAGGTGGAAATTTTGCATTCTGTTTCATCCTAATATTACTACATCCTTTGGTTACTTACTACTTTACTATCTAAAATAAACTCATATTGTTTCTTGCAAGAACACTTCTAAAAGAAGAGAAGTGCCTTCAGTGTTTACACCAAGATTTTCTCCTTTGTCTGTGTGCATCATCTCTGAAAGAAGAGAGATGGATGGTTTGTTCTACCCCCATGTGTTATTTCATGCATATTTATATTATATATAGCTCTTACATATCTATAGGGAACCTCCCCTTGATGAGAGGAGAGATTTGTCTCCAGTTCAGGTAGTAAAGCTGCACACCTAGCCAACCAATCTTCCTGCTGTGGTTGATCAGACCTATTTTGTTGATCAGTACACTGATTGACAAAATATTCACCCAACAATTTTTGGCAACTCCACTGGGAAAGAGCGTGCAGTTTGAAGTCTCAAACTTTAAGCTGAAGCAGATCCTGCTCTTTTCCATTTTTTGTTTTACAATCTGGCAACTCCACGTTATACTAGAGGCCAGAAATCCCAAGGTGTTGTTGACCCTGCTTTTGAGTTGGTGTTGTAGAGTAACTTTGAGTTGTTTCCTTCACAACCTCACCTTAGACAAACTAGGAGTCTTCCTCCTAGCCCTACCAGGCCACCAACACAAGGCAAAGCTTCTTTTTCTTCTATTAGCCAAGGTTTGCCTATCCACACTCCACCTAGATTAGTGATCCAACTTTTACATAATCAAATCATGGCTCAAGGCCCCTGTGGTAATCTTTTTGGTCCCCTAGATTTGATTCCACCTTTGCATGAGCTTCCACGTACTTCAAGGAAGAATTTTCCCAAATTCTTTGGTGATGGGAAGGTTCATCCTGATGAACACATTGCAACTTTCAGCATAGCCTGTGGTGTAATAGGGGTGGAATTTGAAGACATAACGGTCAGAATATTCATGGAGACACTACAAGGCACTATTTTAGACTAGTTCTACCACATACAAGTTGGATCAGTGACTAATTGGGACACTCTAAAAGACAAATTTGAAGCCAAGTTCAAGCTTGCAGAAGATGCACATGCCTTGCTAGCCCAACTCACTCAGATGAAGAAAGAGCCTCATGAGCCTATGAGGAATTTTATTGCCAAGTTTGACAAGCTAAGGCACAAGATTCCAATGGTCACCCAGCCGACACCTCAGAACCTCAAATGCTTCTTTATCAACTCACAACTGCCTGAAGTGAGTTTCTTGCTGAGACAGGCTAAACACATAGACCTTACTACTGCTCAGGACTTGGCTATTGAGGTAGAAGAAGACCTTATATTGGTAAGAAAGATAAGGAGAGACACTAATAAAGGTAAATCTTTTTCATCTTCTGAGTATTCACCTATAGTCACCACTAACCTGATGGTACAAAAGCTAGCAAATGAAATGCTAGCTCCCAGAAAGCAAATGGCGCAAGGGATATCATCTGCTCTTGCATACAGAGATAAGCCCAAGAGGACATTTTAGAATCAGGCATACCAATGCAATGCTGCCAGGAATCAAGGATAACAAAATTGCCTTCCTCCTCCATAGAGGAACCTCACCCTTGAAGCACTTCCAAATAACTCAATAGTTGGATATCTTGAAGCTGAAGCAAATTTCTCATTCCAGCCTGAGTTGAATCCTGAAAATGATGCTAATCTCTTCACTGAGGAAGAAGAAGAATTACCTGGTGACTCCCATATTGGTTTCTTGAACTATCAGGATGAACCCAGGAGTGAAGGCAATGTAGCTGCGAGGTCATATGTTGTACTCACCCGGTCTAAGAATCAATCAGTTCAACAAGCTGATAAAGAAAAAGTAGAGGAGCGACCTCAACCAACAATTTCAATTGCTAACCAGGGATCCACTCTTCCTTTCCAGCCAAAGGACCTTGTGATTTCAAGAAAGGTAAGTGCCCCAAATGCCCCTATGCCTTCTACTTTAATTTTGCAGTCTAGTCCTCTCCCTTTCAAAAATTAAAAGGATGAACTCCCATCCTTTGCTCATAGCTCACTCCAGACATTTGATATCATTGACCATATAAAGAGAACCAAAATTCAAATGTCTAAATTTGAATTTTTGTAGTCCCATCCCGAGTAATTAGACAGACTGGTTCAATGTGTTAAAAACCAGAACATCCCTATTGAATGAGCAATTCCCAAAGTGACACATGATGCTGCCAAGAATGCACCCACCAGAAACTACCTTGTCACCACTCCCACTACTGCTCCTAGTAGGACTGAACTTTTTTATGTCTCATTGTTGATAAATGGACATCAACTGAATAGTTGTATCATTGATTCTAGAGCTTCAAACAATGTCATGCCTGCTAAAGTGGTCAAATCCCTTGACCTCACATTGAACAAAAATTTTGGTAGGTGTTTCTCCATGGAGAACAAGTAAGTGCCTTTGCTAGGACAAATTAAAGATGCCCAATTTGCATTTGTTGCCTTTCTAGACAAAAGAATCAAGATGACTGTCTTGGTAGCAGACGTCCCAACATCATATGGCATCCTTCTCAGGCAAAATTTCTGCAGGGATGTTGGTGGTGAATTGAGTATGAATTTATCAGAGGCAAGGATTCTAGTCAAGGGTGTTATGAAGAGGCTACTCCCTAAGAAGGAAGCAAAATATGTGGTTACCTAGACCTCAGCACCTGAAGCTCAAATTTTGTTTGAGTCTTTAGGCATGGGTAACTACTTTCTGTATAGGATGGAGTTTATGAGACATCTAATGAAGCTCCTACAAATGATAGCCTGGAAATGCATTCAGCTGGAATAGCAGAGGAATTGGCTGAGCACAAGGCAAGTGTGGAAGTATCTCCACCCATGAATGAAGAAGAATCCAAAAGGAAATCAGTATCAAATGAAGTATGGATTCTTAAATTTGATGGCAGCTGCTCTTCCACTGGTTCAGGAGCCGAGGTTGTGTTAATATCTACTCAAGGAGATATTTTTCCTTCATCTTATAAATTGTAATTTAGCAACATGAATACCACAGCTGAATATGAGTCTCTGTTGCTTGGATTGAGAGCCACTCGAGACAAAGGCATCAAGCTCCTTCATGCTAAAGGAGATGTTGAACTAGTGGTTTGTCAGATAAAGAACCTGTACCAAACCAAGAATGAAAGATTACATCATTACCGCAATCTAGTATGGGACCAGCTTGAAGACTTTGATGCTTTTAGCATCTCTGTAGTTCCTAGAGAATTCAATGACCAGGCGAATGCATTGGCTGTTTCAGCTACTCTCTTGGTCCCCCACCCAGATTTCAAAGGAGACAAGTACATGATTGAGCTAGTATTTTAGCCAAGTGTACCTGACAATGCCAGTCATTGGCAAGTATTTAACAACAAAAACCAAATCATTGCCTTCTTGGAGCAAAAAAATAGCTTTGAACGGCTGCATTTTGAAGGTAGTGAACCTCAAAAGTGTGAAACAACTCCTGAATCAAATGATGACATAGGTGAGGAGTTCTTACAACTCAAAGAGAATAAGATTCCCAAAGGCTTGGTTTCCCTTGAGAAACTATTTGATAAGCATGATAGATTCATCAGATAGCAGCCAATAGATTTAAGCTCATCTCAGGAGTTTGATCAAGTAAATTTGGGAACCAAGGAAGACCCCAAGATGGTGAACATTAGAAAATGTTGTACTCTTCAAGATCATTTCAAGCTCACCTCTTTGCTTAATGACTACGTGGATGTCCTAGCGTACTCCTATGCTGACCTGAAATCACTGCGGCCTGACGAAATTCGACACAACATCTCTCTTAAGGTTGATTCAACACCTTACAAGCAAAAGTCCAAGCACTATAATCTAAAAATATTAGGTATTATTTTATTTGAGATACAAGAAATGCTAAATGCCAGGATAATCTTCCCCATCCATCATTTCACATGGATTTCCAATATAGTGTTTGTAAGGAGGAAGAATGGTGAAATTTGCCTTTGTGTGGATTTTAAAAATTTGAATCAGGCATCCTTGAAGGATAATTATCCTTTGCCAATCATGGATCAAGTGTTGTAGACAGTGACGGGCTCAGAGATGTTATCAATGTTATATGGCTTCTCAAGATATAATCAAGTCGAAGTTGGTGAAGCAAACTAGCATAAGACTGCTTTCACCACACCTTGGGGCACGTTTGTGTATAAAAGGATGCCTTTTAGCTTGATAAATGCTGGAACCACCTTCCAAAGTGCAATGGACCTTACCTTCAAGGATGATATGGGTAAGTTCATCATAGTTAATCTTGATGACTTGACTGTCTTCTCTAAGCATCACCCAGATCATGTGAGCCATTTGCAGCAAGTGTTGGAACGCTGCCACCAGAATGGCATTTCCTTAAACCCCAAGAAGTCAATTTTTAGAGTAATAGAGGGGAAACTTCTCAAACACATTGTGTCTAAAGGAGGCATAAAGATTGACTCAAACATAGTCAAGTCTATCCAAAAACTTTCCTTTCCTACAAGTAAGACTGTTGTTCACTCTTTCTTTGGAAAGGTGAATTTCTTATGGAGATTCATCCCCAAATTTGCCAAGAAGACTAGGCACATTATAAACATGATGAAGGGAAAGGCCACCTTTAGCTAGACTGAAGAAGGCAAGTCAACTTTTGAGGATATCAAGACTGCCATTGCCCATGCTCTCATTCTGGCTTGTCCAGACTATAACAAAGAGTTCACCATTTACAGCTATGCTTCAGAACATACGCTTTTAGCAATTCTGGTTCAATAGAATAAAGAAGGTATGGAATCTCTCATTTCTTTCATGAGCTATCCTCTCAAAACTCATGAGCTAAAGTACTCAAATATGGAGAAGCATGCTTATGCAGTGGTGAAGGCCGTAAAACATTTTCATTTCTACATCCTCAATTCTTGAGTTACTGCCTTGGTCCCTGACACCACAGTGAAATCTATACTGACTCAACAAGAGTTTGGGATGAAAAGAGACAATTGGGTTGCAAAGATCCAGGAGTTTGATCTGATCATCAAACCAATAAAGCTAGTATGTGGAAAGGGGCTATGCCAACTAATTGTTGATAACAAGCCAAGAGGAACAGAGCATGAAGAACCAGAAGTGGATGAGGATGACACACCAACAGTCCTCTTTGTCTCCACCATGAATGAGTGGTACTCAAGTATTGCTCATTTCTTTACTTATGGTGAATGTCCTGCAAACTTATCTTATAAAGAAAGGAGAACCATCAAGCTGAAAGCTGCTAATTTTGTCCTCTGGGACAACAGCCTGTACAAGAGGAGCCTTGATGGAATGTTCCTTCGCTGTGTGGATAAGGAGCAACAAAGCTGACTTCTGAAGTCCTTCCACAATTTAGCTTGTGGAGGACATTTTTCTACCCCTATGACTTCCCATAAGAACTTATGAGCTAGGTACTATTGGCCAACTCTCTTTCAAGATGCATACAAGTGGGTCAGGGGATGTGAACTGTGTCAGCAGTTTGTTAGAAGGCCCAAACTAGCTGCCCTGCCCCTCAAACTAGTGATCATAGAGGAGCCATTCCAGCATTGGGTAATTGATTTTATCAAAGCCATAAACCCATCATCAAGTGCTGGACATGATTATGTCCTCATGGTAACAAACTACTTCACCAAATGGGTGGAAGCAGTTCCAACCAAACATGCTACTTCAAAAGTAGTATGCAATTTCCTCAAAGAGAACATCATGCCCAGGTTTGGGGTCCTAGTCAAAATTGTCATTGACAATGTAGCCTATTTCACTTCTCAAGAGATTACTTAATTCTACTTCTACTATGGAATTACACTCTCCCACTCCTCTGATTACTTTCCATAAGGGACTGGACAGGCTGAGTCAAGCAATAAAAATTTGGTGACTATCATCAAGAAGCTGGTGGATGACAACTAAAGGACTTGGCATAAGGCATTGGTTGATGCTCTATGGGTAGACAGAATTACACCAAAGAGAGCAATTGGTATGTCTCCCTTCCAACTTCTATATGGTGTCAATGCTGAGATACCAATCACCTTGGAATTGCCAGCATTGAAATTGGCTAATGCGATTGAAGATCAAACATATGAGAGCTCACTTGAGAAGAGGATCATGTGCCTTGCTGAGCTAAATGAGCAGAGAACTACAGTGGTGGATAGAATTGTTGCCCATTAAATTCTAGTGAAGAAGCTCTTCGACCAGAAAGTAAAGAATCGTGATTTACAGATTGGAGATCAAGTCCTGCTATGGGACAAGAGAAGAGAACCAAAGGGGATGCACGAAAAGTTTGATTCCCTGTGGAGGGGCCCTTTTACTATTCATTAGCTCAATGCTAAAAATAGTTTCCTATTGAAGTATCAAGATGGCACTCTCTTTTCTCTACCTCACAATGGGCAACATCTGAAGCACTTCAACTCTTGAAGTATCGGATGAGTCCCCCTATACATATGTATATTTGTATAGTCTTTTTTTTTTGTTTTGTTCTTTTGTTTTCATTTTTTGAAGCCTTTCTTCTTGGGTAGCGCAACTCCATAGCCCAATGGAACACTTTAAGGCAATGGAGATTTTGGTTTTTACTCCCCTCAGCTGTGTTTCCAACTGAAGGTAGTTCCCCTATTGGAGCCAACTATTGTCCTCGAAAAATGCCACTCATTTTTGGGACAACCTATGAACTATTTTGGCCTTGCACAGACCAAAATTTCTCTCTTGCCTTCTCAAAATTTGTTCTAAGCTTTCAAATACCTCATTTTTAAGCTTTCTCCGTACAAGGATTCATAGGTTCAACAAGTTAAAAAAGCTTCTACGAGTGAGTTCAATCAAAAGAACAAGTTTCTAACACTTAATCATTTCTAGGATTGGTTCAGCGCCTTGGTTCAATCGATTGGTTCAATCGGTAGGTTCAAAGGGCTGCCCCAAAGCCAAAGGAACAAGTGCCCTTACGAGGGGGCAATAAGCAAAAGTGGACAAAACATAGGAACCCCTCGAGAAAATGGCTAATTCCAAGAGGCTGAAAGAATTCTCTCGGGAAGATTTTCTCAGAAAAATGTTAAGGCAAAATTCCTTCAAACTTTTTTTCTGAAGGAATTCACCCAAAGAAAAAGTCCAAATAAATAGAAAAGAACGAATGGCCAAGTAACAAGAAAATTTCCTTCGGACATTCTATTCGAAGGAATTCTTTTAGGCTTTTTGCCCGACGAAAAAAGCCTATCGGGGAAGTTGAAGCCTGAAGGACAAGTACCCTTGCGGGGGCACTTGGCAATAGAGAAAGGACCATTTTTAAAATGCCTGAAGGGACACCTTCCCTTTGGGATGTTCCAAAGAATGAACAAAGACGCAGAAAGGAACTTTCACAAACTTAGACAAAAGGGGCTTCAAAGGATGAACCGAATGAACTGATTGAACCATTAAACCGTTGAACCAAAAGGTTCAATGGGTTCAAGATTTAAAGTTTCAACTAGAGCTTAAAAAGATAAAGGAAGTTGTGTTTGAGCGAGACACAGAATAAACCAAAGAACCGATTGAACTTTGAACCAAAAGAGTTTAAAGTTCAATGGTTCATAGGTTAAAAAGTTCAAAGGTGGCCTCAATCAAGAGAGAAGCAGAAAATAAGTGGTTCAACGGATGGTTCAACCAAGGAGCGAAGAAGTGATTGAACCAAGAAGCGATAGAACAAAAGAGACAGAATGAATCGATGAACTTTTAGTGGATCAACGGGTTCAAGGTTCAACCTGAATCAAGCGATCGACTGAAAAGAGAGCCCGAAGACTCAAAGAGAGAAGATCGATGCAAAGGACCAGAAATGTCTTCAAAAGAGTTATTTCCAGTAGGTGGAATAGTGGATTGAGTAGACTTTTGAGCACACCAAACCAAGGATGCGGCCTATTTTTCTTCCATGAAGTAAAGACAAATTGGAAAAGGACTAGACAGTCCATACCAAGGAAGAAACATATTAGATGAAGGGACACGCCATAGTTATGGCAGCGCACTGTTCTCAGCATGGTCTCTCCAAGTAGGACTGAAGATGCATTGAAGGCGTTGACTACAGCATGGGCCATTCCATGGAAAAAGGTGCCAATCCTTGCGTAGTTGCTATAAGTTTGTATTTTCTCTCATTTGTAAAGGAGACTTTTCATTTTTACAAGAATGAAACTCTGCCCATTTTGAAAGAAGAACACTGAGACTTTGAGCTCAGATTGTAATTTCATTTTCATTTTTATCTGAATGAGAAAGTAGGTTGTTTACAGCCTTTGTGCTATTTTGGCTTGTATCATTTTAGAAGATCATTCTTACGTCTATCTTCTGAAGGTGTTCTTATTCATTTAATTTGGAAAGCAGAGTTAGTGAAAGTAATAGGGAAGTGTCCTGAAACCAACTGTGGGAAGACTTTGTGCTTTCACAATTGTTTTTAGTTTATGTTTTCTTTTCTTTTTGTGTTGAGGATTTTGGGATGACTTTGTGCCCCCATTATCCTTTGTGATATACTATTTGGGCAGTTGAGGTGGAAACTTTGCGTTTTATTTCATCTTGCTGTTACTATGTCCTTTGGTTACTGATTACTTTACTATCTGAAAGAAAAATCTGTTGTTTTCTGCAAGAACACTTCTAAAAGAAGAGAAGTGCCTTCAGTGTTTACACCAAGATTTTCTCTTTTTTTTGTGTGCATCATCTCTGAAAGAAGAGAGATGGATGGTTTGTTCTGCCCCCATGTGTTATTTTTTGCTTATTTATATTATACATAGTTCCTACGTATCTATAATGATGAGAGGAGATTTGTCTCCGGTTGATGTAGTAAAGCTGCACACCTGGCGGACCAATCTTCCTGCTGTGGTTGATCAGACCTATTTTGTTGATCAGTATGTTGATTGACAAAATATTCACCCAACACATGACATAATAATCATTTAAAGGGATATCATTATCATTTTCAAAAGAAAACATGATTTTTGGAGCCACATTAACTAAAATTCCACATTCCATTTCATTTTTAGGAACAATATACAATTTACCAAAGAATTTTCAATAAAATCAACATGGTCACAATGAATCCTCACTCTATTCTTAGTTTGAATCCTAGATATATTCAATATTCGTTACACAATAAGAGATCAAAAATTGAATAAACACACCATACCAATGGCTAAGGGTTTCAAAATTATTTAATAAAAAATATCCTGGGGTTTGAAATAACTTTAACTGAAGCTATGGACCTAGTGGGTTGGCCAAACTGATTGAGGAGGTTGCGTTAAGGTGCCCTGACCTAGTAATCATGGGTTTGAGTCCTAAAATTAAAAATATTGAGAAAGTGGGGCATCCACATCCAATTTGGTTTATAGTGTCAGCCAAAATCAACCTTAAAACCTTCACCTCATGGTTCAAGGATAACTTTAGTTACAAATTTCCTTGTGCCAAAATAAAGATACAAAGAAGCTATGACTAATATATGTTTAGAGAGTGTAATAAAATAAACACTAAAAATTAGATTCACCATAATAAAATCATATATATGTAAAACGAATAAATAAATAACCCTATAAGGATACAAAGCAAGCAAGACACTATGGATTTTCCAAAATATATATGCATAAATAGGTTTTACATCAAAGTTCAATACATCTATCAAACATAATTAATTAGGCCTAATTAGATGTAAAATAAAATAATTAGTCCTAATTAACATTATAATTCCATAATAATAAATGGATATGAGAGGGTTATAAGAGTATCTTCATTTGTGAATAATATTAAAATAAACATCAAAGTCTAATAAAAAAATTAGGGTTTCATGGCAAGAGAATGAGAACCCTAAAAATTGGTTGTGACATGAGCACCTTCTCATAATTATACACTCCATGTTTTTAGCCCCCAAAATCATAAACAATAAATTTGGTAAATGATGTGTACATATAAATTATTTTTATGACTACATTGTTAATATATATGACTCTAAATCCTCACTTAGTAATCTAAAACTTCAAGTTGATTATTGAAAAAATGCACTTCTTCTTCAAACCTGAAAAGGATGAGAAAAAAGGATTTGTTATGGTACATGTGTTCAAGGTCACTAGGTATTTTAAGCACCAAATACAATATACAACATCAAAGATAACACACCAGTTAAATGTAATGATGATTCAACCAATAAGTCTAATATGATGTAATATGACCCTACAATGATATTTTGTGTTATAATGAATACTCTCTAAATTATTGATTTATCTATAATTGCCAGTAAAATGATAGGACAATAAATGTTATATTATTTTTCAAAACTATTTTATATTCTTGGACATCTTTTAGATATATCCTAAATTCACCAATGCACCTATGTATTTATATATCTGTTAAATTAAAACTGGGAAATTATTGGTGCATAAATCAACATTAAACAAGTGAAAAAGCAGATGAGATGAGACCACTAGCCTCTAGGGTGTGCTAACATGTAAAAGTACCCCACACCCTTGACCCCTAGAAAAAATATGAGAAAAAGAGGGAAGAAAGATAAGGAGTGAGAGAGAAGAAGAGGGGGACATGACAAAAATGATTAGAACTAATAAATTGGACCCACATCATGAGGATTGAAGGCATGTTTACAACACTAAATTCTTCTTTACTTTGGGTGATTCATCACTTTTGAATATGTTAAAAGAGATTTTAAGCAAGTACTTTCCTTCCCCTGAGGATTGTGTAGCTCACCATCTTAGCTTAGGTAATTCTCCTATCAAGATAATTAGATCTTGTATTGATCATTTTGAAATGATTGATAGTGATGGTTGTTATATATTAAGTGATAGTTTCATATGAACACCAATAGGTCATCTTGAGGCATAACATAAGTGTTGGAGTTAATCATTTCCTCTGTTTAAATATATTTTTAGGTACATGAACAATAGTTTTATGGAATTTTCCTATGAAGATCATTGTATCTTCCATTAATCCTTTTTTGATGATTGTAAATGTCCAAACTTATTTCATATTAAGTGATGATTTCATATAAATGACTATGACATCTCAAGAAATAACACAAGTTTCTTTATTGGGTTCATTGTCTCCTTTCTCTAAATATATTTATATGTATTTGGGCAGTATTATTAGGGTATGCCCTCCTTGGGCATCCTTCTCTAGCCTTAGTATTGATCTCAAGTAAGAACTTGTATCATGGAAACCTTTCTCCCTACCACTTAGTCCATCTTCTCTATATGCATCTCAAAATCCAATCGAACTATTTTGACCATTCATATGGACATTAATCTAAATTATTTATTGTAAATGTGGAAATACAATAAGCGAAAAATAATTTATAATAAGTAGGTAGAAAACTTTGTATTTTCCTCTCCACGTGATTACTTATTAAGAATGTAACTTTAAATTATTATGTAAGCTCTTCAATTTTCATAACTTATTTTGTGCATCATGTTACCACCTCTAGGTTATTAATTTGTAACCCTTTAGACTCCATGTTTTTGTGGGTCCCTTTATGTTGTCATTATTATTTATATTGTAAATGTAAGGGAAGCATCAACTCAAAGTATCTTAAAGCCTATTTATATTAACTATTATGGATTGTGAAAGTTTGATATCTCTAATGTAAATATTATTCTAAAATTACAAACTAATTAGAAATTAAATGACATTATCTCTAGTCGAGGATTTTATTACACTATAATTTCTAATGATTATTAATGTTACTTATTTTTATTATTAACATGCATAGACATGTCTACAAACTTGTGATTTTGTAACTACATGGGTTAAATTAATGGTAAAACACTAAACAATAAATAAAATTTCATGTAATATAAAAAACTAGGCTAACCATGCAAACAAAGGATGTTGGAAGGAAAAAACAATCCCAACTCATATAATTCAACCCAGCGTATGAATACCATTAAAAAAACTAGATATGAGTTAACCTGAAACGGAAGACACCGATGATCATAACCCAATTGAGGACTATTTCACATCAACCCAAGCATGCAACATTAAGAAGGAATATACATAAAAATAATTTAGAAGAGAGCGTATGTGTATTTGTATAGCAAGATTAGTGGTAACAAATAAGCATTTCATCATAGAATACTTAACTTAAAGTGACATATGTGTTATATATGTTGACACTTATAAGTTAACTCTATGTAATAAGTATTAAAGAATTAAGAGTAAAAAGAAATGGCTATTTATGATTAGAACTGATAAGAATATAATTGTAAGCTCTAAGATCAGGATTTTACTAAGGATTATACTAAACAAGCCTCTAAATTGGGAAATGTAGAAGGTTTATCTTAGTGTAAACTTAAAAGGACATAAGAAGGCGTTAAGTAGGACATAAGTATGCAATATGTGTGGAAAATAATTAATGTAATAAATTAAATTAAATACAAAGCAATAATGTGACAATAAGTAAGACAATAATGTAAATGAGGTAATACATTGACCAATGTAAATGAAAAACACACAAGGTGGAGGGAAAATAGACACTTACCTACAAGGAGTTGATTAACATGATGATATCCCAATTTGAACATGTGTTGAGAGGTTTGATGGATTTTTTGGAAGCTTTTAAGGGAAGAAGTAGTCTTCAATTTGAGGATGTACTTATTCTTAAGGCATGGATCTTGATCTGCAACATATCCTCAACACTATGATAGATCAATAGTGGGAGTTATGGTTGCACCAATAAATTCATTGAAAAAATAAATATTAGTATATTATTTTTAGAGTGTATACAAAACCAACATTAAAAAGGAGTTGACATAATATTAAAGCTTCTTTCTACACTTGTTCACTTTTCTAGTTTTATAAATAGGGGTAAGAAAGCCTGCATGGAGAAGGATGTAACTTTGAAAACAAGTGGCAATAAAAACTATTTTTATTTCTTGGATATAATTAAAATCATCTCATGAACTAGGAAATGGAAAGTATTTTATTTTGAGGTCCACACTACATTCTTTGTAAACGAGATATGCAATTGGTGGGAGGAGAGTCTTCTTTGAAAAAAGTAAAACACGTGGTCATGTTACTATTTTATCTTGAAGAGAAGATCAAAACCATATCATGAATGAGAAAAAGGAAAATAATATTTGTTGTATGGTCCATAATACATTGCATGAAAATGGGACCCTCCATATAACTGGTGAAGGAGAATCACCCTTGAAAAAGAGTAAAACACATGGTACTATAAACTTTATTTCTTCTCGTGGATACAATTAAAATCATATCATTTAATCAACAAAAAAACTATAATGAAAATTTGTTTTTAGGTTTTATAATGTATGCAATGAGTTATTTCATGCAATTAATCATAATAGAATCACACTAGGTTATAAAAGAGCACAACATCCTATAAACTACTCAAACTTAACACATGATCTTCACCATTAAACCCACTTTAGTCATGCACCCCTTGAGCCCTTTGATGGGATATT